>JAUMIR010000003.1:120165000-121415000 GCA_030847615.1 Gambelia wislizenii
AGGATGTACTCGCATGCACTTCTTTCATCTCAGTAAGAATCTTGTTTGGCTTGCACTCAGTGCTGGTTGGTGGTTTCATGTCAGTGGGATGGTAAATTTGCTCCAGATTTTACTCTGAACCTTAATGGATCTATCCAAGGTGCTGAACCTATTTTGGGACTAGGGTTCGGTTCCTTGAATAGCTTGTTTAAACTTCAGTCTGTTTTTCTCATGTAGCCCAAAGACGCCCAACAGATAAGTTAGTTATGGTCTTGAAAAACTTATCAGAGACTTCTGAAGATGTCCCTGTCAGGAAGAGAATGTCTGTTTGTGAAAACATCATATGAACATGCTTTTATGACTCACCAAACAGGTATCACTTCGCATATCACTGTTGTTTAAAATGTGGGCTCACCAGCAAATGGACACTACTACCCCCTTTTTTTCCTTCTTGGGGATTGGAGATGAAGAGAGAGAAAGAATAATAAATGGAAAGAGGAAAAGCCAGACCAACCCAAGGCATTCAGCTGCCTGAGGCAACTGGCACCCCAACTTCCAGTGCAAATCCATAGTAAAGCAGAACCTTGAATATTTGTTTTTAAAATCTACTTCCCCCTTTCTTAATCCTGTGAAGTGCACTTACTTATTTTAGTCAGCATTACTGCATTGTAATTTAGCCAACCATATATTCAGAAGGGAGAACATGTGGAACATTTTTCTTGCTAGTTTCTACTTTGCTGCCCTAGAAAAGCAGCCCTTGAATGACCTCTGCTCTCCACACACAGTCACAAGAAGGGACAGTATTATTTAAACCAAATATACACGCAAGGATTTCCATTTCCTCAGGGCCAGCCCTATCATTAATCCTTTCCTCTGCAGCTATGATGCTGCAAAAATTGCTCCCAGCACAGCTATGAGGCATAGGGGAAAGTTCCCATGGATGCCAATTGGAGCTCCCTCCCCCATACTTTAGCAGCTGTGTAGCAGGAGGGAAGCCATTTTTGTTAAACCTTTCAGCACACTGTGCTTCTGATGAAAATCAGCAGCACCTGCCACATTTTAAAATTTGACAATCAAGCAAATGAAGCTGGTAGTACACTGGTGGTGAATCTGGTTTTCGGGAGGCCAGCTATAGGAACATAGTTGGGCACATCTCCACTGATACCCCCACTCTCCAATAACACATAAAAGGCTTTGTTGGGAGGCCTGCACTACCTTCAAATAATTTGAAAAAGCATTGAGTCATTTATTCTTACAGATGGTTCATGTTTATAGAAATTTTAATCATGTATATAGAAATAGAAATCAAGTGCATAAGCTTTCTTTACATCTGCTACCTACCCTGACACCCCCTGTCCCATATCTATAATAAATTGGCAATATTTAATAATTAGGTCAAATGTGGCTTTCCCAGAGTGTGGCCATTAAAGTGGAAAATTCCAAGAACCAGGAATCCCAAAGACTAGCATTCAGACTCAGTCAAGTATGCACTTAAGGAGAGGCCAGCCCAAATGCCAAAGACATGATAATTTGCAAGGCAACTTCTTACCTGAACATCTGAATAATCCCATCAGCCTAAACTGAGATACACAAATATGTAGAGTCCTCATACCCTTTACCTACCCCCAAACAAAGACAGTTGCTTCCTCTATTCAGTTACAAAGTATCAGCACATTAAGTGTCATTAGCATATCCAGAGTGTCTGTTGTCTTACCTTGGGAAACTCTAAGAAGTATTGTCTTTCACTCTAAATCCCATTCACTGAAGGAAATTCTTGACTATATAAATCCCCTCAAAACCCCACTCAGGTGCGCACAAATTCCCTTCCTGTGGACACTACATCCATCTGTGAAGCAGGTGCACAGTTTCCCTGCTTCTGGACTCCACATCAGACTGTGTCACCATTCCTGCTTCGGGATCCCCACTCGGCTGGTTTCTTCCATGACCTCATCTCCTCAGAGTGGTACAGTATTACCTGAAAACAACCTCCCTCCTTTATTCCTCTATTCCAATACTTCCTACTTTATTTGCTAGTCTTGCGTATATGCTTAAAGCCTGAATGTGTGTGTGTAAACATGGTTGTTATTGTTTTCTCAAATAAAGATCAAATTATTATACTCTCTAGCTTAACATCTCCTCCTGATTACTGGTATACATATGTCAAAAGGCCCTGCTATCTGTTGTTCCCTCTTGCATAGCCAAGCTGAGTATATTAATTCCCCAAATTAATACTAAGATTTGGAGGGTCCTTAAGACCCCCGAGCATTTATGGTAACACATCTAACCCCACAAAAATAAAATGAGTGTAAACGTACTCTAGCTGGTTATGGAGCTGGCTTATATAATATCTAAAATGGCACCGGTTACTCAAGAGTGGCTTCTCTTGTCACATACAGCAAGCAGGAAAAAATGTAGTGGCTAGGGAATCCACTGGCTTAACCTGATGTTGGCATTTTAAAAAAAGCAGTGACCATACATGCCAACGAAGTTAAGTGAAGAAACCACCAGAAAAAGCCACAGAGGAAAGTTTTGTTATTTAACCACAGACCTCCTGTGTAGGTTCAGTGCCTGGATTGAGACATATTCAGTTATGTCAGAGTCCAGTATTGTACCTTCGTTATATGAGGTGATAGGATTGTTATTAAGATACAGATTTAGAGTTGCCAGGGCCCAGGGCCCCAGCTGTTTTCCATAACGGTCAATTAAATATTCAGTCAAAATCTCCCAGCTGTAACTTAAGCTACAGTCCTATGGTCTCCAAAGAAAGTGTCCTAGAGCCATAGGTTTGCTCAAATCTCCCCTTCTCTGGGCCAATAGTGAACCAACCTTAAAGCTGTGGGTGTTCTTTCCCAGTCTCCAAATCCTGTCTATCCCTTATTTCTCAGATGGTGAAATTTCAGAGAAGGGAGATTTTCACATGGGGCCAAAATCCCCATCACTGCCCCGCCACCTCCTCTCCCATTCCTGCAACAGAATGGAGGTAAATGTTTGCACACTTACCTCCATTCCACTGCAGGAATGGGCTTCCGCCTTCCTTGCTGGTCAGCTGTAAATGTAGCTGTTGTAAGGCTGCCTTTACAACTGGCTGGCTGAAATCACGCACATTCTCACAAGAGAACAAGTGGGAGGGAAATTCAAAAATAACCTCCCCAGCTGTCAAAGCAAGAAAGAAAATGCAAAAATAAATTTAAAGAAAACAAGTATCCCGGGGAGGGGGGGAAAGGGTGCCACTTACCTGGATGTCCCGTTTGTGGCTGGAAGTGCTCGGCACAGAGCTCCTCCCCCGTGCCTGTCATCTCGGAACAGGGACAGGGCTCCTTTTCCCATGTCCCTGATTCCGTGACAGACATGAAAGGGGTATTCTATTCACGATGTTTCATCGTGAATAGAATACCCCGGGAGCAGGATGGGAGCAGGACGAAAGGCGTTGACATCATCAGAAAGGGAGCCCCTTTCTTGACCCTGCCCCACAATATT
Organism: Gambelia wislizenii; assembly: GCA_030847615.1. Classification (NCBI taxonomy): domain Eukaryota; kingdom Metazoa; phylum Chordata; class Lepidosauria; order Squamata; family Crotaphytidae; genus Gambelia; species Gambelia wislizenii. Next base: position 120,168,457 of record JAUMIR010000003.1, read on the forward strand.
AGCCCCATCTGAAAATCTCCATGGAGAAACAGAGGGATGCCATAAGATGTAGTCTGGGAGGTGAGATGATAGAGTGCAACGATTGAGGAGATTATCAGACACAATTAATGTTGCACCATAATGACACCAGCGGAATGCAAAAGAACACCAATATCAGATGATGTCATCCTTTTCTGTTCTGCTGGCATCATTGTAGTGGTTCTTTTTGTTGATGGGTTGATCTGACAATAGATCGTCCATCGCATTTTGGTGCCAGCATTGCCAGCATGTGAAATCTTGGGCCATTTAACTCTCATGAATGTAGCGTCAATCAGTCCTACCAGAACACATTCAGGTGAGATCGTGACATCCAGGTAAGTGACACACTTTTTATGACCCTCCCTGGGTTACCTGGAAGTTTTAAAATGTGTTTTTGTACTTAGTGTAACTTTTTTGTGTTGTTTAACTTTTTATTTTTTAATTTCCCACGCTCACATCTTCTTACAAGATTGGGTAGGATTTCAGTCCAGGAAGTGAATGGAGCTCTGTTAGAGCTCCATTCATTTCTGAGCTGCCTTTCAACATGACACAAAGTAAGTGTGATGGGGAGGGTTATTGTGCCGGGACAGGGGCGGGATTGGAAGTTACGGGACAGGAATGCTTTTTGCTTTCCTTTCTGATAATCTCCTCAGAGTTATCCTGTTCCCCTAGAGATACACTCCCAAACTAGCTGAAAAGCTACACCATCCCAGGAAAGGGCAGGGCTTAAATTCCCTACCATTGGTTGGGGATAGAAGAAAACAATGAAAATGTAACTCACCCTTCTCTTCTGCCCCAGCTGCCTAAGCCTAGTGGTGTGTCGGATATCTCAGAGGCTCTGATGCTGAAGTTCTCTGAGATAGGAAATATCCTTAACTAGGCCCCATCCATTAGACTCTGCTTTGGGAAGAAACAAATTTGATTTAAATGATTCATTTTATTTTATTTAAATTCTTATTTAAAAATTAATTCTTCTATTTATTTATTTTTAGATTGGCCAAAATATTTGTAAAACAAAGCAATTTGATAGGTAATGAGCTACGTAAGCTTTGGAGATATTTGGAGTCTCAGAGTATCTTTGATAAAATGTTGTTCTCCTCAAAAACAATCCCTTCTTTGCTTTGGCAGAATTTTAAGGGGTAAATGCATGTACCTTCCATTTATTCATGTTTTGTTCATAACAGTCCCAATTCTGTTGTTTGCCCTCCTTTTACCTGTTGAGTTGAAACTGACAGAATAACATAAGCATCCCCCCCTTCAACTAGATTCACAAATGGTTAATTCTGCCCCCCCAAATTCATTTATTGTTAATGATTACTGAATTTATATTAAAATATAATGGTTTCTTCAAATGCTGTGAGCAGATTCTGATCACACACACACACATTGAATTTATCAGATTAAGTCATATGTGACATAAATTATTACAGTTAGTAGATGTACTATGTTGTCTTTTTTCATGAAAACAGTGCAGAGTAAAAAAGATGGAAAGACAAGCAGAGATCTCTGATTAAATAATACCAGGGACAAACAAATGAAAGCAACAATCATATTCATATATCATAGACATTTTGGTGTCTGATGAGACAAAAAAAAAAAAGACCCAAATGGTACATCCCTCCATGTCACTGTATATTCCAGTTCTCCATGTGGTGAGAATTCCCAGGAACGCAGTGTTCACAAAGGTTCAGTTTTCTTTTTTGGAAAGTGGCTCTGCTAGGAACTCACCCACCTTCCAAAGGTGACAACTACTGGGGCAGTTCTTGGCCCTTCTCTCAGACCTTCCTGTAGGTGCTACAACTGTAATCAACACATCCAGTGAGCAGCCTCTGTGGAAAACTTCCTCCCAGGCCAATCTGTTCAGATTCCAGTCTGTCAGGGTGTGGGACAGAAATGCATTCTTTCCATAACATTGGATCCTTGATTCACCAGGCCTGGTCTTCCAATTTCTCCTGAAGTTACTGGAGAAGGAAATTCCCCTTCTGTTCCAAGATTCTTATGTAATACTTGCATATATTTACAAATATACAAGTGGGGCTTAGAGGAAGGAGAACAGCTTAACATTCCCACAGATGCCTAAAGTCTTCTACTTCCATATCTTCCAGGATAGATCCATAATGTATTTTATTCTTGTTTGCTGTCACTTTCTTCCTTTTTGTAATTCAAGCATTATTTTATTCATCCATCCATCCATTTTATTTTATTTTATTTATATCCTGTTTTATATCCTTTCTTCCAATGTGAGACCCAAGCGAAGCTGAGCAATTCAAAATCACATTCATAATATAGACAATAAACCATGCATTACATACTGTAATGTAGGCCTAGGATTAGAAAATTGCAACTTCATGGAAGATAAAATTCTGAAATCTTACTCATGTGAAAACCTAAAGGGATCTATAGCTTGTTTTAGGACTGCATTTCTATAAAAGCCAATGCCAACATTGCACTCTTATTAGCTAGAAAAAATTACCTTTTTGATAACATTTTCCAGAAACCCCAGCCACTATGATCTGTGGCCTTATCACCTGAGGGATTCTGGGAGCTGTAGTCTAAAAAAGTAACTTTTTCAGGCTCTAAGCAGTCTTCACCCATTCCTGTGGTGGCAGAGGTATGCCAGTGGCTCATGGAAATAGAATAGATAATACATACCTCTTTTTTGTCAAGAGATCCAAAGCACCACAATTTTCTAGAACCGATTAAAATGCATGGGATCATCTTATGAGAAAGCTGTGGGTGATACAATTTCACTAAAATTGCCACATGACTTCAACCACATCTATCCCATCACTGTCTTCAGGATCTAGTTTTAATCATGCTGCCAGTAGTCCACATTTAGGGCAGTTTGTGGTTGCCAGAAAACCGAATTCCATCTGTGCACATGACTAGTTTCTTATGGGTTGCAGTTAGCACAGGGTCAGCATTTTCTCATGGGCAATATGCTCTCTGAAGTGGTTGCTGAATTATCACATGGTGATCTGTCAAACTGTCCCAGGACTAACAGAAAGATAAGGCTGTGGTATTGGCGTTGAAGAAAACCTGTTGTTATTCAGTTTATGAGCATTAAAAAAACTTCGTATGAAGGAAAACAAAATTCTCTATATACAATATTGCTGTGCAATTGTTTTGCAGGCAAATGTGAGTGAGGAAAAGCAACCGTTTCCATAACACTGTGCTCACACGCATTTGCTCATTTCAATATAACCTGCATAATGTTTAAACTTTAAAGATCAGGCTCTCAGTTTTAACAATAAAGAGCTTAGGTTCTCAAGTACTAGGGCAGTGTTCCATTAAAAAGCCCTTGTGATGTATCTTAATAGAACTCACCCACGAACACAATCTAACAATAGTAGCCACTGGTATGTGAAACCCTCTATCCAATTCATCCCTGCTGTAATCCTCATTTTGTCCTTTTTTCATTTTCATTTTCATTTTCTTTTTTGTGGAAAGGTTTTTTATAGGCATTTTCTCACCTGCAGTGGGAGTGCTCATGTCAGTTATTAGCACTCCCAAACTCATAGAGCACAAGCTTCAGGGCTCATCAGAAAGCTTTATTGCCAGAAATCAAGGAAGCATACAATACAAAGCTGATGCTGAGACAGAGAACTTAATGGTTACTCTCTAAAAAATTGTTTAATTATTGTATGTTTTTAATTTTTTTTAATTTAATATATTTTTAATTATTGTATGTTTTTAATCTCTTCTAATTTAATATTATTTTAAGGGGTGGGCGGGCTAGGGTACTGCAATTATGGCGTTTTTATATTATAAGGCGCCCCGATTGCGTTGCAGAGGGGCGGGATAGAAATAATTTTATTATTATTATTATTATTATTATTAAATTATGTCTTGGTACTTTGACTTTCCTTTTGACAGTTGAGGGTTGTTGTTGTTTTTTTTTTCAAATTTACTGCATGCCCGTTCTCTTGCGAGAACAGGCACAATTTCTGTTGCTGGTCATAAAGGCAACCTTATGACGGCTGCATTTACGACCAGCCAGTGAGGGGAGAGGGAGGACATTCCTGCCGCTCAATGAAGGTAAGTGTGTGAACATTTTTCCTTTATTCCGTGGCAGGAACGGGACTGGGGCTTGCGGGGCCAGAACAGGGCAATTGGCCCCATCTGAAAAAGTCCTAAATAAGCTGCCTAACCAGGGAAGCCATGTTGTCACTCCCCGTTCTCAAGTCACAGATGAAAACGTTCTGCTAGAAAACAGCATTGGAGCCATTGATCCTGCACCTTGATCCTTTCGCCCCACAAAGGAACCCAAGTTTCTTGCCATCCCACTTGACATGCCTGTCAGGACTGTTTTACTTCCAGTGTCCTCCACCAATGCATCAGCACCATCCCCACTGTTACAAGTTGTGCCTTCTGTATGTTTTATTGATTACTTTTTTAGCTGAGCCTTCTGTTTGAGCCTTCAACCATTCGCATAAGAAACCAGCAAACCTCTCAGAGTTTGCATGGGGACTCTTAGCATTGTGTTCTATATGTAACTGAGTCATAATCAATGTGATTAACCAAGTCATAGTCAATGGTTAGCAAAACTGATTAAGTGTGTTTACCCCCAAACACTGGGCTTACCGCTGCGTTTGAGTCAATACTGATTGCATAGCAGTAGAATTACTGATTGTGCTGATTGCCTAATCAATGATGCTGATTGCCTTTGTCTCAATAATTTCCTTAACAGAGACTGGGAAAAATGGATAGGGAGAAAAAATAATGCTAACCTAATGGGACCTGTGCTAGAGTTGCAGAGGTAGAACAGCACATGCGATTTGATCTCCTTGTATTGACTTTGCTTTAAAAAGTAAATAACAGGATGAAGCTATTTATGAATCAGGCCATCTGTGGGTATTAATGGCAGGTTACCTCCACTACACACACACACTTCTGAACCTCTTGAATCCAAAAGGTCAGAACTGTCTGTTTAGTGAACCCTGGTTTACAAAAGACTATTTCTTTGCTTCACTCACCACCCCCATCCCATCATTATTCCAGCTGATTTCTTAGCTCTACTTCCTCTTCCCAGAAACCTCAGGAGACTAAAGCTGTGCAAAGGCACCCCTCCTCCCTCGTTTTCAAGGCTAGCTGGAAAAGATAACATGATTCACCCCTGGCTCTACATTGCCGTTCTCCCAGTTGCCTACCATAAATCAAGTCAGTGGAACACTGGGAAATGCCCTGTCCAGAGGGTTGCACTCTGCCTGCTGCAGGTGGATGGAGGTTGGAAGACCACTCATGAGCCCACCTGTGATAGATCTGGTTCCCTGAGCTATTTAGAAAGAGCACACACTACAGAAGCAAAGCTGTCTTTTCTCTGTCATTCCCATCCTTCATGAAGCATGATTCAGATGAGTCAGCAGTGAGGTTTTCCGTATTATTTTTAGCTTTTGGATGTGGTAAGCATATGGAACAGATCTCCATTCCCAAGGCTAGACCCATATGCCCATGTTGTTATCATTCTCCTTCAGCTCAGATAGGATTACTCCTCAAAATGATGCATAGCATGTGGAGTTGCTAGACATTTACATTCCAATACTTTGCTCTCCCAATGCAAGGTGCACCCCCGCCACATACAAACAACTAAGATCGTCATCTAACAAGAACATCATCCCTGATTTTTACCTCACACCCTCTTCATTGGTAGTTGCCAGAGTTTTGCTTCAGAAATCACCCAGCTAATGATCAAACTATGCCACATATACTAAAGGAAGGACACCAGATGGCTCTTGTGGGGCAGGGCAATTATGCGAAGAGAGTCATTCTTGTAAAGATTTCAGCAGACACATAGGCCCCGTTTACACGGCAAAATATTCCCTTGAATAAATCGCTAAGATTCCTAATTGTTCCCACACATCGCGCCACAGTATCACCTCATATACAAGGGGGGAGCTCAAAAACTCAAAAGTAGCATGATAGGGGATTTTGCTACTTTTCCCAACTTTTCACAGAGCTTTGCTGTGATTGGTTGAACTCACCAGGGAGGGATTTGGACTGACCCGGAGGGGATGGAGGAGCCACAGATGAAAAGATCCATCCACTGTTGTTTCCAGCCATGGAAATGACCGAGCGAGTGCTATACCCATCCCAATTGCCCAGCTGTCTGCCTCCTGGATCGCTTAGCTGCTCCATGTGTGTGTGTGTGTGTGTGTGTGTGTGTGTGTTCGTTCCCTTGCCCTGCTGAGATCCCATTTCTGTGTGTCAGAAGGGAAAGGGGGGAGTGGATGAGGGGAAGGGGGGCTTGACGGGCTGACACTCCCTGCTAAAGGAATACAAATTAGCAGGCATTCCTCTGGTAATCAGAGGGAAAGGTGTCAGCACTTTCTCTCTCTCTCTCTTCCCCCAGATGTGCTTGGGAGGCCACGCTCCCCGCCTCAGTCTGTGTGTGAATTACAAAGCGGAAAAAAGCGGAAAACTAAACCTATAGACTGATTTAGCAGTAAATCATGTGAACTATGAAGCACTAGTGCGGAACTGTGATAAAGTGCAAATTACCACAATCAAAACTGCCGTGTAATTGCAGCTGTTGTTCCCTTTGGCAGTTTTGAGCAAGATCCACCCAAGAATTTGCTACCTGGGGCAGAGTGGCAATTGGCATACACACACCTTGAACTAGATTTAAGTTTTAATGTCTAAAGAAACATATCATTTCATATCACTAAACAGAAGAATCAAAAATCACATTACTGTGCCACCTGAAAACCTGAAGAACTGCATCAGGGGCAGAGATAAGTGTTTGGTGCAAGATGTAGTATACCCTTTTTTATGCTGAATTTAGCCAACAGGAGCCTTTTCACACTACAATTATAGCACTATGATTCCACTTTAACAGCTATGGCAACATCCTATAAAATCCTGGGATTTACAGTTTAGGCAAGGGTACTTAGAATTATCAGCCAGGAAGTGCTTGTTCCTCACCAAACTACAAACCCCAAGATTTGAACATTAAAGCAGAACTATAGTGTTATAATTGTGTAATGTGAAAGGACCTGAGATCAAGTTAATTGGGCTTAAGACCATGGGGGTCTTAAGAGGAATGGGTGGAAGAGTATGGGGGTGTGGAAAGCAGCCACTGCCACTACCACCCCTACATCTACCACCTAATGGTAGAACCAGCCCTGATTTTGAGATAACCTTTTCACACTTTTTCCATACTGTAAAAAGCTTTAATCCAAGTTTTCAGCAATAAAGCAGGGGGAGAAATGCAATACAGTATCTTTAATACAACTGTCCGTAGCTCATAAAGATTTCCTAAACATTTGTCTCCATGAAGCAACTATCTCTCAGTGGTTTCATCATCTACAGAAGCATTTCTGGGCCTCAGCTTTATCGGACTGATGTCTGATTGATATATAGCAGCACACTTATCTGGCCTCGGAGCATGCTCTACAATAGCATATTTGCTTTTTCTGTCATTTTCCTGCAGTATTACATTGCCCTGCTTTTAAAACTTTTTTTAAAAACCCTACCTTCTTAGTTTCTATACTTACAAAGACCACTTAATTTGAGATGTTACTTGCAAGAAATCTTTTCATGATTTATCTGCTATTTAGCCGGTTGCATAAAGGACATTGTGGGAGGATTTCCCAGAGACTCAACTATCATATCATAGATTTAGCACTGCTTGTGAGTGCACACATGTATTCCCACCCCTTGAGCCAGAATGGTCTCTGCTGAAACAGCTTTTGCAGGGTTTTTAAGCATGGCAAGAACATGCAATCCTGTTTAACAAAGGGCAAAAACTAGATAAGAGACCAGGAACAATGACACTGGGGAAAAGGAGGAATTAATTCTTCTTTCCAGTAACCATGGAGATTATCAGACTGTCCCTTAAAACCCGTTCCTGTTCCAGTACCCACCCCATCCGCTCCACTTCCATCCCTGTTCCACTTTAATAAAAAAAAATTTCAAACACTTACCCCCATCGCGGAACAGGAACTTCCTCCCCCTCCCCTCTGCTGGCCGGGAGTGAATGCAGCTGTCGCAAACCTGCATTCACATCCCATAAAGTAAATCTGCCCGTTCTCAGAGAACGATGAGCAGGAAATTTAAAAAGAAAAAGAAACGTCAAAAGTAAAAACCAAGCCCCAAAGCAGAAAAATAAAATCCCAAGTAACCCGGGGAGGGTAAAAAAAAAAAAAAAGGTGCCACTTACCTCCTTGTCCTGATCGCTCACAGAAGTGTTTGGCACGGACCTCAAAGCGACCTCCCAGTGACATCAGGTGACACTGGCATCGCGCCAGCAGATCGGAGTTTCGTTTCAGATGCCCATGATTCCATTTCTAAAATGGAACGGGCGATCTATTAACGATGTTTCCCCGTGTTTGAGAAAACACGGGCACAGAACAGGGGCAGAACGGATGGAGAACTGGACAGGAACAATGTTGGGAGAAAGGTAAATCCTTTTGCGATCCTGTTTCATTCCTGTCCCTGATTTTACAGCCTGTCTGGTAATCTCCCATGTGTCTTTTCCCCAATGGAAAAGAGCCCTGCTGGCACAGTGGTTAAATGCCAGTACTGCAAGTCACCACGTTGCATGTTTGATTCCAGCGGGCTCCAAGGTTCACTCAGACTTCCATCCTTTCGTAGGTCAGTAAAATGAGTACCCAGCTTGTGGGGGCAATTATCTAACACACATTGGAAACTGCTTAATGCAGTGTAGATATGTAAATTGCTATTGCTTAAAAACAGTTTGTAAGCTGCTCTGATGGCCTTGTGGCTGAAGAGTGGGGTATAAATAAATAAATAAATAAATTAGTGAAACAAAACACACACACAGAGAGAGAGAGTTATTTGCCCTAGAGGTTGGGGCTTTCTGCATTATTTTCTCTTGAGAAATAGTCTAACCCCCTCTGATTTATTGGCACATTTCTGATTCAAATTGGAGGTACAGAGGTAGTAGTTTTTACAAAAATAAAAATATGAATCTCCACTCTGTTGTGTACTTTGGACTTAAAGGGTCATCATGGAAAGGGCTAGGGGTGAACATATATACCTATGGGTATCAGTCACTTATCATACCATCTTTAACTCTTTGAAGTACTATCCTCTGCAGTCAACTGTGTTGTGGTTAATTGTGGCTCCCGTCTTTGGCACCATGCCATTTTTATCCTCATATCATGAGTGGCTACAGGTGAAGAGTTGTCATTGCCATGAAGGTGTCCCTCTTCCTCATGCCTCGTGGCCTATATTTGCTTATGTATCTTTTGAGATGTCAGATAATAAGATCAGGACTAATGCAGAGCTTGGCAAAAGAAAGAAATGAATAAGGGACGGTGGTCTTTACACATCACTCTAAGAGAAACCACAGCAGCCCAGGACTGGTGTTGTCGGAGCTGCTGCTCCAAAGTGCAGTCTTGTGATTGTTTTCCTCCTGCTCCAGAATGCATCATAAAAGAAAACATGGAACACGGTATCATTGCACAGTATATTGCTATGCACCAACACCCACTTCATTGTCTGCTGCTTGTGGGGAAAAGGAAACTTGCAATAGCAAAGCCAAGGCATGCATTTTGTTTTACTAGATTTGTGCTGGAAGCCAGGAAGAGATGTGGGGCCACTGCTTCTGGCAGGCTCCCCACCATCACCACTACATCCATCACATCCAGTTCCAGCCTTGGGGGCAAAATTGCCCAATGGGTAATGGGTCATATAGGCAATTTAAATGGTTCAAGAAGAGCAAACATGATTAATCCAATAATAACTTTAATAATCATTCCAAAAAAGCCAAACGCTAATCAGCTATTCGGTTAAGAACCCAGCATTTGGATTCGTCCATGTCATTATGTTTGTTTGTTTAGCTTTATTGGTCTTGGTTGAAGTCATCTAGCCAAGGACATGAAAGCTGCTGGGAATTTATTTTATTTTATTTTATTTTATTTTTTTGGTACTGCCTCCAAAGATTCATTGTTCAAAAATACAGAGTCAGTGCTCTTTCCCATGAAATCCCCAAGTCATTTACAAGTTTCCACAAAGAGAGTGAAGGGAGAGAAAAAGGAAAGATCTGGTAGAACTGGCTGAAACTAGTTTAAAACTTGAGAGGGTTGCTGGCAGCTTGAAAGCTAGCTCCATGGCATTGTGGGAGCTTATGCAAAGCAGAAGGAAACTCTGTGTGTGTGGTTAGCAAAAGCCTTTGTTGCTAAATTAAGTACTACATGTGAATACAAGAAACTCTCAAATGTGTTCAGTAGTGTGACCTTTCTTTGGTTTTCATTTTAATGACAGGGGATATGTATTGAATTTATCTCGAAGAACTAGATGTTGTCTACATGATGAAAAAAAATCCTCATGGAATGTGAGGAGAATACTTTTTATCCCAATGAGATTCTGCAGTGATTTGCCATTTTCAGAAGGAAGGGGGCCAAAACCTGCAAAAACTATGTGAAAAAAGCCTTTGCAGCTTTTCCCGAAGTGTGTTTTTTAAAAAAACGTGGAAATGTGCATTACCGCCCATTTGGACAACCAATTTGCAGTGCATTCCGGAGGCTGAAAGCTGACTGGTCAGTCATGCATGGGGGGGGGGGGTGAGCTTGCTGGCAACAAAGTTGCCAGAACTGCCATTTTTTATTTTCATGGCAGCGATCATGAGCATTTTTGCAGTGGCAAGGTGACCAAACAGCTTTTTTAAGCAGAAGGTTGCACTTGCACAACTTAGATTTAAAGTTTTAAAAATGTGCAGTGGCAGCAACTTGTGGAGAATAAAAATGTGAGTAATTCACTCACTGCCACCATCTTGATTCACAGGCATGCCCTCTGTTTGAATTTCAAACACGGGTAACTTTGCATACCATGATCTTGCCCAATAAATGTGGAGACATATGGACACTGCTGCAATGTTGCATTAATGCACAGCAATCCACATTATATCACCTTATCTAGACAAACCTCTACTATAGATTTGGTCTGGATACAATGAATTTTATCCCAGTTCACAGAAACACGAGGAGCATTTTAAGAGTTTGTCTTTATTTGCTTCTGTGAGATCTTTAGCCCAAGTTATACAAAGTTATTCATATTAGCAAATTATTATCCATATGGGAGTGCCTCCTTTAAGCTTTATCCTCATCATGCTTTCTAGTCATGCTGGTAATGATGGGACCTTCACCTCAAGCAGGGTTATTTGAAAGCAAAGTTTCAGTTTGCTTAAACTAATAGTTTAAGGATAGGGGTGGGCAGAGGTGCTCCTGTGTTCAATGCACAGAGCCAGACCTAGCATTGGACAAAGGGAGGCAGACACCACAAGCGACAGAGGTCTGGGAGGCAGTGGTGGCTGGTGGCTTCTGCATCAATGGAGTGGTGCGTGTTCTCTGTACTTAAAGAAACTGTCTGAGGTGCTGGACCCTAGCCAAAATAAAACCCAAAATTGGGTTTTAAAACCTGGAGCACATTCCACATCTTTCAACATGTCACAGATAAAAATCAGGGCACATGTGGTCAAGCAACATCAAAGTGTGGTCAAGATGGCAAAAGATATTAATGAGGGAAAAGAAACAAATTAGGAGAGGCTGCAGTACTTTGCTTTTGCCTGATCCTACTGGGAAGGACAAGATTCCACCTCCTTCTCTCCTACCCTCCTGCTGAGTTAACTGAGTACAAATGACTTTTGCACTTTCCACCTTGGCAACTAAAGTAAGCCAAGAACAAAGAGTAGGAGGAGGAGGAGGAGACAAAAACTGGGACATTTTAAAAGCAGGTGAAAACATGGGATGGCAGAGATTTATTTGGGACTGTCCCTGCCAAATTGGGACAGTTGGAAGGTATGTAATGGGTGCTACCAGCAGCAGTGCAGGGAGGGAGCAGGGGCAACCCTATGGCCTTTCCACCTGAGCTTCCCAGCTGTTGAAGGACAGAACTGGATGTGCTGCACCTGGAGTGATCTCTGTCCACTAAACAAACCTGCTGTCCTCAAATGCAGTGTAAAATGTCATCCCATTGCTGTTAAAATATACTGGCCATCTATATATGCAAAGGAAGTGAGGAGGATCGATATCTTATCCTTCATCCCAAGCAGCAGATTGTCTTGAACTAGCCCAGTTCATATGACACCTAAAACAAATGTTGCAGTAAGATAATAGTATAGGTTAGGTCACAGGTGAGCAACTGAGCCCCTCCAGAGATTTTTGGACTGAGGTCCCCATAAGCTCTAGAGCACATAGTCAAATGATGAGAGATGCTGGGAGTTGCAGTCAGCCACAACTTGAGGACCACCATTGCCCAGCCCTGATCTAGGTTTTTAGATTTTTTTAAAAATTTCAAAATCAGGCATAAGCACTTCTGAATATCAAAAGAAGAGGCCCATTGCATCAGGCAAAAGGACCACCATCTTCTTTTTATAACACCAATCTGGCAGGTGGTCCCAGAAAGTCAAGCATGGACAAATAAACAGAAAGGTATAATACACAAGGAAGGGAAAGGAAGACACTTCGGGTGCAGGAGGAAAGGGTTGTCTAAGACCAAAGCACTATGAAAGAAATCTTACTCCATGAGCCCTGTAAATTCACCTATTTCTTCATTTGTTACCCATCTCTTGAAGTGCATTATTCTCTACCTCTGAAGCTAAAGGCAGAAGTCCAGGAGCTGATCTGATTTTGAGCCAAAACACCCCTGTAGAAAGATCTACAACACTTGTCTTGCCGGGGAGTGGGGGGGAGATTTTTTAAATGAGCATACAAAGGGTGCTGCGTGGGAAAATAATTTAGTGAGGTTCTGGATATGCACTCAATTAAGGCCCTCTTAGATCAGCCCTAGAGTCCTCAGAGTAAGAGGCTAGCCTGACTGGCAGTGACCCGCATGCTGCAAATGTGGCTGGTATATTCTGTTGGGAAGTTACATCATTGTAGATTGACTTATGATCATGTAAAGTTGAATTGTGCCATTGCGCAATGTTTGTATTATCAGGAGGTGAGTAGAGATGTAGTTATGCCATTGGACTATTAGATGAGCAGAGCCTGTCCTGATGTACGACATGTCCCAATGAACAATGTGTTCTATTCTGCAATAAGAGCCTCTGTTACACAATGGGACTACCCATTCAGCAACAGGACATCTTGTGCAATGGCTTGCTGCACATCATCACAATTTGCTAGCAGAGTTGCATGTTGTTTCAGAAGCGCAGGTCCATCATCATAAAGTTACACACCAGAGCCTCTGATGCAGAATCTCAGCCGTGATATTCACTGCCTCTTCCAGTCCATTTTCCTAAGTGAAAACTTAACTCAGCCTCATGGGAGTACCAACCTTTCCCCTCTCTGTCAGTTTTTACAGAACTTCAATCCAAAGATTCTTGCAGTAGATGAAGAACACCCACCCCTGACACTAGAAAACGTACTAGAATTCTGATTGTAAACACCAACTTCTTTGTAAAACATGTCTCTTTGAAAAAGAAAATTGTTCTTGTCTACACTGGCCAAATACCCCAGCTTACCCCATTCCAGAGCCCTGCAGTCCAAATGATGCAGGGCATTTCATAGAATCATAGAATTGCAGAGTTGGAAGAGACCACGAGGGCCATCCAGTCCAACACCCTGCCATGCAGGAAATCACGATCAAAGCATCCCCGACAGATGGCTATCCAGCCTCTGTTTAAAGACCTCCAAGGAAGGAGACCCCACCACGCTCCGAGGGAGTGCATTTACCCCCATCTAGCCCCAGGCAGTCCATACCACCCCCAGGGCAGACACAGGGCTGGAACAAGGGCAAGCTGGGATAGGACCCTTTACTGCATTTTAAGAAAATACCCAGCTTAATCCAGTATTGCTGGATCGGGCCCCATGTGTCTGCAGGAGCCCATCCCACAATGCTTCTCCTTGCTGCTGCCGCCATCTCCCTGGCTCTTCTAGAAACCAGGCAGGGGTCCTGCAGCATGTGACCAAGGCTGGTCACATGCAGGAGGTCTGCAGTCTCATGTTATGGGGACCCTGCCTGGCTTCTGTGTTAGTGAGAAAATGGTGGCCATATTGGCAGCTGCGGCAACTTCAGCAACAGGCTGGCATCCTGTGTGGACTCTGGCCCATTTCTGTAGATTGAGAGGGAATGGGCTACCTCTGCAGCTAGGATATGACAGCGGGGAGCTGGCTTATCCTGCCTGGGGTAGATGAGCCCTAAGAAAGCGAAAATACACCTATTATCAGATGCAAACAATAACAATTGTCCTTCTCCCAGCAGGACTCTTAGCAGAATTATAAATGCATGAGTCCTTTTGCAATAGAACTGGCCTGTTTTCCACAGAACATGAGCTCAAATTGTACTGTGACCATGGAAGTTGCATCAGAAGGACCCCAAACTACTTATTGTTCATTAGCAACAGTTTGGGAGGTGCCATATCACCAGACAGCTCTTTTGGCAGGAATGCAACTCTTATTTAATTACATCACACCCCCACAGTGTTCTGCTTGCATGCTCATCATCAGGATAAGGGCTCATATTTTAAGGAGTAGCAGATATCTAGCACAATCTAGTTTTACATAGTAATTAAAGAACAGTAGGAACAGTAGGAAAATAGAGCTTCACAATGGCTCACACAGTGAAGCCAGTATTAGGTACCATCCTTTTGCTAAATCTGTATACAGTTGCTGGGTCAATGGGCCTTGCGCTGGTGCAATGGTGTAAACGGAGATGGGGCAATGTTGGTGCATATAAAACAAGCCTGAGTAAAATGTAGGTCAGGGGCATTTTTGTGCAGCTTGTAACCCCCCTCTCCAGAATACATGGATGCCCCCACTGTTGGAGATAATGCGTAGTATCTCCCACCCTGTGAATCAAGGAAGAGGAGAGGGGAGACAGAAATGCTGGGAGAAATCAGGAAGCTTCATAGTTCTCCTCTAAAAAAAAAAAAAGAAAAAAAAGAAGAAGACAATGGGCTCATCTACACTAGCCAGGATACACCAGCTCCCCACCGGCATGTCCTGGCTGCAGAGGTGGCCCTTACCCCCTCACTTCTGTTACCTGCAGAAAATAGGCCAGAATCCAAACAGGATGCTGGCTGTCACTGAAGCCACACTGCCATTTTCTCCACTAACATAGAAGCCACGCAGAGGTCCCGCAACATGTGACTGCAAGCCCCCTGCATGTGACCAGCCTTGGTCACATGCCTGGCTTCTGGGAAAGACAATGAGCTGGCAGCAGAAGCAAGGAGCAGTGTGCCAGACAGGCTCCTGTGGACGCATGGTCCTGATCTGGTTTTCCTTGGTAAACCAGGTATTTTTTCAAAATGATTTATCAGGCCCTATCCCATATTGCCCTGTTCCAGTCCCATATCTCCTGCGGGGGTTGTTTGGACTGCCTGGGGGAAGATCGGAGTAAATGTCTTGCATTGCTTGGACTGCAGGGTTTAGGAACAGGGGTAAACTGGCATATTTGGCTGGTGTAGAAAAGCTCAATATGTTTCTTACTCCAAATTAGCTCAGAGTGTATTGGTGATACTGCATTAGTATTCAGACCTAATGTTGATGTTTGGAGCAAAGTAAATAAGTGTCGTAAATGAGTATAAGGTTCCATCTACATGACAAAAAAAAATATCTGTATGACGTTCAAAATATCAATGATCTGTACAAACAATCGTTTGAATACAAACGTATCATTCGGAAGGGGGGCCACGAATTCCCCCATAAAGTCTGACGGCTTGGCGTTCAGAAAAATTTCCAGATCTCAGGCCTCATCTACACGACCAAAAAAAAAAAAAATCCATTTGGGGGGTAAAAAATTTAAAAAGGCAGCTGTTCGAACGCGTACGATCTGCCTACATGATTTTTACCCCCCCCCAATTCTGTATGACCCCCTTGCCCAGCTGGCTGGAGCAAGTGATCCAAGCGGCAGTTTTAAATCTCCTGCTGCTTTTTTTATTTATTTAAAAAGGTGCCTGTCATCCGGACATCCATGATTATGTTTTAATAATTAAATATAAACACACAAAAAAAGTTGCACGGACTTACCAGACCCTTGCCAAGCCAAGAATCCAACATGGTGGCCACAGCTCCTTTCCCCCTTTCCTAGTCCCGCTCCCTCTACCCAGCCAACCAATCAGATTGCACTCCTGTTCGTATCTAAGCAAACAGGAGTATACAAATGGCCAATCATTCAGAAGCCACATGGATTAATCCCTGAGATCTGGATATTTTTCCCAATGCCAAACTGCCAGACTTTACAGGGGAATTTGCGACCCCCCCTTCCGAATGGTACATTTGTATTTGAACGATCATTTGTACAGATTGTTGATCTTTCGAATGCCGTATAGATAATTTTTTTTTTCATGTAGACAGGACCTCAGGGATTAATCCATGGGGCTTCCAAATGATTGGCCATTTGTATACTCCTGTTCACACAGATACGAACAGAAGTGCAATCCGATTGGCTGGCCAGGTGGGGGGGCAGGACTAGAAAAGAGGAAAAGGAGCTGTGGCTGCCATGTTGGATTCCCAGCTTAGCGAGGGTCTGGTAAGTCCACGCTATGTTTTTTCGTGTTTATATTTAATTATTAAAATATAATCACAGATGTCCAGATCATGGGCACCTTTTTAAATTAAAAAAAAAAGCAGCGGGAGATTTAAAACCACCACTTGGATTGCTCGCTCCAGCCAGCTGGGCAAGGGTATGTTCTGTGATTTTTTTACTAACGAACAATGTTTGTTAGTAAAAAATACCAGGAGGGAAATGGAAGCTGCACAGAAGGAGGACGATGGGAGATCGGGAGAAGGAGGGGGGCGTGCAAAACAGGGTGCTGGACCCAGAACAGCCCCGTTTCTCTCCCAATCTCCCCAGGGAATAATTTCCCCATGTGAAATCTCCTTTGTCTAGGGGCTTGTCTACACCAGTCACAAACTCCAAATCCTCACCCCTCCTCCACTGAATCTGGCCTGATAATGCGACACAACATGTGGCCTTTCTCCTGAATCTAGTGTGACAGTGACACACGCTGTAGGGCCCTAATTGCACAGACTTGGAGAATACCCTTTTAATCTGGGTTTTAGAAAACTCACAGTTTTCTGCAGAGTTTGCTGGAATCTCTGGAGAAAACTGACATGTGAACAAGTCATCCATACCGGATTCAGGGGTGGGGGTGGGGAAGAGAGGGAGGACAAGCGCTGCATGAGGGACTACCATTTCCTCCCTCCTTGGTGGCACTTCCTTACTCCAAAGGCAGAGCCCCAACTCTAGTCGCTCTCTCTGAGGCTAGAGCCACCGGCGAACCCCATCATCATGAGGCTAGCTGCCCATTCAGGCTTCAGAGAGGGTGACTACAGTTGAAGCTTTGCTTTTCCAATGCACAGTTGCCCCTCTGAGCTCCGGGAAAAGCAAAGCCCGAGCAGTAGCCACCCAATCTGACTTCAGAGAGGCAGCAACTGCTGGACCTTTGCTTTTCCTGGAACTCAAGAGTCAAGCATGAGTAACAGCTGTATTCAATTTATATTTACTTATTGAATTTCTTTAACACATAACACCACATCCAACAAGAAAAATAAAAAAAATAGAAAAGGAGTAAAAGAAATAGAGACAAAATTTACAAACATATCAGTAAATCAATGCGCGTACATACATACATGCACACTTACAAATACATTACTAAGTCCCTTCCCCCCCCCATTAAAACTGACTTTCTACTTCCCTTAGAATGTACCAGGTTTGAATGGAAGCAAACTCAATGCAGATTCAGGCTTTGGCAGGTGTGGTGCTTAAATCCAGGCCAGAATAGCCTGAATGTCATGTGCTACAGCTCCAGGCCAAAGGAGGCCAAATCACATCTGGATTTTTACCCCCCATGTAGTCAAGCCCTAGATTGTGTCCATAGAGTTATATTTGGTGCATCTTCTAACGTGATATAATACATTCCACATTTTGATCCAAGAGTCCTTATTGAGATGGAGTTATATAATAATGTTTTGATGGTCTGGAATTAATTTGCATTCAGCTTTCTTTCATGCCTCCTGTTTAATGGCATTTTATAAGAAAATTTATCTTGGCTTCTTATGACACTCCTTTTTGAACTCATATGGTATCATCTATAGTCTTATTATTCAAATGCTTTCTGTTTGCTCTATTACTCCACTACAGTGATCATCCGATGAAATGATACCTTAATAAGTTTTTGAAAGTTGCTTGGTTTCAATTTACACATCTTTGCTTGATGCAAATACTGACTATTTCATTTCACTGTACCACCACTATGCATCAAATAATTTATTCCAGTGTTTCTTATACTTTCTGATTTAATGACACTTTAGCCCAGGTGTGGATGTGGCCAGAAGGTTGATAGTGGACTTCAGTCCCTATCAACCTTAGCCAGCATACACAATGGCAAAGGATAACAGGAGCTGAACTGCCACAACATCTTGCTCACTCCAGCTTTAGCCCTATCCATTCATTACTCAAGTGTAGGTTACCCAGGCTATCCTCACCCTCTAAAGTTATCTTGTATGGTCATCTGATAGACATCCCTATGTGTGACCTTGGACATAGAAACTTGGCTTAGTCAGGATACCTGATTTCACAGGTATCCTGATTGTTTGGAACTTGCATGTAGAGTTTTCCTTGTAGCTGACCACACCTGAAGCATAGACATTGTGGGGTGGAACTTGCTGAAGATCAAGGAAGGACTTCTTCTTCATGGTCAGTGTGATAACCCTTGCCCATGGAGAAACAGTGGAGGAGAAGGATCACCTATAGTTGGGATAAAAAAATCTGATAGTCAACTGAGATAGAATCATAGAATCATAGAGTTTGAAGAGACCAGAAGGGCCATCTAGTCCTATCCCCTGCCCTGCAGGAATACATAATTAAAGCACTCCTGACAGATGGCCATCCAGTCTCTGTTTAAAAACCTTCTAAGAAGGAGACTCCACCACACTCAGAGGCAGCATGTTCCACTGTCAAACAGCTCTTACCATCAAGAAGTTCTTGATGAATTTTATATTTGTGAATTCCCATGCAAATTGATATAATTTGGACCTCTTAGACCATATCTTGGGAAAGTTCCTTATGTACTACATATTCTAGAATCCAGTAGCCAGAATAGGTGGTAGATTCTGGAAGTTTTAGTCCAAAATGTAAATTTTCCTTGCTCTAAAAGAGATTAATGGTTTGAAGGAATTAAAGTCTGAACACATTAACAACAGTGTCCCTAGAACTGGTGATTAAAGAAATCCTGCACTTTAATCACAAGACAACTGAACTATTTCCAAGCTGGAAAGAATGTTAAGGTAATTTCACCTGCATGAAGCAAGTAAGAAGGAAAAAGGTGGCCATCATCTTACAATCTCAGAAGAATGAAGGAGGAAATGCCCGATAAAGATCATGAATCTGGAGACACCTACCTTTCTGTGCTCATATGTGGGAAGAGGAGGATGGCAATCTCTGTGGTCTGGACATATGTCCAAGGCACTACTCTCTCCCTTGATCTAACCTTTCTCTGCCTGGAATGAAGGTCTAACTGGAAGATAAGGTGACTAGAAGGGATGGTAGACAGTGCATTCTTTTACCAAAGTTGTAAATCAAGTGTACCAGCAAGCAAGCTTACTGAACCAAGGCAAGACATTCTTCTTACATTCATTAGATGTAAAAATACTAAGAATTTGTAATCTAGTGCTTATGTGTTATCCTTGCAAAGAGAAAGACCTTGCTGTCCCAACCTACCATTGAACACTCATCTAGCTGTAGAGTTAAATAAAGGTAGAAGTCTATCTTCATAAATAAATAACAAAGCTGCAAGCTCACATGAAAAAAACCTGGATTCAAGGAAAGACACTTCAGGCAGTCATTGTAGAAGGCCTGAGACATTCTAGAATTTTCTCTGCTTTCTCCATATGTTTGGGATATTTATGGGCTCTGGTTGTCTTCTAGCTGAGCATACTACTTGGCTTAGAAGCTGTATATTTATTTCCCAAACCTGGTTTCTAACACTCTGAGATTGGAAAAGCCAGTGGCCATGCTGGCTGAGGGATTCTTGGAGTTGTAGTCCAAAAAAGTAACCTTTCCAAGCTCTGGCATCAGTCCTTGACATCCTGCAAGGGGGTGTGTGTGCCTTTCTCCCCTCTGTTTAGTCCTACTGCTCCTTCTTCATTTGGCTTCCTTCTTCCTCGCCTGTTCATTATTCTGCTCTACATACCACGTCCCTGGATACTAATCCCATATCAAGTTTGCAAGGACATGGTAATTCTCCCATTCCTAAGACTAGGGCCAAAATGTCATCCATTAACTCCACTGGGGAAGGGTGAGATAAGGTTGTTCTGGAAACATACCTCTTTTATTCCCTTGTTTTAACTATTCTCCCATCATGTTTTCACATTTCACCAGCTGACTTTCTTGGAAAGCTCAGCAGTTCGCTTCTTATCTCCTGTATTCTTTATATGTTATGATTTGTACCATGGCTATTTTAAAGATGCAGAGTTGAGCAAGACTTACCAGACATTTTATGGTCTGTTTCTTAGAAAGGTTAACTATCTCTCTGAGAAAACATTCTGATAAAGCAGGAGAAGATTAGGAGGCTCTCACAATATTGGATGCATTTGAGGACTCTTTCTGTCTTTCTTGCCTCTTACGTGAGTGAAGTGTCCCAAATGGTCTAGAGAAGAGCCCTTTTTCAGAATTTGCCTATGCAGGGGCAAATTGACTGAGAGATAAATCTTTAAGGGCAGGCCTAAAATATGTTGATGCCTGAGCTGAAGGGTAAAATACTGCCTTTCCCCATTCCATGTTCAGCAGCTGGCCAGATTGGTAGTTGAATCTTATGTCAGTATTGTCAAAGGGATAGTACATCCAACACATCTGAAATATATCTGAAGAGTGTCATTTAGAAGATGGAGTGAGCTTGTTTTCTGCTACTCCAGAGACTAGAACACGAACCAATGGATTCAAATTACAAGAAAAGAGATTCTGCTTAAACATTAGGAAGCACTTTACTGTAGGAACTGTTTGGTGGTGGAACAGATTGCCTCAGAGGACTGTGGACTCTCTGTATCTGGAGGTCATTAAACAGAGGTTGGATTGGCATCTTTGAGGAGTGCTTCAGTATTGTGTTCCTGCATAGCAGTGGGTTAGACTGGATGGCTCTCTAAGGAGATTATCAAACAGGAATGCAAAAAGTGTTCCTGTCCCACAATCTCCAATCCCGCCCCTATCCAAGCACAATAAACCTACCCACTGCACTTACCTTCTCTCCCATCATTGAGGCAGCCCAGGAGTGAACAGAGCTCTAACGGAGCTCTGTTCACTTCCTGGAGTAAAATCCCGCCCGTTCTTGCGAGAAGGCACAAGCGCGGTAAATTAAAAAATAAAAATAAAAATACACAAGAAAAAGTGACACCAAGCACCTAAACACACTAAAAACATTACAAGTAACCTGGGGAGGGTGCAAAAAAGAGGGTAGCTTACCTGGATGTCCCAATCTCACTTGGAAGTGTTCTGGCAGGACCACCCATTGATGCTGGAATCTCACCAGCAAAACAAGGCACATTGTTGCACACAGGCAAATCCGGAACAGAAATGCCACAGGAGATCAATTACCAGCTTCTCCCCGACAATAAAAAAGAATTCCCCCATAACGGCAGCAGAATTCTTAGGAGACAATGGGGGATGACGTCGTCTGATAAGGAAGCCCTTTTGCAATCTCATGGCGTCATCATAATGCCATTTTTGATGCATCTGATAATCTCCTAAGGCTGGAATACTGTATCAGATACTTAGCTAAGTATACTTAAGTAAGTAAGTGACCTCTCCTGGCCTGACACACTCGAACCTCATGGAAACATCATTTACCCATGCCCCAATCATGGCAGAATGGGTCAGCAAGATGGTGTGGGAGAATTCACTCTGCTGGAGAACCTGGAACATCACTGCCAGTGCAAGGAGACAATCATGAGGTAGGATGGCATGTGTTATACTCTGACAGGAGGCTAAATCCAGTTGCTAGTCTCAACTAGAGAAGACCCAGTGAATCAATTGGATTTATTTAAGTGTTGAGTTACCATGCAGTAATACATTCAATGGCAGGGGTGTAGTGACAGAGGGAGCAAATGAGGCATTGGCCCCCCAATAATAATTCCATCCCCTGCATTACCCTAAGAGATGAGGGTACATTAGAGTCCCATCCGTGATGCCAAAATCTCCTTTAATATTTGGGGGGATTATTAGATCAGATAGGAGGCCTACAATAGGAGGGTAATTTCAGGGATCTTTTCACCTATGTATACCAGTACTAACTGTAGAGGAGGCTCTAGTTAAAGTAAAATAAGGTATTTTATTTGAATAATACAGAAAGTAAACTAACATACACAACATACATTCTTATGGACGATACAAGGCTACAGCAGAGTACAGCAGAAAGGTTGGATAGAGAGAGAGGGGTCCAGGAAGATAAGATGGAGTTACCAGTCTCAAAGAGAGAGATCCATGCAGTGAAGATGTTCAGACAGACATCAGAGGGTGGCACAGGAGGTTCCAATCTGTGGTGTGCCGAGAAAGAGAGTGGCCAGGACTGTACGCTGTGGCACACCTCAACTGTGAGACCCTTAGCTATTGCTGGGGCTCTAAAACGTATACGCTATTCCATGTCTTGGAGGGACAGGTTAGTAATAACAAAGCTTGGCTAGCTCTCCCATGGAATAGACAAAAGAAACTGAAACTCAACTGATTGCTTTAATTGCAGAGAGATAGACCATTGATGGGCTTTCGGCAATCTTGTAAGGTTGGACAGGAGGGGGTGTGAGAAGAGATTTCTGTAGAGTATGGAATGAGGAATAGTCACTTGATTGCTTGTTTGAATTATTGCTTGGAACAGCCAGGGCTGGAAGAAAGAACCAGCACATACCCCTCTCATTTAATTGGCTTGTTAACAGAAACCCATTACTGAGGCTATCCACATAATCCTAACTTGGGCTTTGCCACCATTATATTTCTAGACATGTCTCAGGTCAGCCCTAGTCAGTGTTATTTAGTTTACACAACTATTTTACATGTGCCACAATTTATATTTCACAACAGACTTTCTAATTAAAATGCATTGATTGCAGGTTATTTTTATAATTATCTATGAAAACCTCTCCCCATAGAAACCCATTTTATAGTGTTGTTGTTGTTGTTGTGTGCCTTCAAGTCATTTCCAACTTATGGCTAGCCTAAGGCGAAGCTATCACAGGGTTTTCTTGGCAAGATTTGTTCAGAGGGTGGCTTGCCATTGCCTTCCCCTGAGGCTGAGAGAATGTGACTTGCCCAAGATCACCCTGTGGGTTTTCATGTCCGAGTAGGAATTCAAACCCTGGTCTCCAGAGTTCTAGTCTAAGACTCAAACCACTATGCCATGCTGGGTCCTATTTTGACTGATGCCCAATCCTTCTGCTCTCTCTCCAAGTTTTGTCTCTACCCCCCTATGAAAATTTTCTTGCTACCCCCCTATTCAGTGTGTTCATTGTAACTAGAACTAGTAATTGGATTTTGTCCTAATAGAAAGCAGAAAAAGCAGGTGGTCTGTTTTACTACAGGAAATTGATTTCCAAAATCTTGACTTATGGGACCAATCCAAAATACATGTTTTAAATTTATTTATTTTATTTTAATTTATTTATATCCCACTTTTTCCCAATATAGGGAGTCAAGGTAGCTAACAATGAGTTTAAAACAATACAGATTAAAAGCAATACAAAAATATTAGAAGTATAAATATAAAAATTTTAAAACAACTAAATAATGTATGCCGTTAAAAACATTAAACATTAAAAATATTTAAATATATTAAAAACTATATACGAACCCGAAAATCCAAATTGCAAAGCATTTAAAAGCCCAATCCTCTTAGTTTGTAAATGCCTGACAGCACAAAAATGCTTTTACCAGCTGATGAAAGAAAGGAGTGTTGAAACGGGACCATCCTGGCCTCTCTAGGGAGAGGGAGTTACGAAGTCTAGGAGCTGCCACCGAAAATGCCCCCACCCCCGCATGTTCCCACCAAAAGAGCCTGAGAGGGTGGTGAGACAGACAAGGGCTTCTCCAGATGATCTTAGTGCTCTAATGGACTCATAAAGGGAGATATGGCCCTTCAAATTACCTGGACACAAACTGTATAGGGCAAGGCTCTTAATCTTTTCTTTACTGGGGACCACCTTTAAATATCTTTTGTTGCCATGGAACCCCAAGACTTAACAAGATTTAAAATAATAATAATAATACCTAAACACTGAACCATTAACAATTACACCATCCATTAAACCTTCTCTCAAAGGCGCTAGAGTGAGAAGGAAGACTTTTCTCCTGGTTCTTCACAACAGTTTGCAGATGGAGCAGATTGAATGGCAATGTGCAGGCCCAGCCAGCCTTTGCCTTGGGTCCTGTCACATGGCCGCTCTGCTGTTGCTCAGCTGCTCAGTTTGCCTCCTCCCCACAGCAGAGTGGCCACATGACAGGCAATGTGCAGGCCCAATCAGCCAACTTTTACTTTGGTTTCTATCATGTCACCACTCCACTGCAGTGAGGAGGTGGGCTGAGTAGCCTTCAAGCTTTCGCAGGCACCCTGTGAGGACATCACGACCCCCTGGGGGTCCAAGGACCACAGGTTAAGAACGCCAATTATTCAAAGGTTTTATAACTCAAAACCAGCACTTTGAATTGTGCCTGGAGATGGACCACAGCCAATGAAGCAGTTGCAACAAGGGAGTTGCATGGCCTCTGTAGCCAGCCCCAGTTAACAACCTGGCTGCTGATCTTTGGGTCAAGTGAAGTTTTTGAGCACTTTTCAAAGGCAGCCCCACATAGAGTAATCCAAGCGGGATGCACCCAAGGCACGTGCTTGAGTTGCTTGACATTACCAGCACAAAGGATATGGAAGGTTTTAAATACAGCTCAGGTACATATCCCTGAAATGATATTTGAAAGAATTTCACTTTTAAATCAGAAAAAAATAAGTTTAGTAAGGCAATTTTTCCAAATGGATTCCAACTCCCCCTTTCAATACTGAAGAATTGAGATCCTCTTCCTGCTTCACCAGGAAGCTCCAGTGTAACTTTGTCTGTAATAAACAGGGTTAAAGAAGATTTCTTCTACAAAGGATCTCTTTCACAGGGATGCATGAACCATTGAGGAAGGAGCAGTGGCTTATTCCCACTCTCTTTTTTTTAATCACTAAAACATCAAAAAGGATTTTTTTTCCCAACCACGTGAGTCAACAGCCTCTTCGGCCTATTCCAGCTTCTCATCCTGCTTGAAGAGTGAAGTACAATCAAAGGCTTTTTTATTTATAAATTATTATAAACAGGATAATCGGCTACATAAATGAAAGAGAGTTAATGGGAACACAGCATGTACACTTTCACTTTGAAAGTTTACTGTGAGCTCCGACTCTGTTTTCACAAAAGGATGCATTGTATACAAATGCTTTCCTAAGTTTATTTCCGCTGGTGCAAAATAGGCTCCAATTCATTAAAAGAAAAATCATTGGTTACATTTTCATTAGCCTATATGTGGGAAGGGGTGGTATAACTGGGATATGAGGGTAACCAGTGTAAGTTCACAACAACATTTCCAGGGTATAAAGGGGTGCAGGGTGGGGGATGAAGAAGACATGTTTCCTCCTTTTAACATTACTGTTTCCCTTCTCCATAGGCTTGATGACCTAATGGAGCCCTCTGAGGAAAATTGCTACAGCCTCTTTTCCCAAAGTGGAATCTTCTTAATTTAAGCCAATAGTGGGCTATTGTGGTGGATCTAAGGCCAAAACGTTGCTTCTGGGGACTTCTGGGAGCCACATAGGGCTTGTCTGCATGGGCAATTTACCCCCATCTTGTCCCCATCTTGGAGCCCTGCAGTCCAGATGACACAGGGCTTTTGCCCTGTTTTGCCCCCCCCCCCCACCAGCAGTCCGCATGAGCCACGGGGCAAAGATGGGGCTAAGACTGTGGAAAGACAGGGTAGGGCCTGATAAAATGTTTTAAAATAATACCCAGGAAAAACTGCTCCCGCCAGCAAAAACTGAATTGGGGCCCAGATTACCTCAAGAGCCTGTTCCAGCACACCAGCCCATTGCTTCAGCAGCCCTCTGCCATCACTGGTCACATGCAGGGAGACTTAGAGAGAGTGAGGGAGGCAGAGGCTGCTGTAGCAATGGCCGTGCCCATCTGGACTTCCTCCCATTCTGTGCAGGTAATGGGGGAGGAACGGGCAGGATATGCTGACGGGGAGCCAGCATATCCTGGCCCATGTAGATGAGCCCCTGGAATGCCAAACAAACCCAAAATGGTTTTTGGTTTTGAAAAATGGTTGGTTTTTTTTTAATCTTAAACAACACAGAGGGGCATGCAGCCTATTTAATAAAAGATAAAGTGCTTCTCCTATAGGACCCCGCGAGAGACAATGCACCTTTTATACCCCCAAAAAGGTGGGGAGTAAAGAGAGTCTGCATTATACCCCTCCCTCCTCTGCCATGTATCTGAAGGGGGGAATGGACCCAGAAAAATGAGTTTACAGATAGGGGAGTGAGGGTACCAGTACCAACTTCTCCTCCCTTGAGCTTTTCTAAACTGTTGGAAGTGGGCAGTTCATCTCACAACTGAAAATATATTACTGAGTGGAGACCTGGTTTCATATTTCCAGATTCATCCTCCTACATATCTTCCTTCCTTCCTTCTCCTGTCTTGCCTGGCACATTTCAAGTCTCACTATTCTTCCTCATCCTCTGAAGCATCTAATTATTCAAAGACACTGCTGTAATCTGTACCAGGAAATCAAGTGTTGTCTATCTGGGTGTGCAATTAGTACTAGGCAACATATCTCCTGCATCCTTTAAGTTACAGAAGGGCAACTTTGTCAGCTCTGAAAGGACAATTTCACCCCAACCCAGATCTCACCACAGCACTATGCAGCACTATGGCAACAAAAATGTTGGAGAGGAAATCTGGTTGCCAAGAAAAAGCATTTTTCTTGCTGTAAAGCATGAGGATGCATGGGGATCATATGCTTTGTTTTAGGGGCAAATCACATTTCCCTGAGGTCTCTAAGAGCATAATTCATCTCTTAAACAAGGAAGATGAACCCCATGTGCTTTGAGTGGGGAATTCTTTATTTCCACAGGGTTTTACTCTGCTGTGGGGTGGCAGCAGCTGACAAACTAGCTGTGGGAAGGAGATGAGAATGTTGTCCATGACATACCTTCCATTTGCCAGGAACAGGCCTGATTAATCCACTGCCATCTCACTTTTTCAGCTGCTTTTGAAAGGTCCCCATTTCTCTCTCCTCCTTCCTCTTTCTCCTTTCATCCTCAGCTTCCTTCAAGTGCTGCAAACTGAATTTAAATTGTCATTGCTCTCCTTTATTTTTTCGTTTGTTTCCAGAGGGAAATCGGCCTACAGCTGGCAGTGTCGATGGAGTTCTTCTCTGCTTAGTGAATCAGTGATACTTAGGCTTCATAAGGTGTAGGTGGCAAGAGCTTATACACCAGGGTTTTGACACATGCTGAGTCATGGTGTGGAATAAGGTTTCCCCCACATGCTTTACACCAGACTGTAGGAAATCCATCTGGACCTGGTGGTTTCCAACAGCTGAAGTTCTAAACAGTGGGTTTTAATCTCTGTTACTAATATAGCAAAGCAGCAGCAGAGAAGTCCATCTGAGGCTTGACAAGTGACAGCAGGGAATCCTCTGGGTCTGTGGAATATGAATCATTGACCTAGACAGGAAAACATGATGGGTTTGTTTGTTTGTTTGTTTTAAAAATCCATTTAAAATGGGGTGTGCCAGATTTTAAGTTCTTTTTTTTCCCCGATATTTCACAGCTCTGTCATCGTAAAATTATGCATCATAGCTTCTCATACAGGATCTTGGCCAATAATCATAGTACACAACCTTACATACGTAACAATGGCCAGAATTCTGTATCAGCTACTTAGTTAAGCATACTTCAGTTAAGTTACACTTAGTTAACTTTATTTATTTATTTATTTATTTAATATCCTGCCTTTCTCCCAATATGGGACCCAAGGCCGCATGTCCTGTCTTTGAGCCCTGCAGTCCAGATGGCACAGGGCTTTTGCCCCATTTTGCCCCCAGGCAGTCTTCACAACCTCTGGAGCAAAAATGGGGCCAGGACAGGGTAAAACCCATTGCATCATTTTAAAATAATCCTAGTTTAAATCCACTCCTGCCAGCAAAAAATGGATCAGGTCCTGTGTGACTGTAGGAGCCCATTCTGGCATGGTGGCCCATTACTATAGCTATTGGCTGCCATCAGTCTTGCACATTCTCCTCAACTGGTACAGCCAGGAAGTAGGCCCACAGCATGTGGCTACTGTGGCCCAGAGCTGTGGCACATGAAATTTTGACTACTCTGGCCTGGACTGAAGCATTACACCTTACCTGCCAAAGCCTGAATCTGCATTCAAATTTTTACCCCCAGTGTAGAAAGATTTGTTTTTAAAGTGTACAGTATTTCAAAACACTTGGCCTCCATTCAAAGCTGGTACTCACACTTAGGGCTTGACTCTGAGCTCTGTGAAAGCAAAGCACCAGAACTAGCCGCTCTCTCTGAAGTCAGGACGGGTGGCTAGCATCATGATGGCAGGGCAGGGTGGGATTCTGACCTCAAGAGAGAGCGACTACCAGCAGGGTTCTACCTTTGGAATGAGGAAGTGGCATTGAGGAGGGGGGGAAATGGTGGCGCCTTAGGCAACGCTTGTCCTTCCTCTCCTCCCTACCCCCCGAATCCAGTGCAGATGGATTGTTCACACTGCAATTTTTTCCCAAAGTTTCAAGCTTTTCTCAAAAGTTTCAAACTCAAGAGAAAACTAGTTTTCTAAAACCCAGATTATTAAAGAGGTATTACCCATGTCTGGTGCTCATAGTGCCATACATCATGTGGCATTATCACACCAGATTCATGGGAAAGGCCACACATTGTGTAGCATTATCAGGCCAGATTCGGGGGGGGGGGATTCAAGGCTTTTCACTAGTGTAGACAAACACTTAGTCACGATTGCGAAACTATTGCACAATTGTAACTCCCCCTAACCTTCTTTACGAGGCACGAGGAGAAGGGGGTCCATTCTGCCAGAGACCAGAGCATGGGTGAATGATATTTCTTCAGGTTTGGGGGCAGGGGATCAGACCAGGGAAGGTTATTAGTAGTTGATACAGAATTACGGCCAAAAAAAACAACATTTAAAACCAATCAGTACTAAAAGTATGCATCCATAATCAAATAATAAATCCCTCCTTCCCTTTAATACACACATTGTAACACAACCATAATACATACAACCTACCTGACTCAACCAGAATGAACTGCACAAAACACACAATTGACTAACTATTACTTATGTACTAACTATTACTTGTGTACAAATGCATAGGAAAATGAATATGGCTACATCTGCACTGCAGTTTGACACCGCTTTAGCTGCCATGGCTTCACCCTATGGAATCCAAGGATTTGTAGTTTGCTGCGGCACCAGAGTTCTCAGACAGAGAAGGCTAAATATCTCCCAAAACTACAAATCCCACAATCCCATAGCACTGAGCCATGGCAGTTAAATCACTGTCAAACTGCATTATTTCTACAGTGTGTCAGCAGCTCAGTCTTTACCTAGTGCCAGAAAGATTGCAAGGTGAATGTCAAGTAAACATCTTTGAGGAGAATGTTCCATAAATGTGGAGCTACCACAGAAAAGGCCTGTTTCCAAGTGGTAATCCATAATCTTCTTTAACTTAACTTGGTGGTGAACCATAAGTTTGATAGGTTTCTTAACTATTGGCCAGCTATTGCTGCCTGAGTACCCTTTAAAGAAACAAAATAACATAATACAAAAGAAAAAAATGAATAATGCATACATCAGATTGACTCATAAGCATGGTATTTCTGCACCTGATCATGGTGCCATTTCTTTGTTTTGGTTGCCAGCCGTCTCTAATTATAACACCATTAAGTGAGATTTTCCTGCTATTTCCCATATGTTTCATTAGGGGCACAGTTTTTGTTGATTTATTCCATTAGTAGTTATGGTACAGATGTAGATGGACAGACAAAAATATTGATAGATATACTAATATTAATATATCAGAAATGCATCCTTCTGATGTAATTTGCTAGCCTCAAGACTTTGTAGATTATCAGATGCGGCTAATGTGATGCCATAATGACGCCAGAGGAATGCAAAAAGATGCCAATATCAGACTACGCCCTTTTGCATTCTGTTGCCATCATTATAACATTTCTTTTTATTGATGGGCCAAGCCATCAATAGATCCCCTGTTGCAATTTGGTGCCGCCATTGCCAGCATGTGAAACTTTGAGCCATTTAACTCTCATGAATGCAGCGTCAATGTGCGGTCCTGCCAGAACACTTCCAGGTGAGATCACAATATCCAGGTAAGTGACAGACTTTTTAAAAACTTCCCTGGTTTACTTGGAAGTTTTAAATTGTGTGTATGTGATTTTTGTAACTTTTTCTTGGTGTATTTTTGTTTTTGTTTTTGAATTTCCCACACTCGCATCTTCTCATGATAACAGGCAGGATTTCAGCCCAGGAAGTGAACAGAACTCCGTTAGAGCTCTGTTCATTCCTGGACTGCCTATCCACAGGAGAGGAGGTAAGTGCAGTGGGGAGGGTTATTGTGCCAGGACAGGGGCGGGATTGGAGATTGTGGGACAGGAACACTTTGTGCATTCCTGTCTGATAATCTCCTTTTACTATCATATTTGTTATACAGTCTATTTCAATCTGGGGAAATAACAATAAGAAGCAAAAAAGAACTGCCATCTGTGACAATAGGAATGGGGAATACATAGCTCTCCATAATTGGTTGGACTGCAGCTCTCATCACCATTGGCTAAGCTGGTTAGGACCTGAGGGGAGTCATAGTCCAACAACTACCTGGACAGCTGCATATCCCCCACCCTTGTCTCACAGACATCTAAGAAAGAAGAATACATTACCTTAAGGTATTCCTGTCCAAATTGTGGTCCACTAAGCCAAACAAAATATATCCACCAATCTGAGTTATGAAAAGTTACTTTTAGACTACAGCTCCCAGAATCCCCCAGCCAGCATGTCCAGTGGCCATGCTTGTTGGAGTGATTCTGATAGTATGACTATTCAATATACAAAGCTTTCAAGGTCTGTGCAAGGTATGGCAGCCCAAACATACCCTCTGGAATTTCTTTATATCTTGTTACTGCTATTTGCTTAAGAGTGAAATAAGGCCAAAGGAAGGAAGGAGGGTTTTCCACGCCTTATTGGCCACATTCTGTGTCTGATAGTCTTCTTTAATCCTTGTGGAGTAGAACTGTTACAGGCTTACTTAAGTTGGACCCCAAAGACCCAGAGATTCTGAACCTCATGAACTGCATCTTAAAAGTGATCAAAGGAACTCACTTGATTTGGGGAAACATGGCACAGAGCTCATGGGGGACATTTTTATGGCCAAAAGAAAAGAGCATTCAATGCTGACACCAAACTTTAGCTACTGTAACTGTCAGGTGAGTGGCTTGCACCTTTTGGTTTTTTTTCTCCTTACCTTAACCTCCCCAGGAATTAAACTCATTGCCAAAGAATCTCTTTTAAAGACTTAGTTGAACTTTTGCAATTTTGGCCTGATAGAGCCACAGTACAAAGGCCTCATATGGTCAAGAAAAGAAGACTCCACATGCTGATTTTTAAATGCTGCATGCAATTTCTGACTTCTGTTAACTTTGTCCAGATGCGGGTACTCTGTGTGCCCATGGAAATTAGACAGATCTTTTTCTTTTCAGCTTGTCCAAGAATCTTTGCACTCTGACTCACTCCAAGCAAGAAAAAAAGAAAGAAAGAATGGAAAGAATGTGAGGCAACTGCATTCAGTACATAGTATTTTATTAGTAAAAGGTCTATTGAAAAGTGGGGATTTGAGCATGCAAATGACAAACAATTGGATATTTATAAGGGTGAAAAAATATTTTATAGTGGTTTAAAAATGGTTAACTAAGATGGAGTAGTCTCCAAGGCAGCAGACTATCAGCTGTTATTAATTTCTGTTTCGTGTTTTTTCTCCTGGCATCAAAAAGTGATGGATATGGTTTCTGAGTTTTTGTTACTATGCTTTTCTTTTTCAACAATCATAGTTAATTGTCAGCAGCCTGAATCATCAGGATGCCGATCTCACCTGTAGACAAATTTGGAAGCAATATTTGTAACATATTCACTTCAACACATGCCAATTTCCTGTTAGTTTGGCTAGTGGGAAGTGGCATCCTGGGATATATTGCATCAAAGGTTTTAATAACTAGTGCCTTTTTTCATTCACAGGGTTTGATCCAGATTTAGGGCCCTTTTAAGAGAGGGCACTTAGAATTCTTAGCCAAAGAGTCTCACCAAACTACAGTTCCCAGGATTCCCTAGGATGCAGCTGTGGGAGTCAAAGTGGAATCATAGTGCTTTAATTGTGTAGTGTGAAAGGGCCTTGGTTACTTTTGTCTGACTTCACATCCCATTGATTTCAGGGGGTTGATACCAGCTAATCTCAATGACCATTCCAGTTTCACTGTGTATCCCTTGGATTGCCTCTCACCATCCAAATGGATTTGTGCAGTCCTTTTGGTTACCCCTCACCTTCTCATGGGATGGCAAAAGGATGCATCTTTGGATTATCTATAATAATAAATTGTTCTCCTCACACCCGATGCACCTTCCCTGTGGGGAAGGGAGAGGCCTCCTCCAAAACCCTCTGAGAGCTGGATTTGACCTGTCCATGGGCCAAAGTTTTCTCTCCTTTGGTTTATTCCTTTCACAAAACCCTGTGAATTTAAGTTTGGCAGGGCACTGCATAAAATGACTACACAAGATGTGAAGAAGTATTATATGTTAGCTTGTCCTGAAGCTAAAAGTACTTATGAGAACAGAAATATGAAGCTGTCATATCTAAAGTGACCAAATACATACTTGTGCCAAGAACCTGGAACTGTTTTGTATGAGAGGAATGCTTAGTGATAGCCTAAAGTCAAAGCTTTCTAGTCTGAAAGTGGTGGGGTGGGGGGAGATCATAATGGGATTGACAAACAGCGTGTATCTACTTATTTAGTTTTATCCTTTTTAAAATTTACCATAATTCTAAGAGTGGCTTAAACATTAAAGAGTGGGAGTGAGTAAACATTAGCACTACCTATCAATTAAGAGAAGGAGAAGGGGATCACTACATTGCATAGACAACCCCTGTGTGGTGCAGTGCATTTCTAAGCTACAAGCCAAAACATGCTACACCTTCCCTTAAGAATCTTTCTCTAAGAGTCGGACCTGGAGTTGATAGCATGAATAACAACTATATGGGAGAAAGACTTATATTACTGTTGTGGGAAGCTAAACATGGAAACCCCAGTTTTGGAGAAACCCAGTTAAGCCTGATCAGAATATTGGAAAAGTGTCTTTCACTTATTTATTTCATATACTCTGCCTTCTAATCTAAGGAATCTTGAAGCAGCTTACAGCAAAAATCTTTAAACAATGCCATTTTAAAACATGTTAGAAAAATACCAATAAATACATAAAACCAAACAGGCAAAAATTAAAAAAACAAACAAACATGCAGAACCAAAAGCCAACTGAAGCGATGAGGCCAAGTGAGCCTCTTTTAGGGAATCATACCGTAACTGAGGTGTTGTAACTGAACTGTTTCAGCTTTCTAGTGCCCATCTGCTGTACTTTCTAGTGCCCACTTGCTGACCTGGAGTAAGCGGGATGCATAGTAAGGCATCAAGTATTGATTTGAATATGCAAATATGTTCATATGGGTGGCACCAGTTCCTCTGGTATCCTGATGATCCCAGATCTTTAAAGATCTAACACTGACAGAGACAGAGAGATGAACAAAGATAATTCTAAGAGGTATGTTACCTGCCCTGACACCCCCACCCTTCCTATAATTCATCAGTTGGCTATATTTCATATATTGGCTTATTTATTGACACTTCATGAGGTTAGCAGTAGACCCGGACTTCCCCAGAAATAGAGACTGAGTGAAGGTTTGCTCAAAACCTAAAGAAGATGTCTTTCCAAACTCTCAAAAAGACACACCCGGGTAGCAATTATGCAGACCACCCTTGGACAGGTAATTGGGGTGGGATGTGCTAATTCTCCTGGATGCACCTGGAAGTGAGTCATTTACTAATTCAGTCAACTCATTACTCTGCAAACTGGTTTTCCTTCGCACCCCTCTCCTCAACAATAGAAGGTTGCCTAACACCCATCACTCTTAACGTCTCATCCATTAGTGATTGTTGACATAGCCAGAGCTTCCATTGTCTAACTGTAAGAAACTCCATCTAACATTGTATTCCACTCATAACACCCCTTAAGGGCAAATATTAGGTATAATTTGAGTATACGGTCAAAGTGTTCACAGCATTCATAGTTTCCTTCATCCCGTCACTCTGTCCATCTGCTATGTGACCCTCAGATCTTCCGGTATATGAATCTCTGCTCTTCAGACAGGTATAGTATAACCCATCATCCTGAACTCTATTGCTCTATCCCAATACTTCTTACTTTCTTCAATAACATTGTGTGATTGCTTGAAGCCTGAGTGTTGGTGTAAATGCTCCCAAAATTATTTTTCAATAAAAAACATTTTATTTTATTTTATGTTATTTTATGGCTGTGAGTCTCATCAGTTATTACCAATATATATAGGTCAAAAGATCTGGTAGTCACCTGGGCTCTCACTGCCATATTGAGCTAATTAAAATACTAATATCTGGACACGAGTGGGTCCTTCACAGACCCTACGCAATTTGGGTAACAGTACATGGGATGGGGCACTCCCCACACACACAAATAGATTCCACTGCCCCCTTTGCTCCTCTTTGTTGCTGTATCTGTGCGTTTTATGCGCAAACCAAAATTTGCTCCCCCTAGTGGGGCTGAGGTTAGAGAAAGTGCCCCTTTTAGAAGAGGTAATTTATGAAGGAGACCCTGAGGCAGACTGATAACTTAGCAGGTTGCAGATGCTTCAAGGAAGATACCCCATGGATGAAACAGCAGGCAGATCTATTAGTCACTGCTGAAACTATCAGAAATCTTGGCAAGGATCTGTGAGTGCTGACTCGTGATCAGCGCAGTCTGGAAAGTGAGTGAAATCTCAAGAGAACAGAGAAAGTCCATAATGAAATTGGTACACATACAAAACGTGATGTGTAGGCCTTCTCACCGTTGCACTGCATAAAAAAAAAAAAGAAAATCTGAGAATGATTAATTTGACTAAATACAACAAGCCCAAGAAAAGAAGCAACGAAGTATGAGGATGATTCCAAATCAAAAAGCTTGTTTATTGAGCTTATGGCTTAGCTTTCAAGAGGAGAGGCTACAGATACTTATAATAATACATAGCACTTACATAGTGCTTTAGAAAATGTTAAAAGTGTTTTATATACATTATCCTAATAATCCTTAGAGTAATCCTGTTGCAAATCAGGGAGGGGTGAGTTTGATACAAGGCAGAAACCTCAAGGTCATGGGAATTTTTCTGTATGGAATTTCAGATGGTGGCAGATATGTTTCTATTGTTATAGGGTTCCTGAATAAAACCACTGTCCAAGCTGGTGTGGGACAACTCAACAGTTACACCCACTCAAAAGACTGCTTGTGTCAGAAGTGTTGGTAGCTATGCCAAAGAAGTAATGCACAGTCCAAGAGCTCCAGATCCAGTATCTAATGTGAGACTGAAAAGGAACCTGGGATGAAATTCTAGAATCTTCTAATGCAGTGGTTCCCAAAATTTGGAAAGAACACGGGAGCAGCATGGATTGGGACAACGTTGTCCGAAAGGGAAGACATTTCCCGAGCCTGTTCTGTGCCTGCAATGGGGTAAAAAACCAGTCTGAAAATCTCCTTGGCTGATGTTCAGGAATTCTAGGAGCTGGAGTCCAAAGCACCTGGACAACCAAAGTTTGGGAACTACTGATCTAGTGCAAGTGTTTTGGGTCAAATACTATTGGGAGAGAGAGTAAAGACTTCAGTACATGTTTTACATTTTGGAGGGAAGACCAGCAGAGCCCCTAGGTGGTGAGAAAAATCCTCTCAGAATGTGAGGGAAATACCTTTTGTCCAGATAAGCTCCTGCAGCAACTCACCATATTCGAAGGGAGGGGGGCCAAAAACTCCAAGTACTTTGCGATAATAGCCTTTGCTGTTTATCACAAAGTTTTAAAAAAAAATACATGGAAATGTGTATTCCAGCCTGTTTGAAGAACTGATTCAAATTGGGGCATATTCAGGAAGTCAAAATGTGATTGGTCGGATGTGTGCGGGGGTGGGCTTGCAGTGATGAAGTGGCCAGACATTATTGATTTGGTGGTCATGCACTATTTTTGAGCAGAAGATTCCCCCCCCAAAAAAAACTTAAGCAGAAGATCGCTCTTCCACATCCCTGATTTAACAGAGGGAGAGGGAAATGGAGGGAGCTTTTGGGGAATAATAACGTAAATAATTCACTTGTGGCTGCCATCTTTACTTGTGGGCATGCTCCATTTGAACTTCAAACACAGATAGCTTCTCATACCAGCAATCTTGCGAATGCATCGTGGAGACAAATGAGCACTGCTGCAATGGTAAGTTAATGTGCTATTTTCTGCAAGTAATTCTAGGTGAGACCCAGGACTAAAATAATGAGCAGATATTCAACCATCTTGACCTTCCCTTCCAATATCTTTTTTACCAACAGAGTAACTGCTGAGACTGTGGCTTCCCCAATGCTAGTTTCAAAAAAGAAAAGAAAAACGTGGGTAGCCCAGTTACTCAAAGGTTGCTCCTGCTAGAGATGGGTGAGAATTTTGTCACAATTAATTTTTTAAAACTGAACTGACCAAAGTTTATACAATTTTGAATGTGAAAGAAAATGAAAATGATGGATTTGCCCATCTTCTAGAGATGGGTGAGAATTTTACTACAGTTCAGTTTTGAACAGAAATTACCAAACTTCACAAAATGTGACTGTGGGAAGGTGAAGCATATTTTAACATAGGCACCAATCTCTAGATTCGATGTGGCCTCTTCTCATATTGTGCAAACCATCCTTCCCCAACCTAGTGTCCTTTAGATATCTTGGACTACAATGTCAATCAGCTCTAGCCAGCACATGAATGTTAAGGGATGATAGGTGCTATACTCCAAAACATCTGGGAAAACAGCTTCTCATTACTGTGGCAATACAAAAAAGGAGTACTGTTGTACTCTGAGGCAAAAGGCCTTAAGACACATTCAAACATATAGCAAAGATCAAAACAACACAAAATTACTTTCAAGAGATCCCAACCCCATTTTAATTCATGTTCTTGTAAAGTCACTAAAATAATTTCTACAGGCCCTTTAGTCTATCTGAAATAGCTTTTTATACATAGAATTTGGACTTCCTTGCCTCTTTCACCAAGATAGGGATATCCTTTTTTTTTTCCACTGCAGAGGCCGATCCATGAAATTTCATGATAAACAAAAGCTCTCTTGTGTTTTATGAGACTGGGTGAAACAGGCCAGCTAGAAATCTGAAGGTTAATGTGTACATTCCTTTTGCACAGTTGCATTTGGACAAAATATTGCACCTACCCCTTGTGAACAGTCTGCTGCTAACTTGCAATTTGGGGGATGATGGGATCTCCAGTTTGGTGCTTGACAAGGACAGACTGCTTAGCCAAGAACTTTGGAGAAGGGTGGGGGGATGCTACTGCTTTGAATAGGAGACTTTTAGATGTTTGTGTATTCAGTTTGGAATGTGAAAGATTAAAGCATTTTTAGTTGTTCTTCTTTCTTTTTTTTAAGTTCCTGCAAAAGGGGAGGGGGCAAAGAAAGAAAAGCAGAGAGAGAGAGCCTGACAAGTGGATTAAAAATAACAGATGGAAAGGAAAACGCCCCTGGCCCTTCCAAAACCACCATTACTGCCTCCCACACCCTGGCCAAATTAAAGTGAGTTCGACATAATGAAGTTGCATTTGTGTGAGAGAGTTTTAACAAAAGGAGCAGGGATCACAGGCAAAAACAAACAAACAGGCTGGATCTCACTGGGACTATTTCAGAAGGAATATTTTCAGGATCCCGACATAAGCAACAAAGGATCCAATTCCGACATGCGCTTTGATGTGAAGTGTTGTGTATAGTTTTTGAGCTTTTCCTCTGAATGCAACTTGTCTCTCTTTCTACTCTTTAGGCCTCGCTTCCTTACAAAGTGGAATTAACAGTATACATGTTTAATTGCCACAGCTCCCTGCAAAATTATTCTTCAAGCTGTAGTTTTGTGAGGGGCTGAGAGTTCTCCCAGAGAAAATGCTATTCTAGCCTCTCATAATTATAAATTCAAGACAAGGGAGAATGCAATCAGACCCATGTCAGAATGAAATCCTATGTATGCTTACTCGGAAGTAAGCACCACTGAATTCAATGGGGCTAAGCCCCAAGTAAGTTTCCATCAGAGTGCAGCATACATATATGCTCTCTCACAGTGTTAAAGATACAGCTGGCTCTTCTCTTTCCCAAGGTCTTCACCCCTATCCATTTCCTTTCAGCCTTCATCCAAACCATGAGCAAGTCCCACTGCTTCAGCATGGGGGGGGGGGGAATCCACCTTATGTTTCCTACATATCTGACAGCTTTGGCCCTAATATTAAGGCAAAGCAATGAGACTACCTCAGGCAATAGATATGAAGTGTCATGAAAGGGAAGCAAACTTTTATTGTTGTTTTTTTTTGTTGTTTGTGCCTTCAAGTCATTTCTGACTGATGACGACCCTAAGATCATCCTATCATGGGATTTTCTTGACAAGATTTGTTCAGAGGGGGTGTGCCATTGCCTTCCTCTGAGGCTGAGAGTATGTGACTTACCCAAGATCATCCAGTGGGCTTCCATGGCTAAGCTGGGACTCAAACCCTGGTCTTCCAGAGTCCTAGGCAAACACTCAGACCACTACCCCACACTAACTCATACTTGATACTATTGTAGTTTTAATGCTCAGGATCAGGAGAATTATATTTTATTTATTTAATTAATTTATATGCCACCTTTCTCCCAGAATGGGACCCAATGTGGCTCACAAAAACATAAGATACACCATATAATTAAAAACAACTAAAAGAATCACAATTTAAAATTATGTAAAACATAATCAAAGTTTAAAAAATAAAAACACACAGTTGAATGATCTTTATTGAGAATTAATAGTAACAGCATTCATGCACACACACTCAGGCTTCAGGCAATCACACAAGGCTATCGAAGAAAATAGGAAGAATTTGGATGGAGGAATAGAGTAAGGGGATGATGGCTTACAATACCTATCAGAAGAGCAGAGATTTGTGCAGCAGAAGATTCTCAGAGATGCTTAGATTTGCCTGTGGAATTTTCTGCTTTGTCTGCCAAAATAACTTGCCGGGACTTAGGGGGCTATGAGTTAAGTAAGGGGGGTAGGGAACAAACTGTTGGTCTGCCTGAGGCAGCAAATGTCTTGGGCTGATTCAGAAAAACAATAGGAATCCAAGGCTATATCTAGAAAAATGTAAGAACCCAAGGTTACTCTCACTGTGAAGTTGAAGGCTTTCACGGCTGGCATCCGTAAATTTTCCTTGTTTTTTTTCCGGGCTGTAAGGCCTTGTCCTGGGAGAGTTTTATTTCTGATGTTTCACCTGCATCTGTGGCTGGCATCTTCAGAGAATGGTTGGGTAGGAGTGTGTGGGGGGTTTATATACTGTGAACCCCTATTGGAGAGGATACGTATATAGTGAGTGCCATTGAATCCCCCATGTATGACTTGGCCAAGTTTCTGGCCATACAATTACAAACCCACATAGGACAAACCCCCCACTACATCAGAGACTCAACTCACTTCATAGAAAAAATCAACAACATCGAACTGAAACCTGGAGACAGACTGATCAGCTTTCATGTTGTCTCCTTGTTCACCAAAGTCCCCATAATGGACACCATTGCAATCATCCAACAAATCTTTCCAGAGGACACCATAGC
The DNA here is from genome assembly GCA_030847615.1 of Gambelia wislizenii. Classification (NCBI taxonomy): domain Eukaryota; kingdom Metazoa; phylum Chordata; class Lepidosauria; order Squamata; family Crotaphytidae; genus Gambelia; species Gambelia wislizenii. Next base: position 120,208,413 of record JAUMIR010000003.1, read on the forward strand.
CCTGTTCAAACATTGCCTCGCCACAAGCTACTTCCAGTGGGATAACGAATTCTATGAACAGATAGATGGGATAGCCATGGGCAGCCCTATGAGCCCTGTGATAGCAAACTTTTACATGGAACATTTTGAAAAGCAAGCCCTGGAAACAGCACCAAAAAAGCCCACGACATGGTTCTGATATGTGGGTGACACTTTGACCATTTGGAGCCACAGAGAAGAAGATTTGTTTGCATTCCTGAACCACCTGAACAGCATCCACCCAAATATCCAATTCACAATGGAAAAAGAGAAGGAAGGAACACTGCCATTCTTGGATGTCCTAGTCATCCGCAAACCAAACCAATGGTTAGGGCACAAGGTATACAGAAAACACACACACATATGGACAGATACCTACACAAGAATTCCAGTCATCACCCAGGACAAAAAAAGAAGCACAATAAAAACATTGGTAGACTGTGCACAAAGGATCTGCGAACCCCACTACCTGGAGGACGAACTGAGGCACCTAAACTGGGCCCTACAGGCTAATGGTTACTCCAGGTCAGACATCACAAGAGCAGCCAGACCCAGAAAAAAAACACAGGAATGAAGAAGGAAAACAGCCACCCAAATGAAAGATATTTTTACCATATATCAAAGGAGTCACAGACAGAATAGGGAAACTGATGAGGAAACACAACCTCCAAACGATCTACAGACCAACCAAGAAAATCCAAGAAATGCTACACTCAGCGAAGGACAAAAGAGACCCTCTCACAGCTGCAAGAGTTTACCGCATACCATGCAGCTGTGGACAAGTTTACATAGGGACCACTAAATGCAGTGTGCAAACATGAATCAAGGAACATGGGAGACACTGCAGACTGGGCCAGCCAGAAAAATCAGCAGTAGCAGAACATGTTATAAACCAACCTGGACACAAAATGTTATTTAAAAACACCAAAATTCAGGCCAACAACTATCATGTCAGAATGCACAGAGAAGCTGTTAAAATCCACAAACACCTGGGGCGCATTTACATGGGCAAATATTCCCCTAAATATACCACAAAGATTGCTCATTGTTCCCATGCATCGCACCACAGTATTGCATCATTCAGAAGGGGGGGTAAAAAAACCCAAATATAGCATGACAGGGGATGTTGCTACTTTTCCCGTCTTTTTTGAAAAGTAGCGCGACTTAGCACATTATTGATAGTGTGAACGACAAGTCTGTGTGAATTATCAGCAATCTTTCTGATACAGTCACAGCAGAGCTGCGCTGTGATTGGTTGGGATGTCCGTAGCTGAACTCTCTCTTTCTACTTTCCCTCCCTCCGTCAGCTTTGTACAGCTTGCTTAGATCCAGCATTTGTGTGTGTTCAGTGGGTGAAGGGAAAGGGCTCCATAGCTTTAAGAGGCAGGCATTGGTAAGGCATTCTCTCTCTCTGCTATCCCTCCCTCCGTCTGTGCTTGGGAGGCCACGCCCCCCGCACCTTTGCCCGTCTGAACCAGAAAGCAAAAAAGTAAACAAAGCAACTGATTTCCCCATAAATTGTATAAACTACCCGGCACTGGTGTGAAAAAGCACTAAAGCATAAATTGCTGCAATAAAAACTGTCGTGTAACTGAGCCCCTGGACAACTTCAACAGGAAAGAACAAACCCTAAAAGTAAACAAAATCTGGCTGCCAGTCCTGAGAAACACTAAAATCAAAACTCAACACTTGCAAATGAACGCCACCCAGGGACAGGGGGATTTCCAGCAGACAATGGACCATTAGTGGACCATTAGCCAAACAGACACTAATCCTCCTTGCATATCTCCACCCAGAAACTAGCCATTCAAATACACACATTTACATATCCTCTCCAACAGGGGTCCACAGTGTATAAAAAAAAACCCACACGCTCCTACCCAACCATTCTCTGAAGATGCCAGCCACAGATGCAGGCGAAATGTCAGAAATAAACTCTTCCAGAACACAGCCTCACTGCCTAGAAAAAAACCAAGGAAAAGCTACTCTCACTGTCAGACAGAGAGCAATACTGAAATAGCTAGCAGGGATACGCATAAGACAAAGAATGCATTTACAACCAAATAAAGGCTATAAAAGTTTGTACCATGGCAGAACTAATAATAATGTGCATGATGGAGAAAACTTGCCAGAAGACACATATTCAGCAGTGCCATAGCATTTGATTTCTGGCAGATAGACATAAGTGCCAATCAGTACCTTCAGAGCATTGCCAGACCTACTGCAGTATGAGTTTATTTCAGTGATATAGGTCAACAGAGGGTAGGAAGTAAGTCTGAACCTAAATCAAATTGTTCATCCCAACTTGAGTACATACACAGAAATAAATGTGAGCTGAGTAAGTCAATACTTATACAGATTTCATTGATTTAATGGGTCTACTCTACTCAGGAGTAAACATTGAGTTTCAGCTATGGGCCACAATTCAGTCTGGTTTCAAATAATTCTGGAAGCTGTGTTACCTACCCTGATAGTCCCCATCTTGGAATATCACATAATTGGCAGTATTTAGTAATTTGGCTTGCTGTGGCCTTCCATGTGGTTACCCGATAAACCAGGGACTCCCAAACACCAAGGCTGGAGTCACGTGTAACCAAGGAAAGGGTCTATGGAAATTTCCCAAACAAGTAATACTCAGGTTGGGGTAAACACCTCGAGATGAGTCATTCACTAATCCACTCAACAATAGCAAAGACCTTGGTGGTTGCAAAACAGGTTTTTCCTCTTCCTTTCCCCTCCAACAATAGACCTTGCCTGATCCTATTCAATTCTAAATATATCACCATTAACAATAGTTAACTCTTCTGGAGGACCCTTTGTTCAGCCCTGGGAAACTCTGAGAAACACTGTATTCCACTCTAAACCATATCCCTTCAGGGGAATTATCAAATATAAATTTCACTCTAAAACACCACCAAAATGTCCACAGTTCCTCTTCATAGCTCCATGCTGCCAGTTTGGTTTGAGACCCTCAGAATGCATCTCTGAGAATCTTCTGCTGCACAAATCTCTGCTCCTCTGATAGGCATTGTAACCCATTGTCCCCTTACTATATTCTTCTATCCAAATACTTCCTACTCCTTTAGAAAATGTTAAAAGTGTTTTATATACATTATCCTAATAATCCTTAGAGTAATCCTGTTGCAAATCAGGGAGGGGTGAGTTTGATACAAGGCAGAAACCTCAAGGTCATGGGAATTTTTCTGTATGGAATTTCAGATGGTGGCAGATATGTTTCTATTGTTATAGGGTTCCTGAATAAAACCACTGTCCAAGCTGGTGTGGGACAACTCAACAGTTACACCCACTCAAAAGACTGCTTGTGTCAGAAGTGTTGGTAGCTATGCCAAAGAAGTAATGCACAGTCCAAGAGCTCCAGATCCAGTATCTAATGTGAGACTGAAAAGGAACCTGGGATGAAATTCTAGGATCTTCTAATGCAGTGGTTCCCAAAATTTGGAAAGAACACGGGAGCAGCACGGATTGGGACAACGTTGTCCGAAAGGGAAGACATTTCCCGAGCCTGTTCTGTGCCTGCAATGGGGTAAAAAGCCAGTCTGAAAATCTCCTTGGCTGATGTTCAGGAATTCTAGGAGCTGGAGTCCAAAGCACCTGGACAACCAAAGTTTGGGAACTACTGATCTAGTGCAAGCGTTTTGGGTCAAATACTATTGGGAGAGAGAGTAAAGACTTCAGTACATGTTTTACATTTTGGAGGGAAGACCAGCAGAGCCCCTAGGTGGTGAGAAAAATCCTCTCAGAATGTGAGGGAAATACCTTTTGTCCAGATAAGCTCCTGCAGCAACTCACCATATTCGAAGGGAGGGGGGCCAAAAACTCCAAGTACTTTGCGATAATAGCCTTTGCTGTTTATCACAAAGTTTTTTTTAAAAAAAAAATACATGGAACTGTGTATTCCAGCCTGTTTGAAGAACTGATTCAAATTGGGGCATATTCAGGAAGTCAAAATGTGATTGGTCGGATGTGTGCGGGGGTGGGCTTGCAGTGATGAGGTGGCCGGACATTATTGATTTGGTGGTCATGCACTATTTTTGAGCAGAAGATTCCCCCCCCCCAAAAAAAAACTTAAGCAGAAGATCGCTCTTCCACATCCCTGATTTAACAGAGGGAGAGGGAAATGGAGGGAGCTTTTGGGGAATAATAACGTAAATAATTCACTTGTGGCTGCCATCTTTACTTGCGGGCATGCTCCATTTGAACTTCAAACACAGATAGCTTCTCATACCAGCAATCTTGCGAATGCATCGTGGAGACAAATGAACACTGCTGCAATGGTAAGTTAATGTGCTATTTTCTGCAAGTAATTCTAGGTGAGACCCAGGACTAAAATAATGAGCAGATATTCAACCATCTTGACCTTCCCTTCCAATATCTTTTTTACCAACAGAGTGCCTACTCCTTCTGAAAAGGGCGCTGTAACTTTGAAATGCGTGGGAACTATCAGGCTTCTTGTCGCATTCTTTGAGGATTTATTTTGCCATGTAACTGGCACCTTGCCAGATTCACCTCTCATCTCTCTTCCTCTTCTTCCCGCACTGCCCCTGGCTCTTCCCGTGATGCTCTTGTACCATTTAGAGTGTCAGAAGAATAGGGAAAGAAAAGGAAGAGACAGTGAGTAGAAAGAGCAATGGGTGGGGATGGAGAAGAAACAAGGGAGGGAGACGGAAGCTACCTGCCTTCCTTACTTGCCATGTGTGAATCCCCCACACCTGGTTATTGAGTTTGGCCTAAAATAAGCCAATAGCTTGGAATCTTCCAAGCATATTGTACTGCATTGGAGCTCTAGCTGTGGATTCAAAACTGTGAGCTCCTTCTCCGGCTGTTCCTTGTGTCACTAAACCTCAGCAGTTGTAAGCTTAGCAAGAGCACTTGTGGACTGTAGAGTAGGAAGGTTTGGAGTCTTTACAGGAGAGGCTATAGTACTCAAGTGCATGGGAGGGAATGGAAGTTTGGGGCCTTCAACTTCACAGTGAGAGTAACCTTGGGTTCTTACATTTTTCTAGATATAGCCTTGGATTCCTATTGTTTTTCTGAATCAGCCCAAGACATTTGCTGCCTCAGGCAGACCAACAGTTTGTTCCCTACCCCCCTTACTTAACTCATAGCCCCCTAAGTCCCGGCAAGTTATTTTGGCAGACAAAGCAGAAAATTCCACAGGCAAATCTAAGCATCTCTGAGAATCTTCTGCTGCACAAATCTCTGCTCTTCTGATAGGTATTGTAAGCCATCGTCCCCTTACTCTATTCCTCTATCCAAATTCTTCCTATTTTCTTCGATAGCCTTGTGTGATTGCCTGAAGCCTGAGTGTGTGTGCATGAATGCTGTTACTATTAATTCTCAATAAAAATAATGTAATTGTACATTTTGGCTTAGAGTCTCCTCCGTTACTACAGGTATACATAGGTCAAAAGATCCTGCTGTTTCCTGACCTCTTGCTGCCATTTTGAGCTAACCAAATGTTCCTCATATTAATTTTGGACACTAGTGGGATCCTCGTAGACCCCACACAATTTGGGTAACAGCTCCAATGCTTTCCCACTCCTGGAATGTTTCTCTCAGATCAGCTTTTCCCCTCAAAAGACTAGATAGAATTCTGGAGTTCTATTGGCAGAACAGGAGAATCCAGAAAAAGTCAGTGATCTTCACTTCCCCCTGCTGCCCTGCTGGTGCACTTTGAAAACCTGTTCTGGGGTGATGAGGAAACCTTATGGAGCTGGGTTTCAAGTACCTCCAAGGATTTTAGGGGGGAGGAGAAGGGAAGTAAGTTCCATTGGTCTACCCCTAAGACATCAGCACCACATTTAAAAAAAACTTGTGATATATTTGGCAAAAGCACTCAAATGCCTTGTCATGGTGATTTTTGCAAGACATGAAATACATACCAGTGTCACACTAATGCTAAATGCATTTTGTCTCAAGTGTTGATTCACCACAGTCGGGTTTGCGATGTTCATTCCAACAAGACTGATATAATTCCTGCTGTTTCTGGAACTGATATGGGAGGGAGAGTGATTATCAGAAATCATCAGATTCTGATGAAGGAATTCTAAAGAGCAAGGGATGAGGTTCAGCCCTTGGATTTCTCCCTCTGCATCCTTGGAAATTAGATCTATCTTGATGACTGCTTCCTGAGGTGGTCCAGGAAGGTTTCTCTCATTCTTAGACCCCTTGATGTCCCAAGATTCCTTTTCTGATGCAGATGTGCCGGGGTCTATTTCTTAGTTATGAAACACATCAAGCCAGGGGCTTCGGATGTTCTGTCCCTGCAAATGGTGGGCATCTAGAACTGCCATTTTTTTATTCAAAAATTCTAGTTTCTAGGCAAAGACAAAGACGCCATTTAGACACTGGTATGGGTTGAACTACTAGAAAGAGTTTTCTTTGGGTGAGTGGTGCAGATGTGACCAAAATGGTGGGAGGTCTGGAAGCCATGTCCTATGAGGAGTGGCTTTGGGAGCTGGGTATGTTTAGCCTGGGGAAGAGAAAGTTAAGGGGTGACATGATAGCCATGTTTAAATGTTTAAAAGGATGTTATATTGAAGATGGAGCAAGCTTGTTTTCTGATGTTCCAAAGACAAGGACACGAAGCAATGGACTCAAACTACAGGAAAAGAGATTCCATCTAAATATTAGGAAGAACTTCCTGACAGTAAGAGCTGTTTGGCAGTGGAATGTGTGGTGGAGTCTCCTTCTTTGGAGGTTTTTAAACAAAAGTTGGATGGCCATCTGTCGGGAATGCTTTGATTGTTTATTCCTGCATGGCAGGGGGTTGGACTGGATGGCCCTTGTGGTCTCTTCCAACTCTATGATTCTATGATTCTGATGAATGGTGCTTAGGTCCTAGGGATGAGCAGCTGGGAAAGTGTTCTGCAATAGAGTGAGTAGAATAATGGCCATAGCCGCTAGTATTGGTTTCTAGTTGTCAGTGCCCATTCCAGGCCCTCAGGTCAGCAGAATGGGGTGGGACATGATAGCTTTAAATAAATAAGTATGTTCAATGGTGTGGTGTGTTTTTATCCTGTAGGGTTTTTTTTTTAATTACATGGAGAATGTATTTTAAACTGTTTAGAACTGTTTTTAATAACATTGTTGTCTGAATTTTAAACTTATGTAATATTTTAGCCAACGTCTATTTTAAATTTTGGAAAAGACAAAGTATGTATGTATGTATTTGTAAATAAATAAATAAACAAATAAAGCTTTGAAAGAAGTATGCTCATAAATGCACCCTTTGTATCACAGTCTGTAAAGTAGTGTAAGGGACCCAGAATGACCTGGTTCTTCTGTACAGAGTGGAGAAATCAGATGGGTTCACATATCAGTGTAAATTTACCTAATTTCACACTTTGAAATCAATACACTGGGGTAGTGTATCATGCAACTCCACTTCCCTGGCCATTTCTGTGGTTCCTGGAACCCTGATCACAAAGAAAAAGTTGCCAAAAGAAGATTACACCTCTGGCAGCCTCCTGGAACACAATTTAGTTTTTTAAAAAACAATCTTCCCTCCCCTGCCACACCTTGTTTTGATTCTGACAACTGGAGCTGACCCTCTGGTCACTGCTGATTTCATAAGCAGGGACTTGTGCGAGGTGGAAAATGGCTCTAGACTCTCCACAGCTGCCTATCCCTGCTATATGGAAACTGATACACGCTTCTCTTTCAAAATTAACAAAACAAAAAAAGCCCTTGCTTCTCACTTGTAAGATGACAAGATATTTTCTGATGGTATCAATAGGCATTTTCTATTTGGAAGAATTAGTTTTGTACCAATTCCACAAATTGCCAAAAACAAAAACAAAAAAATCCATAAAAACTATGTAAGTGCTTCCTCATTGCTCAGACTCTTAAAAATAAGAAACATTGAGTTGGTTGTATCTTTTTCATGATTTAGGCAGTCCTTCTGTGCTTGCTTTGTGTGTGTGTGTATGTAGTTTGATTCACAAACAAAAGAGACAGTAGTTTTGCACAGATGCTTTCTGCCAAATTACAGAAATGTTGATGACACTATCTCATTTCAGGTGGGAAGTCTTGGAGCCTGTTAATTTCTCAATGAGCTGTCTCAGTAACAGCTGGAATGTAACTACACCAGAATTACAGCAGTCTGATACCACTTTATGGGTCATGGTTCCATCGTATGGAATTGTGAATTGTAGTTCTAGTCTCCTGAACTACAGCACCTGACATATCTCACAAAGAATTCTAAACCCCTGACCAAACTACAAATCCAATAATTCCATGACAAATAAAGGGGGACTGAACTGTTCTAATAGCATCATGTAGATTCTCTCCTGATCTCACTGAGAATTATAATTTTTATGAACATTCTTCAGACCCCTAACAATTCCCATCAGCACCCCTCCTCAGAATGGCCAGAGGCAAGAGAATATAGGAACTGTAGTCCAAACGTCTGGAGGGCCAAAGATTCCCCACCCCAACATAAAATAATAACTGTGTGCCTTCCAGGATGAAATGGCCCACTTCACCCATTAAACCCACATACATGTGCATCACACCCTTCCCAAAAGATTGGGGTGGCATTTTTATTTTAACTTGTAAATTGCTATGTAGCTAACAGGCCAGGGTGAGGCACATAAACACAAACAAAGCATAGCAAAATCCAGTTAAAATCCCTGAAGTTAAATATAACTCTTATGGGCAGGTCCACACACTGCTGAAAATAGGAAAGGCTAAGATGTTAAATAAATATTTAAAAGATTACTGGAGTTCAAACAGTTGGAAGACCCAACATTAAGTCACATGTAGGCAATATAGTTTAAAGCAAGTTAAAGGGTCTGAGAGAATATGATGACCCTGCTCTATTTTATACACACAGATGCTCTGTGGCATAAGTGAAGTGGATAATTAAGGACTGTCCTAAGGCTCCACAGAAACTCTTCTAGCTGACTAGACAGTTGATCTTTAGGTCTTGCGCAGTGCAAAAGTGGGTCGCTTTAATACCTCATTAGCTACCTTGGGTACATCCTATGGGATACTGGGGTTTCTAGTTTGGTGAAGCACTAGAGCTCTCTGATTGAGAATTCTAAAACCGCAGGAAACTATAAATCCCAGAATTCCATAGGATGGAGTCATGGTAGTTAAACTGGTATCACAGTGCTGTAATTGTATAGTGTGAAAGAGTCATTAGACTCCCTAGCTGAAGTCTAACACTCTTCCAGTACAGCCCTCTACACTATTACCTTTTGTTGGAGGTACAACCTATGGCATCACTAAGGAGATTATCAGACACAGGAAAAACCATGGCAAAAGATCACAGCAAGAACAAAAATGGGCAACCTTACCAGACATCATCCTCCTCCAGCATCCCAAGGCATAGCGCAGCCATCAGTAAGGCGCCCCTTTTGTTTTGCGGCTTCTCCCTGTCAATGAAAAAGGGAAGCCACAGTGGTGCTACACCCCCGGAATGGCTGAAGGATGTGGTGTCTGATAAGGTCTCCATTTCTGTTCTTTTAGTGATCTTCTGACACAGTTGGGAATGTGATTTTTTGTGACGTTCCCGCACATTTGAAAATCTCCTAAGGCTAGTGTCACTCCTTCCCCCAACAGTGTCACCTGGTGTGGTTCGGTCTCTCCAAACACCCCTAGAACCTGCTGCCACTGGATACAACTTAAGCAAAGAAACAAAGAAAAAAGATGCAAAACATACTGAAAGATCCTGTGGTAAGTTACTGCAGAAACAGGAGGTTACATTAGATAACATTATTATATATTGCTTTTCAAAATCAATTGATATTTGGCTCAAATCTTTCCTTTCTCCCTGAGTTATGATCTGATACCACCACGAGAAGCATCCCATCAGTTTCCACAGATTTCTCCAACAGGCTGACTATGAACCAGAGAGGTATGTTGAACATGCAAAGGAAAAAGTATCTTTGGAAAGTGAGTGTTTGCAGGGCCTTCTAGAAGTATTTGTTTAAGTATTTGAAGGGGTGTCACATTGAGGATGGAGCAAGCTTGTTTTCTGCTGCTTCAGAGACTGGAACACGGAGCAATGGATGCAAGCTCTGGGAACAGAGATTCCACCTCAACATTAGGAGGAACTTTTTGACAGTAAGAGCTGTTTGGCAGTGGAACACACTCCCTCGGAGCGTGGTGGGGTCTCCTTCCTTGGAGGTCTTTAAACAGAGGCTGGATGGCCATCTGTCGGGGATGCTTTGATCAAGATTTCCTGCATGGCAGGGGGTTGGACTGGATGGCCCTCGTGGTCTCTTCCAACTCTATGATTCTATGATTCCCTTTTCACTTTCTGGGCAGATACCACTCAACATGCCCAGTCCCTTCTATGCACTGAGCAGCAGAATCCCCAGATGAAGCTGTCAGGTTTGAAAGGCAGCATTTTTCAAAGGACATCACAGAAAACTAACACCATATTTTTGAGAGAAAAAGATTGCCTGAATAGAGATTATTTATGCAGGGATATACAGTACGCGCATAATATAGTACGCTCATAATGGATCATCCAACCTCCTGGGCTCGGTGGAAGGGCACCTGAACATTCAATTTGGTTGTATTATTTCCTTGATGGAGGTTGGCAGCATCATTATAAAGAATGAGGCAGTTGCCTTGGGCGACAGGTGCTGGGAGATGGCTGTAAAGTGCTAAAAGAGAAAGTGCTTCACCCTCTCAACTAGGGGGAGGGGGCTGTCAGGAGCAGTCGAGAATGCTGCCCCATTGCTAGCTCAACGACCAGTTCATCATGGGCACAACTGTAATGGCAAGAGGAGGAAAAATATTTTGTATTTCTATCTACCCAGCAACAGAATGAGATTAAAGAAACAAAAAGGGTATGCCACTTTCATGCTGAGTAGGAAGAAAATCCACCCCCATCTTTCTCTCTCACACACATTTGTCCACACTTGTGAATCCATTTATCTGCTGTGTAATATCCCATTTCAGTGCAGCTCTGCCAAAGAAAGAGGAGAAGAAAGAGATGTCAAAGTCTATTACAAAAAGTATGCTGATGACTATCTAGAAGAGAGTGGACTTTTTAAGGCCAAAGTACGGGAACTGACATCAAGATTGACAGCCTGAGAGGTTTTCATCAAACCTATGACAACATCAAAAGCACCAACAAAAGTAGCTTCATTTCAGGTAGCTTCATTTCAGGTAAGTCACATCCTACTAGATGAAATTAAAAAAAAAAAAACGCTTGAGGGTTTAAAAAAAGTTTAAAGATGTATTCCTACTGGCATTTGATTCACTCCTTGAAAACTCTAAATGTTATCATTGTGTGCCTTCAAATTGCTTCTGACTTACGGCAACCCCAATGTGAACCTATTGCAATTTTCTTGACAAGATTTGTTCAGGGGGAGTTTGCCTTTTCCTTTCTCTGAGGCTGAAAGAGTGTGGCTTGCCCAAGGCCACCCAGTGGGTTTCCATGGCTGAGTGGGGATTCAAACCCTGGGGCTTGGTTACACGATGAAAAAAAACTGTGAAGAATTCGCCAAGATTCCTAATTGTTTACATGCATTGCGCCACAAAGTCGCCTCTTTCAGAAGGAGGGGGGCACAAAAACCCATTAGTAACGCAAGAAAGGATTTCGGGACTTTTCCCGACTTTTTTGAAAAGTAGCGCATTCTCGATAGTGTGATCAACCATTACACTAAGTGCTGTGTGAATTACCAGCAATCTTTCCGATACGTTCACAGCAGAGCTTTGCCATGATTGGTTGAACTCACCAGGGAGGGGTTTGGACAAGGAGGGGATGGAGGAAAGATCCACCCACTGTTGTTTCCAGCCACGGAAAAGACTGTGAGTGCTAGCCTTGTGTGTGTGTCTTTCCTTCCCTCCCTCACTCCTTGGTATCTTCGTGCTTAGCTGCTACCATCTGAAGAATTTCAAGCTAGCCTTTTCCAGTCTCTGTGTGTGTGAATGTTCATCTCAGGCATTCCTGTGGTAATCAGAGGATGTGCTTGGGAGGCTGCGCCCCCGCCTCAGTCTGTGTGTGAATATTAAAGCAGAAAACAGCTGAAAACTAAACCAATAGACCAATAAAGCAATAATTCATGTGAACGATGCAGTACTGGTGCGAAACAGTGATACAGTGCAAATTACAGCAATAAAAACTGTCGTGTAACTGAAGCCCTGGTCTCCAGAGTTGTAGTCCAAGACTCAAACTGCTGCACCCTGCTGGCTCTCCATACACTCTCTCTTTAAATACAATGCTGAATTGAATCACCCACATAGGGAAGCCATTCAAGTGAACAGCTGCAGGAAGAGGAGTTTGTCTGCTTTCCCCCTTCTAAAGAATGAGTCCACAGTCCTGAATAGCAGCTCTTCACTGTGCAAGTTCATCAGCATCTTTAATGACAATGTGTTAAAAGTTATTATGGAGAGGATGCTCAGAAATCCGTAACAACATGCCTTCCAGATGTTTTGGACTACAACTCCCATCAGCCTCAAGATATTGGGAATTAAAATCCAACACAGCCATACCCATTGTGTATAGAACAGAGCAAACAACCCATCTTTGAACTGGTCTCTGCCACCACAGATGGAATAGCTTCCAACGGCCGCCAAAGCTGGTTTCTTCTTCTCATTTTTATCCTGACTTCTTTTTAATTTTATGCATCTGTCTCTGAAACATTGAGTTCGGGGAGCTCCCAACAGATTTCATAAGACCAGCCATCACCACGAGTGGTCATTTGGTAAGTCAAACCAGCCATGGACCACATGAAGAAGGCCACAGTAAGAAGAAAAATGGCATAGACATTAGCATGTAATCAGACCATGGGTTATGAGTGTGCACTCTCATTGTGAAAATACAGTTGTCTCTTAACTAGTCCAAACTGCCTGCAGAAACATCCAAAATATGTAATGAGCCATGCATTCAGATAAACAAGAATTCTGTTTATGCAGACTTTCACTGACATAGCGGCACCTTTATGAATTTAAAGAATTTAGAAAGATCTCAAGTCTGGGCTTTTAGTGAAGTAGATCCTTTTTTATTTTGGACAGAAGAGCACACAACAGGGGTTAATATTTCTACAATGCAACAGCAACATGATAAAGTCAGGATGCTCTACATTTCCAGAAGAATCTCTCTGCCTTCCTGCTCCACTTCCTCCTTTTCACTTGTCTACTGTGACTTGCAATAGCTCCCAAGGTCTCAGACAGTCTTTCCCATCACTTGCTGCCTAAATTGTTAATTAGAATTGGAAAATGCTCTATCAAACAAACACAAGTTGTCCCCAAGCCTTCAGCTCTCCCCCATGAGTCTCCCCAGTCCCCAGTGCCAGGGATTTCCAGCACCTTTACCTGGCAGCTGCAGTCACTGTTGTTGTTGTTGTTGTTGTGTGCTTTCAACTCATTTCCAACTTGTGGTACCCCTACGGCAACCCTTGTTTTCTTGGCAAGATTTGTTCAAAGGGGATTTGCCATTGCCGTCCTCTGAGGCTGAGAGAGAATGACTGGCCCAAGGTCATCTAGTGGGTTTCCTTGAGTGAGAAAGGATTCAAACATGGATCTCCAAGAGTCCTAGTCCAACATTCAAGCCACTACATGACAGTGGATCTCTGTTGTTACCAAGCTCAAGCAAGTGCAGGACTTCAGGGACAGAGGGGGTTGTAGTGGCAGAAGAGGAAAGAACATTTTCTCTTCCTCCCCCTTGGGTGCCAGTTACATGACAGGATAAAGTTCGCGAAATTCCGGATTACCGTTCTTTCGCATCAGCAGTGCATAATTCACATGAATTCTTGCTTATTTGTAAGATGCAGTCAGTTTCGGTTTTCATAGTTTGCACAGGCAAAGGTGGGGGACAAGGCCTCCAGATGATTAAAGCCAGGCAGGAGGCAGAGAGGGAGCAAAGAGGGGGTCGTGGTGAGGCGAAAATAGACTGTAAATAATGACCGAAAGCACAAACAAACAAAAGAATGATGGAGTGATCTGTCGGCTGCAGCACGCTCACACACACACTCACACACCACCCAAATTCCCGATTGTCTTCCCTGCCCCCAAAGCCTTAAATAATAACAAAAGGAGAGAAGGAAAGCACAAACAAAACAAAAGAACAATGGAGCGATCGGCTGGTTGCAGCACACTCACACACACACACACACACACCACCCAAGTGGGGGCTAGCCCCATTTCCGATCGTCTTCCCAGCCCCCAAAGCCTTCCTTTGAAACAAACAGGAAGGGCTCAGAGCAGATTTCCCAAAGTGGGCTGCAAGCAGAAGAAGGGGCAAATGGCAGGCTCTGTATATTTCTCTTTCCAACCCCTCTGTCTATTCGGAGAAGGCACAATGGTCACTCCAACCAATCAGGATTCAGCTCTGCTCATGCTAATTCGAAAACATCGCTGCAAGTTCACACAGACATTTGCGAATGGTAAGTTCACATGACCAATTATGCACATTTTCGTGAACTTTATCAAAAAAGTCAGGAAAACTTGTGAAAGCTGATACTTCGTGACTTATGGGTTTTTTGCTCCCCCTCCTTCTGAAAAGGGCGCTGTAACTTTGAAATGAGTGGGAACTATCAGGCTTCTTGTCACATTCTTTGAGGATTTATTTTGCATTGTAACTGGCACCTTGCTAGATTCACCTCTCATCTCTCTTCCTCTTCTTCCCACACTGCCCCCTGGCTCTTCCCGTGATGCTCTTGTACCATTTAGAGTGTCAGAAGAATAGGGAAAGAAAAGGAAGAGACAGTGAGTAGAAAGAGCAATGGGTGGGGATGGAGAAGAAACAAGGGAGGGAGACGGAAGCTACCTGCCTTCCTTACTTGCCATGTGTGAATCCCCCACACCTGGTTATTGAGTTTGGCCTAAAATAAGCCAATAGCTTGGAATCATCCAAGCATATTGTACTGCATTGGAGCTCTAGCTGTGGATTCAAAACTGTGAGCTCCTTCTCCAGCTGTTCCTTGTGTCGCTAAACCTCAGCAGTTGTAAGCTTAGCAAGAGCACTTGTGGATTGTAGAGTAGGAAGGGTTGGAGTCTTTACAGGAGAGGCTACAGTACTCAAGTGCATGGGAGGGAATGGAAGTTTGGGGATTTAAAGAAGGAAAAGAGACAGCGAGGGTGTGTTTTTTCCTCATTCAGATTTAAATCCCAGCCAGGCAAGAACTCATTGATGTCATAATGTTTTCCTCTTATTTCCAGTGAGTGTTGTGACACACTGTCTTTTTATTCAGAGGCAAGCCACTGCAAAGCTTGGCAACAGTGCACCACGACTGCACAGCCCAAGTCAGGCCAATGGGAGGAATACAAAAGCAAACCATTGCTCTCCTACCTGCTCTTTGCTTTGGGTGGCATTAGAGATGATGGTGCGTGGCACAAATGTGCCAAATCTGTATTTGCCAATCAGTACCTTACAAGCTTTGCCAGCTCTTTTAATATTTCTGACCTCTCCAATGTTGCTGTGGCCAAGGAGTAGGGGCAAGAAAGAGAGGAGTGAGAGGAGTGAGCTGCCTCCCTTCTTATTCCTTCCATGGTTAAAGGCATGGGAGGAATGAACTATACTTCTCCCTCAGTCTTTTCCACCTTGTTAATCCATTCTTGAGAATATATATGTTTGAATGGGCCCCAGATTCTACAATAGGGAAGATTTCCCCGGGTTCCCAATGTATGCAGGATGGAAGGCAGGACACAAGGACAGGTTTGGTTCCTGTGCTATTAGAGCAGTAAACCCATTCTGAATTGTAAAGGGGATATTCAAGGTTGAATCTGTGTTGGGGATAAGGTTCAACGCCTTGGATAGTGCCTTTAAAACTTGAACCAAAACCTGATGGGGATTCACTGTCCCATTGGCATAGAAGCTACCAGTTAGCACTGAGAAAAGAGGAGAAAGTGGTGAAACCACCACTACAAAAGAGGGGGAAAGGGGGAGTAAACCTCCACCTCCTTTGATCCTATTCTGACTCTGTTACAATTTGTGATGAAGGAGAGCTATGGGTGATATGGACCCAGTTCAGAAAACAGGCAGAAATTATCAGTTTGCCTTCTGATTGCATTTGGTGGACAGATGGCCAAAATTGCCTGTACCAGGATTAGAATGGAGGGATTTGCTTTGTATATTGCACTTACAAAAGGGGCCAGTGGTTTCCATATTAGAAGTACAGTGAGCCCACTCTGGGTTGTATTCCAGACCTTAAAGGAGCTATCCAAAGTGCTGAACCCTATTCTCCCAAATAAGCTCTGCACCTTTGATAGCTGCTTTAAAGTCTGGAATAAAATATATCCTTTAAGTAGTTTCAGCACCTTGGATATCTCCATTAATGTGTGGAATGAAGTCTAGACTAAAACACAGGGTAGGTTCATTGCATTGCTGACATGGAAGGCTTTGGCTTCCACTGGTTGCACAGGCAAAAAGGTAGTTATTTCCCTCTCTTCCTGTGCTATGCTGTATCAGTGCTACTGGTTATCCTACAGAATTCTTTATTACCCCCCTGGATACTCCCCACACTTCCTGAGCTCCTCAGGAAGCTCCTCCTTTTTGACCCCCTGAAATAGGAACTTCCCTCATATCCCCTTACAAAATAAGTCTTCTTCCTAAACATTGTTGGAAGTGTTCCATTGTAGAGAGCAGCTCCATCCAAATCCTACAAATCAATCCTCATTCCTGCTCCTGAAAGGAAACATTCTGTTTCCCCTAATAGCTGCAAATCTTCTCCTGCTGTTCAATCTAGATGCGTTTTCATCTTTCATTAAAAATGTATTTGAAACAACTTGCTCTTGCTTGTGAAGTGCTATCTGTGTAGGCCCAATCGAAATGGAAATGATTTTGTTGACATTTCCAGATTGGAAATTATCGCCCAATAAAAGAAACATGTGAATATGCCTTTTCACTTATTGTTCCATGTGTGCCTGTGTGTGTGTGTGTTTTGCAAATCCAAATGACCTATCTAGGGTTTATGTGTTCATGTAACTGGGCTCCATGAGTGGAAATGTAATATTTCTGTCCTTTTTGGTGATTTTCTGTCTTTTCCTCATTTGATCAACTTCTCCATTTAGAACATTTAGAAGGCAATGCCATAATCACAAAAAGTCAACATGGGTTTCAGAGAAACAAGTCATGCCAGACTAATCTGATCTCTTTTTTTGATAAAATTACCAGCTTGGTAGCTGAAGGGAACGCTGTGGACATCGCATACCTTGATTTCAGTAAGGCCTTTGACAAGGTTCCCCATGACATTCTTGCAAACAAGCTTGTAAAATGTGGGCTAGACAAGTTAACAGTTCAATGGATTTGTAATTGGTTGACCGGCCGAACCCAAAGGGTGCTCAGCAATGGCTCCTCTTCATCTTGGAAAGATGTGACCAGTGGGGTGCCACAGGGTTCTGTCCTGGGCCCAGTGCTATTCAACATCTTTATCAATGACTTGGATGAGGGAATTAGGGGCATACTTACCAAATTTGCAGATGACACCAAATTAGGAGGAGTAGCTAATACCCTGGAGGACAGGATCAAAATTCAAGATGACCTGGACAAACTGGAGCGCTGGGCCAAAGCTAACAAAATGAAATTCAATACTGAGAAATGTAAGGTACTGCACTTAGGGCGAAAAAATGAAATGCATAGATATAGGATGGGGGAGACCTGGCTGAATGAGACTACGTGTGAAAGGTATCTAGGGGTCCTAGTAGACCACAAGTTGAACATGAGCCAACAGTGTGATGCGGCAGCTAAAAAGGCCAATGCGATTCTGGGCTGCATCAATAGAAGTATAGTGTCCAGATCAAGGGAAGTAATAGTGCCGCTCTATTCTGCCTTGGTCAGACCTCATCTAGAATACTATGTCCAGTTCTGGGCACCACAATTCAAAAAGGATATTGACAAATTGGAGCATGTCCAGAGGAGGGCGACTAAAATGGTGAAAGGTCTGGAAAAGATGCCTTATGAGGAGAGACTTAGGGAGCTGGGTTTGTTTAGCCTGGAAAAAAGATGGTTAAGAGGCGATATGATAGCCCTGTTTAAGTATTTGAAGGGGTGTCACGTTGAGGATGGAGCAAGCTTGTTTTCTGCTGCTCCAGAGATTGGAACATGGAGCAATGGATGCAAGCTCCAGGAACAGAGATTCCACCTCAACATTAGGAGGAACTTTTTGACAGTAAGAGCTGTTCGGCAGTGGAACACACTCCCTCGGAGCGTGGTGGGGTCTCCTTCCTTGGAGGTCTTTAAACAGAGGCTGGATGGCCATCTGTCAGGGATGCTTTGATCGTGATTTCCTGCATGGCAGGGGGTTGCACTGGATGGCCCTCATGGTCTCTTACAACTCTGCAATTCTATGATTCCATATATGCTTTCTGGGGAAAAAGCTGTTATGGGCCTCAACAAAATTTGCTTATTGTTATCTGTAAGCAGCTTTACCTGCCTGTGTCTATCAAATAGAAAAGATATTCAGTATTCCATGAGGGGCCAGGGGATTGTGATTTAGGGAGCCTTGGTGGTACAGTGGTTAAATACCAGTACTACAGCCACAATGTAGTAAGTTCGATCCTACAGGGCTCCAAGGTTCACTCAGACTTCCACCCTTCCATAGGTCGGTAAAATAAGTACCCAGCTTGTTGGGGGCAATTAGCTAACACATTGTAAACTTCTTAAGGTGTGCTTTGGCACTAATAAGCAGTATAGAAATAGAAGTGCTGTTGCTATGGTTTGCTCTTATTATGCAACATAGCCAGAATTTTTAGATATGTATACATATCCATGTGATTGCCAGTACCTTTTTTCTCACAGTTGTGGACATAACTATTCCCCGCTGCTGAGAATGTCCTTCAGACAGAACCTGAGTAAAGTTGTCTTCACATCTTTGGCAAACCATACTGGTACTGTACTTGATTCAATTTTCCTGATTCACCCTGTAGCCAAGCTCAACAGTTTATTGAGTAGGTTTGTAAGATCTGATAGCTGAGGTAAGAAATTCCCTCCTAGAATTATCATCCACTGATATTGGTGGACAGCCATAATTGATTTTAGAGTTGCACATTTTTCAATTGTCTTTCTTTCTCAAAGTCAGTGTATATATATTCTCTATCAGGAAGTCCCAATGTGCATCAATTGGACTCTACACTAACATTTTTCATTACTGAATGTTACCTTTGCCTCCCAGAATGATTGTAAATCCTATCCCATTTATGTATTAGGCGATCCTATATTACACCCTGTGATCATAATATGATCTGCTTATGGCAGATGACCTGTAGATACCCCAGAGGAAAAGGCTTTTTTCAAACTTTTATTCAGTTGGGTCAAATTCATGAAAATGTGTATATTTATGTTTGACTTGTCAGTGAGAACTGCTAGAGCTTATTGGTGCACTCATTAACAAATTCAGTAACCTCTGTTTCAATAAATTCTTTTTCTTGACTTTGTCAGTGATTGACACTGTGTTTAGGAACCTGGATAGAGAAAGGGTTATGGTCTGTTCTCAGTTTAATCTTATAGGGAATCCAACCCAGACCTTGGGAAAGTGCACAGGCATTCTGTGGGTTGACTGCTAACAACTTAATGCTACTATCATAGGCATTTAATCACCCAGGTCCTCACATGCTCTTAAGCCTAATCATTTCAATCCCTTGACAACATATATCATTCATCTGATTTCTTTGTCCTCATATTTTTATTTATTTATTTATTTATTTATTTATTTATTTATTTATTTTGCCATTACCCTACATGGTTGCTTTGAACCTGATTCCTTTAGGTTTTTATCTGACTTTAAAAGGCTCTGCTTTAAACATCCAGAGGTATCACTGTAGCATTGTAACCCTCCTCAGGTCCCATATGGGGGAAAAGGTGGAATATAAGTGAAATGAAATTAATATTAATTAATTAATTAATTCTGTCTAAGAGCCCAGCTTGAATTCTATCTGGTGCCCATGTGGTTATCCCCACCAATGTTACCAAAAAAAAATCTTGATTACCTAACAATGCTCTAAGAAAGCTAGTGAACTTATTTACAAATTGTCATACTGCTATAATTGCAAAGCATGTTTTCACAAATATCTCTTTTTCTTGCAAGTATAACAAACATCTCATACTGATCAGCTTTACTTCTTTTTCTTTACTACTATCATTTTTCCTCCCTGTTTTTAGGCTTATCGTCTGGATTGCCCCCTTAGCTCCCCCTTGCTGTGGTCTTTGCTGTCATGGCTGTTATAAAGGTAAACCGCTCTTCCTATGGCTTTTCAGAAAGGTTAAGATTTCTGCCCCTATAGTTTTGTGTCTGATCATCTTATCAAAAAGGTTACTAGATTCCCAGTGTTTACCTAAGGAACATCAAGAAGTCCTAAAATTATCCCAAGATTAATTTTCTTCTTACACAAATAAGTTGCATTTGGCATCTCACAGTGAATTCCTTTTCAAAACATTGTCACTTTTTGATACATCTTTAAATTATCCTCATTCTGCCTGAATAGGAGCAGGATATCATCTGTTTATAGAGTTGGAAGAGACCACGAGGGCCATCCAGTCCAACCCCCTGCCTTGAAGGAATACACAATCAAAACACTCCAAACAGATGGCCATCCAGCCTCTGTTTAAAAACCTCCAAAGGAGATTCCACCACATTCTGAGGCATCGCATTCCACTGTCAAACAGCTCTTACCATCAGGAAGTTCTTCCTAATGCTGAGGTGGAATCTCTTTTTCTGTAGTTTGAGTCCATTGCTCTGTGTCCTAGGAGATTTTCACATGGGGTCAAAATGCCCTGTTACTGCCCTGCCACCTCCTCTCCCATTCCTGCCACGGAATAACGTAAATCTTTCACAGATTTACCTTAATTCCGTGGCAGGAACGGGCTCCCCCTCCCCTCGCTGGACAGCTGTAAATGCAGCCATCGTAAGGCTGCTTTTATGACCAGCCATCTGAAATATTATCACGCTATCACCAGTCAGTTCACCAAGCACAAAAACACATTTTAAATCACACAATCAAAACAGGGAGGGTAAAATAAAGGGTGCCACTTACCTGGATGTCCAGATTGTACCAGGAAGTGCTCGGAATGGACCTCCCCTCCATGGCTGTCATTTTGAAACAGGAACGGGGCTCCTGTTCGCACACCTGTGATTGTGTGATAGCAACGGAATGGGAGGTCTATTCATGATGAAAAATCATGATTACATTGTTCCAGAACAGTCACAGGAGCAGGATGGATGCAGGACAGAACGGGGTCAATGTCGTCGAAAGGGAAAGCCTTTCCTGACCCTGTTCTGTTCCTTCCACGGGATATATAGCCCATGTGAAAATCTCCATAATCTCTGAAGCAGCAGAAAACAAGCTTGCTCCATCCTCAGTATGACATCCTTTTAAGTATTTAAACATGGCTATTATGTCACCTCTATATCCTATATTAGATATATCAGCATGTTGGTCTGCTCCTCATCCTGTTTGCTTTTTTATCCTGAAGGTATCTGGAATCTCTCAAATCTTCTCCTATGGCATTGTTAGTGGAAATAGTTCATGGGACTTAGCATTAAAGCCAACCTGTCATTTTCTCCCTGCCTCAAATGTTGGCTTGCTCTGTCTTGTTCTTTCCCCCATGATCTTTCTTGTTCTTTGTCAGGTAGTAGGTGTGTAGACTGTGCAGCACTACCATCTTCTATCATTCAACATTTACCTTGATCAAGAGATTCCACAACCAACAGGGTATGGTTTCCTCTAAGTTGCCTTCTAACTCTTACTTGGTACAGTACACTTTTTAGCAAGAACAGTCTAACAATGAGAAAACAAAATAAAATAGACATGCACACACTCCCACTTGTGCTGGTACAAGCTTCCCCTGCTTTCTGATGCCTCACTTTCTGACAATTCACTCTTTCAACACTTACAAATTATAGACAAGTTTCATTAGTTTGATAAAGGTTCCACTCTTTCATCAGTTCTTCTTGCCTACAAGGCTCATTTGGGACCACTCACATGCACTTTTGTATATGTATAGTGTGTTAATTTAGCTTTTGCACACATTCAGAAGTGATATATAGTGTGTTATTTATGTGTTTTGGTGGTCAAAATGCATTTTCAAGCTAAAAAAATGGGTTGCACTTTTCAACCGATTCCACTTTCTAACAGTCATCCAGTGCCTGACCCTGACAGATAAGCAAGGGTTTCCTGTATCTGAATTTACAGAAGAGCTCTGAATTTACAGCAGTCCATTTTCCCCATCTTCACATGTATGCTTCTGAACTTATAACTCTGGTAAACGGCACTGCTTTTGCTTTCTGGAGCCCGTGCTAACTCTGTCCAAAATTCTGCCCCAGACTCTTGATAATTTTACACTACCCTTTTGATAATAGATATCTCTTTATCAAAAGAAGAAATTGGGGGGAGCCCTTAGATCACTTCATAAGTTTAGGTATACTATGCTCTTCCCTTCCTGAAAAGAAAAACAAGTTTCACCCCATTTCTGCACAAATTTCCCCAAAATGCTATCTCTGCCTTCACTGGAAAGAAAGCTCTGGCAGACTTCTATATGTATTGGAAATGAGAATTTATCTCTACAGACTGAACTGATGTTAAAATGTAGGATTTGTGATGCCAATTTTTTGAACTTGATGAATGAGGCAAAGTACCCAGACCCTGGAAAAAAATTTTTTACACTGAATAAATTTCTTTTCCCCTCCATTCTTTTCTTTCTTAATCTGTGTTTTTTGTAATTTATATAATCAAAACAAAGTATTGGTCCGGTCTCACCTCAGACTGCTGTTTGAGGTTAGCTGCCCACAACATATATTGAATTAGTCACAACTCACATGGGAAGTATGGCATGTGAAATCTGATTGTACAGTATTTCAGAATTGTTTTGTTCACATTGAGAAGATTGCTTTCATTTTTTCTTGACTACTGACTGCATCTACCTAAGTGATCTGCCAGTTGGGTGTGAGCAGCTGTCTGTCAAAGAAGAGGCCACTCCTCCTTAATGGAATTCTTGAAGAGAGAGGAAGGAGTAGCAGCACTTGGGACTTGTCAGTTAAGGGGAAAGACAGTTAGGACTTTGGAGATTTTCAGACGGAGACAAAAATAGCGTTCCTGTCTCACTATGTTCTCTCCCTCCCCTCTCCCGTTCCCGTCCTGGCATGTAAACAAAAAGCTTCACACACCTACCTTTGCCGCGTCCTTCCCTCCCTCCAGCAGCCCAGGAGTGAATGGAGCTCTCATAGAGCTGCATTCACTTCCTGGTTTGAAATCCTGGGCTGTTCTCGCGAGAGGACGAGTGTGCTGGAAATTCAAAAATAAAAAGCAAAATAAACTTACAAAAGTGACTGCAAGCACAAAAACACACTTAAAAAAAACAACAACCAAGTAACCCGGGGAGGGTACAAAAGTGTGTCACTTACTTTGATCTCCTGATCACACCCAGAAGTATTCTGCCACGGACCTCCCACTGATGTTGGCATTGTGCCAGCATAACAGGGCACCTTTTCACTCGCCTGTCGTTGCGTGACAGGAACGGAACGGGTGATCTATTCACAGCTTAGCCAATGGATTAAAAGCAATGCAGGCAGAACAGAAGCAGCATGGGAGCATGATGACCTGGGAATGATGTCATGTGAAAGGGAAGCCCTTTAGCCATCTCCTGGCATCGTCATAATGCCATATTAAGAGCATCTGATAATCTCCTTTATCACACTACACTGTTATAATGCTATTATTCCACTTTAACTGCTATGGCTTCCTCCTGTGGAATTCTGGGGTGTGTAGTTTAGTGAGGCCTAAGATCTCTGGCTGAGAAGTCTAAATGCCCCTCCCTAAACTGCAAATCCCAGAATTCCACAGGAGGTAGCCATAGCAGCTAAAGTGGAATAATTAGCACTATGACAGTGTTGCATGATAATCTCCATATTAGGCTGAGGGAGAAAAGACCTGTTTTCTAAAACTATAACTGTGAAAGAGACCAGGGGGAGGGGATGCACACTGCTCCTGCCCTGACTTTTTCCTGGGCTGAATAGAAAGGCTGAAAGGAGGGCCTATATAGGTGTAAGGGGGCAGGTACTGAAAGATCAGACCTATCACAACAAGACCCAGGTGTCTGTGTGGACTGCGGGTTAACCCTGAATCAGTAGGGAAAGATAACACTTCTTTGGCCAAAGAGTTCCCCTCCCCTCAAAAATAGCTTAACCAGACCACCTGGATCAGGAGTAAAGAGGAACAGTTTATTGAGGGGGGTCAAGAAATGTATAATCTTGCATGAGAACAGTGTGCTCATTTAGTAGGCTCTGGGACATAGTAATCCTCACACATACTATCTTTTCGACCTATGAATAAGTTGCCAATTCAGAGACAAATTTGCAGGTGTATTGATTTCAATAAGAAATGTTAAAACTTAAGCTTGCTTATCATTCTGCATTTGCAACTAAAATAATACATAATCTTTCAGGCAACAGTGGTTCTTCAGCAAATTCAGCAAAGACTCTCATTCTCTAATTAGGGCACAGTTAGTATCGGAGGAAAGATTAAATCAAATATGGCTAAGCTTTTGTTCACTCTGTATCATTTGTTCATTCAAAGCTACAGGCTATTTGTGGGGCAAGAAGGTGAATTTCTCTTTCTGCATCCCCTTCATTACCACATCTGTTTCTGTTTTCATGGGGAACATGACTTTTTGAACAGGAGAGCTACCATGTGACCCAGCCATTCTGGATCACATGGAGATCCTTCACAGACAGAAGAGCTTCTGCCATTTAGTTGCTCTCTGCATATGGAGGGTGATGGAATTATAAGGCATGGCTAGCCTGCCCCTCTTCCTCATGTTCATCAACACTTAAAAGAATACTTGAATATAACTTTTTAGGTGATCTTTGCTGGTCTTCTGTGCAAGCAGCATTCCCAGTCATGTTGAAGACTATAACTATTTTCAGCTGATCATTCTTCTAGCTCATCATCAAGTCTTCTTGTCCAACGTGTGGAGATAGCCAGGGGAGAGAAGCCAATATTGACAGGCACATTATGGTATCTCTCCAGTGCTTACCATTTTATGACACCTGAACAGAGGTTCAATTAGGCTAGATTAGAGCGGGCAACAGTAACTCTCCAGATATAGTTGGAATCCAACTGCTTCTCATTATTGGCTATCTTAGCTAGAACTCATGGACTAAAATTTGTCTAGAAAGCTGCTCCTTGGGTAGATAATCTAATCTAAGCCTGTCCTTTTCAGATCTATAATTCCCATGCTCTTTCAGTGACCAAAGTGATATAGGGAATGCAGCCAGGAAAACAACAACAACCCTGTAACCAGCTTGTTTCTTCAGGACTTAAATATATATCTTATGTATATTAAACCTTGTTTTCTATCTCTCAGTTCTGTCCTTTTCATGTCTGGACTTTGAAAACTCATTGAGGATGTCCAAATAGCCACATTCAAGGCTCAGATTAATGCTTCAGGTCCATCTCACGTTAAGCTCACCCTGGAGGACCAGCCAGTTGGTTCCCATTTGATCTAATTCTGTCATGTGGCCAAGTAATATTCTAGTACCACTGACTACACAAAAAAACAGACAGCAAGGGCTCCTGCTCCCTTTAGCCCAAGAGCAAACAGTGCGCTCATTTAGTAGGCTCTGGGACATATTAATCCTCACACATACTATCTTTTTGACCTATGAATAAGTAAGCCCATATGGGAATTTAGGGAGATATCCCTTCCTTGGAAGCTTTCCATGATTACAACATAATTGCAAGCAGATAGGCTAATGAAGTAGCTTAAGATCAGGGCGCCAGTCACATTTTAGCTATTTTGGTATACAATTAAGCAAAAAGACTGAAGATGCAAATAAGAAGAGGTCAAGATAACCCAGCACTGCAATGTGACCCAACCCAGTCAACAAAACACTCATCTGAAATACTTAAATTTAATCCAGCATAATCCTAGGGGAATCAGTCATGTTGTTTAACTCATTGTAAAAACAAAATGTCCAGTTGACCAGAACCCTCAGTTCCTTATATAGTTCAGCAGTAGATATAGTAAAACATCATTTTCATTAGAAGAAAGCACTGTTTAAAGTCTTAACTACCACGTTTAGCATATTTGATTCTCATTGGTTTCCACCGGACATCTAAGCATGGACTTCAATCTTTCTTTTTGAAATTAGTGTGTTCCAGCTTTGACTAGATTATCTCTTAGGTATTAAACATGAGCTTTCAAGTTGCAGCAGAGGTAGATTCCCAATATGGCCAATGTATGGGGATGGTGGGATATGGAGTCAATGTCTAGATGTTGACAGTTTTCCCACCAGTGAGAACTGTTCCCCAAACAGAATTTTTATTAATAAAAACACTAATTAAAGCAGGAAGGGGGTATTTTAAAAATCAGTCTTATATTAAATAGTAGTTGTTAATATCTTACCACCACCCCTCCCCAAGGCTATTAAACCATGATATGTACTCTTACAGACTACCAGACTCCACACTGTCAACTACTTGGGGTGAAAGGACTAAAGGACTAAATGAAATTTCTTAGTAGAGAAAAGATGGTGCTGGCTTGTCACGAGAGACCAGAGATAAGTACAGCATGCAGTTTGTTTCTGTTACTCAAGATTTTATGCAGAGTTACTATGTTCATGTTTATGAAGAGACAAAAATGATCAAATCTTTATTGAAGTGCTGTAAAGGGACTATTTCCTTTCTGTTCTGAGGGGAAGAAATCATGATGTGACCTTTTCTCCTTCCTGTCATGCATCTGATCATGACAAGTAATATGAAAAAAATGAAGAGTTGATCATGCTGTGAAGCTGCTTCTCCTTATTCCACCACTTTTTGCAGCAGGTGTAAGGTTCTGCCTAAATCTCTGCTGCCACTGTAGAAGAAGACTTCCAGAAATTTCACTGCTATCACCAAGAATGAGGGCTTTCCCTTATCCCCACCTCTGCCACAAATGTAAGGACCTCCTCCTCTCCCACTGCTATGGCCACCAATTGTGGGGACCTATCGGATGCCTTCAAGGTTCCTGTGCAGAATACTATGCAACTTTTATCGCCACTGGACACCAACTCTCTTTATCTTCTGCTAACACCACAGACACCATGTCTGCACCACATATAGTTATATTTATAGTTATAGTGTTCCCAGAGGCCAAAAGTGTATCATAACACAAAAACAATACAGTACTTTATTAACAGAAGTTGAGCATAATAAAACAGATTAATAATTTAACACATTTAAAGGAAGTATTTCACTTTCACTCTTCTCTTAGCTAATTTAGACTCTTAAACCCCACTCATTAATTCTGAAACCTGACCAACTCTCTTAACCCTAAACCTCACTTGTTCACTCTATATGCCAAACCACTCTCTCCAACTACAGCCCAGCTGCCAAACACCAACCTTATTCAAATCCCTTCACACATTCCACCAATCCCCACTCAGGACTTTTTCAGATGCCCTAAAATCTGTCAGGGGAGGGCAGGAGAGGTACACAGCTATCCTGCCGCAGGAGGTCAGTTTTGGACGACGATGTCCCCCTCCCATCGTCGTCCGTGTTACTTCTGTGGTCGATCTATTGCAAACGTGCCACTTTTTACTCACGAAAAACTTATGTGAGTAAAAAATTGTGCGTTTATAATAGATCGAACATGAAAGTAACACAGACGACGACGAGAGGGGGATGGCATCGTCCGAAACTGACCCCCTGCCACGGGATAGCTGCATACCTCTCCCGCCCTCCCCTGACAGATTTTAGGGCATCTGAAAAAGTCCATAGTCTCAGCGTTCCATTTGCTCACTTCCTCCAACGCGCCTTACCTGATTACCTCTATTTAACAATACATACATAACCAAATTACTTTAATATAAAACAACATTTCCTACGAAAAGTCCATGGCATCACACATGATAAGCTCTGACTAAATTGGTTGCAAAACATTGTAGTTGCAAAACATTGTAGTTGCAAAACATTGTAGTTGCAAAACATTGATTCACAAATACTGGTTCTCAAACAAGTTCTTCAAAGCAGGAGTACAGATACTTTGGTCTTCCAGATGCTTGGACTACAATTTCCATCATCTTTTACCATTGTCTGGGGCTTCTGGGAGTTGAAATCTAAAAACATGTGGAGGAACAAAGTCTTCTCACCACTGACCTAAGGGATGACTAACATTTTTTCGCTGGATAGGATCTGCCAAAATATTAGGTAATGTGAAATGGGGGGTGGGAAATAGATAGAATCTATCTTGTGTATAAATAGCTTTGAGAAAGTCACATCTAGGAGATTATCAGACACATCAAAAAGCACAAGTGCAGCACATGAGGACGATGTTACTGTCCTGCAAACGAGACCCAGTTTCAGATGATTTCATCATCGTCACAGGCTGCTTCTGTGCTGCAGCCATGAGTAAAGCATCGCTTTTCATTGATGGGGCCTCCCCATCAATGAAAAATGACACCTTATTCGCTGCTGCAGCACAGAAGCAGCAAGCGACAATGATGAGGACATCTGAAACCAGGTTCCATTCACGGGACAGTAACGTCATCCTCATGTCCTGCTCTTGTACTTTTTGGCGCATCTGATAATCTCCCTAGACTTGATCTCTTTGTACGAATGTAGATGTAATTATGGATAAGCAAGCAATAAAAATGCAATCTGTACACGTTGTGTGTGTGGTTCTCCTATGAGAATCCTGGAGGGTGTTTCAACAGAGGTATGTGATCAAGGGCCCTTGTTTAGCAGCATAAAAAGTTGCCCATCAGTTTTCAAAGAACTTTCTGTAAGATAAAGCTCCATGGGAAAGGCAAGTGTCAAAGCAAATCAGTACCACAAAAGCACAACTTAAATGAAAATACATTTCAAATAATTCTAATTTTATTTTTCTTCAAACTTTGCATAACCTGTGGAAGCAACAGTTTTACAAACTAAAACAGATCTTACTTTGGATGCAAGATTATTTTGGCTGACCTATATAGGCAGGAGGGGATTTGAGAAGAACATTGCATGATACCACAGCCTAAATCTGGCACAAATGTCAACAAACACAAAGGAAGTATCATTCACAAGCAGCTCTGGAACCTCCAGTATGCCATTTGAAAGACACAGAATGTACACAGACTTTGGAGGGATCACAGCCAACAATAACTCTAAATTTTAACTAGTCCAAACCATGAACTTGAAGAGTAATCTGTGGGCACACTGGTAGAGCAAGAAAAAATGGGATTCCACCAAACCTTATTTAGGAAAAGTTCAATAGTGGCAGACAAGCTTTCCTGAATCATAGCTTCATCAATATCCAGTATTGCTAATTTTGGTCAGCAATGTATACAAAATAACATGGTGTGGTTCATGTAAGACAACCAGAAACCTCCCTGGCCAGTGCTGTGCACAATTGTAGAGTATACCCTAATGTATTTCTCATAATCTTCTAAAACACACAGAGTTCCATGGGTGATGTTGAAATATTTTTTTAAGAATATGAATCTGGTCTTGATTCTGCCCATCATGGTTTTCTAAGTCATGATGGAGTAAGGCTGCAGGAAAGATAGAGAAAAGATACTGGATAGGGTTGATGAGTCTCAGGATATAAACTCACAGTCTGCATCTGCTCATGTATGCCCTGTTTTTTGGGAGGAATATTTTTTTGTTTTCAATAGAATCATAGAATCATAGAATTGTAGAAGATGAGAAAGGTTTTCCTTATATATAAAACATATTCATTGAAAAGTAATGATTATAATCGCCTTAAATGTTATGAAAACCATGGATCACTCCTCTGCAGCATTTGTTGTTAAAGCACTGTTTTAGTTGCAAGATGATGTCCAAAGTGTTATATTCATAATTCCACATCTGTAGTAGAACATCAAAATAAGGCTTATTAATACACACCTGGGATTCACACTTTTCTGTGTCAATTATTGTTTATGTCAAACAAATAGATTAAATACTAGTCATATTAGAGAGTTTCTAAGTCACATGTAAGTTTTTCAGGTGACAGTAGCTAGGAAATGACTATATAGCTGACACACAGCTCTCAGAGCACAGAAGCATCTACTGTATATATTTTTGTATTAATATTAGCCT
Organism: Gambelia wislizenii; assembly: GCA_030847615.1. Lineage (NCBI taxonomy): Eukaryota > Metazoa > Chordata > Lepidosauria > Squamata > Crotaphytidae > Gambelia > Gambelia wislizenii. Next base: position 120,238,410 of record JAUMIR010000003.1, read on the forward strand.
GTCCTCTCGATTGATGACCCCTTGTTGTGGGAGAGAGGCTTGTGTACCCTAATGATGTTTTGAGCTATGCATAATAGCCACCGGTAGGGTCTCCCATGCCAGACAGGTCAAAACCAAAGGGTCTGACAAAGAGCATCAAAGGGCAGGATGGGCTCTCTAGCCTTATGGCAACCATCCTAGGAGAAGGAAAACTCTAATCCCAAACCCAGGCAGATGGTGCTCGTCCAACTCTGTAAGGTCAACCATCTAAGAGAAAGAAACTCTAATCAAACCTACGACCCGAGGACCTTGCTGCTATGTCCATGCTTGCAAGGCCACAGCAGATGAACCTTTGGTTTAAAGGGTGAGGCCAGTTCTGTGCACGCTGTGCTCCACCAGAAAAATCCATTGCACAGACTCGAAGGACAAATCCAGTTCCAAAAAAGACCTGTAGCGATAGCGAGGGATGAAATGGCAGGTGTAAAGATGCACTGGAAGCCTCAGACCCAACCCTGCATGCAGGCGGTTCAGGACTTTGGTCGCTCGAGGCTGACCTGGGAGATGACAGTCTTGTTCAGCAGCATCCTGAATGACCAAGCAGCCTTTTTTAAGGAGAGCAGTGCTTGCTCCATATGGAGAGGAGCCTAGAAAAGGTGGCTAATGAAAGCTCATCCCCATCTACCTGGTTGGCTAGCCACGGCCAACGGGAATCTTCTGATGCGGTCAAACCAAGGCAAAGAAACAAAGGCACACCCCTGTGCCAAAGGTGTAAATAAACTGACACTTGCATGCTGGAACATTCGAACCATTCGAGACTCTGCAGATAGTGGACAGCCTGAGTGTTGTTCTACCCTAATAGCCCATGAACTATATCAACATCGCTACTCTTAGTGAAGTTCATCTCCATGAGGAAGGCAGCCTTAAAGAACACGGTGCCGGCTACACACTTTACTGGTCTGGCAAACCCAAAACTGAAAAACATATTTCAGGAGTAGGCTTTATGATTAAAAACTCCATTGCCTCCAAACTCGAATGCTTGCCAACAGGACACTCTGATCGCATTATTTCCTTACGCCTCCCACATGTTGTTCTCTTTAGTGTATATGCCCCAACTATGCAAGCCGACCCTGTAGAGAAAGACAAATTCTACACAGAAATATGCCAACTCATACAAAAAGTCCCTGTAGAAGTTAAAATTATTATCCTTGATGACTTCAATACCAGAGTCGGAAAGAATTCCGAAACCTGGAAAGGTGTCTTAGGCAAGCATGGTGTTGGAAATTGCAATGATAACAGATGCCTCCTGCTAGAGTTCTGTGCAGAACAACAGATGACTATTACAAACACAATCTTTCAGCAGAAAGATAGCTTGAAAACAACCTGGATGCATCCCCGATCCAAACATTGGCACCTCATTGACTATGTTCTAGTCCGCCAGAGAAACATTCGCGATGTCCGTCTTACCTGAGTGATGCCCAGTGCAGAATGCCAAACAGATCATCGCCTCGTCAGATGTAAACTAAATCTTTATCTTAAGTTCAAACCTAAGAGGGGTGGCATCTTAAAGAAGAGACTCCAAGTCAACAATCTTTAACAAGCTACCATGAGAGACAACTTCCAGGCAAATCTGCAAACAAAACTTGAAGACCATCCTACAGATTGTTCTCCCACAGTGCTTTGGCAACATATCAAAAACATTATCCTCCAGTCTGCAGAAGAATCCCTCGGGTTCTCCCACAAGAAAAATCAAGACTGGTTTGATGAAAACAACAAAGAGATCCAGGAACTGTTGGCAAAGAAGAGAACTGCTCACCAGGCATACTTCGCCCAGCCAACTTGCCATGCAAGAAAAGCAGCTTTCCGCCTCACATGTAGTAAACTTCAACAAAAACTCTGAGACATGCAGAACAAATGGTGGATCAATATAACAGAAAAGACACAACGCTGTGTAGATCTGGGTGATCATAGAGGATTTTATGAAGCTCTTAAAGCAGTGTTTGGACCTACTTATCAGGTCCAAAGCTCCTTATACACTACAGATGGTCAAACATTAATTACTGATAAAGCCTCCATCCTGAATTGATGGGCTGAACATTTTCAAAGTCTCTTTAGTGCCAACCGAGTAGTCCAAGGCTCAGCCATCCAACATATGATACAAAAACCGATGAAAAATGAATTGGACATAGCTCCCACTTTGGAAGAGACCCTTAAGGCCATACAGCAGATGAAAAACGGCAAGGCAGCTGGGATTGATGGAATCCCACCTGAAGTTTGGAAACACGTAGGTCATGTACTCCACAATAAATTCCACAAACTCCTTGTGAATTGCTGGGAGAAAGGGGAACTGCCATCAGATCACCGAGATGCAGTCATCATCACCCTGTACAAGAAAAAAGGAGCAAAATCCGATTGCTCAAACTATCGAGGCATAACACTGCTCTTTATTGCTGGAAAAATCCTTGCAAGGATACTCCTGAACAGATTAGTTCCTGCTATTGCAGAAGAACTTCTTCCTGAAAGCCAATGTGGCTTCAGAGCCAACAGGAGTACTACAGATATGGTATTTGCCCTTAGACAAATGCAAGAAAAATGTAGGGAGCAGAACAAGGGTCTCTATGTAACATTTGTTGACCTCACCAAAGCTTTTGACACTGTGAGTAGAAAAGGTCTGTGGCAGATCCTGGAAAGACTAGGATGTCCCCCCAAATTCCTTAAAATGATTATCTTGCTACACGAGGGGCAGCGTGGTCAAGTCAGATATGGCGATGCTCTTTCAGAGCCCTTTCTAATAACTAATGGAGTGAAGCAAGGTTGTGTTCTTGCACCAACTTTATTTACAATCTTCTTCAGCATGATGTTCCAAAGGGCTATGGCAGAGCTTGAAGAAGATGATGGCCTCTATATATGTTACAATACTGATGGTAGCTTGTTTAACTTAAGCCGTCTGAGGGCTTGCACTAAGATTCTAAACTACCTAGTCCGTGAGCTGTTCTTCGCCGATGCTGCTGCCCTTGTTGCCCACACAGAAGCAGCTCTGCAGCGCCTAACATCCTGCTTTGCAACAGCTGCAGAGCTGTTTGGGCTAGAAGTCAACCTGAAGAAAACGGAAGTTCTTTACCAGCCTGCACCACAGGACGAACACCACCATCCCCACATTGCCATCGGCAAATCTGTGCTCAAGTCCGTTCAGCAGTTCACCTACCTAGGAAGCATCATCTCCTCAGATGCCAAGATTGGCAAAGAGATCGATCACAGATTAGCAAAGGCATATAGTGCATTTGGAAGACTTCACAAAAGAGTCTGGAGTAATAAACACCTGAAGCGAAGCACAAAAATCTGTGTGTATAGAGCCATTGTACTGTCTATTCTCCTTTATGGATCTGAAACATGGGTCACCTATCGCCACCACTTACAACTCCTCGAACGTTTCCATCAGCGCTGTCTATGCACAATCCTAAATATACACTGGACTGACTATATGACAAATGTTGCTGTCCTTGAGCAAGCAGGGATCATCAGCATTGAGGCCATGATATTGAGAACACAGCTGTGTTGGGAAGGGCACATTTCTAGGATGGAGGACCATCGACTCCCAAAAATAGTACTCTACAGTGAACTTACCACAGGTCAGCGTAAGAGGGGCATTCCAAAAAAGTGATACAAGGACTCCCTGAAACAACATCTCAGGCTCGGCCAAATTGATCACCAACAATGGCCCACCCTGGCCGCACATCGGGAGGCATGGAGACACACTATCCACAATGCTGCAGCCTTATTTGAGAACTCATGCCTAACAAGTCTTGAAGAGAAATGACAATGCAGAAAGAATCACAACCCAGAAACATCACCCAAGGAGACCCTCTGCTGTGCTTTCTGCAACCGGACTTGTTTATCTCGGATTGGCCTTTTTAGTCATCAGTGCGCTTGCAGAAAGCATGGGATGAGTCCTTCCTAAATCTTCGTTTGTGAAAAAAAGCCAGAGAGAGATATTAGCCTATATGGGACTAAGCTCTCTGGCCATCTATATCTTGTACATATTTGTTTAGAAGGCCATGCAGGAAATGCATACTATCTCACACATACAAATATTATACTTACAAATTATATACAGTTATACAATTGTATACAATACATATTATTTTGCAATTGTAACACAAGCCCCACCCCTTGTGATGTCACAGGATCCTAATCCTTGTGTCAGTTTTGGGTCCTGAAATCTTATGGAATGGGAGGCTGTCAATTTGGGAACCTAGAAGGAAAGGCATGTCAGGATAATATCCCTTTAAGTGCAGAGAGAAAATGTTGGTGCAACAGACCACTCTGATAGCACATCTGAAATGGGTGTGTGCACAGCTATGGCAGACGTTGATAGCCAAACACTCCTATAAAGATACACTCTGTGTGGGTTACTGGTGTGGTTTGATATTGAGGAGTGTTGGATGTTTGGAGAATTGCTGTTGGATTTGTTATTGAGGTTTGTGGTATATATTGTGTTTATTTTGTACTGGAACTGAAGATAAAGCCTCCATATATTATTGGAAGGACCTTGCTGCCTGTAAGTCTTCTTATTGTGGGTGAAAGTGGGTCAGAGCAATGATAAACCCTGCTAGCTGCAACCTTTGTTTTTCAAGCCCTATTACCTATTCTGATGTGTAGTTTATCTGCTGTTTGGCTAGTTCACCCCGAGGATGTGCCAGTCCCCTCTCAGTGAGCCTATACTGAGTGGACAGTGGGGGATGGGCCCAGTATAGGCCAGTACATCCCAGTACAGAGTGGTGTTTTAGTGCAGGGGTGGAGCCAGGGCTCAGACAAACTGTCTGGCTGAATTTTTGGACTTTTTTTTTTTTTTTGCAAGAAGGCAGCCAGTCAGCTAGCACTTGGCTTGTTTTTGTTTCACTTTTGCTTTACCCTTTAATCTTTCACTGAAGACTCAATAACCCTTCAGCATTTTTGTTTCTCTTGCTGTGTTTGAATGTGCCTGAAGATATGGCCAGCAACACAGGCTTGTTGAGTTTTGAGAAACTAAACAGTTCCAATTATCACTCCTGGTCAGTTATGATGCAAAGTTTCCTCATTAGGGAGAATTTGTGGGACTATATAGACAACCCTCCTGCCCAGACCTGGACTGCCAAAGAGCAACAGGCTGATAAGAAGGGTACAGCAACAATTATTTTATCTCTAGAGCCTGCCAGCTAATGTATGTGCATAATACAGCCACAGCTGAAGACTGCTGGAAGTGCCTGAAAGATGTGCATCAGAGAGACACATGTACAGTTGTCCCTCCATATCCATGGATTTAAGTATTCACGGCTTGAAAATATTCTTAAAAAAATAATAATCCAAAAAGCAAACCTTGATTTTGCCATTTTATATAAGGGAGACCATTTTGCTATGCAATTGAATATAATGGGACTTGCGTATTCATGGATTTTGGTATGCACAAGGGGTCCTGGAACCAAACCCCAACAAATATGAAGGGACAACTATACTTCCAAAATGATATTGACTAAGGGACTGTATAACACCAAACTCAGAGATGGTCATGATGTCAGGATTCATCTACAGAAGATAAGTTCTCTCTTTGTTGAACTGAAGAACAGATAATTTTTTCCCCAGAGTCACAAAATGCCTACATTGTCCTTGGAAGCCTCAGTGACAACTGGGACTATCTGCTGTATAGCCTACAGAGTTTGCTTGAGAGAGATTTAACTCTGAATTTAGTCTCAGCTCGTGTTTTGGAGGAACAGGAGCAGAGAGACTTTGAGACTCAGAACAGCAGCTATGTACCACGTGCAGGTGAGAGATAAAAGTCACATCTGTACAGCATCCCAGAGTGAGGAAATTGCTTCATGAAGTCATTTGAGGTGTTGTTATGGCTGTGGGAAAGAGGGGCATCTGAGGAAAGACTGTCCTGCCTCCAGTAGCTCCAAAAAGAGGCAGCAGCAGAAAAGGTCTGCCACAGAAGCCTCTAAAGCAGCTGTATCCAGGAAAAGTTCTTTTGCAGTGGCAGCCAATGGTGTGGAGTCAGCAGACATCTGGCTTTTGGACAGTGGAATGACACATCATGTTGTCAACCATGAGGAGTTGCTTCAGGATGCAAAGCCAGCATTAGAGACCACAATAAAACTGGCTGATGGAGCTCCCAGTAGAGTTGAGAAGATGGAAACTGCCTTCATTCCCTGCATAGGGGAAACCTTGTCAAAAGTTCTGTGTGCATCTGATATGACTAATTGTTAAGTGTATCTGCTCTGACTAATGACAAGTATAAGGTAGAGTTTGAAGGTAATGGATGTGTTGTATCTAGGAATGGACAGATCTGTGCTAAAGGTGTAAAGAAACACAGGCTCTATTATATGCAATCTAAGGCAGACATGTCTATGATGACAAATGTGACCATGACTAATGTGCCTTTGCATGACCTGTGTGTTCACTACATGCATCATGTACTGGGGCATGCAAGCTTTTCCGCATTATCACAAATGGCAAGGGGTTGTCCAGAGCTGAATGTAAAAGCCTGTAAAAAGTTTCTGGACTGCACTGTTTGTAAGAAGGTGAAAGTCAAGGCATATCCTGTGGTAAAACGTAATCAAAGGGTGACTACCAAGCCTTTAGAGATGTGGCCGGTCCATTTAAAACTGGTGAGGGAGGAGCGAAATACATGTTTGTATTGGTAGACCATTACACCCACTTTGGTTTTGTTTATCTGTTAAAAACCAAAGATGAAGCATTTGGCAAATTCAAGGAATGGGTTACCATGGTGGAAAGGAAGTATTCATACAAGGTGGTTTCTTTTATATCAGATCAAGGTGGGGAATTCCTGAGTAATGCGTTCCAACAGTGGTTAAGAAAAATGGGCATACAGCATAAAACCACAAACCCCCATAGTCCAGGAGAGAAGGGTTTGGCAGAACACAGAGTAAGCATGTTATGCTATGAAGGATTGTATGTTGGTAGATGCACAAGCACCTGTAAACATTTGGGGAGAGACAGTGCTATGTGCTAATCATGTACTGAATAGAATATGGAGTTCTAGCATAAACCAAATGTCCTATTATAAGTTGTGTGGCAGGGAACCGAGTTTAAAATACCTGAGAATGTTTGGACAATTCGCCCATGGGTTGATTCCCAAATGTCTGAGATGTAAGGGGCAGCCAAAATGGAGAAGGCTGAGTTTCGTAGGCTACACAGGTAATAAGTACAGGTATGCACTAGGCAATGGGCAAGTATTGTTTTCTAGAAGTGCTAACTTTGAAACACACAGTGCTTAGGACAAGGTTCATGCCAATCAAAAAGTGTTTGTACCTCCATTAGACCCAGAGGAATGAATATCCACAAACAGATGGGTAGAGCCACTATATACCACAGAGCAACAACAAACTAGTACATCACATGAACCACCTGACACCTTAACATCTCAGGTAAAGAGAGAGGTAGTGCACAAAAGTGAAGTTAGTAGTGATGATGAGCACCCCAATAGAACCAAGGTGATCATATCAAGGCGAACTAGAAGAATGAGGAAAGCGCCTGATAGGTTTGTTGTGCATGAAGCTAGTGTGTACAGTGCCATGTATGAATCCAGTAGTTCCCAGGAACTGCAAAAGTATCCTGAAGAAGAGCAGGAATAGTGGAATGAAGCGATGGATAGGGAATTCACATCCACAGTAGAGAAAAGGGTTTTTGAAATTGTAGACATGCCTAAAGTCCAAGAAATAGTGGGGTCTAGATGGGTATATAAGAAGAAAGTCATGCCAGATAGGAGTACTAAGTGTAAAGCAAGGCTTGTGGCACAGGGTTTTTCTCAAGAAAAGTATGAGTCATATGACAAGACTTTTGCACCCACTGCAAAACCAGAGTGTCTAAACTAGTTTTGTCATTAACAGTTCAAAAAGGGTTAGAAATTAGACGTTTTGACTTTGAGACAGAGCAAAGGGCAAAATAAATATTTTTTTTTCATAACAATTTTATTCACTAAAAATTATATCATTAATAGATATTAAAAACTCCCTGAAGAAGGCTCAGTGGCCGAAATGTTTTTTTTTTCCAAAAAAGTCCGGATGCACCGTAGGGAAATCCTTAAAGACAAGACGTCCCAACAAGAAAACCTTCACAGATAAGACACCCTGGCTTAGCACGTTTGGAAACTTCCACAAACAAGACCTCCCAATAAATATAATCCTTACAGACAAGATGTTTTGATTCAGCATAGTTGGTTGGAGTTTGCTGGGTACAATTCATCATAGAACTGAAGCTTTTGCTACTTTATGTAATAACATAGTACTTATGTAATAACATACTTAACACAATTGTGAAGCAACACAGTAATTGTAATAATCTTTATTAACAAAATCTTTATTGTTACACTGTTTTGTTGGTTTTCATATTTGTATAGTGGCTTACATGGTAAATCTTATATTTTATGTTCTAAATATATCTTGTATACAGTTTAAAGTTACAGTGTTTTATTTGGGGTATCAAATACATTTGGATCAATGAGAGGCTGTTTGGACACAAGGATTGAAATTTACATGCTCATATAATTTGAAAGAAAATTTTTATAAAATGAAGTTCAAATGGTACTTATCCCCATCAAGATTGGCTAAAATAAATAAGTGTGTGTCAAACTTATGTTGGAAATGCCAGAAACACGTAGGCTCTTTTTACCACATGTGGTGGAAGTGTAAGAGAGTAAGGAGATTTTGGTTTAAAATTAATAGGTGGATAGAAAAATTATTGGGGTTTAAATTAAATAAAAGACCAGAACTATACCTATTGAATATGTTGAATATAAATGATAAAAGGGAAAGAAAATATAGGGATTTAATTTGTTATTTAATCACGGCAGCAAGGGTAATGTATGCAAGAACGTGGAAAACCAAGGAAATACCATCATTTCAAGACTGGATACAAAAGGTGATGGAATTTGCCTTATTGGACAAACTCTCAAATTTAATAAGGAACAAGACAATTGAGATTTACTAAAAAAAACATGGGAACCCTTTATAGAGTATATCAAAAAAGAAAATGGAGATATTGCTATTATGGGATTTAATAGTTAATTATCTAAGTATTTAATAACAATGCAATAATATTATTATATATTATATTATATTATATTATATTATATTATATTAGGTGACTTGAGAGAGATGTCTGGAGAACTTGATAATATAAATGTGAATAATAGGAAGCATATAGGATCTAAATGAAAATGTATAAAGAAAGAGAAGATATAAATAGTAAGAGTTATGGAAAGGGAGGAGATATATTACTAAGAATTAAGGAAACATACAGAGAGAAGCGGGAAGTCAGTTTAAAGTGGGGTGGGTGGGTAGGGGAAGTGGTAAAGGGGCATATGTTCAGTTCAATGTTGTCTGTTAGATTTTTATTTTATTTTCACTTCATGTAGTAGATGTCTATATATGTTTTTGTTCTGTTTTTTTCTTTTGTATATTTAAAATTAATAAAGAAATATTTAATAAAGTTACAGTGTCTTGTAGGTTGCACATGAAGAATTATGTGCACTGGGTTTTCCCAGAAGTGTGGCTGATGCTTGTGTTTACACCAGAGGAGCTGGTGACAAGCTAGGATACTCACAATTTCTGTGGAGTGGACAAGGCAATCATCTAAATTCAGGGAAGAAATGCAGAAGTCAGAATCATTAGTCCAAAGAATACCAAGGGCGCCAGAAAGCCCAAGGAACAAATAAATACATTTCAGTTTATTGCATTTAGCACAATCAAATCTGATATAACAGGGGAAAAAATGAGTATCCAAGGCCAGGCTTTTCCAGTCAGGATAGGAGATATGGGACTTTTTCAAACAGGGTAAAAAAAAAAAAACGAGGTCGGGAAAACGGGACTTTCATGCCTACAGAGCCCTGTTTCAGACAGCCCCATCCTCCTCCCAACCTCCCCCCGTCCTTCCTCCAAAAGTTCATGATCTGGGATAAAAAGTCCCAGAAAAATTTTTTTGTATCAATGTTAGGAATATTCACATTAGTAATTCCCCCACTCAAATGAAAAAGAAAAACCCTCATATTTGTTGCCCCTCTTCCCATAGACTTTCATATTTCTAGCACGGACTGACTAAAGGTTGAACAGTTGGATAACGTAGTGAATCAGGTTTTGACTTAAACTACCATAGTCTTAGCCACCATCTTCTCTTCAGCTTTCAACATGTCAAGCTATACCACCAAGCACACACATTCAACAAGAAGTCTCACAAGAGTACCTATTTTCCCCCCAAAGACACATTTACACAGCCATGTGTTACATTTTTAGATTTAAGATAAATAAAATATATGAAGAAAAGCAAACCCAATTCAACACCAAAATCATTGTTGAACACACAGGAATATGCAAAACCTTACCTTTTAAGAGGCAAGTGCAGAAAAGCCCTCGACCTTTCAGTTTCTTCCACATTCAGTTAACATTTTGTTCTCTCCAACCTCAATATGAAGAAATTTGAAAATTATGATAAATTCTTCTCAGAAACTGAAACAAAATTCTCATCCACCTCTAATCACTTTGTACAGTAAAACAGAATACAACCTATTTTGAAGACAAAGCTCTATTTAAGACCAAAATTCTTTATACTAGGTCGTCACACAATTCGAAGGGGAAAGTGATAAAGCATTGGGTAGGATATATTGGCACTTGGTAATGGTGGCAAGACTCTTATTGCCAAACATTGGAAAGATGAAAAGGTCCCATTGGAAGAGGAATGGTTAGATAAAGTAATTGAAATAGTAGAACTAGATAAACTGTCCTATATATTGGAGGGTAAAGTAAAGAACAAGTTTGTAAAGCAATGGGAATATGTACACGAATAATTACAAAATAAGTTTTTAACAAATGCACCACACTTGGTTTTTCCGAATAAAATCATATTGTATTCAATGAACTTCAAAGTTTGTAGCAGATGAAGAAATTCATTAAGAGTATTTTTAGTAAGATTTATGTTTAATATACTTTTCTTTATGAAACTATAAGAAATGTTTACTTTATATAATAAAAAATTATAGCTTTTACCTCATTGCAGGGGAAGTGCCTTATATTTATTGTTGTTATGTTACGTTTTGTAATCGTTGTTATCAGTAGGTTTGTTATGTTAGTCATAATTGTCAAAGTTGGGAGGGGGAGGGGGATTATGTTGCTTGTCATTTGTTGTACATTTATGTTACACAATGTCAGATGCGTTTGATATTTATAATATAATCATTGTAATAAACATATGCTAATCACTTTGTACTGTTTGTTGCTGGCCATTCTACCTTGCCATCGGAAGTAGCTTATGCTGTATTAAAAATCAATCTGAAAGGTCCCATGCAGTTCCTTTAAATACTACAATCTAGAGCTATGTAAATATACTTCTGGCTTGCAGGTAAGACTTTACTGGGGTGCAACTGAATTAATCCTTAGGCACTGTGGCCAAGTGTAATGAGGGAATTGGTGGCTGGGCATGATGACTTTAGGATCAGTGCTGAAAAAGCATGAGGTATTCACTAATCCTAAAGCTGAAGGATTTTCTCAGACAAAACCTTCCTCTACTATCCTCTTATATCTGTTGCAAAATACCCATTAATCTCAAGTACAGAATAAATAAATCATTTTTTTATATCTACAGAGCTATCAGCACTTAATTTCATTGCATTTCCATAATAGGAACCATGGTTTTTGCTTATTTAGGCTGCAGTTCTGGAGTCGCTAAGTGCATACTTGCAGCAGAAACATAATCCTGGTCTACTGTCTCTATGCAGCATCTATTATTCCAAATAACATGTTTAATGTGCACACACTGCACATCTAACACCAAATAATTCCTGCCATAGGATTTTGTGTAACTAAATGTATCTTTAAAGGGGCTACATTTGATCTTGATTATAATTAAGTAGACAGTTCCAAGTGATTAGGGCTTGGAGTGACTAGTGTCTTGGCATCCAACAACCAAGGAGAATGTGTAGTGTATTTCATAATATCAGCTCCTCCAAAGGGCTAGAATAATAACAGTGCTGAATAAGCTATAGCTGAAGTGTTACCATGCCTTACACCCCCTCCCTATAATATGTCATAACTGGCAATATTAAGATACTTCCTGGGGTCTAGTAGACCAGGGTGGACAAAAAGTGGGGTCAGGTGGAGGTCACCAGGACCTAAAGAAAGTGTCATGGAAAAATACTTGCAGACACACCCAAGAGAGGATTGAGCAAAGCCCCTAGTAAATAAAGCCATTAAGGAGCTATGTGCTAATCCCTTCTTGGGCCCCCTTGTCAATGAGTGGCACCACACAAACAAACAAGTGACCTGCACACCCCTCTTCCCCAGGAAATATCCTTTCATACCTTTTCTACCCCACAATACGAAGGTTGTCATAAACCCATCAATTCCTATCTCTCAGCCATTAACAGCAATCAGCAGAGTTTCAATTTCCTTTAACAGTGGGAAAACCTCTAGCAGCTTTGTCCTAAACCCAAACACCCCTCCAGGACATGAAATACAGTATAAATATTAATCCCCAAACAATAGCAAGGTGTGCCACTGTGATGACACCTGGACACTCTGTTGGTGCACTTCCAGATCAGAGTCCAGTGCCACCCTCAGATTTTGGCCTGAGTTCTTTGCTTCTCTCTCTACAAGACTGGTAACTATAGTCCCTATGTCCTAAATCTATTCCTCTATCCAACCTTTCTACCTTTAACTCTTCATTAACCTTGTGTGGTTCTTATGAGTGTGAATGATTCTGTGTTATTTTCCAATAAAAACTTTTTTATTTTACTTTGCTGGGAGACTTTGCATTAGTACTGGTAAACACAGGTGGAAACATCCCCCAAATTACCCAGCCTTTCAAAGCCATCCATTTGAGCTAATAATAATAATTCTTTAAATACTAATTATTAATAATAATAATAATAACAATAATAGAGCTAATAATTCCCCAATTAATAACTCAGATTTTGGCATCACAGGTGGGATCCCCATTAACCCCCACACACACCTCTTTGGATAACAGAAGGCCCAAGTCAAAATGCATGTATGTGCTCAGGCATAATTATAGGAGAATTTCCCAGTGTACAAACAATGTCCAAGCTCACCCTTTTTACACCAGTCTCCTTTAAAATGGTCTGCACTTGAGAAGAGCTGGTTGGTTCCTCATCATGAAACATGGAAAGTTCAGCCCTGGTAACTTCCAAAGCTTTTCAGCCCATAATTTCCCTTCCACAACTAACAGCAATGCTGGCGGGAAGTGGATTTGGATCAAATGTAGAATGTGGGCACAAGAGTTAGATGCTGCTGTGCTATGGCAACAATCCAAATCCCTCCATTGCAGTGTTGATTGAGAAATGTGACAGAATCAGGTGAACAATCATAGTATTCTGTATCATGTCTGGTTTGACCATAATGATCAGCATGAGCCTTCCCAACCTCTATTCCCTCAAAAATGGAGAATGTTGTAGCAGGCAATAGACATGTTGGGATACTAGGCTGGGGTTAAACTAGTGTAAACCTTCTGTTTGTTTTCAGGGATTATAACTGAAAAGTGTATTCCCAGAATCATGAAATGGCCTGAAATTTATTGGCTGTTGCACAGATAACTGTAGATAGTCAGTATGGAAATGCTAATGCCCTAGACTTGCAACAGGGGTAAGGCTTACATAATGTACTGCAACTATACAGTCATAAAAATAGGCTAAAAAGCAAGCAGAATCTTTTCAGAATGCTAGTCTTCTTGCTTTTATTATATGAAGCTGAAAGGTAAATTGAACCCACATAGATTAAGGTAAATAATTCTATACCTAATTCAGTTTACTGTTCAAGATACTGAATTGTGTTAAATTAAGGAAAATTAAATATAGAATATAAGACTATATTAGAGATACTACATTCTAATGTAATGTATGTGTTTTCAAGTCCCCTGTTGGCATATGTTGACTCCATGAATTTCACAGAGTTTTCTGAGGCAAGCCAATGGCAATTCCTCCCTCTCTAGCATTTCTTCCCCACCCCACCTTTCTCTCCCCCCAAAAAATACAGTTATTTAGTCATTGATGTGACACTTTTTACACTCCAGTCCTAAATAAGTAAACTGCAGTCCCAGAAATTTCCATTGCATCCCTTTACTCCAAATAATATTTTCTGGCTGCAATATACATACATAGTAGTAGAATTCAAAAACATAGCCATGTTAGTCTGGAATATCAGTATGCAAAAGGATCCTGTAGCACCTTTGAGACTAACAGAGAGAAAGAAGCTGTAACATGAGTTTTTGTGAACTTACTCTGTTCCTCAGATGCATTAAGTGTTCATGCCATTCCTCTGAGAAAGAAGATTATGGCCTTGACTATACAGGGGGTAAAAATCCAGATGAAATTTGGACTACTTTGGCCTGGAGCTGCAGCACATGAAATCCGGACTACTCTTGCCTGGAGTTAAGCACCACACCTGCCAAAACCTGAATTTGCATTCAGATTTTTACTTGGTTTCCATTCAAAGCTGTTACTCATGTTTGTCTCTGAGCTCCGGGAAAAGCAAAGCCCCAGTGGTAGTCACTCCCTCTGAAGACAGAATAGGTAGCACACCCTGCTATCAAAAGGCTAGCCACCCGTTCTGGCTTCAGAGAGAGCAACTACCACTGGGCTTTGCTTTTCCTGGAGCTCAGAGGAGTGGTTGTGTGTAAGAAAAACAAAACCCTAGTGGTAAACCCTTTGTCTGAAGCCAGAACGGGTGCCAAGCCTCATGATGGCAAGGCGGGCCACCCTTTCTGGCTTCAGAGAAAGCAACTTGTGCTGGTGTTCTGCATCTGTTCACCCTTTCTGGCTTCAGAGAAAGCAACTTGTGCTGGTGTTCTCATTTGAAATGAGACATGGCACTGAGGAGGGGGGAAATGGTGGTGCCTTAGGCAGCACTTGTCTTTCCTCCCCACCCTCCCACCCCAAATCTGTTGCAGATGGCTTGTTTACAGCAAACTCCAGAGAAAACTGTTTTCTAAAACCCAAATTAAGGGGGTATCAACCAGGTCAGGGGTGACTTCATTCTCATTTCTGAAAACCCAACCCTAAAGCGAAACAATACCACAAAGAGAGGTAGGAAAGCTAGAGAGAACTATTGCATTCATCTAAACCTGCTAAATGTCCCCTATGCAAAATGACATCAGAATCCATAGAGGTACATCCCTATAACCTAATGGTACAAGCCAGACAGTCATCAGTGTCTATAAGCTGTTTGGAGAAACATTCTACTCTTAGCTTTTCTTTGTTGGGTCTGCTCTCACATAAGAGCAAGCCACTGAGACCACAAACAGATGTCAAATCCTGGCATGCCTTTTTCTGAGAACAGCATCTGGTTGGCTTCTTCCCAGGTTTGTTGTTTGGCTCTCTGCAGCTGGTGGCTCGGGTGGCTATAGTACTGCCCATGGGACCTTCACAATGGTCTTACCAAGATTCCCAATCATGGTGTCCTTCTGAATATCCATTCCATCCCTTCTCCCCTCACCTTTACGGTCTCTGTGTGAAGTCGTTTCTCTGTGCTTCCAAAATGGTCATTTGCCAGAGTGATGAAAAATTATGATGATGAACAAAGTGCAAACTTAATGTAAGATTCCCAACAGCAGATGGTCAAGCAGGCATGTGACTGTTTCGAGACCAGCTCATGGTGAAAGGTTTAGATGAACACTGTTACTTGAACAAAGAGTTATTCTTGTCACTGGACCCAAGCCAGAAGCTTACAGCACTGGAAGGTTTGCAAACATTATACTATAATAACGAGGTTAAAAAACATCCCTGTACACAAGGAAATATGAGGAGAACAAAATAAAATATGCTTGCTTTGCCTAAGCACAGAGGCCTGCTTGACAGTTACATCAAGCAAAGGAAAGGAAAAGATTTTTTGTAAGAAAAAACATCATGGGCATGTGTACACCATGGCCACACAAACATTAATCTTATTTTTTTGAGAACTTCAGACTGCAGGAACTTCTCATTTCATATTCCATGTGGAAGATCACATTTGACTGATCCATTCACAGGAATTCTCAGCATGTACATTAGATTTGAATATCAGAAAAAAGTTCCTCCAAGAACAGCTTTCCCTACTTGATGCTTTCCTGGGGCTCAGTTACACAGCAGTTTTTATTGCGATAGTTTTTGCATTAGCACATTTTTGCACCAGTGCCACGTAGTTTACATGATTTAGTGCGAAACTGGTTGATCCGTTAAGTTTTCTGCTTTGTAGTTCACACAGGTAAAGGTGGGGGCATGGCCACCGGAGCACCCCAATCGCTAGCTGGGGGGCGGCGCAAGAGATGTGTAAACAACCAAAAAAGAGAGACCGGGGGGGGGGGTTGGAGAGAGGAATAATGACAAAAGGAGGCAAGGAAAGCAGGCTAGATTCCCAGGTGGAGGATGGTCTTGGGGGGGAATGATCACCAGCCACCAGAAGCAATGGAGTCGCAGGCTCCCCCTTCGCCCTGCTTCCCTCAAGCCCCCCTTCCCCTCACCCACTGCGATGTGTAACGGCCAGCGGAGCAGACTGTTATTCTCTCTCTCTCTCTCTCTCTCTCACACACACACACACAAATGCGATCACAGCAGGGAGAGGAAGCGAACGGCCGGTAGAGCAGACCACTACTCTCTCTCTCTCTCACACACACACACACAGAGGCACAGTAATTATGGCTACTTGGGGATCCCTCAGCCGCAGTGGCCAAGGAAGCCGGGAGGCAGACAGCTGGGCAATTGGAATGGGGATAGCTCTGGTATAACAACAGTGGCTGGATCTTTTTGTCTGAGGCTCCTCGCATCTCTTGCAAGTCTGCCCCCTCTGCAGCTGATCCAACCAATCACGGCTCAGCTCTGCTGAGGCTGTTTCGGGAAGATTGCTGGTAGTTCCCACAGCCTTTTGCACATCAGTAGTTCACACAACAGATTGTGTGCATTTTCGCGAACTTTATCAAAAAAGTCGGGGGAAATAGCAAAAGCTGATACCATGCAGCTTATAGGGGTTTTTGCCCCCCCTCCTTCTGAATATGGCGACTTTGATCCAAAAGACATGTGAACTATTAGGACTCTTTGTGAAGACTTAGCAGATTTATTTTGCCATGTATCTGACCCCCTAGTGTTTTGGTCTATAGCTGCCATCACTTCTGACTGATAGTCCTGCTGGCTTAGGTTTCTGGAGTTCCAGGGCTTTTGAGGGAAGGCTTTTCTGATGCCGTCTATTAAGCTAGTTTTCCATAGTCTTATTCATCCATTGTGTCTGATCATGGAACAGCAACACGTGAATGGTGCAGATATCTATCCATAGCATGAGGGATTGTATTAACGGTGAAAATACTCCTCACAGAATGCAAGGAGAATATGATCTGTCTCAATGGGATCCTGCATCCTTTTGATGTATTGGGAAGGAGGAGGCCAAAACTGCCATATACTCCACAGGAAAGTTCTTTGCGGCTTTTCCTGAAGTTTTTTTTAAAAACACCAGGGGAATGTGATTCCCACTCATTGGGACAAGTGATTTGATTTGATTCACTTTCCCTATATGAGCAGATGTTGAAAGTTGATTGGTTGAATGTGCGTGGGGGCAGAGCTTGCTAACAAGGCAAGTGCCCAGAGCCACCATGTTGGATTTTTGCCTCTGTGAGCAATCATTAAAGCAATAAAATGGCTTTTTTTGTTTACTTTTTTTTTGTTAAAGTGAAAGGTCACTCTTTCACTCCTTTGATATGGTTTTAAAAAATACTGTCCGGTGGCAGCAAATTGCAGTAAGTAAAAACACAAGTAATTCACTTGTGCCTGCCATCCTGAGTCATAGGCATGCCTATTTCCACAGCAAATGCAGATAGCTTCGCATGCCTGTGATCTGCCAAAAAATCCATTAAGACAAATAGCTTCTTCTACAAATTGCTATTACTGTGGAGCAATCTGCATTTTTTTTGCTTTGTATAGACTAACCCTGAGTTTCCTATATAGACTGAAAAGGTCTTGAAGGAGGACAGATTACAGTTGTCCCTCCATATTCATGGATTTGGCATCCACGGATTTAAATATTCATGGCTTGAAAATATTCTTTAAAAAATAATAATCCAAAAAGCAAACCTTGATTTTGCCATCTTATATAAGGGACACCATTTTGATATGCCACTGATATAATGGGACTTGAGTATTCACGGATTTGGGTATTCACGGGGGTTCCTGGAACCAAACCCTAGCAAATGTGAAGGGACAACTGTACATATGTTCACCCTGAATATGAGTAGAAGCTTCCACATGACTACAAACTTTGATTTATCAGGGCTCCTGATCAAGTAGTGTAATAGAGCCAGGGTGCATGGGTTGAAAATTCCAGGGACAGTGACATCATCTGGCACCACCAACCTGCTTGGGCTCTGATGCTGCTTGTCAATTTAACTGTAATATTTCCAGCAGCTAGAGGAGAAAGCATTCCCAGCAACAATGCATTGTTATGAACTACCTCTTTTGTAATACAAAGTATTTTCAGGTGCCTTCATCTTGATTAGGCAAGAGTCATTAAGTTTACAAAAGACTTACTCCAGGGGTGAAAACTTCAAAAAGAGAGAGAGAATGATGCCCACATTATTTTTGGATTCTCCTTTAGGTTATTGCTATAGAGATTCAGGTAGGTAGATAGGTAGGCAGATGATATAAAGGCCTTCAAACTGTACCTATTCATGTGAAGCCTTCTACTTGTGTTGAAGTGAAAATGCATAAAAAGCTTCCTTCAGATCTTCCAGCTCACCTGGGACCTGAGCTGTGGCATTACCTGCAGTATGAAATACTGCAATCTAGGGCTGCAGATATCAGTGGATTCTTTAGTGATCTTAATCAATTAAAACTTCAGCTTGACTAAAAAGATGTCCCTCCTGAAACTGGCATCAGGTTTGTTGTTTTAAACTCAGTATAAATATTGGGCAGGGGGCAGAGGGTTTCATTCATGAGAGAAAATTTCATAATGACCTCCTATCCTACCCTAGTAGTAAAAATGCAGTAATAATGAAGTAAATACCTAACAATGGCATGCCTTTTCAAGACACCTCAAATCAACTGCCTGAAATCATTGTGCCTAATTGTTGGACCAGCCCTCCCATAGCTGCCCTACATCACAACATGAGCCAAGGTCAAAAGATCTGATGTTCCACTTCAAATGTCCTGATGTCTGAGACTTTGGAGAGCTTCTGCCAATCAAAGTAGACAGTACTGATCTAAGTGAACCAATGGTGTGAAGCAATATGAGAAAGCTTCATTATGACCATTTCTCCTGTGGATGCTGCTTGCAAAGTAACCACAACCACACATGGTTAGCTGTAAAATCAGTAACTGGTAAGTAGAGCAGAGGGTGATTTGTTAAATTTGATCCACATTGTGGCTGGAACCTCTAATTAATCACAACCTCTGGTTATGGCACCAGTTGCTTTGAGGTGAGCCTATAGGTGATCACCTGTCCAAGAAAGCAGTCAGTTACTGGCAATTAATACACAATTTGGGAGTTTGACCAAGATAAATCTCAAAAGCCTGGGAAAGCAGCCAACCCTCTATGACAACAAAGTCAATTAAGTGGAGTCAGATAAAGTTTGAAACAAGCAAGGTTCAGTTTCTTGAGCAGCAGCAATACAAGCAGGAAGGCACACAGAGAAGAGTCCAGAATACAATCCAAGGGTCAAAGCTTATGGAAGGCAGCATAGTCCAGAAGTAGGTCCAGGGGTCCACAGGGTCAGGCAACAGCATAGTCAGGAACAGTCCAAGGTTTAAACACGAGTCAAGGCGATGAAATCAGCAAGAAGCTTTCTCCAGGAAGATCTGTTGATCTCTGACAAAGGCTCCACATTTCCCCAAAGCGTATATATAGCAATCAAGGCTTTGCCAGGTGCTTCTTGAGAGCAGGTATTTCTCATAAAGTTTCAGTGATTTCCTTTGAGCTTTCTTTTGAGATCACTGCTGGCTGTATGATGGTGGAGATAAGTTCATCTCTTCTTCATCCTTATCTGAGTGGGCAGGACTCTCTGCTGGGACTGGTGCCAACCCACTAGGGCCAGGCTCTTCCTCTGCTCAAGCCTCCAGGTTGGCAGGGTTCCCTGCTGGCACAGGTGTAGATAAACCTCTGCCAGCATCCATAGGGCCATTCCCTGCCATGTCCTCCTTCTCCTCTGATTCCATATCCTCATCAGGATCACTGGGCATGATATCACCACAGGATATGGTGATGGTAGAGCCAGTATGGTTTGTGGTATGAGTGCTGGGCTAGGACTCTAAGAAACCAAGCTTCTATGATATCATGAACTTATGTAAAGAAGTATTGTTTAATTTATTGTTTATAAAACAGAGTGTAAGATTATGAGCTACCTCTTTTATAAGGGGGCAGAACATGGAATATTGGGAGTGTTTGAGGAGATTTGCATAAGGATGATGAATGACAGTGAACAGCAGTTAGACAGTGGGTGTTTTAGTTTAGTTGGACAGTTGGGATTAGTGTGGGGTAATTAGGGTGTGGAGATTTATGATTAAGGGTCAGTCAGGTTTAACAATAAATTAGTGGTTTTTAAGGGTCCGAGTTAGCTAGAGAGGAGTGAGAGAGAGCATGTGATTTTTTTAATGTAAAAAATAAGTATTCTGCCTTGTTATGTTTAACTTCTGTAAATAAAGAATTGTTTCTGGTTTTTATACACTTTTGGCCTCAGAATGCTATCTCTACATGAAAGGTTGGATTCAGACAAGGTGTCTGTGGTGAAAGCATTGAAGGGTGGTGTCTATTGGGAATAGAAGCTGCATAGGAAACTTGAGGGCATTTAAACAGTCCCCATAGCTGGTGTCACACAAAGGGTACAGGAGCAAGGCATTGTGGCAAGGAGAGGGAATAGGGAAAGCCCCCACTCTTAGTAATTGCAGTAAGCACCATGGAAGTCTTCACATTTGGTGGGTTAAGGAGTAGAAACCCCACATTTGGCCACAGTGGCGGGATTTCCTGAGAGGAACCCTGACAGTTTGTAGCAAGAGAGGGATTTCTAGAGAAGAAACCCTCACATTTGGTGGGATAACGGTTGGAAAACCCCACAATGGTGGTGCCAGTGTGGTTTGGTGGTTTCAGTGCTGGACACCAACTCTGAAGGAACCAGGGTTCAAATCCTCACTTGGCCACAGAAGCCCACTGAGTGACTTTGGGCAAGTCACACTTTCTCAGCCTATGAGGAAGGCAATGGAAATCCCCCTATGAACAAATCTTGCCAAGAAAACCCTGTAATAGGGTTGCCATAAGTTAGCAACAACATGAAGGCACAATGTCACCAGCATCTAGTAGTTGAGTGGCTAAGGATATGTAGAAAGTGATTGTTTCCATTTAAAATGGTGGTTCAGGGGGATACGCTGGTTGGAGGTGAGGACAGAGAAGAATGAAAGACCTCTGGGAGTTCTTTCTTACATGTCCCAGCTATTAAAAGAAACTCACTTGCTGCCTTGGATGCCACCATGAGAGAAAGATGAGGTATAAATTCAATAAATAAATAACAGTTACCCATTCGGTAGCTACTGAGTGAGATAATTGTGAATAGAAAGCAAGCAACAGAGGGCCTCCAAGCAGCACCAAATGCAAAAACAAGAAAAATCAAAATCAGGAATTTATACTGTTATACTGCAACCACTACCTGAGAACTAATTCTATAGCAGCATCTTTCCATGATTGGTGGCTTTGAAAGAAACAGCCTGGGCATGTAGTGTTCCTACTTTGTCTTTTGAAATGCAAAGCATGTTAATAATTGCCTAAAATTTATAGAATCATAGAGCTGGAAGAGACCACAAAGGCCACCCGGTCCAACCTCTTGCCTTGCAGGAATACACAAAGATTATTTGTAGCCCCTGATTTATTTTAATTAAAGCCCAGAAATGATTTTGAAATTTATTGGTATAATTGTTAAATGTCAGGTACACTAAGGACGTTTTCAGACACGACTTACAGCGGAAGAATCGAGCGGGAGAACTTTGCCGCTGCAGCGTGGCAGGGGACCCATTTTGGACATTTTGGAGCTGGCTGAGCCATTTTTTATTCACGAATAACTTCCGTGAATAAAATCTGGCGGAATATGGCGCGGCCGGCTCCAATCCTAAATGGAAGTGACACAGACGATTTCGCCACAGGGACGGTGTTGTCCAAAATGGGTCTTCTGCTGTGCTGCAGCAGCGAAGCTCTCCCACTCGATTCTTCCACTGTAAGTCGTGTCTGAAAATGTCCTAAGTCTGAATAACAAGTAACATTTCTCATTGTTTTAACACATTTGTTGTTAACTGCTGTCAAGTCAAATTCAGCTTATGGTGAAAACATGAATGAGAAATCTCCAAGTCACCTCAACAGCCCTGCTTAGGTCTTGCAGACTCAGGGCCATGGTTTTCTTGAGTGAGTCTACCCAAGTGCAGTGTGGTCCTCCATTTTTCCTACTGCTTCCTGCCTTATCAAGCATTATTGTCTTTTCTAGTGAGTCATGTCTTCTCATTATATGGCCAAAGTACAACAGTCTCGGTTTAGTCATTTTGGCTTCTAGGGAGAATTCAGCCTTGATTTGTTCTAGGACCCATTTATTTGTCTTTTTAGCAGTCCATGGTATCCATAGAATTCTTCTCTAGCACCACATTTCAAATGAGTTGATTTTTCTCCTATCAGCTTTCTTCACTGTCCAACTGTCACAACTATACATAGAAATGGAAAATACAATGACATGGACAATCCTAACTTCAGTATCCAGTGATATATCTTGACACTTCAGGACCTTGTCTAGTTCCTTCATAGCAGCCCTCCGAGTCCTAGTCTTCTTCTGATTTCTTGACTACAGTCTCCATTCTGATTAATGACTGAGCCAAGGCATGGCAAATCTTGAACTATTTCAATGTCTTCATCATCTGCTTTAAAGTTACGTAAATATCTGTGGTCACTATTTTGTTTTCTTAATGTTCAACTGTAAACATGCCTTTGCATTTTCTTCTTTGGCTTTCTTCAGTAACTGTTCCAAATCTTTGCTATTTTCTGTTCATAGTATGGTGTCATCTACATACTCACTACTGGACATTTTTAATAATCTTAAATTATTCTTTTAATTTTAACTAATAGATTGTTTTTATTTTTATAATTCCTTAACAGTTTACTGTGAACTTATTATAGTCTTTATTAATTTAACATAGCATTTTAGTGTTAATTTTAGCATTTCCAAGCTCTGTTAAAGTGTCTGACAGCCCTTCACATGTGGCTTGTCTACACAGGCAAAAAACCCCGTACTCACCCCATAGTCACAGCACAGTTGCCACATGTTTTTGGTTATTCACATCTTCTTTAGTGTTTATGCAGGAAATTTCAGGTCTGAAATATTTGCAGTTTGCTCCACATTTCAGGGGGAAACCTGAATAATTGGCAGTGTGATGGCGGCAGATTGACTTCAGTGCAAAGCCAGGGGTGGGACTTCTAGTGGATGGAACTCTGTTCTGGCATTTTATTTTATTTTATTTTATTTTATGATTGTGCACATATATGGATAGGCATATCTCCACTTATCTAGGAATATAGTACTCTGGAACAACATATATTCACATATTCACATGCACAAGTGAACAGAAACAATAACAACAGCGTAACCCCTGACTCTGTGGCTGGAAATAATACAACGTATAGCACACATGGTCAGTGTAAGACCGCCCTTTTAGTCCAATGCAGATTACAATGTGGCAGGATATGCCAATCTACAATTGGACAAGCCCTGGCAAGTGTGGTGTTTATGGGGCTACTGCAGATCTAAAACATCTGCTGTGGCTACAAGGTATTTCCCACCAGTGTAGCTAAGCCCACAGATGCCTGGTAATAGAGCCCCCCTTCTCTCCTTTCATACTCCCTCGTTAGGCAGCTCCTACCGGAGATAGGAAAGTTATTGGAAAAGGATTACTCCTCTTGCCATCCCAGAATGAATCTTCATGGTAAGTATAATCTCTCAATTTTTACACCAAAAAAGCTTTTTAAAAAATACGTTAATTTAACATTTACACTTAAAAATGGGGTGTTCATTACAGTTTTATTAATTCTAACTTGGTGTTTAAATTTATACAGTATTACATTGCTTCACAAAATCTTGTCAGAAAATAGGTGAAAAAAATTCCATCCAGGGCTTTTCTAAATGGTAAAAATACTCCTCGTAGAATTCTGAGAGAATACCTTTTGTCCAAACAGTATCCCACAGTGATTCGCTGTATTCAGAAGGAGGTAGCCAAAACGCCATATATTGGGCAGGAAATGGTTTCCCAAAGTTTTTAAAATAATGCGAGGGAAATGTGCATTCCTGCTCATTGGAACAACCATGCTGCCACATTTCCTTTCCTCCTCTCCTTCCCCTTCCTTCCTCCTTTTTATGCTGCAAGAGGCTTAACACAACTGCTTCTTTGAAAATTACCACTTCTGGCATTGAAAAATATCTTGGCTCACTGCCACTTTGGCATGTGCACAATGTCATCTGGCAGAACTAGGCCAAACTGGCAAGGGGGTTTTGAAATGTAAAATGCAGCAGCCAGGGTGTTAACTACAGGTTAGATTATATCACACCACAACCATTTCTGTTAGCTACCAATTCATTTTCAGACTCAGTTTAGGGTTACTTCTCATCTGCACAAGCTAGACAGTTCAGGAACCAAAGTACTTAAAAAAATCAATTCCAATATGAATCTGCTTTTTGAGATCAATATCTCTAGCTCAGGCATCAGTTTTTACCCATCAGATGTTTGGTGAGTGATTTAAAAAAAAAAACAGGGCCTTTTTTGCAATGGTACCCATAATGTAGAATGAATTAACCTGGATTCATTTTTGGGTGTTTTGAAATGGCAGTTAAGATTCCACTGTTACAACAATCATAACTCTTAAGTAGTATGTGTATGATTCTCCTGTTTTGTTTTTAAATTTTTAACTGGGTTGTCATAAGGTGCTCTTTTACCAATGATTTTTTAAATAATGCCCTATTCAGTTTGCAAGATGTTTTGATCATTGACACTAGGAAAGGAAAATTGAAAGATTCACTGAACTAAAATAAATAAAGACAAATGTTGCTCATTGCCTTTAGAAATCTGCTAGTAAATCCTCCCCATTCTAAATTTCTTCTGGAGCCTCATACTGTTTAGTACCTCTGTGACATAAGAGAAACTAAGCCAATGGGAATTAGAGGGACCACTGAAACTCTTTGTTCAGCCAAACAGTATAATCAGCCATTCACTGTCAGATGATGCTAGCCCTTTTAGCTCGCACTCCAAATCTGTCAGTTGTAGCCAAAGGAAAGTGGAGCCATAATTTTCTACCGAAGTACATGAATGCAGCCCACTGACTAGCAGCCCCTCCATTAGTAATTCATGGCAGCTGTGCCAGAGAAGAAGGGATCCATGTTGCATTATTGTCTGACACTGCTCCTGAATCACCACAATCTTTGCCAAGGCCAATCTCCAGCCATGTTATGTAGGCCCCCTTAATTTTCCACCAGCCAGACACAAGGAGCCAGGCCTGCTTTACCACAGAACTTACATACAGTATGATATAGAGATGTGTGGGACTACAATCCAAATTAGTGTTCAGTGAACTCTTCCCTTTGGGAAGGAAATTGCAGTTAATGAGTTGCAGCAAACACGTGGGCCCATGGCCAGTGTAAAGGGGGGGTCATTTTAATGGGCAAAGCAGATGTTGCTTGAAACTCATTGCAAAAGTTACATGGGCTCCATGCCAAGAACTGCTTGGAGAAAACAGAGAAGCTTGCTTCCTTTAAATACAAATGCAAAAACAAAGAAGTGGGGAGTGGAAATCTGTGAAGTGAGTGCTTGATGTGAGGTAAGATCAGATAGGATGACCATAAAGAATGGAGGGCTATCGCCTCCTATCTTAATGTCAGTGAAAGATTTATTGCGAACCAGTCTGGAGCTAGCAGAACCATATTGACTTGATTGGCATGTCTGGAAGAGGAACCTCCTAAGCATTTATCTGCCAATGGCAATTCCCTGCCTCTCAGCATTTTTTTTAAAAACACACACAATACAATGTTTCAGTCATCAACATGACACTTTTTTACACTCTAGTAGTCTATGTAAGTTGTAGCCTAAATACCCTAAAGATACCAGATCCTGTCTGATCTTGAAAGCTAAGCAAGGTCAGCCCTGGTTAGTAACATACCAGGATGGGAGACCACTAACAAATACCAGGTGCTGTAGGCAATGTTTCAGAGGAAGGAACTGGCAAAACCACTTCTGAGTATTCCTTGCCTAAGAAAACCCTAAGAAATTTGTGGGGTCGCCATAAGTCAACAGGCGACTTAAAGGCACATAGACACATACATCTATATAGGTTAACCATGATAGCAGTGATTCCCACTGCAGTCCTTAATTCCAAGTAATGTGCTTCTGGCTGCAGCCTAGTATAAATAATAGTCACCTGTTGACCTTATGGCAAAACCCCAAGAATTTCATGGGATTTTCTTTGGGAAGGAATACTCTGAAGTGGCTTGCCATTACCTTGCTCTGAAATATAACATGTAGCATGTAGTATTCCTTGGCATTCTCCCTTCTAACTACTAACCAGAGGCACTTTCACACTATACAGTTATAGCACTGTGATCCCACTTTCACTGCCATGACAACATCCTGTGGAATCCCAGGGTTTGTGGTTTAGGGACACACTAGAGATTTCTGCCTCATCATTCTAAATGTGTCTCACTAAATTGGAGATCCCAGAATCCCATGGGATGTTACCATGGCAGTTGAAGTAGAATCACAGTACTATAATTATTTTCTTGTAAAGGGCCCCAGGCCTCCCTGTTTGGATTCTGAGAAGAGATGGGATCTTATGCCCTCAGGGTATTTGGGGTGATTTTAACATCCCCTTTAAAACAGTCAATACAATAATCTTGCAGAAATAGGCCACTATTATTCCTACCTGAAAGGAACAAAAATCCTCTCAGTAAGAGGTACAAGAGCATACTGAGGCCATAGCAGTGCTTGAGTGATGCCAGTTGTGCCAAGGTTGGAAGGACCACATTACAAGTAGCAGTTATCTGTAACTGTGTACCTTTAAGTCATTTCTGACTTATGGTGACTCTAAGGAGAACCTACCATGTGGTTTTCTTGGCAAGATTTTTTCAGAGGGGTTTCGCCTTTGCCTTCCTCTGAGGCTGAGAGAATGTGACTTGCCCAAGGTCACCCCATGCATTTCGATGGCTGAGCAGAAAACTGGACCCCGGTCTCCAGAGTCCTAGTCCAGCGCTCAAACCACTACGCCACACTGGCTCTCAAAAACTATTAACTTACCATGGTGGGCAGAATACATCAACCCTTTTCTGAAGTAACTTCTCGTTCTTTGGGGCAGGGAAAACACTTCTTGGTGACATCCCCCCCCCAAAAAAACCCTTCAAATCTTGGTCATTTTCTTCTTCTTTTTTCTTTAAATGAAAAAGTAACAAATAACATAACAAGTAAAGGAGAGGGGGATGAAGCAATGAATAACAATAGCAAGCCTTTTCAAAAAGCAACTTTTCAAGCTGTTCATTTGTGTGAAGAAGGATTTGTCTATATGCAAAGGATTCCCTTGGTTTCTTTGGCCCCTTTTCTTCCCTTTTGCTGATGCTCACTTGTTCCTTTCCTTGCCTTTCTCTTTGGTCTCTTTCTTCTACTGTCTAAACCAGGGTTGGGGAATCTTTGGTCCTTCAAATATTTTGGTCTACAGTTTCCACAATCCTTTTACCATTGCCCATGTCAGCTGGGGCTTCTGAGATGTGAAATCCATAATATCTTGTGGGCCAAAGGTTTAGATCATACATTCCTGGTTTAAATAAAGATGGCTACAATTTCAGATAACTGTTTCCCTCATTGTGAAACAAGTATTAGTCATTTTTCCCCCAACATCAAACTGGGTAAGAGAAGCAATCTATATGTATAACCTTAAAGGGGGGAACACAGATCCTTTATTTTGGGCCAGATAGGCCCACTGGCAGGTGAGGCACCAGCTAAGAGCATGAGTGTAGTCAGCCTATCACAGTACAAGCAGGGAAATTTGAGGGCAACTTCCCACTCACCCATGAAACTCACTGGGTAACCTTAGGCCTGCCATTCTCATTCACAACATAATGTACCTCACAGGATTGCTGTGAAGATCATTTTATTTTTATCCCACCAATATATATTTTATACCAATACAGGACTCAAGGTGGCTCACAAAATTTGAGAGAGGGAAAAAAAAAATAACATAAAGCACTTTGAGCATCTTGGTGGAGAGATAGGATGCACAGGCAATAAATCAAAATAAACAAAAACCAATGATACCTTGGCTCTAGTGTCATACATGAACTGAACTGGTGACCTTAGGTTAAGCCACCAGTCTGCAACCATTTGAATGCGAAAACTACTATGAAAACTCAAGAGTACCAAGTACATTAGTATGCAATCTTAACAAATTAAGTCTCTGCAACACCAAAAGTCCCATCAATGGCACTACCTTTCTGCAGTGGTGGGATTGCATGCTCTTGAGAGGCAAGAGCTATGCTGATGGCAGCAGCGCTGCTAGGGTCTCCCATGTCAGACAGGCTTTTACGAAGAAGCCAGACTAAATGTGATAAATAGCTATTGGGCAGCAATAGTAGTGGAAGGTGACACTGGTGGAGGGTCTCTCAGAGACAACAGCAGTGCACCGTAGCTAACACTTCTTAGTACTGCGCAGAAGGAGGCAGGGTAAAGCCCTTTTGAATGTCTTTTACAATGAAAACTCTATGATGAGGCAATCCTAAATGAAACAAGAGGTAGTGCCAGAAAATGGGACTCCCAGGTCAGATGACACTCAGTGACCTACTGGGGTATAGCAGAGGACAACTACGGATAGTGCTATAGCTAATGATGCAACTGGACTCAATTCGAAAGGATGTTCAGCCATTGACATGCTCAGAGGTGAAAGGAAAGTCAGAAGCTACACACAGGGCCAGTTTAACCATACCACCAAATCAGCATCTGCGGGGGGGGGGGGCTCATAGCCAGGGGGCCCACCCCCACCCCCACCCCCATCCTAACCCTCCTCCTGCAAAAACCTCCTGATGGCTTTAGGGAAAAAAAAGTGTCTGGTCTCCCAAACTGGAAAAAGAAAGAAAAAGAGAAAGAGAGAGCTGCCCTCCATGTGGCTGAAGCTGGAGGGAGTTTGCTGTTCCCTTGCTCCGTCCTCCCAGGATCGTCAAAACGTAAGCCAGCCAGGTGTGTGTCAGAGAGGGGTGAGTGTGTGTGTGTGAGAGAGAGGGGGGACAGGAAGTGTGAGGGTCATCTCTTTCCTTCCCTTTCTCCCCTGCTCTCTCTTCAGAAAGGGCTTCTTTCTTTCTTTCTTTCATTTCTTCCTTCCTTCCACATAGATCCCTTCCACCCCATCTTTCCAGCTGCTCTTAAATGTCCTGGTTTCTCTCCCCTCCTTTCCTTTCCCCCTTTGTCTTCAGCTTCCTCCCCTTGCTGCCAACTGAATTCAACCTGCAAAAGGAGTGTGTGTGTTTGCCTATGTGCCTTCAAGTCATTTCTGAGTAAGGCCAACCTACCATGGGGTTTTCTAGGCAAGGTTTGTTCAAAGGGGGTGTGCCTTTGCCTTTCTTAAAGGCTGAGAGAGTGTGACTTGCCCAAGGTCACCCAGTGGGCATTCATGGCTGAGGAAGAATTCAAACCCTGGTCTCCACAGTCATAGTGCAATGCTGAAACTTCTACAACACTCTAGCTCTTTTAATAGAAAAATATAAAGAATATAAATAAAAATTTGGAGTAATATTACTGGGAATAATGGTTTTATAATTGTCACTAAAACACACCAGTATCCCAATAGTGTTATGTGGGGGCCATTGGGTAGAGCAGTGGTTCTTAACCTTTTCTTTACCAGGGACCCCCTTTAAATATCTTTCATTGCCCCAAGACTTAACTCAAGATTTAAAACCCTAATAATAGCTAACAACAACAACAATACAATTACACCATGCATTAAGCTTTCCCTCAGAGGCACTCTTGCTTCTTCCTGCAAGTATGTGGCTGGAGTGGATTGAATGGCAATGTGCAGGCCAAGCCAGCCAGTCTTTGCCTTGGTTTCTGTCACATGGCTGCTTCAGTACAAGGAGGAAGTGGGCCAAACAGCCTTCAAGCCTTTGTGGACACCCTGTGAGGACATCGCGGACCCCAGGTTAAGAACCACTGGGCTAGAGAATCCTGGAAAAGGAACAATGCAACCAGACCTTGAGAAGGGTGCTGGCAGGAGAATGTAATCCAAAAGTAGCTTTCCCAGGCTCTGAATGCAGCCTAGAATCATAGAATCATAGGGCTGGAAGGGACCCCAACAGCCATCCCATCCAATCGGCTTCTCCCCTGCAGGAACATACAATCAAAGTCCTCACGACAGATGGCCATCTAGCCTCTGCTCAAAAACCTCCAAAGAAGGAGACTCCACCACACTCCAAAGAAGGAACATATTCCACTGTCAAACAGCTCTTACTGTCAGGAAATTCTTCCTAATGTTGAGGTGGAATCTCTTTTCCTGTAGTTTGAACCCATTGCTCCATGTCCTAGTCTCTGGAGCAGCAAACAAGCTTGCTCCATCCTCAGTATGACATCCCTTCAAACATTTAAACATGACTATCATGTTACCTCTCAACCGTCTCTTCTCCAGGCTAAACATACCCAGCTCCCTAAGCCACTCCTAATAGGGTGTAATGCCTTCCAGACCTCCCACCATCCTGGTCGCCCTCCTCTAGACACGTTCCAGCTTGTCTATATCCTTCTTGAATTTTTGTCCCCAGAACTGGACACAGGACTCCAGGTGAGGTCTGACCAAAGCAGAATGGAGTGGTACTATTACTTCCCTTGATCTAGACACTATACTCCTATTAATGCAGCCTAGAATCACATTGGCTTTTTTTGCTGCTGCATCACACTGCTAACTCATGTTCAGCTTGTAGTCCACTCTTTCTTTTCTTTGAGGAAACCTACACTATTACGTTAACTGCTAAATTAAATTATTGGTGGCAAATTATGTAATACGGTAGGCCCCCTTTATCCACTGGGGATTGGTTCTTGAGGGGGGCGTGGATACTGAAAACCATGGATGATAATAAACACCATTGAAAATAATGGGACGTCTGGTTTAAAATACCATAGAGTTGCCTTGGAGGACCTAGAAAATGGCTAGAGAGGACACATTTTCTAGGAAGACTCTATGGTAGGTGTACTGTTTTGTGTCCCATGAATAATGAATCCATGGATACCCTGTACTGTGAATAGGTTAGGTTACATTGACCTGAGATAAACATATGGGCCCCCAAAATAAAGCATTGCAGCCCCCCCCCAATTCCTTAAACCGGCCCTGGCTACATAACACATATTACAGTCGTCCCTTCACATTCGCGGGGGTTCCGTTCCGCGGACCCCCGCGAATGTGAAAAATCCGCGAATAACAAACACCCCTCCCCCTCCCTCCCCAGGCCTTTGCGGGGCCTTGCTAGGCCCCGCGGAGGCCTCCCCGGCCCTCCCTCCCTCCCTGCCCAGGCCTTCGCGGGGCCTTGCTAGGCCCCGCGGAGGCCCCCCCGGCCCTCCCTGCCCAGGCCTTCGCGGGGCCTTGCTAGGCACCGCGGAGGCCCCCCCGGCCCTCCCTCCCTCCCTGCCCAGGCCTTCGCGGGGCCTTGCTAGGCCCCGGGGAGGCCTCCCCGGCCCTCCCTCCCTCCCTGCCCAGGCCTTCGCGGGGCCTTGCTAGGCCCCGGGGAGGCCCCCCCAGCCCTCCCTCCCTCCCTGCCGAGGCCTTCGCGGGGCCTTCCTAGGCCCCGGGGAGGGCCCCCCCGGCCCTCCCTCCCTCCCTCCCTGCCCAGGCCTTCGCGGGGCCTTCCTAGGCCCCGCGGAGGCCTCCCCGGCCCTCCCTCCCTCCCCAGGCCTTCGCGGGGCCTCCGGAGGGCCTCCGGGGGTCCCGCGGAGGCCTCCCCGCCCCTCCCCAGGCCTTCGCGGGGCCTCCGGAGGGCCTCCGGGGGTCCCGCGAAGGCCTCCCCGCCCCTCCCCAGGCCTTCGCGGGGCCTCCGGAGGGCCTCCGGGGGTCCCGCGAAGGCCTCCCCGCCCCTCCCCAGGCCTTCGCGGGGCCTCCGGAGGGCCTCCGGGGGTCCCGCGAAGGCCTCCCCGCCCCTCCCCAGGCCTTCGCGGGTCCTCCGGAGGGCCTCCGGGGGTCCCGCGAAGGCCTCCCCACCCCTCCCCAGGCCTTCGCGGGTCCTCCGGAGGGCCTCCGGGCGTCCCGCGAAGGCCTCCCCACCCCTCCCCAGGCCTTCGCGGGGCCTCCGGAGGGCCTCCGGGGGTCCCGCGAAGGCCTCCCCACCCCTCCCCAGGCCTTCGCGGGGCCTCCGGAGGGCCTCCGGGCGTCCCGCGAAGGCCTCCCCACCCCTCCCCAGGTCTTTCACGGGGCCTCTGGAGGCCCCGTGTCGCGTTTTTGGGGGGGCCCGGGGGGGGGCCCTCCCAAAACCGCGAATAACCGAAACCGCGAATGTCAAGTTCGCGAATGTGGAGGGACAACTGTATAGGAACATGAAATGTGAAGAGCATGAATTGGAAAGCTAGGTATAGGATTTTATCAGACTAGTCCC
Organism: Gambelia wislizenii; assembly: GCA_030847615.1. Lineage (NCBI taxonomy): Eukaryota > Metazoa > Chordata > Lepidosauria > Squamata > Crotaphytidae > Gambelia > Gambelia wislizenii. The sequence goes on from JAUMIR010000003.1 coordinate 120,271,005, forward strand.
TTAGAATGTTCTTTTAATGGCATAAAAAAAAACATTTTTATGCCAGCAAAAGAATGCTTCTCCTGCACTTACCTCCTTTCCCAGCAAAGGTAACCCTGGCAATAAAGAGGAAGTGAACGGAGCCCTGTTTACTTCCTTGCTCAAAATCCCACAAGACTTTGTCGCATAGGAAATTCAAAAGTAAAAATGCAAATAAAACATTTAAAGTTTAAAAAAGTACACACACACACACACACACACACACACACTTTAAAAGTCCCAAGTAACCCAGGGAGGGTCATAAAAAGAGTGAAACTTACCTGGGTGTCTTGATCTCACCTGGAAGTGTTCACACCAGACCAGCCATTGTTGGAGTAAGTACGAAAGTTAAATGGCCTGAGGTTTTGCATGCCGCCAATGCCGGCACAAAAGCAGGAGGAGGATCTATTGATGGCTAAAGCCGTCAATTAAAAGGTATGTGTTTGGGGCTGATTTTAACTGCAAAAGGATGACATCATCTGATCTGCACATCCTTTTGTGGTTATGTGGTATTGTTATGACACCGTATTTTGAGTGCCTGATAAAGTCCATAGTAAAACAAAAAATGGAGCATATAAGCACTGCAATGATTGAGGTAAGTGAGCTTATGTGGATAGGAATGGGACATTTGGAGTCAGATAATTAGTCAGTGTTTTACTCAGGACATGAAAATTTAAGAAGAAATAGGGCAACATTAATAGTGAGGAGAGATGTAGCAAAAGCAGTCAAAGGATATAATGTAAAGTCCAACTGAATCTTATCAATAAGACCTCAGGGAAAACCTATCAATATAACCATAATCCAAGCTTATGCTCCAACTGCAGCAGCAGCAGCAGAAAAAGAAATGGAAAGATTCTCTCTGCAAAAATAAGACCAGGAACAGAATGTGGCAGAGACCATGAACTGATAATATCAAAAGAGTAAAGAGAGAGCCAGTATGGTATAGTTCTTTGAGCACTGGACTACAACTCTGGAGACCAAGCTTCAAATCCCTGCTCAACCATGGACCCACTGGATGGCCTTGGGCAAATAGCACTCTCCCAGCCTCAGAGGAAGGCAAACCTCCTCTGAACAAATTCTGCCAAGAAAAGCACATGATAGATTTGCCTTAGGGTCACCAGAAGTCAGAAATGACTAGAAGGCACAGAAACAACAACAAGAACAACGAACACTAAATCAATTATCATGCCAAAATTCAACCTGAGGAACATCTCCATATAATTTAAAAGTAATGTAAAAAATACATTTGCACTATTAAGCCTAATTGACCAGAAGCCAGAAGAACTCTGGACTAAAGCCAGGGACATTGTCAGGGAGGAGCACAACAAGACACTATCTGCAGCCAAAAAGAAAGAGAAGCCTCAATGGATCACAGGTGAAACTCTTCAAGCAGTTAAGGACAGACAAGAAACAAAACTAAAAGAGGACGGAAATAGAGTCAGAACCCTGAATGCAAATGTTCAATGACTTGTGCACAGGGACAAGGAGAACTACTATAACAATCAATGCAGAGAAACAGAAGATGGCAACAAAAAAGGAAGAATAAGAGACCTCTTCCACAAGATCTTAGAAATCAAAGGGAAATTTAAACCAAGAGTAGGGGTGGTATACAACCAGCAGGGAAACACATTACAGGGCTCAGCTATACAAGAGGAAATAATACTCATTGCTGCACATTATTCTAAATTCGCACCTGTATACTTTTGTATCCATGACATTTTAGCTAAAACAATATGCTGAGAAGCTACCCATGGTTTCAAGTTCAGACCCCTAAAAATCAAAATGGTGGTCATAAATTAGCATGATACAAAGAATGGGGGAAACTATGGCAAAATAATCAAATTAATACAAGGTGTACTATTCTGAAGGAAAACTTTGAAAATGATGCACTGTTGGTACTTATTTCTGGCTAGACTAGCAAAAATTCATAAGAACAATGACAATGTATGTTGGAAATGTATACAAGCAATTGGAAGTTTTATTCACATGTGATGGGACTGCCCAATAGTGAAGAAATTCTGGTATATAATATGATCTTCGATTCAAAATATACTACAGATAAAGATTGAACTAAAACCAGAATTTTTTCTCTAAGGAATTTCTCTTTTCGAAAGAAAGCCAGAAAAAGAAATAGATAGAATATATTGACATTATGATAACTACAGCTAGACTCCTCCTTGCAAATTATTGGAATTCTTGTGATGTACCTAAAAAATATGAATGGATGTGGAGGATAATAGAAACTACAGAGATGGATAAACTCACACATATGTTACAGGGCAAATAAGATGAGAAATATGCAAAAGATTGGGAAAAAATTACGGAAATACTTGCTTAATAAATATGGGGGAAAGATGACATCAGGTTTTAAAACTTAAGATTTAATAGGAATATTCATATGAAGACAATACATGGCGACTGGGAAGAACTTAAAGGAAGGGGAGAAGAAGAAGAGTGGAATGAGGAAGAATAGATTCCTCTTTCTCAAAACTTACTCCTCTAAGTAAGATAAAGGTTATTAGTGGTTGATAAAAGCTGGTACATCGACTCATGGGAAGAACATATATGTGTAAATTAGATGGATTAATTATGTGTGTAAATAAGGGGGAGGGGGTTAGGTGAAGGGAAAGAAATTTATGTTATCTTATATTTTGTTAATTTATATTTTGCAAACTATATGATAAGATTTAACATAATTATGGATAATCGATATGGTATGTATATATGAAAGCAATTAAAATATTATTTTAAAAAGCAAATTAGCATGATAAATGCTGCTATCGCTGCATAGTGTTTTTTTAATATTAATGCAGAGGTGCACAAGTGCGACCTTCTGCTTAAAAAATATTTGGGCAATCAGCGCAGCAAAAAAGTAAGTGCATGATCGCTAACTTGAAAATCCAACAGGGTGCTTCCTGGTGCTGCCTTGCCAGAAAGCCCACCCCTTGCGCATGTCCAACCAATCAGATCTCTAGTTCCGCCATCTTCGAGATTGTGCAACAAATTGATCGAATCAGTTGTCATAAAGGGCGCTAATGCACATTTCCTTGTATTATTTTAAATAATACATGAAAAGCCACAAAGGCTTTTCTTGCATAGATTTTGGGCCCCTCCTTCCAAATAAGGCAAATCACCATGGGAACCTCATTGGGACAAAAGGTGTTCCCAGCTAATTCTGTGAGGAGTATTTTCACCATCTAGACAACACCTAATACAAATAAAATACCAATGGAAACAATAAAGAACTATATAAGAGATGAAAGGCAGACAGATTCACTCAAGGAATGCTAAAAAGACAAATCAGTGGGTCCTAGGGCAAATCAAGCCTGAACTCTGCCTGGAAGCCAAGGTGACTAAGCTTGAGACTGTTGTACTTTGAACACATGATGAGAAGACATGATTCACTAGAAAAGACAATAATGCTTGGTAAGGTAGAAGGCAGTAGGAAAAGAGGGAGAGCACATTCTCGATGGATAGACTCAATCAAGGAAGCCACAGCCTTTTGTCTGCAAGACCTGAGCAGGACTGTTGATGATAGGGTGACTTGCAGGTCTCTCATTCATAGGGTTGCCATAAGTCAAAGTTGACTTGACAGCAGTTAACAACAAACTCCAAAACCTCTGACTTTTACAGACACCAATACTCAACAGAAAACAAAGTGTAGTAAGAAAAGCATGGGTTTAATTGATTACAAGATTACGTAAAGAATGGGTTACTTACTTGTGGTTGTGGGTCACCTGTGACTTCACGCATATGGTATTTTCCTTCCCAAAAATATTTAGAAGCTTCTAGAGCTCAGGAACAGACTTTCATTCAAACCATGTTCCTCCACTACCAATGACAACATGGGTATATGGTAAGAAAGGAGGGTTTTGAGAGTTCTGAGATGACCGCTGAAAGAATCCCAGTTAAGCAACCTGCTGTTCCTCTTCATGGTCTCTGTGGCCCACACAAATGGGAACATAGTAAGCAAAAAGTATAAAGAAAATTCATATACTAACTGTGCTTCCTAATTATGGAGAAATGCATCTCCACAAATTCAAATAAATGTTCCGGCAGCTTCTTCTGAGCAGTACCAAGGATGCTGGGCTTTGATTGTCATGGAGAACCCCATCCAGCAACCCCATGTAGCCCCTTATAAAAGGCCTATAAACTGGATAGCTGGTGAAAGTCTTAACTGAGATGTCTTTTCATTCACTTGAAAACCTCATTCAGTAAGCAGTGTCAGCACAGTGTCTAGACTGCAATGAACACTTCAACTGAAGAATGCTACAGTGAACCACAATAGTTCATAGCTCTGTCCGTGTAAGACAACCTAGTACACCCCATTGTTTTTCTGATATTTCCATTCCTAAATCTAACTGCCATACAAGTCTTATTCGCTTAGATTTTCAAAACTAGTATTTTTATAATATTCTATATGTTCTTGAAGCTTGCCCAGTTGTTTTATTTATGCTATTGCTACAATGTGTCTCAAATAAAGGTAGAAGTCTTGAGGGACCTTCTGCTCTACTTAATTTGGCAAGTATGTATTTGTATTAATTGTAGCCAGATAGGATCTATTAGTTCGGATGTAGCTTTGAGTGAACCTGACTGTAAGGATTTACCATTTACAAGTGCTTTGTCCTATACAGTATATTTATGTTTCCATCCTTTATTTTGATTAGCTTTTTGTTTAAATAGAGAATGCTCTAAAAACAGACAGAGAGAAGTGATGATGTTGGTACTGGGATTTTTTAAAAAAAAAAATATTTGAATCATATATTAAATATCTCTTCAGCAAGTGGGTTGGCTATTTCCTTTTTTTTTTTTAAGAAAAATTGCATAAACATATCTACCTCATGTAGTTTTGATTTTGTCTTTCCTCCCCCCCGCCTTGAATCAAAGCTAATGAAATATAAGAGTTTATATATTTAGCTACTTGAATCAATTGGAATAATATATCTCAAGATTAGGCATAGATTAAACCCCCTTGTGATGTAGGACAATGCTTTGTATTATTAGTAAATCTCAAAGATTGCACCCCCCCCCATGAAGGACAGGTTGCATACCTGTAACTGTAGTTCTTCTAGTGGTCATCTGTGAACTCACATAAATGGGTTATCCTGCGCAGTGCATCTTTTGGAACCTTCTAGAGTGTTTTGGCAGTAGCCCCACCCACCTCCAGTGCCACTATATAGGGGCATTCCTGCTGAAACTGCCAATTCCATGAATGCTGATGTGACATGATGAGGGATGGGTGGGGTTGTGTGAGTTCACAGATGACCACTCAACGAAGGAAAGGTTGCATGCCTGTAACTGTAGGTATCTGACTGGTCATCTGTGAACCCATACAAATGGGAAACTAGCAAGCTACACAAGTAGGAGGCAGAGTATCATTGCAAACCAACCAGAAGTTTACTGAATATTAATAAATCCAAGCACATACATTCAGCATGAGCATAACACTCCTGATACAGACCAAGAAATTCAAATACATAGCAAGTATCAGAAAGCAGAATGAACCTGAAACCTCAGCAATACAATCAAGTTATAGAAGAGTTAAGTACAGATCTCCCAAAGGCAGTATCAGCCCTGGACCTGAAGTCCACTTTGTAATAGATGATAAAAGTCAAAGGTTGTGGCCAAGTAGCGTCCTGACAAATGTCCTCAAGTGGAACACCAGCCCAAAAGGCAGAAGCAATAGCCACTTCCAATGTGGAATGGGCCTGAATCCAAGCTGGAGGGTCCGTATAGGCTTGTTCATAGGCAAGACAGGTAGATAGCTGACGCCACCCACTTTGAAAAATGTTGACTGGAAACAGGATGTCCCTTCTTCATTGAAGAATAACAGAAAGTCTTTGGGAAGTGCTGAAAAAAGAAGTTCTATTGATGTAGAAGCACAAAGCCCTCCAGACATCAAGACAAGCAAAGATCACAGGCAGCCATTGGTCCTGTTGCTCAATTGCTCCCAAAGCCACTGCCATTCATGATCTCTTTTTCTCTAGTCATCTTCACCTTCTGGCTCTTACTGAAACCTGGCTCCCTGCCCATCATACTGCCACTTCAGCTGCCCTCTCATTTGGAGGACTCTCCTTCTCCAATACTAGTCGCCATGAGGGTAGAGGAGGCGGGGTGGGTCTTCTGTTATCTAGCTTGTGCCAATTTCAGCTTTTCTCTTTTCCACCAACTCACTGTTTCTCTTCATTTGAGGCTCATACTGTGAGACTCTTTTTGCCTCTGCACCTGCCATTGCAGTTATTTATCGTCCGCCTGGCCCTTTTTCAACTTTTATTTTAGATTTTGATTCTTGGTTGACTTTTTTTCCTCTCAGATGATATTCCCACTCTTATTATGGGTGATTTTAATATTCATGTGGATGACCCCTATGATCCCTCTATCTCATGTTTTCTTTCCTTATTGTCTTCCTTTGGACTCCAGCTCTGTTCTGACTCATCTACTCATTCTCTTGGCCATTGCCTCGATCTTGTTCTTATTAAAAATTGCTCCACCTCTTTTCAGTTACTGAATTCCCTTTGTCTGATCAACATCTTGTTTCATTTCATAACCCATCTTCTTGTCATCCTGTTACTTGCTCCTTTTGGGATCTTCATTCTGTTAAACATAAACCTTTTTTCAGGCTTTGGTCTAGTTGCTGCCTCCCTTTAATTCTGTTGGTTCTCTAGAACTCAACTTTATTCTCAATTCTTGATAGCTTTGCCCCTTTGTCAACACACATGGTCTCTCACTCTAAGCCTCAGCCATGGCTTACTCCCACTATTCGGTATCTTCGTTCCTGTTCTCGTGCAGCTGAGCGTCTGTGGAGGAAGACCAGAGAGTGGGCAGATTATATTCATTATAAATTTATTCTTTCTTATTTCTCTTGTGCCTTACCAAGCATTATTGTTCTAGCCAAGCAGACCTATTATACATCACTGATCCATGCTATCTCTCGGTGTCCACAGCATCTCTTCTCTAATTTTAATTCACTCCTAAAGCCCTCTCCTTCACTTCTTCCTCCACCACTTTCTGTTGATTTTGCAACTTTTTTCAATACTAAAATTGAAACCATCTGTCCTTCTCTCCCTGTTCCTGAATCCTCCTCACTATCATATCAACTGCCCAGCTGTTCTAAATTCTCTTCTTTCCCCCATCTCATTAGATGAATTATCTAAAATACTAAAGTCTTCAAATCCTTCTAGCTGCTCTCTGGATCCTCTTCCTTCTCTCTTTTTAATTACTGTTTTCCCTCCTATTCTCCCTTTTCTTTGTCATATTATTAATCTGTCCCTTTCCTCTGGTTCATTTCCTCCTGAGTTCAAGCATGCCACAGTCTCTCCAATCCTCAAGAAGTTTTCACTTGACTCATCCTCTCTCTCTAATGATCATCCTATTTCACCGTTGCCTTTCCTCTCAAAGGTTGTAGAGCACGCTTTTTACACACAGTGCCTCACCTTTCTTTCTTAGACCTCTACACTGGATCCTTTTCAGTCTGGATTTTGCCCTTTACGCTCTACAAAGACAGCTCTCACAAAAATAACACATGATCTCCTCTGGGCCAAGTAAAAAGGCCTATACTCCATCCTTATTCTCCTTGATCTTTCTGCAGCCTTTGATACAGTTGATCATGTTCTTTTGTTAGATTCACTTCATGATTTAGGGTTGACTGACTCCATTCTCAGCCGGTTTTCATCGTATCTCTCTGGTCAGTCATTTAGTGTGGTAGCTGGTGGTCACAAATCCCCTCCTTTCCCCTTTCGGTTGGGGTTCCTCAGGACTCCGTTCTGGGCCCCTTCTTGTTCTCTCTTTACACACTACCTTTAGGTAATCTAATCAGCTCATATGGGCTTCAATATCACCTTTATGCTGATGATACTCAATTGTACCTCTCTAACCCCGAACTTTCTTTGGATTTTGAACATCTCACTACAGAATGTCTTTCTGGTATCTCAGCATGGATGCTTCATCGCCACATTGAACTTAATATGGCAAGGACAGAACTACTCATCTTTCCCCCCAAACCTTCTTTACATTATACATTTTCCATTACTGTTGATAATGTTCCCATCCATCCTGTGAACGAAGCACGGAGTCTTGGCTTTGTCTTTGACTCCTCATTGTCCTTTGTTCCTCATACTGAGGCTGTAGCAAAGTTGTGTTGATTTTTCCTTTATAACATCACTAAAATTAGACCTTTCCTCTCTGCTTCCTCTACCAATACAGTTGCCCCTCCACATTTGTGGCTTTCACATTCGCGGTTTCAATTATTCACGGAAGCCTGCCTCCCCCGCCTGCTCAACACCCCCTCCCTTCCAAAGGCAGCAAAGGGCTTAGCCCATCGCTGCGTTGGGAACGCAGGGTGGGAAGCAGCTGGCACGCTCACTTTGCACCCCACTCCCTTCACTGCCTTGGGAAGGCGGGGTGGGAGCCAGCTGGTGTGCACCCCACTCCCTTCCCAAGGCAGTGAAGGGCTTCTGATGAAGCTCTTTGCTGCCTTGGGAAGGCGGGGTGGGAACCAGCTGGCACGCTCGCACTGCACCCCACTCCCATCCCAAGGCAGCGAAGGGCTTCTGAGGAAGCCCTTTGCTGCCTTGGGAAGGAGGGGTGGGAATCAGCTGGTGTGCTCACTCTGCACCTCACTCCCTTCCCAAGGCAGCGAAGGGCTTCTCAGGAAGCTTGTCGCTGCCTTGGGAAGGGACTGGGGTGGAAAACCGCTGGCCCGCACGCTCATTTCTTATTTGCGTTTTTTTCACATTCACGGGGGTTGTCTGCCCCTAACCCCCGCGAATGTGAAGGGATGACTGTGCTTTAGTTCATGCTTTAGTCATTTTCCTCTCAATTACTGCAATCTTCTTTTGACTGGTCTTCCATTATCTCATCTTAGTCCTTTGGTTTCCATTCTTCACTCTGCTGCTAAGACTATTTTTTTGGCCTGTTGTTTTGACCATGTTATTCCATTTTTTATATCCCCCCATTGGCTACCTATTCCCTCTAGGATTCAGTATAAGATGCTTGTTCTGACATTCAAGGCAAGGCCTGCATAACCTAGCTCCTCCTTACCTTGCAACTCTTATCTCTTTTTACCAGCCTGTTAGAAATCTTCGCTCTGAGAATTTTAGGCTTCTTGCCCAGCCAAGGGTTTCTTCCTCCTTGGCTCAACTTCATCCTTTTTCTCTTGCTGCCCCTTATTCCTGAAATCGCCTCCTAGTAAACTTGCAGACTATTTCTTCCCTTGCTGTTTTTAAATCCAAATTGAAAACTTTTTTGTTCTCTCAAACTTTTGGAATTTTAGATTAATGTTTATATCGTTATTGTATTTGATTACCTGTACGGTTTATTTTGTTTTATTCTGAATTATCTGTATGCCCCCCCTTTTCTTATTGTATTTTAGTATTGTACTTTAGTATTTTATATTATTGGAATAGTGATCATTGTTTTATTCTGTAACCTTTTGTAACATGTCATGTACATCGATGGCGCTATATAAATAAACGTTAATAATAATAGGCTCAAAAGGCTTCCTAGAAAGTTGAGACAACACAAGATCTAGGCTCCATTGTAGCGTTGGGCCCAACACTGGAGGATGAAGCTTTTTATATCCTTTCAGAAAGCAGCAGAGGATTGTGAAAGCAAAAGGAAACTTTGCAGAGCAATTGAAAGTTCATGGAGATTGATACCAAGTTACAGGAGATGAATGAAAAGGACACACCCTTGCTAGATAACTTCTTAATCTAAATGAATTTAAATCTCCAGGACCAGATGAACTACATCCAAGAGTATTAAAAGAGCTGGCAAATATAATCTCAGAGCCATTGGCAATAATCTTTGAGAACTCCTGGAGAACAGGAGAAGTCCCAGCAGACTAGAGGAGGGCAAACATTGTTCCCATCTTCAAAAAGGGGGAAAAAGAGGATCCCAACAATTATCGTCCAGTTAGTCTGACATCAATACCAGGGAAGATTCTAGAGCAGATCATTAAACAGAGAGTCTGTGAACATTTAGAAGGCAATGCCATAATCACAAAAAGTCAACATGGGTTTCAGAGAAACAAGTCGTGCCAGACTAATCTGATCTCTTTTTTTGATAAAGTTACCAGCTTGGTAGATGAAGGGAATGCCGTAGACATCACATACCTTGTAAGGCCTTTGACAAGGTTCCCCATGACATTCTTGCAAACAAGCTTGTAAAATGTGGGCTAGACAAGTTAACTGTTCAATGGATTTGTAATTGGTTGACCGGCCAAACCCAAAGGGTGCTCAGCAGTGGCCCCTCTTTGTCTTGGAAAGATGTGACCAGTGGGGTGCAACAGGGTTCTGTCCTGGGCCCAGTGCTATTCAACATCTTTATCAATGACTTGGATGAGGGAATTAGGGGCATACTTATCAAATTTGCAGATGACACCAAATTAGGAGGCGTAGCTAATACTCTAGAGGACAGGATCAAAATTCAAAATGACCTGGATAGACTGGAGAGCTGGGCCAAAGCTAACAAAATGAAATTCAATACGGAGAAATGTAAAGTACTGCATTTAGGGCGGAAAAATGAAATGCATAAATATAGGATGGGAGAGACCTGGCTGAATGAGACTACGTGCGAAAGGGATCTAGGAGTCCTAGTAGACCACAAGTTGAACATGAGCCAACAATGTGATGCGGTAGCTAAAAAGGCCAATGCGATTTTGGGCTGTATCAATAGAAGTATAGTGTCTAGATCAAGGGAAGTAATAGTGCCACTCTATTCTGCCTTGGTCAGACCTCACTTAGAATACTGTGTCCAGTTCTGGGCACCACAATTCAAAAAGGATATTGACAAATTGGAGCATGTCCAGAGAAGGGCAACTAAAATGGTGAAAGGTCTGGAAACGATGCCTTATGAGGAGAGACTTAGGGAGCTGGGTATGTTTAGCCTGGAAAAAAGACGGTTAAGAGGCGATATGATAGCCGTTTAAGTATTTGAAGGGATGTCACGCTGAGTATGGAGCAGGCTTGTTTTCTGCTGCTCCAGAGACTGGAACACGGAGCAATGGGAGCAAGCTCCAGGAACAGAGATTCCACCTCAACACGAGGAGGAACTTTTTGACAGTAAGAGCTGTTCGGCAGTGGAACACACTCCCTCGGAGCGTGGTGGGGTCTCCTTCCTTGGAGGTCTTTAAACAGAGGCTGGATTGCCATCTGTCGGGGATGCTTTGATCAAGATTTCCTGCGTGGCAGGGGGGTTGGACTGGATGGCCCTCGTGGTCTCTTCCAACTCTGCAATTCTATGATTCTATGTTTCTATAACACCAACAAGAACTGTAGAACATGCTTCATCTCTGCCCTTGAAGGAGAAATGTGGAGCCAACAATTCTTGGAACTTCTTCCACTTATAAGCATAGGAGCATCTCATTGATGGTTGATATGCTGTAGAGATTATGTCTTTAACAGTATCGGGCAAAGCAGCTAAGGAACAACTCTCCATGCTGCAAGACTGAATGTGTCAATGAGTCCTCAGTACAGAGTGAGGAGATCTGGTCTGCATGGAAGTCGAATGTACACTCCTCAAGACAGATGGAGGAAAAGAATGAACCACAGCTGCCTGGGCCACCAGGGTGCAATTGGGATACAGTTTGACCTGTCCTGACAAAGCTTGGCTATGACCCTCATGAGGAGTGGAAAGGGTAGAAAAGCATACTCTATGGTCCTCCTCTCCCAGTTTGTTCAGGAAAAGTTAATCGCTCCCAGAGCAGCTGCTGGTATGTGCCCATGCATGTCAGGTAATTGGAGATCTTGCAGATAACTACAGCAGAAGAATAGAATCTTCTGCCCAATGAATCCAACTTTTTGCCTTCTTTATCAGCTGGTGTTGAGTGTAATTGTTGGGACACTCAAGATTGAGCCACATCAAAAATAATTGAATTTGGCTTCAGATGTTGAAGAAGATATGGAAACATAGGTAAAGTAGCTGGCAATGGATCCTGAGTTTGGATCAGTTGCTTTGCCAGCCTTATCATCTGATCCATAAATGTTTGTACATCGTATGTGGGTGGAAAAGGATCAGCTTCTCCCAACAGTGCTGGTGGAGACTTGCGAATAGGAATATCAACCAACTCAGAATTAGATCCAGAACCAGAAGACACTGAGGCGGCCAAGGACAACTGAGGGAAGGTTTGTCTGAGGGAAGGTCAACACGTGCAGATGAAGTGACAGTCAGTGGTGGAGCAGCATGAGAAGCCTGCCTGGAAGCAGGCTGTAACAGCTGGGCCTTGGAGGGAACAGTATCCTGATGAACTACTAGTGGAAGCTCCTGAATTGCACCAGCAGAGTGAGCCCCAGAGTCAGGCTGAGCTGATGAGGAGCCAAGATGGCAGTAGGGGCACACTGGACTACAGAATGAGCAGACATGGTAGCTGGAGGACAATGTCCAGCAGCGCGGGAACATCTGTGACCCTGATGATATTTGGAGTGACCCTCCCTCTATAGTGGTAAGTATGAGGAGACTCAGGATCCCATCCATACATCAAGGGAGAACTACGATCTTGACAACAGGACAAATCAGCTGATCTCTATATTGAATGTCTCCAACCCTGATGGCTACACTGGTGATGATACCAATGACTTCGGCACCAATCAACATGAACTTTGAGCCTGGCCTCTTGAGGTAGAAGGAAAAGTCAGACCAGGAAAAGGAAGACTGTGACCTTGAATGAACTCAGCTATACTGTCTGCATGGAGTGGCGGGAACAAGAGGATGGAGAATGAGACACCCTCACAATTGGTGAGGACTCCAGGATTTCACCTTCAGAAACATTCTCTGATGTGACCTGGGTTGCTGTGTAAGTGAAATCACCTCTACATTCTCAGAGGAAAGATGAGGCACTTCCAACTCCTTAAGAGGGGGTTCACTGCGAGTAGGGGATGTTGACAGCTCAATCATACCTGGGATTGACCAGGAGACCAGTGTAGACTGAAAGGTAACATTGGAAACCACTTGTACAGTAGACACTTCAGGGAGTTGTCTACCCTTCCTCTTAGTGCACTTTTTCTTGTGTTTGCACTGCTGGGCAATCACCTCCATCTCAACCTCTAGGGACCAAACAGTAGGGGGATGTGACTGTCAGATTCAAATAGTGGAGAAGCCTTTTTCACCTTCCAAGGGGTAGAAGCTGATCCAGCCAGGGAACGTTTGACTGGAGGGTGGGCAGAGGTCAAGGCCCAGACTTCAAAGAAGACCAAACTGAGATCAGGATAGACTTTGAGGAGTCCATGGCTAATATGGACTTTGAGAAGCTCTATTAGACAGATCCATCCCGACAGAAGTAGAATACCAAAGGGATGGCATTTGAGGCCTCAGATACTGTTCATACAAGAGTGCTTACAAGCACAACTCTCTATTCTGTCTCGTGGAGGTGTGAAAGCTCTACAGCGGGAACAAGCAGCAACCACGTGATCTTCTCCGAGGCAGAGAAGGCACTTCAGATGTCCATACTTTTCTGTGATCTTAGCACCACGTGACATGCTTTTCTTACAGGATGCCAGGAGGACAATGGGTCCAAGGGGTGAGCATAGCCTTAAATACCAGCGCAGTCTAGGAATCAATGAAGCGCTAGAATCAGTCCCAGTGTGGAGAAGCCAAAACAGCTAGCTTGAAGAGAAACAATGAAGCCAAAAGGCCGAATGGAAGAATGTGGTTCCTACTGATGCTGCAGCAGCAGACAAAAAGGAACTGGCAGTTTTGGCAGGAAGGCCCCTATATAGTGGCACTGGAGGTGAGTGGGGTTACCGCCAAAATGCCTATGTAACACTCTAGAAGGTTCCGAAAGATAACATTGCACAGGTGCAGGATAACCCATTTGTGTGAGTCGTAGAAACAATGAAGAATTTCTCCAGTTTTCTCCCATTCTCAAGTTTTGCTTTGTGTATTGAAAATGGGGTAAGACTGATACAAAAATAAAAGTTTGGGTAAAATGTGAACTTTGAATGTAGCTAGCCTACCTCTGAGAGAAAGTTAAAGTTTAGATCACTCTCTAGTTATTTGACTAATACAGCCAAAGATTTGTTTATACTTTCTATATGTTAGCTATGACAAATGTTTAGTTATGAGAATCTCTTTACTTTAAATTGATCTTTTTGTCTTGCATTTATACTTAGCGTTTTCAGTTTTTCATAATGTAAGTCTGGTGAACATTGAAAACTGTTTAGAATCTTTTCCAAAGGGTTAATGCGGGTTAATGCTCCTAACTACGCCTGAAATAAATAATAAAATATTCTCTGCAAAAAAGAGTAATGTTATATTTGAAAGTTCTATACCTTTTATTTCAGAATTCTCTTTTATTGTTGTTCCTCATGGCTCTGTTGTTTAAGGAAAGAGTATGGGTAACAGTGGCCAGCCTCAAGGGTACAGAGGGGACAAAATGAGAACATGGCCCCCATAAGAATTCTGCCCCCCCCGTGAAATTTTCCTTCATTCCCCAAATTTCTAGAATTGCAGTAACTTAAAATCTCAGTCAAATGCATTTAGAAATGCATCTTAGGCATCCAAAGAAAAGAGACAGGCAAAGTTACCAAGGGAATGTAAGCACAGCACATGCAAGAGTTCTAAGTGTGAATGATTATCAATGTCTCACTCTCTTCAATGTTCCAAATTTGGGACTGAAGGAAAATTGTGACAGGGGAGAATTCTTACTGGGGAGGGGAACAACACCTTCATCCCACCCCCCAGTCATAGCTATACCCCTGGGGCAACCTTGTCTTGTTTCTCTAAGCAGTGTGAAAGTTTGGGAGTCCATTCTATTCACATTTACTACTGAACTGCAAAACTTCATGACTGATGTCAGTACGAATGCTGTGCCTTCTGTAGAAGCAAGTATTGGTGCTGAGACTATCCAAACTAAAGGTGCAGGAACAGAAAACAGAACAAGTGTAATACAACCAGCCAGAAACGCCAGGGCCGATCGATAAACCACTATGGAGGAAGAAAACAGAAGTGTGGAGAGCACATGCTGCAATACCAAGAACACGACGTTGGCTGGAGTGGGCTAAGTACCCTGTCTCCCCAATAATTTGAGGGTGCTAAGAACATGCCACACAGCTGGCCTGATAATTACATAGGTGAAGAAATTCAAACACTTCACTGCAAGAGCTAAGATTAAGCAAGACATTTTGCAAAACCAATGCTACTGCAATAGAAAAAATGGAGTTGAAATAACAGGAGACATGCTAAAGGGAAGTCCATTAGAGGGGTATGGTTCATGCCCCAAACCACTACTCTAGAAGGTTCCAAACTTGATCTCTGCAGATGTTGAAAACCCACAGGTGTGAATTAGAGGGACCACAAAGAAAAACTGATACAAGTGTACAACCAGAGCAGAGAAAATCTGATCCCTTTCAGGTATTTTAAAGTGATTTTTTTTCTTCTTCTACATTTAGGCCAAAAAAGTGTGTGAAGAACTGTTGCTCCATCTTCATGTTACCATGAGTATAGGACAAAACTGAATCCTTTAGCTTCCTGCTGCAGCCTTGCAAATACATGTACAACAATTTATCAGGTCACCAGGCTCTTGGGTGTCACAGGGTGGTGTAAGGAATGATTAATCCTTAACAGTCCTACAAGAATTAAAATGCATGATTGTCCTGCTAAATGAAATACTGTTATGGGAAGTAGGATCACTGGTGAAAAACATTTGCCCCCTCAATTATATTTTGGACTACGAGGTCTGTCTATTAAATAACGAGGCTGTGTTTCTACATTTCAGACAGATCAGGGAGAACTGATTGTGAATGCTTGAGTTGTGACCTTGAACATGTCTGAACCTGCACGGCAAACATCAACACTCTTGACCGTTCAATTAAATGTCAGTCGTCATTTAAAGCAGTTGTTTTTTCTGTTGTGTGCCAGGTAAATGCTAAGTTTATAAGTCGAGCTACATGACATTCTGCAGCAACTTGAGGTGGATCAAAACCTTTTTAAAAAAATCACCACTTGTAATGAAACCTGGATCTTCCAATATGATCCTGAGACAAAACAATAGTCAATGCACTGGAAAACATCATCATCACTAAGGATGAAAAAAGCATGTCAAAGCAAGTCCACATTCAAAGCCATGCTCATTGGGTGTTTTTTTTTTTTTACATCAAGGGCATAATTTTGGCAGCATGGGTTTCAGAAGGCATAACTGTGAACCAGCATTATTATAAGGAAGTTTTGACAAAGCTGAGAGTCAGAAAAAAAGGCCAGAACTGTGGGGAAATGGTTTCATTCTTCAAGACAATGTGCCTGCTCACACAGCACTTTCTGTGAAGCAGTTTTTAGCCAATAAACGCATTACTACACTTGAACATCCTCCATATTTGGCACCATGTGACTTTTTTCTTTTCCCTAAAGTGAAATTGGTGCTTAAAGGAAGACATTTTGAGTCAATTGATACAGTAAAGAAAGTGGGCAGTTGTGCTGAAACAGATGGCAGAAACTGATCCACTCCACGCCTTCAACCAGTGGAAAACAAAACTGCATTGGTATGTATGAATGGGGAGCATATTGAAAGGGATGAGCATTAAAACTGTAATGCAAATAAATAAAGATGGGTTATTGTATCAGTCTCATTATTTAATAGACAAACCCCATACAGCTCTGACAACCCTTGCCATGTACTGTGCTGGCAAGGGCTTCTGGGAGTTGACATCCAAAATATTTGGAGGGCCAAAGGTTTGTCACCCATTATGTATGTCATTCTTCTTACAGAAAGAGTCCCATGGGACACTATAAGCAGGAATGGTGTAGTAGAATGTTTGGGCAGTAGGGCTTGGCTATGGACCACATCAGTTTTGAAGAGACTCAAGGTAGAGGGCATCATTTATCTTCACAGTGCTGGACATTCTTCTTACTATTATAGAAATGCAAGAAGCTGCCTTGTGCCAATTCAGACAACATGTCTACCTAAATCAGCACTGCCATCTAACTGTAGGACTGGCAACGGCTCTCTAGAGTCTCTCAGTCCATCAGACCTTCCATGGACTGATGCGAAGTTTCCACACACACACACACGTGCATGCACACACGAACACACATATACATATATATAAGGTGCCCCCCCAATGTATACATCCTTTAACAGCTATCAGTAGCTATGGTGATTATTTGAAGGCTAAGAAAATAATTTATATGGAATAGATATTATAATGATGTCTTAATCAGTTACAAATTCCATCTTAAATTACAATTTTGTGTAAGGTGTTCAAATAGTCATCCCTGTGCAGCAATGCACTGCTTGGATTGTCATAGCACAGAGTTGCAAACCTCACTTAAAATTTCTTTTGTAATTCTGCAACACTTCTCTACTACTGTAATCTTTAATCCTGTTAAGGGCGTATTCATTTTTTTAAAAAAAATGCAAAAAAAATTATTATCTTATTATCTTTTTCCAGAATTATAAGCTGTTAAGTGTGCATACATTTTCAAGGGACCCACTCTGTGTGTGTGAGAGAGACAGCTGTTACATGGATCTCTCTATCTTTAGAAGAAAACCACTGGTGATAGGTAGAAAACAGAAACAGTGAATAGAGATTGAGCTAAAAGATGGTGCGTGTTTTTCAAAAATCGGTAATCATCAGTAGATGGTTTCTTCATCCTTTAAGCACCACAGTCCGTCCTGCATGCAACCTGAAACCACTGTAGGAACAATTGTAGTAGTCTCCTCTTAAGTTCTGTTTTAAGACTGACTAAAATAGACTCCATGGCTTCACCATTGGGCATTCATCATTTTCCCAGCTCCCCCCCTCCCACCATGACTTCGTTTATCATCTAACCTAATCCAAACTTCTGTAAAAATCAAAAGTTTACGTACTGTTTTGTGACATTCTGGTTGTCCTATAAAGAAAACCAAAAGTATTGCTCTTAATACAGATGTGGTGCATGCTTGTCTGTGTGTATATGTATCCAACACATCTGCTTTGTGTATGAGATAACATAACATAGCAGATTAGTTCCAAAACAATGTCTCTAAATCACAGGAACAACAAATTGCATTATGTCTATGCAGATTCTTTACTTTCTCTTATTTAATTTTCCTTTAACATATAATCTTCCTGATTGAATTTCTTTGTATCTGTGATTGGTCAGTATGTCTACATGCGTACATTTATGTTGGGTTTCATCAAAAATATCTATGTATGTACAGTTGTGTATTATCTTTTAAGGGCACATACTACAAAGCTAACTGAATACATTTTCCTGCCCGAGGCAAAAAACAATAGGATACTCCCTTGTCCAGTCCATTTAGAAGCTGACTAGACTAGCAGCTGAAATTTACTTAACACCAGCAACGGGACAACATTTTTCACACTTAAAGCAGTAGGCTGGTTTACAGCTCAGGATCAGTTGTGTGACGTAATGCTTCTTTCCCCTCCAACAGAAAGGATATGATAGATTTCATAAATGAGACTGCCACCATTGTTCCCCTGAATCTGCCACTACCTGAAAGTCCTTACTCTGCCTTATGGTAGAGCCAGCCCTGCAATATTTAAACAGCAGAGTGCCTTCTAAAGAAAAAAGCAGGCTTTTCCTTGCATTTTTTTTCCCGGGCTGTGAGGACAAGTTCTGGAAGAGCTTATTCCTGATGTTTCGCCTGGATCTGTGGCTGGCATCTTCAGAGAATGGTGGTGTAGGGTGTGTGGGGGGTTTATATACTGTGAGTCCCTGTTGGAGAGGATATGTGAGTTCGTGTATTTGAATGGCTAGTTCCTAGGGTGGGAGGATATGCCAGGAGAATTACTGTCTGTTTGGCTAATGGTCCATTGTCTGCTGGAAATCCCTGTCTCTGGGTGAAGTTCGTTTGCATGTGTCAGGCCTTAGCAGAAAAACCACATCTGTTCCCAGTGCTGACCCCCACTCTACACAAAGCGCTGAGGGGGAAAAATCCAGGCTGACATATGTCAAGCCAGGAGTTCTCTCTCCATTAAGGTTGGTTAAGGGCTCACTTGCATTCCTAAAAGACTACGCCTTTGATCTACAATACTGTGTTCTATTTGGTTTTGAGGCATTTGCTTTGTTTATTCAGTTGTTTTCATCTTTTCTGGTCAAGAAGCCATTTTCCCACATACCCAAATTTGCCTCAAATAAAACCTGCTTGCTAACATTCATTCCAGCCAATATTTGCATCCACCACCGCCCCCACGCATCGTCTCTCCAACCTTAACCTAATTTACAGCTTGTAATTCTAATATCTTGTCTAGAATAGCTGCATATGTTCACCAGGGCCCTCTCAAGTTATCACTCTCCACTTAAAACAACTAACTTAAAAACTTCAGAAAGCTTGCCATACTTGAATACTTTTGCCATACCAGCAAGTTCTCAGGGCTGGAGAAATAGATTGCTATCTGTTCTAAGCAATCAAAAGGCAAATTACAATGAAAGCTGCACATCTGGAAAATTTTGGGAACAGATGCACTCTGTAATGCATGGATGAGATGTACAGTTGGCCCACTAACTGGCATGGAGGACATGCAGTGGTACTGTTCACCAGGGAAACTCACCAGAAAGGAAAAGGGGGCTGGGGGCAGGGCAGGGCAAGAAGAGAGGATGAAATCAGAGGAAAAGAGGATGGCAAGTCAGAAGGAGAGACCACAGAGGCCAGGAGCTCCACATCCAAGACAGAAAAAGTATCAACAATAACTGGATCCCATGTTTGAATAAAATGCCAGACTTGAGGCAGAAACTAGTAGCGAGTCCTGGGTTTTAGGGGGAAAGGCCAGATAAAAAATGGCAGTGAGGGTGGAAGAAGAGGAGGAGACAGAGGGGGATTATTTACAGGTCAACCCCTGTATCTGCAGGTGATGCGTTCTAAGACCCACCTACCCCGTGGAAACCTGAAACCATGGATAATAGGGAACCCTTTATTTTCAATGAGACAAATACCAGAAATTGACCACAGAACCACATTGAGGACCTAGAAATGCCTAGAGAACATTTTTTTCCAGATATGGATAAATCATGGATAATGAATCTCTGGATATGGGGTCAATCTGTACTCCCCCTTTTTCAAATTGCTGATTATGTAGTCCCTTGCTCCAATCATAGAAAGGTGAAGTGGAAGAGTTGTTGTTAACTGCCTTCGATTAGACTTCAACTCATGGCGACCCCATGAATGAGACATGTCCAAGACCCCCTGTCTTATACCACCCTGCTCAGGTCTTGCAGATTCAGGCCTGTGGCCTCTCAGATTGAGTCTATCCATCTGGTGCACAGTCTTCCTTTCTTTCTTTTCCCCTCCACCTTTCCTAGCATTATTGACTTTCCCAGTGAGCTGTGGCTTCTCACGAAGTGACCCAAGTACAACAGCCTCAATTTAGTCATCTTGGCTTCTAGTAAGAACTCTTGCTTGCACAAAAGAGAGATACCTTTATTGGCCAACTGAGATGCACATAACACATATCTTGCAAATTCTTGAAGTTCCACTAGCTTCTTCATCAGACAAAAAGATGTTTAAAAAATCATACAGGAGAAAGAAAAAAAGGTAATGGTGTTGGAGTCACAGACCTACATCTGGTGTCAGATGTTGTCTCTGTTGTTATACAGTTGGTATGGAGGGAACTCAATGCAGGAAGAGGCCATGCCCTTCTTGGTCACATGGGGACTGAGACAAAGGACAGTAAAATTTAAACTCCACTTTTTCTGGAGAAGACACAGTAAGTAAAAACTGATGCCTTCCTTAAATAAGAATCCTACCAGAAATGTAATTGTACATACCTAGTTAAACTAAATGGAAATCCACATGGACTCAGTTGTTCACGCATCTCATACAACATGCTGCTCTAAACAACACTTCAGATGGGATGAACAAGCAATGGGAGATGAAGCACAGACATGGTCCAACAAATACATTGAGCAGATGCAAGTGGTAAAATGTTTCCTAAAGCAGGAGTGGAGAAGTGGTTTGGAGTTGCAGATTGTACCACCAACCTATTGACTCTCTGTAGGCCAAAGGTGAGACAGGGCTATACTACCAGTGCCACTAGCTCCTTGGTTTAAGTGCTATAGAACTGGCTTGATTCCCATCCTAGCATGGGAAATGTGAAGCCGTGACAAAGCTGAGTTCGCTTAGTCAGATCTCAAAATGCCACACATCCATCACCCTCACCATTCACATGTGTGGAAACCTGGGACCTAAGGTTTGACACATCACACAAAAACAACTGTCTAAAAACCTAGTAAGTTAGGCAGCAGTTGTAAGTTGCCTCTCCTATAACATGGTTGCATTGAGATCCTTCTCCAAATGCCCTTCAGAGATCAGGTGAGTGGCATCAAAGGAAGAAGTCTTTAGAGTGGGGGCACCCCGCCTTTGAAGCAGCCTTTTCCACATTCAAGTGGTGCTAGTATCACCCCCATGATTAGATGTCAGGTGAAGACCGTGGCTAGATTTTTTTTTTACCAAAATTCAAAATCAGCTGTTCCTGTTGACCTTTACTAACTCATGCTTTTCATTCACTGCTTTACATTCAGATTTGCCAGTTGTTATTGTAGTGAGTTGTGGTTTTACTGTTTTAATATTATTTAAAAAAATATTGTAAATCTCTGTCAAAAATCAGCTCATATTAAAAATAAGGCTTCCCACAAATAAAAATTTAATACCTCCCCAAAATGTTGCTAATTGATAAAGAGAGCACATACATGATATACAGCAATTCTCTCTGCAATCTATAGAAAATAGTGTTTAAATTAAACACTGCTGAAAATGAAAAGCCTTGTGAACATAGAAATAAAATAATACTTCTGTTTACACTGCATGCTTAGTACACACATTGGCACTGTATCCCTGTACTCAAAACACTGTCGTCAGGAAGAGTCACAACTAACTGCCTTAAGCTCCTTACAATCTTCAGTCTTCCACAACCACCCAGTTACTAGAACAGTGGTTCTCAAACGTTTAACATGGGTGAGCCCTTTTACATCTACATGCGGATGTTGTGCCCCCCTCCCTGGGGGGGTGGCAGCAGCAAGCCCCAGATGCCAGGCACACATTCTTCCTGCTCTGCTGCATCCACAGAGCACACCAGGTGCTGCTGCCACCTTTGGAACAGAAAGGGCAAAAGCACTTCAGTTGAAGCTGGAAGAATGTGCAACTGGCACTCAGGCCTTGCTACTGCCACTGCTCTATGCACAGGGACTTGCATTTCTCTGCTCTTGAGGACCCACCAGCCACCTGCTCCGCAAGCCCAATCCCCCGTCTCTGCTGCTGCCCTGGGACCAAGGGACAGTAATAACTGAATGTCTGAAAAAATTGTTGCGCCCCCTCAAGCAATTATTGAAACCCTCCAAAGGCCACGCCCCACAGTTTGAGAACAACTGAACTGGAAAAAAAGAACTCACACATTTAACGAACTCAAAACAGATCTGTTCATTCTTGCAGTCAAGATCGTAAAAGCCCTTGGCTACAGGGTAAAGCTGATCTTACTACAAGTCTTGCCAGATGTCATGTGAGCCAAATTCCCTATTATCTGGATTTGTACAGGTTCCCCATCATCTAGACGAGTCCAATTACCTCTGAAAAATAGCCTAATGTTTTTTTTCTCATACTCTGCTTACAGAAAATACTTAAACTCCAAGGATTGGAAAACATTTGCCAATAACTGCTGCAGATCACATTTGAGGTATGCAGCCCCAATTACCAAAACCAGAAAGTTAAACAGTAAAAACACAGTGCTGCAAATGTGTTACTGTGGAATGATACTGTAAGTTGTTGACACTTGACTAACAAGCAAAGAAGAAAACATAATCTGATTATAATTTTCACTACATCCTTGTAGAAAAAAAACACACATGATCAGCAGCTGCTATATAGTTGAGCGAAGTTTTGCAA
The DNA here is from genome assembly GCA_030847615.1 of Gambelia wislizenii. NCBI lineage: Eukaryota > Metazoa > Chordata > Lepidosauria > Squamata > Crotaphytidae > Gambelia > Gambelia wislizenii. The sequence continues at coordinate 120,293,830 of JAUMIR010000003.1, forward strand.
AATAGAAAAGGAAACCCCTGGTAAGTATGGGAGTGGATCAACTTGAAATGGAGGAAGATCAGACTTATCTGGGGAGATAGTCTGTGAGGGAAGTGATGCTGTGGCTCTACACTAAAGATGCCAATTACTGAGAAATAGACCCAATGCTCTGAAATAGTGAACTTCAGACTGTGTTGTAGAGAGGGGCCATAGCTTAGTTGTAGCACATATGCTTCGTATACAGAAGGGCTCAAGTTCAAACCCCAACATCACCAGCTAAAGACCAACTATCATGTATTGAGAAAGACCTCTTTCCAAGACACTAGAAGTCAGCTAAAGCACAGTATTGGGTTGGTGGGGCAAATTATCTGATTGGTACATGGTAGCTTCCTAAACTCAGGGGTTTCTTGAAAGTGTAGAAGCCCTTCCAGTTTAGTAATGGTAGACAGGTTATCCTGAGAGACTGTTTGCCCAACACATACATGCAGCTGCCATTCAGCATTGGATGTTTTCTATAGTGCACCCACAGTTCACACATGGTAGCAACAAAATCACTGGGGACAGTAAATCATCCAAAGTACAGAGCTTCTGTGGAAGATCAGTTGAGTGGAAAGGATTCCCTGAATGCAGGATATCTTAAAGCTAGCATCTTAGAAATGAAGGGGTTTGGCACAGTTTTTCAGCACTTGTAGTCTCCTGGCATATTAAATGTTTAAAATATGCTCTGTGTAGGGTAACTTGTAGTGGATACCATGATTAACTGGTTTCCTGAATCAACTAGAGGAAAAGCAGCTCAGTAATAAAGACCATTGGTGCCAAACTCTGAAGCTAAACAGGCTTTGGCCTTACCAGCAGCCCAACTTGGAGACTACCTAAAAAAAAACTGATGCACACAACCCTGAGATCCTTAGACAAAAGACACAAAACAAGTGTAAAGCTAAAGCTACCTTGTAGTTGCAGAGGCTGGTGATCACTGCATCTGGTAAAGGCTGTGAAGATGGTGGAAGTTATTTCAGAGACCTTTGTAAGGGGTTTTCCTGTATCAGTCTTTTTGCCAAAACTTACACCTGACCATATGCAATGTCTCCAATATCCCCAGCCTCATTCTGTTTTCTCTAAAAAAACCTTTGCTGTGATGGACTCAAGTCTATTTAAAACAGCTTTTGTAATTCCATACTCTACCCCAGCTCTGTTCACCTGTAATGCAGAAGACCTCTAACATGAAACCTCATTTTACAAAGAAACCAACTCAACAAGTACCAGATAGTGATGGATTAGTATGGCCTTCAAACATGGTAAAGAAACTACAGCTGGTCCAGAACAGGACTGCAAGATTATTAACTGGACCTCAGCTATTTGACCATATTACATCAGTGCTTTGTTAGCTGCACTAACTCCCAAGTCATTTCCAGGCAGTTTAAATTGCTGGTTTTAATCTTTAAAAGCCTAAACAGCTTGGGGTCAGGTTAACAGATCAATCATCTTCTCTCATGTATACCTACTCATACCTTAAGATCTTTTTCAGATGCCTTGCTTGTACCTAACAACAGTAGTGACTACTAGGGAGAGGGTCTTTTCAGTGGTGGCATCCATCTATCTAACATCCTTGATAGCTCCTAGAGCTATCTTCACAATGCCAGGTGAAGACCTCTCCTCTGCCAAATGTCTTTTTAAATAACTCATGAACTCCTGAGTTTTAAAATTGGTGGCTTAAGTCTAGCATTGTTGTGGGTCTTATTTTTTGTTGTTGTATTTATTCTGCTTATGTTGTGCTTTTATATTTTATTTTGTACTTAAGTTGTTTTTATACTTAATTTTAAACCACTTACAGAACTTTCTGTGATCAGAAGTAGACAAACATTACAAATAAAATAACTGTGGTCTGCTGGGGGATTTCCTCTTCACGGCCTCCCTTCTGCTCAACTGGGTGGGATCATCCAAAGAATATGGTAAGACATGTGCACACAATCTAAACACAATTATTCTTTCCCTCTAAACATAATCAAGGCTCTCTGCTCTTGCCTAATTGGTAGAATTAATTAGTTAAATCATGACAACGCCAAAGTAACAAAGGCTACCAGACTATTGGATGCAGCATATTTAGCACAGCAAGTGTAAACTATTGGCAACACTAAAGCAGTACCAATCAACTAATCATCACTTGGCAACTGTTCAGGATAAATGGCATTATATGTATTGTATGCTAACCAGCACGGTTATTTTCTAACTAAGTTTTTTTTTTAAAGGGCTAAAGACCTTCTAAAACTACAAATCCCAAATTCCATAGGATGGAGCTACAGCACTTAAAATGATGTCAAACTGCATTATTTGTACAGTGTAGATGCACCCTTATTTGTGATTATTTTAGAAAGGGCCAGAAATAAAACCAGGAAGATAATGTAATCCTTCAGCAGCATAGGGGAAGTATTCTCCTCCATCAGGGATTGAAGTATCAAATGCAGTTGTTGTGTCCCTTCAAGTCATTTCAAATCTGCCATGTGGTTTTCTTGGCAGAATTTGTTCAGAGGGGATTTGCCTTCCTCTGAGGCTGAAGAGTGTGATTTGTCCAAGGTCATCCAGCGGATTTTCCTTGGTTTTTTTCCGGGCTGTGAGACCATGTTCTGGAATAGTTTCTGATGTTTCACCTGCATCTGTGGCTGGCATCTTCAGATAATGGTCTGAAGATTCTCTGAAGATGCCAGCCACAGATGCAGGCGAAACATCAGAAAGAAACTATTCCAGAAAACAGTCTCACAGCCCGGAAAAAAACAAGGAAAATCTATGGATGCCAGCCATGAAAGCCTTTGACGTCATCCAGTGGGTTTCTATGGCCAAGGGAAGATTTGAACCCTGGTCTCCCAGTGTCCTAGTCCAACACTCAAACCACCACATATCCCAGATGGAGGACACAATGCAGCTACATTCACCAAAAAGAGACAGATATCTTCCCTTTTGAATGGGGACAAAAGGAATTAAAGCATCAAATGTGTGTTAGGATTAAGGTATTCATGGGGAAAACAAGGTGCTTTTTAGAAAAGACAGAGGACATTTAACAACAGATTAAAGCTATCTACAAAAAAGTACTAATGTATTTCTTACCAAACTGAAGATCACTCAGTTTTGATGGAACATTCAATGTCTGTTAAAACGGTTAACAAAAGAAAACCATATTTTCAGCAGTCTCACACTACACAGGTAACAAACATCAATAGAGAAGGTTATTACTAAAGCACAACAAGGTCATTTCACTATGTTCCATCTTGACTTCCAAGAGCCATTTTAGATTTTAGACAAATGTTTTCATATTTTCTAACTTGCTCAAAATTAGGAATGCAATACATTCTCAGTTATCTGACCCAATTAGGAAATGGAAAGGGAGACAAAAAAGAAACCCATTCCTGGACTCTCTTAGAGCAGAGCTTCTTAAAAGTTTTTCTACTCGTGACCCCTTTCTGCCAGAGAATTTTTTTTCCCCCTTAAACACCTTTATCTGTTAACTTAAATACAGTACATTCATTAAACGTAGTAATAACAATCAATCATTAAGTACATACTCTAAACTCTTACGTGGTCCTGGGTTTATAGGTATATAAAATAGGTATACAAATCCAATTTACTGTTGCCAGCTTTTTCAAGACCCCCATATTCAGTTATGCAACCACAAATGGGGGCGCGACCCACAGTTTAAGAATCTTTGTTTTAGAGAAGCCAAAGTGGCTTCAGTTAGGGATGCTGGGCTTAGCGGAGTTCACAGCGTAACAGTAATGTTTCATGATTGCTGTCTTTTCCTACAGTACTTATGGTTCCTTGTTTCTGTATTTGAGTAGTTTAGTTACATCCCAGGATTCTGCAGTACTTCCAGGTTTTGTGACAGCAGCTTTATGAACTTTATTGTGTTTATACTGACTGATGCAATACCTTAAAATGCCTAACACAGAGATATGTCTATTGTGTTTGAAGCAGAGTTTTGCACAAGCACTCTGAACACAACACAGCGGAGCCAAAGCCTAACAGGCCTGGAGGATTTCTTTTAGTTTTGACCACATTTCCTCTTTTTAGATAAAGTTAAGTATCTCAAACCAGCACAGTCATTATAGCCACACCTGCAGCAAAATATTAATGCTTATCTGCAGTTAAGGTTAGCTAACAGAAATACAGCTGCGTAACTGTGACTATGTCTGCAATTCAGCTGTTTCTTCTTCAAAGTGGCAAAAAAGCAGCTGGAATACACTTTTAACTTCTAAAAGAGAGTAGAGCACAAAGGACTACAGCAGGTTTAGAAGGTTTTGCGTTACAGTATGCACATGCACTAGAGAATCAGGGTCCACTTAAAACTGATTGAAATGCTTGGGGATATTCAGTCCATATTGAAGATCTTGAGGCACCCCAGAGGAGCCAAAGATGACCATACTGGAAGCAAACAAAACCTGCTAGAATGCAGCCACCTACTAGTACTGAACAGGTACCCCAATACTATAGCTTAAATAGACACATACTAAACTCTACTCTTTCAGAAAGGCCTAACCAGAAAGCGATATGAAATGTTACTAGTCTGTGTCCTCAAAAATCACAATTCACTGTGTATTTTTCAAGTACAATGGTAAAAATCAAATTTCAAATGAAGAAATATGTGTGCCCCATTCCCACTCACAACTTTCATGTTAGCACCAAAAGCTTGACTACTTGTATAGAAAATTAACAGGTTAACAGCTTTAAGCCAACAAATAGCAATAACCTTAGCATGACATGGGGAAGTTCACCACAAAGCAGAAAAAAGCTGAAATGTTAATACATTACAAGTCTCACCTTTTTCAATTTTCACTTCAAGCAAATCTGGAATGGCTTCCACAGGAAGATGTTTGGTGCCTCAGTTCTCATTATACAGTGGTAATATATTTAGATATAAAACTTAAGAATTTGGTAAAAAGGAATTCAGGACTAGGGCATGTAGGAACCATGTCTGCTTCATATGTGGCTTTTACAATTTAAGGGATGGAATGTATCTCTTCCTTTGAATATTTTAAGTCAGATAACCTTATTTTATAAAACAGAGAGTTATGTTGTTTTATGCTTGATCAAAACTCTATAAACAAACAAGGAGTTCAGCATCAAAAATCAGCCTTCAGTTTATCAAAGCATTTGATGTAGGAAAAGTTTACCTGATGGCAATAGAGATATGAGTGACAAGATAAAACCTAACCCAGATAACTAGGCTCTGGCACACTCAAGCTGGCAGTTTATCAGGAAGAAAGCCTGGTATGCAAAGGACCTGTATTTAACATACATTTAAAAAACAAACAGTTTAAATGTTCTAGAGCTTAAAAGATATAAAGGGGCTGCCTTTTCACCAACCAAATCAAAACAACTGGCACATTAATCCTCCCTTCTCTAGCAACCCTTGGTCTCAGACAAGTTTTTAAACCATGTGACTAGAGCTCTTTTTAACTGAAGGAAAAACAATGGTTTTAACATAGAAACTTGGACATTACCACTGAGCTATGTCCACCCCCATTTACCAGAAATGAAACAGTTTATCCTACTAAGGTTAATACAGGAATAGCCGAGGAATACAAGAGAAATATACGCAATCACAATTATATATCAGGCCATTTGGGAATGTTGATTACACTTGATTCCAACGGGAAATAGTTACTTCTAAAACCCAATCATAAATTGTCAAAATCCCACCAATTTGGGTTTTTTTAAGTGAAATTTTCTAATTTGCACAAAATGAGCTTCTCCTCTAATCACATGTGCTTGTCATTATTTTAAAGAAACAAAAATCTATTCTATTTATTTCCATATAAAAATACACCCAACACAGTGACAAGAATGAAACTTTAATCAGATTTAAGTGGAGTTTTAACACTAAGATAAAGGGCTGTTAAACACAATAACAAACGGACATCTGATTTGTATGAGACATTATCCTGTACATGTCATTTTCTTATTTTATGTATCCTCAGTGCATAGCATTACACACAGAGCCACTGTTGCACAGCACAATAGTATCTGAAGAGGCTGAATCAGAATAAGGCTGCTTAACAGACAGAATGAATATATATATATATATATATATATTCATATATTCTATATGAAAACAGACTGAGAATTTTGAACTGGCAAAGTAAAGAGGCAGCTCTACCAAACACTGCAGTTAAAGCCTCCTTTTAGTGCACAGTTCCACCCCCTTCCATCCGCATGCATGACACGTTTTTTAACAGTATTTTAAAAAGGAAAACGAGGCACTTTGTGGCAACCACAGGCATCGTTAACATATTGCACGTTTGCTAGAATTTAAACATGGAACCGCACGCTAGCACCCTACACTTTTATTTCGTTTTCCCCCCTTAAAGCTGAAAACAATCGATGCTGCATGTAAACCTCCTTCCCTTCAGTTTACAACTTGTGCCACAGCAAAGAATCTTGGTGCTATTTTATACAACTGCCCTTCAGCTACTGTGACAAGCTACTTTAAATGAGACTACAGACGACTAGGGATGGCACAGGGCCTAAGAGTAAGCTCCTGTCAAAGTGATGCCTTCAAGTAATTTCAGACATGTAAGCTGCTGCACATCCAAGAATTTAGCACAGTCTAGAAACTCAAGAAATTACCTAAGAAGAATGCATTTTCAAGCTAATGATGAATACTGTCATAAATAAAGTTTTAATAAGGACTCAAACTTTTCAAACATAGCAATTCTTACCATGTTCTATGGGGGATGGTAGCTGAAATAAAATATAGGAGAGTATGCATTATATAATATATAATGCCATTTTCCTTTTCCAATGACTATACCATAAAAACATAAGCAAGGCTTCTTGGAACCACTGACACATTCAAAATCCAAACCCTCATTCAGACCTTCACATTCCAAAGGAAGAACAACAGTGCAAAAGGCCACTCAACTATCTCCAATCTGGCCCTCCCATGTTAAGCAGTAGAACTGTACAAGACACTAAACACTGTCAACATCCAAAAGTTTTAAAGTACAAAATTTTTAGTTGGCTAATGAGGCTTTCAAAATGTTCCAACAGAAACCAGGTTCAATGTGAGTCACTGAAGAAAAGTCAAAGGCGATTCAGTAGTTACCTCTTCTTGCCAATCAGTTACTTCTATGCAATTGTAGCATGGGGTCAAACTTAGGAAGCCTTACCACTAGTTTTGAGAAAGTTTATGTAATGGATGAAAGCTATGATCCTGTGCAGCTACATGCAAGTCCCACTAAAATGAATATGAAGTTATAGGCACGCAACTACACACAGGATTAGAAAGGGAGCAAAATTCACCAATGAAGGTTAAAGGAGCACGCTGCCCCTTTGTTCAGTATTCAGCCTGTGTTCTGCCTCAACTAGTTACCATTTATACCCTTCTTATTAATGCTAATAGAGACTGGGCACAATGGATTCCAAATCCGTTTACTTAAGTGGAATAACCAAATAGTGAACAAGTCAACGCCAATAAACCAATGGGATTTTACACCATGAAAATTCAAAATAGCAATTCCAAATGTTTGAAAGACAAGATTTTTTTGATTTTCTCTCTCTCTCTCTCTCTCTTTTTTTTTTTTTTAGAAAAAAATATTACTCTGACATTTATCATCCACAGCTCAGGGAATGGCAATTCTAACACACAAATAACTGTGTACACCCATTTCTGACAGATAGCCTCCACATTTGTATGGTTAAGTCATTGTTACTGTTTCACACGGAACCACTTTTCAAATCCTTTCATTTGTAGATCTTTCATGATGTTGCGGAAGGTTCATTCCTGTACCCCTAATATAGAACCACTCCCTCTAGCTGCCTTTTCTAGCACCATTATGCTTAAAAATAAAATAAAATTTACAAACAAGCAGTGACAGCGGCGATTCCTCAAATGTCCAGGATTTATTACTGTTGCATGCTAAAGAGGTGCATGTAAGTAAGCTGGAAATGGTACACGGTCCAGCAAAAACATTCCTTTCTGAGCTTCTCTTTCCACTCTCCTACCCATATTACATACATTTGAATGTAGTAAAACCCGTTGCTTCTCTGAGCCAACTTCAGACTTATCTGTTGCCACAAAAGTGCAAAGAAAGGGGCAGGATGTGAACCTGTGTATTAGAACAAGCTTTACAGGAACCTCAGTTGGTGACAGAACACAAAAGGAAGATTCCTAGGTATACACATCAGATCTGTCTCCACTTTTATAAAACTGGAATCAAATGGGAAAGTGCCATCTTTGTGTTTTCCTAATTGAAATTTAAATGTCCTCTTGACACAAAAAGGTATATACATAACATAGCTACGTAACCTTTTTTCAACGGGACAACAAGTGTCAAGCCCAATGGCTTCATAGGGCAAATGAGATTGGTCAGGTAAAGAACTGTTCCTACAACTGATAATTGTGACACAATGTCCTATTGCCATTTCAAAAGGTCCATAATTCAGTTTATTCAAGTTTTCCTCTTTGTGGTATTTTTTCCCCAAATTAAAAAAAAATATTCAGACTTTTGTAATCTGTGTATGCTGATCTTCATCAAAAGGTTCATTCTCTGGATCAGAGTCAGTGGTGTCAGAATACCTATAATGATCAGGTTCATTATCACTAACATCTGGTGTTACTGAAGTTGAGCTGCTAGCTTCCGGGTTTGATGGCTCTTCTACTGTTTTTGTGAAAAACAGCTTCACCTAGGGGAAAAAAAATGAAGACAACTGAAATCAGTATGTATCTGGCCCAAGGAGAAAAGCCTGGCTTTCACATGGCTGGTATAAACTACTTACTAGTGTTCTTATGTTGGGAGAAATGCAGGTAAAATTTGACTGTACTTTCTCTTTAAAAGGCATTTATTTATTTAAAATACGTATCGACCACTCTTTAACTTACAGTAGCAGAATACTTCACATAGTAGCAGGATGCTTTGCAAAATGAAATAAAAAATTAAAATTATCGCAACAATTAGCAATAAAAAAGACAAGAGAGATAAATGAAATAGACAGCTATACCTTCAGTTTCATAAACCAATTTAAAATGTCTGGGCAAGCAAATAGGTATTGACCAAGTGCTGAAAAGAATGTATCTGCACTGTATCTATATGTAGAGGATATTCTAGACCCAGGATAACACAATAATGAAAGGTCTTACCCTTTTTGTCACACACCATATTTAAAAACTCACCTTCCCCTGATGATCTTAAGGTACAGGCAGATCGATAAATGGAGAGATGTTCTTTCAGTTATTTAGTTACTGGCAACTACAAATATTACAATATAGGAACTAAGATGACACAGAAAACCACATAGGGAACATACATCTTCTGAAATGAAGATCTAGCCAGTACAAATACATTTAAAAGCTTTACTGTTGCTTTGAAGCTTCGTATTTCATCTGAAACAGTGCTTCTCAGGCAATCTGATGTGAGGGACCAGCAAGTTCTGTCCCTTATCAACTTTATTCTCCCCTTCTCAACAGATTTAGAAACCCCTTCAAGATTTTTTAGCCAAAACTGTTAAGGAAAAAACATTACTTTACACTTCCAAAATTGATTATACACTTATGAAATGGAATAATAATAAAGGAGGAGGTTGAAATTTCTTATCTTTCCCACAACAGTCCAAACTTCACTTAACAGAATTCAACTTAGACTGGGTTTTGTCAAAATCAGCTTGATATTTCTTCCAGCTTTGCTGTCCCTATTTTATTTGTATGCAATATTGATCAAAGAAACGAGTAAACAATCAGTTTTTTAATAGGTTCAATGTACAAAAACACCTGAATGCTAGCAAAAAATGCAAAAAATGTCAGGGAATGATAGATCATTCAATCCCCAGCAGAAGCCAAAAAAACTGTCTCAGCAGATTTGGTAGCAACCCTTTCCCAAGAATACTCAAACACAGAGTGTTTGGCGTCCAGAAAACAGGAGCTGCTTTAATCTTCAAAGTAGTTTCAGCTATTCACAGTATTTACAAGCAAAGTGCTATGCCAGGCATCACAGGATCATAGGGAGAGAATGAACACTGATCTGGCTCTCTCTATATATATCAGCACAGCATTGGCTTGCCCAAGCACATGGTTATATTGCATCAGATTTCCATACTACATGGCTTTGTACTCTAGTAATCCTTCTTCTGATGCAATCCTTCTCATGCAGCTGTGCCATGATTAGGTATGACTGGCAGTTCATGGAGTCATGGAGTTAGTCGTCATGACTCAGCATGATTTCTGCAGTTGTTTGGCCATTTTAAAATTTAGGGTACAGTAACCAATTCCTGACAATGTTGACCCCAAATCCCAAATACATATTGGTAATAATTTTTATTAGGACAACACAAAAGTGCCCCCCCCAAAAAAGTCTTGTTAGCTTTTGAAGCTCATTAGCATCTTCATCTGGCAAAGACGATACATCATGTAGAAGAAAAGACATGGTGCTCCAGGAGTCATAGGCTGCAGGTTTGCATCTTGCTTGTTTGCAATGTTAAAGAAAGGAATGTTGGTCTTACCTGTGATAAGTTCTTTTCCAGGGGAGATGCAATGAGCATCCTGAAGATCTCTGGGGTTAGCTCCTCCCACTCACTCCTGGTAGACAGGGAACAAAGGAACTTTGTGTAGGCCCTTCCTCTGATGTCATCCGGGGAGGACCCACCTCTGGTCAGTTCATATAAAAGCCTTCTTGCGTGCTCCTAAACTAGAATAACTAGTACTGAATAAAAGGCAAAGTCCATGAAAAGAAAAAAACACAATCCTATGTGTCAGCGTCCCGGGTGGGGAGGATGCTCATCGCCTCTCCCCTGGGAAAGAACGTATCACAGGTAAGATCAATGTTCCTTTTCTCAGTGGAGAGGGCTCAGAGCATCCTCAAGATCTCTGGGGTCTACCAAAGCCCACTGAAAAAGATTGGGAGCTGACATAAGACTCTCTACACCTTGACAATCTGCTGCAGGACTCTCCTGCCAAAGGCAGCTTCAGCCAACTGCAACTTGTCTAATCTGTAATGTTGCAGAAAAGTAGGTGAGGACCACCAGGTGGCTGACTTGCAGATCTCCTCCTGGAAGTTGCTGCACTTCTGGTTGAGTGAGCCAAAACTCCATCTGGAACTGGGAGATTCAGGGACTCGTAGCATGCTGCAACACAGGCTCTGATCCATCGGCTCAAGGTAGACGATGAAACTCAACGTCCCATGGATCTGCAATGCACAGACACGAAAATGGAATCCGTTGTCTGGAATGTGCTGGTTCTCTTCATGTAAACCCGCACGGCTCTCCGGACATCAAGGGTGTACCAAATCCCTCTCTATAGGGGTATGGACAAAAGGAAGGTAGGATAATCTCCTGCGAGGTGTGAAAGGCCATGTTCACCTTCGGTTTGAAGTCAGGATGCATGTGAAGAACTATTGAGTCTGGTCTCCTGGTACAAATCCTTCCTCACCGACAACACCCTCAGTTCCAACACCCTGCGTCCTGAGGTGATAGTCACTAGGAATAAGACCTTCCATGACATGTGCTTCAGGGACACCTGACTCAGGGGTTTGAACGGTGGCACCGTCAAAGCCTTTAAGACTGTGTGGCGATTGCACAATGGAGTCTATGTACCGTAGGAGGGGCCAGATTGGTCAAACCCCTCAAAAATCTGCACAGGTCTGGGTGCGTCAAAATCCATGCTGCCACGTCCGGTGGAAGGATTGACACTACGGTGGCCACTTGTCTCTTGATGGTGTTGGGTCAGAGACTCCTTGCCACAACATTCTGTAGAAATTCCAAGAGGACCAGAACCATTATCTCAAGCTCATTGTGGCAATTCCTTCTATACCATCTGCGAAAAGCCTGAAAGGTATACTCATAAATTCTCTGTGTGGAAAGATGCCTAGGTGCTAGAATAGTTTCGACCACCAACAGAGGGCAACACTTAGCAGCCAACATCTCCCGTTCAACCTCCAGGCATGGAGCTGAAGCCATTCCGGGTCTGGATGGTGGACTTGGCCCTGCGATAGTAGGTCTACCTGAATAGGGAGAGGCATCGAGACTGATTCCATGGAGAGAATCTCTGAGAACCAGGCCCTCCTGGGCCATGCTGGAGCTAATAGAATGATGTTCGTGCCCGACTCAGGACCTTGGGGATGGGAGGAAAAGTTTACAGGAGCTTAGGGGGGGGCAGGGGTGGTTCAGAGTCCAACCCCCCAGCCCCTTGGTCAGGTACCTCAAGAAGAAATGAGGAAGCTTGGTGTTCACCAGAGATGCAAAGAGGTACAGAACCGGTTGGCCCAATGACCAACCTACCATCTCGAAGACCTCCGGATATACTCCACTCCCTGTGATCAGTATCGGATCTGCTGAGTCAATCTGCCTTGGAGTTGAGAGATCCCTGTAGGTATTCCAGAGAGATCAGATTTGCTTCGGCCCACTGTAGGAGAGTCAACTCATCCTTGAGGGACATGGATCTCGTGCCCCCTGATGATTTATGTGAGCCTTTGCTGTGGTGTTGTCTGTTTGTATGAGAACCACCTGGTCTCGTATCTGGGGCAGAAAGGCAAGGAGGGCTAGCCTGAAAACCCTGAGCTCCAGCCAACTGATGCTGTGTTGTGCCTCCTCTGGTGTCCACCTGCCCCAAGCCAGGTGGTCCCAGCAGCGCCCCCCAGCCTCTCAAACTTGTGTCCAATGTGACCTGCACCCTCTCCAGTTTGCAGATGAGGCAACTTCTTTGTACTGCGTGAGATATCCACCACGGAAGAAATATTCTCATGTCCTGTGGAATCTTCACCTTTCTGTAATGCTTTACCACTATATCCAGCTGGAAAGGTAGAAGTAGCCATTGCAATGGTCTCGCATGAAAGCGTGCCCAAGAAAGGCACTTTATGGCTGCTATCATGAGCCCTTGTAACTGAGTGAGCTGCATGGCTGCCCTGCGTGCCTTCTGAACTCGCTGGATAAGCAGTGCAATGTCATGACTCTCTCCCTGGGAAGAAACACTCAGCCCGCTTGGGTATCCAGAGTTGCACCCAGGTGCTAAATCTGTCTGGACAGTGTCAATGAGCTCTTCTCCCGATTCACCAGGAATTTGTGGTCTCAAAGCGATGCCAGGACACGTTGGATGTCCCACCTCGCTTCCGACTCAGATGGTGAGCATATTAGTAAATTGTCCAAGTATGGATAGATATGCAGACCAAGCATTCCCCAGTGAGTGACCAGAGCCAGCATGATCTTCGTGAATACCTTGGGAGCTGAGGATAGGCCAAAGGGCAGGGCCTTGTACTGGTAGTGTCTCTTGCTGTAAGCAAAACGCAGAAACCGCTGGTGATCCGGTAGAATCGGAACATGAAGTTAGGCATCCTGTAGGTCCAAAGAGGCGAGAAAGTCCCCTGGTCTGAGGGCATCCAAGATGTGTTTTAAGGTCTGCGCTGACAGACAAACTGGTTGAGTCCCCTCAAGTTGAGTATGGCCCTACAGGTACCATTCTTTTTTGGCACCAGAAAATGTTGGAGTAGTAGCCTTGGGTCCACTAGACACTCGAGACCTCCTCTATCACACCCAAATCGGCCAAATGTTGTATGGCCTCCAACAAACGCTGGTGCTTCACTGGTTCCCTGGACCAAGGAGTTGGGATGAAGCACCAAGGGGGCAGGTGGGAGAACTCTATGCGATATCCATGTCACAATGTTTGTAAAAGTTGAATTCTCCCAGACAGAAGCAAAATCATGAAGCTTGCCCCCTACTGGTACCCTCCTGTCATGCCTGCTGGCTTTGGGCCTGGGCTTTGGAGCCAGCAGAATGAAACGTTCTGCTCGAAGATCCAGAATCCCCTCTGCGATAAGTTTTGTTGTCACTCCAATGTTGCTTGTCACCTCTGGCATCCCTGGTGGAAAAGGCTGAGGACAATGAATTCCCAGCCTGTGATCTGTAAGATCGAAAAGACCGATACTGCTTTGGGTACTTCTTGTCGCCCTTCCTTTTTGAAGAAACCAGGGTCTTTTTCTTATCCTTGCCCTCCACCAGGACCGGCTCCAGTAATTTGCCAAACAGCTTTTCCCCTAAAAAGGGGGAGAACACCAGGTTCTGTTTAGACTTAAAATCAACATTCCAGCTCTTGAGCCAGAGTAGTCTTCTAGTAGCCACTACTGCACCCTGCCTGAGAATTGCACCAAATCGAGCGAGCTGTCAGCGAGGAATGCGGAGGCTCATGAAATCTTCTTAAGTCCCTGACACAATTTAGAGATCGACTGTGGAGCATCAGCTAGAAGATCCTTGGTACACTGAAGAGATACCCTACCAACCATAGTGGTGGTGATAGAAGCCCTGATAGCCAAGGACAACGCCTAATGTGCCCTCTTCAGAGCCACATCCTTATACCTGTCCTCTGGAATCTTAAGTGCATCCTCGCCACTGCAGCAAAAAACTGCAGACGAGACCAACGCTGAAACAGGAGCGTCAATGAGGGGAAACTGAGGCTTTGACATGACTTTCTTAGGGAAGGAATATAGCACCTTAACATAGGCAGATTGCAACTTCCTAGCAGCCGGTGCTCCCCACTCATCCCTCATCACTTGCATGAGGTTGGCTGGGACAGGCATCTCCATGGCTGTAGGTAGAGATGAAGGGAAGAATTCGGCGGACATCTTAGGGAGATCAGGATCCAATTGTGTCTCCTGTGACTGAGCTAGACTGAGGCCCAGCGTTTTGACCATTTTCCTCATCAGTGTAGGAAACTCCTCCAGTTGAAAGAGATGCGCAGAGGAGCGAGGAACATCAGGCTCCGCCCCCTCTTCGGCAGAGAACTCAGTCTCCTCATGCTCGGAATGACCAAACTCCATTGAGTCTTCGTCTTCCGAGACTTCCCCCTCCTCAGCTGATGAATGCATAGTCTCCTCATCCTCCTCCAGACGTGGGTGCTTGGGGGTGGGATGGTCTGCGCCTGCCTGAGCCCCACAGTCCCCATCATCCTCTTCCTCCTCCCTTTCTCTCCCTGTATCATCCCCCAGAAAGGGTGTGCACTTGCCCTGTAGTCCTGAACGGCCTGGTCTGGGATTGTCCTCTGCATCCAGCCTCGATCCAGGCCTGTTATTTTTTTTTTGTTTGTTAAATATCTTTATTAAATTTCAGTTGAATAAGAAAGAAAAAGGATAACAAAAAGAAAAAAGAATAAATACAATTGACACAACATAGAAAAGAATTAACAAACAGAAAAAGGTTTAAAAAAAGATATATAACAAGGTACCAACATAAAGAAACAATTAAGAATTAACACATTAAAAAAGACGTCCAAGTTATCTCTAGCTGTAGAGTGTTAAACACATTTCAATTCTTCTCTCTAATTTCTAACACTTCAACATATCTCCATCTATTCTCTATAGGTTCTCTTGTTATACTTCAAATCCAAAAGTTACCAAGTCTCCATTATATTGCTTCACATAGTCTGTAAAGGGTTTCCATATTTTTAAAAAATGTTCTATTTAATTTCCTTTTACTAAATGTGTAAGTTTATCCAATTCTGCCATCTTAAATACTTTTATTATCCACTCTGAAATTTTTGGAATTTTATTACTTTTCCAATTTTTTGTATATACCAATCTTGTTGCTGTTATCAAGTATGTTATCAAAATTTTATGTTTTCTCTCTTTTTTGTTTTCTATATCATATTTAATAAGAATAGCTCTGGTTTAAGTTCTAATTTTAATTTCAATTTTTTTTGTATTATTTTCCTAATTTTTAGCCAATATCGACGTACTTTCTTACACTTCCACCAAACATGGTTGAAGGTTCCAACCTGTTTCTTACATTTCCAGCACTTATTATTTACATTTTGATATATTTTTGCTAATTTGTTCGGGGTCATATACCATTTATACATCATTTTGTAAACATTTTCTTGAAGATCGTAACAACATGTAAATTTTATATTTTTTTTCCATATTAATTCCCAATTTTATAATTGTATATCATGTCCAATATTTTTAGCCCAATCAATCATACAATTCTAAATTTGTTCATCTTCCGTATTATATTTTAATAATAATTTATATATCGTTGATATCATACAGTTGTTTCCCATGTAAATTATTTTCTCTAATTCCGTTCTTTCTTCTTCAAAATTATATTTATTATAGTCCTCCTTGAATCTTTCCTTAAATTGCATGTATGAGAGCCAATGTAACTCTATGCCTTCCTCCTTTAAATAGTCTTGGTCTTTCATCTTCCATATTCCCTCTCTCTTTTCCAACAAATCTTTATACGTGCTCCACCTATTTTGGTATCCGATTTCCCTTCTATAAAATGCTTCCTGTGGGTAAAGCCAATGGGGGTTTTTAAAACTGAATCTGTCCTTACATTTGTTCCAAATGTTAAACAATGTACACGTCATAATATGATTTGTAAATTCTTTTTCATTTTGACTTTTCCATACCATAAGTACGCATGCCACCCAAATTTCAATTCATGACCTTCTAATTCCAATAATCGTTTATCATCTAATAAAATCCATTCTTTTAAATTAGATATGCATGAGGCTTCAAAGTGTAACTTTAAATCTGTGAGTCCTAACCTCCTCTTTCTTTCGCATCCATTAATAATTTCCATTTTATTCTTGGTTTTTTAACCTCCCCAAAGTAATTTTGACAATTTCCTCCTCCATACGTTAAAGGGATTGGTTGAATAAATAATTGGTATTGTTTGGTAATACATTCATTTTAATTAAAATAATTATAATTAATTATAATTAAGTAATTAAGTAATTAAGATCCAGGCCTGGTTTTTGCTGTTGCCTTCTTTGTTTGCCAACTGGGGGAGGTCTTCACAGTTGGCCGAGTTAACATGTGAGCCTGTTTAGGAACCTTGTTGCTTCCCGGCCGTTTCCTCGGCCTGCACATATCTCCAGGTGGGGCATTGGCTCCAGAGTGGTCAGGCAATGCCAAGGCAGAGGCTGATGCAGCAGCGCAGGCTGTCCAAGGGGAGGAAGGGCCCCCGGTAAGGATGGCTGCATCAGTGGGGCGGCTTGGCTGGGAGGGAGGCAAGGACCTGGTAGCAATGGCCAATTTGGTGGCACAGGCTTGCTGGTGGGGAAGGTAGGCCCCAGTAATGAAGGCTCTCCTAGCAGGGTCTGTGTGAAGGACGGACCGGGCGGTGGCAGGCAGAACGCGGCTGACGGAGGGAGTGGTAGTTGGGGGGGATGGTTCCCAGTGCCTGAGGAATCCCCCCCCACGAAGGAATCTGGTGAATCCCAACAGGGCTGGCTGGACAAGCCCAGCAGCCAGTATGCCCAAGGCCTCCCAAACCCCAAGGTCCTTTACCCAGGCCGCAAAGCCTGGCATCCGGTCTCCTCCCTGGGCCCCACTCCCCAGGGTCCCCTGGTCACTCATGACCTCCACACTGTCTTTTTCTGGACTGGTGGAGAGGCTGGTCTCAGCCGCCACAGCACCGGATGCCTCCTCCACATCTGAAGTAATCCACGCCTTCTCCTCCTTCTGGAGGGCTGACGAAGTGGCTGCTTCCTGGCTGTTTCCCAACCCAAGAAGGAGGGGTGCAGCCAGGAAAAGGTCGTTGGTCGAAACCAGGGGAGGGGGCTTGTCACCCATCTTCAACATGGGACTGGTATAAGAGGCGAGGGGCTTGTCCCCCCTTTTTGGTCCCTTCACCTTAGTCTTCTTTGATTCCATTGTTCAGGCCACGTGGGTGCTAAAGGGGCAAAGCAACACATGACCTCCAGGATTGGTAGGAAGGAAACAACGGACCAGAGGTGGGTCACTCCCCCTGGATGACCTCAGCAGAAGGGCCTACACAAAGGTCCTTTGTTCCCTGTCTACCCGGAGTTAAGTGGGAGGAGCTCACCCCAGAGATCTTGAGGATGCTCTGAGCCCTCTCCACTGGGAAATATTTAAGCAGACAAAAATCTATTTTCTGCATTGCACTATCCACCCCAAAGTAAAGTATAATGGAATCGAGGACCCAGAATTTTCTTAAATCTGACAATCTCCTCATTATGTATAGTTGCAGACATTCTTTATTGGTTTTTCAAGCCTTCAGCCATGAGATATAAAATAAGGGACTTCTCTTTTTCAATGCACTGTACATTTAAAATCATTGCACACCCTTCATGCTCTACTATTTCATGCTTCCAATTATACTCACCTTAAAGTTTGGAGAAAAGTAACGATTTGCCTTGTCTTTATTTGCCTTGTCCAAATCATTTTTTGTTAGTGTAAGTATTAGATATTCCTTGTCATTATCTGAACGCTCTGTGCTGAAAATTCCATCAAGTTCCTGATCCCCAAGAAGACTTCCATTTTCTACTTTGTCAGAATTTTCTTCCAGTCCTGGTATGAAGAATGTATTTACCCAGAAATGAAACATTTTTTCCTAGAGACAAAAGAAAATTTGCTTTAACATACAAAGGACAATTCATATACACTGACACGTAATCTACTGAAAGTTTCAATCTACAAACACGTACATCGAAATAACAGCAGGTGTGAAGTATTACAGTGGGAAGATTTCCATTATTTCTTCTGTTCACTTCTGTACCAACACAGAAAATGGAATCTCATTGTTATCCCTCTCCATGTTTCTGGTGTATCTATCAACTTCAATTTTGTTGCCCTGATGGTTAACATAATTATCAAATTAAATATTTTTTCAGCATTTAATATTTATAGCAGAGATGAGCAAAATGTAGAACTCTAGATGGTGCTGAACTGTAATTCCCAATAGTTCTAGCCAGCAGGATAGCCTGCCTATGTATTCCTTCATTCATTCATCCTATTTATGAGTCCCAAAACAGCTTACGAAGCAAAAATAAGGTCAGCTAAAACGTGACAATTAAAAAGAAAACACAATTTAATAATACAGGTCCCTCTCTGGTATCTGTGGAACCAACACATGCAGTTTCAGTTACCTGAGAGACACAAAATAGAATTGCGCTGGAAAATGCCTAGAGAGGTACCTTCTCTAGGAATCTCTAGGTCCTCCCAACACAATTCTATGTTATATTTGTACAGGAAGTCCTTTATTTTAATATGGTTTGTTATTACTTGCAGTTTAACTTATACACAGTAAGTCCAGGAACATATCCTCCAGAGATAAAGGGGCCAAACTGTAATAATAATCACATTAAAAGGACAGGTTGCTTACCTGTAATCATAGATCTTCGAGTGGTCTTCTGTGAATTCACACAGTTGGGTTACTCCTACGCCTGTGCAGAGCTTCGGAACCTTCTAGAATCGCTAGGCAGAATGTGCTTTGATACATTTTGGCAGTAACTCCGCCCATCCTAACGGTCCCTTATAAGGGCTTCCCGCCTAAAATCCCCTCAGTTCCTTGAATGATGCCGCAACCAGCAGCATCAGGAACATTAAGCATGTTTATATGATGTAGTATGACATAGAGGGGAGGATGGGCGGGTCTGTGTGAATTCACAGAAGACCACTCGAAGATCTATGGTTACAGGTAAGCAACCCGTCCATCTTCTTCGTGGTCTCTGTGAATCACACGCTGGGTGTAGACTGGCAAGCTTCAATCATGGAGGTGGGTATGTCCTACACCAAATATACACCATATGAATGCACCAGAGTTTAAACCATTAAACACACAATCTTAAGCAAAGGTATCAAAGCAAACCTAACAATAATGACTTGGCAACATGAGAACTCACTTATTGAATAGAAGATAACAGTACAGCCTTTCCAAAGGCAGCCTCGTTCCTAGAATGAGAGTCAAGTCTATAGTGTGAAATAAAAGTCAAAGGTGAAGACCAGGTTGCAGCTCTGCAAATGTCCTCTAGAGGCACCCCAGAGAGAAAAGCTGTCGAAGTGGAGACCGCTCTCGTAGAGTGTCCTCAAATCTGAGAAGGCAGAGGCTTCTTTGCCAGTTCGTAGCAGAGAGTGATGGTCGAGGTCACCCACTTCGACAGTCTCTGTGAAGAGATGGGCTCTCCGAGTTTCGAATCAGCATAAGACACAAACAGTTTGGGTGACTTCCTGTGGGACACAGTCCGTTGAATGTAGAAGGCCAGAGCCCTTCTAACGTCCATAAGATGAAGGGTGCGTTCAAAATCATCCTTCGGATCCTGCATCAAAGCAGGGAGAGTGATGGATTGATTAAGATGAAAGCTGGAGACCACCTTCAGTAGGAAGGAGATGTCGGGACGGAGGACCACCTTGTGCTTGTGGAAAGCAGTGTAGGGAGGATCAGACCTTAAGGCACAGAGCTCATCAGCCCGACGTGCCGAAGTGATGGCCACAAGGAATGCAGTTTTCCAGGAGAGCAGTCAGAGATCGGTGGAAGCCATTGGTTCAAACGGTCGGCGGACCAGTTGCGAGAGGACCAGTTCGAGGCTCGAAGCGGGGTCGGTTCAGTCACCGGAGGGTGGAGGTTTGCAAAACCTCTCAAAAATTTCTTCACTGTGGAATCTACAAAGGGAGAAGGAAGAACTCTCGCCTGGAATTCGACGGAGATGGCCGTCAAGTAGCACCGGATCGAAGAGAGCGACAGGCCCGCAGAAGACGGATGTAGAAGAAATTCCAGGACCGTCGGGATGGAGAATTGGTCAAGTGTCAGGTCTCGGGAGGCCAGAAATGCTTCATACTTTTTACACTTATAGTGATATGATTTCTTAGTGGAAGGCCTCCATGCAGCATCAATGACGGCCTGGATGTCTGGGTGGAAAGATGCAGGTCGTACTGGTACCAAGGATGGACCTGAGATTCCCGAACCCGAAGGGAGAGTTACAGGATCAACCTCCAGGCTGTCAGACGCAGAGTGTACAGGTCGGGATGTCGGACCTTGCACCCGTGAGTGGTGAGCAGATCTGGACAGGATAGAAGGCGGATGAAACGCCGGTCTGACAAGCAAAGCAGGGTCGCAAACCACGGTCGAGGCCACCACGGGGCGATGAGGATGGCGTTCGCTCTGTCCCATCGGAGCTTGGTGATCACCCTTGTGAGCAGCGGGAATGGAGGGAACAGGTAGAGTAGCGGACCCGACCACTGGAACAGGAACGCGTCTCCCCTTGATCCCGGAGCACGCTGCCTTGAGCAGAACTGGGGACACTGAGTGTTCTCGGGAGATGCGAAGAGATCCACTTGAGGGAACCCCCAGGTCTGGAACCGATCTAAAGCGACCTCCCTGTGTAGGCGCCACTCGTGGATGGAGAGACTCGAACGGCTGAATCCGACGGCAAGAGTGTTCTCTTCCCCTAGAAGACGGATGGACTGGAGAGACACTTTCCTTGCAACGCACCACTCCCATATGTCCAACGTGAGTTGGAGAAGTTGAGGGGACCTCGTACCTCCCTGTTTAGGTAGTACATGACAGATATGTTGTCCGTCAGTACTAGTACAGTCCTGCCTCTCACCAAGGGTTTGGAGGCTCTCAACACTTTCTGAACGGCGAGGAGTTCCAGGACGTTGATATGGAGGGATTGCTCATCGGTACTCCAAGAATCCCGGACTTCGTAGGAGTCAAGATGCGCTCCCCATCCCTGCATCAAAGCGTCTGTTGTCAAGGAGACTTCCGGTTGAGGGAGGTAGAAGAACATGCCCGACAAGACATTGTCCGGTAGTAGCCACCAGTCCAGTGACCTTTGAACTGCCCTCAGCATCATGAGCATCTTGTGTGGAGAATCGTGGAGAGGGTCGAACACTTGCAGGAAACAGTGCTGGAGCGGGCAGAAGTGAAGTCTGGCAAGCAGAGTCACGTATGTCGTAGCTGCCATGTGGCCGAGGAGCACTTGTATTGAGTGTGTCGGAAGGCTTCAGGATCGACGGCAGGCATGGATTAGGGATCGCAGGTTGTCGAACCGGTCCTGAGGTAAGTAAGCCGCTGCAGTTGAAGAGTTCAGACGAACCCCAATAAACTGAATCACTTGCGCCGGCAGTTGAGACTTCTCGATGTTGACAAATCCCAGGTAGTCTTAGACATCTAAGGTGAAGCCAATATCGAGCTGACGCCGAGACAGTGCCACAACCAGTCATCGATGTAAGGGAAGAGCTCTACTCCCTTCTACCGAAAAAAAAGCCGCCACTACTGCCATTCACTTCGTGAAGACACAGGGAGCGGTGGAGAGGCCGAAGGGGAGAACTCTGAACTGGAAGACTTCGGTCCCGACTTGAAATGCAAGGAAGCGGCTGTGGGCCAGGTGGATCCCGATATGAAAATAGGCGTCCTTCAGGTCTATCGATGCGAACCAGTTGCCCTGCTGTAGAAGAGGAAGGATTGATGCCAAGGTGATCATCCTGAACTTCTTTGGGGAGATATACTTGTTCACCCCGCGGAGGTAGAGAATCAGGCGCAGACTGCAGTCCTTCTTGGTAACCAGAAAGTACCTCGAAAAGAAGCAGAGGTGGTAAAGGTCGGGGTCGACAGGTTCGATGGCCCCTTTCTGCAGCAGAGTCTCCACCTCCTTGAGGAGGGGAGGGGAGGGCAGTGTTGATCGAACCCGTCCCGTCAGAGGCAGAGTGTCGAACTCTATCCAGTAGCCTGTCCAGATGATTTGAAGCACCCAACGGTCTGATGTTATCGAAGACCAGGCTTCTTGAAAGTTAGACAGTCGATCCCTGAAGAGAGGAGTCTAAGAGAAAACAGAGAAATCATCAATAGGGCATTAGAACTTCTTCCGGCCCTGGCCCCTGGATCTCTGTCGGGGCGGTTGTCGGTATAGAGAGCCCGAGCCCTGGCTCCTCACCGATGAGGCCGGGGAGGTCGAGGGAATAAAACGGGACCGACAGTAGGTCTGGCCAGAGTACCCTCGTCAGAACTGTTGGCCATAAGATGGGACTTGCCAGGAGTACCTGCTTCTAGGACAGTACTGGGAGGTGGGGGTGAAGCCCATACCGTATTTCTTGGCAGTGGTCCTCATCTTTTGGGTGAACTCTAACTTCTCATCGGTTGACCCGTTAAACAAACCCAACTCATCGAAGGGGAGATCCTCAATGGTGGCCGATGCCTGTGGCGTGAGGCCCGAAGAGCACAGCCATGCATGTTGACGGAGCGCTACAGAACCAGCGATGGTTTTCGCTGCACAATCCGCCACATGCCGAGCCGAGTTCATCTGGAGTCCCGCAAGGGACAGGGCCTCCGACTGAATAGCCTCTGCCATCCTGTGCCGTTCTTCTGGAAGGTCATGCAAAAGGGGGCTCATCCTTTCCCATAAGACCTGCTGATATGATCCCATGCAGGCGGAATAATTGGCCACACGGAAGCTCAAGCCGGCAGCTGAATATATCTTTTTCCCCACAATGTCGAATTTTCTGCCCTCGGGGTCTGGTGGAGAAGATAATGGTCGGCGTTGCTTTTTGGCCTGGGCAACTTCGATGACCACACAGTTCGGCGTCGGATGGTTCTGGAGCCAGTCTGTGTGGTCTCCAACTCAGTACAGTCGGTCTATTTTCTTAGATGTCAACTGTATGGAAGATGGGTTTTCCCAGGACCCTTGAGCTAGTTTGAGCAGCGAGGGCAGCATCGGGATGGTAGCCGATGGAGGCGCCTTTGACTGGATCCTTTGGAAGATTGGATCCACAGGATCAGTGGCCCGGTCTTCTAGTTTCAGATCGAGAGCATGTGACATTCTTATCATGTGTTCCCCAAAAGAATGAACGTCGTCAGTTGGCGAGGTGGATTTGTCATCAATCAGCTCAGCCTTTGGAAACGGCATGTACGGTCTATAGAGGTCCCAAGAAGCAATAGAGGATGAGGATGACCCCTGAGGGACTGCGAGGCCAAGTCGGTGTGGGGGAACGAGGTTGCGGGGTTCGAGGGGTGCGAGGTAAAGGGCGGTACTTAGGAGATACTTGTGTCACAGCATCTCTTGTAGTTGCAACATCCAAAGTGAGAAGAGGTGGGGATCGAGCAATCAGGTGCCACACACGATCAAGTACCTCGCCCCTCGGGTTGAAAACTTGCGATCCCGACGGTGAGCTGAGGACTGCCCTGCAAATAGACCGAGCTAGGTCGTAGGCAGAGTACGCCAGGATGTCTTCTGAGATGGTGGGTACATGGCTTTTGGGTACCTGCTCGGATTCAATAATCTCCACCTCCACATCCAACGACTGACTTTCCAGCAACTGAGCTCGAGACACGACCAGAGCTGGAGACGTGTCAAGGCGCATAGGGGGTCTCACAATATCAGTTGAGGGTAGGGATTCAACTGTCACTTCCTCAAGTCGTATCGACGGGGTGTGTGAGCGTTGAGATTCGGACTCCGCAGTGATGGACACCGGCAATGGTTGTACAAAGGTGCCCTCAACGCCTTTCAGGTGACTAGGAGAAAATTCAGGGACGGCTCGCTCCATAGGCTTGGATGTTTTTAGCCTTTTCTTTAGCTTTCCAATTGCCATGTTTGGAGACATGCTTCTCTTTCCTCTTTTTCTTCAGAGGTTGAGAGGAGAGAACAGGGTCAGCAAACGGGCGAGTCCCAATGGCTGACAGAGTAGTCTCACGAGCGGCTTCTCCAGATTTAGAAGGAATGGGCTCTCGAATCGGTGTCGCATGGTCCCGAGCCGGGTCTGACGACGCACGTCGAAGCGAAGAGTGTAGAGCTTCGGGATCAGACGTGGTGGAAAGGTGCCTGGACGGACTCCGGGACCGACGACTCTTTCTCTCAGCGGATGGAGGAGAACGAGATCGTTTTCGGCCACGAGGCTCAGAAGGGGGAGCCAACACAGAGGCGGAGGCCGGGGCAGAGGCAGGGAGCAAGGCCTTTTCATAAAGGAAGGATTTTAGGCGCGAAAGCCTATGTTTTTGGGCCTGAGGCGAGAACGCCTTGCAATGGACGCATGCATCGACATTGTGAGCCTCTCCCAAACAGATTAGGCAGTGGTAATGACCATTCGCAGCAGGAAGTTTCGCTTGGCAAATAACACAGCGCTTGAAAGCTCCTTTGCCAGACATGTTTCTGATAACAACAACAATAATAATCAACAAGAAGTAATTGTCGTCAAAGCCAGTCCGAGGTCAGTAGCGATATCTGAGGTAATACCACAGCCGAAGGGGATACCAAAGTCGTAGTCAAAGCCAGAAATAGGTCAAAATACATTGTGATCAGAAGCCAAATACCAAAACCAGTAGGAGAAAGAGAAAAACATCGTCAGAAAGTCAAGCCAAGTCAAACCAGAGATCTCAAGAGAAAAGCACTAGCGAACAGAGGTTCCTTCAAGCTGCTAACGCGGCGGAAAGAAAGGAACTGAAGGAATTTTAGGCAGGAAGCCCTTATAAGGGACCATTAGGATGGGCGGAGTTACCACCAAAAATGTATCAAAGCACATTCTGCCTAGCGATTCTAGAAGGTTCCGAAGCTCTGTGCAGGCACAGGAGTAACCCAGCTGTGTGATTCACAGACCACGAAGAAGATCCAGTGTGTGTGCATGCGCGTGTATGCACATATATACATACACATTCAAAAAACATATAAATTCTTATTCCAGTACAGCAGCACCCTGGCATCCACTGATTCACCATCTGATGATTCAATTATCTGTGTATGGCAAGAGCAGGGGGGAGGTGGACGGGGAGGGAGGGAATGACTCTTGTGGCAGTGGTGGAGCATGCAGAGATGGAGGCCTGGGAGGCCATAGCAGCACGACGGAGGTGGTAGGGTGCGCAGTGGAAGACGCCGCGGCAGCATGATGGCGGTGGCAGGGCGGACAACAGTGATGGCGGCGTTGGAGGCATGATGGCGGTGGTGGTGGAGGACGCCACGGCAGCATGGCGGTGGAGGAGAGGCTGCAGTCTAGGCAGATCGGGATGCAGCGGAAGTCTGGGTCATAAGCCTCCCTGCCTCCTCCTCCAGGGCATTAGCTATTATTCATGGAATTCACCATCCACAGAACCCTCCGGAACCAATCCCCCGCAGGTGCGGGGTTGCTACTGTACACTAAAATCTGAGCTACAAAAGAAATAAGGGGCTATAATGATTGCTCTCTTAAACAAGGGCAGCATTATGTGCCAGAGTTCATAGCTCAGACCTGGGTGTTTAAAAGTTAGCAGCATCTCGAGTAAGTTTCAATAATTAAGATTAAGATAAATTAAGTCATTGTTGCCACGCAAATTTTACTTCCATTTCTCTAACATTACATGTCTAACTTTGGTCAACTTCCTTGACTATTATTCAAAAGAAACTGATTTTTAATTATACATTAAATAAAGGTTTTATTAAATGCTTTAAACTACACAAGCATTAAAATACATTTCTTTTCTGGACAAGATAGGAGTTTCAATATGACTTGCTGTCAATGCAAACTGTTAGCCAAAGAAACACATCTGTTTTGAAACATCATTAAGAATTACAAAAAGATGGAAACATCAATAAAAATAATGCCCAACCCAGGAGTGGATAAAGTATGGCTGTTTCTGCAGTCCCTGGCTTTCTTGCCTCTCTCATGCTGTCCTTTTCTGGACAAGTAACATAAAATAAAATAGCTGAATTCAGGCCACTTCAGGTTTGTCTGTTGACATTTTTTAGCACTCTTTGTGGCCCCTATGGACAGAAAATGGCCCCAGGATTTGCTGACCTTGCCCAACCCTGCTCTAAAGAATGACAAATGACAAGAAGATTTTTGTTCTCATTCTAAAAACAGACTAAAAATTGCATGAAAATTGAATATTCATTTTCAAAGATGGTTTAACTGAGGTCACATTAAGAAACTTTTAAAATAGCAATAAAAATCACATTCTAAAATCTAGTTTCAATTCTAGAAACTAGAACACAAGCATTTTAGCAAGGATTACATAAAGATGAAAAGATATGATTTCTACAGTTCTCTTTTTGTTTTGCATCTGCCTTAATTTCAATTGCTTCCTCTTCCATGTTGCCCTCATTCCTCATTTTTACAGCATTTTCAAAGTGTTGTATTTCATAAATATTTGGAAGTGTGCATGCCTGGCTTGGGAAGGGGTTTGTAGAAAGCTTTCAATTACTTTACTTATTTTATAAACAAGGTTAATGTACACTAAGTATAGTACTAGCAGCAATGTTCTGTTCCAGTGGAAATTTTACAGGTTATGTGCAGCTGAGTAAAATTCTTCTATTGCAACGAGTGAATGCTCTTACTAAATCCCAAAATAAGCCAGATTGACTTTGAGTGCCACCCTGAATCCATTTCTTCAATAATAGAACTATGTAATAATAGTCCTCTTTTCACCTGTTCTTTTCATCCAGCACCACTATAAAAACATGTATTTTATCACTGACTTTATGCCAGATTTCAAGCTACAGACTTGGATTAATGGCACTTTGGAGAAAGAGCAGAAGTCTGTTATACATGGACATAAAAGGCTTTCATCAGGTTCACATTAAGAGCCCCATGTGGCCTAAAAGAAACAAATTTAGATAGGATTAAAAAAAAATAATGCTATCTCTAACATATTGGTAAAATTGGTTGGATAGCCCATTCTTCTGTTGTTTCATTTTGTTTTCTCTCTCTTTTTAACATAAAGTGTTCCAGGACATAAATGCTATAATTTCTTTTTGAAGAACTAGAAAAGTCTTTATGCTAAACTGTATATAAAAATGTCTAAACTCCTGTTTTACAAGAACAAACAAACCCAAAATCAGTAACTTAAAATGGCTTCCAGCCTGAATTCAAGATGTTGGTGATGATGTACTGTGGTACCCACTCTTGAATACCATCCACTTAGAGAACTGTTTGGTGCTGATACAGACCACTTTGGCGCCAAGCTAAAAAGCTACAAGCTTTTAAGTAGTGACAAGAGAGGAAATTCCAAGACCTCACTGACAAATTACAAACAAAACTAATCACCAAGTCCAGATGGTTCTTAAAGAACTCCAAACTGAAACTGCTGATCTTCTTTACTAAAATATGTAATATGTCCCCAAGATCAGCCTTGTAGTACAGCATTGGAGAGCAGCCAATGTAATACCAAAAAGCCATCTAGGAAAGATCCAAGAAACTCCAAACCAATTAGCTTAATTTCCATTCCAAGTAAACTGATGGAAAGTGTTATTAAGGATTCTCAAACATATAGAAGGGACTGAAAAAGCCACATGGTTTCTGCAAAGCTGAAAGTGTCAATAAACATGTGGATAAGAATGATTTGGCTGACATTATCCACTTGAGCTTGAAAAAGTTTTTTTTTTTCATTTTTTTGTCTCATGCCAAAGACTCCTCCAAAAACTTACCAGTTAAGTAATAAAAGGATTTGTCCTCTTATGAACAACTGGCTAAAAAACAAAATTCACAGAGTACCAATAAATGGTCAGTTCCTGTGATGGAAGAAACTGAAAGTGTGCAGTTATGTCCCTCAGGGATCTGTATTTGTACTGTTGCTTTTAAAATTTATTCATACATAATCTGACGTTAGGGCTGAATATTCACATAGCTAAGTTTTCTGATAACACCAAATTATTTAGGGTAGTATGAACAGAAAGCAATTTTAAAGAGATCTAAAAGGATTTCTCAGGTCTGGAGAATGGACAGTAAAATGGCAAAATGATTAATTTTAAGCAAATGTAGAATGAACAAGACATTCCAACTTCGCACATCTTCTGGCAGCAACTGATCAAGAAAGGGATCTGGAGATTATGGTAGACAGCTCAGTTTAAAAATCTTATCCAATGCATGTCAACTGTAAAAATGACAGATGCCATAATGGGAATAATTAGAAAGGAAACTAAAAATAAAACTGCCAATATCATATTGCCCTTATACAAATGCATAGTGCCACTATATCTAGAATACTGTAAGCAGTTCTGGTAAACGCACCTGAAAAAGGATATTCTAGAGTTGGAAAAGGTATAGAAAAGAGCCAACAAAATGGTCAAAG
Source organism: Gambelia wislizenii (assembly GCA_030847615.1). Classification (NCBI taxonomy): domain Eukaryota; kingdom Metazoa; phylum Chordata; class Lepidosauria; order Squamata; family Crotaphytidae; genus Gambelia; species Gambelia wislizenii. The sequence goes on from JAUMIR010000003.1 coordinate 120,322,546, forward strand.
AACTGGAGTAACTGCCCTGCAAGGAAATGTTATAATGTTTAGGGCTAATGTGCTTTTTTTAAAAAAGAGAGTAAGAGGAGGTTTGATGCAAGTGTATACAATTAAGTATGGTGCAGAAAAGTACATAGGAGAAGGTTTTTCCCAGTTTCATAATAATAAAACCTAAGATAATCCAATGGGTTACTCAGAAGAGATAAAGCGAAGTACTTTACACAGTCCACAATTAAACTGTAGAAAACAATGACATTGGTTACCAACAAGCTAGCTTTAAAAGGAAAACAGATAAATTCATGGAGGGTGGTGTCATCAATGGCTACCACTCAAAACGACTACTATGTCACCTCCAGTTACAGAGGAAGTATGTTTTTGTTTATCTGTTGTGGGGAAGTTTGAGATGAAGGGTGCAACTGGTGGACAACTGACTTCCCACTGTGTGAGGAGAATTTTAGAGCAGACAAGTCTCTGGTCTGGCTTTTCTTATATTCTTCAATCTATGGATTGAATCAATATAAGTACATGGTTGAGTATCACTTACATTGTTTAAATTGTTTCATGTACTTTAGACCAGCGGTCCCTAACCACCAGTCCCTGGACTGGTCCCAGTCCATAGTCTGTTAGGGACCGGGCCACACTCAAGGTATCCAACTGGCAGTCAGCCTGAGCCTGGATGCTGCTTTTTGTAAGCTCTGTTCTCTCCCCTTCAAGCAACAATGCTTGAAAGAGAGCGAACAGAGCTTGCAAACAGCCTTATAGAGCTTGCAAAAACCTTGCAAAAAGCCCATCATGCATGTGCCACAAGGCTGGCTTGGTGGGAAGCCACAGCAGCCTCTCTCTCAACCTGACTGCCTGGTTGCTGCTTGAAGGGGCAGAGAAGAGAAGACACAACAAGCGAGCTTCTCCTCTATACCAGGCAGTAACTGCTTGCTCCAGCCTCCCTCCAGTTGGTGGCGCAGTGGTTAAATGCCAGTCCTGCAAGTCACCGTGTTGCAATTTTGATTCCAGCAGGCTCCAAGGTAGACTCAGCCTTCCATCTTTTCGTAGGTCGGTAAAATGAGTACCCAGCTTGTGGGGGGCAATTAGCTAACACACATTGGAAACTGCTTAATGCAGTGTAGATGTGTAAATAGCTATTGCTTAAAACAATTTGTAAGCCGCTCTTTTAGCCTTGAGGCTGAAGAGCGGGGTATAAGTAAATAAAAAATAATAATAATTAAAAAAAAGTATGTAAAGACATCCCCACTGTTTTTATCTGAGAACAACTCACTGGGATATTAAGTTTGAAAAACCTATATCCTTCCCAGCGGCAGCCTCCAGTTCCGATGCCAGCTGCAAAGGGAAGGTAGGAGCCAGCTGAGATTCCCTCCTCTCTTTTCCAAGTGGCTCCACCGATGGCTACTGCCTTCCCTTTGCTGTCCACAGTGGATTTTAGTTAGCAAGTGACTGGAAAGCTGCTTCAAAAAGGGAGAAGAGGGGAAATTTTGAATCCATAAACCAACACAATGAATGTTTCAAGTAGTTTCCCCAAATTCAACTGAAAATACAACTTATAATGACTTATCCAGTCTCAAAATTATTCAACCCCTACATGGCAAGCATCTTTAGTACTTAGTAGAGTACCCTTTTGCTGTTATGACCTGATGCAAACAAGATGCATAGCCAGACACCAGCTTCTGGCAGCATTCCTGAGAAATCTTAGCCCATTCCTCATGAGCAACGGCCTCGAGTTCAGTAATATTTTTGGATTTACATGCTGCAATCACCTTCTTCAAATCCCAGCAGATTTGCTATGAGGTTCAAGTCAAGTGACTGTGGTCACTGCAGAATCATCCAAGACTTCTGCAACCAAGCCTTGGTGGAATCTGAGGTATGCTTGGGATCACTGTCCTGTTAGAAGGTCCAACGATGCCCAAGCTTCAGCTTTCTCACAGACAGCATGTTTTCTCCTAGGATTTCCTGGTACTTCAATGAATCTACCTTCTTCTACACACTACAGGTTTCCAGTGCCAGGGGTTCCAAAGCAGCCCCTGAGCATCACCAAATCACCTGCTTAACTGTAGGCAGAGCGTTCTTTTCAGCGTATGCTTCATTCTTCTTCCTCCAGACATACCGCTGATCCATGAGGCTGAAAAGTTCCATTTTTATTTCCTCGCTCCACAGAACAGAATCCCAAAACTTCTGTGGCTTATTTAAATGATTTTGAGCATACTGGAGCCGACTGTTCTTGTGTTTTGGGGTCAGTAGTGGCGTACATCTTGCAGTTCTGGCATGGAAACCTTCTGCATTTAGTACACGCCTTACTATGCTCACTGAAACCTCAGTGCCTATTACCACCAAGTCATGCTGCAGGTCTTTTGCAATCACTTTAGGGTTTTTCTCCACTAGCCTTCTCAGAAATCTGGTTGCAGCCATTGATACCTTCTTTTTTCTGCCCCGTCCAGGTAGTGTAACCACTGTTCCTTTAACCTGAACTTGTGAACTATGCTTCCAATGGTGTCTCTAGGAACATTCAGTGCCTTCACTATCTTTTTGTATCCTGTTCCTTATTTGTGAAGGGCAATGATCTCTTCTCTTAACTTTCTGGACCATTCTTTTGACTCAACCATATTTCTAACATGCAGTCAAATGTGACACTCAACAAACCCCTAGCCATTTCAGATATTTCATGTGTTCCAGCTCAAGCACACCTGGTGCAACTAATGAAGCCCTTGATTAGTTAGTTACACCAGGTGTGGTTGAGACAACACCTGTTTTGCATATTCATGCTGTTGTAAGGGATTCTATTCAGGGGGTTGAATAATTTTGAGACTGGAGACTTGAAGCATTCATTGTGTTGAGTTATTTCAATTATTTTGTTTGATTTGTTCATTGCTAACAGCTGAAAGTCTGTAAATTATGACAACAAACTTGATTTACAATGTGGTTTGAATAATTTTGATTATAACTGAGTACCTTTCAAAATGGAACCTAAGGCAGCCGTTTTAGGGTACTAGAAGCCAGCCCTTTCTTCAGCCCTGCTTGTAGAAAGGCCAAGACAGAGCCAACAGATGCTTGCAATGGCCTGACGCCTCTGCTCCTGCACCACCTACAAAAAGCCCTCCATGTGAGTTCATACAAACAAATAGTAGAAGGTTGTCTGGCTGCTAACATGGTATTGACTACCTCTCTGTCATATCCTTTTTTCAACAACCTTTCCCACTCAACCTCTAAGCGTGGAGTTGTAACCAACCTGGATCTGGATGAAGAAATCCTTCTTGTGCCAGGAGGTCTGGGCACGGAGGTAGGGGCCACAGCTCCTGAATTTGTAGATGTACCAAATACGGAAAGGACAGGTTGCTTACCTGTAACCATAGATCTTCGAATGGTCTTCTGTGAATTCACACAGCTAAGTTATTCCTGTGCAGAGCATTCGGAACCTTCTGTTATCGCTAGGCAAATTGTGCTTTGCAACATTTTGGTGGTAACTCTGCCTCTTCTAACGGTCCCTTTAAAAGGCTCTCTTGCCTAATTCCCCTCAATTCCTTGAATGAAGCCGCAATCAGCGGTTTGAGGAACATTAAAGCATATATGCCATGTAAGGACAGAGGGGAGGATGGGCGGGTCTGTGTGAATTCACAGAAGATCTATGGTTACAGGTAAGCAACCTGTCCGTCTTCTTCGTGGTCTCTGTAAATCACACATCTGGGTAGACTAGCAAGCCTTCCCCCAGGAGGCGGGTATGTCCTGTTCATCAGTACATGACGACAACACTGTGTATTCAAACAACACATGGATTTATTGACAGCACATCCTTTAAGAAATAAGTAACTCATTATCAATCAAACTTACTCATTGAATGGAGGACAAAAGTACAGCCCTCCCAAAGGCAGCCTCGTTTTTAGAATGAGTGTCCAGTCTACAATGTGAGATGAAGGTCAGAGGTGATGACCAGGTGGCAGATGTTTTCTAGGGGCACCCCGAAAGCCAAAGTGAAGATAGCCCTTGTGGAGTGTCCACGAACCTGAGGAGGCAATGTTTTCTTATCAAGTTCGTAGCAAAGGGCAATGGTTGAAGTTACCCACTTTGAGAGGCACTGCGTTGAGATCAGTGCAGCCAGCTTCGAGTCCACGTAGGAAACAAATAGCTGAGGTGATTTATGGATTGGAGCAGTTCGTTGTATGTAGAACGCAAACGCCCTCCGCATGTCCATGGAATGTAGAGTAAGCTTGAATTTGTCCTTCGGGTTCTGCATCAACGCAGGCAGAACAATGGGCTGGTTGAGGTGGAAGCTAGAGACCACTTTTGGCAGAAAGGAAATGTCTGGTTTGAGTATCACCTTGTGTTTATGGAAGGCTATGTACGGTGGATCCAACCATAAGGCACAGAGTTCTCCAGCCCAACAAGCAGAGGGGATGGTGGTAAGAAAGCCAATTTTCCAAGAGAGCAGACGAAGGTCAGTTGTAGCCATGGGCTTGAAGGGTCGCCTCACCAGCAGGGAAAGGAAGAGTTCGAGGCTCCAAGTCGAGTTCGAGTACCGGGGGATGAAGGTTGATATACCCCTTCAGGAACTTTTGACTGTTGGATCTTGGAACGGAGAGGGTTGACCCCGAGCTTGGAATTCGACTGAGATTGCTGCCAGATAGCATCTGAGGGGTGATATCGAGAGCCCTGTTTCTGATAGGAGAAGAAATTAGAGGACAACTGGCACAGAACAAGAGTCCACATTCAGGCCACGCTCAGTTAGGAATGCTTCAAAACGTTTCCATTTGTATAGATGGGATTTGAGGGTAGATGGCTTCCTAGCCTCATCCACAACAGCTTGGACGTCAGGTGGTAAAACAACAGAAGGCATGGTTACAGATGGGTGGAGTCACAGACGTATCTTCCAGGCTGAAAAGCGGAGCGTCTTGAGGTCGGGATGTCTGACTCTGCCGCCCTGAATTGTGAGATCAGGATGGTCAGGTAATTGGATGAAGCACCGACCGGACAGGTGGAGTAACGGTGCGAACCACACCTGCCGAGACCACCATGGAGCGATCAATATTGCGTCCGCTCGGTCCCAACTGAGATTGGTGACCACTCTTGTAAGGAGCGGGAACGGAAGGAAAAGATAGAGAAATGGTCCTGTCCACCAGAAAAGGAATGCATCGCCTCTTGATCCCCAGGATCACATCCTGGAACAAAACAGCATGCACTGCTTGTTCTTTCAGGTCACAAAGAGGTCTATTAGAAGAGTTCCCCAATGACAAAAGATCTCCTGCACCACACGCCTGTTTAGCATCTCTTCGTGGACGGATGACATGGACTGGCTCAGTCCGTCTGCAAGAATATTCTCCCCTGGAAGATGGATGGATTGGGGAAGAATGTCTCGACGAACACACCAGTCCCAAATATGAAGTGTGAGTTAGAGAATCTGTGAGGACATCGTTCCTCCATGCTTGTTCAGGTAATACATAAAAGAGGAGTTGTCTGTCGGTAGGAGCAAGGTCCTGCCTGTCACCAGTGTCTCGAAGGCCTGAAGTGCCTTTTGAACTGCAAGAAACTCCAACACATTGGTATGGAGCGTCCGTTCTTCAGCACTCCAAATGCCCTGGATATCGTTGGCTCCCCAACCCAGTGTGGAGGCATCTGTCGTCAGCGAGACCTATGGTTCTGGAGGCTCAAATGGCAGGCTGGACAGTACGTTGCTTGGAATCAGCCACCAGTCCAGGGAGTGATTTACCCATCGTGGCATTGTCAAGAGCGTTCTGGGTGAATCTCGCAGAGGATTGAATACATTCAGGAACCAGGCTTGAAGCGTCAGAATCGAAGTTTGGCAAGGTAAGTGACCGAAGTGGTAGCCGCCATGTGGTCCAGTAGAACTTGTACCGCATGAGCAGACAGTCTTCGTGATCGACGGCAGTCGTGGATAAGGGTTGAAGAGTGTCGAATCGATCCCGAGGGAGGTATGCACTCGCAGTCACTGAATCCAGTCAGGCCCCTATGAATTGAATGGATTGTGACGGGGTGAGATGAGACTTTTCCATGATGACAACAAGTCCCAGGGTGTTCAGCACATCTAGGGTGAAAGTAATGTCCATCTCGAGCTGGTGTTTGGACCCTGAGACCATTAGCCAGTCGTCGATGTAAGGGAACTACCACTCCCTGTTGTCGAAGAAAGGCAGCCACTGCAGCCATGCACTTTGTGAATACCCTTGGTGCCATGGAGAGGCCAAACGGAAGGACACAGAACTGAAAAGCATCGTCCCCAATCTGGAACGCATCGTCTGTGGGCAGGATGAATCTCAATGTGAAAGTAGGCATCCTTGAGGTCTATGGATGCAAACCAGTCCCCTTGTTGAAGGAGGGGCAGTATAGTAGCTAGAGTGACCATCCTGAATTTCCTCAGGGCAATATACCTGTTCACCCCTCTGTGGTCCAGGATTGGACAGAGTCCCCCGTCTTTCTTCGTGATAAGGAAGTACCTCGAGAAAAAGCAGAAGTGTCGGAGATCAGGATCGATGGGTTCGATAGCACCTTTTTGGAGTAGCGTCTCCACCTTGACGAGGAGGGTGGCATTGGTCGTGTCCGACCTGTTGGAGGCAGAATTTCGAATTCGATCCAGTAGCCTTGTGTATGATCTGTAGTACCCAGGGGTCCAATGTTATTGAGGACCAGGCGTCCTGGAATGATGACAGCTGGTCTCTGAACAGGGGAGTGTAGGAAAAAAAGAGATAGTCACAGTGAGGTTAAGGTGAATCAGAACCTCCTTCTGCCATGGTCTTTTGGTTTTTGTCTGCAGAGCAGCCTGTAGCGGGAGGTCGAGCCCTGACTCCTCACCGAAAAAGCTGAAGATAGAGGTTGTTGGAATCGGGAGCACCTAGATGATTGAGGCATGTTCCCTCAACTGAACTGGAGGCCATAAGATGAGCCTTGCCAGCCTGTACAGTTCCGTGCGCGGTAAGTAGAAGATGAGGACAATGGCATTCCATACTTGCACACTGTGGTCCTCATCTTCTGTGTAAACTCTAGCTTCTCATCAGTGGATCCATTGAAGAGGCCGGAGTTGTCAAACGGCATGTCGTCAATGGTCGCTGCAGCTTGGGGAGCGAGTCCAGAGAAGTGGAGCCAAGCATGTCATCGTAGGGTGATGGAACCTGTGACAGTCTTGGCAACACAGTCTGCAACATGCCTCACTGAGTTCATTAGCTGCCCGGCAAGCAGCTGGGCCTCAGTCTGGATAGCTTCGGCTAGCCTCCTCCTCTCATTAGGCAAATTTTGAATCAGGGGTATTCTTTCCACAAGACCTGCTGATAAGCCCACACACAAGCGGAATAATTGGCAATTTGGAAGATAAGCCCAGCAGCCGAGTACATCTTCTTGCCAAATATATACAGCTTTCTGTCTTCTGGGTCCAATGGGGTAGTTTGGGCCCTTCGTTGTCTCTTTGCTTGCGAAGCCTCGACCACCACGAGTTGGGACGCAGGTGTTCTTTTAGCCAGTCAATGTCATCACCTGTCACCCGGTATAGACGATCGATTCTCTTTGAAGTTAACGGGATGGAGGATGGGTTTTCCCATGAACCCTGTGCCAATTTCAAGAGGGAAGGCAGAATAGGGACACTTGGCGCCGGAGGGGCCTTTGACTTTACATGGTGGTAAATAGGGTCCACCGGCTCCGACTCTTTCTCAACCACCTTCAACTCCAGTGCATGAGACATGTGCACAACCTGTTTGGAGAAAGACTGAACATCATCTGTAGGCGATGATGAGGCTTCGTCTAGCAGGTAAGGTTGTGGAGATAGAACATAAGGCATGTAGCTCTCAGAAGACTTGGAGGATATCCAAGAGTCAGACGATGGAGAGGGACTTCGGTGCCTATGGTGCAGCAAAGTTGTGCGAGTCGGAGGTGTAGGAGGCAAAGGAGGCAAGGGACGAAACGGACACTTGTATCTCAGCATCTCTACGCATCGGTACCAATGGGCTGTACTCCGGTTTGCGAGGTGTGTCCAGTACATGCAAGGAAAGCCGTGATGGTGTCCATACCATGGCACACAAAGTGGCAGCTTCAGTTGAAAGATGAAACACCGTTCCAACGTGGTGGAAATAGGTGTGTGGAAGATAGCCCTAGCCAAATCATAGGCACCGTAGGCTTGTGCATAATCTTGGATACTTGACGTGGAAGGCCTGGGCTCATCGACCTCAATAATGGATTCTGTCTGCACGTCAACATCAGAGGCAGTGTGCTGAAGGAGCTCTGCCCTTGAGATGAGTAAGGCCGGAGAGTGGGCTCGAATCCGGGCGGTCGTTTCCAAAGTCTCTGTCAACACATCCACCACATCAACCTCTAAGATTTCCAGAGAGGGAGTTGGGGTGCCGGTACAGGAACAGGGCCGTTCCATGTCAGATCTCTGAATTCAAGATTCTTCTTAAGTTGGAGCCACAGGCTCATGCAGTGTTGTAATGCCAGCAGCAGGTGGGTGCGGAGTCACCTCCATGGAGGACTTAGCCAAGTCCTTTGAAGTCCCGTTGCTTTGAGATGTTTGGTCTTTTTTTTCTTGGAGACCTTATCCTTAGAGGATGTTGAGGATTCCTGGTCCCAACAGGGATCTCTCAATCCTGCTCAGTCCTGAGGTGTCGCCTTCGAGGTCAAAATGGTCGAATCCGACAAAGCTCAGTCCTGAGCTGAGGATGGCTTGACTGCATGTTTATGAGAATGCCGTACCGCTTCAGGGTCGGAGGCCACAGACTGAAAGCGGGAAGTACTCCTTGATCAGTGACGCTTCTTCTGAGGGGATCAAGGTGAAACTGACCATCTCCTTTTCTGAGGTGAGGCCGGCTGCTCGGTAGCCAAAGTGGAGGCCGCGGGTGGTATAAGGGCCTTTTCATATAGAAAGGACTCCAAACGCAAGGATCAGTGCTTGCGAGCCTGAGGTGTAAAGTGGAAGGAAGCATCGACATTATGCGACTCTCCCAAGCAGATAAGGCATTTAGAGTGGCTGTCCAAACTTGGCCGCTTCACTTGGCAAATGGAGCACCACTTGAAAGCAGCTCTTGAGGCCATTTCAAGTGGCACAGTAGTAGAAGACAACCGGGTTCTAGCCGAGAGAATCAAGATCAAAACCAAAGCCAAACGATGAAGAGATACTGTCGTCAGCCAGCTGTGTCAAGTCAAATATGAGAGAGCAGACAAATCCAAGGAGTAGGCAAAATCGTAGGCAAAAAATCCAGTCTGAGTTGAAAACAAAAGTGAAAATCGATAGGATAAGTGACATAATGTTCCTTCAAGCTGCTAACGCGGAGGGGAATTAGATGGGAGAGCCATTTAATGGGACCGTTAGAAGAGGCGGAGTTACCACCAAAATGTTGAAAAGCACATTCTGCCTAGAGATACCAGAAGGTTCCAAATGCTCTGCGCAGGTGTAGGTATATCCTAGCTGTGTGATTCAGAGAGAACACGAAGAAGATCCATGGTCTTCGTGGCCACTGAGGGGTGACCAAAATCTCCTGTTTGATCTTCCGCAGCGCTCGCCCCAGTAAGGCTGTTAGAGGAAAGGCGTACACAATACCCACAGCCAGGTTATTGTCAGAGCATCGAAGCCTAATGCCCCTGAGTCCAAAACCTGGATACATAAAAGGCAGTTTGTGATTCTCCTCCGATGGAAAGAGATCCAGCCAAAGTTCCCCGAACCAGAACACTATCACCCGAAAGACTACATTATTGAGACTCCACTCGCTGTGGATCAGTGTGTCGATTCAACCAGTAGGTCTGAAAATTCAGTTTTCCCTGCAAGTACTCTTCCCCGATTGAGAGAAGGTGTTTCTCTGTCCACAGGAACAACAACTCCGCTTCCTCCATGAGGGCCCATGAGCGGTTCCCCCCCCCCATTTGTTTATATGGGCTCTGGTTGATATGCTGTCTGTTCAAATCAGCATGTGCATCCCCGCCACCAATTGGAGAAACTCGGCCAGGGCAAGTCTCACCGTTCTCAATTCCAGAAGGTTGATGCTGAACTTCTTCTCCTGGGGTGACCATAATCCCTGTGCCACCTGATCTCCGCAGTGAGCTCCCCAACCTGTCAAGGACACATCCACCATCATTACTACTATCCTCCTTGGTTCCACAATTGGAACCCCCAATGTCAGGTGCCCAGAAACCCACCAACCCAGAGATGCCTTCACTTCCAGTGCAATCTGGTGGCTAACGCAGTGTAGATGTGTAAATAGCTGTTGCTTAAAAAACAATTTGTACACTCTGATAGCCTTGAAGCTGAAGAGCAGGGTATAAATAAATAAATAAATAAATAAATATCTTCAAAAATCTGCAGGCCTTCCCTTGCTATCAAATCCTGGAATGGAAGGAGAAACCACTGAAGTTTCCTGAGGTGAAATCGGGCCCACGGAATCGAATCTATACAAGCAATAATCAACCCCAGCAGTCTCACAAAGGACATCAGTAGGGTCTTGGTTTGCTCTAGCACCAACTGCACTAGTTGTTGGATCTTCTGTCTCCTGTCCTCGGACAGAAAAAACCGATACCTCCTGGTGTCCAGCACATTCCCCAAGTGCTGAAGCCTCTGCACTGGGTCTAGGTGACTCTTCTCTCTGTTTACCAGAAATCTGTGTGACTTCAAACACCACATTGTCATGATCACGTCCTGAGATGCTGTGGTCTGAGAAGGGGCCCTGATCAGGAGATCGTCCAAGTAAGGAAATATATGCACTCCCTGTGATCTCAAATGTGATACCAGAGCCACCAACACCTTGGTGAACACCCTTGGGGAGACGACAGCCTGAATGGAAGCACTCTGTACTGAAAATGTCTTTCCTTGTACGCAAAACGGAGAAAATGTCTGTGTGCCGGATTAATCATAATGTGGAGGTATGCTTCCTGGAGATCCAGAGAGGCAAGGAAGTCTCCCCCCTGGAATTCCTTCTAGAATGGATCGTAAGGTGTCCATTCGAAACTTGTGCCTCGCCACCCTGCGGTTGACGCCCTGAAAGTTTAGAATAGCCCTCCAATCCTTGTTCTTCTTTGGTACCAGGAAAAGAAGGGAGTAAGTCCCTGCGAATGTCTCCGTCTCCGGAACTGCTTCTATTGCCTGCACCTGAAGCAGATGATTGATGGCGATCTCCATCCGATGCTGTTGTTCCACACAATCAGTTGTGCATGACTGCAAGAAGATGGAGGGTGGTTTTGCCAGGAAATCTATTGTATACCCCTAACTCACTATTCTGGTGACCCAGGCATCTGAAGAAGTATTTTCCCAGATCCCTGCAAAACTGGTCAAGTCTGCCCCCCGCCAACCGGTGAAAGTGGTTGGATCTGGCCCTTTGGAAGGATTTTGAAACATCCCAATTGCCCTTGTGCTATCTGAAATCCCTCTGGTAATTGTACCTGAACCCTCTGAAACTTTGGTAGTTAGCACAAAAGGATCTACGATCCTCCTTCTTGGGCAATGAAGGCAGAGTCTTCTTTTTGTCCTTGGTTTCCACTAAGATTTCCTCCAATGTCTCACCAAAGAGTTTCCCCCCACTTAAACAAGCAAATTGAGAAATTGGCTTTGGCCTTGGTGTCAGCATTCCAATTCCTTAACCATAGTTGGCGCCTTGCGTCACATTCACACCCACTGCCCTGGAAGAAAAACAAAGGATGTCCAGGCAGACACCTTAGCAATTTTATTCATGCCTTGGCAAAACTTTGTTTCATCCTCAGGTACATTACATTGGTAAGCAAGTCCTTAGACCATATAATAGTGGCTCTAGCGAATATGGAGACAGCAGCCACCACCCGAATGGCCAGGGCAGACGCCACCTGAGACCTACGGAGAAAGGTCTCAATTCGCTTATCGTCTGGTGCCTTGAGATGTTCATCTCCATCTCTAGGAAAAAGAGAACCAGAGACCAACCCTGCCACTGGAGTATTGCTGGCTGGCAGTTTTAGGAGGTCCATTACCTCCCCAGGTAGGATGTATAACTGCTTGGCCAACGAGGGTTGGGTCCTCGAGACCCCTGGATGGTTGTGTTCCCCCACCAGGGCCTCTTTTAGAATGTCTGGGAAAGGGAGCACACTGCCAGTCCCTTTTCCAGCAGCCCTAAGTTCAGGGACCCCCTGGTTGGACCCCCTCCCCCGCAACCAGATCCGCTGGTCCCAACTCAAGGGCCCTTAGCACCTTCTTCAAAAGGAAAGAAAAAGTGGAAATTTCAAAAAGCCAAGGAGAGGCCTGTTCCTCCCAATTCTCCCCCTCCCCCTCAGAGGAGAGCTCCCCCTTCTCCTTGGGTTTGGTATCATCCTCCTCCTCCCTGGCATCCCCCTCCGAGTTGGGGACCAGGGCATATTCCTCCTTTCTCGGTCTCTTGCGAGGTGGGGAGGTCCCTCCCCCCTCCTGAGCCTCCGTAGCCACGTTGCACCTCAGCTATGCCAGTTCCTGGCCAAGCCCCACTTTCTCCTCCCTTCTCTTTGCAGCCTTACCGGAACTGCCGCTTGCAGCGCTTCGTGGAGGGAGAGAAGCCAACCCCCTCCCATGGATGCATGGATAACAACCCCCGGGTCCCCACAGCACTAACGCCCACCGCCAGAGCTTGCCACACATTCAAAGTGATCCACGTGGCAAGCAGTGGCGCCAAGCCCTTACCTCCCAGCAGCAGCGGGGGGAAGGTCCTCCGCAAAGGCACCGTCCAGCTTGCCAGCTCCACCAGGCATGGATGCGTCACTGGAGGCTCCGTGTGGCGTCGAGCCCCCAGCAGCCGTGCGGCCCGCCTCCTGGCTGGAGGCCCCATTGTGCTCCAGCACCTCCTGGGCCACCAGGCTCAAAGTGTGCCCCAAGAAGGGACCATGGAACTCCACATCCTGGCACTGCAAGCCAGCCTCAGTCAGCCCCAATGCTACATCCTCCTTGGAGGAGGAAAGCTCTCCCCTTGCACGCACTTGAGCATGCAGGCTGCCATCTTAATTCCTTTGTTCCCCTAGGTAACAGCTGGAGCAAATGGAAGTCCTAACCTGCTCCTCCACAAAGCAGAACAGAACTGGGGAGGTAGGGGGCTGGCTCCAACTCCGGAAAGGGATAGTCTTTATTTTTAAATTAGTAGGTTGTCCTGCCTGTGATTGGATTGAGGCGTACCCATAAAAGAAGTCCCTCCCCACGCTGCTGGAAAACAACATTTAGGATAGAAATGTGTAGAGTCCAATCCTGTTGATTCTCCTCAATCTCCTTCAATACCATCATTCATTTGTAGGTTTTCTTTGAGAATTTTGGGGCACAAAACCAGGCACGTTGTCATACCTACAAGTGCTATAGTTGGGACAGGAGGAGACCATCTGAATTGGCCACATTCTTTTCAGGAAAATTAACAGATCTTCCTCATTTTCAACTCTACAGCAAGCATCCATGCCTCAAATTTGGACTATGGCATTCCACTCAGGAACCAAAATGGGAAATCTAATCTGATTCAGAGCTGGTACCAGTTAGTCCAAATTAGCCCAGTTTACATCGCTATTAAAGATTCAGCTGAACTGGTAACACAGCACTAGAATATCATCTTCTCATAAACAGCTTCTACAACTGTTTGATTAGAACATCTTATTTGCAAGCTGATGATGCTCAAAAACTAATGCAGATGGGTTCTTTCCCAGAGAAAAACTGCTGAGTCAGAAGATACCACCAAAAGTTTGAATGAACCTCTGTCATAAGTATGGTAGCACCCAATAAGGTATGGCACCATGAGATTATTGCTAATTCAAACATCCCAAAGTTAGGGATGGGAGATACAACAGAATAGCTTTTTATCAGCGTGGGCACAATACATCCAAACCCAAACTATTCTATAGCTAGTGAAGTGTTCATGTAAATTACCAAAGGTTTTCTGTGGGTTTTTTTCCAGGCTGTGAGGCTGTGTTCTGGAAGAATTTATTCCTGACTTTTCGCCTGCATCTGTGGCTGGCATCTTCAGAGAATGCCAGCCACAGATGCAGGTGAAACGTCAGGAATAAACTCTTCCAGAACACGGCCTCACAGCCTGGGGAAAAAAAAAACACAGAAAACCTATGGATGTCGGCCGTGAAAGCCTTCAACTTCACATTAAATGACCAAAGTTCATCAAAACTCTGCAGCTCCCATTGCCCCAGATTTCCTAGCACTGATAGGTGTTAACTGTATGAAAATCAGAAAAAATGTGAGAATCAAATGGTGGAGGGCTCAAAAGATATCAGATGTTAGAGGATATTATTCATATATATGTTATTACTGCATGCACGCTACCTCGGTCTAAGTTGTACTATGTAGGATTTATGGAAAACATACCATACTACCACTAATGTATCTACGTCTTGCCTTCTTTTGTACCATGAGGTACACAGAGATGAAAATCCTAGCTAATTATTACTAAAACTTGTATTGATGACCAACTGAATTGAATTATATAATTCTTATTAAGTTTTTAGTTAGCTTAAAAGAATGTAATAGTGACTTTGAATGGTTCCTGAACAATCGTAAGTGAGGTTGCTAATTTTCTAGAATCTTTTGACTATTCCTCTCCTGCCCAAAACAGTGCTTATGGGCATGGCAACACAGAGGTTCCAACACCAAATACTTTGCCACTGATGCTCCAGATAATCTACAGATCTTACAACCTGCTCCTTAACTAAAAGCATTACCCTTGAAAAAGGCATCTGAGTAAAATGTGGGTGGTATTGCATTCAAGTGGTTTTGATTCTACATGTTTATTTCTTTCTAAAAGATGATGATGGCGAATTTCTGCTAAATAATATGGTATCTTGCTTCAGGAACATCCAGTGTTACCTTATTCCTCACACTTTTTTACCCATACATGACATTACTGAATAAGGTCATAAAGGAGCTTAAAGGAGTGCATTGCCACCAATATGTAGATGACATGGAGCTCTATTTCTTTTTTATCTAACCCACCCAAGAAGGTGGGAATACTAGATCAATGCTTACTGCAGTGAAAGACTGGGTTAAAGCTAACAAACAGAAGTCAAATCCAGCCATAACAGTGGCACTGTTAGTTGATGATTCCATTGTCCAGAGAACTGATGTGGAATCTTTATTGGGCAAGACTGATTCTTTCCACAACCACCAAGTTTGTAGTCTGAGGAGACTCACTGAAACATCTGTCATCAAAGGAACAAGTAGCCTCTGTGGCACTGAGTGCCTTTTAACAGCTTTGGCTGGCATCCCATCTATGGATGTGGATGAACTGGTGAATATAATAATGAGAGGCTTAAGTAGGGCTAAATGTTACGTACTAGCACTCTTCCATATGCACTGATATCAAAAGCAATTTTGGGAAATTTAAAATGATGGTTAGCTCTATAAAGACCTAAACAGTTTATGGTGATATACTGTACAGAACTTTTAGCCCTTCAGCTGTGGTTGGATTCTAACTTTCATGAGCACCAGCCAGCGTGGCCAATGGTCAGAATGTGAGTTATAGCCCAACATTCCGAGGGCCATTGGTTCATCATTCCAAAGACCAAAAGTAGTATTATTTGTAACACTTTAAGTAACAAAGGCAAATATCATTACTTCTAACATTTTAATCATAACAATGTTCAATATTGCAAAATTTTGCATAACAACGTTTGATTGCCACTGTAAATGGGAGTTTGGGGAAATGTGGAATGTTTTAAAATTTTATTCTATTTGTTCTTTTTAATAGTTGATAGTGACATGTTAGTGCTCATTAGGTACAAGCAACTAGTAATGGGGTAATGAGTAATGCATTACTTGACAATTAAACAAGCAATAAAATAATGAGTAAGGGCTTTTTTAAGGATTCAGTCTGAAGGACTGCCTCTTCCTATACATACCTCTCTGAACACTTTAGTCATCTACATGTACACTTTTGAGTACTGCCTCAAACTGAGGTTAGACGGAGGCAAAAGAAAAGACTTTTTCAGTGAGCCGCAACACACACACCCTCTCAAGAGTAGCGTGCCTGGCATCTACTCCACTTTCTTTTCAGACAAAAGGAAGCCTTCTTTATTCTCCTGTTACGTTTGCCATCACATTACTATTATAAAGTTTTAAAAATATTTTTTAAGTATTGATATTAATATTTTAACTTTCACTTTTTGGGCAGCAGATTCTGTCCTTTTAAATTATTTTAGTTCTGATATTAAATTATATGACTTGAACTGGAGTCGAACTGTTTTGATTCTTGTTTCTACACTGCTAGATTTTTATTGTGTATTTTTATTGTATTTATTGATTATGCTCCAACATTATGAATTCTTCTCAATTGCACCTTGTTTAGAGAATAACTGTGTGACAACCATTTTTTAAAAAAAATCATTGCCAAGTGTCCCACTTTTTTCCACAATCCCTGCCAACTCATACAAAAAATCCAGATTTTATACTATAGTTATACTGTGTTTTCATACTTGTTTAAATATGAAATTACTATTACTACTTTTTTGCCTTTCTGACTAATTAAAGTATTAGGTATCACAGGAAGAACATTGTTAAACAAAACACATTACTGTATTGTACAAATATGCAATCGTCACTGGAAATCTTTGCTTTAGTTCTCTAGACTGAGAACTTCTCTGAAGCTCACATAAAGAACATGTACCATATATTCCGGCGTATAAGATTACTTTTGAGCACTCAAAACTGCCCTCCAAAATTGAGGGTCGTCTAATACGCCGGATATACTTTTGCTTCGCCTGCCTACCTATCTCCTGCCTCTTTGCAAAGGGAGCGAAGAGGCAGGAGATGGGGCAGGGGGTGAAGCAAAGTGTTTTACAGTTCATTCGCCCCCCTCCTCTGCCTTCTCCCCCTTTGGGGAGCAACGGAAGACAGAGGAGGGGGGCGAATGTTGCGGTTTGCCGGGGCCGCTGCTCAATCGCCTCTGCAGCGGCCGAGGCAAACCGCTAGATTTGCCCTTTTCCCCCACCTTCCTTGAAGGTGCAGGAAAAGGGAGAAAATGCCCCGTTTTGCTCCGCAGCCCGATCCCTCCTTCTGGGCTCCCTTCCAAAGGAAGCCAAGGCAGGGCAAGCGGGGCCGTGGAGCCAAACCCCAGGATTCACCCCCTCTCCCCACCTGAAGGTGGGGAGAAGGGGCGAAGATGCCCAGTTTGGCTCCGCGGCCCCATGTCTTCCTTCTGGGCTCCCTTGCAAAGGGAGCCCAGAAGGAGGGATCGGGGCTGCGGAGTTAAACCCCTAGATTTGCTCCCTCTCCCCACCTTCAAGGAAGGTGGGGAGAAGGAGCGAAGATGCCCCGTTTAACTCTGCAGCCCTGATGCCTCCTTCTGGGCTCCCTTAGCCAGGGAGCCCAGAAGGAGAGATTGGGGCTGCGGAGTTAAACCCCTAGATTCGCTCCCTTGAAGGTGGGGAGAGGGGGGGCGAATCCCAGGGTTTGGCTCCATAGCTCCGCATCCTCCTTCTGGGCTCCCTTCGGAAGTGAGCCTAGGAGGAGGGATCGGGGCTGCGGAGCCAAACGGGGCACCTTCGCCCCTTCTTTCCACCTTCCTTGAAGGTGGGGAGAGGGGGCGAATCTAGGGGTTTGCCGCAGCCGCCCCCGCTTCCCCCGCCTTGGTCCCCTTCAGAAGAGCCAAGACGGAGGGAAGGGGGCTGCTGAGGCAAACTGGGCATTTTCGCCCCTTTCCTCCAGCTTCGAGTCAAGTTTGACTGGAAGGTTGAAGAGAGGGGCGAATGTTGCGGCTGGCTGGCTGGCTGGCTGGGAGAGCCCTCCCTGCTGATCCTGTTCGCTTTCCTAACTCACGAGGAGATCCTCCTGAGTTGGGAAACAAAGAGCCAGTCAGCCAAATTGAGGGGGGGTCTTATATGGCGAATATATGCCTAAGACTAGATTTTTGGTTGGAAAGTGGGGGGGTCTTATACGCCCAGTCACCTTATACGCCGGAATATACGCCGGTATTTTAACACACAGAGATGCAAATTATATCATATAAACCAGGCTTTTAGTATATTTTTATATACTAACAGTTTCTACAACAATCTCATAAAATGAAGGTTAGTCTTGAAAGGGAACAGATTTATTCAACTGACTGATCATTCTACTTCTTTTGATT
Source organism: Gambelia wislizenii (assembly GCA_030847615.1). Taxonomy (NCBI): domain Eukaryota; kingdom Metazoa; phylum Chordata; class Lepidosauria; order Squamata; family Crotaphytidae; genus Gambelia; species Gambelia wislizenii. The sequence goes on from JAUMIR010000003.1 coordinate 120,340,554, forward strand.
AAAAACAAATTCACTTCAAAAAGGTAAAGCAATGAAAATGGGAGGTTCTATTCCAATGAGATCCTTTCAGCTACTACTGTATTTCCTTCCACTTCTAACACAAACTTGTCGTATGCTCATGCCAGTATAGCCAAAGCCACATCCCCTACACACAAAAGCAAATCTGTGTAACCTGCATTTTAAAAGGAAACCCCAGGAAAACAGAGAGAAACCCACAGAAGCACCCTAATAATAACTCAATATCTGATCCGCAAACTGAGAGACACACAAGTGTGTGTGGGAGGGTTGAAATGAAGTGGTTGGGCAACCTGAAAAGAGGGAAAGAGACAGAGAGAACAGACAGATAAACCTAATTATCTATATGTAATTTCTTGATTCACAAGAAGAAGCTATTTTAAAAGTATGTCCAGATATGAAGGAAGAATCATTCATATACACCAATGGAGACAACAATTTTAATGTAGCTTGGGTTGTGTACATGTCTGTCCAGTTTTCCTTTCAGGGGAAAAAAATAGAGGACTCAACGGGGGGTGGGGGGCTCAAGAGGGCATAGCCTTCTTGAGAAGGCTCCATAAAGAAGCACTCCATACAGAAACATTTAGCTGCAGAGCCCCACTTCCATGTATACATTGCCTGACTGTTACCTACATGCAAACATCTCTGCATTTAATAAATTCCCCAAACCTTGAACACTGTTTTAGAGCATGCTGTGACAAAGAAGTAGTTGAAAAACTATATACAGTTTGCCCTCCACATTTGCGGTTTTGACTTTCGTTGTTCCGTCTATTCGCGGAAACCTGCCGGAGAGTTGCTCCTCCTTCGGCTCCCCACACACACACAGGGAATGGGCAGCTTTGCTGTGAGTGCTGCAGGTTTGCTTGGCATTTGTTCCCTCAGAGGGCGGCAGCCGAAGGCCGAGCAAACATCTGCCGCATTCCCCACAAAGCTGCTGAGCTGCAAAAGCCAAGCCTCAAAGTGCTCGGTGGCGGGGTGGCGGCATGGTGGCTTCGGAGGCCCCGCAGGTATGGTGGTGGCAGCGGCAGGGTCATAGCAGTGGTGATCGGGGGAGCGAAAGGGAAGGGGACGAAGACACTGCTTCTCCACCCCCTTTCCTCTTAACCCATAGACTCATGGCGCCATGGATCAGGTCGGTGGAGAGGAAAGGGGATGAAGGCACTTTGTTTCTCCACTCCCTTTCCTCTTCACCCACTGAGCTCAATCCGACTGAGGAGGATTTGCATTTGCATTTTCCTCTTCAACCGAATTGAACTCCGAGGGATACCCGTGTTCAACAGCTTTGTGGGCGTCCTGGGAGTGCCCCACTTCAATCGGCTTTCAACCTTTGAGTGTGTAGAGCAAAGGCTGATTCAAGCAGGGCACTCGCTGAGGAAACCGCGGGGGGGGGGTTCCTGAGTAAGTGACCCACTTGAATCAGCCTTTGCCCCACACACAAGGGTCGAAAGCCGGTTCAAGCAAGGAGTTTGCTTAGCGGGCGGTTTCCTTAATGAGCTCCCTGCTTGAATCGGCTTTCAACCCTTGAGTGTGAAGGGCGAAGGCTAAGGAAAGCTGTGCATTGACCAAGGAAACTGTCGCTGAGCCGCAAAGCCTCCAAGTGCTCGGCGGCGGGGCCATGGTGGCAGTGGCATGGTGGACGCAGAGGCGGAGACCCTGGAGGTATGGCAACGGGGGGCATGGTGGGAATGGTGATGGTGACGGTGTATGGTGGCGGGAGTGGAGGAGGCTGGGAGGCCTAGGCAGACCAGGTTGCAGCAATGGCAGCCTGGGCTGTACATAAATTTTTTATTTGTGTTTTTTCCACATTCACAAGGTCTTGTGCCCCTAACCCCTGCAAATTTGAAGGGATGACTGTATATGAGAGCAACTCAATGCTGAAGTCCATTTTCACAAGACATCGTAGTGTTCTGTCTACATTACCAGGATCCCCTTTGAAGGTAACACACCTTAATATTAAGTTCAACACATACACTGAAGCCAGTTCACAACCTCCATGACAATAATAAGGATTCCAGGAGCAGCACACCTAATTTATACCCTTCCCAACCTGCACAAACTGACCAAGGAACCAGAAGTCACAAATGGAAGTTACTTCTGATCACAAGTAGCCTGGTATGGCCTGGTATAGGGGAGAAAACTGACTCCCACACACACTTGCTGGGCTGCCCACTGTATTCTAAAGACTCACACTCCAACCCTTCTATGCTTTCAAGGTAGACAGCCAAATAATTTTACACATCTCCAGTGGTAGTCTGACCTAAATAGACTTGAGTGTTATCTGGGAGCTACTGAGTTAGCATACTGTTATGGCCTGGAAAAAGCAAGAGTACTTTCTACTACCTCACTATTACAGTGCCAATTAATGCTCTCGCATACAGGACTACTAAAAACTGGAATGCAACATACTGGAATGCATATATCAACCTGTGTAGAAACTAACTGAATATAGCTCCATCATTAAGAAAATAATAAAAGACTCACCAAGTAGAAGGCAGCAAATTCTACTTTTCATTTATTAGCACAATGGAAAACAACAGTACATAAATATTTCAGATGACCTATCAAATCTACACTGCTTCCATCTAGTCCAACAGATTAAATTCTATTTACTGAAATACACTGCAGTCTGTGTTTAAAGAAGCTCAATAATCACAAGCTAGAAATCTGGGCATACCTGAGACAAAACCTTGTCCTATGAGAAAATTATAAGTGATTTTATTCATCTCTAGCAAGAAGTCCCAAACAGTGATGAGCAATTCCCATAACCTCAACCTCAATAAACCCATTTCTCGTTTACATCCTAATGTTAAGAAGGCTTCCCTTAGGCCTAAAACAGTTGGGGAGGGGATTGCAAAATTGCTCCATGCCAAGATGTTCTATTTTTACTTTAAAGGGGGGGGGGGGCGCTGAGAGTCCTCAAAAATGGTCTTGGGAAGCTGCACTCTGTCCATCACTATATAACATCCATCCCACCACACCATTCATGCAAATACAGGACATGCTGATGAGAAAAATACAAGGCTACTATTATACCTACCCATATATTCCGGTGTATAAGATGACTGGGAACATAAGACGACCCCCCCCCCACCAATTTTTAAGTTAAAATATAGACTTCCCCCCCTTCGTCCAGCCAGCCACCTGGCTGGAAAGCCTGCCCCCCCCCACCAGCCAGCCAGCTCAGTGGCTGTAGATGATGGAATAGTCTGTGAAATTAAAGGACTGAGAACAGCTTAAAAAGCATGGGATACTTTGAAAAATCTCTGTGGTGTTCAATCTTTGGAAAGTAAGGTTTCATTAATAATGAAGTTGGTTAATATGAAGCTATCAAATCCCAAATTTTTGAATGAGCACATTAATGATTATAGAGCCACATTGGCAGACTTGCAAACTCCTGGAGAGGAAATCCCCAAAACTATGCAAATGGAAATCTTCCTGGCAAGTTTACTAAAATAGAATCCCTAAATGGAGGGCAATTAACACTTCAAAAGCAAAGCAGTCATTCTCACAGCAGGGGAAAAGATCTGCTGGGCCTATAAGATGACCCCCCACTTTTGAAGAGATTTACAAGTGTAAAAAAGCAGTCTTATACACAGGAATATATGGTAATTTGGTCCTTAGCCCTGAAAGCCTTGGAAAAACTAGATCAACTGCAGCATCTAGAACACCGGAAAACAGGAAGGTGACTTGTACCAGTTCAGGTCATTGGTGCATTGATCCCAGAACTGCCGATTGGCAGCAGCTCTCCAGGATTGTAGGCATATTTCCTTTCTGGGCCTACTGAAAGATACCTGGTCTTGCCAGTGGTCTCTTATCAAAATACTAGCCAGGTCTGATCCTGTGCTTAGCCTCCAAAAAGATTTGGATATGGTGCTAACCTTCACATAGTAGTAGCAGCAGCACCACAACCACCACCAGAGGCAGGAAGGAATACTTTTTATCTCTTTCATCAAATCAGAAAGTTGCAATTTGTTCTGATTCAGGTTTAACAACCACCAGTTCACATGTAAAGGCTACAACAACACACTGTTTACTATTAAAGATAGTCTGGAAACTTCAAATAACACAGTACAGTATTTACTTGTTTAATTACACTATTTTCCAGCCTATTTCAAAAACTGGAAACACAAGGCAACAAACAACCCAAAATACAGTGGTGTGCCTCTGTGAAACTGAAATACTATTGGAACAAAGCAGACCTGACACATCTGCAATGACTTCTTAGAACCTTTCAGACACAATACAAAATAAGTAGTTGGTGCATACACATTTCAATGTGCTACACAAAACCCAGAAGTGCTTAACTGTGGAAGCATAAGTGACTCATATTTAAGTTTACTTTTGTAAGATGTCTAAGCCACTTGTAGCAGGATGAAGACTAAAGACAAATGTATTTAGAGAACTAGCAAAGATAAAAACCAAACATTTCTCAAATAAAAAAAAAAACAAACCTTTTTCAACATCTTGTTTTGCTTGTGGAAGAATTCCACCTTGATGTCACCACACACTGGCAAAGGCTGAGGAAATTCGAAGTACATGTATTTGTCTTCACGTCTTGTGGGTCCTGAAGTGGAGGTGAATATCTTTACCTTGAGCTGGTAGACAACAAACTGAGGATCTGCATGATAACAACAAGTAGTCCACAACAATCAGTATAACGGAACTGACTTCAAAAAGGACATGAACTTTAAAAAGCCTTTTGCCGTGAATATCAAATAGGAATTAAGTTATGCTATTTAATTTACATAAGCTAACAAACCTACCGGTTTCTAAGGCAAAGTTATTCATCATTCATCAACAGTCAAGTACTGGATTACTAAAAGCCTTATTTCTTAAGGAAAGTGTTTGTATAAAATTGAGCACAGATACCCACAGTACTTGAATTAGTGGTACTGGTGAGAACATTTCCAAACTAACTATGAGATCAAAATTTAATGAAACCTGATATAAAGCACATTGTTGGAAGTAAGAAATGTGCTTTATGGATGCTCTAATCAGTGTGGTATAGTTGTCTGAGTGTTGCACTATGACTCTGGAGACCAGGGTTCAAATCCTCACTTGGCCATGGAGACCCAGTAGGTGATCCTGGGCAAGCCATATTCTCTCAGCCTCAGAGGAAAGCAAAGGCAAACCCCCTCTGAACACTACTTGCCAAGGATTGCCATAAGTCAGAAATGACTTGAAGGCACACAACAACATATTTATACATATTAACCAGTTTACTATCTATCATATTACTATATATTCTGGCGTATAAGATGACTTTTTCAGCCTGTAAAATCAGCTGAAAAGTCAGGGGACGTCTTATATGCCAGATACAATTCTGAGAGGGGGCTGTCCCAGCCCCATCTCAGACTCGAAATGATGGAGGTGTCTGGCTGGGGGAGGGGGGAAGCTTGCTAGCCACCTTACCCCCCTCCCGCCCAGCACGGCTGCACGGGGGGGGAGGGAACGTTGGGCGGGAGGGGGTCTTCTCCATGACTCTAAGTCACGGAGAAGATCCCCCCCACCCAGAGAGGCTGCAGGGGGCAGGAGGAGCCTTGTTGGGCCAGAGGGAGTCTTCTCTGTGACTTAGAGTCACGGAGAAGATCCCCCCCACCCAGCGAGACTGAACGGGGCGGGAACAGCCTTGCTGGATGGGAGGGGGCCTTCTCTGTGACTGAGTCACAGAGAAGATCCCCTCCTGCCCAGCGCGGCTGCAGGGGTGGGTGGGGAGAGCCTTGCTCCTTTCAGCATGACAATTTAAGTGACAGCAGTTAAAGGAAAATAAAGCAATGAATATGCAACTGTAGTATTAAGGAAAATGCATGGTAAACGCTTCAGAATATAAAAGTACGTATAAGAAGAAGGCTAGTCTGCTAATTCCAGTTTTTCTTTATTGAAGAAATAGGGCATTGTTGTGTCCCAAGTGATGTATTAAATAAAAAATCAAAGGGAAAAGAGTTTAATGGGAATTAAAAACCTACATTCCTGACTTCTGCTAAATGTTTGACCTGTTTGAGACTGTAGATTTTGGAAGTATGTGAATTTCAAATCTAACAGGTCCTTTGAGATTTTCATTTGCTTTCATGCTATCATTGCGCCTAAGTATGTGGCATGTGTTGCTTCTGGTGTGTGGAATGGATTGCTAGCCTAATGGAAATAAACTACTAAGGAGATTGAAGATCGAAGTCCGAGCACTATTTCTTAATAGTCTGCAGCATCAGTCTTCAGGTTGTATACTTTCTGTTACTTTAAGGTTCCTTGGAGGTAAGAAAGTCGCAGGTTCAGATTTTGTTGATTCCTCATGCCAATGATTTTAAGAGATTAATAAAAAATAAGAAATTAAAATAAGATCTGTTGGTAGTATATCTTCCCTGTGTGATTTTGCTCAGGGGCTAGATTGCATCATGTGCCCCCTCTCACAAATGGAAACAGGGGTAATGTAAGGCCAAGCAACCCCAGAGTATGGTAAAGATGGCAAATGTTATCAAGGAGGATGAACATACAAACTAGGAGGTTTTGGCTGAGTCTACAGAGAAGGGCAAGACTTACTCTCTTCCCACCCCACCCCCCATGCTGAGTTTTTGAGTGCAAACTACTGAAGTAAGCTGAACAACAAACAAACAAACAAAGGGGAAGAAGGGGAAAGAAACTGGGACAGTTTAACAGCAGCCAAAAAAAGTGGGATGACGGATCACGGCTTCGGGGAGGGTGGGTGACGGGGGTTGTCTTATACGGCGAGTATACCCTAAACTCTATATTTTGACTTAAAAATTGGGGGGTCATCTTATACACCCAGTCGTCTTATATGCCAGAATATATGGTATGTCAAAGACATGAGTAACAAGAAGGACGACAGAAGTCAGGCCTCTATAAATATGAAGTTTATAGATACTGCTAACTTGCCTTATTAGGCAGTCATGGAACAAAGCAATTTAAAATGACTTCCAAAGACCCTTGCAACATAACACATAAAAGCAAAACATCCTACTTTCACCACTGTACACACACATTAAAACGTTCTAACAGTTTCAGCGATCAACAACTGTAGCAGGATATGACCTCATACACCTTGTCACATAAAGTCTAGAAGATAGTAAGAATAGGCAACCTGCAAGGCAGTAAACTGATCTAATATCTCTCTGCGTGGAACTTGCTCAAACTTAATTTGTTTCAATGATGACCATATTAATAATTTCCATTAACTTAAACCTGTAGGTGAATCTGTACAGCACAAACTACCTTCCCAATTTGGAAAAGTATAGCTAATTCTTATCAATCACTATACTGTTGTGCATAACTAAAGCCACCCAGCAATGTTTCCAGTCAGCCCTGTATTCAGAGATGACAGCAAACTTATAATGTAGTGTGGACACCATATCCATGCAACAGACAAGACTGTGCCATGTTTTGAAGGGGCAATGGAAAACTAGTGCAAATGCTAAGAATCAGCCTCTATAATGATGGTACATTATAGCTGACAAAAGAAACTCTAACAGGTCCTGTAAGTAACTACATTCTTGAGGGAAAGCTGGAAAACATGTATGTATTAGAAGGATACATGTTCTCCAGCTTTGGCAGATTTATTATCTTCCCATGCCTCTCATTTTTTGTTATTTGTTTAATTCCAAAAATAGAATAATGTGGAGTAATTAAGCATGAGATAAAGATCTATCCATGGTCACAAAGTAACCATTAGCTGAGTCAGCATTTGAACCCAGATCTCCCTGTCCTCAGTCTTGACATTATACCATAGTGAAGCTACTATATAATGGTTGATCCAATCCCACACTGAAGATACTTTTCACTGAAGGGAATAAGTAATCTTCTCCAGGGAAACAGACACTTTGTGTCCATTTACTAATTCCAGTCAGTCAGATAACAGTGCAATTAATATCATTTTGATAGTCAAATCTTAATTTATATAAAGGGATATAGGGATAAATTGTCAACATTGGTAAATGTAAACATTTAAGCCCTGGTGGTGCAGTGGTTAAATGCCAGTACTGCAAGTCACCACGTTGCAAGTTCGATTCCAGTGGGTTCCAAGATTTACTCAGCCTTCCATCCTTTCCTAGGTCGGTAAAATGAGTACCCAGCTTGTGGGGGCAATTAGCTAACACACATTGGAAACTGTTTAATGCAGTGTAGATGTGTAAATAGCTATTGCTTAAAACAATTTGTAAGCCGCTCTGATAGCCTTGTGGCTGAAGAGTGGGGTATAAATAAATAAATAAATAAATAAATTTGCTTGTCAAGGTAATACAGTTTTATAATAGTTTATACGTCTCTGTTTCAGTGAGCAAATACAATGGACCAAAAATGCAAATAGAAATGGTGTCTCTCATAGCAGAAGTTATTAAAAAGAAACTTACTGCAAGTGCCACCACTGAACATTGGAATTGTTTCAAACATCATTTTGTGAAAGAGCAGTGCCACTGGTCTGTAATCCAGATGATTCTTTAACAGGTAGCTATAGTAATATACATAGCGCCTCTGACTGGGAATAGTTACTCCCTAAATTAAAAAAGGAAAGAACAGAAAAAAAAAATTAATCATGTGTAACATTTTCACAGCTTATTACCTGAACTGACTTTCATGAATTACATTCTAAAAATGAATCATAACAGCTGCATATAGGCAAAGCTGTCTAACTATACACTCTTCAGATTGAGAAATTTAGCATAATTCTGATGGACCCAAATAAGCAACCTAAAAGGAGAGTTCTGAGGATAAGCAGGAATATGCATTTAATGTATGATCCAGTTTACAATTTTTAATTAAGATTTTCATATAAAATAAATGTTTAATATATTTAAACAAAACAGCAAACATCAAAGGAAAATAAAAGAGGGAAAACAATTAAAAATATAGATAGGAAGAAAAATAAAAGAAAAAATAAAAGACTTCCAATCTTCTCTTCAGCAGTTATTGAAATATATAAATCTATACCTCTCATCTATCACAATAATTTAACATCCTATTTTCTATACAAATATGTGCTAATAATGAAAATCAAAACTTATAAAATCATATACAGAAAATCAATAAAGAGTTAGTAATCTTTAACAGAAACTACTACTATTACTACTATTACTCTTCCCCTAAATTAAACTAGATAAATCTTTTCATTAACATTCTAATTTAAGAGGAAGGTATCATAGTACAAAATATAAAATATTAAGTCCTTTCACCTTTATTAAGATAGAAAAGAGTTGGGAAAACTATCTGTTTCTGCCTCCTCTCTAACTCTTTTCTAGCTGTCTCCCCAAAAAAACAAATCTCAACTTCACTGTAAAAAAATAATATTTTTTCCCATAGCTCTTTCCAAGAATACCCTTCCCTCATAATAGCTTTTCTAATTATCTATCCCAGCAGCCCACATGTAAAGGAACCTTAATATCAATGTGGACAGCTTCTTAAATGTCATATACCCGTAAATCATTATTTTATAATAAACTCCTTTACATTAAGACAACATCAAATGTCAAGCAACAGAATAACATCTAAAATCTAACAAACCCATATTTCTTTATCCGTTCATACTTTAAATTTTAACCTTTGGGTTTTTTACCAAATCTTTGCCATTGCATAAATTGAACATCACCCATCAAATTCCCTAAGACCTAGGGAGGGAACATCCTTCCACTTAAAAAAACTTCCCAATTTATCTTAGAGACTTTGTTCTCATCTCTCTCCTTCTAGAAGACTAGCAGAGAACCAAATACCATCCTTGTCTCCAAGACTCCGCCCCCCCCCATGGCATTATTCTTTCCAGTGACTTTACCACAGCTTTCAGTGTTCTCCCCCCATCTCAAATTTCAAGAAGATTATCCAATTTTGCTTCTCCTTTTCCATGCTGCCAATGTTGTTTCCTCTTCCATCTTCTTCCCAACATCTCCAATACTCTCCTCTGGTTCCTTTAGAAACACTTCTGGATCTCCAAAGTCATATTGGTCTGGCTGCAGGTCACCATCATTATTTTTTTCTCCAAACTCCAATATCTCTCCCCCCTTGTTTGATTCTCTAACTTCCATCATAGCATCCATCGCTAATCTAAAGCTCTTGTAATCATTTTCATCAATTAAATTTCTCCCATATCTTCTGCCAAATTGCACAATCTCATTCATTTTCTGAGGGTTGAATCATTGTTATTCTTCTATTGAACAAAAACTTGGCATATACAGTTGTCCCTCTATATTCACAGATTTGACATTCACAGATTTAAGTATTCACGGCTTGAAAATATTCTTTAAAAAATAATAATCCAAAAAGCAAACCTTGATTTTGCCATCTTATATAAGGGATACCATTTTGCTATGCCATTGTATATAACAGGACTTGAGTATTCACGGATTTGGGTATTCATGGGGGGGGGGGTGTCCTGGTACCAAACCTCAGTGAATGTGAAGGGACAACTGAATAGAGTTAACATTTTTGTCTCCACAGTAACTCCTCAAATACAGTGTTGCAATGACAAAGCCTGACTGTTTAGTTTCTCTTGTTATTCATATTGCTTTCAATGAGAAGCCTCTCACAGACAAAACAAATCCACTTTCCCATAACAAACCAATGCGTTTCCGTAATCCATTTTTTACTCGCACAGTACTTGTAAAAACAGCCAGTCTTACAACTTTATAACTTTCTGTCTTTTGACATTACTCTACTCTTTTGTCAGTTTAACTTTTAAGTCACACTCTTAATAAATTTCTTCTTTCAAAATGCAATCTTAAAAATCTTTAAAAATAGTCCTTAAAGTCTCTCATATCAATACAGAAACCAACTGAGGTAATGATGTAATCACTGAATCAAGCATCTCTTCTGGTTTAAGTTCAAGTAATTCCAAATGTTATTGAGAAGTAATAAAGAAAGTGAGATTGCAGGCTCAGTGTCCTTTCTAGCCTTGCATCCAGCAGCCTTGAGCTTAATGTAATTCCACCACCACCCATTGTTCACATTTAACTTCTACAGTCCTCGCAAGCTTGGCAAGATTCTCAGACTGATGTGGGTGATCTCTACGCTCTTCCCGTCTCCTGGAAGAGAATCACCAGCCAGAACTTGCTTCTGAGCTGGTGATCACCACTTCAACAGCTTTCCCTTTCACAGAGCTCAAAGCCTGCCATTTTCTCAGCCAGAAATCCCACTAAACCTTCCCTTAGAGGCACTGGAGGAGGAGGAAAGACTTTTCTCCTGCTTCTTCCTGCAAGTATATGATTGCAGCAGATTGAACGGTAGCCAGACTTCACCTTGGCTCCTGTGACATGGCTGCTCCATTGTTGACAGGAGGTGGGCCAAGCAGTCAAGCCTTCATGGCCCCCCTGTGAAGACACTGGGGCCCTTGGGGGTCCACAGACCACAGGTTAAAACCACTGTTCTAAACTGTATTGTTTTTAACTGTTGCCAAGTTGACTTCAACCTATGGTGATCCTATGAATAAGAGACCTCAAAGACTGCATTATCAACAGCCCTGCTCCGGTCTTGCTGACTCACCCTGGAGACTCATGCACCACCCACCCACCCTCCTCCTGTTCCCCCCTTCCCATCTCCTTCCGCGTTCCCTACCCTGGTGAGTGAGCAGGCGAGGTAACACACATGTTGCTGGGATCAGTCACCCCGCCAGTTTGATTTCCTCCTAGCTACCACAGATTTGACCAATTACTAAGCTTGACATAGCTGAGCACAGCTCAAGATGTGTTCTCCAAGTCCCTATTAAAAATGGCATAGGGCTGCAGCAGAGGTGGTAGCAAATAATCCACAGATCATACAGGTACTTTTGTATTTATGAAATACGGTTGGAGGAGGCTAGAAATATTTGCAGTTTTCCCACTTTCACAGAGGTCCTGTGCCACTAACCCCTGCAAATGTGGAAGGATGTCTGTATACCAACCGTTTTTAAAATGTCTGAATGTTGTTATCGTTGCCTAACAATTTTGATTCTAGTACTGTGGAAAGCAAAGGCTAGTGTGGTGTAGTGGTTTGACCACTGGACTACGACTCTGGAGACCAGGGTTCGAATCCCCATCTGGCCATGGAAACCCACTGGATGACCTTGGGCAAGTCATTATTTTCTCAGCCTCAGATGAAAGCAAAGGCAAACCCTCTCAGAACAAATCTTGCCAATAGGTTCACTGTAAGTTGGAAACAACTTGAACGCACACAACAACAATTCTGACAGGGTTTTTCTTTATAAAATGGGAGTAGTTCTCTGGAACTATTTATCTATTTAATGTATACCCCGCCTTTCTCCTAATAAAGAAAATGCCATCCTTATCCAATACAATAATACATTTAGAAGATGCAGTTTCAAAACAAAGCTGGTACATGTAATCCAACAGACAAACAAGATGTTTGTCAAAATTTGCATGAAACTTAGAAAATAATGTTGACCTTAATCAGTACAGAGCAAGAACATTCCAAACCATTCTGAACCATTTCTGCAAAAAGGACAGCAAATCCGAAAACAGGAATCGTGCTAATTTCATTCCACAGTTTTTAACAAAAAGGAGTCCATGAATGCATGTGACCTACTTCAGATTAACATTTCGTGAAGACATTTGATCCAGACTATCACCCTCCTGTTGCTCCTCCAAATATAACTTAGGGAAATTTCCTAGTTATAAATTTCCAAAATCCCCTTAGTGTGAACATATATGTTATATAGGAATGTCAAATAACAAAGAGGCACCATATTGATGGCACGTGTAGAAAATCACTACATAGCAGCACATTATGTAACTGTGCCAGGACTGGAGGCTAATGACACAATCAAGTCACTCTCTCGGCCTCAAGAGGAAAGCAAAGCAAACCCCCTCTGAACAAATCTTGCCAAGAAAACCTTGTGATAGATTCACCTTAGGGTCACCATAAGTTAAAAACAACTTGAACACTTACAACAACAACTTCTTTTAACAGTCTGTGTCCTTGCTGGCCCACATTTGGCTACTTTGTTATGGAAAGTAACCTAACTCACAAGAGATCCAAACATTCTTGAGGTCATGGGAAAGATGTCTTATTCTAAAATAATTGATTAAAAGAGCCATAATACCCAGCTTGCTGGAAGTCTTGCTGTTATCTCTATACTGATCAGATGTGGGTAGGTATATCCAGATGCAGAATGCTGTCCAGATCCAGATAAAGTGTTTATCCAGTTTAGAACAACCAGTTTGAAGACAAGCAGCAGGATATTTGAGACACAACAGTGATTAGAAAAGTAGTAAGAGGCACAAACACCTTGAGTTCACATCCATGAACTACAAGAAGAGATGGTATTTCTCAATTCTCTAGCCTTCACAAGCCAATGAAAGAATTAGGCAGTTACTGTATGAAGACAACTTTTTATGAAAATATAACAAGCAATGAGTAGAAAAGTAAAATTTAAAACAGAATCTAATAACATAAAAGGCTGAAGCTTTCTGAAAGCCCCAGAATTACAGCATCTTCCTTCTTAGTCATGCTAATGGGAAGAAATACTGGGAAATACCATTAAGGAACCTGAACACAATCAAGTGTGAATTCAGGGCAGAATATGAAAACACAATTTTTATCTTTAGAAAATCCCAGGTAAGGAGAACTGACTTGTAAAGCTGGCAGTTCACTGATATGTGTGGTTCAAATAAGGGCTGTCAAGGCAATAATCTCACATAATAGCAGCATATAACTTGTGCTGACTATCTGCTCCAAAATTTTAGCCACCACTGATGTAAACACAAGGGGATAAGCTCCAGCTGCAGTATGCTTGGCTGGTTCATGATAATCAGATTAGCAAGAACATTTTCATATAGCATGTGGACAATAGCATGATCTTTGGAGGTACATGGAAAACCCAATATTTTACTGCATACACTGTAACTGAAGATGATGATTTTTCTTCAAGAGTGGGACTTATTACCAAACTGTTTATTTTATATACTCCTTGTCCTTGTTTTGGGGTTTTCTTTACTTTTACACACTGCACTGGTAACTGCATTGGAAACAAAATAAAAGAAAAATAAAATACTAAAATTTGGAACATTGGTACTCACTGTGAAGGTTCCTTTTCAGCAGTCTTGGGGAGGGAATCCTTAGATTGGGTTTGGCTTCTCCTCCAGCGAAGACAGGCAGGGCCATCAGCCAATGAAATTTAACTTATTCACCCTAGGCAGGAGAGACAGCCCAACCTTCCCAGGGATGTCAAAGCGAGCTCCAGGAACAACAACAACAACAACAACAGCAACAACAACAAAAAAGATAAAGCCACCAACATGGGTGGGAAAGGATTCCCTCCCCACGACTGCTGAAAAGGAACCTTCACGATGTTTTCCAGCAGTGTGGGGAGGAAGTCCTTAGACTGGGACCTACCAAAGCGGTCCATACTTGGGTAAAAAAACCACCTCAACTATGGAAGAACTTGTTGCAACACCCGATGACCAAAAGCAGCCTCAGCCTAAGGGATACTTGTCAATCTGGTAAAGTTTGACAAAGAAACATGGTAGGAACGACTTGATGGTCCATCCTTCCCTTTGTTCTCAATTCTGAAACCCCTGTCTCCTCCAAGGGCAAAGCAGGGGAGGGGGGTGTCAATCCAAGAGCGGTCTGAACTTTCTGCACCAGTAACTGGAAGCTGCCTGGTTCAAAAAACCTCAGAGAAACTTGATCCATGCAGACATCACCCTCCTCCAAGGATAATTCCCCCTCCTCCTTATCAGAGGCTGTGACAGAGTGCTTCTCTGAATCCCCCTCATCCCAAGAAATCACAATCATATTCTTCTGCCTCTTCCTCACTTTACATGGAGGAGCAGATTCTACACATTGAAAGGGAACAGCCACACCCTCCTGAAAAGAGGCTGAGCCAGAGGGGAGACAGGCCATTTGTGCTTGCCATGAGGCAGGGAAGCTCGGCCCCTACTGGGGCCTTTTTGGCACAAAGCCTCTATCGCCATAGGTGCTGCTTCCAGGGCTGAATCCAACCCTTCCCCCCTGAACTGCCCACAGCAACTGTGTACCGCGCAATGAAAGCAACCCAATAGGCCAGCTGCGGGTGCAGTTCAGTACCGTTGACCACAAGGGGGGAGGGAAGGAAACGACCCGGTACCCACGTGCCTGGCTAGAGAGGTGTCCATTGCCCCCACCACTGCACCTGCTAAAGCCTCTACCACATGGTCCGCCCCAGAGACCAGGGCCACATCATGCTGTTGCCAGAGCGGTGAATCCCAGGAAACAAACGGCTTAACCTCCAGATGGGTCAGCCTGCAAGAGCCCTGAGGATTCCGTCTCCTCCTCAGACAAAAGGTCGGAAACTGAGAGAGTACGGGCTGCAAAGCTGGCCATCCTCCCCAGGGAACAGCAGTCCTGAAGTGCTGGAAAAAAAGGACCTGAAGAACAACCTGTTCATCCACTGTGAGGCAGGACAGAACTGGGAATATTGTGTTGGCTGTCCTCCCTAGGGTAAATTAAATTTCATTAGTTGATGGCCCTGCCTGTCTTCACTGGAGGAAGAACCAAACCCGGACTAAGGACTCCCTCCCCACACTGCTGGAAAAGGTGTCTACTGCACAAAGTCGCCATCAAGAAATCTAAGTCAACACCAGTTTGTACTTAAGATACACAGAATAGCAGATGTTTTAACCTTTCCCATCAGTCATACGTGGTAAATATAAGAAGTTAGGGTGTGTAGATAATGATGTCCACAAACTGGACATAAAGAGTGCTTCTCTACAACAGTAATATGTCCGCAAGTCTTTTTTTTTTTAAGAGTCCAAGACTACATTCCTGTGTCCAAAAAGGCAAGGATACTTCCCACAACAGCACGTGAAACTTCTGGACTGGAAGCTATTTATTTGGCTAGTTAAAAACACAAGACAACATCTCCCAGATGTAAATAGAGTGTGGGGGGTGGTGGTTCTAACTTAAACTGGAGGAGCCAACATTTGCCTGTTTTATTGTCATTGTTCCCACTTAGCTTATGTCTGGGGGGAAACTCCCTTTTTCTTGGCCCACTAACAGTATCACCACAGTATGGATTTTTGTTAGATTGTTTGCTTTTTGGCCATGATAACCATTCCTGAAAAGCATCTCCCCTTGACACTGTAAAACACTGATTGAAGAATCTCTGATCTGCTGTTGGGATAGGCTGTACCCCTCTCCAAAACACAAATGGATGTCCTATGATGCCAAAAACTGAGGTTGAAGTGTTGTGCCCAAAGCAAAGAATGAATGAAACATTATTTTTACAGCAAGTGTCGACTGAACGAGAACTGATGGCTGCAGTGTGTAATGGGACATCATTTGCACCCAAACGTTTGCTTCTGGTAAAAGAACAGGTTGCTTACCTGTAACCACAGATCTTCGAGTGGTCTTCTTTGAATTCACACAGTTAGGTTATTCCTGCGCCTGTGCAGAGCATTAGGAATCTTCTGGCATCGCTAGGCAACATGTGCATTAATACATTTTTGGCAGTAACTCCGCCCACCCTAACGGTCCCTTATAAGGTGCTCCCGCCTAATTCCCCTCAGTTCCATGAATGATGCCAAAACTAGCAGCATCAGGAACATTAAGCATGTTTATATGATGTAACAGGACATAGAGGGGAGGATGGGCGAGTCTGTGTGGAGATGGTAGGTAGGGCCGGTAAGGATCCCACTGGATGGCCCTCGTGGTCTCTTCCAACTCTACAATTGTATGATTCTATGAAGCAGTGGGTGACGGACTGAGATCTCCTCATAACAGAGAGATAGTGCAAGGCAGTGGAGTAGGTGGGGTCAGTGGCAACAGACGTTGATCCCGATGTGGGGATACCTGGCTCCCCACATCTTTTGTAGGTACAGCCCATGATTCCTCATATCCGAGGAGTCACGGGAAACAGCGAACACTCCGACCAGTACCCAAGTCTTTCAGGTCAAAGGCTTGGGTGGTCAAAACATGAGAACTCGTAGGAGACATGAAGTCAGCCTGGTACACTGAGCATGCAAGGTCATATGCCAAGTAGGCAGGCTCATCATCATGGATCCTAAATGGGAATGGTCGTGTTCGTGTAGCGTCCTCAGATTCAATGACCTTGATGTCGATGTCCGCAGAGGAGCGCTTGAGCGCTTGGGATCTCGAGACCACCAGGATCGGTGACTGGCCCTTCTGTTGGGGGACACACATCCGTGTCGACACCCGATGGCACCTCCACTGTAACGATCTCCACCAAACCCGCAGGAGTCGGGGCACGGCATGGCACGCTTCCCTCAGCAGCTGTCACTGGGGATGTTCGGGTGGGAACAGCCTCGGCTTCGACAGCAGATGGCGGCTCAGCGGTAACGATAGCCCTTGCAGCCTTATCGGTAGAGACCGCAGGTGGAATGGCCGTCAGCTTCGACTTCTTCGAAGTATCCTTGGACTTCTTAGATTTAGAGCTGTCCTCATGCTGAGAGGCGTGCTTGTCCTTTTTCTTCCTCTTTAAAGATTGCACAGTATCTCCAAAGGTAACAACCCAACTGGTGGTTTCAGAAGAAGGAATGAGGGATCCAGCTGGAGGCACACCGCATCTTCGGTGAAGGAGCATAGGTGTTCTCTTACTGAGAAGGCCATAAGTTCTGATACCCTCCAAGCTGACGTGATTGCCACCAGGAAGGCAACTTTTAGCATTAACACTCGCAGTGAGACCTTTTTCAAGGGCTCAAAGGGATGACAAGTTAGGTGGCGCAGGACCAGAGGCAGATTCCACGAGGGGAATCTGTGGTGTACCGGAGGCAAGATTAGCGTTGCCCCTCTCAGGAACCTCCTGACGTGTGGGTGGGTCGAAATTTGACCCCCTTGTGGGCATTGGATGAAGGCAGCCAGAGCGGCCGCCTGTCTCTTTAGGGTATTTGGGCAGAGACCACTGTCGAGGCCCTTCTGTAGAAACGCTAATATGTGTTGTGTCGTGGCCTTGATCGGATTTACCTCCTCTGTGGCGCACCATTGTGAGAAGACCTTCCATGTGGCTTGGTAGATCCTCTTGGTTGAGGGTTGGCATGAGGCCAGAAGTGTGGCTATCACATTGTCTTAGTACCCACAATCCCTCAAAGCTCGCCACTCAATCTCCACGCCGTCAATTGCAGCCATGTCATGTTGGGATGACTGACCGGTCCCTGCTGTAGAAGGTCCAGGTGTGGATGGAGCCTTAAGGGCTGTTCGACCGACATTTCCATTAGATCTGAGAACCATGGTGGACGTGGCCAGTGAGGGGCAATTAGAACCACTTGTACCCCTTCCTGCCGAAGTTTCCTGCATACCTTCCCTATCAGGGGAAGGGGGGGGGGATGTAAAGTAGGCCTCTTGGCCACGGTGAGCTCAGGGCATCGATTCTCTCCGCTCCTTGATGAGGAAACCGGGAGAAGAACCGGGGGAGCTTGGCATTTTGGGGAGATGCAAAGAGGTCCACTGTCATCTCCCCAAATCTTCTCTGTACGTGAGAGAAGGTTTCCTGATGTAGTTCCCATTCCCCTGGAAGCACTGTGTGTCTGCTTAGGAAATTAGCTTGTGTATTCGCCTCTCCCTGCGCCGACAGTGATTGTATTGTAGACTCTGCCCAGTGGAGCAGAGTTTCTGCCTCTGCGTGCAGTGACCTCGATCTGGAACCTCCTTATCTCGCTATGTAGGAGCGAGTCATGGTGCTGTCTGTCAGGAGCAGTACATGTTGATCCTTCAGCATATGGGAGAAATGTGCCAGGGCTAGCTGAGCCACCTTGAGTTCCAGCCAATTTATGCTGTGACCTTGCTCCTCCCTCAACCAAGTTCCTTGAACTACTTGGTCTAGGCAATGGGCTCCCCATCCTGAGGCTCACATCCGACGTGACCACTATCTGGTGTTTGATTGTTAGGGAGGATCTCCTGGTGAGATTCCTCGGTTGTATCCAACACTGAAGTGATGCTCTCAGGGCAGAGGTAATCTCCACTATGAAGCTCTCCCTGTTTGTTATCCAATCCTGGTGAGGCAAGAGCAGTATCTGCAGGGGTCTGGAGTGGAATCTGGCGCACGGCACCACTTGGATTGCCGAGATCATCAAGCCGAATAGGCATGATAGAGAGGCGATTGGTGCTCTCTGTTTTTTGCTTATTTCCTTTGCTTCTCTCTGGAGTGTCTTCTATCTTTCTTCCGATAGTGAGACGCAGTAGTTCACTGTGTCGAGTTGTACTCCCAGGTGGATAATATGTTGTGACGGAACAAGTGTGCTTTTCTTGAAGTTTATTAGGAATCCATGCTCTTGTAGGCAGGTGGTTGTTTCCTGAAGATCCCTCTGTGCCTTGTCCTTGGAGGGCGCTCTCAGTAAAATATTGTCCAGGTAGGGGTATAAGTGTATCCCTCTGGTTCTTAAGTGTGCTATCAGTACTACCATTACCTTGGTGAACACCCTTGGGGCTGTTGAGAGCCAGAATGGGATTGCCTTGAATTGGAAGTGTTCTTCCCTGAACGTGAACCTGAGGTACTGTCTGCTGTCCAGATGCATCTTGATGTGTAGGTATGCTTCTGCTAAATCCAGAGAGGCTAGGAAGTCTCCTTCCTGGACGGCTTCCCTTATTGATGACAGAGTTTCCATCCAGAAACGTTTGTATGTGATGAAGGAATTTGTGAACTTCAGGTTTAACACTAATCTGAGGTCCCTGTCCTTTTTGGGTACCGTAAAGAAGTAGGAGTACACCCCCGAGGAACGTTGTGAGCTTAGTACTGCTTCTATAGTGTCTATCTCCAGTAGGTAATCTATGGCTATACCGAGGTTCCTTCCCATTTGAGCATTGGCTGGAACTGGGGCGGGTAGGAACCAGTTCCTTGGTCTTGTGTTGAACTCCACTTTGTAACCATGGGTTATGGTCTCCAGTACCCATCTGTCTGTGGTGGAGTTCAGCCAAGAGTCTAGAAACCTTGATAGCCGTCCGCCTACTGGGATTATGTCTGAGTCAGGATTGTTGGCGGGAGGAACCCCTCTGCATTTGGGTTCCACCTCTGCGGCTTGAGCCTGCATTGGAGAAAGGTGCGTGTTGAATGATGTAGTTGGTCTTCGACCATGCTGGTCTGGTGAAGCGGTAGTCCCCCCCTCCGTCTTCTGTTGCCCCTGAAGTGACAAAAGGAGTTGGAATACTGAGCTGATCGTCTTGGTGTTTTCTTGTCTTGCTTCTGGCTCACCGAGGGCATGGCCTCTTTCTTATCCTTCGTCTCCACCAGAATGTCTTTGAGCGCTTCAGTTTGGTTCCCTTGAAGGCAGACGTAGCTAGGGTGTTTCTGGACTGCACGTCTGTGTCCCAACATTTAACCCAAAGTGATCTCCGTGCCAGGTTGGCAGCGTCTGTGATAAAGTGTAGCGCATGCTGGATCCTGTTGAACACCTTGTGAAGGGATCTAGTGTCCAGGTCTTGAGCTTCCATGACCTCCTGAAACCAGATAATGGCTGCTCGATCGATCAGTGCAGTGGCTAGTGAAGCCCTAATCCCCAATGCTGAGGCTTCGTATGATTTCTTCAATCCGCCATCAGCCCTCTTTTCATCAGGGTCCTTGAGGGATCTTCGCCTTCCCTAGGCGCCAGAGAGTTGGAGACCACCAGCCAGTCGACCACCAGGGTCTTAAACCTGTTGAGCACCTCTTTGGGGAAGTTGTAAAACCTCTGGGCTGCGGCCATGCCCCGTCTACCTGAGGCTGGCTTGTGCCATTCTTCAGCTACTGAATTCCAGAAGACCCTTGGAAATGGGAAGAGGGGCCTCTCCAGCTTGTTTGACTGCATGAGCACGCCACCTTTTCGCTTTCCAGAGTCTGTGTTTCCTCACTATTGTCCTGTTGGAGGATAGGGGGTGGGATTTCCACTGCTGCTAGTGCTTTACTCTTAAGATATGGAAATTTTTCACCCTGGAAAATCCTGTCTGCAACTTAAGTTTCTGAAATGTCTGAGTCAGAAAGCTCCCCCTCCTCCCTGCCTACCGGTGCGACCTCATCAATATCCCCTATGAAGTTGTTCCCGAGTGAGGCTCGTCGGATCAGGTCCTCCCCCCGAGGCCTCATCTGACTCCTCATCAGATGAGTGTCTTGAGGGAGGTGCCTTCCTTTTCTTTGTATGTGCTTGTTGGATCGGACAATGGGCTGTGACCTCCCTTTCTGATGCCCCCGTTCGCCTTGCTTCGCTGGGCAACTCCTGCCTGGCTCGGCTGGAGGCCCTGTTGCGAGTGCATTTTCTTGTTGACCCCTGATGTGCTGGGGAGACTGGCTTGGGTGTCCTCCTGATCTGATAGGAGGGCATCCGATAGCATCTGGAGTGCCAACCTGACGGTTTCCTTTTTGTCCGAATGGCTCTCCCCCTCCCCCCATCTCCAGGATCCCTCGGGTCCTCCCTGTCCCAGGACTCCCCCATCTCCCCCCAATCCTCATCCAGGGATTCCTCCCCAGAGGTTTCCATTAGGTTCCCACCTTCATCTTCCTCACTCGAGAAGACTATGGTCTCTAAAAGCCTCTTGGTTGCTGAGGCTGCTGCTGCCGAAGCAGCTGCCAGGTCGCGTTTGGGAAAACCTTCTTCGATGACCTGGCACAACTCCTCCCCCATCAGGGCCCCTCTTACTTTCTCCGGGGCCTTCTTGCCTTTTTTCTCCTGGTCCTCGTCATTGTTGCAGGAGATCCGGGGAGGCTGGGAGGATACCTCAGCCCCCGCAGTTCCCTTGCCCTCTCTCCGCTCGGTCCCTGCCGCTTCTCTCGTACGCAGCTTGGGCTGTTTTTTGCCTTAGGCACACTCCCGGAGCAGCCTTTAGCGAGGGCCTGCTCAGCCTCTCTGGCTGCCTTCCTCTGAGCCACCGGAATGATCTGGTGGGCGGAGGAGACGGAGGTGAGCTCTGCTATGGAGGCTTCTCCGGAGCCACCAGGCTGGGGGCCTCCTTGGCTGCCGGTCGCTGCTGCCGTCACCGCACAACACTGTTTCTCGCTCGCTGCGGGTCCTTTTTGTCCCCCCATGCCTGCTTGCCGCTGAAGAATGCCCGAAGAAGGCGAGAAGCGGGGATGGATAGAAGCGGTGGGGGTAAGAGGCAGCCACGTGTAAGAAAGAGAGCGAAGCGGGAAAGGGTTTTTTCCTTATAAGTTCAGGGGAAAAATAGGGGGTGATCTAGGGTGAAGGGGGTGGTGAAAAGTAAGGGGAAAAAAGGCAGCTGAAAAAATAATAGTAGTAAAGAATAGTGGAAACTACGGAGGTGATAAAAAAGCTGCCCAATCCCCACCCCAATTTAAAATAAGCAAACAGCTTGTACAATCATTCCCATAGTTAGCTGAATTAACTTGATGCCTCCATCCGTTAAAGTTAAGTCAGATTCTAAAAGCTCATTGTATTACATTCAACCAACTCTCCATTTACCCTATATCATGGGAATCACGTGGCTTACAGGCCACATGCAAAGCCCCAAGCCTCCTTTTGCATGTCCCACCCTTTATCTCCCAGTGTCCTAATTTAAAAAATCCCCACTGTAATCTGTTGTTCTTGCAACATCTGTACATACGCCTGCCACATCCCCATATCACAACGTCTTCACAAACTACTTTATCTGCTTGCTCTTGTGAGCGTTCTCCTTTTCCTGGTGGTCATGGAGGATGTGGAAGAGCAGGATGTGGAAGACTGCAATGGCAGAAGCAGTGGCTCTGGTATTTCATGCTTGCCACCAAAACAGGAGAAAGTGTGTGCATCTGATTCTTCACGTAAGAAAAACTGATAGGTAACCACTAGGATCAGATAGTGGTTAGTGGTTCATCATGCTGATAGCAGTTATGGAAGAATAGGACTTTCTGCCCACTATGTCCAATCAGCAAACCTCCTTAACAAACCTAAACAAACAAAAAAAGATACCAAATGGACTCTTTCATATAAACAGTATCCACAATAAAAAAAAGTTAGGAAGTTAATGAATAAAATTGTAGACATAGACAGAGGAGATTCTGTAGTTTTCCAACCTTCTAGATGCAGACAGCAATGAAGATAGCTTGAGCTAATCTAAGGGAAGAAGGGGCTCTTTTATTTTTTTGAACAACAGGTAGGTAGGTAGGTAGGTAATGATTCATTCTGTGTACGTCTCTCATAGGAAAGAAATAGGTGATCTGTCACTTGTGCAGATACTAAAATGAATAGTGCCAGGAGCTGCATCTTGGTATTGGACATACTGAAGATATGTGCATTCCACAAAAGTTGCAACAGAAATAGGGTAGCAGGCAAAGAGTGCCCACTGCCAAATCTCAACAAATTACTGTATAGTCATCTTGACCTGGAAAGGAAATTGACTCCTCATGCTTTGAATATTACTT
This sequence comes from Gambelia wislizenii, assembly GCA_030847615.1. Taxonomy (NCBI): domain Eukaryota; kingdom Metazoa; phylum Chordata; class Lepidosauria; order Squamata; family Crotaphytidae; genus Gambelia; species Gambelia wislizenii. Next base: position 120,363,811 of record JAUMIR010000003.1, read on the forward strand.
ACTAGATGAAACAGCAGAATCAGATGCAGATTGAACACCATGCACAGAGCCAAGATGCTAACAACAGAAAGGATGAGATCTGGGCACTTTGGAAGTCTATGAGACAGACAACTGAGAACACAAGCATCTGGCATCTTGTCAAGTGACTACTGTGCAAGCCTCAGTTATAAAAAGCTTTTCATCATTGACTTTCTAAACCAGAATTACAGTATGACCCTCATATATGCAAGAGATACATTCCCAGACTTACCATGGATACTGGAAACTGTAATAACAAACCCTCTTAAAATGTATGACTTCTGACCCAAGCATACAATAGAGTTGCAGAGGACCTAGAGAGAACACTTCTCTAGGAATCTCTAGGTCCTCCCGTGCAACTCTATGGTCAACTTCCAGTGGAAGTATACTATAGAATCATGCTGGAGAACCTAGAAAATGCCTAGAGAACATATTTTTTCAAATGCAAATAAGTGAATCTGTGAGTACTGGTCCCACGAATATGGAGATCATACTGTATCTGGGGAATATCACAATTCAATAGTGGAAAATTATTGTGCTTCCTGGACACAAGAAATTATTGGAAGTTCTTTGGAAGTCAAAAGGTGGAGGGTGTCCATTTCTATAATTTTTAAATTCAAATTAGATAATGAGTGAAAGTTCAAACAAGAGGTGAGAGTGTCTTCATGTTAATTCTCACTTAAATTAGCTCAGGGTTGCACCCTACTTCCCAAATAATATCAATTTGAGGGTGACTTTGATTTTGCTGCCAATGGAGACTTAGCTGCCATGGGATCAGAAATAACACAAAGCATGGTATAGCTTCAGAAAAGCAGGTTATTTACCTATAATCTGTGTTCTGAGTGGTCATCTATTCTTTCACACGTGTGCCTGCACTGGGCACCCTCAATCTTGATTGAGGGCAGTGATTTCAGTATCAGTACCAGCAACTATGACAGTCATCATACTGAGCTGAAATAGGACAATAATGGTGATTTATCTGTATCAATGGTTCCTATACTATCGAGGAGAATGGTACTGTGAATTGTATGTCTGGTGAAAAAAATCTATTGTGGCATCTTGCTATCTCACACTGCCAATTACTTAGTCACCACTGGGGTATAGCAGGCTGTTCTACAGGTGTCCTGTGCACAGATGCACAGTGATAAGACTCTTGAGTAATTTGATTCTTTGTCTTCAGATCCTGAGCCAATGGCTCTAAACTTCAAACAAGCTAACACAAAGTGTATGAAGATTTTTGTCTGCTTTTTTTTTTATGATGATGATGATGATGGTCATCTTTGTGGGACTGCTGATACTTGCAAATATCTTCATAAGACTTGAAAAGAGCAGCTTGTTTTAAGCGTTTTGTCAGCACTGGGGGTGAAGCTGGTACAAATAATAAAGTACTGAGAAGCCTAGGCAATTTAAAAACTGATGCCATAGTCTCGAACAAGTAATGTGAGCCAAGCTGCCCTATTCTGCTGCTCTGCTCCAGTAAAAAACAAGCAGACGTTACAAGCACCATTGCTAAGATCTTTTCCTGAACACAAAATACATCTATTATGGCTACCAGACAGTGAAATACATTGCTTGAAGAGCATCAGAAAGGCCAGCAAAACCAGTCCATAAAAGTGAAAGTGTGTTTTCCTTTATCATAGATAAACACCAGGAACATAAACTAATACCAGGAAGATAATCAGAAAAATATTAGTGACTGGCTTTAAAAAAATATCTTAGGACACTGTCAGAGAAGCATTCAGGTTAAGTTTCTCTGCCATGTTAATTGGGTTGCTTAGCTGTTCTGTAGCCATGTTGAAAGGAGAGCTGTGTGTTGGGAGGGGTAGCCAGGAGCAGACTAAAGCCAAGGTAATCCAGATACTTGGGACTGCTTGGTGTTGTGTGGGAAAAAATGCATGAGGAAACCTCTGGGAGGGGAAGAGAGGAGCTCTTAAAACTGAAACCTATGTTGTAGCCTCAGTTCTGACAAAAGCTATGCTACTGTGTTGAACCTGATCTTCAATAAAGCTTTTCTGGATTCATCCGTGAAGTCCCTTTTTTGAGTTGGGTAGAGACAGGGCAATACTGAGACTCTACTACATGTGATACCATTATGGTGAACCAAGTAGAATTGAGGAGATTGTGCTTAACACATATCAAAATTTCATCTTTCTAGAAGGTTTCAAGGGGCTGCCCGGCACAGGTGCAGACCAATATGTGTGATGTGTGTGAGACACAATGAAGAAATTGAAACAGCCAAGAGCAAGCGACCCCAATGCCAAATATTTGGACCTAGATATAATAAATTGGAAGACTCAGATGACAACTTAAAGGAGGCTTGATGGGAAGACTTTGAAGAAGTTCTTGGCACTGGTAAGGTCGCTCAAGAAGTGAGTGTATCCCAGAAGAGAGGATCAGTGGTCTTGAATGCAAGGAAGCATCCAAAATAGAAACTTGAGAAAGTATACACCACATGATGGCCTCGGGGTATTAGCCCCATAAAACTCTTATTGCACCCACAATATACTCTCTCCAAAGCACAAAAGCAAACAATATGCAAATGCCTCTGGGAACTTACAGTATTTGCAGCATTTCTAAACTAAGGCTTGATCACTCTAAATTGAAAGATGAAAACCAGAAAATATTAAATAAATGAAGATTCGGCCAATAGTAGAGCTTTTGAAGACATGTCTCTCTCTGCAACTACTCCCATTATGTTAGGGGAAGAAAGAGGGAGAAATAACTGGCTAACCTCTGGAAACTTACTGTACAAGGCTTGAAGTAGTAGAAGTATTTTTATTAAATTATTGTCACATTTTCTATTAACTATAGCCATAGGAAGATAATCAGAAGCTGATCGGAATTAAAATTTACAGTTTTGTAGTAATCCCAAGGACTGTAAATTAAGGTCTTCAATCAACGAATGTAACTAGAGACCAGTTACTATTTTACATTATATAGGTACAGTAGAACCCACTTATCTGCGGGGGATTGGTTCTGGGCCCCACTGTGGATAGTGAAATCTGCAGATAATAGCGAACGCCCTCGCCGCCATCTGACCAATCCACCCACCCCCCGAGGAGAAAGGAAGTGAGCTCCCTCTTTCCTCCCTTCTCCGTCTACCCATCCCCAGCCAGTCATGCCATGCCGCCAGACACCTCCCCCTGTGGAGAAGGGGAAAAGGAGGCAAGCTCCTCTGCCCTCCCTTCTCTGTCCACCCCACACCAGCTTCGCTGCCAGAACCTGCGGCATCGGAACCATCCCAAGGAAGGGAAGGAAAAGGCGAGCTCACCTTCTCCCCCGGCCACCCACCTGTTGCCGCCATCTGCAGATAACTGAATTAGCAGATGGCAAATCAGCGGATGCAGGGCGCTACTGTACTATAATGGAGAGGTATGGAATTCTTCTTTGTTAGGTGCACTTCATTTTTCCCTGCAGCTCAATACTGTTATACTTCATGCAAATTAGAGTACAGAAGTAAGGAAATATATGCCTATTTGAATACTGCTTGCCACCTACAGAAACACATAAGCACTTTAAATATCAAACAAGAAGAATTATTTTCATGAAGATGTCAGGATTCATTTTCCTTATGCAGCAAACAAAAATGTATTCAGAAATATACCATTTAACCACATCGTAATAGGCAGGTGTCTAATGTAACTAAACATTGTAAAGTATAAACAAAAGAAATAAGTAATCATATGTGTAACCATGAACTCATTATATCCCTGTTTATACGCATAAGATCAATGCCATTTCCTAAATGGATCCACAGCCAAACTGAGACATTTCTCACTCCTGCTACAAATTTCATGAAAAATAGTCCTCAAATATATGAGCCTACTTAAAAGTTCAAAGTATCTAGAAATGTTACACAGAGAAATGTTAATGCAAAATTTAAAACAAACACATGCAGCATTTTAGTCCTCATACACCATGATTTTAAGAAAGTTTGCACTGAGTGAGTTGTAGGCTGTTTTCTGAGCAATAAGATTAGGGTAAGGCCACAATTAATGTAAGGGGTAGAGTTCAACGTGTATTGCCTGACTTGGATGAGAATTCCGATGTCCTCCTGAAAGGCACCAACCTACTGACAACTGGAACATGTCATTTCTGCTCCAATGCATCATGGCTCAATAAAAAGATTGTTTTATTTTTGTCCTGTCTGCTTTTTGATTGTTTATTTTAAAAAACCAAAAAACTTTACATATAAAGTGGCTAAAACTGGGAGGGAAGAGAATTGTCAATGCCACAGAATGCCTACATTGTAATTCTAGTTTCATGTGGATTCTGCACCAAAACATAACCCTATAGAACTGAAGAGTGATCCATGAGGGTGAAACTGATCATTCGTCTAAGAGGTTATTCGAGGCACAGAGTCTTTCTATGGGTAGTCCGTTTCCTATTCAAGTAGACATTAAGGTTGTTTTTTAAAGAGGTACAAAGGTCTGTTGAATAGCTAAAACTGGATATGACACAAGAAGAAAGCAAAAAAATTGTTAGTTTCTCTTCTTGTAGCACAGATGAGCAGCTTCTTTAGAAAGGGCTAGAAAGTTAATTTGTCATATTTTAAATATTCCGTATTGTGGGGAGGGGCATTGTGGACATTTTGCACCCTACATACTTTGTACATCTGTGGGGACGGAAGGAATGGAGAAATAATAGTTGTTTGTGATATCATATGCAAAACAGACTAATAACCATACCACAACATTTTAGGATATAATATGTTTATGATCCAAACACAATTCAAAAATGCCAAAAAAAAATCTTGAGTTTCATGACACTCTACACAACTTACAAATGAAATAACAAGTTATGTGTGGACAAGGCAGGTTCTCACCTTTTTATCTCTGGTCCTTACTTCACCATAGAAATCTAGGGCTTCTTGTGCCTTTTTAAATCTTCCTCGATGTAACAAATATGCACAAATCATTACACCAGTTCGTCCCTTTCCAGCTTTACAGTGGATTGCTGCAACATGATTGCCATCTTCACTAAGCCATCTGTCAAGATCTTCACAAAAAGGTTTGATAAGCTCCAGCTGTGGAGGGTTATGGTCTTCAAAAGGATACTGTGCAACTATAGAACAGAAAGATTGTATCGATTAACCAGGAGTCAGATCAGTAGTATGTGTAATGTGCTATTATTAGTTTTCTAGAGTGATTACAGGTTTTATACAAATTACAATAGTCTAGAACAGGCTTGTACAATTTATGACTCACAATGTCAAATGCAGCCAATCAGGAATTGGGAATCTCCCAATTTTTCACTTTCTACAGGTAGTCCATACATGATGCAAATTCAGCGCAGCATTTCACAAATTGTGCAATCCAGTCTAGAAATATTATGGAGTACTTTATGATTCAGAATTTTACAGTATTATTGATAATTCACAACTAGACAACTCTGTGTAGAGCACAATGGATATGTTTCTCAAATCCAAAAAGCCATCACTATCTTTTAATGGGTTTTAAGAGTAATGGAAGAAGAGACAAAACAAGAACTGACTAAAGAGGTGGGAGAAGAGTGGGAACCACAGAGCATAGCCAAAAAGGAAAAATCCGAAAGACCTGCTTATGTTATCCAATATCTGTACATATAAGGAGTGGTATCTTTTCTATCTTCACTTCAAATTGTATACAAATTTCTACACTGACCTTCTTATCACTCAGAGCTGTTTACAACAAATAAAATCCAAAGAAAACAATATCAAGCAAAAGCCACAATACAATGCAGGTAGGCAAAACAGATAAAAACCTGTTGCTCAACAAGACAAAAGCCTGGCAGAATAAATAAATATATACCAACCAAGTAGAAGGAAGCAAGAGAGGGAATCAGCTGGGCCTCATGGGGCAAGCTATTCCATAACAGGGACACAGGAAAAGCTCTACCTTTCTGATATAGCCAGTCTTCCTTCCATACAATCACAGCAGGCAAGTTAGTACAGGAGAAGCCAGCACATTAAGTAACCAGGACCCAAGTAATTCTGCTTTCAAAATAATTCCCAATACACTGAAGAAACCATCCAGCTATTACAGGATAGGTGTAACATAATCTCAAAGGCAAGCATCCATTAGCATCCTTGCTGCTGCATTTTTTTGGACCAAATGAAAACACATACCACATATTACACTTAAATTACCTAGGTGTAATTAAGACATGTATTACCACAGTATACCATATGATCTGACCTCAGGAGGAGGAGAAGTTGGTGCATCAATGTAACCTGAACAAAGGCACTTCTGGCCCCTGCCACAACCTGGGCATCAGCCAAATCTAGGAGTATTTCCCCCCACAAACTCTGATATTTTTCAAGGAAGCACTACTTTAATTAATAAAAGAGTGAATCTCCGTTTTAATCATTTGTCTCCCTTCTGGACAGCAGCACTTTTGTCTGTCTGGATTTTTTAACCACTATTTTAGTAGACACAGCACTAGAATTCAACAGAAACCAACAAATGTACAGTAATACATGGGTAAGCATCTGCATTACTTTGTTTCTTTCTTCACTTTACTTAAGACTCTGCCTATGCAGACGTAGTGATTTCAGAAAACCGTAATAAAGATATTGTCTAATCCCCGCGTTGCTTACTTTGTTTTATTAGTGCACAGCAGGACTCACAAATTTCAAGTGATGTAGAGCACTTTTGGAATTTTGAGAGTGTTGCATGCATTCTCACAAAATGGCAATGATGGGAACAGCCAGTCACAAAACACCCATTTCCCAGGAGACAAGCCGATTAAGAGTCCTCAACAGCAAATCACCTATTTGCCCCACAAAGTGCTCATGTCATAAAAAGCTACTCACTAAACACACAAACAACCAGAACAACCATCTTGAGGATGAAGCATGAATAGTGTGTGCACGCGCACACACACACACACACACCAAACCCTGGTAAAATACACACCATACCAAAACCAAGAAACCCAGATAATAGATACTACAAATGGAAAGTAAGTTGCATTGCAATCTGTTTACAAATGTATCTAAGTCATAGTCTTCTTGCAGATCATGAATCGGATAATTTGTTTCCTATTATTTGTCTCAGATTTTTTTTACCAATTATACAGATAAAGATATAGATACAGATGGCCACAAACATTATTTAGTCAATGGAGAAAATGCATGAAGAAAGTGTATACAGTTGTCCCTCCACATTCACGGATTTGGCATTCACAGTTTTAAGTATTCACGGCTTGAAAATATTCTTTAAAAAATAATAATCCAAAAAGCAAACCTTGATTTTGCCATCTTATACTGTATAAGGAACACCATTTTGTTATGCCATTGCATATAATGGGACTTGAGTAATCATGGATTTGGGTATCCACGGGGGTCCTGGAACCAAACCCCAGCGAATGTGAAGGGACAACTGTACTAAGAAAAGGACCTAGCAAAAATGCAAAGATCTCCAAGCAGGAACCAACAGATTTTCAAAGCTCTAACAAATACACACACACACACACACACAATCACAGGCAACACTCTCCCCCTAAACAATCCAAAATAAAACTACTTCAGACATTCTTAAACAATGAGAATGTGCTGGAAGATGACCAACCCACTTTGCAGCATGCTATCTTCCCAGTACAAAATAATAACCACCAGCAAAAAGAACCTGAGAGGAAGTGAATTTGGCAGGCAATAAGGGAGGTGCCCAAGGCACGGTGCATATAAAGAAACAGCAGCTATGTTTTAAACATACCACATGGTTTAATGTCATGTGGAAAAGGTTCAAGCTCATCTGCTCCCCATCCCCTCTCATGCACTGCAACATAGACACCGGAACCTTTCACTTCTCTTTTTAATTAATGCAGTGTTGTGAACAAACTCTGAGAAACTAGGGTTAATCTGGAGTATGGTTTACTTAAAGAAGGAAATTACAAACCACAGTTTATAAAGTTCTAAAGTTTCCATATGTATGATTAGCCACACTTTATTATTTATCTATTCAATTTATACATTTCCTTTTTCCCAAGAATGGGCTCAAACTGGCTTAAAATAAAATTAAATGCAACAAATACATTTAAACATAAATGTAATACAAGAATAGAAGATGTTTAAAGCTTCAAATGAAGGATATACAGCACCTTCCCAATTGAAGCCCCCTTTGCAGCAAGTGAGGTCTGCTACCAAAAGCCTATCTAAACAAATAAGTCTTTGCTAGAAAACACACAACTGCAAGGCAACAACCTAGTCCCCACTGGTAAGGATGTCAGACATGTGGAATGCTCAGAAGGAAACCCTTTATCTTAACCCAATAGGCAAACCTCAGATATTGATGAGACTTAAAGAATGATATTTCCCATTATCTCAAGAGGCCAAGCAGACTCACAAGGGAGACTACATCCTTCAAGCAGTATGGACCAAAGACCTATAAGGTTTTATAGGTCATAACCAGCACTTAGAATTGTGCCTAGAAGCAGAACAGTTCAATGTTAGATACAATACAAAACTAAGATTAATTGAAAGCTGAATCAAAAGCTGCCAACTTCCTTCTGACAGTCATATTAAAGGGAAGATGGAGAAAGGGATAAATATGCATCTTATGCACAGAACAGTAAATCAAAGTTTAGGTTAAAATCCAAAGTATGCTGACATATTTTAACAAAGAATTTATATGTCCCTCAAAAGAAGTTTCCATTCAAGTAATTTTCTGGAAATTGCTCCTCTTTGACTTATCATTATACACATCTTCTACAAAGCTGTATTTTTACTGTTTTGCTAGACAGATATGTACTTCCTCCCTTCCGCTATCACAAGTACTTTCCCATTTCATAGTTTACATATTTTAAGAATAATTATCCAAACTTCATTCATAGTAACATCAAGAAAGCTTAGAAATAGCAGCACGCTATTATGCAAATATCACAGCTGTGACATGGGGGGGGGCCGAATTGGGGGGTGGGAGATTAACAGACCAGAATTTTTTAAACTAAGTTTTTTTAATTACTTTTTTAACATTTTATCTTACTTTCAAATATATGTCTTTTTGCAGATACAGAATTCTTACATAGTACAGTATAGGGAAAGCCTGCTACATCAAACAGAGAAAGCACATGCAATATAAATAAACAGCTAGCACCATTAAAAACATAAAATTCATTACCTTTTCAATATTAACTATCTAGGACCCACACAGAAAGAATTAGACATCAAACTAACAGGGAACTTGTGGTTTGTTACAACACTAATTTTCCTCTGTAAGCATTTTCAATAAACTATTTGCTTTCTTAGTTAGGAGGAACACAATACAAAGTAACATACCTCTGCAGTTAAATTTGGCAGTATCATAATGTCTTTCAGCGCATCTGGAAAAAAAATTACAATATGTTAAATACAAATTTAACATCTACCAGGGAGGTACATTTATCCTATTCCAATACTTTCTAAAACTTAACACTTCAACCACAACAATGACATATACAAAAATGCACTTAATATTTGACTAAGTAGAAGTTTCAGATATTCTCTAAGACACATACACATGTATATGAAAACAGAATCTAAAAAAATTAAATTAAGGTTTTCTTAATGGCTTTTCCCATATTTGTGATGGTACAAATTCTAAATACAAATTCATATACATTTTTAGCATAGCATTAATATGTGCCAACATATTTACAGTAGATGCCACAGTGGATAACTGATTTGTGCTATGGGCACCACAAGCCGAGAGCTACCCCACTGTGCAACTGTTGATTAGCTCGCCAACCAGCAAGGCAAAAGTGAGAGAGGGAGTTGTGTGTATGCTTGCAGAATGACTGGCTGCACTAGGGACTGCACTTATGCAACCTCTACGAAAGTAAAAAGGCTTACACAGTTCTTACACTAGGATAGTGCTTAACAGGGTTCTGCCCTAATGCTTATATCAGGGGTAGGAATTATGTTGTGCTGCAACTCCCAGCCTTATTCAACATAGGTTATCCTAGCTAGGACTTCTGGGAGTTGCAGTCCCACAAAATCTATACTAAACATGGTACAGTCATGTCTACTGGTAGTAACAGGAAAATAATGTGTGAAAGCAGACAAAGTATCAGCCTTGGAATGGGAAAATTTGAGTTGATATTGTGTCAACTATAATGTGCATTTGATGGGTCACATCATTAACTTTTAGCTCAATAATTCAATACTGCTGCAAGAATAGTAAAGAAACCTCATCTATACCAACAAAGAGCTTTGAGCAGAAAGGCTGGGATATAATAAAACCTTTGATTAATATGATAAACCCTAAATATTTCTCTTTTTAACAAGCAAGGTTATTTATTAGTGTATTTATAAATTTAGAGTTTCTTTTTTTACAGTAGGTTTAATACTAAAATATTTACATGAACACAAACTTCTTAACTGGCTAGTAAACACACAGCTATCATCTCAGATTCAAGTGCAATACCACTCATCAAACTGAATGTGCTATCTGCATATTAAGTGTAGAGGAGGAAGCCAGATTCAGTCAAAGGTCATTATACAATTTGATGAAACAGAACATGAAAAAATAAACAGATAGAGAAGAGTTACCCACACAGATCCAGACAACCTTCTGCTTCCTTCTATACAATGTGTTTAGACTAGAATTTTTTAACAAGCCCTTCTATCCTAATACTAATTTTCACAGGTTGCAAACATAGTTTCTTTATCATTAATTCCTATTTCTAATCTATTACAAAAATGCTGACTTTGTTCCCTAACACATTGCACTCATACAGAACAAAAACTGGACACAACTGGCAAAAAGAGAAGCAATCACAACACAAAGTGGGTATCTCTCTCAGTGAATAGTGAAATAGAATAAATTCATTGTTAATATCTTCACATTTTGAAGGTAAATTGGTAGGACAACAGCCAGGAAGCAACCAAGCAGATGTACTACAATTCATCTTCTAATCAGGTTCACTCTTCCAGGCAACGGAAACTCATTGCTTTAGGAATGATGGACAGACTACATGCATACAGCCATCAGAACAATGGGCTGAATTCAGAACAAGCAATGCAAATCATAATTGATTTGTATTCCAACTAAGAAAAGTTAACAGGTCCAAAATAGAAGTTGGGGAGTGATAGTAATTTACGGTAGACCAATTGTGTCTTATCAGAAGTCTGTTATCACAGTAAAGAATTTGTCAATTATGACAACCACTATAGAAATATTACTACCTGGAGAGAGAAGCAGTTAGACAGAAGTTAAGAAGAATTAGTTCTTCTTAAGTACAGTTGTCCCTCCACGTTCACGCATTTGGCATTCACAGATTTAAGTATTCATGGCTTGAAAATATTCTTTAAAAAATAATGATCCAAAAAGCAAACCTTGATTTTGCCATCTTACATAAGGGACACCATTTTGCTATGCCACTGCATATAATGGCACTTGAGTATGCACGGATTTGGGTATTCATGGGGGGTCCTCGAACCAAACCCCAGCAAATGTGAAGGGACAACTGTATTACAAAAACCTATTTTGTATTTTAATATAGAATATTGATATGCACTGTTATTTGTATGTAACAAAGGCTTTCAATGTTCTCCCAATATGATCCATTAATTTGCAAACCTACAGAGAGATAACTTCGCAAATGCATGTCTAGCTTAAAGGGAAATAAAATTTCTGATTTCCCTGTTCTGTACTAAATAAGGTTATCTAAATCACAAAAAAATCTTCTACGCTATATATGTTTGCTGCCAGTTTACTTACACGAAGGCAGGCAGATACTTAGTACAATAGATACACTGAATTACTATTGTAGCTGTCAGGAACCATGTTACTGAAGAGCATAAAATTTCTTCTAAAAAATAATAGCTTGTTTGAAATGAAGTTTTTTGATTCAATTAAAATCATTCATTTTCATTTACTGATTATATACTGTCAAAGAATTTACCACATACAACATGAAAAGCACAATCCTAAAAGGCAAGAGATAAGAGGTTTAAAACCAGTTAAGATAGTATGAAGTTGAAGTGGTGTGTACTAGAAGTTCAACTGTGCTTACTACTACAGTCAGCCCTCCATATCCATGGGTTATTCAACCAACCATGGCTCAAATATATTCAGTAAAAAAAAAAAAAATCCTTGCTGTTTGCAACTTTATATAAGGGACAATGTTTTTACTATGCTATTGTATATAATGGGACTTGAGCCTCCACATATTTTGGTATCCATGGGTTGTCCTGGAACCAAACCCCAGCGGACACTGAGGGCCCACTGTACTGAGAAACACTCTGGACCGGTAAAGACAGGTTGCTTACCTGTAACTGTAGTCCAAAGGATAATCCGTAAGAATAGCTGAAAAAACAGGCCTAGTCGTTATGAGGTAAGTTATCTCAGAACGTTCCTAACTGCTGCTAACGTGGTGAGAAAAAAGGAACTGAGGCGTTTAGGCTGGAACCCTGCTTATATAGAGCACTGGAGAGTGGGTAAGGTTACCACCAAAAAGGCCTTATATAAGATTCTAGAAAGTTCCGAAGCTGTTTCTGTGCAGGCGCACAAACCATTTGTGTGCATTCACAGAGGCCATGAAGAACTGATGTTACCCTGATCTTATATGCCTTAGAAGAGAGGCAACACACAATTGCTATTTTTAGTGAAAAGAAACCACATTTTAGGGTTGTCATTGTGATTAGTTGAAGAGAAGAAGCTTTCAGCATCCATCTATTTCTGTAGCCTTATTAATGTAAAATTCTATCTCTGTTAAGAGAAAAAAGTAACAAGGTGAAGCTACAGGTTGCCTGGTCATCTCAAGGCAAATTGGACTTGCCACATGAGACCAAGTAAGTGGGTCTTTGGATGCATAATTAAAATGGCTGGAAAATAGAGAATGTTAATCAAATAGTTTATATAGTTTCAGACTTAAACTTCTAAATGAAAGGTAAAGGGTGAATTCACAAGACATATCCAACTATTTTAACTTTAGCAAAATGGCATGGAAGAAGCTAAGATCAAATAATGACAACGTAGAAGCTGAGATTGTGAACGAGCTGCAGCTTCTCCTAGACAGGGATGGCTTGATGGCAGTCATCTACACTGTTATTCACGAAAATTAGTTTTATGTAATATGCTATATGTGGAGTTAGCAACACTGAAAATGAAAAAAACTTCATAGGATTCCAATTTGTGATCATGAATTATTTTAACCCTGAAAGTACTAAACAGTTTGGCACCTGGAAGGATGTTTTCAAAAAGCCTTAAATAGACAAATATAATATACACTTTCTTCTATATGAACCTTATGATATTCTAAGCTTTTAATGCACAACTGGTGGCAGCTGTATTTTATTTCTTCCGTTCTTACCTGATACTAGAACTTTTTTTAAAAAATGCTGCAAATCCTTTTACTATTCTAGGATTAACTTGTAAATTGTTTTGGATACTTCAGCAGCAAATCAGCACCATTTTAATAAATAACTAATTGATGAACCCAAAGAAAAATGAGAATTGGAAATTTATGCGTTGTTTCCTAAAGTTTTCATTCTTATGTACTGAAGGAAAATTGATTGCATCTAGGAAAGGGATATGACTTTATCCCAATGTTGATCTTGTTCTGATAGACCAATAGAAACAATCTCAGGGATCATTTTTGGAACTTCAAAAATTCAAATGTTTCAGATCAGAATCTCAGAATTGTGAAGTGTGCAATTTCTTCATCATTGTGATAAATTAATAAAAGTACCTGAAATTACAAGATCAAAATCTTCCTTTTGACTTTAGCATTATAGCAAAAGAAAATCAGGTTTGAAACATTTGGGTTAAGTATTTGCTTCATATGAACTACTTATTCTTATAATGTTTCTTTATAAAATTATTTGAAAAGATGAGTAGTTTCTTCCAAATTTACTATAAACTAAGTGATGGGCAACTGCACAAGGACCATGGCTAATTTCCTCCCCAACTCACTATGGGCTACACCCACCCACCCAGCACGGCAAAATACCTCATTTTTCTCAGAGTTCCTCTCAAAATGGCAGCCTGAAGTAACATCACACCACTTCTGGTTGTCATTTTGGCAAGGCCTGTGATAAAAACAGAAGTATTGGGAGTGAAGAGGTCTTGGGAATGTCGTCCTGCAACCAGGAAAAAATTTAAAGGAGAAAATTGCCTAAAAGTCACTACAATTTAAAAAGAACTGGGAGGAGGGGTTTTTGGAAGACTGCCCCAGAAGGTTTCAGGACTGTATATGTGGATACTAAAATGTGGATCCCACACAGTCCATGGATCATGCTTTCACCACCCCTGATAAACTCCTTAGCCCCCCTTACATGAAATTTTATCTACACAGCACAAACAGAAAAAAATCTGGCACATAAAATTAGTCTAAGAATAGCAAACTAACACTTTCCAAAAAACAGACTGTAATGATACAATGCACAACAATTTTGTATTAATGTGAAAATACCATCAAATCAATAGAAAATGTTTGAATAATTTCCCTTTATCACAATGTTACAGGCTGCAAGACAGGCTTTCTGTCATGCCACCAACATACATTCATCTTCACAATAATATCACCCTTGCTTACCATGCTTTCACTCATCATTTTTGAATATTTAACTCAGTAGAGTACCTCTGAAGTCTAGCTTAATATTAAAAGAAATTTCATTTAATCTATGAATCACATTTAAGGTCAATACATGACAATAGGTACGAATGAGAAACATACTTACAGATTGTATATCTTGTAATGGTTTTTATGTTTTGAATCCAAAAACCTTAAAGAAAAACATGGAGGTCAAATATATATTTGATACTATTGTTTTAAACTGCTGTTCAATAACACATACAATTGTCCCTCCACATTTGCAAGTTAAGCATTTGCGGATTTGATTATTCATGGACTGAAAAAAGTATGTTCTCGCTAGGTATGTCTAGATCAGTGATGGGCAACCTTTTGAGCTTGGTGTGTCAAACTTCACCAAAAAACTGAGCATAACTTGGGTGATGTGTCACTTTGAGGAAAAAACATTATTTCACGATGTTTATAGTTTAAATTACACAACTGTATAATTGTTATATATAATTGTATTTAATAAGCCAAAAACTAATTTTGTCTAATAGGGGAGGATGAAACATTTGCGACTAGAGTCTTAGGACATTTTCAGACACAAAAAAGTAATCCTGAGGGCTTGGGAGAGGTACGCGCCTATTTCACCCTCTTGCGTTACCTTTCGTGTTCCTTCCATGTCGCATGGAAGGAAAAGACGCCACTTTTTACTCACGGAAGCAGGGCCGGTTTAACTTGTCTGCCAAATCAGCATTGGCAGGGGGCCCCAAGGTCAAGAGGGGGCCCCGAAGTCAAGAGAGGACCCCATGTTGGCCTCCTTAATCTGACAAAGGAACAGCCAGGAGACAGCCAGGAGGAGCCCCCTCTTACCCTCCTCCTCCAAAAACCTCCTGCTGGCTTTTTTTAAAAAACAAACAAAACAGCCTCTCCAAAACTAAGAAAGAGAAAGAGAAAGAAACAGCAGCCCTCCGTGGCAGAAGCTGGAGGGAGAGGCACATCGGATATGGTGAGTGTGTGTGAGAGAGAGAGACAGGGAATTTGAGGGTTGTCTCCCACAGAAAGGGCTTCTTTCTTGCCCATGTGCCTTCAAGTCATATGGGGGCCCCAAAGTAAAGCATTGCAGGGGGCCCCAAAATTCCTTAAACCGGCCCTGCACGGAAGTTCTTCGTGAATAAAAAGTGGCGCCTTTTCCTTTCATGCGACACAGAGGGTAACATGACAGGGATGGCGTCGTCAGAAACTGGCTCCCTGCTACGAAACAGGCACATACCTCTCCCAAGCCCTCAGGACGACTTTCTGTGTCTGAAAATGTCCTTAGAGTTAGACTCTAACTCCAAGACTCTAGTCACAAATGTTTCATCCTCAGGAGCAGCAAATGTTTCTTCCTCGGCTGCTGCACTTGGCTGTGCAGGAGCCGAGGATGAAACATCCTTTTTGGCATGAAGCCGCCTAAGCTGACACGCGTGTCATAGGTTCGCCATCTCTGGTCTAGATCCTCCAGTCCAATTACTTCCACTGGAAGTTGACCACAGAATTGCGCAGGAGGACCTAGATATGCTAGAGAGAATTTCCACTGGAAAATGACCATAGAATCATGATGGAGGACCTAGGCATGCCTGGAGAAGTATTCCTTCAAGTAAAAAAAATATAGTGGGCCTATATTTGTGCATTTTCTGTTTGCAGGGATCCTGTAGCCCTAACCCTACAAAAGTGGAGGGCCTACTGTATATATAGCCACCTAGACTTTGATATCAATTTTTATATCAGAAGTTCATTTCATGTGTGTGAAGTGCGTAGTCCTACTGCTCTTTTCTTAAGAGCTACTACTAAGGGCCAAAGTACCAAAATATAACTGCATATTTAAATCTAAGAAGCATTCTGGTTATTCAGTTTGCAGAACTAAAGTTGTAACACCACAATACCATTTGGCAGGTGTTGTTCCAAGCTGGTCTTATAGCTGTTTTAACATCAAGAATAGTAACTGGAATTCTTAAAAATGATACTTAATTTTAGATTTCATAGAATTGATTTCAAATCAAAAGAAAGGGAAACCAGCAATTCCAACAGACTATATTATCATTCCAATCTTGCCCATACTTACCAAAACATCTGTCCTAAATTCAGTAGTGATTACTCTCCAATAAATTTGAAAAAAGTTGAAGCAGATGTCTAATGTGAATAGTCACTAGATCTCACTATCTATACACCCTTTCTGATCTCCCTAAGTGTTGGTAAAACTATATGAAGAAGCAAACCTAGGATCAGCAAGGATAGGTCCAAATGTTTAACACCAAGCTATACAGTTAATTATAATATAAAAAGTGCTTCCGTTTATTGAGCAATATATGCCCAACAAATTATAAATGCCAGTCAAAAAAGGATCCTTGATAAAATTGAACTCTTAAATCAATGTTCCTCAAACTGCACAAGAAAAAAATTTAATAGCAACTAGTACTTCACACAACTTCACAGAACCAAGTAAGATCTTATAAAGGCCATATTCACGCACCAAGTCATCAAACCATGGCTTAGTGGGCTTCAGCACAATGATGTACTTTTGGAGAAACAATAACTAGTCACAGCCACACTACACACACAGTTGAATCTAGACATTAAGGCCAGAAGTAATTTCTGCAATACTAAATTTACTCTTGCCTTTTTCTGGATGACTTGCAGGAAACTGAATCAACACCAATATGTCATGCAAGCTCAATAGAGTGTCATGATTTTATGCTTTCCCATACCATCACCACCTAAACTTCCTGGCTGTGAGCAATTTATCTAAAAATGGCACTTTGATTTTAAAAAAAAGTGTAATAGGTAACAATATATTGTACAAAAATGTAAACAATATTAGAACTGCTTGATGCTTTATGTAGGCTAGCTGCCATACATATTGCTAATTAGAATTTAAATCGTGGGACCAAGTCAACACGCTTTTAAGAGGGTGTAACATATTTTATCCGTAAATCCCAGTAGCTTCTTCACTGCACCTACTGAAACATATTTTAACTATAACAATGTCCTCCAGTAACACAAGTTACATTGTAAGTGAATAATTAAAGCATTTTAGCTCAAGTCGAATTTCTGGTTTGGTAGAGCTGTAAATAGTTTTAGAATAGAAGACACTGAAGAGGTCAGATATTTGGGGATAAAACAGAGGCTCATCCATACGGGCTCAGTCAGTAACCTTGGCAAAATACAAAACAGTTTCATCCAGATTCTAGTACTTATCATGACTTGCTATTTCCTGGCCCATAGTATCAAGCAATAATATCAGTACATGAACTGTGGTGCTGATGTAATAGTTAGTTAGTTATACCCCGCTCTTCAGACACAAGGCTATCAACATACAAACAACAAACATTACACAGTTTGCACAGTTAAAGTTAGTGCACCATCTGTGCCCGTTCCTGCAGATGTTTGATCTGACCATAGTGACACATGCCTTGGTTGGATCCCATTTGGATTACTGTAATGAGCTCTATGTGGGGCTGCCTTTGAAGAGTGCTCAGAAACCTCAGTTGGCCCTAAGAGCTGTCAACAGAATATTAAACTGGGGTTGGCTACAGGAGACACCCAACTCCCTTGTTGCAACAGCTCCACTAGCTGCCAGTCTTTTGATGGGCACAGTTCAAAATGTTCACTATGACCTATAAAGTCCTATACGGCTTCGGTCCAGGCTATACTGAAGAACTGTATGGCCCTATGTGAGTTTATTTGAGCTCTGAGACCCTCAGAAGAGGCCTTTCTCTCTGTCTTCCTTCCTTCCTAGTCATGTTTGGTGGGAACAAGGGAAAGAGCCTTCTTAGTGACTGCTCTAAGATGTTAAAATTCCCTCCCTAGTGAGGGCAGGATGGCTCCCTCCTTGCTCTCACACTAGCAGGTAAAATCCTTCCAATTCTGCCAGGCTTTTAGGAACTTACTGCAATGGTCTTTTAATTATGCACTGTTTGGTTAATTGTTTTATATTCTGTCTTTTAAGGAATTTTAAATGGCTTTAATTCTATAGAGCGTTTGTTTTTTAAATAAATAACGTGTATGTGCATGTGTATATTACTGATGTTTTTGTATGCTTTTAATCTGTATTGATTTTAATACTTTATAAACTGCCTTGAGTCCCAGTACAAAGTAAACAATAACAAATAATAATAATAACAACTATATTTTCCAAATATCTATCTCCTTCTTAAGAGCCAGCCATAAGCTCCATTTTCAAAGATGGTATCTTTGCATTTAGTTAATGTATTTATTTTAAACCAGGTTACTTTTTAGACAACCTGTACATTGAACATGAAAAAATATCTAATTTAAGGCTTTTTTTAATTAACTGATTTAATTCACAAAACTCTAGACTTTCTATGAAGTCCACAAAATAAAGTACCTAAATTAAGCACATAAATTAAAGTTCTCAAGCTCTGGCCCAATTTTCCTTTTTGTCTATTTCATCATTTCTCCATTCTATTACCTAGACTAAAACTACTCTTCTTATGTCTGAAACGGCTCCACCTGACTCTGAAGAACATTCTCACAAATCTATTTTCAAACAATGACTACTGTCTTGATTATATATACTGTATGTATGTGTATGTATGTATGTGTATGTATGTATGTGTATATATATATATATATATATATATATATATATAATTATCTACTTCACACTCCTACACCATGCTCTCAAGCCTTATATTGTCATAGTTTTATGTTGTCAATACACTAGGGCAAGCCATTAATGCAACTAACTATATAGCATAGGTATAATGGATGTAACAACACAGGACAATGTTTTAGCATTCTGCTATTTGACGCATCTAATACCCACTAAACGTATTTTCTGTGGAAATATAACACTTTTCTTCAGCTTTGACTTTTTTTAAAAAAAGAAACATTTTCTTTCCTCAGAAAGCTTGCAAACTAGAATAGTACATGCAAGTGTATAAACAGTTGTGATTCATTTTAAATCTTTCAGCTTTGACTTTTAAAGGATTTTTTCTAACTCTCTTTAACTTCTGTGTGAAGATTTCCACTTCACAGATATAACTGCAGCATCAAGATAAATTTCCAAGAACAATTACTACCACAATCAATGCCTACTTAAATCTGTATGTGCTAAATATATTTTAAAGTGCTTAAAATCTGTATATACCCTCTATAGAAAAGCATATGTTTCAAACTTTATATCTATATGCACATGCCTCAATAAGGAGCATACTCCCTATAAAGCGTATGCTTCCATGTTTTAAGTAAACATAATTTTACAAGATTTCTAGGAATCAGAAGCAAGGTTTTAGTTCTACTTAGGAGACATCCTGTTTCACAATATACTTGTAAACGAATTTTTGATATATTTGTGTGCATGTCCTATCTAAGTTTTAATGGATTCTAACATTCATTAAGCTAAAATTTAGAGACAAAAGCTCACATACCATAGTGTATAAAAAGAAACCAACCCAAAATAACTCAAAGGCAAAAGCAGTATCTCCTTACCTTTTCTATCTCCTGCAACATATTTCCCTAATCTAGGCTGAAAGAAACCCAGTAGCCCTATTGCAGATACTTCTCACAACTCTTTAAAGTTGGGACAAAGAACACTGTGACACTCACTGTTACTCCAAAGATGAGACCCAAAGAAAAAGATCTAATTGCTAACTGTTTAGAAAGCCATCTGAAAGGCTGACACAGAGAGCCACATTTACAAACTGCATCCAACAACGTCATTAACAGTTTTATAAAGCCAGTGACATACTCCAACTTTGTAAAGCTACTTTATAGAAAATTCAAACCAGCCTAAAATTCACCTATGAGAAAGCCACACCCACCACTGAAATAGGGCTGACCTTAAACTGCAAAAGGTCACTGGGAAATCAATGCAATGCAATGCTTGAATGTTTCCAAGAGACAAAGCAATGCTATAAGGGTCTTTACACTGGAAAGTATCTTAAAACTTCGTTTGGTTTCAGAAATGGTAATAAAGTGTACACACAGATACCTAATCACAATTTGAATAAAATCAGCTATAATGTCACAAATGGGGTGACTTGTGGACAAGATTACAACTTAACAGAAGTTCTTTATATTTGTACTTAAGGAACTTCATATTTACAAATTTACTCTGGGGTGAAACTCAGGACTTTCCAGTACAGTGGGAGGGGGTTGTTTTTTGTTTGTTTTTGCAGAACAGAGGTTCATCTCAAAATTTATATAATACTGTTCTCGTTTAAGATCTTATGTATCATTTGCAACAAAAACTGAATCCAAAGGCTGAACAGACTGACAAACCACAAAAATATTAAGACAGTCAAAAGGATGAATGAAGACACTCTTACCTTACAACGTCATCAATATTGTTTCTGTATACTCCTTCAAGTCGTTCTGCAGGAAAACCCATTGCAATTATATTTGGATAAATATCTGAATGTTCAAGTTAAGGCAAATATTAACATAGCACAATAAATTAATATACAATTACCCATTAACCATTTCACATACATCGTTATATAAACTGGATTTAGAAAGCAATCGCTTGGTCACTTTTACAGGAACAAAAAGCTCTAGAATACTATGTAAATAAAGAACAAGCACCACTAACAAACTGCGGTTACTCAAAAATGGACTATCATCCAATTAAAAAGTTGCCCCTTCATATTCGCTGGGGTTTGGTTCCAGGATCCCCGTGAATAACAAAATCTGTGAATACTCAAGTCCCATTATATGCAATGGCACAGCAAAATGGTGTCCCTTATTTAAGATGGCAAAATCAAGGTTTTCTTTTTGGATTATTATTATTTTAAGAATATTTTCAAGCCATAAATACTTAAATCCATAGATACCAAATCCGTGGATACGGAGGGACAACTATATTGGTATTAGAAAGATAGTAAAATTCAGAGGCTACAAGTATTTTTTAAACAGGATAATGACATGTCGTAATCAAGAAATTTACCTTTGGGAAATATATTCAAAGTAGTTCTCACTCATTAAGGAGAAGGGGAAAAAAATCTCTTACAAAGTGAGGAAAAGCCCTGAAATGAAGTACACAAAAAAAGCGTACCACAGTGGTATCAGATAATAAACAAGGATTCACGTTCTCATCCACATCACAGAACTGACAAAATATGCCTCCCTTGCTGCATACTGCAGTGCAGGTGGGGATAGCACTGAAGTCAACCTCCTTTAGTAAGTCCCTACACATCCTGACATAGTACATTACAAATCTGCAGGAGGCATGAGCATAGAAGAACCAGTGCATTTTATCAAATGCAAATAATTATATAGAATGGGACTCGTGCATTTGTGAACCAATCCATACACACCCATAGCCAAATCCACAAAGCAGTGAACAGGAACTTACAATTCTTAGAGGACAATTGTTTTCCTCTCCTACTTCCTGAACTAAGCAAGGGCAGAGAGAGAAAGTAGAGCACACTGATGTGCAAGGCCTTACCCTAGTGGTTCTCAACCTATGGGTCCCCAGATGTTGTTGGATTACAGTTCCCAGAAGCCCTGGTGGCGCAGTGGTTAAATGCCAATACTGCAGCCACAATGTGAATTCAATCCTACAGCAGTAGGCTGCAGTACCAGCATTTAACCACTATGCCACCAGGGCTCCTGGGAACTGTAGTCCAACAACATCCGGGGACCCACAGGTTGAGAACCACTTAGCTCCTTTCTAGAAGTGGCCCTTTGTCAACATTAGTTGTCAACTCTACTGCCAAACTTATTAACGAAACAGAGTATCATGAATCAGTTTGTCCAATGCTCTAAATTAGTACTATGTAAATTAATATGGCTAGTACTATTAACTACTAGTAAACAGTTAATTATACTACAATTACTAACACAGTTCATACTACGTTACAATGGTAGCTTCCCTTCCAACCCTGTCTCTGTCTCACCAATCTCTCATCCCTATGTCCAGATACAGAAAGTGCAATATAATTATAAACTGCAACTTTTAAGAAAGTTGCACTGTAAATTAACATTAATAGTTCTCACACTGTCATCTCATGCCACAACATTGTGTCACACAGGGATCAGAAAAGGTAATAAAATCCAGAGACTATAACTGCATATTAAGGGAGGGGCAACTACATGTTCACTCTTAAACTATTAGTTTATCCAGCAGAAACAGGCACAGAATCAAAACCTTCATGGTTAGTGACTAAATAAAACAATATTGCAAAAGTATCTGTCTTTAAAACATACATGAAGCCCAAGAATAACCTGATTAAAAAGAACCAAAATCTGCCCCTTTATATGTATTATTCAAACCTATGTTTAAGGTTAAGTAATATTGCTGTAACATACAGCTCAAAAATTCTATTCTGCAATTGAGCTTGAAGGCGAACAAGTTCATAACAACTTGACCGTCCCATTCATCATCACGGTCATCATGGATCCAGTGATTTTTGTCCATTTGGCCACTGAATGCGACTAGTCAGCTTCCCCTTCTTTTGTCCTAGCTACCAAATCAGTATTTGGTTAAGTGCCAATGACTGAAGTGGCACAGAAAATCCTTGGTCTAATCAGACAAGCTATACAGTATGAGGAGCAGCCTGCATTTTCCTTGGCTGCACAAGCTCTCAGTGCTCAGGAACTAGGCGGCACCATGCAATGTTAGGTAATGAAGAATATCTCCCTATGGTCTATCTCTCTCAAAATGCACTGTACTGCCACAGCATCAGCATTATGTTGGCAGAAGAAATATCTATGATTTAACTGTGGGACAAACACTTCTGCAAAATGGCATACAAAAGTAGATTTTTAATACATAAATTCAAAGTGTAGTTCTGTCACCTCGGCAGGAATGGAGTACTCAAAGAAATATTGTTGGGGTACCTGGAGAAAGATGACAATTTTACTTAGAATTTGAATTAATCCATCTTAATTGAATTAATTGGTATTAGTACAGGCACACAAATGTATGAATTACCCTGTAATCACATTATTTGAAGGATTGCCTCCTACCACAGGTAAGACCTTGAGAAAGTCACACTCTGTCAGCCTCACAGGAAATCAAGGGCAAATCCCCTCTGAACAAATCTTGCCAAGAAAACTCTACAACAGGTTCACCACAGGGTTGCCATAAGTCGGAAATAACTAGAAGATACACAACAACAACAACGAACAGGTATGTAAACATAAGGATGCCCACTTCAGAGCCTTCCCCAACTGTGCTCCCCAGGTGAGATACAGTGGGAGGCTACTAAAGAAAGAGACTTTTTAGTGGCTATGGACTCCTCTCCCAAAAAATACTCAGCTGGTACCTTCTCTAATCTGTTCAGTGCCAGATGAAGGGCCTGTTTTCCCAAGCCTCTTGAACTCTTACCTTTTTAACATCTACACTGTGTTATTTCTTGGCTGTTTTTAGTATACTGATTTTATTGTCTGCTGTTGGAATTTTTACACTACATTATACCTCCTACAAAGTTTTGTTTTAATATTACTGTAAGCCACCCACACAACTAATATTGGCCAGCACAGGAATACTGTTGAGAAATGATAAATGGCTGCTGCTGAAACGCAATTTAACATCATTTTTGTTATAATTTGCTACTTGCCAGTGCTAAGCACTTGTTCCCAAAGAGCAGATTACATCTCCTTCTCTTTCTCTCCTCTCTCTCACACACACATACACAACACCTACCAGTGATAGTTAGTTCTTTTCTGAAACACTTTAGGACTCAAGTGCCACAGCTGTTTGCTGAACGTCATCACCTTATGTGTTTTCTGGCCTTAAAAGGACCAACTGATCTTTAAGTCCAGCCGAGAAAATATATGCATACAACCCCCCCAAATTTTATGTCTCTCCCAAGCAGGGAAAACACAGTAGTTTCCCAGTACCTATAACTTTTACCTTACACTCTCTCCTGGCCTCAAACCAGAAAGACATACAAGTCATCGTAACATCTGACAACTGTCTGTAAGCTCTTGGTAAGTATCACAGTAACAGGAAAATGCTGTGCTTATTGTGGGAGTCAAATAGTAGGCAGGATGGGGAAGAATGAAGAAAGAGCAGCACAAAGTCGAGGTGGGCAAATACCCAAGTGGGAGGATACGCATATATAAACAGACGTTACCAGTATCTCTCCATTGCTGAGCTTATGAGGACTTCTCAGCTGCTTTTCTCGTGGTGAATGGGGCTTTAGAACTCAAAGTATGTGTAGAAAAGCCATACATTAAACTGTACACAATGCTATATTGCTGTGTTCTTTTCCCTCCAACACTTTATAGGGAACCAGGAATGGCCCCAGTGAGGTCATGATATAATCCTGTCTCACTGTACCTTGGAAGCCTAAGTAGTGGCTTCAGTGTAATTTTTAAATTAAAAAAAGGATCAATTCATTCATTACACAATAGTACAAAATGGAAATAGGACAAGAAAGCTACAATGACAATTAGTTCCAATTATTATTACTTTCTCTGTTGTGCTGCAAAAACAATAAATTAAAGGTTTGGTTAAGAATTTTTTTTCCAAATCTGTGTCTCTTTAGGTTGTATTTTTCATACCAGATATTGATCTTTGCAATAAGCACTGGTCTACACTAAAGACCTGCAAATAATATACCCTAAAGGCACCAGATCCTGTCCTGATCATGGAAGCTAAGCAGAGTCTGTTGTCGTTAGTACTTGGATGGGAGACCACCAATGAGTATCAGGTGCTGTAGGCTATATTTCAGAGGAAGGAACTGGCAATGCCACCTCTGAGTATTCGTTACCTAAGAAAACTCTATGAAATACATGGGGTCGCCATAACTTGACAGGTGACTTAAAAGACACATACACACACACTTATATATCTTACAAATGGGAATTTATATATAATTTGGGAATAAATGACTATCAAATTATTCTGATGGAAGAAATCATTAGTTTATTGACACTCATGGGAAAAAATAAATTAATTTGGTGTCACTGCATACAAAGAGTATGTCTTAGTATTCTTCTACGCATGTTCCATCACTACAGCTATGAATATGAAGAAGTTAAATGCATGCTCCCCTTTTTAGTAAGTGACAACAACTGTATCTGATGACTTGCCTCTCTCCCTCATGACTGACTGATTATTGGCAAGAAGATTAGTTATTTTATCCCTTTACCCACAGGTTGGAACAGAACAATGGCAAGGAATAGCAATTAATTTTAATCACTTGGGTTTTTTCTCCATTTCTTATCAACTCTGCAATTAACTCTTTGAAAGAGGCAAGAATCACTGTTTACTTTTGGTTGCTTTAACAGAGTAAAGGCCCTATCTCCCTCTGCCTTTAACACCAAGAAATGGCTATCATCTAGCTGGAGCTGTTGCAAGCAGTAGATACCAGTAGATACCAGAACAACAGTACAACATAGGGCCCTGCAAAAAGTACAGTCTTACAACTCTGCACACTTTTTTGGAAGAAGGTAACTTTGAACTCAATGGGACTTTCATCAGAGAAAACATGTCACAGTATTTATTCATTATCAACATGTTAGGGCTAGCACTGCATCAGTAATTTGATCTGGAAGCAGGTCCAAGGATAGCTTTTACCTTTCAAGATATCCTATGTCATAAAAAAAAAGAGAGAGAGAGAGAGAACGAACATCAACTAGCTAAAGAAGAACTGGCCAAATGCATAACTGGAAATCTGTCATTAAAGTTCTTCATTTGCTGCTTCCTCTAGTAGAATGTAATGACCAAAGGAAAAGTTTATCAACAATGAATTTTTTGACAGAAATGAAGAAATAGCTAAAAATAAATTATTAAAAAAAAAACAGGCCAGAGGGAAGTAGCATGAATTAAACAAAAGGCATAAAGGAAATGTAAAGTTATTTAATTATTTACATGCAGTTATTGAAAAAAGAACAATCCACAGGATATTTAACAACAGATAAAAGAACCAAAGTAGGGGAGGTCATAAGTCATGATAAGGATCAAGTCAAGAAATCTTAAGACAACATAAATGTATTCAGGTCAGAGAAGCCTAATGACATTCACCCATAAGAATTAGCTGGTCTCTCAAAACTGTTACAAGTTAGTCTCCCTTATCTGAAATGCTTGGAACCAAAGGTAATTTGGATTTTGGAATATTTTGAATTTTGGACTACTTGCATATACATAATGGGGTATCTTGGAGATGAGATCCAAGTCTAAACACGTACCTAATTCATTCATGGTTCACATACACCTTAAACACATAGCCTGAAAGTAATTTTAAACTCAATGTTTTTAATAATGTTGTACATGAAACAAAGTTTGTGTACATTGAACCATCAGAAAGCAAAGGTTTTAATATCTCAGCCACCCATGTAGACAATTTTGGATTTTGAAATATTTCAGATTTAGGAATTCTGGATAAAGGAGACTTAACTTGTACCAACTGTATGTGTGTTTGAACTTGTGGGAAACTGGCATGGCCCTAAAAGAAATGAAGAAAAATGTAATGTGGGTATTTGGGGGGGGGGGAATCAGAAGGAAATCAGTCTGGCTTCCATACTATGGGGAAGAACATCCTCTAAGGAAATGAACAGACAACCATCAGTTGGTTAGCAATAAGCTGTACCAATTCAAACCCATTTCCTTTTTTTTTTTTTAATAATATGACTTAGGAAACTATCGCACTGAAAAATCGCACTGAAAAGCCAGTCTTCTGACCAATGTTTCCATTAACAACCTCATAAGAAAGGATGAGAAAGAAATAATATATTGCAAAAAGAATAAAAATTAGTTGAAAAGTAACACAAAGAATCTGGTAAAATAGATCAATAACAAATTGGGAAGAGGCACCCAGCAGTGCACTGTGAGGTTCCTTTCCAATGGCTGAGCTGAAAGGGTTGACAATACACTAATCAAATCATGAGCAATGCAAATCAGAGGCAAATACATTATAGAAAATAAACTAAAATATCTTTCTAGGTAGAATTAGATATGTGATGAGGAAAAAAGGGACAGATGTTGTCTCTTTAAAACAAAAAGCCATATATAGAGAGGGGCAAGGAAAAGCCAGAAAGAGGGACTGCACAAACACACAATGGAAGGAAGAATCAAATGATAGATATAGTGGCACCAAAAAAGCCCCAATGCCATTACATACCACATTATGAGTAATAGCATCTGAAGATATGAAACAAATAATCATACCCTTCTAAACAACCTGTAATAAAGGCCTAATTTGTGTTCACTTCTGGGCATCAGAACTCAAGAACTATGTATATAAACAGAAAAGGATATGCAACATAGTAAGAGTAGGCCACAGGCCCTCTACTTCGACTTGGTCCTAACATTAGGCAGACATATGCTTCAAGAAACATGTGTGCCCTGCTTATGCTAAGAAAATATATTCCTGGTTTGTAATAATCCTTCTCACATTAGTATTCCCATTAGTTTTGTTTCAGGATCACAGCTTTATGGAAAAAAACAAATGTTGACAAATTTATCCTTGGTCATTCTGTCTAATCTCAACCTGGGGAGAGCTAAAGTATAAAAAGTGAACAAATTCTGTCATTATTAAATAATTTACAAAGTGATTCTGTTGAACAAAGATGGAGATATGCTGAAATTAGAAGAAATACTTAAAATACAGGAAAGTTTTCTTATTTAAAATATTTGAAAAACTTGCTAACTGTAAGCTACTGCAATGGAAGATATGGTACTGTAGATTTTCCTTGGAGGTTTTCATGGCAAGCTTAACAAGAATTGTGAAGTTGCTTTCAAGGTTTAAGACCTTCCAAACTTTTTGGGACCAAGGGTATATTCCAAGTTGAGTGTGCATTAGGGGCAATATAACAAAAATGGCTACTGTAAACACACACAACACACCATTTTTTAGAAAACACTGAATCAGTTTTTTGCTCCAATAGAATAAACCCTTTAAGGAAAAGCAAACTGCAAAGCATAACTGCAATCCCCCACCCCAAGTTCTCCAGCAACTGATACAAGAAGGCATTCTGCTTCTAATCCTGAAAGTGATAGTTATCCTGACTAGTTGCCACTACTGTCCTATCCACTATGAATCCTCTAATCTCCTTTCAAAAGTGTTTAAATTTTCAGCCTTCACTAGTTCTTGTGGTAGTCTATACCACAGTTTAATTATGCACTGTGTGAAGAAGTATTATATTTCCTTCTATCTGTCTTGACTCTCTCACCATTTCCTCTTTCATGAATGACACCAGGTTCTTCAATTATGAGAAAGAGGAAAAAGCTTCTCTTTCTCCACTTTCTTCATACTATGCAATTAGACCTTTCTATCACATCTACTGTATTCCTACACTCAAACACTGGAATATTTTTGCCATATGGGAGTTGTTCCACTCCTTGATAATTCTGGCTCCTCTTTTTCCACTTCCAGTTTTAGTGTTGTTCTGGTGTAGTCACCAGATCTTTATGTACTACAGATGTAACTGCAACATTGATTTATAAAAGGACAGTTATATTTTTTCTAACTGAATCCAATATGGAGGCTGCTTCCTCCCCGCTCTCTTTTTACATTAGCCATGCAATGTGCCAACATTTTTATCAAATTATCCAAAACCTTAAGATAAGGCAAAATAAAATACTGATTTTGAAGAAAGAAAACTGGTGATGCTGCACACAACTCATGAGCAAACCTGCATCCCACAACTGCCATATACAAACACATGATGAAAGCCCCCAAACCGCCATATACACTCCACCCAAAGCCCACACTTCAAAAACAACAAAAAAACAAAAAACTACCAACAGGCAAAACACTAAGACCTCCAAAAAGAGCTACATAGGCACACACCTAAAAAATAAAAGCACAAAGAAAAAGTCCAAGTATACTGACACACTGAAAAGTTACAGACAGAAGGACCAACTTGTTTTTCTCAGCCTCTCCAGCTAGCTCCCCATAGCCCTCCAAGTGTATGAGCCATGGGGCTGCTGAAGATCAGTGCTTTGCTTTCTATACCAATTTATTTGGGAATCACAGAATTGCAGAGTTGGAAGAGACCACGAGGGCCATCCAGTCCAACCCCCCTGCCACACAGGAAATCACGATCAAAGCATCCCCGATAGATGGCCATCCAGCCTCTGTTTAAAGACCTCCAAGGAAGGAGACCCCACCATGCTCCGAGGGAGTGTGTTCCACTGCCAAACAGCTCTTACTGTCAAAAAGTTCCTCCTAATGTTGAGGTGGAATCTCTGTTCCTGGAGCTTGCATCCATTGCTCCGTGTTCCAGTCTCTGGAGCAGCAGAAAACAAGCCTGCTCCATCCTCAGCGTGACACCCCTTCAAATACTTAAACAGGTCTATTGTATGTGCAAGGCGCTGCTTTGGAGGCCGCAAGAATAGGAAATCCATGAGCTTTTTTTTTTCAGACAGTGGCACAAATATTTTAAGAAGTTTGCCTGGACATTCATTATGCATAATACTGACGAAAAATTAAATTAAAGCAGTTTGAACAGAAGCAGCATTAATTTATCTGAATGCTCCAAGGAGCAGGTAACTGCACTCTGGAATATCAATGACATACAAGGAAGGCAAGTCATGGCAATGTGCAGTTTGCGTCAGAATAAACACTCACAAAACTTGTTGCCATGCAGAAATATGATCATCACTCCATAATGATTTGTGTTAAAAATTCACCTGTTGCTTTATAGTACACTTAGCATGTTTTTGTCCTGAACAAATAATTATTTGCTTATAGGAAAATTGTTGTGTGTGAAGAAATAATCAAGCAACACTGCAACAGGCTGCAACTATTGAATCTACAGTACATGTGTTCTCTCTCTCCCTCCCTCCCTCTCCCTCTCTCTCTATATATGTGTGTGTATATATATATATATACACACACACAGTAGTGTATATATATTAAGCTCTGCCAAGTACTGTACTGTCCACTCAATTAAAAATGTTCATATCTTGATTAGTTTACTCCAATTACAATATTAACTACTGTATTTTCAAAGTGATGTAGTAAGGATACATAGAGAAGAATGGCTAGATGTTATATTCAAAAGATAAAATGACAGTTTGGAATTTCCACCTTACACAAACCAACAGCATAACTCTATACAGGTTTACTCCGAATTAACTCCAAGTGCCTGACTTTTGGATGTGAGTATGGGACTGCAGCCCAATGTAGGCTTGCTTTGAGTACATAGGGTTACTTCAACTATGGGTTACTTAAGAGGAACTTCCAGTGTTTTCACTGAGACTTCACAGCCTAGTGTGTGGAGGTGCATTTTAGCTTAGCTCCTTGTAGGAAGAAATTCCAGAATATTTATGCCAGAATATAAGCCTACCACCTCTAAAAACTTTACAAAATAATTAAGCTGGCCATCATTTATGTCTTGAAATCATAGAACCATAGAATTGGACTTGGAGGAAATCTTGATCAAAGCATCCCTGACAGATGGCCATCCAGACTCTGTTTAAAGACCTCCAAGGAAGGAGACCCCACCACGTTCTGAGGGAGTGTGTCCTAGCTCCCTAAGTCTTCCTACAAGTCAAATATTACTACAGTTGCCCCTCCAC
The DNA here is from genome assembly GCA_030847615.1 of Gambelia wislizenii. NCBI lineage: Eukaryota > Metazoa > Chordata > Lepidosauria > Squamata > Crotaphytidae > Gambelia > Gambelia wislizenii. The sequence goes on from JAUMIR010000003.1 coordinate 120,394,784, forward strand.
ATTTGCGGCTTTAAGATTCATGGTTTTGACTACTCACGGTTTTGGGAGCACCCCCCCTGCCATCCAAAAAACTGCTCCTGGGGGGGTGGGAGTGGGTGGGAGTAAGTAGCGAACAGGCTTGGCTAGGAGTGGGTGGGAGGAAGCAGCGACCAGGCTTGGCTAGCCCCATCGCTGCTCCTGGGGGGGGGGGGGGGGAGTGGGTGGGAGGAAGCAGCAATGAGGTTTGCCAAGCCCCGTCGCTGCTCCTGGGGGGGTGGGAGGAGGCAGCGATGAGGCTTGGGTTGCCCCATCGCTGCTCCTGGGGGGTGGGAGGGCGGTGGCGTGACCTAGTTTTTATTTGTGGATTTTTCACATTTGTGGGGGTTTCATGGCCCTAACCCCCGCGAATGTGGAGGGAAAACTGTACTTTATCTGACTTTTAAAAGTTTTTAAGTGGCTTTGTTTTTCAATGATATAGGTGTAAGTTAAAGTGAGAAAGAAAGAATAATTGAAAAACATTTATCATAATGGGATAGCTACTATGTTTATTTAAAATAACACTGTTCACAAACCCAAGTGAATTATTAGCAATGATACATTTGAATGAAAACACATTATTTCTGATGGATTATCAAATCACTCATATTTAGAGAACCACAACCTTGCAGATGTTCTGTTATACTTTTTTAGATGCTTCAGGATTTCCAATTTGCCAGACTACTTACTACATTACAAGAAATATAAAGGACCCATCAGTTTCATGGAACTGGGCAACATAAAGGATTATTAAAACCAGGATCAAAGCAAGAAAAAAAATCTCAATGTTGAGTTTGCATTTATCTGAATTTTACACCATTGTCTTAAAGCTATTGAACTATGTCACCAAAACATATAGCCAAAGCAGCAGTAGGGCATTATTATTAACTTACCATTGACAATAACTTCCTTTTGAGGTATTAGAAAAGACAGCAGAAAAAAAAATTACACCTCCTTAGTCAAACCAGAACTATTTTCATTATTTTGCATATTTTTTTCAGAATCATTACTTTCCATGAAACGTATGGAAAATATAAAAAGGCTACTTTTCTACGCTAAAACATATTATTTGGCTATAAATTTTTTTATAATATAATTTTTATTATTGATTTCCTTTATAAGTAATTCTTGTACACATTCATATAATCATACAATTCCATAATTTTACATTCATACAATTTTAGTGTTGTACATTCATTCGATCTTTCATCTTCCAATATTTCTTATCATTTTTACAGCAATTAAAATTCTTCTCTCTCATTCTTACACCATCTTTTTAACATCTATTCTTTCCGCTTCATTCAGCACTTCCCATCAGGTCTCATCATTGATTTATTTATCTAATTTTACAGTCCAGCCCCCCTTTTGACCAACTTAATGTTAACAGCGACTCAAATCCCATTTAATCTTTTCTAACCAAACGGGGTCTTCTCCAACTTTTTATCTTTTAAATTTCTTATTTACATTATAAATCCCAAATCCATCCCATTTCCTCATAATTCTGATAATTTTTTGTCTCCTTCCACTCTTCCTCAAATTCTCTCATATTGTTATTTCTCATGGCCACTGTTAATTTATCCAGATACATAAGTTCAAGCACTTTAACCCCCCATTCCTCTTTGGCAGGGATGGTTTCTGATTTCCAGTGATGCGCATAAGTAATTCTGGCCAGCTATAAATGTTTTGAAGAAATGTACCATATGTATATTTTTCAATTTAAAAACATGCAGCCTACTCGAGACACCCTATATATAATATTCAACTATAAAACCATGGACTTTTTCCTGATTTTTTATTCAAAGCCTACCTGACATTAACATATACATATGCTAAAATAGCTCACCTTTTCAGTCTCCTGGGCCAACATAAACAACAAACAAGTTTCACAGAAGAACCACCATAGATTCTATCTGCACAAGAAAATATTTCCCCTTCAATTTTTCTATAATAGAACCATGAAAATAATGCATTACCTAGAACTGACTGCTTGCTATTGGGTTGCACCCTGAACAATTCTCAGTCAAATTGTACTAAAGTGGCTGGTTTTTAAACCCACAGTAGCTTTGAATTCACCTCTAGCAAAATGCAAGAGGACAGCAAAAGAACACATACAGTACATTACAAGCACAACCACATATTTTTAGCTACATCCACTAATACGTAGTATTTCCCTACAGGAACCACATTCCATAGCTGGTCTTAGGCTGTGGAGTTCCTGGCCCCCTCTCTGTCATCCTTCTGCTGGCAGGTAAAGAGACCTTTTAAGTGAAATAGGCATTTGGTAATTAATCTTGTTGTGTAGAAGAATCTTTTAATGGGGTGTGCTTATTGCATTTTTATCCTTACAATATTATTTTTAAAGTTTCAGATTATTTTTATAATACATATACAGCATATTATTAATAACATATTATATTAATTGCTTTTTAACTCTTTTATTATTGGGTTTTCAGTTGCACCTTGTTTTTATCTTATTGTAAGCTGCCTTGAGTCCCATGTGAACAGAAAAGTATGACAGAAATAAATAAATAAAATTAGTAGGAACCAAACCACTTAGTATCAAAGGAACTGGTCTTATTTCTTCCCTTATCCATATCAGTAAGTATGAAGCCTGCAAGAAAGCCATTCAGCAACTTTCTGGAAAATTCTGATAAATACCAGCTTTAAAACATGATTCTCTCTAATTTCTTTGCAAATGAGATCATATGCAAGTAGATGTTGCCAAACTTTGGCATTGCCAAATGATGCATTCTTTCTAACAGGAAACTGTATCACTTGGAAACAGTGTTAGGGTGATGGCTCAATTTGCCCCCCCGTACCTCTACAATAGGAAGATTTAGTTATCCATAGTTCATAACTCTCCGTAACTCTCACATGCATCTGAGGAAGTAAATCTCAAGTCTACGAAAGCATAATGCAACAACTTCTCTCAGTCTCAAATGTATTACAAGTGCTGAGAAGAGATGGCTTCAAATACTGCTTATGAAGCTCACTGGAAGACCTTGACTCTTCTTCTTAGCCTAGCCTATACCACAGGGCTGTTGTGATCACAAAATATATACCATCCCAAGATTTTTGGAGGCAGGAATAAAAATGTGATTAAAATATCAAGTAGCAAAATATGATGGAAGCTAGGCAATCAGCAACTATAATGCCAAACTAGCTGATATAAATGGATTTTAAGACCTATCAGTATAGTTAAGTATGCACACAGATATTCCTGTTTAGCCAGTCCAAGTTAAATTCTAGTCAGAACAAAGATAGTCCCCAAATACAACACCAAAAAAGAGGTCATTTCTAATCTACTTTCATATTAAATAGCTACTGAATTTTTAATAGAATTAGCATAAATGCACAGTGCCAACAATTAGCAATATGATGTCTCTTATTTATCAGTGGGCTTTTAAGAACACAACAAAAATTGTTGTAGCAGTATTTTATGAACTTCCCAAAACAGGAGTTATCACTTCAGTTAAAGACTGTGTAACATTAAAAACAAAACATCCTATTCTGGGTGAAATCAGATTATTACTGGAAGCTTTTCTCATATTTATGCTATACAATGCAGCTAATGAGAAGCTGCATCCTATGTAGTCTAAGTTGACTTTCATTGCCCCAGATGACAACCAAATCTACCTAACACTGTCTCTCCTCACTGTTTGGAGCACTGCTGGGGGCCAGCATGAAGCTGAAGTGGGAAAGGGAAATCTATTCTGCCAGTAACCTGATGGACATAATTAAATACAATCTAATGTAAATCCCACTACAAGCTACATGTACAAATGGATGAGTCTTTTCATTAGCAGAATTAATCAAGATCCAAAAGATGCTTCCCAGTGGAGGAAGGGGATGGGACAATGATCTTATCCAATGCCTCTTTCCTGATTTCTCCTTCCTATGTTATCTCTCATACTGTTATGGAGGATCCCCCACCCACCAGAATTAGCATTTGGTAGTGTTAGGAGTTTAAACTTGAATCAGGGCAAACTAAAAAAAAAAAAAAGATGAACAGAGACTTAAAATCTTTGAGGTCTGGCTAAACAGAGGAGGTCAATTCAGGGAGAAATAGGTAAGAATAGTGGTAATGATTTATTAGTAGTTAAGACTGAAGTAAATAAGAATCTGTATGGTGAACATGGTGTTACAATGTATTTGATGAAAACGATGTACAGTATTCGAGGTATACTAAGAATGGAGATATTATTGTTAATAATAGAAAATGAAATAAATATTGCAGGGGGGGGATAAACTGGAATCAGAAAGTCATCATTGTGCTCTTTTTCTCCAGCACAAGCAGTGCACTCTGAAGCAATGGATTTCATTTGTTTATTTATTTAATATCCCATCTTTCTACATATAGGGACCCATGGCAGCTTTTTGTTATTATGCGCCTTCAAGCTGACTAACATATGGGGATCCTATGATGGTTTTTCTTAGCAAGATTTATTCAGAAGAGATTTGCCATTGCATTATTCTAAGGCTGAGAGTGTGACCCCATGCCTGATTGAGGATTTGAACTCTTGTCTCCTGGAGTCCTAGTCCAATACACAAATCACTGCACCCAAGAATGCTAAAACAATTGTGTGAAAAAGTGGGACTACTGACATGGCGCATGCTTCTGCTTTCTTTATGCCATTGTTTATCTTTTTGAAATATCTTTCATTTTATTCCTAAATTCCTAGGAATTTGTGTACTACAAGGAATTCTGTCTTGACAGTTACATTATCTCATACTATTATGCAGATATCTGAAACCCAGTTAATTTATTCATAGGGTGTAGTATTAACTATCACTTCTATTGAGCTGTTTTTTGTCAAACATAAATGATATAACCAAACTACAGATGCCAACATTTACTTAACAATAGATGCATCCCCTCTTCACAATGATGAGTAGGAAATAAGATATGTCAAACTATTATTTTTATACTATTATTATTACGATGAGTGCAGCTGGCTTATGAACTTCATATAATAATTTATATGTATCAGTGATCCCAAGAAATTCCCAATCTACAACTCCTTCCATTCATTCCCCAACCACTATGACTAATATTCAGGCGTGATGGGGCTTACAGTCCAACAACATTTAGCATCCTAGGCTGGAAAAGGATGTCTAGATAACAGTAGCCTCTAAATGGAATGAAGTTTAGAATCTAGAAATATTTAAAATACTACATTTAAAATGTTTTGAAATTAAAATCCTGTATTTAAAATGGGTAGGAATAACACATCCCTCTGGGTGTTCTGAGACTTCCCAATATTCCTCATGACTGGTACAGGCTGCTGGGACCTGTAGTCCAACAACATCTGGAGGACCAAATGATGCCCACCCCAATCTAAAACAAAGCCTTATTTTATTAAAAATCCTTTTTATTTTTACTCAGAAATCCTCCCCACTCCCATACAATAGCAAACAGACTCCAAAAACTAAATAAGCTTATAAACTTACAAGCAGCAGAGTACAGCACATGCTCTTCACCCATGAAGTCCAAGTTAAATACTTCCTATCTCTAATTTAAAAAGCTCTCCAGAGGCACAACTGAAAAAGATTTGTCCCTGGGGCCTTGGAGACCCACTATCAGTCAGAGGAGGCAATGCTACCCTAGGTGAACCAATGGTCTGATTCCACAGAAGACAGCTTCATGCAGTCATAATATGCAGTCACAAATATATAAATATACTAATAAAGACTTGATTTTTAATCTTCTGTTCTGTTTTCTACTCTAGTTATTTACAGGTTATTCACAATTATTAAAACACAGACTATATCACTACTGCTGGTACTGTCAACTACTATGGACCGAAAGAAGACCAAGAGTTGTGACTTTACTGTGTACACAAGCAATGCTTGTTAATTTTTAACTTGATGTTTAGTTTGCATAACCTTACAAATCCACATATTTTAACTGCAACTTTCAAGTACAGAAGCCAACTAATTCCATCTTAAAGGGATATTATTCGACAGCACTTCAGAGACCACAATTCACAAACTTAAAAGGAAACAAATTTTACTACGAATCAGATACCTAATGGCTCATTTGCCAAATATATCAAACTATGATCTCACACACAATGAGAATTAATCAATATTAATTTCAGCAACATCTGAATTAGTAAAACTCCATAATTAAAAACACCTTTTGTCAACTGCATTTAAAAAATTACTACAGATTGAGCCTTCCTTATCCAAAATGCTAGGGATCAGGTGTGTTTGGGATTTTGGAATATTTCGGATTTTGGAATACTTGCATAGAGATAATGAGGTATCTCGGAGATGGGACCCAACTCTAGACACAAAATTCATTTATGTTTCACATACACCTTATGTACATAGCCTGAAAGTAATTCTTATACACAATATTTTAAATCATTTTGTGCATAAAACAAAGTGTGTGTACACCGAACCACCAGAAAGCAAAGATGTCACTATCTCAACCACCCATGTGGACAATCTTGGATTTTGGAATATTTTGGATTCTGGAATTCCGGATAAGAGAGACTCAACCTGTATTTTAAGAAAGTCTTTCTAATGCTTGCAAATATATAATCTACTTGCAATACACACTTTCATTGTCACTTACAACTTACACCATAAACAATTTTTTCACAATGTAATAACTGTTAAAAAAAACATGGAAACCTTTCAAATTAAAATTTCTCCTTATACTAGGATAGGTATCTAAACATGCTTACTGTGAAGTAAATCTTATTGCGCACAGAAGCTTACTTCCAAGAAAACATACTGTTAATCTGATATTTGAACTATAGAATAAGTATTACTTTGATGGTCTAACAATGCCCCCTTCTTTTCAAGAAAGAAATGAACAGAACGTACTATGGTATGTGAAATATATATATGAAGTCAAGACATTAATTTTAAACAAAACATCAATACACTGGAATCAAATTAATTTACATAATGTCTAGGTTTTTATTAAGTTCCACTGAAAACAACTGAATGGAATTGATATAATAATTCAAAGCATTTTTTTCACAAATAAATCTTCCTGAGTTTAATTTCATAGTAAGCATGGATGGGACTGCAACTAACTTTTATTTGATAGTGTCCTCTTGCCTTTTGCATTCACATACACATCAAATAATTTCTTGTTCTCACAATCCCACTAAATTTAAGTAGCAAGCATATTTCTCTTCAAAAAGAAAAAATGAACTGCTTCCAAGGCTATATTTGAAGAATTATGTGCATCAGTCAGAATATCCAGTTAGAATATCCAGGCAATTCCAGAAGTGTAATTCTTAAATAAGCCTATTCACAAAAAGTAATAAATAAAATATTTAAGTATTTTTTTCCTTTTTTTGTATTCACCGCCAATTAATATGTCTGTTATATAATATGTTATGCCTGTATATAATTTAATGTACCTTTCAGATCGAAAGGACTATTGCTGAATATTTCATTTGCATTAGTTTTCCTAATCTAGAAGCATAATTCTAGCTATGTTTACTCAGATATGAATCCATCCAAATTCACATCCCATGCAGTGGATTCTTACACATTTTAACAGGGCTGAAGTCGTTTTCATTTTTAATTAATATATATTTTTAAAACTGAAAGACAGGTATCTTCAATCTTCTTGCTCAAGTATCAAAAATCCTATCAATATTATCAGGGAAATAGTTTTGTCACTTGTATTCGCTAGTGAAGCCCTCACTCAGATTCTAACATCTTGAACTTAATGCATACTCACTTGGAGGAAAGGGCTACTGGCTACAGATAACCAACTTTAGAGTTAAAAACATCAATAGAATCGTACTGCAAACATGGGAAGCCAATAGATAACTTACATTCATCATTTTAACAAATTAATCTTCCACTTTTAAATGTATGAATATGTACCTATTAACAAAAAATAATTAAGAGAAAACAGCTGGTGTACAACATGTACCTTTTAACAAAAAATAATTAGGAAAAAACCACTGATGTATCTAAGTGTCAAAGAAGAGAAGCCATCAAATGGTATGTACCTGTTTTGCATGCAATTCTGAACAGGTGAATCTCCTACTAGTGAAACCTAAAACAAAAGGGTATTTTTCCCAAGCTCTGCATAGAATCTTAGCATTTTCCAAATGTAACCATAAATCAGATTTCATTACTGTTCTACAGTATCTCTACAGTTATTAACCTGTTAACTGACACACGATCTTCAGCTTTCAGTTAATGCTCCCTAAATGTTCAAAGTATCATTTAAGACAGCACCATCACTATACTACACTATGTTAAACCTATTTCTGCTGGAGAGGTGAGATAATTCAATAGATCCAACCCTACACTTTAAACTTTTTTTTTAAAGATATTAATACTATAGCTACAACACATTGGGGCGGCCCAATTTCCTTTTCTAGTTACTGGGGATGGAGTATTATAAAGTGATAATCAAATGCTATATGGTTATTTAAATAAGCAATGTTTTCATCCCTACATATTTTAAATAATTCCCCCATCAGCTGATACAAAGAACCTATGTTCATGTGTATATTAGCCACACCTCCAGCACTCTATAAAAAAGAACTAAAGGAAATTATTTCCTAGTCATCAAAACATACCATTAAATTTAGAAACTTAAAACTTTCAATGCAACATTGATGCAAGATTTTACTTGATCTCTGGCTGAATGAGGTTTGTATTCAAACCAAATTACCTTTCTAGAATTCCACCACCTAACAGGAAAAGCTTACTGGGGGGGGGGTTAATCGGATCTGAACATCAATAGGTACTGTATATCCTTGCAGAAAGAAATTAGCGCCACAAAAGAAGCATGGCAAACACAACCACATAACTGTCTACTCCCAAATCAACAGTAACATCTTTGCAATCATTTGTTGCATATAAAATATACCCTGATCTACATGACACTATTCAGTATCAATTAACTACTGGGGTATTAGATCTCACAAAATGCAAAACCTTACTAAGTATCTACGGTCAATCCCCCTCCCCCATCTCCAGTGAGGAAGTGAGTACTACGTAAATTGACCTACAGTGTGCATTTTGTATACCACAATAAGAAACATTTTCCAGAAGACAAAGGCACTGTGGTTTTCCCTGATCTTTTGTCAGGGTAAACCGATAAAATCTTAACACACACACACACACACACACACACACTTGCAATCATAAATACCATCACAGCCGATTATCCAAGGGTTACTGAAAGAAACATATCTGATAATAGCTGCAGGAATCTGATGCAACAGCTGTACGTGCACAACCGATTTCCACTTGAATTTCATTTCTACCTTTCACTGCCAGGCCTAGGCCTGAGCCTGCCAGATTCTCTCTTCTGCAAATCGGGACAGGGGAGAGAGAGGAGGGGGGATCACAACAGCTTTTTTGCAAGAACACGGTACCGGGGGGGGGGCAGGAAACCAACAGAGCCCACACTTCCAGATTTCCCTCCGACTGGGGGATGGATGAAGACACGGGGGGTCCCACCTCCCTCCGAAAAAAAAAAGCACACACACAAGGAAAAAGGAAGAGGCGTCCTCGGGCCCACCTAGGCCCTGCATCATCATCATCATCATCATCATAAGATGGGGGGATACAGGTCAGATCTAAATCGAAGCCATCCTCCTGGTATCGCCTTTTGTTCCTGCTGACGATCTCTTTGATGATGGCGGTCATGTCTGGGAGCCGGGAGCCGCTCAGGAACAGCGCGGACAAGCACGGCGGCGGCTGCAGGGCGCAGATGGCTCGAAGCCTCGGCGGCGGCGGCGGAGGAAGAAGAAGAGGAGGCGGAGGAGGCTGGCCCCCCACCTCTGCCCGCCACCGGTGAGGAGGGCGGCGGCGGCGGCTGCTACCCACCAAGCGGCTGCTGCTGGGAGGAGGAGGAGGCGGCGGTAGAGACGCCGCTGCAAGTCCCGCTCCTTCTCCGGCCGCTGGGCGGAGGTGGGCACCGCGGGCAAGGCCTGCCGCCGCTCTTGGTCCCGCTCGCTGCAGCAAATCAGGCGAAGGCCCCGACGCGGCACAGGGGGCCTGGCCAGAAGGCGGCGGCAACGGCAACGGCGGTCCTCCTCCTCCTCTGGCAGCTCCCGCCACTAGCCCGGCTCCCTTCGGTTCCTGAAGGCAATACCCCGAAGACGGCGGCGGCGGGGAAACAAGCGGGCCGTTCGCGATGGGCGAGGAAGAAGAAGAACCACCGCCGCCGCCGCCGCCTTCGAGGCTGCCTCCTTCCCGCTCCAGGAGGACCGGCGACAGCAGCTCCGCGGCCGGCGGGGCTCTTCTTCTCCCCCTGCTTCCCCCCGCCCCGCTCCGCACCCCGCGCCAAGGGGGGAGCCGGGCGGAGGGGCAGGTTTCGAGGCTCGGCGGGAAAGCGGCCGCCTCCGGAGAAGTGGGGCAGCAGCGGCGGCGGCGACGGCTGCTTCTTCCTCTCTGTGAGGGAAAAGGGCGGCTGGGCCTGAGAAAGAGGGAAGGAGGGAGGGAGAAAGCCCTCAGGTCCTGAGGGGAGCGCGGGGCGGGAGGAGGCGGCGGCGGCGGCCCCGTGTCATTCCTCGGCTTGCCGTCCGTTGGTCTCCCTTCTCCGTCGTCGTCGTCTTCTCCTCCTCCTCCTCAGCGCGCATCGACACACGCCGCGCAACCGACAGTTCCTCCAACCCCCCCCCCCAACACACACGGCTCGATTCTCTCTCCGAGCGGCAATTCTTTCGATCGTCCACCCCCCCCCTCCTCTTCTCCTCAACCGCCGCCTCAGTTGGGCTGTGGCTCGCGAGCCCCAGCGCCAACCGCCGCCTCAGCTTCCAACTCCCATCATGGCTGCAGCAGCTTCCGAAAGAGAACGAGGGAAGGGAAGCAGGGAGGCGGGGGGAGGGAGGGAGAGAAAAAGGAACAGCGCCGAAAAAAAGGAGGAGGGGGGAGGAAAAAGTCAGTTGAGGGCCGCACCACTCGTGTTAGCTCCCTCCGCTGCCGCTGAGGGGGGGGAAAGGAGTTCGCCGCCACATCACCGCCTCCTCAGGCTGAGAAGAGCCCCTCGCTGCGCGGGGGCCCAGCAGTTTTTGCCTGGTTTAACCACCCCCGCCTCTTCCTTTTCTTTCTCCGTTTCCCTAGCCAGCAGTGGCTGCCGTTCCTTTCTTCATAAAAGGTGGTAGCCAAGACTGGCTATTTCCCCCCCCCACAAAAAAAAAAAAAACACCAAAAAGGGGGCGCATGCGTACACACGTCCCGAGTGGCGGAAGGATACACCAAGCGATTGCCTCATCGCTCGACGGGCTAATTCCCTACGGAGTCACGTGACAGGTGTTAAGTGAGGGGGGGACTTCCCGCTCCTTCTTCTCTCTAGCCTTGGATGCTGCTGCCGTTGCTGCTGCTGCTGCCAGCCCTCTTCTTTCGAGGGGGGGGTATTGCTTTTTCCTGTATCCCTTTGTTGGAAAGTCTTGGTACCTTGGGTTTGAGAGGCGCAGAGAGTGGCTTTTGCCATTGCAATTCCTTAAAAGCGCCCTGGGCCCCTTGCAGGGTGGGCCCTTTGCAGAAAGAGGGGCCAACTGACCTGCAGCAGCAGGAAAAAGGCCTCTTTTGCCTTTTTAAAGCAGGGCCTCGCTTGGGTACCAAGAAGTCGGAAGTGGAACCTTGCAATGGGGCAGAAATCAGCTCCCTCGCCTGCAGATTTATTTGATTTATTTATATATTTGCATAAGTAGCCATCGTTTCAAATTGGCTTTGTTGGGGGGAATGATTCCTTATTGCAGCCTTGGTCCAAGGTGGTGGGGATCCATTAGGCTATTGCAGGGAAACGAAACGAGTGGGTGCAAGGCTGCGTTGCGCTGATTGCAGGGCCAGTTTAAGGCACCAGCGGCGTCAGCATCCGCAGGGGGCCCCATCATTGTGGGGGGGCTGTAGTAACCCTTCTCCTGCAAAAAGATTATTAGTAATTATCTGAATATCCTGTACTGTGAATAGCTTAGGGTGAGTTAGGTTACACTGACCAGAGATAAACATATGCCCCCCCCAAATTCCTGTCTGGTTGCATTTCTTTTATTTAAAAAAAAAAGTGGGGGGAGGCTGGTTTCAGCTCTTAATGCCTGGTGTCCGATCCTTGCCAGCAGGGCTGCATGGAGATTGCACAATCCCTAGTAGACAGGGTGGAAGTCAATTGCTTTTTAAAACCATGGGCCCCCTTCTCTGAGGCGCAGACACCTGTAAACCTGCAAGGGGGAAGAGCTGCCTCCCCGGGTAGCTTTTGTGTGCCGAAGCGCTGATGTCACTCTTGCAATGGTCACGAACTGACAGCCAAGGCTCCCCGGCCAGCAATGGGTTACAAGCTGAAAGGGAAGCTTGGCCAGGAGGAGGAGGAGGAGGAGGGTAGCCAATTCTGCCCGAGAGAAACGGCAGCGAATCGCCTTAGTTGGAGCATGGTAGCCCCCCAGGTGTCTGCATCCCACACCCGCCATCCTGGCTCTCCATCCCAGCTTCAGTCTTTCCTTGCAAAGCCTGGCAAGAGAAACGGATGCAGCTGCCGCCGGGGCTGCTGCGCCACCTATTGCCTCGGAAGAGGAAACCGCACTTACAACAGTGCAGACACACAAACACACACACACACAACCCACGCCTCACAATTCTCTGGGCCACTAGCCCAGTCAGCCCCACCCATCTCCTGGTTCAAACCCTGGAGGGCAGCTTTGCACTTCAAAAAAAAAGAAAAAGAAAGCAACAGGCAAGGCTGCAAAAGCCAGAGAGCTCACCAGCACCGGCTGCTTTCCCAGTCTTAAAAAACTGCTCCCCAATAGGAGGTCTAGAAAAGTGAATTTTAAACAATCTAACCTAGATCTAAATCAGTTGCTCTTACCCTTTTCTTTACCAGGAACCCCCTTTAAATATGTACTGTTGCGATCTTCCCAAGATTTAACCCAAGATTTAAAACCCTAATAATAATACTTGATGATAATAATACAATTACACCATCTATTAAACCTTCCTTCGGAGGCACTGGAGGGGGAGGGAGGATTTTTCTCCTGCTTCTTCCTGCAGTTCTGTGGCTGGAGCACATTTAAAGGCAAATGTGCAGGCCTAGCAAGCCAGCCTTTGCCTTGGCTCCAGTCGCATGGGCTAAGCAGCCTTCAAGCCTTCACAGACCCCCTGCGAGGACATCAAAACCCCCTGGGGATCTCTAGACCTCAGGTTAAGAACCACTGATCTAGATCTTTTTAAGGTTTTTCCACCGACTTTAACTTGTACTCTCTACACAATTAGGATTGCCAGTGGACCATTTTAAAAGTCAATTGTGTTTCTTACAGAACTCTGTTCTGAAGCTTGAAATGCCTTACTATGCTGTGCATCAGCTGACCTCATTTTGCCTCACCCTTTTATATTACAGTATAAAATGTTTTCACTTGATGGTCCTTTGCCATCTCCTTTTGTGAGGACAGATGAAAAGAATTCATTAGTTTTTCTGCAGTTTTCCTGCCTTTGGTGGTTACCTCATGCCTTTGTGCTTGACTGCCTGACTGGTTCTTTGGCAACTTTCCTACCTTAAGTGAACTGTTAGAAACTTCTCTTTACAGCAACATAATGTATGGATGTCATTTCATTTATAATGTTTTGTGCCAGTGGTTCTTAACCTGTGGTCTGGGGATCCCCAGGGGTCTGTGATGTCCTCACAGGCGGTCCACAAAGGCTTGAAGGCTGCTTTGCCCACCTCCTCCCTACAGTGGAGCGACCATGTGACAGGGGCAAAGGCTGGCTGGCTTGGCCTGCACATTGCCATTCAATCCACTCCAGCCACAAACTTGCAGGAAGAAGCAGAAGAAAAGTTTTCCCGCAACCTCCAGAGCCTCTTAGGGAAGGTATAATGGAGGTGTATTATTATTATTATTATTATTAGGTATTGTTGTTATTAGGGTTTTAAATCTTGAGTTAAGTCTTGCGGGTTAACGGCAACAAAAGATATTTAAAGGGGATCCCTGGTAAAGAAAGAGTTAAGAGCCACTGTTTTATGCTACATATGTATTTCCCTTCCAGCAGCTCCCTTACCAAAACCCTCCAACTTCCAAGATTGTTTTCATTCTGACTGTATCCCAACTTTGATAACACCTCACTAGTTAAATAGCATAATGATTCACTGATTTTCCTCTTTCTACAAAAGATGAAGAAATTGAGTAAAGTGTTATATTATTATAATATTTGCTAGTTCCTCACAACTAGCCTCTTCCTGTCTAGATCACCTCAACTTTAAGCTAAAAGCCCTTTTCTCAGAATATGTGGAACTTCAGTAGAATATGGGAATGATACAGTGAGCCAGCATGGTATAGTGGTTTGAGCAGTGGACCGTGACTCTGAAGATCAGTTTTTGAAGCCCTCCTCAACCATGGAAATCCTTTAGGTGACCTTGGGTTAGTCACACACTCTCAAGAGGAAGGCCAAAGCAATGAACAAATCTTGCTAAGAAAACTCCATGTTCCCGGAGCCCTAAAATGAAACTAATAGAACAGGTTTGCTTATTGTGTTATTGCACTACTGTGTTGTATGATGGGCCAAACCATGCTTAACTTTAATGTGTGATTAGCAACCATAGCTGGTTGATATATTTTTTTTTATTTACACCAAGTGCAAAAGCAGGGCATGAGGCCTAAATGCCCTGAAGGCTGCAGATACCATCTGACTGTGGAACTTAAGCAGGGCCAGGCCTGCTTAGTACTTGGAAGCGAGACTACCAGGTACTGTAGGCTATATTTCAGAGGGCTGCAGTGGCAATCCATCTCTTGAGTATTTTTTGCCTAAGAAAATCCTGTGAAATTCACAGGGTTGGCAGGCAACTTGAAGGCACATATGGGGCTATTATTTGCAATGGGAGCTTTTTTTCCCCTAAGATAGTTTGTGTATGGCAAGGCGTGAATGTGGTGCTGGTGTTACCTAAAGACATCTTGGAAATTCCAATAAAATATCACGTTTCTAATAAGTTGGGGAAATTAGCAGCAATTTGACCTTAGCAATGTGAAAGGGGGCAACAGAGATAGGGATCTTTACACCAACTTTACCTATACTAACTATGAACAGAAACACACAAATGAAAAATGAATAATAATTATTAAAGACGTAAAAATAATAACACCAAGCGCACACACATTCATACAGAAAGCATTCACATGAGCACTAGGAATGGAAGGAGAGAGAGGTTGCCAGAAGGATAGATAGGGAGATTTCTGGGGTGATACGGCACCTGTCTTGTAGTCGGAAGTCATCAAGCAAACCGGCAGCATGGCTGAATGAGTCTGGAGTGGCTAAAACAGAGTGACAGAATGTCCCCAAGCAGAGGCTCTGTGCATGCTGAGAAATGCTTTTTGGCCAATATATATATATATATATATACACACGAAAAATATGCCCTGAGGTGCGGAAGTTTCATGGGTTGAAACAATAGTCTCCAAAGATTGCATAATGAGTTCCAGGAAGACTCCTGGTCTTGACAATAGGTGTCCGAAGATGCTAATGTGTTTGCAACTGCCTTAAATATCTTAGTGATTAGGTTTAGAAAGCTTGAGCTGCCTCTTTGACGGCTAGCTGATTTGGGAAGGGAAGTTTGATACCTTCAAACAAAGGAATACTCCATCTGCTTTAATGGAATCATTGTCTGTCACTTGGGTGTGTGGTGGAGACAATGTCCTTTTGACCTTATATTTCCTCATAGTTTGGAATTTGTCAGGAGTCCTCCCTTTGGGCGATGCATGGGTTACAACACACACCTATTGTGATCCATACAGTGAGTTCCTGAAATTTTCCTGCTCTTCCCAGTGAAAGACCACGTTAATAAGCCAAATTACTAATAAGCCAATTTTGGGGGTTTCTGGAGGTGGGGCTCATTAAGGGCACTAACACTGGGATCACCAATGGGAAAGAAAGGCTTAAACTTCTCCACACAAAAAACAGAAGTTGGTTTTTTATTTGGTTGGGGGGGGAGGTACTCAATGAGCTTCGGCTTTTGAGAATTACACTAAGATATATAAGATATATAAATCATAGATTAGAAGAGAAGAGGAAATACTTAGGGGTGTTGAGCAGATCATATGAAATTTGTGATACATCAACAAGTAATGGATGGGGAAGTCTACATTTTAGAAACAGTTTTTATGCCCATATACAAGGTCTGTCTATTAAATAACAAGACTGTGTTTCTACCTTTCAGGGAAATCAGGGAGAACTGATTGTGAACACTTGAGTGGTGACCTTGAACATGTCTGAACCTGCATGACAAGCAACAACACTCTTGGCTGTTCAGTTAATTGTCAGTAGTCATTTAAAACAGCTGTGCTGTCTGTTGTGTGCCAGGAAAATGCTAAGTTTAAAAGTCGAGCAACATGTCAATTTGAATTTTTTAATAAAGTTGAACAAAACAACGGAATCTTTTCAAATGCTTACTGAGGCCTATGGGGAAGACTGCACGTCTTTTGTGCGTGTATTTGAGTGGCAAAAAAGATTTAGAGAAGGACATGAAAATGTGGAAGACAACGAATGCCCTGGACAACCTTTCACTTTAAGAACCAAAGAAATTGTGGAAAAAATCAGCTAGAATGTTTGAGAAGACCTCCGACTCAGTGTCTGAATGATAGCTGAAGCCATGAACATTGACAAAGACACTGCATGGAAAATTTTGCATGAAGATCTCAACATGAGAAAAGTCTGTGCCAAGATGGTCCCTAGGGTTTTCGCACCAGAGCAAAAAGAGTACCGCAAGCAAAATTTGCACTGATATTCTGCAGCAACTTGAGGCAGACCCAAACTTTTTTCAAAAAATCATCACTTATGATGAAACCTGGATCTTCCAGTATGATCCTGAGACAAAACAACAGTCAATGCACTGGAAAACACAATCATCACCAAGAATGGAAAAAGCATATCAAAGCAAGTCCACATTCAAAGCCATGCTCTTTTCTTTTTTCTTTTTTCCTGACATCAAGGGCACAGTTTTGGCAGAATGGGTTCTAGAAGGCATAACAGTGAACCAGTATTATTATAAGAAAGTTTTGACAGAGCTGAGAGAAAGAGTCAAGAAGAAAAGGGGGCAGAACTATGTGGAAATGGTTTCATTCTTCATCAAGACAATGTGCCTGCTCACACAGCACTTTCTGTGAAGCAGGTTTTGGCTGATAAATGCATTACTACACTTGACCATCCTGCATATTTGCCAGATTTGGCACCATGCGACTTTTTTCTTTTCCCTAAAGTGAAATCGGTGCTTAAAGGAACACGTTTTGAGTCAATTGATGCAGTAAAGCAGAAAACGGTAGATGTGTTGAAACAGCTGACAGAAACTGATCTGCTCCATGCCTTCAATCAGTGGAAAACAAGACTGCATCACGGTGTAAGTGTGAATGGGGAGTATATTGAAGGGGACAAGCATTAGAATTGCGATACATATAAATAAAGATGGGTTATTGTATCAGTGTCATTATTTAATAGACAGACCTTGTACATTTGGTTGTTGTAAGGCAACTTGCTTACCCTCAGGGATTTTTTGGTGTAGCTTAGTTTCAGTTGTTCTCCTATATCCTCTGCCTCCCTAAGTTTCTTGTATTATGTGGTTGTGTATTCATTGAACCCATTTGTACCTGTTTTTAATTAAAAATGCTTTTGCATTTTTAAGGTTATTTCCTGTCTAGGAGACTCCAAGGACACATCTAGTACAAGCCTTAGATTGTGCAAGGGAGGAGAGTATTGAAAGAGAAATGCCTTACTTCAGTGGCTCTTAACCTTTTCTTTTCCAGAGATCCCCTTTAAATATATTTTGTTGCTGTGGGCTCCCAAGACTTAACTCATCATCATCATCATCATCATCATACAATTATACCATCCATTAAACCTTTCCTCAGAGGAGAATGGAAGACTTTCTCCTGCTTCTTCCTGCACGTTTGTGGCTGGAGTGGATTGAATGGCAATGCACAGGCCAAGTCAGCCAGACGGCCTTTGCCTTGGCTCCTGTCACATAGTCACTTCACTGCAGGCAGGAGAGGGGCCAAGCAGCCTTCAAGCCTTCGCGGACCACCTGTGAGGATGAGGACATTTTGGCCCCCTGAGGGTCCCCAGACCACAGGTTAAGAACCACTGCTTTACTTTATTAACCATTATTGTTTCTTACTACTGCACTTTGTTAGCTGTCTTGTGAATAAACATTTATGCTGAAGATGCAGGATAGAAGTTACATAAATACCTATATAAAGCCAGAAGCAACAAATGGAGTGAAGTGATGAAAACACTTAATGACAAGTTGTATCCAAAGGCCAGAGTTGCCTTTGTATACAGATTTCTGTCTGCAAACATTTCAGAAATGGGGAAAACCACTATTTAGGGCAGTACAATGTTCTTTGCAGCAACACTGTAAGTTGACATTACAGTGTAGACAAGCAGATCTGAAATATCATCCACACATGCAAAGAACATTGGCATAGCAAAAGAAAAATGGTCCAATCCTGTTAGACCAATTGGTTTCAGAGGAAGATGGATTCAATGTTTAGGGGGAAAGCTAAACTTCATTAGTGCTTTTCTAATGATTGCATGCAATAGTTACAATAGGAGGAAGCTGGATTTCTCTGAAGGTTAAGAACAGGCACTTGGCATATTGCCCTTTTGCTGCTACTTAGTAGTCCTGAGCTTTGTTTTGTTTTACCTTTGTCAAATGCAATATATTAAGTAAGGATCTATATGAAACACCCTCTTACACAGTGGTTCTTAACTTTTTCTTTACCAGGGACTCCCTTTAAATATCTTTTGTTGCCGCAGACCCCCAAGATTTGACTCAATAAATTTAAAACCCCAATAACAACAACAATAATAATCTATTCACAATTACACCATCCATTAAACCTTCCCTCAGAGTCCCCAGAAGGAGAGGGAAGACTTTTATCCTGCTTCTTCCTGCCAGTTTGTGGCTGGAGTGGATTGAACAGCAATGCACAGGCCCAGCCAGCCAGCCTTTGCCTTGGCTCCTGTCATGTGGCTGCTCCACTGTGGGGAGGAAGTGAGCTGAACAGCCTTCAAGCCTTTGCAACCCCCCTGTGAGGAAATTGCAGCCCCCTGAGGGTCCATGGACCACAGGTTAAGAACCACTGCTCTTACACATCCTTCTTCAGCCTTTCAGTCTTTCTGAAGTCATGCTTAGTCCCAGGCTACAACAGAGAACTCGCTTTATTTTCCCCTTGTATGTGTCTCTCTTTTTGCCTTTTCCCCCTTTGTCACCTACTGTTTCCCATTAAAGAAATCTATGAACCAAAAAGAGGGGCTGATAGTATAACTCTCCAAGTGCCAAACCCACCAGCTGGTGACAAAAATGTAACTATAGTGTCTCACTATGCAAAATGTTGAGGCAGATTTCCCTGTGCCACCTGAAAATCTGCTATTGAGGGTTATGCAGCCCTCAGGAGCAGGACCACAGGGGAGTTGAAAGGGGGGAATTGACTCCCTCCTGGTCCCATTGAGACAAGCAGTTCCTTCAGTCCTTCATTCCTTCAATGAAACAAGCTGTTGGATTTGGCCCAAGCTTCAAGATTTCACTCAATCGATGTCCCTGAGTTCCAGTAAAGGGCTGTAACTGATTGTTAAGAAAAGTTGGGATAATAAAAACAAGTATTCCAGAGACCTGTAGTGAGCTACGTAGTTGCTCATATTGCTCACTTTTGAAGCATGTCTCAGTGCTCACATGACCAAAAGCAAGCTACTTCTCTTGTTTTCTAGGCCCTCTTTGTCCCAATTCAAGTACAGAGTCATCCAGTGACTCAACCTTTGCTGAACCTTACCTGCAGAAGCATGAAATAATGGAGCAAATGTTAAATCAAACATACAGCATAACAACTTACTACAAACAGTTGCCCTTTTTTGTACATCAACTTCGCTAGGGGCAAAATGGTATCAACTCAGTCTTTTTTCTTACAGGTCACCTTTAACAGTGGCTATTTATATAGCAAGCTCTTCGGGGTAAAGAACACATCTTAATCTGTGTTTGCAAAGCACAGTGTAAATTTAAAGTCCCGTAAAAGCAGAATGTCCAGGAATAATAAAGATATATGAGCTTTATAATGAACTGTTCGCCTCTCAAGTGGAATGAAATAGATTCCTCTAAGCCTGTTTTTTGTTTGGTTTGGTAACAGTTCTCCCTCCATTTCCCCCACCCACTTTAAACACAGGACAAGATGAGTCACGTAACTCCCTTTTAGGGAATGTCAACAAAAGAGATAAAAGAGTGTGTGAAATTACATAATAAACCAAATTAAATGGAAATTAGTTGGCCATTTGCAGTGTGCATGACCAACCGTTTACAGGTTTACATCAAAGATTTTTAAATATGTCTCAGCTCTGTTATTAGCTGGGTAAGACAGAATATTTACTTGATGAGTACTTCTATTCATTTTTTGTGGGAAATAATCTAAATTGTCTTTCTAAAAAGAAATCAAGTGTGGTTAACAGGAGGTTTTAATATTAAAAAATCTGGAATCAGAACATCAGTATTCTATGATAATGGTGATACTTCCTTGACACAGCAACAACAAAATCACAGAAATCTGCCTAAAAACTACATCTTAACAAGAAATAAACAAGGGATTCAATGCATCCCCTTTGGTAGGTATCTTAACAAAACCAGTTCTACCCTTACAGTATAAACAGGGAAAGGAACCTGTTACCCTAAGAGGTGGGGGGTGCTTTAGAGACCCCCCCCCCAAGATATCAAAATCTAGATGGAGGAATTATTAGCTCAAAAAGATGCCTGTGAGAGGAGGGTAATTGTGCGGATCTTTTTACCTATGTCTCTCTCTCTCTCTCTCTCTCTCTGGCTTTTCTTCGCAAACAAAGATTCAGGAAGGACTCATCCCACGCTTTCTGCAAGTGCGCTGATGACTAAAAAGGCCAATCCGAGATAAACAAGTCCGGTTGCAAAAAGCACAGCAGAAGGTCTCCTTGGGTGATGTTTTTGGATTTTGATTCTTTCTGTGTTGTTGTTTCTCTTCAAGACTTGTTCTCGTGAGTTCTCAAATAAGGCTGCAGCATTGTGGATAGTACATCTCCATGCCTCCCGATGTGAGGCCAGGGCGGACCACTGTTGGTGATCAATTTGGCCAAGCCTGAGATGTTGTTTCAGGGAGTCTTTGTATCGCTTTTTTGGAGCGCCCCTCTTATGCTGACCTGTGGCGAGTTCACCGTAGAGTAGTATTTTTGGGAGGCGATGGTCCTCCATCCTAGAAACGTGCCCTGCCCAGCACAGCTGCATTCTCAATATCATGGCCTCAGTGCTGGTGATCCCTGCTTGCTCAAGGACAGCAACATTCGTCACATAGTCAGTCCAGTGTATATTTAGGATTGTGCGTGTACAGCGCTGATGAAAGCGCGCGAGGAGTCGTAGGTGGTGGCGATAGGTGACCCATGTTTCAGATCCATAAAGGAGGATAGACAGTACGATGGCTCTATAGGCACTGATTTTTGTGCTTTGCCTCAGGTGTTTATTGCTCCAGACTCTTTTGTGAAGTCTTCCAAATGCACTATATGCCTTTGCTAATCTGTGATCGATCTCTTTGTCAATCTTGGCATCTGAGGAGATGATGCTTCCCAGGTAGGTGAACTGCTGAACGGACTTGAGCACTGATTTGCCGACGGCAATGTGGGGATGGTGGTGTTCATCCTGTGTATACCGGTACTAACTGCAGAGAACTCCAAGTTAAAGTGAAATAAAGAATTTTTATTGGAAATTATGCAAATTGCATTCAAACACACAACACACGTTCCTAAGAACCATGCAAGGCTCTAGAAGAGAAAGGCAGAAAGCTTGGATAGAAGGAAAGATTCTGGAAAATAGGGTGATAGTTACCAGTCCTGAAGAGCAGAGTTTTGTGGAGTGAAAGTACTCAGACAGGAATCTGAGGGTGCCACAGGAGGTTCTGATCCAGAGGTATACCGAGAAAGAGAGTGGTCAGTATCATCCACTGTGGCACACCTTGCTATTGTCGGGGGACTAATATTTATAACCTGTTTCGTGTCCTGAAGGGGTACTTTGGCTAAGACAAAGCCTGGATGGTTTTCCCACTGGGTAAACAAAGGAAATCGAAACTAGCATGATTGTCTTTATGGCTGGGAGATAAAAATCGACGGGTTTACAACAACCTCACAATGCAGGACAAGAGGGGTGAGATTTCCTTAGGATTGCAGTTGGGAAAGGCCACTTGATTGTTTGGTTGGATGACACATTGCTGAGGTGCCCATGAAGAAATTAGCACATGCCTTCTTAATGACTTTGTTTAAGGGGCTTCCACACAATCCTAATATGGGCTTATTGTGCCAAAATATTTCTAAGACACACCCTGGGTCAATGTGACCTCCACCTGAACTCTTTTTGGTTCACTCCAGCCAACCCTAAAAGTGTACAATATTTCCAATTATGAGACATCCTAGGGAAGGGGTAATAGGGCATGCTAACAACCTATGGTAGGAGATCTTTAAGGTATCAAATCCCAATCTTATAGGGCTTTACAGGTGACTGAAAATTTGTAGAACTTTACCTGCTGCATGAAATACCATATATTCCGGCGTAAAGGCGACTGGGCACATAAGACGACACCCCCCCCCATTTTTAAGTTAAAATATAAACTTTGCTCCCCCTCGTCCAGATAGCCCTCCCACCAGCCAGCCAGCTCAGTGGCTGTAGATTATGGAATAGTCTGTGAAATTAAGGGACTGAGAACAGCTAAAAAAGCATGGGATACTTTGACAAATCTCTGTGGTATTCAATCTTTGGAAAGTGGGGTTTCATTAATAATGAAGTTGGTTAATATGAAGCTATCAAATCCCAAATTTTTGAATGAGCACATTAATGATTTTAGAGCCCCATTGGCAGACTTGCAAACTCCTGGAGAGGAAATCCCCAAAACTATGCAAATGGAAATCTTCCTGGCAAGTTTACCAAAATACAATCCCGAAATGGAGGGCAATTAACACTTCAAAGGCAAAGCGGTCATTCTCACAGCAGGGGGGAGGATCTGCTGGGGAAACTGCCCAGGGAATTTACCACTTCAAAGACAAGGCAGTCATTCTCACAGCAGGGGAAAAGATCTGCTGGGCATATAAGATGACCCCCCATTTTTGAGGAGATTTTCAAGTGTTAAAAAGCAGTCTTATACGCAGGAATATACGGTAATTAAGCCAATATTAAAGCAGACTGGTAAGAAACAGCATCCTATATTAAATCCAAAAACTATCAGCCAACAAAGATGGAAGAACCAACATATTGTGCTCAATCCAGGGGGAGCATTTGGGACCAACTGAGGTTTCCACATGGTTTTCAAGGACAGCTCAACTTAAAGCACATAACAATACAGTAGTATAGTTTGAAGGTTACTAAAACAGATACAGTACAGTAATTGTATATTCTGAAGGTGCGTGAGTAAATCCTACTCAATACAGTGGAACTTTCTCCAAGTAAAAGCATATAGGATAGGATTGTAGCCTAAAGCACGAATATATCATTTAAATATACTCAAACATAGATAGCAAAAGTAGCTTAGGAAAGAAGTAGAGAGGATTTGATGTAAGAAAAAGTTGTCTCTATCCACTTCCCACTCCCAACCCTGTCATTAGCAAAAATGGATATACTCTTATTTATTTAGATTCACTTCTGTGAATTCAGTTGAAAACGAAGACTCTGTTTTTTTGATTAACCAGGCATGATCTGGTCCAAGTGAAAGAATTAGAGATATCATAACTAAAGCGACAGTTAAGGATATGCTTAACCAATTTAAACCAATGCAGGGTATACTGTGGCTGTTTACCATGACTCGTATATACGTTTCACAATGAAATACATGCAAATCTCAATTTACATTACACCCATTTAAAGTATTTCAAATTTATCACATTTCTCCAGACATAAATAAACATAAATGAAAGTCTCACCCACATTGCATAGCTCTCCCAGTGCACATGAGCAGTTAAGTGGGGCAGGTAAGAGAGTGAAGGAGGTGAAGTGGGGTGGATTTGGGTGTAAAAAAATAAATGACTGGACTGGATTTATTTTACCAGCCTAGGTTTGGAGAATGAGGGAAAGCAACTGCAGTCTTGGTGTTGCCCAAAAGAAGGGGTTTTTCCTCTTTGCTTAAAAGGGAGTCTCTAACAGATGCAATTTTACTTTGGTTCCCCCACAGGATCAGAATGAAAGAATGCCAGCATTATGCCATAAGGCAGCAGGAAAGACTGATTTGCCATTTTTCTTCGGAGTGTGTTAAGGCTTTGTGAGAGGGAGGAACAAACTACTGTAAACTGGTGGAGCTTAGATGTGGCTGGAGGGAAGGTTTTCCTTTGTCAGCTTAAGTGGAGCAGGGTCATGATGGGGAGAGAACAAGTGGGTAACACTAACAATGTCAAAATGGGCAACTCTGAAGTAAGACACCACCACCAACAATAATAATTAGCCTTGTGGCATTTTAAAGGCTGCTTATCATTCAGGGCTGTGTAGGAAAAGAGAAATCAGTGAGAGGTTTTGTGCAAGGGCTTTGGTTTTGGTTTTTTTGTTTTTGGTTTTTTTGCAACTTTTTTTTTAGTGCAGCTGGTTACAGGAGATATGCTTCCTCTCTTCCTGTTGTGCCCTCTGCACCTGATGAAGAAGACACAGCAGGATATGTGCTGCATCTCTCTGTCTCCAGATGTGCTTTCTCCATCTGGGATGCCTAGAGGAAAAGGCATAGAACAGAATTCTTACCAGTTGCTCTCTATGCCTGTGCTCCTCTGAAGAGGGAGTATTATCTAATATCAAGCCAGCTAAGCCCAGCCAAGACCCCTTGGGACCAGCCATGGCTGCCTCTTCTGGTCCCTCTGGAGAGCATCTGCAAACATCAGAGGTGATCTCGGATGTTTTATGCCAGTGGTTCTTAACCTGTGGTCTGGGAACCCCTAGGGGTCCCCGATATCCTCGCAGGGTGTCTAAGAAGGCTTGAAGGCTGCTTGGTCCATCTCCTGCCTGCTGTGGAGTGGCCATGTGACAGGATCCAAGGCAAAGGCTGGCTGGCTGGCATGGCCTGCGTATTGCCATTCAATCCACTCCAGCCACAAACTTGTAGGAAGAAGCAGGAGAAAAGTCTTTCCTCCCCCTCCAGTGCCTCTTAGGGAAGGTTTAATGGATGGTGTAATTGTATTGTTGTTGTTGTATTGTTGTTATTATTAGGGCTTTAAATCTTGAGTTAAGTCTTGGGGACCATGGCAACAAGATATTTAAAGGGAATCCCTGGTAAAGAAATTTTAAGAGCCACTGTTTTATGCTTTAAAATCTTTAAAATTGGTGGTGGGCTGAGTAAAATTACTCTCTCGCTCGCTCTCTCTGGCTTTTCTTCACAAATGAAGATTCAGGAAGGACTCATCTCATGCTTTCTGTAAGCGTGCTGATGACTAGAAAGGCCAATCCGAGATAAACAAGTCCAGTTGCAGAAAACACAGCAGAAGGTCTCCTTGGGTGATGTTTCCGGGTTGTGATTCTTTCTGTGTTGTCATTTCTCTTCAAGACTTGTTCGGCGTGAGTTCTCAAATAAGGCTGCAGCATTGTGGATAGTGCGTCTCCATGCCTCCCGATGTGCGGCCAGGGCAGACCATTGTTGGTGATCAATTTGGCTGAGCCTGAGATGTTGTTTCAGGGAGTCCTGCTCTCACTTTTTTTTGGAGTGCCCCTCTTATGCTGACTCGTGGCGAGTTCACCGTAGAGTACTATTTTTGGGAGGCGATGGTCCTCAGACTACTTCAGCTCCATCAGAAGATATCCCCTAGTCTGCAACGATTCCCTATGAAACTGGCTCCCCCCATTTACATCATTCTCAATTTACATCAAAAGTCCAGGAAAGCAGCCCTGATGTAAACTGAGACCTGCCTGTATGTACTGTAGCTTTCATAAGTGGATCTGCAACAAAATGTTGCAATTTAGAATGCTATTGTTCCTGGTTTTTCTTTCCTCCTTTACTTATAATTCAGTAATGTGACATTTATTTCATATCTCTATTGCTGCTTATTTACATAGGTTTTGCAGTCTCATTTTGATACTACTGGTTATATGGATGCCTATGTTTTTAACGTGTATGACTCATTTATTTTGACATATATGGTTCCTCCAGACCAATCTAGTAAATTTTGGGGCTTTCTGTTTCAGGATCTCGTGCCTTGTAATGGTTGTTTCTGCTGCTGCATCCATTCCTTCCATAAATATTCTAAGTTGCTGGTGCTGTTTTTGTTTTTTTTTTAATGTGTTTTTGTTTTGGGGGGGCTGCTTTTAGCAGAGTTTAGTGCTACACTGAGCTGCATGTTTCTTTTCAACTGCTCTTTTCTTCTGCTTGATGTGCAGTTAAGCTGTGGTGTGGGGCTAGTCTCCTTCCCTTGCCGCCATCAATGAATCTCCCTCCTGTTTAAGGGAGATATCAAACAACAGTTCAATTTACAAAAGAGTGGAAGGATGTGATTAAATATTTAGAAAAGAAAGGAGGTAAAATAGTGATCAAAGGCTTGGGTTGAATTAAGAAAAAATATATAAAAATTAAATAAAGTCAAAAAGTTTGGGGAATAAACAGACAATAGAGATACATGGAAGAGAAAAAAAGGAAGTTTAGTGTATAACGTTTATCTAAAAATAGGGTATAATAAAGGAGGGGAGATTTATATGAATAAAAATGTAATTATAATCACTTCAAATGAAAAGTAGGAAGTCACAATATTTGTTTATTTATGTATTTTATTCAAAAAATTGAATGTTGCAAATTGAATAGTGTTGTAACTATTGTACTGTATTTTGTTTTTCAGTAACGTTTTGTATTTTGTTTCTTGTTTTTGTTGAGTTGTTATATGCGATATATATGTAGATATATATATACAGTATATATATATATACACACACACACACACACACACACGAGAATGATTCTCCCTCCTGATCATCCCCCCAGTATCTGTGTCTTATACACTTAAATACAAATTGTCATAGGCATAGTGCTAAAGTGTTATGCCCCTTTAGCACTTTAACTGTAAAATAAACGGGATGGGGAAGAAACATTAAATCTGGTAACCATAAGTGTAAAGAGGAAACAAAGGTAAGCAGAAAATCTCCATGGCAAAGGTCATGCTCCCATTCCTAACATCATCAGGGAGACTGCCCAAAAGTACAGCAGGAGAAATCAAGACAATGGATACAAATGTGTGACATTTATCCTGGCCGCTATCAGAAACTCCTAAAAAAACAACCCACAGTCTGGAATGGGTTTTAAAAAGCAGATAATACCAGCTATTCAAAAGAAAAAATAATGGGGCAGGAAGACCATCGTATGAATATTAGAAGGGGTGGAAATAACAGCATCTATAGCTCCACAAAACCCCAGTTTGAAGGAGTCCATAGTCTATTCAGGGCACTCTCTCGTATTCGTGGTCCTTTCTGCTGTGGCTCCTGTTTCCAACCATCTATGCCCTTTTTCAGAAAAATTCATCATCTCCAAGTGTTCAAATTCTTCGCACAAAGAGAGACCATCAGTATATGTATTGTACTGTTTTGGCTACATACATAAAGATCAGCATTTGGCAAATGACTTCACTATCAGAATAGACTATTTAACAACTTCCCCCCCCCCTCCTTGTTTCTGATATTATAAGTACTTCTGACCAAGTTAGGTTACCTGCTTAGTTTGCAACAGTTTTTCAGCCATTCAGAGAGAAAGTGAAGAGCAACATAACTAATTCACAAATACATTCAAGGGCATTCTTTCACACACAGGTAAATCAGAAGTTGCAGGTGGCCTACTTACAGTAACATAGCTCCAGGTTATAGAGATAGGGAAAGCGAGCACAGCTGAACAGTTAGGAAAACACAGCATCTGGAACCATTTTATGCCTCATCTATCAATCTGCTTTATGGGACTGGAGAATTAACATTTCAAACCACAGATCATTGCTTCATGACTGATATATCCCAGAACTGTGGTCATTACTTCACCCCAAAGCAATGCGGATGGACATCTGCAGAGGTCATATTGAAGGATCATGGGTAACTACCTCCCTATGTCTTTCAATTAAAAGTTGTAATAAAATTTTATATGTTATAAAGTTAGCAGAGACTGTAAGAAATATTCCAATATAACCACACATTACCACATCTCCAAAGGTCTTTTAAACATCTCAGTAAGCTTATATTTCTCAGTGACAGCTCAGGAGTGAGGGAGCAAATATGTAAGATAAATGCACGGGAGTCTGATGTTTTTAAAGTCATTTGAAAGTTAAGAGTTTCTGTACAAATTAACCAAAGCTGGAGTCATGTAGGAGATTTTCACACGGGTTATATATCCCATGGCAGGAACAGAACAGGGTCGGGAAAGGTTTTCCCTTTCAGACGACGTTGACCCCTTTCTGTCCTGCATCCATCCTACTCCCGTGACTGTTCCAGAACAATGTAATCACGATTTTTCATCGTGAATAGACCTCCCGTTCTGTCACTATCACGCAATCACGGGTGTGCGCTGTTCCTGTTCCTGTTCCGAAATGACAGCCGTGGAGGGGAGGTCCGTTCCGAGCACTTCATGGTACGATCTGGACATCCAGGTAAGTAGCACCCTTTATTTTACCCTCCCTGTTTTGATTATGTGATTTAAAGAGTGTTTTTGTGCTTGGTGAACTGATTTTATGTTTGGGGGAGTTTTATTTTTTAAATTTACTGTCCGGCATTATCATGTGATCACGTGATAACGTTTCAGACGGCCGGTCATAAAAGCAGCGTTACGACGGCTGCATTTACGGCCAGCCAGCAAGGGGAGGGGGAGCCCATCCCTGCTGCGGAATTAAGGTGAGTGTGTGAAAGATTTATGTTATTCCGTGGCAGGAACGGGAGAGGAGGTAGTGGGGCAGTAATGGGGCATTTTCGCCCCGTGTGAAAATCTCCGTAGTATACTTTGTGTATCTCTTGTGCTCTTCAATCTCTCCCCCACCCCAACTGCTCATTAAATACCTCCATAGCATCCTGAATTCAGCTTTTCAGTCTGACAGTGGATAGTTATTTCTGTCCATGATGGCACAGCAATTTGGCCAAGATGTAAAATTTCCTTTTGGTGTGCTACTTCATCCATATTCCAACCCTGCAAGATACGTGGCAAAGAAACATAACACTACAGTAGTGAAAGGTATGGATGATCTCTTACGGGTCCTTCTAACTCATACAACCCATAGAGATCTACACAGTATGGCATTAACCATTGGACTTTAATTTTCAGAGACACAACCAGTGTCAATTTGCTCAACACTGATCTTTGCTCTTCCTTCACTGGGGCTAATTTCCACTTGCTTTAACAGCTTCTTAGGCAGATCAAGTAGGGTCAGGGTGCTAGCTTCATAGAATGTTATCTTCTAATGAAATGCTTGGAAAATTAAGGCTGCAGCCATATAGTCACTTACTTGGAAGTACTGTACTGTAAATCCCATTGAACCTGATGGAACTTAGTTCTGAATGGAAATATTTAGGGCCTGATTAAGACAGACCTTAAGATACCTAACATTTAGAGGTCCAATAGAATTATCCAAAAAAAGTGTATTCCTATAACAGAAAGAACAGTGAAAATAAAAATAAAGTTTTATATTTTCATACATACCAGTTCATCAAAGTAACAGCAATTTAACTGAAATATTTCTTGCAGCAACCCCAAATGGGTTTCAAGTGAAATCTATCATAGGAAGAAAGAATTTAACTCAAAACATGTCTCTTGGAGGAAGACTTTCATCAGTATCCATTGAATCACCATTATTGCCTTGCTTTTTTTCTCCTCACTCTTTTTGTTTTATTCACACATTTATAGTCTACATTAGGCAGGTATGGTACTATTTTGCTTTGAAATCAATTTCCTTGAAAGTTTCTTGGGGTTGTTTGAAAAAAGCCGGGTAAAATTAAGGGCTTGTCTATACAAGGCAAAAAAAAAAAAAAAAAAGTGGATTGCTCCACAGTAATGGCAATTCGCAGCAGCTGCTATTTGTCTTAACAGTTTTTTGGCAGATCACAGGCACGCAAAGCTATCTGCATTTGCTGTGCGAACAGGCATGACTGCAAATCAAGATGGTGGTTGTGAGTGAATTACTGCTTATTCAACAGCCACCAAACTGCAGAAGCCCAGGAACACAATTGCATTGTCTCTGGCAAAGGGAACCACTCCCAGCCATCCCTTACAAGCACATCCAAGGTTATCTCAGGTTGTTTTCTAGGCAGGAGGGAGAGTGCATGGAAAAGGCAGAGTCCACCCAGGAGAAAAACCCCACCTCCCCTCTTTTGACCCTTTAAAATTATATACAGTTGGTCCTCTGTATCCACGGATTTGGCATCCACAGATTCTACCATCCACAGCTTGAAAAATATCCCACTCCACAAAAAAAATCTAAGAAGCAAACCTTGATCTTGCCATTTTACTATGCCACTGTATGTAATGGGACTTTAGCATCCACAGATTTTGGGATCCATGGGGGGTTCTGGAACCAACCCCCAGTGGATACTCAGGGCCCACTCTATAACCAGAACCCAATAATTTGATGTGTGGTAGAAATAATGGACCATGCATTAAATTAATGGGTCCAGGTTATAATTCCAAAGAGTAGACTGACAAAAAGAGGACTGTTGAAAAGCAGAAAATACCTGTACAAAGACACACACATACTCTGCTGCCAGGAGATTCTTTGCAAGTTACAGCAAGAAATCGTGTAAGCCTTGCAATTTGTAGCATGCTGCTGCTCTGCAAAGCTGGAAATTTGTGCACAACCTTTTCTCTTGCTTGGAGCTTCACCTCATCTCCTGCTTGGAAATTATGAAAACTGGTGACTCAGGGCCAGACTATAAATTCTGGCAACTCCAGCCTCAAGAAGAGATGTGGGCTGCTGGGTCATGCTAGTTTTGTGGAACTGATGTAACAAACTATTCCAAAATTCTGGTGTGAACATAAATTCTAATTCCTCCATTTCCCCAAAGAATGGAAACATCTCTCCTCGTATCACCTTTTAAATCAATAACTGAATCAAAGGTCTCAGATATGGCTGACACAGCCTATGCACTAATTCCCAGCTAGTGTCAGAGATATATTAGTACTGTGAAATCAGGTACCAAGAATGATCAACAAACTGCTCAGCACTTTAGAGAATCAGAGAGAAGTTTGCATTTGTTGCCCAAAAATATTTATTGTACTGAAAACTTATTAGTCAACTCTGCAGTAATTTTCTAGACAATACAGCATCATGATGGCCATATTTTCACTACTGTACTTTATTAGTGCCAGGAAAGTTAGATAGCAATCAGTAGGAAAACAATCACTAGGAGACACGTACTTTATAATAATATTTAATTGATCAACATATGAAATTTTGATCAGGTATAGAGTCGACAAATTAAAGTAACTTGCTTCTCTCAAGATTCCCAAAATTGATCTTTTCTTTGTTAGCTGTAATCAAAAGTTTGTCACGTACTGTTTCAGAGATCCATTGCTTCCTCAGTGTTGTACAGTAATAGCAAGAAATGGATGAGTTCTATTGAGCCAAGAAAATTTCTTATATGTGGTAAGACAAATTTTTATTTAATCCCCTAAAAACTAATCTACATTCTGATAATGCACATACAACTACAATAAGGCATTCAAGAACACACACCCCTTACTATTGCTGCTTTTTCATCTGGTCCTCCAAGTGAGAATTAAGAAACTGGCTAGCCATGAAGTGTACTTGGAAATATCAGAATGATTGTGTTAATTTTAGAGTTTGTTTCCCCCCGTTTATTTAACAATTTATCTGTAACTTGAAATAAAACAGTTCAAAAGGAATTTATTTAGAGGCCACTCATAATTTGAGACCCTAAACAGTACTTTACTTAGCGTGTGCATAACTCCAGAACTCCAGCTGTACATACTCCTTCCTATATCCCAACATGTCACAGATCACATTTGTGTAGAGTCATTCTTTTAAGACTTCCACTTGATTCGGTACCAATTTACAAGAGAAAAATATGCACCCAACCTTCCATAGGAATAGCACAGTGGGGTAAACTAGATCATCCACCAAATCTGTAAAAAGCCTTTTTTCATACTAGATCAGTGGCTGTAATAAAGTCAAAAATTACTATCATCTATATGTTATACCCATACTCACCAAAAATATTCACCAGGGATGAAGAAATGAAGCCACATTAATGATCCTGAAGCACCAGGTTTGCACAAATACTAATTGCAATGTGCCCATTTATGCAAAGGGCAACTTAAAAGAGGCTTTCATTCACATGGGTTCTTCCATTTTCTGAGCAGTATGCAATATTTACCAAACGTTGGTTCCCTTTCTTGAAGAAAGTTGCTAGAGGCTTATGTAGTTGTAGTACTTCAGTTTATTCACAAATGTACAGGTTCAGCACCAGTGGAGATATACCATTTCAGCAGTCAAATCCATTGCTCCATATCAGCTCTTCAGAGAGAACCTCCTATGTATCAATAATTTATAGAACCTGCAAATATTTGCTTCTCGGCTTCTTTGGTCTTACTCCCAAAAATTGCTGCTACTTTTCCCCCTTAACGGCTAGTGAATGGCTGGGTGGGGTAAAGGGATAAGGATGAGTCATCTTCATTAACCATGCACCAACTTTCTTAGGCCATTTCCCTGTATTTTTCTTAACAAAAGATTGCAACTTTGCCATTGACTATTCAGAGTCTCCAACAGTATTTCTAGCTTCCTTTATAAGATATGGGGACAAAACTAGCCCTCCAGATGTTGCTGCACATACAGGTAGTTACAAATAAATTAATAAATCTATTATTTTGGTTGGTAAACTGTAGATACCAAAATCAGATGGCTGTTTGAGTTGTCAAGCTTTAAAGATATTATGACTGCTAACCACTTGCAATGTTTTTGTCTCTGTGCTGCTCCCATGCCTACTGCATTATTGTGTGTGTGCCAGTCACAAAACCATTGTATTATGCATGTACAGATCACACATCCATTATATTATGTGCCCTTACAGATTTTTGTTTATAAAAGCTTGTTGCATTAAGTAAATGTATCAGAGCTGATTAGGTAGGAAGATTGTGACTCTATAAATAATTAAAAATTGCAAATAAAGAAGCAGAATGGGATGAGGGCTGAAAAATTAAGAAGTGGAAGAAAGGATTAATTAGTTAGCTTTTCTAATATTGTCAACTACTAGCAAGTGATGGTACCTCTTACAAAAGCATGGATTGTTTAGGTAAGGCAAGAAATACTTACATAATTCTTTTTTCCTTTTAGCTTATATATTATTTTAGTCCCAAATTGAGTAGATCCACTGAAGAAATGGAAATGGAACTCTACTTTAGCTGGGACTAACATTTGAGTTGGACCACTATATTATTTATGGGCAAAAAGCCATACAGTTTTTGGATTGTAGAAATCCTGTTACTATGGCACCTGTTTATAAATGTATATCTCACCTCAAGCAGTTTGCTCACAACAGCTCAGAATCCCAACATTATGATGTAAGGATTACATTTTTCAAAAACACCTTGAAGGTAGTTTTTGACAGCAAAATGCCTTGACATTCAGGACTATGTTAGGCAAGTGCAATGAAAATGTTTTCCTCTTCAGTATATTATTCTGTTGGGTTGTTGCCATCTTTCCCTATGTTTGGGTTGGTTGGTTGGTTGCTTTGTTGGCAGTTCATGTGGGCCTGGGCAGAAAATTGGCCCCAGACCCAGACCTATCAAAGTAGCCCACCTGCCCTCCAACTGCTACAAAGGCAGATAAATAGTCACAGGAAAACACTTAACATATGCACATGGTTGCTATGTATTCTTCACATCTCAACATCTGTTTTGAAATGCTAAATTCTGAGGAATCCTGAACATCTTTCCTTTCCTTTTTGTATTCTAACTGTCCCAGTTGTGAGAAATCCTGGGAAATGCTCACAAAACCCAGACTAAGTACATTGAATCTGTGCGCACTATAACTCTTAGGGTCGGCAATACAACCTAGGAACACAAGACATTCTGCCCAAAACTACAATAGATCCGATTAGCTGGCATCCTGTTCGGCTGTTACGTTATGAGTATGACAGCGACAGGCTTCGGGCACCAGTCATACATTCATCCTCTGTTGGCTGTAGCACTTCTGCGCTTTCCATTCCAGAGGCAGAAGCGGTGGCAGGCGTGCTCTGCAGACACTGCTGAGCACGAAGAATGTGCGCCTGGTGCGTCCCATCAGCATCCCTGGGGGGCATGACATCCACATGTAGATATAAAAAGGTGGGGGGGTCACAGGGGAAAAAAGTTTGAAAACCACCAACTATGCACTTTTACAGCTGTTATGCCACTGCAATAACAAAAGTCCATCAGAAACCTACCTTTTAAGCTGTGCAGACCTCTCCATCCAGCAGAGCCATTTCTGAGTTGCCTGAGAGTTGGGGAGTGATGACACATCCAGCCCTCTTCCTGTAAGTGGGTGTGCTACAAGAAGAAGCTGCAGGGCTGGTGTTGCTGTGTGCTCTGCTACAGAGAGGGCTGGACACATCATCACTCACTTCCCACTCTCCCGCAACTCAGAAATGGCTGTGTTGGAGGTCTGCGCAGCTTAAAAGGTAGGTTTTGTGAGGTAGCTTCAGGAGGCAAATTCTCTCCTGGAGCTGGGAGCCTGTGAGGGCCCTGGCCTCTGGAAGGCTAAGATACCAGTACTTTACAGGATGAACTCTGATATCTCAGCAGTGCAGCCAGTAGCTGTAATGTCTGTTGCTTAATTTAGGGAGGGGGCCCAGTCGGGCATCTTGTCCTTGCTCCAGCACCAGTTCTCAATGTCCCTCTTTAGGATTCTGCTATAAATGCCCTTGAAAAGGAAAAGAAAAAGCCTTCAGATATGGTAAAGGTGCTGTAACAATTCTAGGCCCCTGATCCACCAACTTCCTGGGCCAATTAAGGCTCCAGGGTCTGTCAAAATGAAACCAAAAGGAGCACCAAAACAATGGTGTATTGAATACGTGAAGATATTAAGCAAGGGCCCATCTAAATGGTGAAAATACACCTCATGGAATCCGCTGGGAATCCTACCAGTCTAAACAGGATGCAGCGCCAATCCACACTATTCGGAAGGAGGGGGGCCCAAAACAGCAAAAACAATGGGGCAAAAGCCTTTGCAGATTTCCCCATACTTTTTCACAAACTGCAAGGTAGGGGTGCATTTTTGCTCTTTTGGACTATTGAACAATAAAAACCTCAAAAGGAAACACAAAGCTGATTGGCCAGGTGAGAGCGGGACTGGGGCTTGCTAGGAGGGTTGGATTTTCACCTCAGTGATCACTTGCTAAGGCAATAAAAAGGATCAATATTTTCTGTTTTGCTTTCCTGGAAACTTGCTCTATTGCACCAGCGCACCTTGGGATCACTTAAAAAAAACAACAACCCGGTGGCGGTGAAGAACTAATACGAATAAATGTCTCGCGGCCGCCATCAGGAATGCAAGGCTTACGGGGGCTTTTGAGGCCAGAAAAACTGTTTAGACATGTTGCTGCTGCTGTGAGGTGCCAATACTACAAGATATTTGGGATTCCCCCCCACTCATATAGATGGGTCCCAAGATGCAGCATAAAATCCAAGGCGAAGTTGGTTCATGTCCCTTAGGTAACTGAAGCTGTCACACTCCTCTCACTGGAATTCCCACAGTGAACTAGATGCTACCACAACACACCAGTTTTGTGGACTAGAGCATATCCAGAGTCATACACACACTGCCATGAGGGCAAAGAATCCGATTTTTCCTGAACTTTAAACATGCTTTCTCTGTTCTGTAATGTGCTGACACTTCCTCAGGCAACACAGAAAATCACTTCATCTTAACAAAGGAAGTTTCCTAGGCATTCTAAGATGGAAACATTAACTAATCCCTGCATTATGGAGCTGACCTTGCACACCCTGCTAGAGAAACAGCAGCTACTGAAGGCTGCATTATTTGCTAGAGACTTCCTTCATTAACTAGTAAATTCCCAGTTACTATGTTGTGCATCCCTCAAATATATAAAACATGTGTATAGGGTGAATTTGAGAGCTAACTATCACTCCTCACAAACTCTTCTGGAAATTCCATATCCAAGAGGGCCTAAATACCCTAAAAACACCAGATTCTATCTGATCTCAAAAGCTAAGGAGAGTCAGCTCTGGTTAGTACTCTAGGCCAGTGGTTCTTAAACTGGGGTCCAGGGACCCCCAGGGGTCCGCGATGTCCTCACAGGGGATCCATGAAAGCTTGAAAGTTGCTTGGCCCACCTCCTCCCTGCAGTGAGGTTGCCACGTGACAGGAGCCAAGGCAAAGGCTGGCCAGCCTGCGCATTGCTATTCAATCTGCTCTAGCCACAAACTTGTGGTGAGAAGCAGGAAAAAAGTCTTCCCTCTCCCTCCAGTGCCTCTGAAGGAAGGTTTCATGGATGGTGTAATTGTATGATTATTATTATCAGGTATTATTATTACTATTATTAGGGTTTTAAATCTTGAGTTAAGTCTTGGGGATCTGTGGCAACAAAAGATATTTAAAGTGGGTCCCTGGAAAAGACAAGGTTAAAAACCACTGCTCTAGGCTGTATTTCAGAGGAAGAAACTGGCAAAACCACCTTTCAGTATTCCTGTCCTTAAAAAGAACAAAAACCCTGTGAAATTCATGGGGGTCACTGTAAGTTGACAGGTGACACACACATAGATGACCTTGGGAAACTCCCTATACATGCTGCTTGTTACAATGACCTAGATACAGGTGTGGTGGTAGGCAACAGCACATCTTCATTAGGTGCATGGTGCCATAACAGTAGTGAGTCTTGTTACTGGTGTCTCCTTGCTTTCAGGACTTCCACATTGGAGTTTTTTAAACTTCAAGTTCTTTCCTACCTCACAAGATTAATGTACTGGTAGTGTACTGTAGTGTGGTGGTAAATCATGTAATCCTTTTGCTCCTAGACAAATATAGAGATAAAAAGGTTAAGCAAATAAAATACACATAAACTTGAGTGGGGTGACTGAGGGGTCTTCTTGTTGGTGTCACAGGGCAACATTTTTTTTAACTTCAGTTTTGGGCAGCACCGAGGGCTGACATGCCCGTCCCCAATTGTCCACAAGACTGCAGTCACACAGTCCCCTCAATCCTGTACAAGGGTATTATTTGCACAGGAAGGCAACCAAAATGGTGAGAGGTCTGGAAGCCATGCCCTATGAGAAGCGGCTTAGGGAGCTGGGCATGTTTAGTCTGGAGAAGAGAAGGTTGAGAGGGGACATGATAGCCATGTTTAAATATTTGAAGGGATGCCATACTGAGGATGGAGCAGGCTTGTTTTCTGCTGCTCCAGAGACTAGGACATGGAGCAATGGGTTCAACTACAGGAAAAGAGATTCCACCTAAACATTAGGAGGAACCTTCTGACAGTAAGAGCTGTTCAGCAGTGGAGGATACTGCCTTAGAGTGTGGTGGAGTCTCCTTCTTTGGAGGTTTTTAAGCAGAGGTTGAATGGCTATATGTTGGGCATGCTTTGATTGTGTGTTCCTGCATGACAGAGTTGGACTAGATGGCCCTTGTGGTCTCTTCCAGCTCTGTGAGTCTACGAATTCTATGCCTACACTACGATTCATGGATAAGCTGGGGGCAGCACAGTGTTAAAGTGGGCGCGTTTACTAGGGCATATTCGTCAGTGCGGTTATTAAAAGACAATGTCAGCTGCTTTGAATTTAAATCACAATTCCAGAGGGCTCCAAGGTTCACTCAGCCTTCCACCCTTTCGTAGGTCGGTAAAATGAGTACCCAGCTTGTGGGGGCAATTAGCTAACACACATTGGAAACTGCTTAATGCAGTGTAGCTGTGTAAATTGCTATTGCTTTAAACAATTTGTAAGCCACTCTGATAGCCCTGTGGCTGAAGTGGGGTATAAATAAATAAATCAATAAATTAAAGGAAAGGTTGGACACAAATGAGCAGAAAACCTAAACTAAATAATGTACTCCTTTATCATTGTCTAGTCATCAGAGAAATAGCATCTTTTTAGCCATGGGCAGCTTGTGGGGGCAATTAGCTAACACACATTGGAAACTGCTTAATGCAGTGTAGCTGTGTAAATTGCTATTGCTTAAAACAATTTGTAAGCACTCTGATAGCCTTGCGGCTGAAGTGGGGTATAAATAAATAAATCAATCAATAAATTAAAGGAAAGGTTGGACACAAATGAGCAGAAAACCTAAACTAAATAATGTACTCCTTTATCATTGTCTAGTCATCAGAGAAATAGCATCTTTTTAGCCATGGGCAGCTTGTGGGGGCAATTAGCTAACACACATTGGAAGCTGCTTAATGCAGTGTAGGTGTGTAAATGGCTATTGCTTAAAACAATTTGTAAGCCGCTCTGATAGCCTTGTTGCTGAAGAGCGGGGTATTATTATTATTATTATTATTATTACTATAGGGCAGGGACGGGGAACGAGTGGCCCTGGTGGTTTCTACAAGACAGGGAACCACAGCCAGGTTCCCACGTTCCCCAGCCCCTCTGCCAGGGCGTCAGCCTGCTGGGCCTCCTGCCCGAACAAGCGCGCACGGGATTGGCTCGGGGATGCGTTGCGCCAGCCAATCCGCGCTCCCGCCTTCGCCCTGGCAACCCTTCCACCACTAGCCGGAGCGTGAAGGCGCCTAGGAACGAGCCCAGCCACCGCCGTGGTTCCTCCTGCAACTCTTCCCCCACACACACCTTCCGTCTCAAGCGGAACCCTTGCAATGGGGTTGGCGGGGAGGGAATTCGCCGACGGACCTGGCCGGGTAGCGAGGCCCGCTTGACACACGGCGGGCGCTGCTGCTGCTGCTGCTAAGGAGCCGCTTCCGTCCGTTGCCTTTCAAGGGCTGCCAAGGCTGGGGTGAGTGCCTGGGCTCGGGGGCGCTGCTGCTCGGCACACTTCCGCGCCCACCCGCCCCAGGGCTTCCCCTCCCTGCCCGCCTCCGTCGCCCGGGCGGAGAAGGGCTGGAAAGAGAAAGGTCACCCACCGCCGCTCCTCAAGCCCTCCTTTCGCTTTCGCCTTCTTCGCAGGGCTCTCTTGGCAGAAGGTGTGGGTCTGTGTGGAGGAGGTCTTTCATTTTTTGGAGGTGACTTTTGAAAAGGGGGAAGGAAGGTGAGTCTCTTTCATGTGTCCTGCCTTCCTTGCTGCAGGAGAAGGGTAAAAAAAAAACCAATTGCGATTTAAATGTATACAGTACAGAACTTTGTGGGAATGTTGATGTATAAGTACTTGATTTAAGATGATCAGATAATGCAAGGATATAACAATAATAATAATAATGTGAAGTCGAAGGCTTTCACGGCCGGCATCCATAGATTCTCCTTGGTTTTTTTCCGGGCTGTGAGGCCGTGTTCTGGAATCAGGACCGGTTTAAGGAATTTTGGGGTCCCCTGCAATGCTTTATTTTGGGGGCCCCATATGTTTATCTCAGGTCAATGTAACCTAACTCAGCCTAAGCTATTCACAGTATAGGATATTCAGATTATTACTAATAATGTTTTTGTAGGGGGAGGATTACCAGGGGGGCTCCCACAATGACGGCCCCCCTGCGGATGCTGACACAGCTGGTGCCTTAAACCGGCCCTGTCTGGAATAGTTCTGAACTATTCCAGAACATGGCCTTCACAGCCTGGAAAAAAACCCAAGGAAAATCTATTGATAATAATACTTGGATGGAATGTGAAAGGTTAAATGTAATTGCATATAAAAATGCAATTAGAAATATAAAATTTCTACAAGAAGAATGAGTGTGTGAGTATGGTTTAGCCAAGTATGGTTTTACCTGGGTAACATGTAACCCCTTTTGCCCATCACCCTAGTTCAGTGTTTCTCAACCAGGGTTCATCCCCAAGAGGTTGCTAGAGGGGGTTCCTCAAGAGGTTGTGATTGTGGGGGGAAAGCAACCGCAGTATATAGAATAATCTTTATGCAGGGGTTCCCTGAGACCTGGAAATTATTTCAAGGGTTCCTCCAGGATAAAAAGGTTGAGAAAGGCTGCCCTGGTTAGTCATCATGAGGCTGTCTTCTCCCGGTCTTCCGGTATAAGTATCTCTAGTGCAGTGGCTCTTAACCTTTTCTTTGCCAGGCACCTCCTTTAAATATATTTTGTTGCTATGGCACCCCAAGACTTAACTCCAGATTAATAATAATAATAATAATAATAATTAGCAGTTACACCATCTATTAAACCTTCCCTCTGAGGCATTGGAGGGAGAGGGAAGACTTCTCCTGTTTCTTCTTGCCAGTTTGTGGCTGGACTGGATTGAACAGCAATGTGGAAGCCCAGCCAGTCAGCCCGCCTTTCCCTTGGTACCTGTTATCTGGCTGCTCCATTGTGGGGAGGAAGTGGGCTGAGCAGCCTTCAAGTCTTCATGGACTCCCTGTGAGGACATCATGGACCCCTGGAGGTCTGCAGACCACAGGTTAAGAACCACTGCTCCAGTGCTAACTTATTTATTAGCATGTGTTGCATTCAGCTATGCAGTCTTACAACAATCCTTTAAGGTAGGTTATCCAGTAAGCACTTGAACATAGCCTGTACTAATTCCCCTTCCCTCATCTCTAGTAGAGATGGGATGGTGTTGCAGGAGAACTGGCTGCATATTAACCCCTGGCTTCAAGCTCTCCACTGTAAAATAGGAGAGCTGAGTGAACTAAAGTGCCATATCACCCCTGTAAGTGTGCTCTCTACATAGTAGTGATTGGTGTATACTGTTGTTGGATATAAAATATAGAGTACCTGTTTTATTTGGGAGTTATGGGTAGTGTGTCTCACTTGGCATATCCTGTCCAGAGAGTTATTTTAAATAATAATAATAAATATTTTACAGTGCTGCTTAATCAAAAGCTCCCATAGCATTTTACATAAGGATGGTAAAAAGACTCTAATCCTGCAGGCACAGATTGTCTAAAATGCACATGACAAAAAATGGGAGGGAGTTTGGAGGAATAAGAGAATAAGCAAATTCAGGATTCATTCATGAAGTTAAATAGTAGCTCTTTTAATCTACAGGAGAGAAAACAGTTTTGGGAGAAGAGGATCAAAGTGGAGTTGGTTTTTCCCTAGAGCTGAAAAAGCCCCACTTCTCATCTCTCCTGCCAGTTTATGGAATGGCTGCTGCCAGATGATAGTTAAGGCGAGAGGAAAAGTCATACAGCCTGTGCCGATCCTTTCTGCCCATCCACATAGTAACTCATAGGACTCAGGCAACACATTGTGGAAAGGGAATGCTTTAGTGTGATAATGCATGCCATAGATTTCAGACAAGGTGGAGAACATGAACAAGGTTGCATAAGGGAATAAAAACAGAAGCATTAGTTTGGATGAAGGCTTTGGAGAACATTTTAAGGAGTCTGTTGAATGCAGAAAGGGATGTTGAATGCAGAAGGGGATGAGAAGCCAATATAGGTAGCTAAAGTTTTGAATTGCCTGATAAATGGAAGGCACGAGTTACCTTGTAAGGGGTAACAAAGGAAGACCAAAGAGAAAAAAAATTGTAGCAAGCCAAGAAATAACTAGAGCTTTAGTTGTGGTGACAGAGATGAAGGTCTTGATTTTTTCAGGGCTGTTTGTAAGGAAGCAAAAAGATTACTGATAACTCTAACATGGGAAGTGAAAGTGAGACAAGGAGGAAGATACAGTATAAGCACGGAAAATCAATCTGCAGCTTTATATGCACTATATTGAGATCATATCCTGTATTGTACAGAGTATGAGTGCCATTATATATACAGTACATACAGTAGCACCCCCGCATCTGTGGGGGATTGGTTCCAGGTTCTCCCCGCAGATGGTGAATTCGAAGGATAATGGTGAATGGCATCCCAGGGACCATCCCAGGGAAAGTGGGAGTGAGATCGCTCCCTTCGTCTCTGCATTGCCATTTCCACCCTGGGAGCGAACCCGAGGAGCAATCCTGGGGGCAAAGGGAGGAGGGAGGGAGTTATTTCCTCCCCTCCCTTCACCCTCATGTTGCCATTTTGGCCCCAGGAGTGATCCCAGGCAGCGATCCCAGGGGCAAAGGGAGGAGGGAGGGAGATGGCTTCTCCTTTCCCTTTGCCCCCACATCGCCATT
Source organism: Gambelia wislizenii (assembly GCA_030847615.1). NCBI lineage: Eukaryota > Metazoa > Chordata > Lepidosauria > Squamata > Crotaphytidae > Gambelia > Gambelia wislizenii. The sequence goes on from JAUMIR010000003.1 coordinate 120,436,846, forward strand.
TTGTCCCATGTCGCCATTTCTCTCCTCCCCCATCCTCCCCACTGCTGTTGCCATCCGTGTATAATTGAATCCGCAGGTGGCAAATCAGCGGATACGGGGGTGCTACTGTACGTACAATTTAAAAAAACACACTTCTTTTGCATATCTGCTAAACCTTGAGGAAAAATACAGTATTTGCCAGACTTTGATACCTGTTAAAGTTACAAGCGCACTATTTGTGGCCTTAAAGTTGTTTTGCTTTTTTGTTAACCACGGGATCCAGTATATCACATATACACTGTTTTTCTGTCCACTCCACTCTCCATCCATTCTTTCTAGTCATGTTCTTTAGGACTCTTCTGTATTGCAGAACTAACCAAGCTTGAATTGCACCTATTCCTACAAGGGTGCCATAGTAAAGTCATTATATTATAGTGGTATAATAAATCTTTTGAATAATGTTCTGTTTGAGCAACTAACCAGTCATGGATACTCTGAAACTATTATGGAATCGGTACCTCTGAACAGAGAGCCTGATGACTGCCTTTTTTTCCCTCTCTTTGCTTTTTATATATGAGGCAGATTAGAGAGATACAGATCTGAGAAGTATTGTGTCTTTTTGTTCAAATTGAGAGCAGCCAGCCTGATATAGTGGTTTGGATGTTGGACTATAACTCTAGAGACCAGGGTTCAAATTGCCACTCGGCCAAGGAAACCATCTGAGTGACCTTAGGCAAGTCACACTCACTCAGCCTCAAGAGAGGCAAAAGCACCCACCCCTGAACACATCTTGCCAAGAAAACCCCATGATAGGTTTGCCTTAGGGTTGCCATAATTAGGAAATGACTTGAAGGTATACGATAACAACAACTTATCTCCCTGCTCTTCTGGATTTCCAAGTGATTGCCTGAGTGGTGTTACATGCTCTTCTTCATAAGTCGGCAGGTGACTTGAAGGCACATACACAGAGTGCCACCTTTCCATGCAGCTGAATCCATGCCAAGATAACTTTTTAATCAACTGTCACAGATTAATGGCAGTTTGCTCCTAAGTTTTTGAAGTCAAGTTAACCATCGTATCCTTTTGGGCTACCTTGCTGGGGTGGGACTTGGCGGCACTGTTTTAAAGTTCAGGTCCAGGTGATTTAAAGGATTGTCCCCATGGGGCCTAAATACAATAAGGGCATCAGATCCTGTCTGTCCTTGGAAACTAAGCAGAGTCAGCCCTGGTTAGTGCTTGGATGGGAGACTGCCAATGAACACCAGGTGCTGTAGGTTGTATTTTAGAGGGAGGAGCAGGCAAAACCACCTCTGAGTATTCCTTACCTAAGAAAAGTCGGCAGGTGACTTGAAGGCACATACACACATTCTCCCCTATGAACCTGCCTGTGTTTTTGGAGCTTCTGGGGAGGCCCATCCCTATGTCACACCACCTTCACAGGTGTATTTTGTGGGAAGACAGGAGAGGGCATTCTCAGTCACTGTTCCCAGACTCTAGAGCTCCCTTCCCAGAGAGGCTAGGCTGTCACCCTCCTTACTATGTTTCTGTAGTCAGGTGAAGACATTTTTATTCTGGCAGGCCTTTGAAGAAAAAAGAAACAGGCCTTGTAAATGTGTCTGACTTCTATTTGTTGTTGTTTAATGGTTTATTTATTTAAATGGTTTTAATTTTTTGTTAGTTGCTTTTTAACTTGGTATGCTGCGAATTTTTAACTGTGTTTGTTTTAACCATTGTATGCCTTGAGTTCCAAACTGGCCAAAAGGTGGGATATAAATTATAATAGTAGTAGTGGTAATGCAAAAACATATAAAGCAGGTAGGGAATATACAGGAACCTATTATGATCTTGGTAAATCATACTGTCAGGCTTGTTGAAGTTGAAGGATACTAGTGATGACTTGAGGTCTGATGAGTCCCTGGTGAATCCAATTTTTGCAAGCCCAAGAAGGCTACAAGTATAGTAAGTTGATCACACATTGGCAGGCTATGACATGTAGGTGGAACTAAAAGTTGTTATCTAGATTATTTCCCCTCAAGAAGAACCATCACTATATGTGGTAAGCCAGCTGGTCAGATGCTTGATAATCCTCTTACCTGGCAGGTGACCAGTTTACACTGGAGTACCCCTTATGGTCTGTTGGGCACAGATTTGATAAGCTGCTTGTATGAAAGTGTCCTTTACTTCCTTTGGGGGGTGGGGGAGGACTTGAGTTCATTAAGATACGTTTAATTAAATGTAGCACTTTAAGCTGCTCCAATGACACAGTCATTGTTATATGTAAATCTGTCTCAACTTTAATCAGTGTACACATTTTATTTCTCTCTTGACTCTTAAGCAACTGGTGTCAATATCATCTCTCCTATGATATTGTGGAGAAACATTTAGAAATAAGGACATGCAAGTTTTGATATATTCATAGGGCAAACAATCCATTTAACCCAGATACCAAGATAACTTTGTGCCTCTTACCTGTCACTCTTTCCTATTCCAATAGACTCTGCCAAAATCATGAATGCACTGATGGCTTTTAGCTGAAAATATATGTCAAGGCATAATTGGTATGGGAATGGTGTGGAGACTAAATCAGTCCCTACTGTAAGGGCTTTTCCAGGCAAGCTTCCTTCCTTCCTTCTCCTGATCTTCATTCTCCCAGTGCCCTTTTTTCCTTCTGGTCTAAGAGAAAGTGGAGTTAATGTATTCGGCAGAAAATAATGTTGGCCTTGATAAGCTGTGCAAGGGGGAAACCCATGAGTGTGGATTGCTCTAGCAGACATCCAGAGAATGTAATGGTTCTGAGGAACCATTTTTAAGAGCATTACCATAGATCCCAAACATTGTGTATGGCTGGGACTAATTGAGTCCTACAAGATGTTATGTCTGAATAACAAAGAAGTGCTGAGCAATGAGGTGGAAGGTTTTAGGTGAAAGCTGCATTATCACACAACAAGGTATGTTAGTCCAGATGGTGTCTGGTGAGGTTGTGTCCTGTTTTGGTGCCAACACGAGGCCAGGTCCCTGAGAGAGAGAATACAGGAGGCAACCAAACCTGGGAGAGTCCCAGAGGGAAATGTGGCTCACCAGCAAGGATGAAGAAACAGTGTGGTCAGGCCAGTCCAAATTAAACACAGTCAAGCAATAAATCCAAAATGACAGTCCAAAAGGGAGTTCCAAAAGCATAGTGGGTTATCAGACAACAGGAACCCAGAACACAGGTCAGGAATCTTGCCTCCACCAGAGAGAGCTGTTGTGAGCACAACATTTCTCTGAGAAAGGGTTAATGAGTGTTTAGTTTTTAAATGCTTCGTAGCCCTTCCTTTTCCCTCCTTCATTCTGCCATGGTAGATACTGTTAGCTCTGTGTCTTGTTTTTCAGAAACTGCCATGCCTTCTTGGCCCTCTGCCTCACTATCTTGATGCTCTGCCTCTATCTGAGTCTGAGTCCTGGAGGTGAGGCACAACAGGTAGCAGTAACCCCCACTAGCCAGAACACAGTAGTTTTAATTCTCATCTAGCATCTCTGGAGTTCCAGGTTGGAGACCTGCTGCAGAAGGTGAGGAAAATGCTTTAGACTACTATAGCTGGTCACTAGCAAGTAGGAGTAAAAAATATACTGAACACATGATTTACCATTTTGCCAGCTAAAATATTTTTTAAATGCTTCCTCATTTTCTAGACACAGCCAAAATGAGAAGGCAACCCCATTTTTGTGTATGCATTAATAACAAGCTAGTAACCTATAATTAAGACTTGATTATGGAAACTTCTTCCTTGTTTTTCTATGAACGCACATTGTAATCTTTCTTCTATTTTTTTTATATAGGTGAAACAAGCAAAATGGTACATGCCGAAGCCTTTTCCCGTCCCCTGAGTCGGAATGAAGTTGTTGGTTTAATTTTCCGGTTAACAATATTTGGTGCTGTGACCTATTTTACCATTAAATGGATGGTAGATGCAATTGATCCAACAAGGAAGCAGAAAGTAGAAGCTCAAAAACAGGTAGGTCAATAAACTTTCCTCTTGAATTTATTCAGATTGTCATTTAGAAGCAGAAAAGCTGATTAACTCCTTGTCAGCTACAAAGTCCAGAATTGAAAAGCAAATTGCAGAAATATTTATTTTAAGTAAGCTTGTTATCACCGTCATTACCTACTGCTTACACAGAATATATATATATTTTTAAGTCTCTGGGCCATATAAAGCTGAAAAGAGCCATTTCACCCCAAAATACACTCTGCTAAGAACATATCAGCAGCAGCCTTTTAAACTTCTAAATGGTTTATAGTGCTAGTGAATTGTAAAATAATGCAAGATATTTTGTTTTCAGCAGTGTCTATGCCCCAAATGTATAGTAAAATACGGTACTGTGCATCCCCACTGTAATCACTGAAAACTGTATGCACACCACTTAGCAAATGTGGCCTATGGCCAGCCAGACTTCTCAAGGAAGTTTCTTTACAGAATTTACTATCCGTCCAAGATTAGGACACATGCTGACATGACCCACAGATATGAGGAAGCAAAAGGATTATTTGAGTGGTCAGGGACAGCAGAGACATACCATTTTTTCTAGCTTCTTCTTTTGGATGCTGGAGTTACCTGTATCTGGTGTTATGTGCTAGTTGGATTAGGGGTGAAGTGACATGAGTTCAGATGCTCACTCAGCCATAAAGCTTACTGGGCGAGGTTGGAGCAGTCACCAACCCTCAGGCTAACCTACCTTATGAAGGTGCTGCTGCATTAATGGAGGAGAAGAGAAACCCCTTGCACACTCCCCTGAGCTCCTTTAGAAGAAAGATTAACATTTAAATGAAAATAATACTTAAAAACACTTCTAGTATAATGTTTTACTAGTCTAATGAAGCATTTTTACATTTTAATAAAATGTCGCCTTCAGCTGCCAAATCTGTCAGAAGCCTTGTTCTCTTGTAAACTTAAAGGTTCAAAAATATCTTCCAGTTGCTCTTGTTTGCTCATTAACTTGCAGATTGACTTAATGATTTGTGCTAATTTTCATTCAAAAATATGAAGCCCATGCAAAATATGTTTCCTCTAAACATTCTGCATTTCTTGGCTTTTCCAGGTTCAGTTATAATAAATCTGTCTAGTATTAGATCCAAATAATATCTCATAAATTCTTGTGACCATATGCCCCTTCCAAGCTCCTTACTTATCATTTAACCCTGGGCTCCTATCACATTTTGTACTGCCCTTTTCTAACCCTTTCCTTGGATTTCACTACTCTACAGTAGCTTTATGCTTGGACAAGCATGTCTATTTTTAAGGTTCGTAATGGTACATGGCTTAGACTCTGACAACCCCCAGAACAAAACACTGAGGCGAAGTTAAGGAAATAGTAAATACCAATTTATTTATTAAAACATTTCTTTATAACATCATCAATGCTGGCTCATTGCTTTCAATCAATTTCCAATTCTCTCTGAACTCTAACCTATACCTTCCTTCCCTTCTCTCAAACACCTCAACCACTCCTCCAGTTCTCAGTTAAACTCTCATGCCTCTCCTTCTCCCCCACCCAGCCCCTCTTCTCACCACTCAAAGGCTGTGATACAATTCCACAGGCTGAACAGGCCTTCTGGCTCTACTGTTCCTTGCAATCCTCTTTGTATATTCTCTGCTGTAAACAAGATATTTCACTTCTTATGTTGGTATTCAGCTTTGATTGACACCAGCTCAGTGACATTCATAAAACTGGTTTTTAGAATCCCACATTAATCCTTGCTTCCTAAAGTTAATCTCAGAATCACCACCTCCAGACATTTCTGCTATTCATGGTTAATGTCAATAACAGAGACCACTGAACTTGAGTAAAAGGAACAAAATGAAGGGAGAGGCTGGAAAGAGGGAATGTGCAGTCTTAAAGTTGTCCCATCAACCTCCTGAAGTGAGGTGTTAGTGTTAAATCTATACAGCATCTTTTTTTTTTCCACCAGGCAGTTCCTCTGTTTCAAACCACATTTTTTGTAATTGGGGAAAATAGTTTTTTCCTTCGTAGTGTAGTGTTTCTGTCTTAATTCCTATGTGGTTCTATGTTTTTGTCATGTGGTCTCTCTTTGGTATTGTTTGTGAAAAGGAGGAAGTAACCAGCAGAATGGCTGGCTGTTCCTTCCTTCCTTCCCTAATCTATTTTGATCAGACAGGATATTGTACCATTATTGCAAAGGCTCTTACAGGAGTATTGAACAAAGATTAAAATACCATTGGGCTATGTTTTGATTTATTTTGGAGAGACACCCTGAACAATCTTCACTTAAACTACTGATAGATTATCAAATAATTAGCTATTCTTGTTTCACAAAAAGAACAACTTGATTGAGTCCTGTGTTCAGGTATTTTGAAGGTTCTGTTTACGAATGTCCTTATTCACAATTCACTCAACAGCCAGTGCTAAATTAACTCTTCCCTCTTCAACTAAAAAGAGGAAATGTTGTAGAATTACTGTACTAAATGCTGTTTTTCTTCCTTATAGGCAGAGAAGTTAATGAAGCAAATAGGTGTGAAAAATGTAAAGCTCACAGAATATGAAATGAGTATTGCTGCACATCTTGTAGATCCTCTGAGCATGCATGTAAGTATCTCTCTTATTCACCTTTTCTTCTTATTCACTTATAAAAGGAAGAGACAGTCAAGTGTAATCTCTAGGCCAAAATATATAGGTGCTGAATCTTTCTAACTTGGGAATTGAATCATCCTAATTTGGGAAACCCAGAACAGCACCTTATAATACGTTTCTTAGTAAGATTGTTGTCGTTGTGTGCCTTCAAGTCACTTCTGACTTATGGCAACCCTAAGGCAAACCTATCATGGGGTTTTCTTGGCAGAATTTGTTTGCAGGGGGAGGGGAGGGTTTCCTTTGCCTCCCTCTGAGGCTGAGAGAGTGTGCCTTGCCCAGGTTCACCTAGAGGGTTTGCATTAGTAGGATAGGAGAACTTAAATACTTCACTTCTGGCAATCAACGAGCACTTTTTATCATTGAGCCCTATCTTAGTCATAAAGTCCCCAAAACGTGAGACAAAATCGCTTTCCTTTACAAATCAAGGTTTAATGTAGCCTTGAACTCATTTTCAGGATACATCTTACCCCAAGGAAGGTTTCTGTCCAAATGCTCTGCATGGGGATGTGTTTTGAAATAGGAATATTCCTTGTGAATCATAGGGAAGCAAGCTAGTGTGTCATGAACCAGTACAGGCATCTGGAACATCCAGAATTGGTTAGACTGTTCATAAAAGAGTGTGCTTTTGGTATTTTTAGCTTTCATTATTAAAATAGTACTTCTTGGTTCAGAATACAATTGTCCCTCCACATTGGTGGGTTTCACTTTCATGGATTTGACTATTCATGAGGTTCTTGTTGCTGCTTAATTACCTTGACCTCCTTGCCCCATTCCTTTTGCTCCCCTTACTTCACACTGTCTCCTCTCCTGCCAACCACACCAGCCCCTCACTCTATTGCCCATCTTCCTACCATGAAGCCTCAACCAGATTGTCAAGCCCTTCCATGCTGATCCACCTCTTTCCCCGCTCCGTCTCCTCCCTGTACTTCAAGCTATCTTCTCTCCTGCCCACCACGCCAACCCCTCACTCCAAAGCGAAGAGAAACCCCTCTCCTTTCTCCTCCCCCTTTCCAAAGGCAGAAACGGATGGCTGGCAGGCTCACCTGCCTTTGGAAGGAGCGAAGATAAAACCCTTTAGCAGTAGGAGGAGTAGTAGTGGGTGATTAGGTGTGAAAGGGCTTGACAATCTGGCCAAGGCATCATGGAGGCAAGACAGGAAGGTGAATTGTTCCTAGAGTTGTTGGCAGGAAAGGAGTCTTTAGCATATGTTCGGGGGGGGGGCACTTACAATATTCTAACTTTTCCCACTTTTGTGGCGGTCCTGTGCCCCAACCCTTGCAGATGTGGAGGGGTGACTATATAAGCAGTATATTTTACAGTGGGCCCTTGGTATCTGCTGGGGTTTGGCTCCAGGACTCCCCGTGGATAACAAAATCCATGGATGCACAAGTCCCATTATATACAATGGCACAGTAAAATGGTGTCCAGTATATGAAATGACAAAATCAAGTTTTGCTTCTTGGAATGTACTTATTTATTTATCTGGAATATTTTCAAGCTATGGATGGTGGAACCCATGGATACCAAATCTGTAGATACAGAGGGCTGACTGTATATGGATGTATTTTTTTGATAGCGTATATGTATATGAAAGAAAATAGGTTTAAATATGAAAATGAGTGATTTGGGCATTGGACTATGACTCTGGAGACCAGGGTTCAAATCCTTGCTCGACCATGGAAGTCCACTGGATGACCTCGGGCAAGTCACATTCTCTCAGCCTCAGAGGAAGGCAAAGTCAAACCACCTCTAAATAAATATTGCTAAAAAAAACCCATGATAGGTTCACCTAGGGTCACCATAAGTCGGAAACACCTTGAAGACACACAACAACAACAAATGTTTGGAATAAATTAGAAATGATGATATTTAATTATACAGAGGCAGAACAAAAAAATATGAAGAGTAAAAAGAAATATATTAAAATAAAGGAGCAAATAAAATATTTAGGAATACATATTGTGGCAGAATTGGAAAAATTAGAGTAATTTTTTTTTACTATATTAAGGAAAGATATGGAGAAAAAAATAGAGAAATATGGGAAAATTAAACTCTCATAGTTTGGAAGAATAGCACTTGTTAAAATGAAAATTTTACCAAAAATATTTTTTTTTATTTAGAATGCTGCCTATTAAAATATCAGAGATGGAATTTAAAAAGTGGCAAAATATGATAATTATTGTAATGAAGGCAAAAGATCAAGAATTAATAAAAATAGATGGCATAAATCCCAAAAAAAGGAGGTCTAGGCCTACCCAATTTGAAGCTATATTATGTAGTGAATCAATTGAGATATATTATTGATAGTGTTGCAGAAGTAAAAGAAATGGAATGGATGGAAATAAATAAACAAGAGAGAGATTTAAAATTAAGAAATATATATTTTTTGTAAACCAAAAAAGAAATTTAGGGAAAAAGTACAGTCTGTCTCCTTAAAAAATACTAGATATTTGGATTAAATATAAAAAGGTATTAGTTCCAGGAATATCTCCATTAATGCCAGTAATATTGCTGGAGGGTTTCCCAGCAAATTTAAGAAATGAAGTGGAAGCAAAGTTAGGAGGACAAGAAATAATAAGGTTGAAAGAATGGATGGGAAAAATGAAAAATAAGAATTATATGGAAAAAATATTAAAAGAGCAAGGATTCACATGGTTTAAACTAATACAAGGTGAATACCAAATAGAAGAATGGTATAATGAGGTATGGAATATAGCTATAAATGAGAAATTAACAAATATGGTTAAAGAAAAAAAAAAGGAGGGCTAAATAAGAATGTTTTTTGAGAAAAATGGAGTAAATTCTTAGAATACATATTAATAAAGGGGAGAGGAAGCAAACCTGAGTTGGAAACAATGGCATTTTGGAAAGAGGTATGAATGTAAAGGGAAGTCCCTGGGTGGAGGGAATCACTGTTATATGTGTTTGTTAAGTTGTGTGAATAAATTGTATGTTGTTTAGTTTTTAAAATTAATTAAAACAACAACAACAACAAATGTTAATGCAATATTGATATAATAAAATATTAAACACTAATAAATGGTGACTAGCTTTGCTGCTCTGACCATGCAACTTTTCAGATAACCACATTCAAACCTTTGTACATACAATATTGCATATGTGCAACTGTGTGAAATACAGCGATCTAAGTATCCACGGATTCAGTTACCCATGTCTAGAAAATAACGGTCTCTAGGCATCTTCTAGGTCCTTCAGTGTGACTCTATGGTACGCTTTTGCCAGAAGCTGACCATAGAGTCATGCTGGAGTACCTAGAAGATGCCTAGAGAGGTATACCTAGATGCCTAGAACACCTTTCTAGGCATCTTTTAAGTCTTCCAGCATGACTCTATAGTATGTTTGGACTGCAAGTCATTCATTTTAATAGAGTTCGCTATTATCCGCAGTTTCCAGTATCACGGTAGGTCCAGCAATGTATTCACTGCAGATATGGGGATCTTTCTGTGTCTATTTGAGCATGGTATGACACACAGTGGACTCTTGGAAGTAAGATAATGTGACCACAGTTCATAGAACCACTAGAAACACCAGGCTACTTTGAACAGTCATACAACTCTTATTTTAAAAATTATTTGGAATTATATGCCTGTCATGCTGCACATAATACTGTACTGGTTCATAGTATAATGAGTCTAGGAAATGACAATCTTTCTAATTAATTAGTCAACTCTGGGTCAGCATTCACCTGAACTAGACTCTAGACTGTTACCTTTCCATTCCCAGTTAAGTGACAACATGAGGTATTTTCTTTGCTTTCCTATGTCGCAATCCAGTAAGAAAATTATGTTCTGTGTATCTCAGAACAGAAGAAACTGTAAATGGAGGCTGTTCCTCAACAACAATGCAAACACTATCTACTTAGGACATCATATGAAGGAACTTGAATCTTTGCAGCATAAGCTATCATAAATATCAGTACCATTAAGAGCAGTATCACAACTCCCATGTCTTTTGTTACTTTTTCCTAGTTCATCTTCTGTTATTTTATTTTGTTATTTATCTCTGTATTCATAACTGTATAGATAGACATTAGCCTCAAAATATAAGCACCATTGACAGTTTCTTAGGAGATCTGAGAATGTGACTGCTTGATAACATTTGTTTTGTTTTGATTTCATTTGTTTTGATTTATTATATTTTATATTCTAAAATTTCTCAAAGAAGCTCAGATTTACATACATGAGTCTCAACTGTCCACCCCACATTTATCTACACAACAGCCCTGTGACGTAGGCTAGTCTAAGATAGAATGACTGGCTCAAGATCATCTGATGGCCAAGAGATGTCAGTCTGGATGTTTTCTGTCCTAGGACAATAATCATCATGTCACTGATTCTCATGGTAACTTTCTTAATACTTTATGTGTGCCTCAGGTAACTTGGAGTGATATTGCAGGTTTAGATGAGGTAATTACAGACCTGAAGGACACAGTCATCCTGCCAATCAGAAAGAAGCATCTGTTTCAGAATTCCAGGCTCTTACAGCCACCTAAAGGTAAGTATGGAGAGGTCCTCATCAGTGATTTTTCTCAGTTGGTCCTAATAGTTTGCCTCAAAAGAAAAAGAAGTTAAAGCCAGGAAAAATCCTGCTTATCTCTGTGTGGCGGTTTACCACTTAATCCACCAGGTGTGAGGCTGTGCCTAAACCTCTGCTGCCACCAAATGGGAAGACTTCCACAAATCTCACTATTACAACCAAGAGTGAGGACTCTCCTTTGTCCCCTCCTCTGCCACCAGTGTAAGGACTTCCTCCTGTCCTATTGCTTTGGCCACCAATTGTGGGAATCTCCTAGATGCCCTCAGGGTACCTGTGTGAGACATTATGCAATTTATATCCCCACTGGACACAACCCCTCTATATTCACTGCTGCCACCACAGACATCTTGTCTGAATTTAAGCATTGTAATATATCCTAGAGGAACCAGATCCCATCTGATCTTGGAAATTAAGCAGGGTTGACCCTGGTTAATACTTAGATGAGAGACCAGCAAGAAACACCAGGTGCTGTAGGCAACATTTCAGAGGAAAGCAATGGCAAACCACCTCTTGAGTATTCCTTGCCTAAGAAAACCCTATGAAATTCATGGGGTTGCCATAAATTGATGGATGACTTAAAGGCGCACTCACATGCACATTCAGTGTACAGTAAAACATTCCCAGAGGCCAAAGTGTATAAGTACAGAAACAATACTTTATTAACAGAAGTTGAACATAACAAAGCAGATTAATTATTTAATACATTTAAAGCACAGTTTCACATTCTCTCACACACTCTATCCCTAGCTAATTTGGACTCTTAAATGCCACTCATTAATTCCCCAAACCTGACTGACTGACTCTCTTAACCCTAATTCTCCATTCACTCCTCCTTTCGTCTTTCTCTAACTCTGACTATATCAACTGTCTTTCCTGCTGTCGTCCACCAACCTTATTCAGATCTCCTCAGACATGCTACCATTCACCACTGACTCTCAACATTCCATTCTCTCACTCCTCCTACCAGCTTCTTACCTTATTACCTCTTAAGATATAGAGATATAGATAGTAAATTAAACAACATTTTACACCCTAAAGTCCATGATAGCACACCCTGCAACTTTGAAAAGAAGGAAATCACTTAACAACATAAGAATAGTCACGTTACTGCAAATTGAAAATCTACCTAGTTTGACAGTTGGTTCACATAGTAGCCATCAATGTGACTTTTGAGTTCCTTGGATAGATACTATCTAATTCTGTTGATTCATTTCCCCCCACAGTTTTGTCAGTAGAGCTTTAAACTGTTGCCTCAGTTCCTCACAGTCCCATCCTAAAAATATCAGACATGAATACCTACTCTTCATCTTTTGTCGTAAGAACAAATGCAGAAAACTCATGTAGTTTCTTTGGAGTCACCTCATCATTCTTTAATATTTCTTTAACTCTGTAGTCAGAGTTAGTGGTCCATTTATTCCCTGACAAGTTTTCTGCTTAAAGTTTGTTTTTTATTATATGATCCTTAGGTCATCTTTCATGAAATCTTCTATTATGCCCGCTATTGTCTGTTTTCATTTCTTTTTTTCAGCCCCCCTCCCCCCTTTTCCACCTTTGGACAACAATTCTGTTAATGAGACATCCTTTTCTTTGACACTGTTCATTAATCACAGTGGTGACTTCTTGGATTTTGATTCCCTTTCTGATTTGTGACATACCATCTAGCTGAGCTTCTCTTATTGCAGGTTAAATTAACCCCTCTATCTTCAGGAGAAATTTGACCATTTGATTTTACTTTCTACCAGTCTACTTTTAGAGAAGGTTCAGATGTGTCTATTGGACTTTCACAGCTCTTGCCTACTTACATATCATATAGCACTGTTTGATAGCACTGTTTGTACATGGGCCAGTCATTCTCATATCTTGCACTTGGTCCTGGATACCATTTATGTTTAAGTCCAGGATCACTTCTGCTCTGGTCAGTTCCTTAAATCAACCATTGGATCATAGTTGTTTGAGGTTTTTTAGAAAGCTTATTTCATTGACATAACATCATCATAGATTTCTCAAATCATTGTGAAGGTAAGTGAAATCACAGTGCTTTCTCCTTTGGATGCCTTGCTGACTTTTCTCTCATCTTAAGACCATGCTAAGTATTTTGCTTAGAGGAATGATAGCTTGCCCTCAGTACTAAATTGTTGGGGAGGGCTGTTATCATTTAGAGTAATTCTGTAGAGTCTGTCATTCTTCCATCAGCCATACATAAAACTAAGTTTGCTGGTTCTGTGTGTACACTGTGGATTGCAAATGCAATCTGGTCCTCTCTGTAATAAGCTGTCATGGAAGGTTGGCATCAGATACGGTATGGTGGTGGAAGTGAAGAACTTACACTACTTTTCCAACATTCTGTTTCAATGCCACCCCAGCTGCATGTATTCAGTTAAAGGTAGTCCTTTCTGTAGTATGGGCCCAACCTTCAATTTACCATGAAAGTCCCCAAGTGGCATACAATACTTATGTAAAACAATGCAAACAGCAGTAATAATATAGTAATAAATCAGCAGGATTAGTAAAAAGACTTTGAAGCCTTAGCAGATAAATCACCTAGAACCAAAAAAACAAGACTTGGGGCCCTGCCAGTGTTGTGTCTCTTGGGAGAATTTTTCTTGGGTGAGGTTCTACCACTGAAAAGATCTTTTCTTCAGTAAGCATTCACCTTTCATCAAAGATGATGGCATTCAGTGTTCAGGCAACTTTCTGTGGGAATAGGTTATCCTTTAGATAACCAGATCCTAAGCCCTAAAATGTTCTAATGATTAAAAAATGCATTTGGAATTAGAGTGGACCAAGAACTGTTTGCAGCAACTAAAGTATGAGTTGTAATGTGTTCTGTCCTACCATTCCTGCTTGATATTATGTCAGCAGCATTCTGGACCAGTCAGAGTCTTTGGATAATTTTAAACTTATGCATGAAACACGGATTAGTCAAAACAATTTGGAGTCATCAATTAGTTGTAATAAAAAGATGGTCTTAATTAGAACAAGAAGCTTCAATGTGAACAGAAAAATGTGGCTCTCCCAGACTGTTTAGATGTCCTTTGAAGAAAATGAGGCACTGTCTGAATAAAAGGTTTCATATTGGGTTGTGCCATATCAATACAGTACTTTTAATTGAGCAGTTCTCTCTGACAATTTTGGATTTTGTTGTTCCCTTTGTCTCCCATTGAGATCATTTTTGTTTCCAAAACAAAGTGAAATGTTAAGGCTTCATGAGATAGGGGAACAATATATGAGCAGTAGTGCAGGTGTTGAATATATGAAGGCACTTAACAAGCAGTCTTATTAGTATCAATATGTGTGTGAAGGTGTACGTACAATGTGTCTTGCACTAAGTGGCAATAAAATGTTAATCATGTGTCTTTTTTTAGGAGTACTTCTCTATGGCCCTCCAGGCTGTGGTAAAACTTTGATTGCTAAAGCTACAGCAAAGGAAGCAGGTTGTCGATTTATTAATCTTCAGCCCTCAACACTGACAGATAAATGGTATGGGGAATCTCAGAAGCTGGCAGCTGCTGTTTTTTCCCTGGCTATGAAACTTCAACCATCCATCATCTTTATTGATGAAATAGGTAAAATAATGCATAATCTCTACATAGTCACAGAAAAAGATTACATCAGAGTATTTTTAAAACCATTTGCCTTTGGTCCGTAACCATCAGTGGGAAAAGAAGTATGTCTTGATCCTTTTTCTGTAGAAAGTAGGCAGCTAAATGCTTTGGTACTGTGGGTTACTTTGAGGAAGTAGAAAAGTGTTATTGCTACTACATATATTAATATTATATAAATTTTAGAACTTAAAATATGTTTGCTATGGAAAGAACATGAAAGTCTTCAGCAGATCTTCTGCTTTCATTTGGATGCAAGTATTGGTGAAGTGGGAGAATTCTCTCACCTCTTTCAGCCATGGTTTATCTGTACCTGCTATTAGGCTCCAGGTTCGGTGGTTAAACTATACAAGTCTTATTCTTTAGCTTGTGGAATAGGACTCAAATATACAATATGTCACATGAGGTTTTGGTATTAAGTACATCAATGTACATAGACACAAAGATTGTATATTGAATGTTGTCTGTATCCTACAAGAGCTGACTGGGGACATGCCAGAGGGGAAAGCATACTAGATATCAAGCATGCTGTCTAGGGTTGGTGGGAGTTATAGACCAATAGTGTTGGAAGGTTCTCCTAGTCCCTGTTTCTGTCACTATTAAAGCACTAGTTTCTATTCAAATATATTTTTTTAAAAAATCAGATTCCTTTCTAAGAAGTCGTTCAAGTTCTGATCATGAAGCCACAGCTATGATGAAGGCCCAGTTCATGAGTCTCTGGGATGGTCTGGATACAGACTATAATTGCCAGGTAAGAAACATTTTTTCATGATAACTTGATTTCAAATACAGGCATAGGGCATTTGTACTGCTTTTCAGTGGTGGAAATCTTCATTAAGTGAAGAGCTAAAGCATAGCAAGGTCAGAGGAGCTTAAATACTGAGCAGTAGGAAAACACAAGATTCATGAGCTTCTACTCTCTGCAGCTAGAGTAGTAGCTTTATTTTTCCTCTTTTTAAAAAGGGTTTATTTTGACCTAACATTAGTACTTCACGTGTTGAACAGAGGATCAACAGGTGGTTTCAGAAATCTGTATAGGGATGCACAGTGCCAGTTCCTGGGACTTTGGTTCTGTGGATAGACAACCCTTTTTCATAAAAGTATTATTTTATTGTATTGGATATTCAAGTCAATCCTATATTGTTTAGCTTAATCATGATCAGCAGGAAGTCTTCTTCAGAATGAGTCCAAATGACCCTTGGCAGTTGAGATAGATATCTCTGAAGCTTGTAAATGACTTGAGGGGTAATCTCATAACCACAAGATATTGTAACTAGTTAGCAAAATATTGCAGAGGTCAGTAATAAAGATGAAGAATGCACATCAGTACAGCTTTGCAGAGCGATAAAACAGAAGTATAAACTACAGTTAACATTTCCATGCCCAAATGCAATTTTGTTTATTAACAGGAAGCCTCTAAAATTATAGTACCCGTGTTGATATGCTCTCATATCTCAAGGAGTCCATTACTGGTTATTAGTGTGTTGTGTCTGCAAATTAATGTTTCACTCTTAGTAATTTAATTTATATCCTAGATTTCTCCCAAAGATGGGATGCGAGGCAGCTTACTTATGGCATAAAATACAATTAAACAAAGATAAAAAAAGATCAAAGAGTAAAACAAAATTAAATTAAAGGCACAACTTAAAATAAACCAGTGATTGAAATCATGAATTAAAAACACTAAGGGAAATGCAGTATCCAACTGCTTATAACTGGTCACAGTCTATAGACGGACCACAGCATTTTTAACCAGCTAAGGATTCTGAGCATGTTTTAAAGGCAATATGACATAAAGATGTTACAGTAGTCCAGGGGGGTAGCTATGGGGAGTGAGGCAAATGATAGCATTGTCCCTCCAAATAGGAATTCTGGTCCCCCTATGAAACTTTCCTTTAGTCCCCAAATTTTTAGCATTGCAGAGGGTGAGACTCTAAAAATCATTCACACCTAGAACTCTTATCTGCTGTGTTCACATTCCCTTGGTAACAGTATTCCCAAATGGTCAGCTGAAGTTTAAAGTACCAATGCTATAAATTTGGGGACTGAATGAAAATGTCATTTGGAGGAGCAGAATTCTTATTCGGTGGGCAATGCCTTCATTTTTCCCCTTCCCCCATAGCTACACTCTTGCATTAGTCCCAAGTAGGACTTGCATATAAAGATGAATTTTCAAGTTTGTAGCATCGAGGAAGTAATAGTTCAGTGATACTACCTTTTCTTCTAATTTTTTTTGCATTGTTTATTGTCATCCCTAGGTGGCAGTCTGTCTCTCTCCCCCACCCCCCAAAGTAGCAAAGCAGTATTTTGAAACATGCATCCCAGAACTGCTTTACATATTGCCATTTATCTGGACTGAGAGTTATCTGTATTGGATTGCCTATAGTGTGTGTGTGTGAGAGAGAGAGAGAGAGAGAGAAAGAGTGAGTGGGAGAGAGTGAGTGAGTGAAATTGAAAAAGCACAGACTACACAGCTGCCTAAGTCTTGTAAAAACTGATGATCTGTGAAGCAGCTGTAAGCAATGTCATTTGAGGGGCAAAGATACAAGTATAGGAAACAGTATTTGTGTCCTTTTCTATAAATGATTTTGAAAATGTATAATTTTCAATAATGGGTGGAGGGGAGAGGAATTTGCTTGATTTGGAAAATGGTAGCTGGAAGATGCAGAATCTAGAATGAATCAATAGTACAATCAATCCTCCATATCCACGGTTTATGCACTCAAGGATTCAACCAACCACAGCTTGAAAATATTTAGGGAAAGGAATTCCAAAAAGGAAATCTTTCTGTTTGCCAACCATTTACAATGCCATTGTATACAGTGGGACTTGAGCATCCATGGATGTTGGTATCTGGTGTGTGTGTGTGTCCTGGAACCAAACCCAACAGATACCAAGGGCTCAGTGTACTTTGCAACAAATGTTGATGGTAAACAATTATTTCCTGTTTCATGATACTGTGTTACCAAAACCATATACTTCTTTTAAAACATAATTTATTGCAGATAATTGCATTTTCAGCATTGATCAAACAATGTAGTCAGAGCCAAACTTATGATGAATGGCTGAGTTTCCAGTTCTGTTACTACCAAGTTAATTTGAAATTGGAAGTTCCCACAATTATTTCCAGTAATTTATTAAAAGGTTTCTTAAATCATTCCATCTTTTTTGCAATATGCAGATAATATGTTAGAATCGCCTGAGGTTTTTAAGAGTCATTCAGTTTACATTAAATTATGATTAAGGGTATTCATATAATTTGTTTTAAATTTTAAAAGCTCCATCTTTGAGAAGCATTGCAAAGTATGTTCTGCAACATTTTGATTCTTAAAATGTGTTTTTCTGTTTAAACTTCACTCAGATTCACCATCCATTTTGCTAATGTACAAAACAAAAATATTTTTTTTAATAAAGGTGAGCCAAATTTTTGCAAAGTTTTATTATTATGTCAGAATTTCTACTTTTAGTGAGAGAGACACTTCATCACAAAAATGCATGAGAAGCAGAGCTGTACTTTTCTAAGTCGTGGAGACTAATCATAGCACAGAGCTATGAAAGACAAAAGCTGTTTGCTTTTAAAAAGCTCCATGGCACTATGCAGTCCTGGAGTCATCCCTGCAGCACAGCTCCAAGAAGCTCCTGTGACTTGAGAGCAAGAGACTGGTAACTCAAGGAAGCTACATTGTCCTGTCTTCTGCTTCTGATGAATCTTGAAACAGACTTTCTATTCTTGTCTCCCTTTCTGACTACACTAAGGTGATAGTGATGGGAGCTACTAATCGCCCTCAGGATCTTGATTCTGCTATTATGAGAAGAATGCCTACAAGATTTCATATCAATCAACCTGTAAGTAATTGAAGATTAACAGCAGTGGGTTGTAAGTCACATATTGAATACTGCGGACTGTAGTCTGGCCGACTGGTTATCTGTTTTACAGCTTGACTGGCTTTATTTGTTTGTACTTCTAGACTACATTTCTGCCTGAAGGACCCCTAGAACAATACAGAATAGACTAATAAAAATATAATACCAATAGTAAAATAAAAGAATCAGTAGCAAGCATAACAATAAAAGAGGAATCTCAACAGCATAAACTACATTTGCAGCATATAGTAGCCACAGGAAAACATGAATGGTTGTAAGTCAAAGCAAATAAAACCATAAAATCCATTGACACAGAATATGTTTCTGAATTGGAAGACTAAATTACGTTGTTTGGGGAAAGGAGCTACAAAGTCTCAGCACTGAAACTAAAATGCCTTGTCCATTGTCTCTAAAAATTGTGACTCCTACTGTAATACAACAAAGACTAAGACCTTAGTGGGTGATCTCACCTGGCAGAAAAAGCAGTGGTCCTTTAGATGCCCTGTTTCCAAACAACATAAGGTTCTAAAAATAGTGGCCAGCACTTTCGACAGGGCTTGGAAGCCATCCAGGAACCAATGCTTGTTGGAGCATGTGGCTCTGTTTTTTCAGATGGTAAGCTTCTGCCAGCAGGGACTGGCTCCACAGCATCCTGGTCCAAATACTTCTCAGAAGCCTGCAAATAATACATTGCAAGAGTCCAGGCCTAAGAAATATAAAACAGTAGTTGTAGACATTCTCTCCAGGAAAGGGTAGACTGAAGGATGAGCAGAAAAGTATTCATGACTCTCAAGAAGCAAAGCTAGTCAAGGAACACTGCCATGCTCCAAAGTTGTGTGATGGGGAGGGGGAGTGTGGCAGCACCTAACATAGACTGTTAACCTAACCCCCAGATCAGCTTTCCTATAAATAAAAAAAAACATATGTCTTCTCTGGACTGATTTTCACCTTGTTAATTGGCCAACTGCATATTAATCAGATTTCTTTCCTCCTCTTATTCTGTCTATCCTTTATTTATGTCAGGAGTGGGAATCATGCAGCCCTCCAGATGTTGCTGGACTGCAACTCCCAGCATTCCTCACCGTTGGTTATGCTGGCTAGAACTGTTTGAACATGCAGTCTGAAAACTTGTGTTAGGCTGCACAGTTCTCACTCCTGAATTATACTGTATCTTTTTTTTCCTTTGGGAAGGGAAGTTCCTGAAAGGTAGTACAGGTTGAATCTCCCTTATCCAGAATTCTGAAATTTGAAATATTCCACATGGGTGGCTGAGATAGTGACACCTTTGTTTTCTGATGGTTCAATGTACACAAATTTTGTTTCATGCACCAAATTATTAAAAATATTGTATATAAAGTTACCTTCAGGTATATATGAAACATAAATTAATTTTGTGTTTAGACTTTGTTCCCATGTCCAAGATACCTCATTATGTATATGCAAGTATTGCTTGCAAAAACTGAAATACTCCAAAATCCAAAATGCCTCTGGTCCCAAGCATTTTGGATAAGGGAGGCTCAACCTGTATGTATTGGGAACTGTGAAACAAGAAGTGTCAGAAATATGATCTGGAAACAATGGCTGCCATCTCTGGTGATCTTGAAGATAGTATTCATTTATGCTTCTTCCCTGGGATTTATTCTCCCATCTCAGTGCTAGTAATTTGCTTCCTCCAGTATGAAGGAGCAGAAGGAAATCCAGATGATGCTGATGGAGAAAGTAAAGGCATATTGCTTCCAGAGATTACCTGTGTGCTTACATTTAAAGACTAAGACTGCATTTCACCAGCAACTGAGACTTCCAGTTTTGGAAGACCCAGCGTCATGAATGGGAATTTTGCAACAACCTGTTGTCATGCCATCCGAGTGCAGTACAGGATATAACCAGAAAACTACCTTGCATTGCAAAATCACCGTGGCATTCTCATTTTGTAATGATGTTGTGTTTTGTTTTTAATTTAAAGGCATTGAAGCAGAGAGAAGCAATCTTGAAACTGATTTTGAAAAATGAAAATGTAAGTCAGTTCTAACATAACTCTTTAACTCTTTCTGAGGCAACATAATTTGAATCTATTTTGTATTCTTGTTTTAGTGTTGAAAAGGTATTGTATTCATGGTAGCAGACAGCTCGCTTGGGCTGGCTATTGTATTGTAGTCTTGTTTATTAATTCTCTAAAACATCTTTCAGTTAAGATAAAGAGACTTAATTTGGGGGCAGGATTATGCATATATTATTGTTCTTTACCAAAGCCCAGATTGGAACAGTGTGATAAATTCCTTGGTTCTGTTTCAACCAATTTCATTACTGTTCAAATGTGTGAAACAGTTTAATTATAATTACATATTCTGCTCTTTTGTGTGCTGCTAGGTGGACAGGCGTGTGGATCTACTTGAAGTTGCTAAAGAAACAGATGGGTTCTCAGGAAGTGACTTGAAAGAAATGTGCCGTGATGCTGCACTGCTGTGTGTCAGGGAATATGTTAATTCTACATACGAAGAAAGGTACCTGATCCATGCTAAGAGAAGTGTTTACAATTTACTGGACAATTTTGCAGACTTTTTTTTTACAGGGGATGGGTTTTTGGAGAGAGTAACTGCAGATTTAGCTACACAGTACGACCTCCGTATCCGTGGTGGATATGTTCCCATATACCAGAAATCACAGATTAATATCGATCCTTATTAAAATGAATGACTTCTGGACCAAGCAGCCATTGAGTCACACTGGAGGACCTAGACAGTGCCTAGAGAGTACACCTCACTAGGCATCTTCTAGGTTCTCTAGCACAACTATGGTCAGCTTCCAGAAGAAGCATACCATAGAATTGCATCAGAGGACCTAGAAGATGCTTAAGAGACGGTATTTTTTTCAGACACAGGTAAGTGAATCCACACACTTAGAAAAAAAGGAAGGAAGAATGACTTCCTTCTCATCTTTACTACTACTGGTGAGATACCTGTTTTTTTGAAAATGAAACAGTTTGTGCATCTCTCTATATGTACTGGGAAGCTGAGAAGTGGAAGTAGGGTTCCATGATGAGCAACAGTTGCTGAAATTCTTTCTTCTAGAGAACCATTAAAGGGCCTGGAGTCTTGTTACTTGTTTCATCTAACAACTCCAAGAGGAGAGTATTCACCACCTGTACTTTCGAGTTCAAAGAACAGGAAGTGTGGCTGACTCAGGGATTCATTGCAGGATTCCTTTTAAGACGCTCGGTTTTTATATATACACTGTTCTGAATCTTTCTACATTTTAAATTTTTTATTTAATTTAAATTATGAAATACAAAGAAAAAAATAAGTCATGCAGAACATAAGGGAAGTAAATAAAAAACAACTTTGAGAAAAAATAAATGTAGAAACCAACCTATAACACCAAGAACCTGCAGGATTTATCCAAATAGAAGATTTTTCCTGGGATTGCAATGAATAGTTGGAGGATGGTAAACATCGCAATTATTATTGCAGTAGTTAATAAAACAATACCAGATTTTATAAAAAGAATTGCAGTTTGTTACTGGGGATCATGTTACTTCAATTAAAGGTACTGTTGTATGCCTTAGTGTCAGTTGTTATTAAGCATTGTGTTACCTCACCTTTGCACAATGTGTTACACAGCCTTTAAATAACCTATACTTGTTTTGCTGTTTTAGCAATGAAGATGATGAAATACGTCCAGTGCAACAAAGAGATCTGCAACGGGCAATTGAGAAAATGAGGAAGTCAAAGGATGCAACAAATCAGAACGTTCTAATGCACGTTAGTTTAGACTAAGGTTAAGCAATGTGGTACCATGGCATATGACCTCTTTTGGTGATTGGTTATGCCATTTAAATAGTGGAAATCAATTGGAAGCAGAAATATCTTTTGATAAGTGTTTCTGGAATTGTTTTTATATGCTGTTATCTAAATTATTGAAATCTAGTAATCTTGCAAAATTGGATATGGCCTGTGTGATATAGATCATGACATGAAAGAATGTAATCCAGCTCAAAAGCAAAGTCTTGTTTCATTGTTGTGGCCTTAAAAGCCTGTCAGTAGGGTCTAGTGTGGCATAGCTTCTATGGAGAGGCAGAGCAGAGCCTATGTACATATGTATGAGACTGTTTGCAGTTTTTATATACAGACATAATATGTAGATAACTTGAAGATGAAAAGCCTTCTTTTCCTTTTCCTTTTTTATTTGTTTTCTGGGTTAAAGCAAATCAGATGATTAAAAGATTCAGCACATGTTATCTATTTTTGTGTAATACCTTAATATCCAAAGCCAGAAAACCTGTTTTTGGAAGTTCTTTTTTTTCTTGGAATGCAGGGAAATCTGAGCTCCTTTTCCTCACTTTAACTCATGGGATCCACTGGTGCCATCAGTTTAGCTAGAAAACATTTATGTAAGGTTTGTGAACCTTTTTTATTTTATATGAGTCCTATGAATTGCACTTTTTAAAATATATTTTTTGTACAGTCAGGATTAAGCGTTGTGGAACACTTGCAACTGCATATCGCCAACATTTATTTTTCTATTTCTGAATTGTGAATCATTTCCTATAAATAATCAACAGGAATACTCTCGTTAAAAGTTTCTTTTCCACTACTGTATCACTTGCTAGCAGCTATAAGTGGTCACAACACAAATAACTGCATTAAGCACATTGTTTTTAAATTTTATTTAGTTCCCTCTCCTCCCCAGTCTTGTTAAATTGAGTAGTTCTTTGTGGGTCAGCCAGTGGATAGTGGGAATTAATAATTTTCAAATATTCTTAATGGAAGAGATCATAACATTTGAGATGCTTTTCAGGACTAATATTACAGTTGAATTTATACCTTTAATTTTCTTAACCTGCTGTTTACTGTTTTGTACTGACCAGATGCAACTTCCTTAATCAAAATGACAAAATGTCCAGAACACGAGCAAACCTGTCATGAATGTTTTGTCGCATACTAGTAATTGAAATGAGCGTTGGAAAGTATGTTTAAAAAATACTAATGTGGATGACAGATTCTGGCATTGCATCAGCTCAGTTTATAGCTTGACTTTGCTATTCTTGCAGGTGTTATTTTGTGGTGTAACCACTTTGTATAAAGCACAAGATGTTCTTTAAAGATTATAGACCAATTGAGAGTGGTTTACTCTTGGATCTCCCCCCATGAAAGACAAGAAACAGTTATCAAGTGGATGGTTTTTTTGTGACTGTGAAAAACACAAGATGTCCATGGTTAATTCTTTATTAAACATTCTTTATTTAATTTATTAATTCATTAATTCTTTATTAACATAAATAAAGCACATTTCTTCTACAGAGGTAGCTCTTAAGAGTTTCAGTTCAGCCAGGCCAGTTCAGAACTTTCTTCCTTCAGGTGGACAGATATTTCAGGCTCAGATCTGGGGTGGGGTAGGAGAGTGCAGTTGTATTTCTCTGTGATAAAGTACAGTAGGGCCCCCATATCTGCTGAGGATTGCTTGGGGGGGGGGGCGGATACCAAAAACCATGAATAATAACAAACACCATTGAAAATAATGGGACTTCTGGTTTAAAATACCATTGAGTTGCCTTGGAGGACCTAGAAAATGGATAAGAGAGGACACATTTTCTAGGAAGACTATGGTAGGTGTGCTGTTTTGTGTCCTGTGGATAATTAAATCAGTGGATACAGGGGTCCTACTGCATGTCTGTGTATATACTAATTGTTTTTCTGTTTCCTTTTTTTAAAAAATGGTCACAGAAAGTCCCCAAATGGTGTTTGATTTGAGTGTGATTAAACAACTTTTGGGGGATTTGCTGTGAGTACTCTTTTTAAAGGGGAAATGTTGCTACAATGTGTATGTGAGTTCTTTTCCTACATTTCTTCTCCAAGTACCTCTCCCTCAATTCCCCAAAATGAGAACCTCTACAGGATGCAAAAAAGTTCCAAGAAAAAAAAATCTTGAATCTATTTCATCGTGGATATGTCCTTGTGGATTTCTGCCACACTGTGTGTGAGCACAAGGGTGGCATTGCTTTACAGCCAGTCTCCATCTTACTGAATTGTTTAGAAAGCCATTCATGCAAATAGCTTTTGCAGTAATGAAGCTTGGGACAGTGCCATCTATAGGTAAATGGTGCTAGGCAGTTGGTTTGTTTAGTCTTAAATTTGTCACTTGCCATTTTCTTTCTGATGACCATGAATGCCTATGTTTTGAAACTGTGAATGGTTTTTTCCTGCATATTCCCCCTTCTATTTTATTTAATTCATTTCAATAAAACCACAGAATGCAAACCAATTAAATTATCTGGGCACTTTATAGAAGTGCTGCTTGTTTGCATCATTTGCTAAACAAGAGTTTTGCACCAGTTGAGCTAGGTTTGTTGGGTAACAACAGGTCATAGCTTGATTTCTACACCTGTTCCAAACATTTATGAATGCTCACCATTTTATGCAGTAGCAATAAACTTACTAGATGTTACTTCCTATGACTAAATATATTAGTTTTACCATTTGTTAGAACAGCACATAGGCACAAAATCAGCTCATTTAAAGCAATAGAAGTTAAGCCATTAATTTCAATGGGGATTTGTCTCCAATTAAGTAAATGATTTTATCCCTTTTCTAATCAAGTAAATGATTTTATCTCCTTTCCAGTTATTTACCTTTCTTCTTTAGAAAGACAATCAGATTTCAAGACTACTTCCAAGTTTTATCTCTCAATAATGGCCAAAGGCTGTAGCAACTCAGGAAATTCAGCAAGAGTCTCTTCTGTGTGCACAGAAGAACTAGGTGTTTTACCCAGTAGCTGTTTTGTATATTGGAAAACTCTTCTTCTTGTACAAAGCACAGCTTTCTATTTTTCCATATCCCCACATCCACAGCAGTCTTCATGCAATATTCCATATAGTTTTTGGAGGTCCTATAACCCTCAAAAGCAGCTTTGAGAAAGGCAGCCAAGGAGGCAATAGCAAATATTGAATGCTGTCCTCTTTGCTAACAAAAAGCAAACATGTGATTCATCCCTAGCTGTTAGCACAAGCCTGTTGGGATCCTGGTCAATAGGAGAAGATCTAGCCATGGCACAATTTTTGAAACCTAAAAACAAAACAACATCAAGCCAGTCTGTATTTTTTAACCTTCTTTCTAGCAGTGCTTACTAGTTTGATAGGCCTGTTTGAGGCAGGAACTCAAATTTACTGTTTGAGACAGGAACCATTGGAAGGTTTCCTGTGGACTTCTCTATTGGAAAATAAACTAGGCCATCCTAGCATATTAATTCTTGGAATACTTCTTTGGCTGTTTACTCCCTCCGTTTTGTTCCCCCCCCCTTGATACATTTCATGTATATCTGTATAGAAGTGTAGGCCTTGTTCTTTTAGCACCAAAAATAATTAATTTTTGAAAGGTGAGCAGTCCTTCATACTATGAAAAGCTATAATCATTGCACTGTTCTTGATAGATATGTTTTGATGTGTGTCGATAGAAGTTCAGGGTTTCTGGTGACTTGCTCAAAAGGAAGAATTGCTTTATCTAAAATGTCGATTGTATCAAATCTCATTCTCAAGTTCAAATATTAGGTGTTTTTAGAAAAACACAATGGCCTGGCTGCTAAGATAAGCAGACCTTGGAGAGGTGTGGAAGGTCTATGCACATTTCCCCCACCCCCACTGTTAGCAGCTAACTTTATTCCTAAAAACCCTCTCCAGAAGCACTCAGGGTGGGGGGGGGGGTGAGTCTGGCTTGGGACAATTCCCCAGTCCTGAGCACTCCTCTCTCGCAAGCTTAAGTGCCATGGAAATCTAACATTGCCTGGATTGGACCTTTATGATAACACCATTTTTTATTCAGTTTATTATTCCTTTAAATCCTACTCTTCCCCTGAATAAATTCTAGCAACATTGCCTCCCTCCCCTGAAGCTACTGACTTCTTGCTGCAACCATGATCATTGTTGTAGAACAGGGGCTGCCAGGAAATTTTTTTTAAAAAACCCAAATCAGAAATGTCATGAAATCTCCTGGTTTTGAAAAAAAGGTTTTTTTTAAATTGAACATAGAGGAGCTCTGCATTTTGGCCAGAAAAAGGGCAGTTTGGGGAGGCTGGCAGGGTCAAGGGCCACAAAACAACCTGGAGGGTGTGCTTGGCCTATCCCTGCTCAACATCTATTTGGGTTTAGTCACCTATTCTGGAGAAATTTTGATCTTCTCATCCTACTATGGCTTTATGTTGGAGTTGCCAAGTTAGGCCCTATCTCCTTCTAAAAACAGTTCAGACAACTCCCCCCACACACACACTTGTTGTAACATGCAAAGCTGGAGCTACATGTTAAAGTTCAATATATGTAAACCTTTTAAAAAGTTGAGATCAGTTATACACACAGGTAGGTACATGTGTCATGCACATTCTATTACTGAAGATTGTGGGGCTCTCCATGTTGGCCTGCATTTCCCATCAGCACTGTTCGGCATAACAAATGGTGAGATGTGATGAGAGTTGCAGTCCAACAACATCTGGAGGCCTGCACATTAGGGATGTGATTCTTTGCTAATCTTGTTCTCAAGGGAAGCATTTTCTTTCCAGCATAAGAAAGTTTGAAAACTGCACAGGTTTTGAAGACTATAGTTTGGGATCTATTCTGCATATGATTTGCATTTGGGTTTTTTGCACAGAAAACAGCATTTTTCTTTATAGGAAACAATTTGCATTTTTTGCACAGAAAACAATATTTCTGCACATTTTGTGTGCAGAACATGCTTGGGTGTTTTTCGTTCACCAAAATCCCATATATGAATTTTGCGCAGAATAAGTTTCAAACTGTGAGGATTCTTATAGGTCCAGGATTCTTCTCATCAGTGTTTCCCAATGCTTGAAAAGTATTTTTTAAACCATTTTTGGAATATTTTTTCCATCTCTAGTACACATTCCCCATCCCTGTTCAAACTCCTGTTTCATGTTACATTGTGCATATGATGGAGTAGCAGAGTGTTTGATTGTTCATCCACTATATAAAGATGACACAGATTCAAGTCTAAGGTGGGCTTATGAATAGTAGGGATAGGGGTAGCAATTGTTTATCTTTATTTTGAAAGCTTATTTTCATCTACTTTTTCACTATGTATATAAGTGGACTTATTTGATGAACTTTTGCTTTGATGAAGCTGTAAAATATAAGCCACAAACAACACACTTGCTCATGGAGCACACCCATGCTGTGTCCCAAAACAAAAGAGGAATTCCTAATATAAAATGCAAGATCACAGCTTATGTTTAGTAATTGTGGGCATCAGTAGAAAAACCTTCTGAAATCCAAAAATGTTAAATTAAATGGGACCGGTCTTGATTACATTTAAATAGACAATAAAGCAATAAATGTGACATGATTGTAGCAAAACACCTGCAACTGTGCTTTTTCTGTGTGTTGCTTTTCCTCCCCATACGGTATTGAGGATAACACAAAACGACATGATTCTTACTACAATGGTTATGTGTAAATGGGGGTGGAGTGGAAGAAATAAAGCTATGTGTGGCCTCTTCCTGAAGTCAAACATTGTCTTTGTATTTCATTTCCTGAGTAGATTCTTCCATTGCTTAAGATGGTAGCAAGGATCAAACTACATGTTAGATTGCAAAATGTGGCATAGGATATGTTCTGTAAAAGCAGACGCGGATGGCCCTGAACTGGGCAGGGGTAGAAGTGTGAGTAGAATTAAGCACTTGCACTGTGTGTTGCAGGAGGCCCTTTCTCCAGGCCTCCCTGAGCCGTTGCTAACCCCAGAGAAGAAATGGACAGCAGGGACATAGTGGCTCTCTAGAGGTTGCTATAGCTAACAGCTTACAGGACTAGGAATCTATCAGCCTTAGCCAACATATTTGAAGGTGAGTGATGATGAGATGTAACAGTTCAACTGTTTCCCTATCCCTAATTTCAAGTCTGCAATGCTAAACACATCAGCTAGGAAGTAAGCCCCAATGAAAATACATGGGACTTCTGAGTAAATCTGAATAGTGTTATTGTGTGCCTTCAAGTCATTTCCAACTTATGACGACCCTAAGGTGAGCCAATCATGGGGTTTTCTTGGCAAGATTTATTCAGAGGGAGGTTGCCTTTGCCCTCCCCGAGACTGAGAGCATGTGAGTTGGCCAAGGTCACCTGGATTTCCGTGGCTGAGGGGGGATTCAAACCATGGTCTACAAAGTCACAGTCAAACAACTACACCACACTGGCTCTTTTCTGAATAGTATGCTATATGTTTTTTCCTTCAGTGGCTACTTTCTGAAAGGGGCATCTGGATCAGGGCTGTGGTGTAGCCAAGAAGATTTAAACCTCTGGTTGTCATGTTCAAAATTGGGAAAACTTGCTATTTAACATCAAGTGACAATTACATTAAGACCACTCAATATAATAGCAGTTTGAAACTGAAAATATTATTGGATTTAGTTTAACGTCAGTGTAAATCCATCAGTATCCCACAATCATATCTTGGGGCCTGGAGCAAAGTTGTAACAACCCTTCCCTCAGAGGCACTGGAGAGTGAAGGGAATACTTTTCTCCTGCTTCTTCCTGGAAGTTTGTGGCTGGAGCAGATTGAATGACAATGTGCAAACCAAGCCAGCCAGCCACCCATTGCCTTGGCTCCTATTATGTGGCTGCTCCACTGCAGGCAGGAAGTGGGCCAAGCAGCCTTCAAACCCTCGCAGACCCCCTGTGAGGACATTGTGCCTCCCTGGGAGGTCCCTGGACCACAGGTTAAGAACCACTGGTTTATATTTCCCCTCAGGCATGGCACTATGGCTTTGTATTAATTAAACAGAGCAAGTGTCCTTTAAACCTTGCTCCCCATTGAAGGAGCAGGTCACTGCTTCTCAGACACTTCTTGTCTTCATTCCTAAGGTCAACTTGTTTCAGGGTATCATGCACCTGCTAGTTGCCCTTATTTATTTATTAACTTATTTAAAAGATTTCTACCCAACCCAAAATTCATCAAATGCTTCCAATGTGACTCCACCCTTCTCACGTGTACATGTATGCACATAGCCTATTTGTTGAAAACCACTCCCTCATCTTCCTGACAACAGCATAGAGCTTCTTTGCCTCCTCAGTCCTTTGTGAGTGAACAATCCAAGTAAGCCTCAAAGTAGGTGTACTGTAACTATTCTGTTACTGAGCATTACAAACTGTTAGAGATACTTCACAGCATCTTAGCTTTAGACATTTTAGACAATATAGAACAGATTTTAGCTATTCAGATATGTAAATGAAATCGCACAAATGAAATTAAATGGGGAAGCATTTATTGATACTGAAAGTGAATTTTAACAACAATACCAAATTGAGAAGATATTTAAATCAAGAGCTGTATCCGTAAAGGTATGCATTCCAGTTTCATGTCTGTAATAAATATGCTATAAAATGTTACAGGCTATATATGGCTTTAAAATTTAAAAGGAATAGTACAACACATGTATTTGGACTGATGATAATAGACATAGTGTTATAAGGTTAAAAAACATGGAAAAGAAAATACATCAGCAATATTTAAAATATCAATTAAATTAAAAATGGCAAGATCACTTCTGTCTTCAAGGTCCCTTCCAGAGGGCTTGGTTATAAAAGGCACTGTTGCCAATATACATTAGCTAGCAATATTGCAATGGGAGCCATCCACCTAGCACTGCTGATGCTCAATCTCCTTAGTGCAGTGTGTGTCCCATGTAAGCCTCTTGTACAGAGTGCAGGTTACATACCTGGTGTGTTCTGTCCAGCGGCTGCATTCATTTTACACAAGGTATAAGAAGACACATATTTAGTTCTTTTGTGCTTAGGATTAAAAAACATTACAAACTAGAAAGATTTATTTCGAACTACAATTTCAAGACCATGAAACTGTCTTTGTTGCATAATTGCTACACAAAATGGGGAAATTATTTTGCTATCTTCTCTAAAGATTCTTAATTTATTTGCCAAGAGAAAAAGAAATCCTGACTTTTTAAAAGCTAAAATGACTGGCACAATCCAATTTTGTTATACCAACAATTTTGGGAAAGAGACACTTAAAGGTTTTGTGCTAACATGACTAGCTTAGGGTACTATGCAACTTGATGTGTGTGGAGCTGGGGAATAGATGCACCAGTTTTTCTCTGCCTCAAACATAAAAATGTTTTGTGGCAGTCCTGCCATCACTGCTGAACCACGAAACACTTCCCTGAAACTCCCAGAATCCTTAAAGCAGTTTGAAAACAATCACCCTAAAAACTAGTACACTCCCTTCAGCAGTGGAACACACTCCCTCGGAGCATAGTGAGGTCTCCTTCCTTGGAGGTCTTTAAACAGAGGCTGGATGGCCATCTGTCAGGGATGCTTTGATTGTGTATTCCTGCATGGCAGGGGGCTGGACTGGATGGCCCTCGTGGTCTCTTCCAACTCTACAATTCTATGATTCTCTGATTCCTTTGCAGCCTAAAATTGTGAAAGAACATTGGAATGTTGAGATTTCTTGCCTCTAGTGAGATACCCTGATGATTTGAGATACCAATTCTTAATAATAATCTTTGTATGTAAAATCAAAACAAAAGATGGTGTCATGGAACTCCTAGAAAGGGGAATAAAAAGCTGTCAGGCGAAAGCCAAACTTTCCATCTGCTGCTTCTCAAAAAAAAAAAAAAAAAAAAAGAGAGAGAGAGAGAGAGAGAGATTGGAGGAATTCAGTGCCAGCCATTGTCTGGTTTGCTTGTTCTATGCAGCCAATGAAGAGTATCAAAGAAAGAACAGATAAATAGTTTTCAACTGTACAGTTGAGACACCTCACTTCCCAAAGACTGATGAATCAGAATATGGCTTTTTAACTCCCATAACCTAGATCTATATTATTCTATGTACAATAAAATCTCTTCTGTGGCTCTTCCTTTCAAAATGCATAGGAAATCCCCTAGTAAATTCAGAGTAAAAAACATCTTAGCAAGAACCATTATTTACTTCAGGAAGAAAATACCCACAAAATAAGAGTAGTTGCAGAAGGGAGGGGGAGATCAAAGTAGATGAAGCATAACAGCATGTAAATCAACCAAGAGGGCTCATCTTTAAAACAAAGGCACTCTTTGGTAAAGCCCAAATTAATTATTTTTTCCCAGGGATGTGTAGTATTCTGTCAACACTTTCCATGCTTTTGGAGCCATGAATCCATCAGGAGGGTTTTCACCTTCACGAGCCAACTTTCTCATGCGTGTGCCAGAAATGAAGTCGAATTCATTGTGCCTAGTAAGAAAAAGCAGGTATTCATGACATAATGCAGCACTGGAAAAAGGACAAAAGTACAATCTTATCCATCTTGAATCCATCTTCTGTATATACAAATCAGTTTGAAATAGACAACATTTTATGATTTAGGGGCTGAGATATGCATTCGTTCAATTTATACCTCATCCTTCCTCACAGTGGCTCAGGGCAACTAACAGCACAATCATAAAACACAATCAAAACCACAAATATCTAAAAACACAGATTACAGATATGTAAATAAAAAGCACAATAAAAATATCTTCTAAAATGCAATGCAAAAACCAGAAACAAACAGCAATAAAGAGCAAATCAAATGCTCTCTTGTTGCCTGAAAGCCTGTACTTAAAAGACAAGAGTGTGGGGAACCACTAGACCTTTGATGGAAAGGAGTTAATTACGTGTGGGTACCAGCACTGAGGAAGTCCAGCCATACGTGGTAGTTCTTACTGGCCATATTGTTCTGGGGCACCAAAAGCTGAGACTTTTTGGCTGATCTTAATTCCTATGTAGATTGGTATGCAGCTCAATAAAGAATAACTAGCTGACCCAGTGTAACATACACCATTACAGTAGATTTGAAAGCTTCACACGATTCAGCTACATACTATTATTTTAAGAAAATAATATTGCATTGTTTTACATGTGAGTGGTGAGTGGGGTCCTTGTGAGGCTGAGAGTGTAGATGCAGATTGAGTTGCAGGAGTGGATTGTAAGGTAGAGAGGGAATTTGCATGTGGGTGGTGATTGGCTAAGGATGTGAGGGAAGGGAGAGGATTGGTTGGGTAAGCAGCTAATCAGCACACTGGGAAAGGAAACGTGTGTCTGTGTGTGTGTGTGTGTGTAAAAAATCAAAGCCATTCCTATGGCTGGATAACAACTCACAACATGGGCTCCAAAGTTAAGTTCTATAATTTTCAAGAATAAATCCCTAATAGATTGTTGAACAAAGGAGCACATTTCACAAACATTTTCACAGACATACAAAGGGCCATTTTTGCATGTCACACTGCATTGCGGTTCAGCATAATGTAAATGGCCCACAGTAAGTTTTGGCCACATGTACTTTCCTTTCCCCACTCCTCTTGCACCAGATGAGAGGTTTAGAGGCCCTTAAACACCCTCCTTTAGTTAACTCTGACTTTTAGTGTTATCTAGTGACACACTTCAGTTATTAACTGTGGTTAATTGTTTAAAAGGCAACTTTAGATCTGCAGTTTCTGAAGCTTGCTTGTTTAAGCTAACCATGGTTAATGTCAGTTCCTAGTTCAGATGACATGGAAAACTGGTTTTACTGGTTTACCCCATGCATCTGAGGAAGTAGACTGTGGCTACTGACACTGCAGAAATAATGAACAGTTTGACACTGCTTTAACTATCATGGTGCCACCCTATAGAATCCTGGGATTTGTAATTTGTTGTGGCACTAGAGCTCTCTGACAGAGAAGCCTAAATATCTCACAAAACTACAAATCCCAGAATTCTATAGCGTTGAGCCATGGCAGTTAAAGCAATGTCAAACTGTGTTATTTCTGCAGTGTGTTAACAGCCTATGTCTACAAAAGCATATAGAATCATATCATAGAATCATAGAGCTGGAAGAGACCACAAGGGCCATCCAGTCCAACCTCCTGCCATGCAGGAATACACAATCAAATCATCCCCCACATATGGCCATCCAG
Organism: Gambelia wislizenii; assembly: GCA_030847615.1. Taxonomy (NCBI): domain Eukaryota; kingdom Metazoa; phylum Chordata; class Lepidosauria; order Squamata; family Crotaphytidae; genus Gambelia; species Gambelia wislizenii. The sequence goes on from JAUMIR010000003.1 coordinate 120,470,394, forward strand.
CCTCTGTTTAAAAACCTCCAAAGAAGGAGGCTCCACCACACTCCGAGGCAGTGTATTCCACTTCTATGCTTCAACATAAATGCTTCAGCTTCTTCTTCTCAGTCTCAAAGGTCCATATTGGTTTACTGTATGCAGATGCAAAAGCTTTCAAACTCCCTCCTCCCACTGAGAGGGGACAGAGAAGGGAGGTGTGAGCATACAAGCCCAAGGCCAGTTGCAGCTTGTTCAAATCACACTGAAGCATGGTTTACCACAGGGATAAAGGAGCTTCAAGGAATCAAAGGCCATTTTTGCAGCCTCAGGCCCTTCCAGGGGCCACATCAATCCTAGACATTTTCAATCTCAAAAATCCACTTCTGATTTCAAAACACACAAAATCTTCTGTGTATCTATCATCATCTATTCATCATCCAACCTTTTTTTTTTTTTTGGAAAGAAAACAACCCTACAAACATACACAGAGAGAACGCTGCCCAAAAGATGTGATTCTCTTTAAAAAAAAATCCATCCCCACTTTCTCTTCCAGAAGCCCCTGGGGGCCACAAAAATGGCCTGGGGCCCTCAGGCAGCCCACAGGCCAAACAGTCCACCTCTGATTTAGGGTTGCCCAAAGAAAGAAAGAAAGAAAGATTATACACACACACACACACACACACACACACACACATTTACCATGTTTTCATCTCTGTAGGCTTAAATGGCCTTTAAAAACTTTCACATGTCTTTTATATTAATGTTCATGCGAAAAAGAAAAAGAACCAAGTGAAAGAGAGATTCCACCTAACATTAGGAAGAACTTCCTAATGGTAAGAGATGTTCAGCAGTTGAATGTGCTGCTCAGAGTGTGGTAGAGTCTCCTTGTTTGGAGGTTTTTAAACAGAGGCTGGATGGCCATCTCTTGGGAATTCCTTGATGGCGTATTTCTGCATGGCAGGGGGTTGGACAGGATGGCCCTTGTGCTCTCTTCCAGCTCTATGATTGTATGACTGAGAGAGATTTTTAATGCAAACAAGCATAATCACCTAAGTGGTCATTAGTGAAGTGTTAAGCCTCATGTCTGAAAATGCTATCTGCCACTGTGAAGTCGAAGGCTTTCACAGCCGGCATCCATAGATTTTCCTTGGGTTTTTTCCAGGCTGTGAGGCCGTGTTCTGGAAGAGTTCCTTTCTGACATTTCACCTGCATCTGTGGCTGGCATCTTCAGAGAAAGAAATCTTCTTTGAAGATGCCAGCCACAGATGCAGGCAAAACATCAGAAAGAAACTATTCCAGAACATGGCCTCACAGCCCGGAAAAAAACCCAAGGAAAAGCTATCTGCCACTGTTTGCCAGCCAGGTTTGACAGCCAAGTCACCTACCTGTCTGGATCATAGAAAACCATTGCCTTCTGTACTTTGTTGTATGCAGCTACTCGGAAAGGAATTATTTCCACAGAGGTCAGTCCTGGAGCCATGCTAAGCACCTTTCCACCTTGTGTGGGCTCATACAGATCTTTCTTGGTCTCTGGGTGAGGCATCCCAGCTGGATCTCGACCCACAATGTAGAAATTGGCTCCAGCAATCATTCGAGCCCTGCAGTGCCACTGGACCTAAGGAAGCATCAAAAGATTAGAGTTCCACTGAAAACAAGGCTTGCTGCACTATTACGAGATTTTGTTTTGTTTTGTTTTAAATAATTGGCTGCCATCCTTTTCAGGCATTACAAGATCATAAGCTGGACTTACAACCTGGTAACTGCTAGGGATTCACGTTTACAACTCCAAAAACCTACCTTTTAAGTCTGGCAGTGCCCCAACCAAAGAGTTATGAAGGTGCTGCAGATCAGGATGCTGGGAAATGGTGGCCTGAATTCTGTTGGGCAGCTATGAATATGCAACCTACACATTCATTACTGCTACGTACTCATGGCCCCTACATAGCTTCTACTTTAGGGGCTACACAGAGACTGTGAAAGTCTCCCAAACCCCACTTAACAGTAAACAGCTGCTGGGACTGACAGGAGTCTGTTCCCCTGCCAAGAAATGGCTATCTGACCTTCCCACCACCTCCACCCCCCATATGAGGGATCTCTGGCATGAATGGGATTTGGAACAGGGGCCACTTTTCTGCCTGTTGCACCAAAGATTGCTCACAGCAGGAAATGAGAACATCAAGCAGCCACTTCTTGATCAACAGAGGAGTGAACCTCTGTCAATCTCAGAGGCTGCTTACCAATAAGTGAGGTTTGGGAGGGTCTATCCAAAATCCACTATGTAGCACTGTAGTTGCTACATAGTAAGTAATGGGTCATATAGGATACCACCAGACATCTGCAGCATGTTGCTGGCTGTGGGGTACACTAAGACAAGCAATTGCAGCAGAGGCCCAAGGGGTCTCTCCAGCTGTCTGTTCTCAATGTGCATTGCAACCAGGACACCACTGAAAATGTCATTTATGACCATCCCAATTTTCAGTGCCCCAGGGGTTGTCTAGATGAGAAGATATAATGCTGATCACTGGGCATTAATGCAAATTTGCAGCAGTGTCCATTTGTCTTTATGGTCCTTTGGCAAAATTGCTGATATGAGAACCTATCTGTGGCTTACTCACATTATTATTCTCCACAAGTTGTCTCCGCTGCAAGTATTTTTTTTTTAAATGTAAATCAAACGTGCACAAGTATGACCTTCCTCTTGAAAAAGCTGTTTGGTTGCCTCGGTGCAACAAAAAAGTGCACAGTTGCTAATGCATAACTCCAAAATGGCACTTCTGGCCACTTCAATGCCAGCAAGTCCACCCCCCGCACACATCCAACCAATCAGCTTTCCACTTTCGCCCTCGCCGAGAATGCACTGTGATGCGAATCAGACGTCCAAATGAGCAGAAATGCGCATTTCAACAGATTATTTTTAAAACTTCAGGAAAAGCCACAAAGGCTTTCCCCCTCAGTTTTTGCCCCCCCCTCCTTCTGAATAAGGTGAATCACTGTGGGATCTCATTGGGACAAAAGGTATTCTCTGAGAATTCTGTTAGGATTTTTTTCACTGTCTAGACAGCCCCTCAGAAACCCTTCAGTTGGGGGTGCTGCCAGGCTACAATGTTATTTTGGGCGGTGGCATCATCAGATGTAACCACAACTACAGACCTCCATCATCATAGTTATGTCTGACAAAGCAAAATCTCAGCCAGTGTTTTCAGATGCAATCCTCCACTGAACTCAGTCAGACTTCTGAATAGCCATGTATTCATTTGTTTTGTTATACAGTTGTCCCTCCATATCCTGGAACCAAACCTCAGTGAATATGAAGGGACAGCTATAGATGCAAAATAAATCTTCAGTGGCAACATCATATACCTATGTGTCTGGATACACACTGGCCTTGCTAAAGTTACACACCTTCAAAATTTTGATCAGTTTACACACCATTAAACATTTCCATTTGAATGTATGTATGTGTGTGCCCACACACCTAATAATAATAATAATAATAATAATAATACTTAGTTATTTATTACCCACCTCTCTCCTCAGAATCGGGGCAGGGTACAACATCACACAGTACAGTATACAGTAAATTCAATACAATACATCACAATGCAATTTTTAATACAATACATTTCAGAGTACAGTACATTCAGTACAGACAATTGTACAATGTGAGTGCCAGTAGATGGCGCTGTTGGCATACAAACAATGCTGCAAGAGTGACATTGCAGAATGCATTGTACACTAATAACGACTGCTGCTTTTTTTTGAAACTGAATTAACAGCTTCCACAGCATGTCGCCCCAGCTCTTTTATTATGCTGGTACTCATTTTACCGACACAAACACACAGAAAGAGGCAAGGTCTCACCTCACTATGGAGGGAAATTTTACAGATGTCTTTATTATTTTTAGTTACTTAAATATCAGAAGAAAGGCGGATCTATGTAAGAGGAATACTTTGTCAGTTCCTAGACTTCCTCTTCTGGTTTTCCAGCCTAGGAGAATCCATTTTTGCCCATTAAATTGCTATCTTTACCTTTCAAAACCAACCTGTGCTTTAACCAGCCAGCCCCCGCCCCCGAGTGCTCTTTTTTCCCTACCAGAATGTACACTCACCCTTGTTTTAAGCCCTCTTTCTAATTAGCCCCCTTTAGATCAAAAAGAAAGAGAAAGAGAGCCCCAGTCCTAAAAAGAAGCAAAAGAAGGCAGCAAAAACAGCTCTTACCCAGGAAATGCCATACCTCTGTTGGTCCAGCATATAGCATGGGAGAAGGGAAAATTGCAACAACGGTGGATTTTGGATCCAGCACTTGCTCCTCCAGCACAGCAGCATGCTGCTTCATGCGCCATTCGAGGGGCACGTCATCGTCTTTGGTCCATCCACCGAGTGGATGCAGGAGCAGCACAGGATGCTTGTAGCCTCGTTCTAGAAGGCGGCGCTTGGTATCCTGCATCAGCAGGGCATGTCCATTGTGCACAGGATTGCGAAGCTGGAATGCAAATACTGCATCTGAAATGCAAGAAAAGAAGGAAATGCAGAACTGCAAATGCAGAATCAGGAACATGCAAAACTGAATAATAGCACTGCCAAACACATGAAAAATATCTGATACATTCATTATCTGAGCAACCACAGACTTCCAGATGATGCTAGACTGCAACTCCCTAGTATTCCTCACCACTGACTAAACCTGATGGGAGCTGCAGTCTAACATTGGGACAGCCATAGCTCCCCATCCCTAACCTATAGGAAATGCAATAGCATTTACACCATGTCAAGATAACTAAGAAGCAAATACAAGCAATGGAATTCTGCATCAATATTATTCAATGATCACTTACAGTTATGTTAAGGTCATTACATACCACAAAAGCACACACTTACCAGCATTCATTTCTTTAAACTTCTGCCGCAGCTCCAAGGGTGTCAAGCGGTACTGGTCCAGTCCATCATTCCATTTTATTCTATCTAGCACAAAGAGGTCTCCACCAGCCAACCAATCTCCGCTTTCCATCACCATCTGTAAAAGCGCATCACCATGACTTACAATAAAATGAAACTTAAATGTAATTTCTGATTACAGTCTCTAAATAAAGCACAGCTAGGATGCTGTACCTTTCTCCCCTCAGATGTTGTTGGACTACTACTCCCATTCTCCCTGACTACTGACTATGCTGGTTGGGCTGATGAAGACTAGTGTCTAAAGTCTGGAAGACCACAAATTCGCCACCACAATCAAAAATAAGAGAGAAAACAAGATGATTCTTATTACTGAGATTCTGTGCATTTTACTACTTAGACAACCCAAATGTAGCAGGAGTGATGGCCTGTGGTCTGGGTCCATCTGCTGCTATTCAAGGAGATGCAAATAATAAAGATGTACTGTACTTTTATTACCTGTGGACTCATCAGAATATAAGAAGTGTGACACAATATAGGTTATATGGTAGTGTTATGTTTAGATCAATGCCTCTATAATGTTTATATGAATAGACAATACTCAAATGAGATTATACTGTTATAGTTTACTCTTTTGTGGTTTATTGGTTTCATTTGTGCAGGCTTCTAATTCTAGGGTTTGTTATTTATTGTATAGTCATTTACCCCAATGGGGTTTTTTGTCTTTGCTATTCAAAGGGAAGCATTTAGTATGTGGCTACAAGACCATTTCGGGAAGAGCTTGTTCAAAGCACAAAATATCACTTTTTGCTCTTCATTTTCCAGCTACATATTGTGGACAAAACCACTTGAAAAATCCAGAAAGAAACAAAAATGAATAAAGAGTGCATTTTCTCAACAGGCACATGGCTTTATCCCTGTTTACTGGCACACACAGAGACCAAAAAAGGGATTTACTTATTTTGGGTTCACTTACTTTCACATGTGGATGTTTTGCACATGTGGTCCCCCAAACACGTGCACAACGTTCTTCCTTCCTGTGCTCAAAAAATTCTGGATTTTTTAGTATTGCCACCCTCCGTCCATTGTACTCCAAGGTAAATGCACTGCAACCCTCCAGATGTTTCTTGTCCTCTGAAGATATTGGAAGTACGATGGGAACACTCAGGTTAATGACACCATCTGTTGAGTTTTTTTTTTTTAAAAAAGAGAACAATGTCATATATTTTATTCTTTTTTAAATGATATATGAAAAAAGTGAAAAATATGAAAAAAAAATAGCTAATACACACTGGAAGCTGCTTCTTGCAGTGTAGATGTGTAAACTGCTATTGCTTAAAACAATTTGTAAGCCGTTCTGATAGCCTTGTGGCTGAAGAGCGGGGTATAAATAAATAAATAAATAAATGGTTAAGTGGGTAACCTGAGAACACTTTGAATGAGGATGATCCTTAACAGTAGGTATTCCAAATAATCATAGGCCTTGGCTATTTATGGATTTTGCCCATCAATTAATTAATACAGGTTGCCACCTGTATCCTGGAGTTGTTGTTTATAAGTGAAACCACACATAATAGCAAACCCAATTATAACAAAGGACTTCTAGTACAAACATACCATAGAGTTGCATTGGACGACCTAGTGATTCCTACAGAGGACACCTCTCTAGGCATTTTGCAGTGTAACTCTATTGTATGTGTCCCTATTTTTTCATCTGTGGATAACTGAAACCATAGATATTAGTTCTGCGGATATGGGGGGGTGACCTGTAGTTTACACTTCAACTTCCCCATTTTAGTTTTACAACATAAATTGAAACAAAAATTGAATAAATAAAAATAACAAAATAAGACAAAATTTCCTTCACTTCCGCAACACTATCAATAATATATCTCAATTGATTCGCTACGTAATATAGCTTTAAATTAGGTAGGCCTAAACCTCCTTTTTTTGGGGATTTATACCATCTATTTTTATTGATTCTTGATCTTTTGCCTCCATTACAATAATTATTTATCATATTTTGCCACTTTTTAAATTCCATCTCTGATACTTTAATAGGCAGCATTCTGAATAAAAAAAATATTTTTGGTAATATTTTCATTTTAACAAGCGCTATTCTTCCAAACCATGACAATTTAATTTCCCCATATTTTTCTATTCTTTTCTCCATATCTTTCCTTAACATAGTAAAAAAAAATTCCTCTAGTTTTTCCAATTCTGCCACAATATTTATTCCTAAATATTTTATTTGCTCTTTTATTTTAATACATTTCTTTTTACTCTTCATATTTTTTTGCTCTGCCTCTGTATAATTAAATATCATCATTTCTGATTTATTCCAATTTACTTGTAAACCTGTCATCTTCCCAAACGTTTCCAAATGTTTCTCTGTCTCTTGCATTTTTTCCAATGGATCTTGTATTGTTATTAAAGTATCATCTGCAAACATATTCAGTTTAATCTCTTCAATATTTCCTATCCCTTTGATATCTTCATCATTTCTAATTACATTAGCTAATATTTCTATTACCATAGCAAATATTATTGGGGAAAGTGGGCAGCCTTGTCTCATTCCCCTAGTTAAATTTATTTGTTCTGTCTTACCATCATTTACTATTACTGTTGCTTTATTTTTTTATATACAATTGGTCAATCACGCCCCTAAATTTTTCTCCAAATCCAAATGTTTTCATTATATTTTTTAATGCTGGCCATTCCACACAATCAAAAGCTTTAAATATATCTATAGCTATAAGCCCTACTTTAATTTTCTTTCTTCCAATTATATCTATTATATTTATTACTCTTCCAGTTAAATTAGCCATCTGTCTTCCTTCTATAAATCCACATTGGTCTTTTTGTAGATATTTGTACATAAATTTATTCATCCTTTTCGCCATTATTGCTGTTAATATTTTTGCATCTTGATTTATTAATGATATTGGTCTATATGATTCTGGGTCTGTCAAATCTTTATCTGGTTTTGGAATTAATATAATCAAAGATTGTTTCCACGATGGTGGGATCTCATCTCCTTTTAAAATGTTATTATATAATTCTTTCATTCCAGATATTAATATACTTTTAAATGTTTTGTAATATTTGGCTCCCAAACCATCTTCTCCTGGAACCTTCCCTAGTTTCAATTTGTTTACAATATCTTCTATTTCCTCTTCTGTTATAGGTTTTTCTATTAATTCTTTCTCCTCCTCACTAATTTTATCCTTACAATTTTCCTGTATATATTTCTCTAAGTCTTTCGGTGGATCACCTGCTGAATATAATTTTTGATAATATTCTTGAAATATCTTTAATTTATATTTCATCAAATTACTTTTTCCCCCTTTTTCATTTTTTAATAATTCCAATCAAACTTTTAGATTTCTTTGTTTGTGTGGCTCTTGCTAACATTCTGGAATTTTTATTACTGTATTCAAAAAAAATCTCTTTTCATAAATAACAGATTTCTTTTTGTTATTTCTATATCTTCCTTTTCTAACTCTTTTCTCTTTGCTTGTATTACTGCGTGGATCTGTTTATCTCTGTTTCTAAAATATTCTTTTTCTGGACCCTTAATTTCCTCTTCTAGTTTCTTCCTACTTTTTTCCCATTTTTCCACAATGTATGTGTTTCCCTAATAAATATTCTCCTTGCTACATCTTTCATTGAGTCCCACAATAACGTTTGATTGCTTTGTCCTACTCTATTTATTTCCCATATTTCTTTTAATTCTACCTGTATTTTTTCTACTATGTTTTTATAACCCAAGATTTTTGTATCCAATCTCCATCTTTTTGCTTGTTTATAATCTTTTGTAATCTTTATATCTGCTATAACTGTTGCATGGTCTGTAATTTTTATGATCCCTATATCTGTGTTTACAATTTGTGGGACCATATTTTTTGATACAAAAATATAGTCTATTCTAGAATAGTTTTTATGTGTTGGTGAGTAATAAGTGTATCTCTTTTCTTCTCCTTTCCATTCTCTCCATACATCTCGTAATCCATTTCTATTTATAATTTTGTTCAAACCAGTTTCATACGTTTTCTTATCCTCTTTAGTAGGATTAGATGTATCTTTCTGCTTATCCATTACCATATTAAAATCTCCCACCATTATTATAGATCCCTCACTTATTTCATTTGTAGCTTTAATAACTTCTTCATAAAATTCTATTTGACCTTCATTTGGTGCATACAGATTAACCAAAGTGAATTGTTCCTTACCCCTAATTCCTTGTATAATTATATATCTTCCTTTTATATCTTTTAAAATTTTCTTAACAATAAAATCACATCCTTTCGACAAAATAGTTGCTACTCCTCTTGATTTTGATGTTCCAAAAGCTTTTTCATATGTATTTGCCCATTTCAACTTTAATTCATTCACTCCATCTTTATTTTGGTGTGTTTCTTGAAGGAATATTATATCTGCTTTAGATTTATTTAATAAAGATTCTATTCTTTTTCTTTTTATTACGTTTCCTAACCCTTTGACATTTAAGGTCAATATCCTCAATCTGCCTTCCATATTATGTATAATAACTTTCTACTTCTATAAGTCCCCCATAGTGCACAAATACTACAATACTCAAATAAACAATAAACAATAACAATTATCATTACCCCCTGCACCACCCTCCACCTTCCCCCCTCCTCCCTACCCCTCCCACATACACATTTCCTCACCCCCTCCTAATCCCAGGGATTACTATCCCCGCCATAGCTATAAACTTTGAGGGGGGAGGGGGTGTCACCCATCACCAATGCCACCTTTGATCTCATCTTTCTCAGTTTTTTTTCCAGTCCCTTGTCTTTATATCTTCATTTCTCCTTTCCTCCTGTTGCTCCTTTCAGCTCCCCTTGGTCTTTTGCTGCTTCTTGTTCTTCCTCTCTCAATCCCAGCATTGTCAGCAGTTGTAATCCTTCTTCCAGTGTTTTTATTTTGTAGAATTTCCCAGCATACTTGAACTTCAAAAATATTGGGTATCCCCAATTGTAGCTAATATTGGGTTTTTTTTCAGTATAGCTATAATGGGTTTGATACCTCTCCTCCATTCCAATGTTTTTGCACACAAATCATTGAAGATCATCACTGGTGCTGATTCAAAAAGTATTTGGTCACCCAGTTTCCTGATTTCTTTCATAAATGTCTCTTTTTTGTAGTAATTGGCCACTTTTACCAATACATCACTGGGAGTTGTTTTCCTGAATCCAGTTCTATGAATTCTCTCAAAATCTTCTTGCACCCACTGTAACTGGGGTGTCAGTTGCTGGAACCAGTTTATCATTTTAATTATCAGCTGGGTTGCAGTTTCTTTTTCAAAATGTGGAACATTTCGAATCCTGATGTTCGTCCTTCTGTCCCTATCCTCCTGAGTAATAATTTGTGTTTGTATCTCAGCAATAGTTATTTCATGCCTCTGAAGCCAGTCCTTGTTCTCATTCGCCTTTTTATTTACTTTTTAAATTTCTTTACACACTTCTGCCATCTCCTGATTAATTTGCTGCATGGCACTTTGCAGTTGTTTAGAAATTTCCTGTATTGTTTCTTGTTTCATATTCTGAATTTCATTTTGTAGCTCAAGTGTATAAGCTTTAAAACTTTGAAGTAATTTTTCATTATTCTGTGCCAGCAAAGATTGTAAATCCTCTTGCCCTGACAGGTTTCCCTTCTGCCCATTCCTCTGCCCATTCTTTCTTCCCCCTGCTCCAGTCGCCATTTTTTAAAAAATGCTTCGGTCTGTTCTTTTCCTTTTAAGCTTTTGATCACAGTTGTTGTTAAAATCTCAGCTGAAGCAGCCCTTTCAAGCCTTGAGATTGTTTTGTCAGAGGGTTTATTTTTAGATCTTGTTTGCAAGAATTTTTTCCCCCTTATCTCCCCTTTCGTCTCTCGACATCAGCTTCCCTCATAAATCCCCAAGCTCCGGGCTTTCAGCTTTTAGATAAGGCAGAATTTACTCACAGCATTCCGACACAGAACAGTTCTTTTGTTTTAATTAGCTACTTCAACAAGGTGTTTTCTTTATTTCAAAGATATCACATCGGAGAGAGCTGGATTCTACGGCCACATCCGGTGGTGTGTGACTCCACCCCCCCTATTTTATTCTTTTTTAAATGATACATGAAAAAGGTGAAAAATATGAAAAAAATTAGCTAATACACACTGGAAGCTGCTTCTTGCAGTGTAGATGTGTAAACTGCTATTGCTTAAAACAATTTGTAAGCCGTTCTGATAGCCTTGTGGCTGAAGAGCGGGGTATAAATAAATAAATAAATAAATGGTTAAGTGGGTAACCTGAGAACACTTTGAATGAGGATGATCCGTAACAGCAGGTATTCCAAATAATCATAGGCCTTGGCTATTTATGGATTTTGCCCATCAATTAATTAATACAGGTTGCCACCTGTATCCTGGAGTTGTTGTTTATAAGTGAAACCACACATAATAGCAAACCCAATTATAAGAAAGGACTTCTAGTACAAACATACCATAGAGTTGCATTGGACGACCTAGTGATTCCTACAGAGGACACCTCTCTAGGCATTTTGCAGTGTAACTCTATTGTATGTGTCCCTATTTTTTCATCTGTGGATAACTGAAACCATAGATATTAGTTCTGCGGATATGGGGGGGGTGACCTGTAGTTTACACTTCAACTTCCCCATTTTAGTTTTACAACATAAATTGAAACAAAAATTGAATAAATAAAAATAACAAAATAAGACAAAACAGAAAAAAACAAAAGTACAGTAGGACCCCCATATCCACTGGAGATTGGTTCTGGGGGGACCGTGGATACCGGAAACTGTGGATGATAGTGAACGCCATTGAAAATAATGGGACTTCCTGTTTAAAATACCATACAGTTGTCTTGGAGTACTTAGAAAATGGCTAGAAAGGACACATTTTCTAGGAAGTCTATGGTAGGTATGCTGTGTTGTATCTCATGGATAACTGAATCAGTGGATAATGAATTAGTGCATATGGGGGTCCTACTGTAGCTCTATCACAGAACTATGGAATTTTTAAAAAATCTCTTTGCCTGGTGCCCAAAGACAAAAATGGAGGGGCCAAGGGAGTCTAGCTGGAAAAGCATTCCCCAAATGGTGTACTGCAATTGGGAAGGCCCTTTGTTCGACCACCCACCTCTTTCACACAGCTCAGGACCTTGGTATATGAATACTCTACTTGCTCCCCTTGTGGGTCTGATCATATGCTTCCATCTTCTTCAGAAGTCTTTCCGCGATGATGAGGACACCATGAAGAGGGGCTTCAAAGATGACTGACATGTATAGGCAGGCACACATAGCCAGCATCCTTTCAGGTACCATGTCTCAAAACACGCCAGGGTTAAGCACTAACACCTTGAATTCTGACCCAGAAGGGACTATTTTACACTTTGCCAAATGTACCCATATCAGCTGTGCCAGTCCATACTATAACAGCCATGTTTTGAACCAACTGCACTTTCTTCAACAGCAGCCCGACACATAGGACATTGCAGTAGTCTAATCTTAAGGTTATCCGACTTGGCAATGGTGGTTTGCCTATCTCTGCCCAGATGGTGGCCCCAGCTGCATAGTAGATGGACCTTACATTTCTGTGTTTATTTCCCCCACTCCCGAGTCTCTTGAAGGGCATTCCTCAGCACTGGAAGGTCTTTCAGCATTCTCAAAGAACAGAAATTCACAGGTGAAAACTTTTTGCTTGCACTCCAGTAGTGGGTAAGATACTGAGTACATGAAGGGATAGCAATAGCAATAACATTTCTATACCGCGTTATCACGCTAAACACTCCCTAAGCAGTTTACAATGTGTTAGTTAATTGTTCCCAGCAAGCTGAGTACTCATTTTACCGACCTATGGAAGGATGGAAGGCTGAGTGAACCTGAGCCCTGCAGGACTGAACTCACAACACTGTGGCCTGCAGTACCAGCATTTAACCACTGCATCACCAGAGTGTAAACTAAGCTATGTCAACTCCAGTCCAGTCTACTGAACTGTTGTAAGGAGCAGTTTTCATCAGCTTCAGTTGGTGCACCAAATCTTATACAATTTATACAATTGTAATATGATTCAGCTTATCCCCTGTTATCAGCAGCTTTCCTTCTTAAAGAGCAATGAAGCTATACAATAAACATCTCTATTGTCAGCACACTTTAGTTTAGTATAGTATACAGTACTATATTTATATCACTTTTTTAACATTAGTTGCTTGGCCTTAATGCTTGGGTGTGTCCCTGTGTTGTTCAAACATTACTTTTAAAAAAGAAAATACATACACATGGTGCATTTCTTTCCCCATACAAACCAAGTACTGTAAACTTACCCAATTTTGTTAGCTGGCTTTTAAAAAAAATCCTCTGCTTGCAAATACAATAAGCTACTGTATTTTTAAAGTTTTCCATTCATAAAACATAATCAATGCACAAATTAGAAACTAGGTACGCTGTCTGTTTTGAACACAAATGATTTTCAAGACAATATCAAAGGTAATTTTAATGAATTCTATGATTGTAATAACTATTTTAACTACTCTTAAGATTTTGATCATCTGATTATCTTGACTATGGGTTGGATCCAAAGAAGAATCATTTCTCAGAACTGATTCATGAAGATGCATCTAAAATACTTTACATGTGTGCAAAGCAAGGGCTAATGGGTGAGGCATAAGTGGTAAAAGATTTCATGCACATATACAGAGCTGCATAATATGTGAAGGGAATATATAACTACATGTATATGGTGTGTGCTCAACACAGTATGTATATGCACTGGAGCACAGCGTTCCACTGAAAGAAGTTCACTAACCACTTACAAATATGGCCACTTTAAATCTCCAAGCACTGCCCCAAAGGAAACTCTAATAATGGTGATGGTGCATGCATTTTACCAAGGCAAAGTAAGCCTTATTGTTTCCAGAGTAAACAGTTCCCATAAATAGCAAAACTTAAGAATCTAAGTAGCTGTGTTTTCCAAGGGCACTCCCCAGCCAAATATTTTTACATACCAGCCATGGGCCTTGCTTTGCGGTGGTGAATACATTTGTGCCCCAGTCATAAGGGCTTGATTTGCACACATATAATGAATTTAAACTAAAAACAATAAGAGATACGGGCCTGAGTCCAACTGATAGTCCCAACCAGAACAAACCAAGTAAGGCAATGGAAATTTGTAAGTCAACACTTATGTAAGTCCCATTGATTCAATGGGTCTATTCTAGTTGAGACTAATAACTAAGTACAAGACTATGGAATCCCGAGGGGGGGAAACCAAACCAAAATAATGCAGAATCATGTGGAAATGGAAGCATATTGCTGGATGTCAGTTTACTTTCCCTGCAAAATGTTCTTCTCAGGCTGGAAACAGTCCTTCTGTGAGGTTAAGAGACTTTTCTCTTACGGAAGAGAACCTTTGAATCCAAGCCACTATAAAATTCTGCAGACTTTAATTTACATTTTAATGTTACATTACGTGCCTATGGCTCATCCATTTCAAATCCATGCATGATCAGGAATTTTTGAAAAGTAGTACGTTCATACTATGATTCAACCAGTTATATATATATTATTTTCACTCTTCTAATCAGGCTCTCTTTCCCAAAGATCTTTCAAATACCTATCTTTGTCCATCCATGGCATTGCCCTATCAAACAGTCAGTGAACAGTGTGTAAAAACCAATTGAGAATATTCACCCTTATGTACCAGGACAAGTCATTTGTCCTGGTCACATTTTGTTGTAGGCCTACAATGCAGGCATTCTATGACATGATCACCTGAAAAGGTGAATACAGGGTCAGCTACTCACCATATACATATTTTTATTCCTATATGCAAAAAAAAAAAAAAAAAAAAAAGCTGATAGAAATGCACCAGAAAAACCAATTGATTTATGTCATTGGGGGACATTTTTGTCCCAGCTAATGACATGGGAAAAAATGCCCCATGCACATGGTGCAAAGGTTGTTAGGTTCATGAGGATTAACAACACACTTGCAATCTACTCGGTTCTCCTCCTGTTTTCATTTATAGCACAAAGCAGATCTTTCCTATTTGTGGCCCACAGAACCTAAGGCAGACTGCCCACCAAACCAGTGATGGCAGCCCTGTGTCAAATGCCAGGCAGCAGCCTACATTATACAACTGCTGAGCTGTTCTGGGGTCAGTGGTTAACAAACTGTCCACAACCAATATAGCAAGGGGAATAACTTAGAACAGAAGTATGTATAAATGTGGGTGCAAGCCTGATCCACAGAAGTCAGAAAGAATTTTGCTGCAGTCTTCAGTGAGATCATGACTGAAGTTAACCAAGAGTTGTTATTTCCCCTTAGCCATTCAAAAAACAAGAGAAACCTGGTGTTTTCAGTATTAACTGGTTGAATCATGAATATACCGGTACTCATACTGATTTCACTCTTCCACATCAAAATTTCATTTCTGTAACACATTTTCTAACAAAAAAAACCTGCCGCATACATACCAAGCTCGGATATATCAACTCTACCCCTTCCTGGCAAAATATAAACATAATTATGAACCACATTTTAACTACCCCCTCCCTTCCCCAACTCAATTGCCTCTGTGATGTTAATTTAATGCTACAATTCTAAACATGTGCTTCCTTCATGATGGCACTCATGGCATGGACAAATTCACATGGACAAATTCACATAGACTAAGCTAGGAAGAGTGGTCTCCATGTGGAAGGAGGCCTCCATGCATGCTCTAATGTGGCTATGAATGTGCGGCTCCATCTGCATTAAAAGGAATCACTGAAATTGGCTAGATGCATCTTTTGATGCTAATGGAGATAGTTGTATACGAACAGAAAAAAAATGAAGTTTTCGCATTTTGTAATCACAACAACCTATAAAGTAGGTAAAAGCTGAAAGATCATGCACATTGCACAGTATCTAGCAAAAGGCCTTGGTTGGAATGAGATAATAGTTTTTTTCTGGGAGTTGGAGGAAGCATGAAAGAGGGTTCACAACTTCTGCACATTATACTTGTTCCGCATTCATCTCTAGTAAACAGATTTTGCAAGTTTTGTATTTTTAAACAAAAATCTGCACAGTGTGTTTGGAAGAGGTAATAATGGATATTATAAAAATGGAGCATACACAATGGGAAGTGGAAAGCCTCTTCAACTAATTCCATCTGTCTTGTAAAAAACATATTTTACTATCTCCAAAGGGGCTTACTTGTAATAAAGGTTTGTGGGGTTATGTTGAGTAGGTGCATCAAGGTTACCTAATGTGTTTCACTGATAAGAGGAATTTAGAATTCAAGTCTTCCTGGGTGGCAACTGCAGCAGGTCACTGAGATCATCTTGGAGCCATACAGTCTACCCAAAATGTCCAGAACAAAAGTAATAAATAAATAAATATATAAATAAATAAATCTGATTCTGAAAAATGTGTACGGTTGTCCCTCCTTATCCACAGATTTAAGTATTCATGGCTTGAAAATATTCTTTAAAAAAATAATCCAAAAAGCAAGCCTTGATTTTGCCATCTTATATAAGGGACACCATTTTGCTATGCCATTGCATATAATGGGACTTGAGTATTCACGGATTTTGGTATCCGGGGGGCAGGGGGGGTGGGTCCTGGAATTAAACCCCAGCAAATATGAAGGGACAATTGTACTTTTAAAAAAAATCCAAGTGGGACCTGCAACCTATTTAAATGGTGAACTGCCACTCCTAGGACTTGTCTATATGAGGCAATAAAATGTGGGTTGTTGCACAGTGATGCCAATTTGTAGCAGCTTTCATTTGTCTCCACTTTTATTTTCCAAGATCCTAAACCAAAAGTAGACTTTTAAATCTCAAACACTTGGGACAAAACTGAAAAAACTTCTTTAGGTCTCTTCTCCTAAATGCTCTCTTTTATTTCAAGTAGAGTATATCTGATGTCTGAGCTGCTCCCTCAAAAGTGAGAGCTAAAATGACACCTTCAGCTCACACAGTATGTTTACCCTATGGCCCCTTGGCCTATCTATAGTGAAGCAAGAGTTGAGTGGCTCAGCAGTGCATGCATTGGCACCAGTATGAATATACTTTATTGTGATCAGCACATTTTCTTATTTATTATCAACACTGATATCATTACACAATAAAATAATGTAACTATGCTCTATTCATCTCAATATGTAAGTCTTCTACACCTATTTCTTCAAAACATTTTTTAAAGGGTACACATGGGCAGACAATAAGTTTTAAGGACAGAGTGTAGGAACCAGCAAATCATACCATTAAGCAAGGTCCCAAAATGGATAACTTGCAAGTATTCTTTCTCCCGCATAAACCCTTTGAGTGGGGTGGCCCAACCTTCACTCAGGATTTGAACCCACTGTAGATCCAACTGCAAAAAAGAACAAAGGGCAGCACATGAGAGATTCACAAATAAGAGTAAGCAAGAGGTGCCTGCTTCCAACCTTTAGCTATAGCAATAGTTTGTAAACTGTTTACTAATTAAATACAGTTGTCCCTTCATATTCTCTGGGGTTTGATTCTAGGCCCCCTCTCATGGATACCAAAATCAGTGAATACTCAAGTCCCATTATATGCAATGGCATAGCAAAATGGTGTCCCTTATATAAGATGGCAAAATCAAGGTTTGCTTTTTGGATTATTTTTTAAATAACATTTTCAAACTGTGAATACTTAAATCTGTGGATATGGAGGGGCAACTGTACCAGCAAGTGTCCCTGATTTTCCAAGCCTAAAAATCACAGACAGAGACACACATGCGCACTTACATAAAACCAGCTACATTTCAGCCACTAAATTATTATAATGTACTCAGTCACTAAAAAGGGTAATGTATCTATAAGTAAAAACAAAGATTTGAATCATCATAGCCATCTATTATTACTAGCCAATTGTCTACCATTATGGTGGGCAGGTGAGGTTTGGACTGCTGACCAGGACTGGTTACAACTCCCTTGCTGAAACAGCTGCACTGGCTGCCAGTCCAACCTAGGCACAATTCAAAGTGTTGGTTCTGGCTTACGAAGCCCCTAATGGCTTAGGTCTAGACTACCTGAAAACCTGCATCTCCCCATATGAGCCTGCCCAAGTCTTATGATCTTCAGCAGAAGGGTTTTTCTCCACCCCACCACCCTGCCAGGCTCATCTGGTGAGGACACAGGAGAGAGCCTTCTCGGTGGCTGCTCCTAAGCTACAGAACTCCCTCCTGAGGGAGGCTTTTCTTGCACCCTCTCTGCTGTCTTTTTGCCAGCAGATGAAGACCTTCCTGTTTAAACAGGCCTTCAGCCTTGACCAGGGTAGAGGGACATGTAATTAGGTGTGCTGTTTTATCAATATGTATTTTATGTGTTTTAATTGTTTTTAAGTTGATGTGTTTTAATTAGAATGATGGCTTACTACTTTTTAAACTTTTATACTTGATATTGCATTAGTTGTTCTGTTTTGTATTTTGTAGGACATTTTAAATCTCATTTGGGAGAAATATGGGATATAAAATGATGATGATGATGATGATGGGGAAAACCCACTTCAGGAGCAAATGGATACTCAGCATATAGAAACAGAAGTCCCCAGGGAGCCCCTTTGGGTGTAGGACCAGATCATGCACAGTGTCAGGAATGCTGTACAGTATTATACCTCAAGTCCAATTATTCACATTTCTTAATAATAACAGCCTTATTAGCAGCCATATAATGGCACAGTAATAAATAAAAAAGTACATTTGGACAGACCATTGCTGAGATCAGTGTTTCTTTGTCTTTGGCCTTCCAGATGTTTTAGATTTCAACTTTCCAAATCCCTCACCGCTGGAGAACCATTGTTCTCTAGTGTTAGCTCTTCATTGAGTCTGAGACAGGTGGGAAATTTGCCTTGCCTCCTTTTGCTTCTTGATGCTGCTTCCCTTAGACCTGACATTTATTTATATTTTTGAATAAATAAATTAATTGTATTCCTGCTATTTGGCCATCATTCTACTAGGTGTGATCTTGCATTCATTATCTTGATCCAAACTACCTTATGATGTTAGATGCCTCAGCCTGAGCTAGTATTATTTCCACAGGAATTAGAGGGAAGGCTTATAAGAGCTCACATCCATTTCTAAGGTCTCTTTCCCACTAAGTAGTTGCAGCACTATGATTCCACTTTAACTGCCATGGTTCCATCCTTTGGAATCCTGGGATTTGTGAGGGAAGGATATTTAGAATTCTCAACCAGAGGGCTCTAGTGTCTCACCAAACTACAAATCCCTGGATTCCATAGGATGAAGCCATGACCATTAAAAGGGAATCATAGCATTATAACTCTGTAGTGGGAAAGAGCCCTAAAACAGTTGGTGTAGTGGCAAGTGATTACATCTACAAATATGAGCCAGTAGGTGGCAACATGTGTCACCAGAAGCATTTTAAGTACAGAAGTCAGAATTTCCTAGCAAACTGCAGTCCCTTGCATCTACATTGTATTCAAAGGAGTGGGGGGAACCCCACAGCATTTAAAAAAGTATACACTTAGCTGAGACAAGGGTTTTCAAACCTCTTCACTTTAAAGAATTCCTTACAAAATTCCATCTTGTAGAATCCTGGGGTTTCCATTTTAGGGAGAAGTATTTAGAATTCTCTGCTGAAGAATTTTAGTACCTCATCAAGCTCTAAATCCTAGGATTCCAGAAGGATGTTGTCATGGCAGTTAAAGTGGAAACCATGGATAATAGTGAACACCACTGAAAATAATGGGACTTCTGGTTTAAAATACCATAGAGTTGCCTTGGAGGACCTAGAAAATGGCTAGAGAGGATGCCTCTCTAGACATTTTCTAGGAAGACTCTATGGTAGGTATGCTGTTTGTGTCCCGTGGATAATGAATCAGTGGATACAGGGGTCCTACTGTACCATGTCAATATTCCTCACCCTCCAGCATCTGCCAACAAAGGCAAGTGGAGAAGATGGGTGCAGGGGTCAAAATCATTGAGGTCCAGACCTCTGGATGGTCAGGGGTTCTGGGGCCTGGACAATGAAAAAACAAGCAATACATCCCCAAATGAAATTTGGTATCTTAGGAGACCTGAGAAAGGATATGCTATCTGCTGCTAAATCTTAGTAATAATAATAATAATAATAAAATTTATTTATACCCAAGTCTTCTGTAAACAATAGCATTTACCAATATGATCCATATGTGGCAAAGAGCACCATAACATCTTGACACCACACTACTAAGACCTACTATTACAAGGCAGTTCACAGAACTACTAAGGCCTCCATTTAAGCAAGCATTTCTTAGAGCTCTCTTAAATTAACAGTACAGTTGTCCCTCCACATTCGCGAACTTGACATTCGCGGTTTCGGTTATTCGCGGTTTTGGGAGGGCCCCCCGGGGCCCCCCAAAACCGCGACACGGGGCCTCCAGAGGCCCCGTGAAAGACCTGGGGAGGGGTGGGGAGGCCTTCGCAGGACCCCCGGAGGCCCTCCAGAGGCCCCGCGAAGGCCTGGGGAGGGGTGGGGAGGCCTTCGCGGGACCCCCGGAGGCCCTCCGGAGGCCCCGTGAAGGCCTGGGGAGGGAGGGAGGGCCGGGAAGACCTCCGCGGGGCCTAGCAAGGCCCCGCGAAGTCCTGGGGAGGGAGGCCTGGGGAGGGAGGGAGGGAGGGCCGGGGAGACCTCCGCGGGGCCTAGGAAGGCCCCGCGAAGGCCTGGGGAGGGAGGGCTGGGGAGACCTCTGCGGGGCCTAGGAAGGCCCCGCGAAGGCCTGGGGAGGGAGGGAGGAAGGGCCGGGGAGGCCTCCGCGGGGCCTAGGAAGGCCCCGCGAAGGCCTGGGGAGGGAGGGAGGAAGGGCCGGGAAGACCTCCGTGGGACCTAGGAAGGCCCCGCAAAGGCCTGGGGAGGGAGGGAGGACGGGCCGGGGAGGCCTCCGCAGGGCCTAGCAAGGCCCCGCGAAGGCCTGGGGAGGGAGGGAGGGAGGGCCGGGGAGGCCTCCGCGGGGCCTAGGAAGGCCCCGCAAAGGCCTGGGGAGGGAGGGAGGGAGGGCCGGGGAGACCTCCGTGGGGCCTAGGAAGGCCCCGCGAAGGCCTGGGGAGGGAGGGAGGAAGGGCCGGGAAGACCTCCGTGGGGCCTAGGAAGGCCCCACGAAGGCCTGGGGAGGGAGGGAGGGAGGGCCGGGGAGGCCTCCGCGGGGCCTAGGAAGGCCCCGCAAAGGCCTGGGGAGAGAGGGAGGAAGGGCTGGGGAGACCTCTGCGGGGCCTAGGAAGGCCCCGCGAAGGCCTGGGGAGGGAGGGAGGAAGGGCCGGGGAGACCTCCGTGGGGCCTAGGAAGGCCCCGCGAAGGCCTGGGGAGGGAGGGAGGGAGGGCCGGGGAGACCTCCGTGGGGCCTAGCAAGGCCCCGCGAAGGCCTGGGGAGGGAGGGAGGGAGGGAGGGCCGCGAAGGCCTGGGGAGGGAGGGAGGAAGGGCCGGGGAGGCCTCCGCGGGGCCTAGCAAGGCCCCGCGAAGGCCTGGGGAGGGAGGGAGGGAGGGCCGGGGAGACCTCCGCGGGGCCTAGCAAGGCCCCGCGAAGGCCTGGGGAGGGAGGGAGGGAGGGCCGGGGAGACCTCCGCGGGGCCTAGGAAGGCCCCGCAAAGGCCTGGGGAGGGAGGGAGGGAGGGCCGGGGAGACCTCCGTGGGGCCTAGCAAGGCCCCGCGAAGGCCTGGAGAGGGAGGGAGGGAGGGCCGGGGAGACCTCCGCGGGGCCTAGGAAGGCCCCGCGAAGGCCTGGAGAGGGAGGGAGGGAGGGCCGGGGAGGCCTCCGCGGGGCCTAGCAAGGCCCCGCGAAGGCCTCGGGAGGGAGGGAGGGCCGGGGAGGCCTCCGCGGGGCCTAGGAAGGCCCCGCCGAGGCCTGGGGAGGGAGGGAGGGAGGGAGGGCCAGGGAGACCTCCGCGGGGCCTAGCAAGGCCCCGTGAAGGCCTGGGGAGGGAGGGAGGAAGGGCCGGGGAGGCCTCCGCAGGGCCTAGCAAGGCCCCGCGAAGGCCTGGGGAGGGAGGGAGGGAGGGCCGGGGAGACCTCCGTGGGGCCTAGCAAGGCCCCGCGAAGGCCTGGGGAGGGAGCGAGGGAGGGCCGGGGAGACCTCCGCGGGGCCTAGCAAGGCCCCGCAAAGGCCTGGGGAGGGAGGGGGAGGGGTGTTTGTTATTCGCGGATTTTTCACATTCGCGGGGGTCCGCGGAACGGAACCCCCATGAATGTGAAGGGACGACTGTATATCACAGTGGCAAATAAAAAGAGAGCTAACCAAGGGCAGGACGTGGGTATCACTTCTTACTGGGCCTGTGACTAGAAGACATTGAAACAAGTCTATGTGTGTTTTGGTATTGCTCTGAGGGGAAGTTGATGTTATGGTGTACAAGTCTAGAGCACAGAAGAGAAAACAAAAGCAAGAAAAATATGAAAAAGCAAAAAAAAAAAGTCAGGAAAGTTTATTCAACATAGGCTTTGTTTCAAACTCATGATATTGTGATGAGGGCAATAGTGAAACCCAGCCATCAGATGCTAACATCAGCATCAGGATCTTCAGTATCAGCTAATGATGATTCTGCTGAAGCAGAAGAATAGGGATGCATTACCACAATTAAGGATGATGATAGGTTGCTTTGTTCATCCTAGATTTAATGCATCACAAGAAATCTGACAATTTCTTTCATTTTTCTAACCAAACATGAAACATGTGAAGCATGTGGACAAGAAAGTTGGGTTTGTGGAAATACAGTATGACCCCTATATCCACAGGGGATACATTCCCAGATTTACTGTGGATACTAAAAATTGCAGATAATAGCAAAGCCTTATTAAAATGAATGACTTCCAGACCAAGCATACCATAATGTTGAGCAGGAGAACCTAGAATACCTCTCTAGGCATTTTCTAGGTCTGCCAGTACAATTCCGTGGTCAGCTTCCGGTGGAAGCATACTATAGAATCACGTGGAGGACCTATAAGATGCCTAGAGAGGACATATTTTTTTCAGATGTGGGTAAGTGAAACCATGCATACAGGTCCCATGGACACAGGGCTCATAGTGTACAATAAGATGACTGAAAACCAAACTGGAGACACAAGTAAGTCATTCACTGAAGAATATCATGCTGATGTCACAATAAACTTGTATGAAGAACCTTGGCTTAAACTCTCACATAAAATTCATTAATTTAACATTTCAATCTTATTTCCAAAGTGTTTGGGTAGTTTTGCATATCTTCTGCCTGTAGCTGAAGGTCACTATGTGTTAAGGGTGCTTCACAGATATGAAAGTCTGGCCCACTGAATCAAAACTTGGAAGAGGATAAAACTGTTGATTATAACACTGAAACACTGCCTAACAGAAAATGGTGATTCCTGGACCAGTACTGGTCCTTGAGCCACTGGCAGCCAGTCCTTGACAAGTTTGCAGGAAAGAAAGAAACAACTGTAGCCAATGGGCACAAATATTGTGCTGCTTCCTGACACATTGGAAAATAATAATAACTGTGGAGCCTGCATTTCACGTAGCCTGAAAAATACTCTTGTAAAGGATGACTAACATTGGTGGTGGGCCATTATTGGTCTGATTACCACTTGGAATGATGGGGTGCATGGAATCACTTCTCCAGACTACAGCTTTCAGGATCCTTTTGCCTCAGTAGACGTACCAATCCCTTAATAGCCATACCAATGGCTGCTATTGTGGTGGCCATTTCTATTTTTAGTCTGGCTCCCAAAGCTTTGATAGCCATTTGTAAACCAGGGAGGAGGTGAGGGAAATTAAGTGAACTACCAGGGCATGTTGATGCCCCCCCCCTGTGGACTACCCTAGCCCACTTACCCCCAAATCAACCAAAAAGAGAGAGAAAAGAAAAAGAAAAAGAAAAGTTGCCACTCTTGAAAGCCTCTAGAAGCTATGGAGTGCATGAAAACAAGGTGTGAACCCTCCCCCAGCTTGTTTCACACAAAGGGGTAAAAAACAGAAGTGGACTTCCTTTCACTTCCTGTTTCTTCTTTCCATGATTAGTGAGCCCAGCAGTGGTCTGAGGGAATGAAAATTGATCCCTGCACACACTTGCAGACTGTTGTTGCAGACTTTTGTTTATATGCTTAAGACATTTATGATACTGGTAAAGGTAAGCTCAGAGGTAAGAATTCCTTCTGGGACCCTGGGTACTCATACAACTAGTTATTATCCAATGGTGACCTCAATGTACCAGGTAGCAATGGTTACTCATAGATACGGCTGTTTCCCCCTTCCTATGTGGTGTCCACAGGTACCACTGTCTCCATGAGGGCATAGAGGGTCTTCCCCTCCCTTAAGCTATTTTATCCTTCTGCAAAATAATGCCCCATTTTTAAAGGGGGTGGTGGTAGAAGCCTCCCCACGCCCACTGAGTCCTTGCTATAGGTCAGCTTAAACCCCTCCAGCTTGTTTTCAGCAGGGTGCCTTTCCCCACCCTATTAATGTGAATGGACTGATTTTTCCATTAATTTTAATAGGAGAAAAATCTGGTCCTGCCAAATAACAACTGGGGCAAAAGAGTATTTGGAAGAGGTGGGATTCACCACTCCCTTTTTAAATCCCCAAATACATGGAGAAAATACTCCACCAATTTTGCCTAATAGGGAGAGGGGGAGCAAAAGGGAGGGAAGGGGTTGGGGAATGAGAAAGAGAAAAAAGTGGAACGGGAAGGAAGAGAAAGAAGAGAACAGCCAGGAACAGAGAGAGGGAAGACCAAGGCTGCATCTGCACTGCAGAAATAATCCAGTTTGACACCGTTTTAACTGCCATGGCTCAATGCTATGGAATCTTGTGATCTGTAGTTTGTTGTGGCACCAGAACTCTCTGACAGAGAAGGCTAAATATCTCACAAAAGTACAGATCCCAGAATTCCATAGCATTGAGCCATGGCAGTTAAAGTGGTGTCAAACTGGATTATTTCTGCAGTGTGGAGCAGCCTACATGAGAAAGAATCTGTGTGTACATATGCACACACAACTTACTTGCACCCATTTGTTATTTGGTGTTGTGTTCCTTCAAGTCATTTTTGATTTATGGTGACCCTCAGGTGAACCTATCATGGTTCTTGGAAAGATTTGTGTCTTTGTATTCCTCTGAGGCTGAGAGAGTATGACTTGCCCAAGGTCATCCAGTGGATTTCCATGGCTGAGTGGGGATTCGAACACTGGGCTCCCAGAGTCCTAAGCTAATGCTGAAATCACTATACCACACTGGCACCCACACCTGCCTACAACCACAGGGAAGTGCAGGGGGAGTGCTCCAAACATGTTTATGATTGCCTTCCTGCTCACTTCAATCAATTTTTGATGGCATCCAGAACATTTTTTGAAATTCCAAATATGCACACAGAATTTGGTGAGCCCTTATTTCAGAGCTACATACCCTCCAACTGTCCTGCTTTGGCAGGGACAGTGCCAATTAATCGTCTGTTATCCCATTTCTTCAAACGTTTTAAAAATATCCCAATTTCTTTCTCCTCCGCCTACTTCCCCCTTTGTCCTTGGCTTACTTCGATTGTTGCAAACTGAATTTAAAGTGCAAAAGCAGTTTGTGCTCAATTGACTCAATGGGGAGAGAGGAGAGGAGGGGCAGAATCTTGCCCTTCCCAGTAGGCTCAGGCAAAAGCAAACTGCCATGGCCTCTCCTAGTTTGCACGTTCGGCCTCATTAATAAGGTTTCCCATCTTGACCCCGCTCAGATGTTGCTAGGCCACAGGTGTTCTGATTTTCATCTGTGAGATGTCGGAGGGTATGAGAACCTGATTCTCCACTTATGTGTTGATGATTACACAAAAGACAGAGCACTGTGGAGCACCACCTACAACAAAGGCCAGAATTCCATTGTTAATCTCAATTAACAAGAACAGACCCATTGAACCATAGGTCCTCACTGATTCAGTAAGCCTACTCTAGTTTGAACTAGCCCAGAACTATTTATATTTCTTACTCTCCCATCTTGTACCTGACAAAGAGGACCCTGCCCTACAAAGTTTATGCAGTAGTAAATATATTGATCTTTAAAGTGTCATGGGGCTCTTTTATGTATTTGTTTACCATATTTATTGGCCACCTTCTGCTAGGTGTTCAAGGTGAAGTTATAATAGGTTCACATAATTAAAACCTGCAAAGGTCACTTTGAAATGCAGTAAAAACGAGGTGCTATTAAAAACCCAGATCTTGTTAAAAGTAGCCAGTAAAAATCTAGTCTGGGAACACGTTTTAAAAGGTCTTATTAGAAAAAGTCAGCCCAAGGAAATTTGGTACTTGAGTCAGGATATCCAGTGGTGATATATTTAAAAAAAATAAAACTAAAAGAATGAGAACTTGCTCCCTTCCGTTAACAGATACTCCGGAATCTACCACCTCAGGCAGGCTAGCCAACGGAGGGCTAGCTTTGTGTCTTCTTCAACTTCTGGTGGAACAGAGACAGAGATGGGCCTTGAGAAGTGAGAGAAAAAGCAGGAGTGGACTCCTATGTAAAATCTGAGGCACACAGGCATCCCACCAGACCTCAGAGGGCTGCAAACACCTCACACAACCCTCTACTTTTTTTTTCTTATTTAAAACAGTGTTAGCTTACTTATGGGTAAAGATTTATCACTACCACTCTCTGTGTTCTCCTCAGATAAAACAGTGAAATGATCTCTGAAGTCTCTAAGGGATACTGGATAAATGTACCATGTTTGCCCTCCCAGCAGTTTTAGGCCATGGAAGGCCTTTTATTCCTGAGCTGGGAGTCACTTGGGCTTAAAACAGCCAAGGAGAAGGCAAAACATTGTAAAACTGCAGATGGTGCAGGGGGCATTTTTAGTTTAAAAAAAAAAAGTTAAAAATGGGGAGTGAAGGTCCCTTGGAGGACACAAAACAACCATGGGTCACACTTTCACTACCCCTGGGCCAAAGAGTGTCATTATCAAAGAGAACCTGCTCCTTGTATGGGAAGCAAATGAACCAAAGAATCATCCTTGGATTTAAGAGGAGAAGGGAATCTTGTCTAAGAGAAGGTATTCTTTACTGCTTGATGATTTCTGTATAGAAGACTAACATGACAAGATGTCAACACTTTATCTCCTACCTTGGTAATCTTTACAGAAGGCAGTGTATTGGCTTCAGCTCGAGCTTGTTCTATTTTATTTTCAGGCACAAATAGTTCAAGGACATCTTTTATGGCAGTTGGAGGAACAATGTTCTAGTAGAGAGAAAAAGAAGAAGAGATTTTTTTAAAGCCTCTAAGGAAGACATTAATGGTTAAAAAAGTAAATAGACCTTCACAGTTTCCATGTGAAAACAACCGATAGTCCTGTGATACCTCAAAGATAACAAATAAATGGTAGTAGGAGCTTTTGTGTCCTATAGCCTACTTAAGGGGTGTCACAGAGTTATTTGTTGGTTTTGCTGCAAAAAAAAAACATGTCTACTTCTTTATCAACTGTTAAATTTTTCTAGACCAAGTGAGATTTACAAGGCAAAGGAAGGTACCTGTTCTTGCAAGAGCTCCACAATGCTGTGGATGCACTCAGTCACTGAAGTAATGTTGGTTTTCAACACAAGTGCAGGTGATTCTGGTTTCTCATATTCTGAGTCAATACCAGTGAATCCTAATTTAATTAAAAATAATTTAGTTAAAACATGAATGTGATCATGAAATGATGAAAACAGCAAGGAAATGTGTCATCTTTCATAATGTCCATGCTCAGCACTGGCTTTTGTATCTTATTTATGAATTACAGTAGGACCCCCGTATCTGCTGATTCATTACCCGCAGATTCAGTTATCTGTGGGACACAATACAGCACACCTAACATAGAGTCTTCCTAGAAAATGTCTAGAGAGGCATCCTCTCTAGATGTTTTCTAGGTCCTCCAAGGCAACTCTATGGTATTTAAACCAGAAGTCCCATTATTTTCAATGGCATTCACTGTTATCCACAGTTTTCGGTATCCGTGGGGCCCCCAGAACCAATCCCCCACAGATACAGGTGTCCTACTGTAGTGAAGACTTCTGATCAAATAAATTAAAAAAACATATTTTACTGCTTCTTTATTAGCATTAGTGTGGTGTTTCTAATTCTTTAAACATTGTTTTAATAGTATGATTAATTTCATTTGTATTGTAACATGTATGATTTAACACATTTTTATTGGAACTTTAAAAATTAAGTAGGAAGCTGTCTCGCATCCCAAGCCTAGGAAAAAGGTGGGATATAAATCATTTGCCTTGCACAGCAATTCTATATACCATGCTTCCGTGAACATACCCAGTCTCATATGATTTTGGAAACTAAGTAAGTCTGAGCCTAGTTAAAACTTGGATGGGAGTCCACAAGGGAATATCTGGGATCACCAGGTAGGGCTGAGAAAGGCTCCTGCCTGAATACCCAGAGAGCTGCCGCCAGTTAGTAGTACGGGGTAGATTTTTAATGGTCTGACTCAGGATAAGAGAGCTTCCTGTGTCCGTGTCTTCTCTAGCTGACCACGCTTCAGCCTAGAGCAGCCTTTCTCAACCTTTTTATCCTGGAGGAATCCTTGAAATAATTTTCAGGTCTCAGGGAACCCCTGCATAAACATTAATCTATATACTGCTATTGTTTTCCCCCCACAATCACAATCTCTTGAGGAACTCCTAACAACCTCTTGGGGAACCCTAAGGTTCCAGGGAACCCTGGTTGAGAAACACTGGCCTAGAAACTGGGCTATACCAGACTCCTCTCTCTCCATGGCATCACAGCTGTGCCAGGCAAATATTTGCAACTGTCAACCCAAGGCCCAGCTGTGGCAGGCCTCTGAGCATCTTCCAGCAAATTATCTAGTAACATACAGGTTACTTTCATTTATAACTCTTCAGGATTCCGCCAAAGCCAACCTGGTGCTTAAAGAGACTTCAGGGAGAGGGAATAGATGTGGCGGCCATGATGAACCATCATAGAATTGTCATACCTTTGATTTCTCCAGCTCGTGCTTTTTTGTAAAGGCCTTTCACATCTCTGCTCTCACAGATATTCAAAGGTGCATCAACAAAGATTTCAAAGAAAGGCAGTCCAGCAATTTCATGAATCTTACGTGCATTCTGGCGATCCTGTATAATGGAAAGAAGTATGAACACATGAAGGCCCATGCTGGATCAGAGCAAAGGCCTATCTTAGTTCAGTAGTCTTCTCCCATAGGGCCAGTTAGATGACTATGGGAAGCACATGAGTTTGACTGCACCTTCCCACTCATGACGGATAATAACAAAAGTAATCCCACTTTCATTTTTATTGTCTGTCCACTAAATAATAGAAGATGGATACTTGTCCTTCCGATTCTGCAATATAATTTTTTTAGCCACTGACAGGACAAGAGAATCTATTTCCATTGACCCAAAGTTAATTTCCAAGATGTGGTCAAATATAGTAGTTCAAGACCACACACATAAATCTGAAATTCAAAGATCACTGCAAAACAAAATTAATTGGACCACACCAGTTATAACCAGATAATATGTTTAAGAGATACAGGTGGAGATTACAGGGTTATCAGTTAGCAGACACATGGAAATCTTTGTTGGACAAATATTATTAAGTGTAGTATATACTATACAAATTGTTGCTGTTTATCTCAGTGTTTTATGTCCATAGATATAGTTGGTAGGGAGATCAAGGCTACAGTCCATTGGTTGAGCCAAGACCAAGCTCAGAATATCATATTTATTGACGGACTATAAATATGTATAAATCAATACTGTCTGTACAATTTCTGTGCAGACCTAATGAGCATTTCCAAAAGTGGAGGAGACTCTAAGACACCTCAAGTGGCAAGGCCATACACAGACATCACCATATCCTGGAAGTGAAGACAGTGCCATTCTGCAAAACTTGGCAAATGTGTCCATGGAAAGTGCTTTCAACAGAACACATGGTATACTGATGTCAACTTTGTGTGGACATCTGCTTTGGTTATTCTGTCATTCTTGGGGTAAGTTTATGGTTAAATGGTGTATTATTGCTGCATTTTTTGTTTATTACCTACTAGCTTGCTCTTTTTGTTAAAGAATTCATTTTCTTTTTGTTCTTCCTTGTTTCTCAACAGGATTACTGTACAATAAAATAAATGGCAAATAATAGCATTCTTATTTTTTCCTATTTCACTATCACTGGTGAGTGGTGGCTCCCGTTGTTAGCGAAACAGGGAATTCACTCTCAGTTTTAGTTTGAAATTTATTAACAAAGAGGTATGTAAATAGCATTTAATAAGCAACATCAACATAGGTAAACGGGAAGTATTTTCTTATTGCTATTGTGTGTTCTTTGTTTGGTTTTTGCTTTTTGTCCCTTTGTTGTGGTATTTTCCTTCTTTTTTATTATTACATTTTTTATAATTTTCATTTGGTGCACCTTTTTTTGTCAAATTGTGATGTTTTATATTGCACAAATAAAAAATATTACATGTAAAAAAATCATATAATTTTTTTTAAATGAAATTTAAAGATGCTACCCAAAGTAAAGAGCCTATTTGGGGATAGGATTCAGCACCTTGGTTAGTGCCTTTAAAGCTCAGAGTAAAAACAGTATACAGGTTTAGTCTCCCTTATCTGAAATGCTTGGGACCAGAGGTATTTTGGATTTTGGAATATTTTAGATTTTGGAATACTTGCATATATATATATATATATATATATATATATAATGAGGTATCTTGGAGATGGGTCCCATGTCTAAACATGAAATTCATTTATGTTTCATATACACCTTACACACATAGCCTAAAGGTAGTTTTATACACAATATTTTTAATAATTTTGTGCATGAAACAAAGTTTGCATACACTGAACCATCAGAAAACACATAAAACATAAAATGCCTTGTCATGTTGGCACTCAAAAAAGTTATGGAAGGTATTGCAAGTGAGATGGTGAGAGTAAGTTTTGGGAAAGTATGGATGGGATGGGTGGGATAGAAGAAAAAGAGAATGGATGGAGAGGTAGGAGAAGGGAAGAGTTAAGAGAAGGTAATGAAGAGTTAAGATGGAGGTAAAGAGGAGGTAATGAAAGATTAGGATGATTGAAAGACTTGGATGGTTGTAAAGTGATGATTGTAAAGTGTAAATTAAATTGAATGAATGTGTATATATATAAATGCAATGTAACGTAAATGTAATGCAGTTTAAGATTGTCTACCTTTTGAAGCACAAATAAAACATATTAAAAAAAAGTTATGGATTTTGGAAAATTACAGCTTTCGGAATTCCAGATAAGGAAGATTCAACCTGTATTCAAACTCCCAGTGACACTGAAGCCATGAACCATCATCATTTATACATAT
The DNA here is from genome assembly GCA_030847615.1 of Gambelia wislizenii. Classification (NCBI taxonomy): domain Eukaryota; kingdom Metazoa; phylum Chordata; class Lepidosauria; order Squamata; family Crotaphytidae; genus Gambelia; species Gambelia wislizenii. The sequence goes on from JAUMIR010000003.1 coordinate 120,501,560, forward strand.
ACAAATTCACACAGAGAAGCACATGACAGCATCCTGACACAAACCATGCACAAATGCTCTTTCATACACCCACCCATATTCAAACATAAAATACTTGTGTACAAGACACATAGACACAAAACACAGACTCCCATTCTCCATTCCATATTCCTCCAATCTATGCTGCAGATGCGCTAATTCAACTGTGATTCCATTTGGAGCAGGCTGGAGGGCAGGCAGGTAGATGCTGAATAGAAGGACAGGCTGTACGTAAGAAGTTATTTATTTATTTATTTATTTATTTATACCCTACTCTTCAGCCACAAGGTTATCAGAGTGGCTTACAAATTGTTTTAAGCAATAGCAATTTACACATCTACACTGCATTAAGCAGCTTCCAATGTGTGTTAGCTAATTGCCCCCACAAGCTGGGTACTCATTTTACTGACCTACGAAAGGATGGAAGGCTGAGTGAACCTTGGAGCTCTCTGGAATTGAACTTGCAACGTGGTGGCTTGCAGTACTGGCATTTAACCACTGCACCACCAGTCATCTGCAAGAATACTGATCACGACTCACCACATCAGCTGACCTTCTAAGGCCAAACCAGACCAGGCAGATCTGTGATGGTCTGCCTGTCCTATCAAAATGTCCCAACAATTGTCATTGCCATTTGCTTAAAAAGCAAGTCACGTGGGAACTTGGAAGAGAGTTTGGGGGCTGCTTTGGGGTTTCCAGTTTCCCACTTGATTCACCTCTCCGGCTACTGTAAGTAGAGCTCCTAGAAACAGCAGGAAGATGGGAAGTGGACCAACCTGGCTTCCTCAGTCTCTACTAGCTCTTCTTCTCTACATCAAGAGAAGACTGAACATTCTACCTGATTACATGGCAGGATGGCCTATGCATGGTTAGGAGAGTTTTAAAACCAGGTTCAATAATACAGAAAGGTGTTAAATCCCCAAAAAGAAATTCTACCCTTTCCTGGCGCATGAACAGAATATTCCACTGTGAATAATGCTGGAAACGTTTGTGTGTAAAATAACAGATCTCTGCATTTTCGTATAATTATCGATTTTGATCCCACTATGTACTATACCAAAAATGCTAAATATGGAGAATAAAACATTTACTTGACTCTAATCCCCTGTCTTCAAAAAAAAGTTGTGATTTCCAAAAAACTGCATGTTCTAAAAAGTTGCATCTGTCAACAATGTATTAGTGAAGTCATTTTTTTCAAAAAAGAATGGGAAAATATGGAGTTTCTTGGAAGACTATTCTTGTCAGTCTTACCTTTGCAAAAGGAGAAATGAAACTAGTTATGCAAACTAGGCCAGCATCAGCAAAGAGCTTGGCAACCTCAGCAATACGGCGGATGTTTTCTTCTCGGTCATCAGCAGAGAACCCAAGATTTTTGTTGAGACCATGACGAATGTTATCTCCATCAAGAGAGTAGCAAGGGATACCATGAGATACAAGGTATTCTTCAAGTGCAAAACCAATGGTTGTCTTACCAGCACCAGAAAGCCCTGTTAATCATAGGAAGCATATAAAACAAATCTGCAATGTTTCTTGTAAACACCACACCATTCATAATAAATGCAACTTAACACATCGTAATTCCTTATAACCAAATTATCCCACTCAGACTCAGATTTGTATGTGGGTATCACCTCCCATCTATGACAGCATTTGTTCTTCCAGGTGGTTTGGACTTTAAATTCCAGAAGCCCCAGCCAACAATGTTGATTGCCAAAGACTATGGGACTTGAAGTCCAAAATATTTGGAAGACGAAAGAATGAGAGCCACTGACCCTGGACACTGTCTATCCATCTGCAGAACTGCCAGGGAATTCTCAATGACATCTATAGCAAAGTGCTGTCTAGCAGTACAGCTGTTGTTATATTTCTTTCAGTTTGCTTTGGCTACAAATTAAAAAAAAGAGTTCTGGTTAGGAGACTGTGGGCAAAGTCAAAAAAGTAGTAAAGGAACTCTTTGGCTGGCAGTTCTAACCAAAACTAGCAGACTATAGTCCAATATTCAAATTTCTTCCAACCTACATTTACCGGTACTCATTGTCCTTAGGTCTCTCAGGGAAAGTCAAAAGTAGTGTTAATACATGGTTTAATGTTTCAAGAACAAACTGCAGTGAATCTTAGTCTTGTATGCTTTCTCTTCCCATTTCCTCCTCCTTGGCTCTCAGTTAGGTTTTGAACAAATTATAGTAGTTTCCTATTATGTGTGAAGTCAGAAAAGAATAGTTCATTCTAACTTCAGTTACTTCAAACACGCTAGAATCAAACTTTGTTTGTTTAAAACTAAAAGTGGTTTTCTAACTATTGTTCTTGGATGAAGCAAGGAGAAGGGGATGACCTCAACTTCACTGAAATTAATAACACTAATAATAATTATGTCTAAATTATTAGTGTTCATTTCAATTCATCAATAGTAAATATAGTGACCTATTTTGAATATTTATGAGCACAACTACTGGTTTGGGAAATAATGCCAAATGATGGTTTACCATTGTGTAAATGTATTTTAGGTTTGTGAGCTCCAGCATTTCCCTCTCCTCCTCTGATAGTGAGGAGATCAGAAGCTTTCATCTCCATTTTCACTTAATATGGTGTTTCCCAAACGTTGGTCCTCCGGATATCCGGTTTTGGACTTCATCTTCCAGAATTCTTGACTGTTGGCCACGATGGCTAGGGCTTCTGGAAGATGAAGTCAAAAACACTGGGAAGACCAAAGGTTGGGAATCATTGACTTAACAGAATTTGGCATTTTGTCTGAATCCTAACTATTGTTTATTGAACAAGCCAGCTTCAAAGGACAATTTAAAGCTGCCTTTTAAAGTAAAGCATAGATAAGACTATTCAGTTTATCTGGGTTTAGAAAAAATGGTAAACTGGAGTTAGTTAAAATGAAAGCAAAAGTTTTCAATCTCCTCCAATAGTTATGCTGGAACCAATAAAGCCTGTTAATCTATAATTAAATTATAATATATCATTATACCTAGGTATAGCAAATAAAGCTTTCAAAACATTTTTCATACTGGATATACATATTTGAAAGGATTTTAGGACACCCATCCCTTGGTCATGCTACACTGAACAGTTAATAATAATAATTTCCTTGTCCATATATGTGACTAATAATAATGGATAAAGTTATACTTCTCTGAATTATATTTGTAATTTTCAGTTCATTTGGTGCAGTGGTGGGAATTCTGTGGTCTTCCAGATGTTACTGGACTGCACTTCCCAGCATTTTCTCATCATGGCTATGCTTGCTTCAGCTTCTGGGACTTGTGATTCAACAACATATGGAGGGGCATATGATTCCTGCTCCTGAGCTAATACTTTATAGCATTTATTAGAAACAAAGGATTTTCTCCATGTGTTTATTTGATGAGTTAATCAGGAATATAATACCTGTTAGCCATACTGTACAGCCACGAAATCCACCTCTTGTACCCACAACTTGTCCTCTCTTACTTCTGCTAACGTGATGAGCTTGGTATACCACATTGGTAGACCTATGGAGATTCTAAGCATACAGAGATAAAAATAACATAAAACAATTGTTACTGTGACTGACAATAAAACACACACACACACACACACAGAGAGAGAGAGACACCTGTTTGAATGTATAATAAAACAGCAGCAGCCAAAATAAGCACATTGGTTTTTTAAAACCCAACATGCTAGATAATACACAATGTCCTCTACTTTACTTCTTTGAGGTCTGGAAGTACTTGCCTAAGAAAAGCACTACAGCATAAAGGTTTTACATATCCTGATTCAGCATGACAACATTAAAGAACCATAAAGAACCTTGAATAAAGGAGTACAATGCTACTTAGGAGACTCATAAGCTAATATCACAACCTGGCTGGTTCACTCAGTGTAGCCTACAATTAAGAACCAAAGAAGAGCCATGTTGGATCAGATCATCAAAGATATACCTAGTCCAACATTCTGCAACCACAGTGTCTAATAAGTTGCCTATGGGAAGCTCACAAGCAGGATATGAATACCACAGCACCTTCCTATCCATGTTCCCTAGCAATGGATAAACTGTAGAGAGAAACACTGACTATGATACCAAAAGTAATATATGAATAGGAGCCACGGATAGCCTTATCCTTCATGAATTTGTTAAAACTCTTCCACAGTTGTTCCAGATGCCAGTCATCCACCTCATTTTGTGGTAGCAAATTCAATTGTTTAACTATGCGTGATGTGGAAAAAAAAATACTTTGTTTTATCCCTCCTGAATCTTGCACCATGTATTGGATGACCCTGGATTCTAGTTTGATGAGAGACAAACGCAGACAGAAAACATTTCCTTACCTACTTTTTTACATACAACAGATAATCCATGTCTGTCACAGCAAGAATTAAGAGAGAGAGATTTAGGATGAGATGAAGACACAAGCAGAGGAAGGGGAGGTGCCATATAGAGCAATATTATACAGTAGGACCCCCATATCCACTGATTCAATTATCCACAGGACACAAAACAGCATACTTACCATAGAGTCTTCCTAGAAAATGTGTCCTCTCTAGCCATTTTCTAGGTCCTCCAAGGCAACTCTATGGCATTTTAAACCAAATGTCCCATTATTTTCAATGGCGTTCAGTATTATCCACGGTTTTCAGTATCCACAGGGCCCCCCAGAACCAATCCCCAGAGGATACGGGGGTCCTACTGTACAGGCAAAAATATATGTTATCATTAATAGACAGAGTATAGCTATGGGGGAACAAAATTAGGGTGTTGCCTATTAAATATGATAGCCCTATTTAAGTATTTGAAGGGATGTCACGCTGAAGATGGAGCAGGCTTGTTTTCTGCTGCTCCAGAGACTGGAACACAGAGCAATGGATGCAAGCTCCAGGAACAGAGATTCCACCTCAACATTAGGAGGAACTTTTTGACAGTAAGAGCTGTTCAGCAGTGAAACACACTCCCTCGGAGTGTGGTGGGGTCTCCTTCCTTGGAGGTCTTTAAACAGAGGCTGGATTGCCATCTGTCGGGGATGCTTTGATTGTGATTTCCTGCGTGGCAGGGGTTTGGACTGGATGGCCCTTGTGGTCTCTTCCAACTCTACAACTCTATGATTCTATGAAGTTTTCCTTAAGTCCCCAAATTTCTAGTATTCCAGATAGTGAGACACAATCTTAAACTTAGACCTCTTATATTGGCTGTGTTTGCATTCCATGACAACTTTGCCTTTTCCCTTTTCTTTAACTATATTTCTAAATGCTCGACTGACTCAAAATTTAGGGACTGAAGGAAACTTTTTTAGGGGACAGAATTCTTATTTGGGGGACAATGCTCTCATTCCACGCCTCCCCTGGTAGTTACTCCCCTTATATTGTCTTATATCAGTTGGTGCAAGCCACCTCTCATTGAAGCAGTGTCCCTCAACAGAGCTGCACTTCTACGTTCTGTTGCAACTAAGGCAGCAACATGAAAAAGAGGACACTGGTTCAGTTTCTCATGCAAGCTATACCTGCTAATACTCCCTCTTCCACATAGCTATTGTAACTGTATTTTTCATGTGTTCCCCTTAGTGGCAGTAAAGTTGGCATCTCCTTAAATTAGCAGAAATTTCCCAGCAAAAAAATTCTTCACAATGCCTGCAAGCATCAGAGTGTGCACAGAGTGTGTTGGCTGAACTGGAAAGTGGAATAGGGGGCTTATTTATGAGCAGGTCCATTCCATTTCAAAAGGGTTTACTTGTTTGTAAGTCAAGTGGATTTTCTTCTGTTTTATTACCCCAGGCTATCCAGTGAAGTGATAGGTAAAGATGCTTCTTCGTAAGCAGGTTTTCAGGTGTGAAAGGACTGCAGTGGTAGCTTGCAGTCTCTTCAGGGCAGAAAATCCAAGCAGGGGAAGGAAAGCTATGAAATGAGTACATTTTATTCTTTTGTTGTTGCTGCTGTTATTCTTAGACATTTTTCTTTTTTTCCATTTTTAGAAAGTAACAAGTAACTATTTCTGGGATTATTATTATTATTATTATTATTATCTATCCCAGTTCAGGACTCAAAGTGGCTTACAACAAATTTTAAAAAACATATCATTAAAAATCCACAAGATACTAAATTTAAAACAAGATTAAAAAAAAATAAAACCAAATTAAAAAACATATATCCTTAAACATGCGCGCACACACGTGCACAAAAGTTAGCACAATTAAACACACACACACACAGCAGCACAACAACTGATCTGGACTAAACCCAAGTTATCTAATAATTAGCCGGGGGGGGGGGGAATGTATTCTTTTTCTTTCATGAATGCATCAGATTCTGAATGTTATACCCCACGCAGAATTAAACAGACTGAAGTATGACTTTGAGAAATTTAGCTTATAGCCATTGCCAGTATATATACCACAGGAATGTAATACATAATGACAATAAGTAACAGCAATAAGAATAAATGGCATGGCTGGGATTATTTAAATTTCACAGGCTTGTCGTCTGAGCAAGTGGGGCACCTCATCCCCCCACTGTGTGGTGAGGTGCTTCCAGTATGGTGAAGTAGACGTGGCTGAAGTAAGGCAAACAAGGTGGGCAGGATTCATGCGCCAGCCAGCCACCATGGCTTTAAAAATGTAACTATAGGAGTGGGGAGGAGATATGCTGCCCCTGCCCTTAAAAGGAGGTGACTTTTAAATATTTAAAATATTTTTTAGAAAGAAGCCTTAGCTCTGATGAGCATCCAACATAATCAACAAAACTAGAATGAGCTAAGAGAGTCAACTTTCCAGTGCCCTGAAATAGCCAATCCTGTGTGAAGTCAAAGGCTTTCACAGCCAGCATCCATAGGTTTTCCTTGGGTTTTTTTCCGGGCTGTGAGGCCATGTTCTGGAAGAGTTTACTTCTGATGTTTCGCCTGCATCTGTGGCTGGCTTCTTCAGAGTATGGTTGGGTAGGAGTGTGTGTGGGAGGTTTATATACTGGGAAACCCCTATTGGAGAAGTTACCGTATATTCCAGCATATAAAATGACTGGGCGCATAAGACGACCCCCCAATTTTTAAGTTAAAATATAGAGTTTGCCCCCCCCCCGCAGCCAGCCAGCCACCTGGCTGGAAAGCCTGTCCCCCACCAGCCAGCTCAGTGGCTGTAGATGATGGAATAGTCTGTGAAATTAAAGGACAGCTAAAAAAGCATGGGATACTTTGAAAAATCTCTGTGGCATTCAATCTTTGGAAAGTAAGGCTGCATTAATACTGTAAGTTGGTTAATATGAAGCTATCAAATCCCAAATTTTTGAGTGAGCACATTAATGATTTTAGAGCCACATTGGCAAACAAGAGAATTTCACCATAAACAAAACTTGAAGCAAAATGTTTTTTAAAAAGTTTAAATCCGGAAATTCTAATTTTAGGCTAACTTGTCCTGAAAAGAAACATCATTTTGACTCTCCTGAGCTAAATGGAGGGCCATTTAACTCTTCAAAGGCAAAGCAGTTATTCTCACAGCAGGAGGAATGATCTGCTGGGAAAACTGCCCAGGCCATTTAACACTTCAATCATTCTCACAGCAGGGGAAAAGATCTACTGGGATATAAGACACCCCCCCACACACTTTTGAGGAGATTTTCAAGTGTTAAAAAGTAATCTTGTATGCAGGAATATACAGTATGTAAATTTGTGCATTTGAATGGCAGTTTTGAAACTAGCCATTCAAATACACAAATTTACATATCCTCCCCAACAGGGGTTTCACAGTATATAACCCCCCCCACACACTCCTACCCAACCATTCTCTGAAGATGCCAGCCACAGATGCAAACGTCAAATAATCTCTTCCAGAACATGGCCTCACAGCCCGGAAAAAAACCACAGAAAGCCAATCCTGTTCTGCAATCCACCCACCCACGAATAAGCTTGGTAAACTGGGGAAGAGAAAGGTTCTTCTTCCCTCCTCTACCAGCATCCTTGGCCTCCAGATTGGGTATAGAAGACAAATGGGGCATGCTCTCATTAGTCCCCCTGGTCCAATTATTCACTTTGTATGAATTTTCTGGTTGTCCATAATTAGCAGGTTAGTACATAAATGAAAGTTTGTTTTGCAGACATTTTTCATAAGTCCACACTTCTATAAAACTTAATTACTAGGGAATAAAACCCATTAAATCCAGTGGGACTTAAAGATGTATAGGAGATTGCACTGTAAGTGTTCAAAGTGCTTTACACATTTGATCATAGTCATTCATACTCCTGCCCTAGAAAATGAGTCATGGTTTTTATTCCCATATTGCAGCTTCAGGGACTGACGAGTTTTAACTTGGTCAAATAGTGAGTTTATCATAAAGAGAGATTTGAACAAGGGACTTTGCAGCTCACAGTCTTTGAACCTTCTCTATATCAGCTGCTGAACCTTTAATAGAATTCATCTAGGACATACCTCACATAACCTTGCTCATGCTTCCAAGAAGCTTGCCTTTAAAGATTCTGCAGATTCTCAAGGAGTGTTCAACTGTGCACACTACCGGAATTCTTCAGCTTCCAGGAAATTCCAGCACAAGCCCAATGTCCCTTTTGACCTATTCTTTGTTCATGTTTAGTTGAATCATTCTTACAGAGATCAACTCCTTATGACTTTTGTGCTGAATAAATCTGCACCACTTCTTCATTCCTCCAAAGCAATCTGTGTAAGACCGAGATACTTAACTGACAAGCACTATAACCCCAGGCTATAAATGTATTTTCAAAACTGCATGGATTGAATAAATGTGAGGGCTTTATACAAGGTTTGGTGTTTTTTTTCCACCAGCAAACACTGCCAAAATCTACAATGGACCAGAATTTTAAAATATGCTTGGAAATCTGAATACAATCAACAACTAGCAGCCAAAAAGTAATAATCAAAACTCTAATCACCACCACTACTATCATCCTTAATTTAATTTTTGAAATAGAGCCATATAAAAGATCACAACTTTACATTGTAAGTTTAATTTCATTGTGTTTATGCTGATGTTTTAAACAGAAAATACAGGTTGAGTATCCCTTATCCAGAAATCCACAATCCAAAATACTCCAAAATCCAAAACTGTCCACATGGGTGGCTGAGACAGTGACACCTTTGCTTTCTGGTGGTTCAATGTACACAAACTTTGTTTCACGCACAAAATTATTAAAATATTGTATATAAAATTACCTTCACATAACGTGTATATGAAACATAAATGAATTTCATATTTAGACTTGGGTCCCATCTCCAAGATACTTCATCATGCATATGCATACATTCCAAAATAATAATAAAAAATCCAAAGTCCAAAATATTTCTGGTCCCATGTGTTTCAGATAAGGGATACTTAACCTGTACCAGCTTTGTCAAGTGTTACATTTTCTGGAAGGCTTACAACAAGTTCGTTGCCTTTATAAATATATGATCAAAACCTAGTTTTCCAAACTTAGAAAGTAATTTTTATAAATCCTATCAATGTCCTACAGCACAACAGAGATTCTATTGATGTCCTGATCAAGAAACATACGCATGTACTGTATAATGCATGGCCCGGAGACTTCAGACAAAAAGCCAGGAAAGGAAAGTAAAGTTGTTTTGTTATGGCACATCTGCATCCCAGATGAAAGTGCCTGGACTAATAAGAAGTACATATAAAGTGCAAGGAAAATTCAGACTGCAGACTATGCACCCAGTTGCTCCCTGGACTTTTAACAGCAATGTTGCCATATAGGAAGAATGTAGCAGCGTGGTATAGTGGTTTAAGTGCTGGGCTATGGCTGCCACTACACTGAAGAAATAATGCAGTTTGACACTGCTTTAACTATCATTGATTCATCCTATGGAATCCTAGAACTGGTAGTTTGTTGTGGTACCCAAACTCTCTGACAGAGAAAGCTAAATATCTCACACAACTACAATTCGCAGCATTTCATAGCATTGAGCCATGGCAGTTAAAGCGTCAAACTGCATTATTTTTGCAGTGTAGCAGCAACCTACGACCCTGGATATAAGGGTTCAAATCCCTGCTCGGCCATAGAAACCCATTTGTATGAACTTGGGCAAGTTAAACTCTCTCAGCTTCAAAGGAAGGCAATGGCAAATCCCCTCTGAACAAATCTTGCCAAGAAAACTCTGTGACAGGTTCGTCTTAGGGTCACCATAAGTCATAAATGACTTGAAGGCACACATCAACAACAAAGCTGAGAGCTGCAGAGACTTTAGAAAGTTGTTAACTTTAAAAACCTTATAATAGATATGCAACAAGTGGTATCTCCCATATCTAGTAGGATATCCTGCACAATACAGTATTATTCTGAAGGAATATTATTCTGAAGTAGCTATTCAGGAGTATAGGAATACCATATGGATCAGCCTTGCACTGACTATAAATCCCACACTGGCCCTGCTGTTGGAGAGTGTTGTCTGGCACTTCTGAAGGGATCAAATTCTGGAAGGATGGCAGAGACACAGAAAGGCAACTGATAGTTGTCTTGTGGCACTTCTGGAAGGGAGAAGGTGGGAAAGGCTCTTTGTTTCTTTTCAACATGACCAATAACCGGAACCCACTATGAGCACTGGTCCACTGAGTGGAACCAAAAGACCCAGAGGGCTCAGGACTACAGCTTGAGTAGTTTAGCCATGTAACAAGGCACTCACCTTGTACCTTTGAGATTTACAGGGACATGATAATGAGAGAGAACGAGGATATTTTATATACAGAACATGCTGCCTCACAAGAGGGCAGCGGACAAGATGTTCCCTTTGGAACTTTAAGTTCACATTAGTACAGGCTCTCTCCTCCCTCATTGCATTTCTTAAATGGACGGTGGTAAATCCAGCATTGCTACTCAACCTTTCCAATGCCAATGGGCCTCCTTACAGTCTAAAAATGAGCAGTCTGACATGGTGGTATGGAACACCCTGCATAAATGCTCATTGATTCCATGGCCTCAGCTAAGGTTACTCAGCAGTGCCAGAGCAGTGGATGTTTCAGCAACTCATTATGCATTCAGTGCTCTTTGAGCAAACTGAGAGAAACCACTTCTGCCCTCTGGTACAATCTTAGCACTTTATTCTTGTTAATTTTGGCACTACTGCACCAGTCTTTCCCTTCTACCAAACATGTCACAGAGACTTTTTTTAAGGAGATCTACAGAGGGATCCTAGTTACCTCAAACAAGCAGCCATTCAGCTGGTAGACAGACAGATTGAAATGCCAAGAGCTCTGCTGAACTGGCAGATATTTTCCTCTTTAGCCACTGGCTGAACAATATTCCATCCTTTAAAAAAATGATCTTTCAACATATCATGAATGAGAAATGCAGCAAAGGAAGTTTATGTTAATATATTTAGACCTTTTTATCTGTGAAACTGGAAAGTTGCTACCAAGACAGTTGCTCCAATAAGGCATAATCAGAATCAGCCAAGAGCCTATGTGTTTCCCACTTCGTTTAAGTTCTCCAAATAACCAATTCTTCTTATTTGATCACCCATCTTTTAAACAGACCATCTTTCAAGAGGCAAGGAACAAGGGAATAGCAAAGCAGAGCCAAAGCTGAGATTTAATTGCTGTTTGCTTAGAATTAAACAGAAGTATAACAAGGAGGGACTGTGGGTTTTTAAAATTTACATCAAGATGGAGAGATTTCTCTAACAGAGAAAAACAATCCACTTCTGTCACGTAGTTAAGAAAAATTTACATTTCTAGAACGGTTCTTCAGTAGAATTGGCCTACAATTACGAGTCAGCAATTTTTTGAACAAATTAAAAGCAATTTTGCTTGCTGTAAGTCTAATAAGATAATTTTAAAAAAATCCCTTTCTCCACCTATCATGACAAAGGTGAGCAGATAAACTATTTGGACTGTAAATTTCCACACTGACTTTTGCATGCATAAGTATGTATGAACACACACTCCACATACAAACAATTTCAGCTGCCCTGATTTCAAAATATGACAAAACAGCTGCATATAAATAAAATTTTGAAGCCTACAAGAAAAAAAAATGCCAAATAGAATTTTCAAAGGCTTCATGAAAAAAAATGTAAAAATACATTCTGCTAAACCTACTTTACTCCCTTCAGTTTTCAAATAAATTGATTCTTTTGAGTCACTTCTAAAACCTGAAGTAATTTGTGTAGCAGAAATGAAAAGTTAATTTCCTTGAGGTTTGGGAGCTATTACATATAAACTGGACCAGTTCCAGTAAGGCCCTGATAGCCTGAGGGACCAGTGAGCACATTAGATTGTATTATAGCCAAGAAACAGAATTAACAAAAGTAATATCTTCAAATGAGGACTATTATACTATTTTTCTTTCCCTTTCCTTAAAAGATACAGTATTACAAAAATCATACTTCAGTTTTGAAACCATTTGATTTTACTGTGGTTCTTTATTTAATTATTTGGATTATTGAGTCAAATGGCAGCTGGTCAATCCTGCTTCTCCATTTGGTCCCTTGCTTATCTATAAGTGATAGGAGACACTGCAATGCCTGCCAGCAAACAGCACAGGTCTATTTGGAGCAAATTCTGCAATTTGATGAAAAACTGGATCAACTGATTTCCCCAGTGTTTGCTCTGAAACAGCTGGAGCTGTGGAGAATTCCCACTAGTTCCTCAAAAGTCCATGTGTTTTTCTTCACATAAAGAAAAGAAAAACATGTTTATGCCTCCAGAACTCAGTATCAGATATTACGAGTAACAATGCTCATTGACCTGTTAGAGTAACCCCACTAGGACTAAATAGGAATCTTCCTTAAAACACAATGACCCAGTTTGGACATAATATGATTTAGGGCTAGGGAAGACAGCCTTTGATTCTCCAGATGTTTTGAACTTCAACTCCCAGAAGCCCCAGCCAGTATGGCCAATGGTAAAGTGTTATGGGGGTTAGATTTCAAAACATCTGGAAGTCCAGAGATTAGGAACTATCATACTATTTAAGGCAGTATTTATCCAACATCTGTTCTGCTTACCCCCATGCTACTACCAACTAGATCATCCTCCCAAAGATTTAACCTTTGACCGCACATACCAGCTTCACTTCATAGCCAAAATCCTGTCCAAACATCTAGCAGTAAACTAAAAGGCAATTTTATATTCAGAGTTATAATGTGTTGATTTGTAATCTTATGGCAAACAATATGAATTTTTCCAAAATGAGTAGGAGATTACAAAAACCATTATGTGCCAATCCATCACTTGAAGTGAAGCCATGATCCAGAGCTTGGAAAGTTCCTTTAACTGTGCAACTCATCACATGCTCAAGTAATTTTTTTTTACCATGACTGTTATCTTTTCCCCATTTTGTAACTGCATAGATTGTTACTCATTACTTTCTCACTGTGTTAGCCATACTTTTTCATTATGCTTATATTACCCTTGCCAGAGAGAATCTTACAAATGATAAGAGGATGGCATAAAATATGGAAAAAATTGCTAAATGTGAATCTAACAATGTCATTTCAAAATAACATTAAAAGTACCTAGAAAACTTTATTATCATTAAACTGTAATGTCATTCCCATTTCTCATATTATCAGTGACATACCCTTATTGCAAAAACAAAAGGCAATGAGTTCCAGGTGAATATGGCTGCTGCCACACTGCAGAAATAATGCTGTTTGACACTGCTTTAACTATCATGGCTCCATCTTAGGAAATCCTGGGATTTGGAGTTTGTTGTGGCACCAGAGCTCTCTGACGGAGAAGGCTAAATATCTCACAAAACTCACAGTCCCAGAATTATATAGCATTAAGCCATGGCAGCTAAAGCGGTGTCAAACTGCATTATTTCTGCAGTGTGGCAGAAGCCTATGTTACTTGTAACTCCTTATTTTCAGACTCTAAGACAGCCATATATTGGACCCAGAGACAGTCACCCTTAATGAAGTCAATGGGGCACAAGTTCATTAAAACTAACATCATATGTGTGATTTCAGACTCAGAGGCAGGGGCCAAGGATGACTAACCTGCTCTGGATCCAGCCTCTTGTACTAAATTAGGAAGTGGGAACTATTTGAACTACAGTGCTCAGCATTCCTCACCAGTTTTTGGCTGTCAATCAAGGATGTGATTACTCATTTTCTCACAAAGCTGCCAACGTGTTTCCGGTGCTCTTTCCCGCCACGGATGCTGCGATTGGCTATTTCTTGGGCCATACTGATTAACTTCATTGGAAGTGACTACTACCTAATATGTAATAGTGCCAGACCCACCATTATTTTCAGAATGGAGTCGAACATTGCCGCTGGTTTGGCTATCTCTGTACTGCTGAGGACATCCCTTTCAACATTGTACAGATGGAGATGTTGTCAGCACCAATGCAGGATGATCCATCTCTTTCTTTTACTACGTCATTTAGAACTAATGTCATCCAGCGAACATGGTAGTGATTTAATGTACTTTGAAACCATCGATACTCCTCTGTTATTTCAGTGTGTTCACCCATATCCCCGTTTACGGAGGTGGTGGGTGTATCTGACAACTAAGGACTGGTGAGAGAAATTTGTCATGTCCATCTGGTCCAACGAACGGTGGATCATGTACTTCAGAATGCCGCGATTCCTTTTCATGAAACTTGTGGATATTTTCCATCCAGAGATAGCCAAATCGGACACAAATACAAGGAAGGCTATTCCTGTGGAGAAGTGGCAAGCTATAGCTATTTGGCTTCTCACCCACTGATGCTCCTGTGCGTCCTCTTACCAGCTGTTTGGTGTTGGGCAATCGATGGTGTGCAAGATTTTCGTTGAGGTTGTGCTTGCAATGGAGAAGTTACTTCTGAAGCAAACTGTGTTCTTAGGAGATCATAGGAAGGTAATGTTATATTTTAAAAAAACACGATTCTAAGTATGTGAAAATGCGAGTACTCACATCATTTGAGCTTTGGGCACTTACTTTTGAAATTTATTTTTGTAAGACGATACATCTAATAAGAAATCAGTTTCAGATGGCAACTTCAGATAGTCAATATATGGTTTGAAACTTCATATATAGATGTGAAAAATTGAATAGTTGGCTGATATCTGGTCCAAAGTTAAAATTTCCTTCTTTTTTTATTTTCTCTTACGCAGGTAATGGATGGATTCACGGTTCTGGGGTATCCGCAAGTGATAGCATGCCTGGACGGATGTCACATCAATATTATTCCACCAGCGTGCCAAGGAAACGAATATATAAACAGGAAAAATAGCTACAGTGTACTACTACGAGGGACATGTGATCATGGGGGGGTATTTATTGATGCAGAGATCAGTTGGAGTGGCAAGAATCACGATGCTAGGATGCTTAGGAACTCTGCTTTTTTGGAAACAATGGAGGCAGGAATATTCGTTCCAGGGAACCCCACAATTACTATAATGTGTCAACAAATTGTTCCTCTCAGCCTTGTAGATGGAGCATACCCTATAAGGAAATGGCTCCTTACACCATATAGGGGGTCCACTAATAATAAAAAGAGACTATATAACAGATATCACAACAAGGTCTGTTCTACCGTAGAGAGGTGTTTTGGGCATCTCAAGGGATGCTGGAGAGCATTGCGATATAGTATTGAAGTTGCAGAGGAAAATGTTTGTTCTGTTATATGTGCATGTGTAATTCTCCATAATATATGTGAAACCAAAGGACAAATTCTTGATGATCCAAACAGATGGGTTCAGAGGTTTGTGCTTGACACTCTAGGAGCACCTTTGGTAAATGACAATGCACGTAAAAAAAGCAGAGGGAGAGGGTGTTTGTGACACTTTAAAGGAATACTTTCGGCAGCTGCATCACGGGACCTGATAATTGTGAATGTAATGCTGTGATGACATAAGTTTCAGTTGCAAATATCAGAGAAATTTCTTTTCAATAAAGTTAATTGAATGCATTTATGCTAACTGTTGTTAATAACCCCCTGAAAATTTTTAAAATTGGCATCAGGAAACAATATCCAGGCCATCAATGAAAAGCCTCTTTCCCCTGGTGCAGTCTAAGTAACAGCTTCACAGTGAACCATTCCCAATGAGTACAGAAAACGATACCACCCTCCATCAATACATTGTTTCAATGCTGGCGGTTTTGGAGATTTGGCACCTTTTTGCAGGGACTACCCTTTCTAAAAAAAGGTTCCAGACACAGGCAAACTAAAAAATATAGTATCCTCTACTAATTAGCTAATTGTATGTCACAGATAGCATTCAATACTCAAAATTTAAGCTTCTAATAAGTCAATAGGCTTATTTTAAAATATAACAGTCTTTCCAAAAATATATAAACTCGAGTTTCCGCATCTCACCACATGGCGTTACGATGGCCGAGGGGGGTAGAGGACGTGGTCAGGCAGGTTGACGCATCGCCTACTGGGGCACCAGGGAGACCAACCTGCTGTTGGAATCCCTGTCCCAGCAGGCCGGTGCGCCGGACCGCCTGATGCATTCCTCTAACCGGAGGAACCGCAACTTCTTTATAGAGGCGGCGCGGTTCCTCCAGGAGTGGGGCTTCCCTAGAACAGGTCTCCAGTGCCATTCAAACTTTAAAAACTTCAAAAGTAGGTTTTTTGCATCACTGGAGGCCAATAATGGAAGCCCTCCCCCAAAGGCGGCCGCCATTCTATGCCATTCTGCATGACCTATGGGTCCGTGCAGGGCGGCCAAATTGGAGAGACCAGCTGCCTAGAGGTAAGTGAATTCCTCTTTTTTTCCCTGGAAGGAGAGGGGGGTTATATGCAAAATATTCAGTTTCTTTTTTAAAAAAATGTTTTTTCAGCAGTCTGGATCCAGAGGCGGGCTGCAAGTCAGCTCTTTTCAGAAACTTCCTCTGATGAGGATGGGGGGGAATGAGCCTGGCCCAGCACCAGCTGCCCCACCATCAGGTAAGATTTTTAATTTCCTCCCAAATATAATACATTCTGCATGCATCTATTTTTTCCCAAACTTTAAAAAACCTTTTTCCCCCCTTTGTTTTCTTAGAAGCAGATAATGGTTGTGAGGCGGCACCTCAGCTAGCCAGGCTCAATATAATTGCCCGTAGAGAGGAGCTGAGTAATTATTTTAGTTATTGGTTTGGGGGGAGGTCAGTTATGATATGTGATTGGATACTAAATTTTTTTTCTTTTCTTTTCAGCTCTATCTATGCAGGAGGCAATTGCAAGACTGGATGGGAGGGTGGGAAATATTGAGCGGCACTTGGGCTTATAATGTATTTTTTTTATTATTTTACTGTATATTTTCTGTACGTATTTATTGATGACTTTAATTTATTTTATGTAAAATGTTTATTTTTTATGTTTACTTTTTATATATGAAAAAAATATGTTGTTATTTATCAGTGTATACTTTGCTGCTAGTAATTTATGTTGTGCCATAAATGTATTTAAGTTCTGTTGTGTTTTGGGGAGGGAAATGAATATAGGTGTAAATATGTTTTAAAAAATAAACATAATATTTTGTTAATTTTCAAGTACAGTCGTCCCTTCACATTCGCGGGGGTTAGGTTCCACAGACCCCCGCGAATGTGAAAATTCCGCGAATAATGACTGCCCTCCCCCTCCCCCATCAAAATGACCACGGGGGCTCTGGAGGCCCCATATTCACTTCTCCCCTCCCTCCCAAGGCCTTCACTGGGCCTCCAGAGGCCCTCCAGAGGCCCCGTGGTCACCTCTCCAGGCCTCCCCACTCCCTCCCAAGGCCCCCTCCCCACCTCTCCCACTCCCCACCTGGCTTCCTAAGGGGGCAGGGGGCCTCGGAAGGCCCCCTCCCCACCTCTCCCACCCCCACCCAGCTTCCTAAGGTGGCGAGGGGGCCTTGGCGGGCTCCCTCCCCACCTCTCCCACCCTCCTGCCTGGCTTCCTAAGGTGGCAAGGGGCCTCGCAGGGCTCCCTTGCTGCCTCTCCCACCCCCCACCCGGCCTCCTAAGGTGGCAAGGGGGCCTTGGAAGGCCCCCTCCCCACCTCTCCCACTCCTCCGGCCTGTTTCACTCCCCCCAGAAGCAGCCACAGGGCTTCTAAAGCCCAGTCGCTGCTTTTGGGAGGGCGGGGGGAGGCCCTCCCAAAACTGTGAATACTCAAAACCGCAAATGCTAAATTCGCGAATGTGGAGGGGCAACTGTAGTAATGTCTTTTCTTTACTACAACAGTAGTTTTTTCAATAATTCTATGGTTAAAGGAAGGTAGAGTAACATGTTTAAATGATAATAAGAAAAGTTAGAAAATACATTTACACAATGATAGATTTTTCAAAAAAATAGCCAAATAGGTAAATAAAGTAATAATAACATATTACTGCATATTCCTGTCTCATATTGCTATTATTCTAGCAATTGTAATGATCAACTAACTTTTGTTTCCTAGGAATGGTAGACCAGGTAGAAATAATAAGAAAAAAACCAATAACGTGCCACATACTTTCATTGGGAAAGTTTATACATAACTGTGTTTTATAAAGCAAGAGGAACAGGTTTCTTTATTTTTCTAACTGGCCTACACAGTCCCAGCCTTCCAGCAGATGTGCTGCTAGAAAAAGTTAGCTGATTTTCTTGTGGCAATGAGTTCTCCTTATCAGATTCCCCTCTAAGGTTTTTATTTTTAACTCTCCTCACAACAACCTTTCTAGGGTTGTTATCAGGTGATTTAATGTGGGCTATGAGTTCACCAAGCATGTCATTTTGTCTTTCTGTTCCAGCCAACATTTTCCCACTATCTTGTATTTCATGCTGATAGAATTTTTCAAGGTATTCCTGCAGAGATTTAGACCTCTGATCCATCCTGTCTGTGTTATTATTCATATTTTTAATGAACTGTTCCATCATTTCTCTGGAGTTGGAAATAATTTCAGCAGTCTCAATAGATCTCTGTTTTCTGCGGTTCAACTGGAGTCTTTCAGCAGGAGAAAGTGAAACAACAGGATTGTTGAGCGAAGCAACTAGAAAAGCAAATGCAAAAAAAAAAACATTAATTTTTTAAAGTCTTATGCCATGCACTGCACACCAAACCTCTATTACCAAGTTGAATAATACAGTACCATTTCGAATAGGTAGGGTGGTCCAGACCGCATCTATTTCAGAAGCTACTACTTCAGAGATGTTGTTTATCTGGGTAACACTGAAGCTGGTGTCATTAGGCTCTTTAAGTGTAAGAGTCACAGTACTGTCATCTGAGACCTGTGATAAATTCCCCTCTGTGAAATAAAACAAAAAGTAATATAAAAAGTAAATCACATAAACATTTCAAAGTTCACTGTTTAGTTCTCACATGTTCAAAACATCCACAATTAGTATAGCAATTACTATACCTTACTCCAGCCATCCCCATTGTGCGAGCCAGCACATAACATATTGTGGCCGCCCACCCACAGAATAGCATTCCCCCTTCAATTTAACTGCCCAAATTAGCATGGCAAAGCATCATGGAGCCATGGCTTGTAAACAGGATGAAGATTTACAGCAAATGGCTGGCAGTAAACTCCCAATGAGCGGGAAATTTCAAGGAAAAGTTAATATTACGCTAGATGTAACATCGTTTAATTTTAAGTAGAAAATTCGAGTTTCCACATCACTAAAGTTATAAAAACGGCTATTAAAGCAGCTGCAATGTTAGAAAATTCCAATTTAAAGTTTTAAAACTATCCAAACGAAAAAGCAACTGTACATGCCGGTATTCATTTACTTTTAGAGAGATATTTGGGAAACTAATTATTCAAGTTTTCACAAACCGGAACCATTATGGGGAAAAAAAAACATTTTTATTACCTGGAGGGGTTGGAAACAGTTCCTCTGAGTACCCATCCATGTTCTCCTGTGAAGGCGGGGACATCACCGGGTCCTCTTTGGTGGCTGGAGCATGATGGGGGGGGGTCACTGATCCATGGGGTACCCGAACCATGTTGGTGGTTTTAGCCAGGCGCCAAGGGTGGTAGTTGGCATCACTGGCAAGAATTTCATGCAGCTCCTTAAAGAAGGGTATCCTGGCCACATTGTTCCCACTTTTAGCATTGTGATCGATCACCTGGCGATAATTCTTCCTCTAAGTTTTGTTTTCGTGTGGCACTCTTCCACAGTGCAATCATATCCTTTCTTTTTCATCTCGGCTGCGATTTTTTCAAAACATTCAATATTCCTATGGCATTCCTTCAGCTATTCCTGGACCTTCTGCTCACCCAATATTGCTAGCAAGTCTATGGTCTCCATGTAGGACCAGTAGATTCCACAGCCACCTTTCCTGGTCCATGTACCGCTTTTGGCATCCATATCTATGACCACTCAGGTGATGAGCAAGAGAACAATGAAGGATTACCTCGTCAACTTAAAAATCAGTTTAAAAGGGGCACTTACCCCTCCCTCTCTGGGCAATGTGCTTGCCCCTGCCCACCTCAATTTCCGGGCATCTCCTTGTCCTGAGATATCTTGTCCCGGTCTGTTCACATTTCTGAGTTTCCACATCCTCCTGTGACTTTTTTAAAAACACGGGACAAACCGTGGGATGGAAAGTCCTGTTGGTTAAGGGATAAAAGGTGCCCCCCCCTTCCGAAAAGCTCAAGACCTTCACGTAGGACGTTTTAACTACCAGAGATCAACACGAATTCATCTCACTACATTTTCGTCGTGTAAACAGCACCCAGAACTTCAGTGAGACACACAGACAACTCAACAAAACCCATGCCCCCAAAAGGGGTCAAAATAGCCTCATTGTGAGTCCTGCCCTCAGACACACCAGGTGATCCACATGCAGCCATGGGCCAGGCTTTGCCCACCTCTGGCTTTAAGCCCTATTGTGAAAGCATTCAAAGGAGTGTCCTTGTACAAAAACAGACCTTATCCATCCAGTTGTTTATACCATCATTCTCAACTTAGAGCCCTACTGTTTTTGAACAATAACTCCCATCAGTCCCAAGCAGCAAGTCCAATCAATAGTCAGGGATTGTATAATTCTGAAACATTTGAAGGGAAACACTGATCTACGCTGATTGACAGGGGTCTTTATCAGCTCTACCTGAAGCTGCCAAGGACTGAAACTGCAACCTTTTAAATGGGAAACATGTATGGCTGTGCTACTACTCTTCCCCACTCTTCCTCACTACCTGAGATGAACCTGGGACTCAGCTCAAGTTTCTTCTGTCTAAGGATGGTCCACTGCAGAATATTATCCTTGTTATCTTTGCATTGCTTTCAAGGTGAACAAGATAATCTTTATGATTACCCATGAATACAGTCACAGCACAATCATTTCTTATAATTCCCTTCCTGATCAGCTCAGGATTCTTAAAAAAAGAAAAAAAGAAAAAGCAATTCCCCCACTTTTAACACTGTGGTCAAGCTATGTTTTAACACAGTGCTCAAGCTAAACCCATCTTTAAAATAATAATGACTGCCATACAAATTGTCAGGCAGGCTTGTTTTAAACTTTGCATTGGCTTGATCACTTTGTTGAAATATAGCTCCCCTCCTTTTTAAGAGCTTAACTGAGCTCTGCTTTCCTGCTGAAAAACATGTTGGCCCCTGCCCCAACATTCTCTGCTTGCCAAGGTGGACTGTAGCTGTGATGTGTGTAAAGATAGATATATCCATTAAGGAGATCATAGTGCTGTCATTTTTAATATATCTGACCATCCATGCTTCATGGAAGGACTGCTTCAAGCCAGTTCTTCCACCATCCAAACAGGCCAATGGTGCTGTCGGATCACTGATCACAGTTGGTGGTGTGCAGTCAGCTGTAGTTCAACACCCAGTTTAATACACTTAACCTACAGCTGCTGGATTTCATGCAATTTCTCCTCTATAAAACTGCCTTTGGTTGTGTCTGATTCAGAAGTCTGTACGTACCAGAGAGTGGTTTTTGTGCAAAATGTAATCATTGCTGGATTGGAAGATTCAAAGCTTGATGTCTCTGATTTATAAACAGGATTTAAGGTGGTGAGGCTGCCAAAAAGGATAAGCTGAAAAAAATGCTATAGGGTTGTCAACAAAGCAGAAAGCTAAGGAACACAAGAAGTTGCCTTATACTGAATCAGTCCAACTAGTCCAGTATTATCTCTTGGTGAGCCCACCTGCTTTTCAGGGCTTCTGGCAGGATTCCTTCCTAACCCTACCTTAATAAGAGATTATTAAAAGATCCTTAATATTCCACGGCAGTGTCCCATTCAAATACTAACCAGGCCCAACCCTGCTTATCTTCCACAGTCACACAAGATTGGGTGTGTTTGGAGTGGACTGAGTTCAAATCAGGTACAGACACTAGATCAGGACAGACTGATAAATCTCTGGGTAATTTGCAGTAGATCAACAAGGCTTTTACTGTCAAACAGCCATCATTAAAAGCCTCTCTCCCTCTCTAGGACTGGATGCTGAAAAAGACTGTTTGAGGGGAAAGCCAGCAAGAGGGGGTAGATTTTCTTATTTTAGTGTGGAAGAATCTGGTTCTGAGTTTGGTTCCAGCACTGATAACATACTCCATAGGCTTACGAAGTGTCCAGAGGCTCCTCATGCTCTGATTCTTAGTGCATGTCCACCTGCCTGGGTCACTATTTTATACCTGGCACTGGTTAATGGATTGCAGGGTTCTAGTGAAAAGTAAGCAATACATAGCCTGCAAGACTAAAGTTTGCTCACCTCTTGCTTAGGGAGCCTAACAGTATGCCTTTCAAAATTGTGCTTCCATGGTTTAACTGAAAGGTGTTCTAAGTATTCTGTCTGTGAAGTACATCTGCACTGAGGGACTACAAAAGTTCAGTTTGCTTTTTTGGCATTGCTCCTTGACAATAAAGACTGATCCAGAGAACAGCCTCCCATTTCCCCAGAACTGAGGAAAGATTTTAAACTTCTGCAAATTACTTTTTTCTTTCCTTACGGACAAAAGTTACTGTACAACCTAACATCTGCTATTATTTCTTTATCTGATTAATATCCTGCCCTGATTTATAAAAGGACTAAGAGTAGCTCACAACCTACACAAAACACAATTAAAATCAGCATATATAACTACAAATATACAGTATAATAAAATATTATAAAACCACCAACACAATCAAAATGTTGTGTGTTGTGTATGATATACAGTGTTCATAACCTCAACTGCACACTCCTGTGGACTCCTGATGGTACCGGGTTTTAACTGCAGCTATATGCAAATAAACACCAGTTTCACAGCTAAGGCAACTCTAAAGGGATTAGAAAAAAGAAAACTTTTTATGAAACCAACAAGGTTAAAACTGTTAACAACCAATTTGTTTGATAACTAGTTTTCTGGATGTCTGACCATCAACTGACTGCACAAGTATACAGAAAGAGGAAGACTATCCAGCAATGACATAGTATACAGTATATACATATACTCAACTCTGAAAAACCAGAACTGCTTAAACAAAGCAGTTAGTTATGAAATTGCTATAAGCCATGTATATTACAAGTAAAACTGGGTTGCATCAAATTTTCCATTTTCTATATTTGGATATATCTGGGACTTCAGAGAAGTACTGTAATAAAATGTCTAAAATACACAGGCAGGGACTATATATATTGTAGACAGAGGTTTATTATGCTCAGCAAGGATAGAAAATTTCTAGCAATTTGAAGTCAAACTGTCATAATTCACCAATACAGGGTAATGCAAGGGCATTATTGTTTCACTGCTTGGAACTAAATAACTCCATCATATAAACTGCAATAAAGTCAGTTTACCCCGGTGATGATGTAAACATTCTTTTCACTGTGGTGGGATGATTTCTGAAAATGTTCACAAAATCTAGAAAGCAACACAACTTTATAGCAAGACAACTTTATAAAGTTTTGTCCATGGTTTATGGACAATGTGTGGCACTACAGATGTTGCTGCACTGGTACTGCCAACAGTCATGGATGATGGGAGCTGTAGTCCAGCAACGTCAGGAGGGTCTTGTGTTTTCCAACCCTGATCTAAATATTCAAATGATCCCTCCCATTTTTAATAGTATGGCTTAATCTCAAGGTGCCCGTCTAACCACAAAGGAGTAATGCAATTGGTTTCACTTCTGCAGTAACATGAAAACACTGTGTTTCTTTAGAGTAATTACTTTTATCCATATAATGTTCTTTGATAAGCCTCTGTAGTCACTTTGACCCCAGTCCACTAATAGTTCATGTTTCCAGCCCAGGTTTTCAAGCCCTGGTAAACAGAGAACTGCAGTCACCTTTTTGTTAACACCTTGGCTAATGGAACATTAGCAAGTTAGGAACTGCTCACTGAAAGAAGGGTGGAGCAAAAGGAGAATAAGAACATGGCCTGCTCTCATTCTAACTATGGAGCAGAGATATGCAATGTTACATCTGCAATGGCCCTAACTGTGTCCTAAAGATTTAGTAAGTTAGGACCTGTGCATATCAGTTGTAAAGGTTTGTGCCAGATGTGCCTACCTGTGACATCAGAGTGACACTAGGATGCTCTGAGAATGCGGCTGTGGATGCACACCAGTCTAAGCACTTACGTGGCAATGTAGCAACTTACCCTTGCTGTATTTCAGAGACAGATAGACCTAAAGGATGGAGGGATCTAGTTTAATTTTTACTGGAACCCCCAGCTCACAGTCCTCCCACACACAAATCTGCTTGTTACTTCCCCCTCAACATACACACACTTTTGTCATTCCTGTAGTACAATTTAGGGCAGGGGAAAATGTCATTTTGTTGCTGCTATTCTTAAGAAGTGGGAATCAGAAATCTTTGCCAATCTATTTCAGATTATCCCAAGATCGACCTCTACATCCTGGTGTACTTTCCACCCAGCCATGAATTATTGTGTTTGCTGTCTTCTTGTGCTTAGAACAAAAATGCTACTTTACTTTTGGAAGAGAACTTTTGAAATTTGTGAAGGAAGCACCAATAAACCCATAAGATAGGATTGTGGAAATTATGGTCTATGGCAGCTTTGTGTTCAGCCCATGGCCACCTCTCTTTATCCTTCTCACCCACCCCAGTATATTCCAAATAAGCAGGC
Source organism: Gambelia wislizenii (assembly GCA_030847615.1). NCBI lineage: Eukaryota > Metazoa > Chordata > Lepidosauria > Squamata > Crotaphytidae > Gambelia > Gambelia wislizenii. The sequence continues at coordinate 120,526,488 of JAUMIR010000003.1, forward strand.
ATTTGAAGGAATGGGATATTTTCCTCCTAAAGCTAATTGCCTTGTAGGGAAGGATTTTTAAAGAATGGACAGTGAAGATGGTAGACAGGCAGCACTTTTTTCAAAAAGTGTCTTGTTGTCATTGTGCTAAAAGCAAGCACCCTTGGTGAATCACACACCATACATAGAGAGATGAAGTTGTGGACCAACACCATATTCAAAGACCTGCTACTTCTGTCAACGTGGCTTGGACTATTTGCAGGAAAACTCTCATAGTTCTGCATATTAATATACCAATCTGAACATAATGGCTACTGATGGAAGGAACTGTGCTATGTAACACATCTTAGCAATGAAAGAAGCATTTCCTTGGTGAATGAAGACAGAAAGAGCTCAAGCAACAAAAACACTCACAATCATGACAAAAATTCAGCTTCACACCATTTTAACCAATTACAACTACATTACACCACCTGGCAATTGGCTGGCACATGATACGTGTTTTCTTGGATGACCTCCAGGCTAAATCAGCTATGTATGCCTCAAAAATTATGCACACTACCATAAATAGCACAGTGTATTATCCTGCTTTGCATTTACATATATTGACAAACAAAATGCTGTAGCATACACTGGAGTCATGGCGCTGTATGGAAGGCCAATAGAAATGAAACTTAGCAGTGTGAATGGAATGCCTGGTACAAATTACAGTTGTCCCTTCACATTCCCTGGGGTTAGGGGTAGAGCACCACCGTGAAAGTGAAAAAAACGTGAATAAATTAAGCCCCACCCCCAACATACATACTACACTACAGTATTGTAGACTCCTCTCCCACCAACAGGACTGCTGATACCTGTTGGCGGGAAGAGGAGGAGGAGGAGGGTGGGGTCTTGGAGTTTGAACTAGTTGAGCAGCAGCTACAAACTGTTAATACACAAAACCATGAATGTGAAATACGCAAATGTGAAGGAACAACTGTATAGCGAAAACCTATATTTTGATGAATTGGAACACAGGCAATGGAGGGTTTACATATGAATCAAGGTAATTTTTGATGGATTTCTTATAGGCTATAGGAACTGTAATTAGACTTTGCACCAGAAGTCACTCACTGCCCTGCTACCTTGGCTCATAATTTACAGCTACACAAACTATGTTAGGTAAGGCTTTGTGTACCTTGCTGATATAAAGTGACTTTTAAAACTAGGCCAGAGGTGTATAGTGGTTTAACTGCTAGGTTTGTGGTGAATAAAAAAGAAAGAAAGAAAATCTGATCAACTTGAAGCAGATCACACACACAACAGAAAACATAAGATTATCACACTACACTCTTGTAGCACTATTATTCCACTTTAACTGCTAAGGCTGCCTCCTGTGTAATCCTGGGATTTGCAGTTTGGGGAGGGGCATTTAGCATTCTCAGCCAGAGAGCCCTCCCTCCAGCCCAACTGCCACCGCCCCACCCTTGGAGGGAATGAAGAAGAGGCAGGCTGAACGCCATCAGGCCTGGGCCAAGAAGCAGGGGAAAGGCCCTCCCTCCATCCCAACTGTCACCGCCCTGCCTTTGGAGGGAGAGAACAGTAGTATCTGCTGGGTTTAATCCCTACCCCCCCTGCCATTCCCTTTTCCTTATGCCTCATGTCTTATTTAGATTGTAAGCCTGAGGGCAGGGAACTATTATATTGACCATTTGTAAGCCGCTCTGATAGCCTTTGTGGCTGAAGAGCGGGGTATAAATACAACAAATAAATAAATAATAAATTAGGCCTCACTAAACTACAAACTCCAGAATTCCACAGAAGGCAGCCAGAGCAGTTAAAGTAGAATAATAGCACTATAACAGTGTAGTGTGATAAATTATATAAATATAATAATAATATAATAAAATTTATTTGTATCCCACCCCTCTACAAAACGCAATTGGGGCAGCTTATAGAATTAAAATATACACACAAACCCCTCCATCCCACCCACCCCTTAAAATACAATTAAATAATTAAACATTTAAAACATACTTAATACTAAAAACAACACAATAAAATAGCTGGATAGGGATTGGACTACCGTAATAAGATTTTTTTTCTCTCTGATGGCTGGGTATCTATTCAGGAAAGGCCTGACATAAGAGATCCATCTTAAGAGCTTTTTAAAAGCTATTTAGAGTGGTAATGTGCAGGGTCTCGTCCAGCAGGCCGTTCCATAATCTCGGAGCAATAGCCGAAAAGGTCCTCTGGGAGGTTGAGGAGAGCCTAGTTTTTAAACTCTGCAAGATGCACAATGAAATCTGTGTTATACCTGTGTTGGCGTAACACCAGATGACCAAGCCAGGAATATGAGTTCTCAGTCACTTGGACTGAGTGGTCATGTATCACACAGGATAGAAATCACTGATTTAGTCTACAAGATGGTGATGGTCATCTATCACACAGGATAGGAAACACTAATTTAGTCTACAAGATGGTGATGGTCATGTATCATACAGGATAGGAAACACTGATTTAGTCTACAAGGTGGTGATGGCCAGTCTGCATTCATACACTTTGAAAGCCTCTTTCTGTACACAGAAAGTGGAAGAACAGATAAACAAATGCCAAAGTCAGACCTTAGCCACATTACTGGACTGGACACAGTTTCCAAATGCAGGCCTAAAAAGAGTGTGTGTGTGTGTGTGTGTGAGAGAGAGAGAGAGGGGGGGGGCACCTATAAATTCAAGTCAAAGGAAACATCTTGGAAATGTCAGATATTTTTAAGTATGCTTATGTATTCTTGCACTCTATAATGTGATGTCTTAACAAAACAGAATGGATGCCATTTTGATAGTTAAATCAAAATCTATTCTACAAAGGCTGCTACTTGCAACACAATCCAAACGCAGGGGTCTGAGTAGGGTAGTACAAAAGCTCATTTATGTATGTCACATACAGCTATTGCAGGTGTGTAGTGTCAGGCCATTGTTCCTTTCCCTCTGGTATTCCCCAACATACTGCGACAACAGTATGAGTTAATGATTGCTACTGATGCTACTAAATCCAATAAAGGATGGTCAGTTAAGAGAGTTTGCCCTCAATAGGGAAGCTGTGACCCTGACACAGGACTGATCTTTCAGTATGTGTGAGGTAGCTGAAATACTTTATAAACAAACTTGTCATTGATTTTCCTTGGTTTTTTTCTGGGCTGTGAGGCCGTGTTCTAGTTTCTTTCTGACGTTTTGCCTGCATCTGAAGATGCCAGCCACAGATGCAGGCGAAACACCAGAAAGAAACTTTTCCAGAACAAGGCCTCGCAGCCCGGAAAAAACCCAAGGAAAATCTATGGATGCTGGCTGTGAAAGCCTTCGACTTCACAAACTACGGTAGTCATTTCAACAGACACAAATATTACACCTCCACGGTTACAGAAAGGCAGCTGAGACACTGATGGTCTCTGTTAACAGCAAGAAAACAAAGAAACTGTCCATGACGTGTCACTACCAAGTTGCTAAGCTTCCATAGATTAACAGGGTACAGCACAGAATCATCCTTGGCCAAAAAAGAGGTCCTCCTGGAAGATTTTTTTTAAAAGCCCACCTTATCAATGTATATGTTGCTTATGGCACATGCTTTTCATTTTGTATCCACTTAAGGGGTATAGCCATGTTTCCTATTTGTATATCTTTAAAAATTAATAATGGATATTCCACAAACCAATTTCATTATTATTATTATGTTTATTTATATAGCGCCATAAGCTTTACATAGCACTTTACAAAAAATAAAAACAACAATCCACAATAAACAGAAAAACCTGCTTACGGCACACAATCTAAAAATTATAAAATAAAATATTACTATAACAGGATTAAAACAATACTATAAAAGTGTAAGTTAATACAAATAATATGGACATAAAATCAAAATGAAAGTTGGAAGGCAAATTGAAATTGGCTAACAAACCAATTTATGTAATAGGCCAGAAATAATTAGCCTATATGATGTTATGATTTCAGTATGGCAGTCTGAAACCACCATCATGCCATAATTTCCACTCCTTTTTGGTCACTTCATCCATCAAAGACAACCTTACACTGATAATATGTTTGGAAGCACAGTTTACCACTCCTTACCTAAACTCTGGTGTAAAGCATGCCTAAATTAGTTCATTTCTTCCAGATCTGTTAAAAGTTTCCTCCATCTTAGCCTAGGCAGGTACTAAATTGGGACTTTGAAACTAACTGTTAATGTCATTTCTGAGGATGGCCTCCACCCACATCTTCTTTTTTACCCTACATACAGGGGATACCCTACATGGCATGAGCAGGATAGACCTCTAGGAATCAATAAAAAGAAATGAGTAGTTACTAACAGAAAATTACCCCATATCAGAGGTGGGCAACTGATGAAGGGCCAGGGGGACAAAAAGCTTGAGAGCTTCGATTTTTTTTTTGTATGTATATTTTACCAGTTTTTTTAAGTTAAAAAGAACATAAAATTTATAGATTTTCCCTGGGGGTTTTCTGGGCTGTGAGGCCATGTTCTGGAATAGTTTCTTTCTGATGTTTCGCCTGCATCTATGGCTGGCATCTTCAGAGAAACCACAGATGCAGACAAAACGTCAGAAAGAAACTGTTCCAGAAGATGGCCTCACAGCCTGGAAAAAAAACCAAGGAAAATCTATGGGGATGCCGGCTGTGAAAGCGTTCGACTTCAACATAAAATTTGCTATACATATGTAAAACAGATTTTAAAATTACAGTAGTTGAATTTATTTAAAATTAATGCACTAGATACTATTAAATTCATTAAAATTCTCCCATATTACCCCCTGTGATGGACAGCTAGGGTGGCAATGATGACAGTGGACTCCAGGAGCCAATCTCTGTGAAGAGGTAGAAGGAGGAAAGGCACCACCAGGAAGGCACCGTGTATCACACACCCCTACTGATATATCTGAACCTTAAACCTACTACTAGCAGTAGTATTAGTTCCTCCTCCCCCTCACTCCTCTTTTATATCATGACTTTATCCTAGCCCTGGGACTTGTCGATATTGACTACAGATATTGAACAAAATGACTATACTGCAGAGCAGAGAATCCAATAAAATTAAAATTTCTAAAAGGGTAACACTACCCCACTGAAAAGTGTGCAAATGCTAAAAATATTATATTAATAGTGAATAATAAAAGCTCAAGGCTAGACACGTTTCGACAGCAGTCTTCCTCAGTGGCCTACAAGCATGCAAAATGTTAACAACTCAACAGCTCACACAATGTGGCTCTGCTCAATTCCAAAGCAACAATGTACTACCTGCTCACAGAGTTTCTTACATAACCAGCTGAACTGGTAATGGGAACGATCCTGCCAAGACTCAAGAAAAGAAAAGGTCCTAGGGAAAACTTAGGATGTGGAAGGACATTGAAAAACTCAACCAACCACTTACACCCACACCTTTACCCACCAGGGGTCCAAATTTACCAACCATGTGTCCATTTGAGTACCAATATTGGTAGTAGTTTTATGTACTTAATATTAGATATCCCATCAATACACCAGAATTTAAATGAAGTTCTTCTCCTGTTCACAGAACCATTTCTATGACCAGTCAAACTGGTGGTGGCAACCATCCTGTCAAGACTCAAGAAAAGAACTAAGAGGAAATTTAAGGTGTGAAAGGACAGCAAAAGACTCAAACTAGCCAATTCACATTTTCATTTAAACCCACTAGGGATTCAGATTTCAAACGATGAATCCATTTGAGTTCCAATATCTGTAATTGTTTTATGTTTTTAGTACTGGATATCCCATCTATGCACCAGAATTTGAATGAATCATGGGTATGATGTTTCTCAAGAAAAGTCAGTGGTATAACCACCCTATCGGGTGCTCTCTTAGGTCTGGAATCAAACATAAGTTTCTTTCGATCTAACTTACGAACTTTGTCTTGTACCTTTAAGGGATACCCTTTCTCCAAAAATTGGAGGCATGTAATATTCGATTCCCTTTCATACCCTTCCAGTGTTTTACAATTTCTTCTAATACGTAAACATTGTGAGTACGGAAGGTTGTTTTTAAGAGGCGTTGGATGATAGCTGTCATACCTTAAAAATGAATTAACATCCTTTGGTTTTCTATATAGGTTCGTTTCAAATGAGCCCCTATTTATTTGAATATATATATCTAGGAAATTCACTGTACAGGAATTATATACCATATCAAATTTGATGCTTCCATGGATACTATTAAGAAAAACCAGAAACTCCTTGAGAGTTTCAGATCCCACCCATATACAAAAAATATCATCTAAAAATCTTTTCCATGTATATATATGGGGGGGGGACTCATTGCTTAATATATAGGAACGTTCAAAACAGTCCATGTATAAGTTTGCCAACTCTGGGGCAAACTTACATCCCATTGTCACCCCAGAGGTTTGCCAGTAGAATTGGTTCCCAAATCTAAAATAATTCTTGGTCAAAGTTATTTCAATAAGATGTAACAGAAACTGAATAGGGGGAAGTCCCATAGGTTTAGACAACATAGCTGCTTCTAAGATCTCCAAGGCCTCATTCTGGGGAATGTTAGTGTAAAGTGATATGACATCCAATGTCACCAAGAAAAATTCCTCTACAGGTGGTGTTAGTTGTTCTATATATTTAAAAAACTCCTTGGCAACTTTTATATATGATGGTATATCCGGAATTAGAGGTTTCAGAAAAGATGAAATATATGTGGCCAAAGGTTCCAGGATGGAACCACAACCTGATACAATAGGTCTACCTGGAGCAGGAATTTTGTCCTTATGTATCTTAGGAAGTAAATAAAATAAAGGAATTCTACCTGGGGACTCCAGTAAATATTCATAAACACTAGTTTTTATATACCCCATATTCAATGCCTCTTCCAGAGTGATTTTAATCAGTTTCAAAATATCTTCTGTCGGATCTTTCATACATTCCTTGTAGTGTTTTACATTTGATAATTGGCTATATGCCTCTGTTTCATAATCTTTCTTCCCCATATGACTATAGCACCTCCTTTATCCGCTGGTTTAATTATTATATCTTGCCTTTTTTGCAAGTTCTCCAAAGTAGCTTGATGTAGTTTAGATAAATTGTGCCAACTATTGGATTGGGAGGTAAAGATATCCTGCATGTCCTTTAACACTTTGTCTTGAAAGACCTTAATGTATGGGTCATCGATATTGGGGTTAAAGTTAGATGTTTTTTGAAAATTCTTATATCTATCCGTATCTGGGGGTCCCAGGTATTCACTGGTTGTCCCATTCCTAGAAAAAAAACTTGGCCAATCTAATTTTCCGAAACAATTGATGAACTTCCCGCATAGTATCAAAAGAATTATACCTAGGAGTTGGAACAAACGAAAGACCTCTATTTAAAACTTCTACTTCCAGATCAGATAATGAAGATTTTGATATACAGACTATCTGGGTCTGGAGAGGTGTCTGCCCTTGTACATGTTTCTTCTCTCCCTATCTCTGTCTTTATATCTCCACCTGTTGGACTGTTTTTCTTAAAAAAGGTCTCCTACTGGTTTTAAAGTGGTCCATGGAATGATCAGTGGAAGAGTCAGTGGTAAAACCCCCAAGGCTATTATCTTCTTTACTTGTATCTATACTGTAGTCAAAAGAAACTCTTTTCTTATTATTTGTAGAAGTCAGAACAGTATGGGATTTCCAGGAATAAACCTTTCCTTCTTGGTAATCCCTGAGATCCCTGTGACATTTTTTGAATGTAAGATCTTTGAGTTCATTCATTTTTTTAGTTACTTCTACATCAAATTCCTCTAATCTACTATTTAATATGCTAGAGTTCATCATCTTATTAAATTCCTGTTTATGGTATTCTATTTTTTCAGCCAAAACCTTACACTCCTGTTGACTGGTTTCTATCAAGAGGACCATGAGATCTAGAGAGCATTTGTTACCACTGATGGGTGAACTCCTGATTTTCTAGAAACATACCAGGAGGCTTTATAATTCTTAAGCCCCTTGGGATCATCTGTGCTTTGCAATATTCCCCCAATGCTCCCATGTGTGTTTCTAGTCTCATTTTTTTCAGAGACAATTCCAAAAGTATGTTACAATCTGTTACTTCATGTTTAGTATTACTAGATTTGCCAAAAAGAGTCTGTTTGTAAAAGGTTTTGTACAGTCGTCCCTTCACATTCGCGGGGGTTAGGTTCCATGGACTCCTGCGAATGTGAAAAAAACGTGAATATTGATTGCCCCCCCTGCCAAAGCGACCACGGGGCCTCCGGAGGCCCCATGGTCGCTTTCCCCGGACTCCCCACTCCCTCCCAAGGCCTTCATGGGGCCTCTGGAGACTCTCCCAAGGCCCCGTGGATGCCTCCCCAGCACTCCCCCCTCCCGCCCAGGGCCTTCACGTGGCCTCTGCGGCCCTCCCCTCCCCCCCAATGCCTTCACAGGGCCGCGCGAGGCTCTGTTTAGGTCTCCGCAGCCCTCCCCCTCCCTCCCAGGGCCTTCACGGGGCCTCCGGAGGGTCTCCGAAGGCCCTGTGGAGGCCTCCCCGGCCCTCCCCCCTCCCCCCATGGCCTTCACGGGGCCTCCGGAGGGTCTCCGAGGGCCCCGTGGAGGCCTCCCCGGCCCTCCCCGCTCCCTCCCAGGGCCTTCACGGGAGGGCGGAGGAGGCCTCCCAAAACCACGAATAATCAAAACTGTGAATGCCGAGTTCGCGAATGTGGAGGGGCAACTGTATATAATCTGTGGACTAACTGAATGTCTCCATCTTATTTGTCCTGACCACACCCTGTAAACAGCAATCCAACAAAAGTCCCTACAGCCAGAAAACCCAAGACATATAACCAAAACCAAACTGAAGGGTTCTGCCAAAAAATAACCAGATTTTTTCCCGGTCTGTAAGGCTGTGTTCTGGAATAGTTTCTTTCTGACGTTTTGCCAAGAAACTATTCCAGAACACGGCCTCACAGCCCAGAAAAAAACCATGGAAAATCTATGGATGCCGGTCGTGAACGCCTTCAACTTCACAGTACCCAGCTTGTTGGGGGCAATTAGCTAAAACACATTGTAAACAGCTTAGGGAGTGCTTTGGCACTGATAAGCAGTATATAAATATCAATGCTATTGCTATTTCAGTGGAATTTGTGCACATGGGCCAGACTGGTACAGTGGGTCTTAACATCTTGAGCTGAGATATAGGAAGCTTGGGTTGAAATGCCTGATCAACAATGCAGTTTACTGAGCAAAGCACACATGGCCTAACCTGTCTCATTTGCTGTTGTGAATAAAAATGGGAATGGAATAGTTAAGCACTCTCTCTATTGGACAGCATGATGGAACACAGACAATAGGAACACCACTCCTAGCAGAGCTTTATACTACTTTCAACCAGAGCTACAGCTGGCCACAAAGTCTGGGGAACTCTAGAAATGGAATTTTGCAATCTCTGCTCTCAAGCCAAGGCTGTTCCTGGAAACAGCACTATGGTTTCAGGTTTTCTCCCTCTGTAACTTGTTTTGTCATGACAGCATCTACTCTTCATTTACATCATTGTCAGGGGCAGATACATATATATAGAACACCATGACTCAGGGTAAGTGTTATTGTATGTTACAGAGTGGGAGGGAAAACTTGGAGTGAAGATATTCCTCCTATATCATCTGCACTGAAACCAAATTCTAACCTATACCATTTTCATAGAAACCAAATTAATTTACTTGCCAAAATATGTATTAAAAAATCAGAATCTCAGCTTCCTCCCCAGCTTTTTGAGATCTTTTAATGGTCTGGGTAATTGTAGGAATGGCACATATTTCTGTCTTCAATATATTGATCATTGACACACAGATACACACACACACTGCCACTATTGCATCCCCCAATGCACCAATTTCTCAATCATTGTTTCTCCTGTGGCTGTACGGGACTGTCAATCTGTCCTAGGATCGCTGTGGGCAGAATGAAGAGAAGGCTCTCCACTCAGTTCCATAAAAAAATTAAGATTGCTCAGATGTTTGTTTATACATATGTGCTCCTCCTCCAAAATGTCCATAGCAGTATCGTATGCTGTACAAAGGATAGCAGCTGGACTCCTGACCTAATACTTGTAGATTTAACTTTTTTTGCACTTAGCTTTTATCTCTCTCCATGTTACATCTTGTACTGTGCACCACACATGTTCTCCATGTACTTTTATTTGATTGTGTTTGATTCTGAGCGGCCTTGGCTTTCTGTACTTTCTATCAAGTGACACGATTACTGCATCTAACTTGTATCAAGAATGGCAGACAGTTATAAAGATTACACACTGTGTATAACACATTTTATTGCTAATATGTAACAGTTTAACTCGGTGGTAGGCAAAGGATGCCTATAGGCCACATATAGTCCCTTAGGAGAATTTTTGTGACCACCAACAGTACATGCAACATATCTCACTTTCTCCAAGATGGGGGTAGATGGGTCCCCCCCCAGGTCAAGAATTAACCCAAGCCTCAAGGGTGCAACTGAACACTTTGATGCATTTTCAGGTGCCTTTGGAACTTCCCCCAACCCTATTTAGGCCTCTATAGACGTCTTTTCAGCCCATACTGATATTTCTTCAAACTGGAAAGTGACCAGACTTGCTGCTCCAGCCTAAGATTGCCAGAGTGAAAACTGGAGGTTCTTGTACTTTTAATGGGTGTATAGAAGAGGGAATTTCAGCAGGTGTTGCTTTTCACCCATCCAGAGGTCCATTCACACTACACACCTATAGCAATATAGCAATATCCATGGGATGTCACCATAGCAGTCAAAGTGGAATGTAACACTATATTTGTGTAGTGTGAATGGGCCCCAGGTAACAAACAATACCTGCTGAAATTCCCTCTTTTACACCATCGTCAAAAGCACAGGAGCCATCTCCAGTTTTTACTCTAGCAACCCTAGACTGGAATAGGATGTACAGCCCTCAAGCACTTGGCCAATCCATCAAGTGTTCTCCAGCCTGGTCCACAGTTGCCTATTCCTGTTTTAAGTGGTACAGTCTCCTATCCCTATGCATTACTGAGCAATCATCAGCAGTGGTGAGACTGGATCACATGTCTTCCCATAACTCCCATTAGGTTTTTACTGCTCATTAACACTTTAGTGATAGATGTGGGTAAAATAGGGTATCTTACCTGACTGCGCCCACCTATTTTCATCACTGTTCATTAGCTACTAGGCTCTCTATCACTGTGATCTTAACATGAAAGCAGAGGCTGGTAGCTGAGCCAAAAGTAGGTTTCTGACAGTGGGACTAAATATCTGTATGACAATGAAATGATAAATTTTGATTGCCCTAACATCACACTGAGAGGGGAATCATAGAAGAACCATAAGAAAATTCAGACCTAGTTTCTCGCTAGCTGCTTTTACACACATAGATGGTGTTTTATTCTAAACCCAATGTAGAACCTATTTATTATGCAAACTAGTGTGGTTTATTAGATCAAGATGGAGAACCCTATGTAGACACTTGAGCTTAAAGCCTTCCTCTGCATTATGACAACTGTACCCCTTTAAACTGCAGGTAAGCTAAGCAGGGTTAGCCTTGGTTAGTACTTAGATGGAAGACTGCCAATGACTACCAGGTGCTGCAGGCTATACTTCAGAGGAAGGAACTTGCAAAACCATCTGCAAGTATTTATTGACTAAGAAAACCCCATTAAATTCATGGGATCACCATAAATCAACAGGTGACTTGAAGGCACATAGACACACACAAGGAGCTCACATTAAGAGTTTGGGAAAGTTACTTTTTTGAACTACAAGTTCAAAAATCCCTCAGTCAACATGGTCAGACTGGCTGGGAATTTTGAGAGATGTAGTCCAAACAGGACCATTTTCAAGTTCTGGTCATATTTTTGATACTACCCACAGTAATAACATCTTTAATACATCCTCAGCTGAAGCAGCTATTTACTTCTTGCAAAATAAGAACATACACTTAGTTCGCCTTTAGGACACACTGTTACTAACTTTCCTTCAGTGCAATCATGACTAATGATGGGATCAATGCACTGTACAAAAGCCAAGTGCCTTTGGTAATATATGAAAACACTTGATTGCTTGTGGTGACTAATTATATCTAGGTGATCACACAGAGAAACCTTTGTTAATGGAAAGATCTAGATATAGATGCAGATATATATAAAATCAACCTTCAGTCCTCCAGATTCCAAAAATGAATAATATGCATTTGTGTTATCAGGCTGGTGTAAACTTGTTTGAAAAGCAGTAACAATAGTTGTCTTGATTTGTAGCACCACAGTTACATTATTTGAATTACTTTATGGGGGGAATCTGCATATTTGAGCTGTTTGTTTGCATTTAAAATTGATGTCCAAAACACTGCACAGAATACTGATCGAGGTTAATGAATGTAGATTTCTTAATTCCAAATGGGTTTTTCTGCTCAAGTGAAAAGTTTTAGAGGCATTAAAATATAAGTCACATGGCCATATATATCTGACCTAATCTATGATGCTGTAATGTAAAATAATACAGAGGCCTGTATAATTGGACTATCTTAATGAATTACACCTTGCAGTTTGCTAACACATCTCAGCACAGTAAATAAACAACTGTATACATAGCATTAGCTATAAGATTTTATAGCCTTCAGATTGCAACAAGTCCCATGGGAATCCTTTTCTAAGCATTTATTTCCAGCCAAGCAACATCCTTAATGAGCAGAGGGTAGAAAACACAGTAATGAAATGCTCTTGTGGCAGAACTACAAAAGTAGAAAACAGAGTAATGAAATGCTTTTGTGGAAGAACTACAAAAGTAAAGCAGCACAATTGGGGCACAGAAATTATATAAACTGAATGGAAGTATCCTTGAATGCTTACATTTGTGCATACCCTGTTTCTCTGATCCTGCACTGATTATAAATGTAAAAAAATGTTTAGCAAACTGGGTTAAAGTTTTGAGGTGGACTTACAAATATTTTTGGAAAAACACAGAGCCATTCCAAGACATTTTGCTGCTTAAGGCACTGGACAAAATGGCAAGCCCCACTCCCCTTTTCACATACAGGGGCCAACCACAGTGGCAGCTGAATCTTACTTCAGCAATGGTAATATGGCAGCATTCATGACCACATCTCAGGATAGCTTGCTGGCCTATCTCACTTCAAGGTGGGAGCCAGTGTAGCCCCAATATCCACTAGGACACCCACAGAGCATTCATATCACCCCAAAATTGAATTGGGGGATCTCCTCAAAATAGACCAAATTGCTGCACAATTACTCAAAACTGCAGTCGTTGGGTGTGATATTGTCCTCTGGCTTCCAAGCCACCCTTAAAAAAACATCAAGAACCAGACAACCTTGGGCCAAAAAGGAAAATGGGGTAATATCACATCACTTTCAGTCCTCTGGGAACATTCTGGTTCAGCCCACTAGGTAAGGGGTGGAAATGAAAAGTGATTTCTGCCCTTGGTACAGTTGCCCACCTTCGGCTCACTGCCAGCCATGCCATTCCTCTGGCACCTGCCACTTGAGGTTGTTGCCACAATTAACTAGTGGTAGAGCAAGCTGATTCCCCCTCAACTTTCTTATTCCCTTGCCCCTTGCTTATCAATCCTTCATTGTGAAATACTGTACAATGGGCCTAGGTAGCCACTGGGGGGGGGGTTCCAGGACCCCTCATGGATACCAAAATCTGTGGATTTTCAGATCCCATTATATATAGGAAGCCCCTGCCTTTTGATGGCTTGTTATCTGACAACTCACTCTTTTGACGCTTGCAAATTAAGGACAAGTTCCATTCATTCAACAAGGAATCCACTCTTTCTACAGTTCCTGCCTACAGAGGCTTACTTGGAACTGACTGTGCATGTGCACACCTCCTGCAAAGCAAGCTGTGTTGAGGAAAAAAGTCACCAAGCCAACAGAAAAATTCTGCAAGCAGCACACCCACAGGCAGGCACAAGTGCCCATGGGTGCACACAGACAGTCCCAAGCGAGCCATGATAATTCCCTCATGTTCCCTACATGGGTTCTGCTTTTCAACCAGTTCTGCTTTCTGACACTACTGCAGTCCCTAAGCTGTTGGATAAGCAGAAGCTTCCTGTACAATGGTGTAGTAACATGGCACCCTTTATATAAAACAGCAAAATCAAGATTTGATTTTTAGATATATTTGTAAAATATTTTTAAACCAAGGTTGGTTGAATATGTGGATGTGAAATCCATGGATACACAGGGCTGACTGAATTTCCCCAGCCAAAAAGAGCCACACAGTTGTCTTTTTTCAAAGTAACCCCAGTGAGCAGCACACTGCACATTTCATTTTTAAAGTTGTGATTTGAACAGGAAAGGGTTACAATCCTTTACGTCATGGAATCTAGAGGACAGAAATTGTGGGTTACGGTCTATACATGTGGGCTTTTAAACAGTCCCATTAAAGTTAATCAGATTGCTCTGGAGCAACCAGCAGGCTAATTTTATATAAAATTTCAGGGTTTTTGTTGTTTTTAAGCAGTAGTACAAACAGGTGCAATTAACCACTATGGGTTGATTCCTTTCATGGCTCCATTCAGAATTTTTTTAACTGTGAGTCTTACATCTGATTGCTTATTAGTTCAGATTCCTGACATGCCCACTGACAGATTTCTGAGTTTGGTTCAGTCTGGTTCACATGTCAGTTACATCTTCACAGAGCACTGCTGTTATGAGACAATCATTCACTCATTCGTTCCCAGAATACCTTGTCTTTTGACTTCCAGTCCTCCAACAAGGCTAACAAGTTGGTGTTTATTACGGTAACAAGTGAATAAAGTTGTCCATTTTATAGTGCAGAATAAGACTGCCAACTCTTTCCTGTAATATCATTTATTTATTTATATTATTTAAATGTAATTTAAGCAATCCCCCCATGCTCCCCCAAAGGTAGTCTCATCCATTTTCATGGGCGGTACGGCATCTGCAAATCATTAGTCCTAGAAGTAAAGATATGAATTATACATTATAGTATAAAGTAAAATATGTTCTTTATCAGAAAATAACACATAAGCATTCACGCATGCACACACACTCACAAGAACCACACAAGGTTAATAAAGAGTTAAGGAGGAAAGGTTGGATAGAGGAACAGTTTCAAGAGGCATGAAGTCTGTCTATTATATAACGAGACTGTGTTTCTACCTTTCAGACAAATCAGGGAGAACTGATTGTGAACACTTGAGTGGTGACTTTGAACATGTCTGAACCTGCATCCTTAGGAAGAGAAATGCTAGGAAAGAAGAAAAGTGGAAGGGAAGTTAAATGATAAGGGATTATTTTCCTCAGCCAAAATGCATTAAGATTTTGTCTGGAAATAAAGTCAGCTAAGGTGGAACTTATTAATTACAGGTTTAATAAGATAAACAGAATAAGGTCTCAGGATTAATTTGAAACAGACTGGAAGTGATTGAAAAATGCTGAAGAACAAGTTAAAGCCAAGCAAAAATGTGAGGCAATGGAATTCATGGCAGCATTGAATTATCCCAGTCTACCCACCTGTGGGAATGATGAATTTTCCAGTTCAAAATATCTGTAGGGTGTGAAGCTAAGGAAGACTGTGCTACAAGTATCTGAGGGCATACCCCTCACAGAAATGTGACAGCTCAGAAGTACACACCCTAAGGTGTCCCGTCTGACCATGTAAATCATCTTAACTGCTCTGAGGCCCTAACGAGCAGTGACTAAAGTTTTCAAGCTAAATTCTTTATGTATATATCCATTTAGTATACTTAGTTAACAAGCAAAACAAACAAAAACCCAAGGTTACATGGTTCAAAACCCACCAAGTAATTTGCTGTTTTCAGAAATTGTAATAACTAGTTCCTCAGGAAACATGGCAGTTTCCCCCTTCCTCACACTGAAGATGGCATTCAGCTAAAGACAAAAGTAAGCACAGTTAATTGGCAATCTATGGCCTCAATCCATCATCCTCATTAGTGTAACATAAATATCTGCATTTGGATATTGCCACAGCAGCACTATGTAACCTCTCATGCAGAATAGCAACATTGTGCAACACATGTCAAGGGTTGACTGCACAACACATGACACACAACCGCAATGTAAAGTATAGGATGTACAACCACAAAGCAAAGTGTAAGATGCACAATGTACAATTTGCAAAAACAAGGCACAGATGAACATGCTGTCTGTACAACTCTGCTTCCACTGCTGTCAGCAAAATACATCCATTGCACAGTGTGACTTTTGGCCCCACACACATAGAGTGACTTACACATGTGTCTGTCCCTAAGTGAATTCTGGCCTATGTTGCCAAGTGCACTGCAAACTTTCAAGCTTCATTGTTCTCTTCAATCTATGAAGTCTCAAAGTGTTCACCTCCTCATCCAGGTCTGCAAAAATCCCAAGCAAATCAAAATATTACATGGTTGCTTAGGAACATTTTCCTGGTCTTCTGCAGGGCTGGCTCCTACAAGATTGGTGCTGACTCCCAATTATTTTGAGAAAACAAAACAAGAAGAGAAGGTGAATTTCAGGCAGGTGTCAAGACATTTAATTACTGTACTGTGATTCCAGTTCCTGTTACCTTCAGGGACAAAAGCTGCAGGTACTTCTGTATACTTTTTTTTTCTTGGTGCTGAACTCCTTTGTTATTATCACTTCCTAATAATTTCACACGTTTTCCCATTTTTGCCCACTAAAAAAAAAAATCAAACCAATAAAAAGCAAAATTCTATCTGTTTTGGCTATGGCTCTGCACACTGTAAGGTTCTCAGAGTAAACTTTCAAACAGCCTAGGAAACACAACCGCAGAGTGCCGATGTGTCAAACAATGCAACTGGACATTTAAAAGGAAGCAAATATGATTAGAGAACTTCCTAGGCTTGAGCAGTCACAATCTGAAGAAAACCATGATAACAGTGGAATGACAGAGGGAGGTTCCTGCCAAAGTTTCTCTTCACTGCTTCCTGAAGAATACATTGCAGTGGAGACAGAAGCAATGCTACTGAGCCTATGAACTGTGATGTAACCCATGGAATGTAAGACCGCCTCCTGGGTGAAGGGCAGAGAACTATGTTCTGGGGTTAGAACTTGGAAACATTAGCTGTTTGGATTACAGCTGGCAAAATTCCCTAGCCAACAAAAAGCCAGTGGCTACACTAACTGTGGGGTCCTGGAAGTTATAGTCCAAACAAGTAACTTTCCCAAGATCTGTCTGTTTCTCCAGGTTTTGCCAGACATCTCTGTCCCTAGAGTCCTGATAACAACTTCTGTTTTTAAACTTCCAGTATAGCTCAAAGCCACAGGACTCATTGCTACCTGGCATGTCTCCTCATCTATCCAAAGGATTAACTTGTAATCAGTATATCTAGCACAACACTGACTTTTCTGTTTGGCCTCTGTATGTGTGCATTTTGTGGATGTGAATACTGGTTTACTTGCTGAAGCAATTCAGGTATGTTTTACTAATCCCTCTGCTTCCCCTGCAACAATCTCTGTCTTCCTCCACTTTGGTTCTTTCTGATCACCATTTTGAATAAACTGTAATCTGGATGACAATAGCTAATCTGACAGGGACCTCGGTAGGTACAAAATGGGGGTGCTCCCAGTCCCCAAAGTATTGTGAGTCCAGGAATATAACTCTGCCAGCACCCAAACAGTAGACCAAGGGGTTAGTGGGGATCAGCACACATGACAGTATGCACAAGGAAGAAAACTGAGTAGTTCTTAGAATTTCTTATTTCCTTGGTTTTTTCCTCTGTTGTTGCTGATGTGCCTTCAAGTCGTTTCTGACTTATGGTGACCCTAAAGTGAGCTTATTGCAGGGTTTTCTTGGCAAGGTTTGGTCAGAGAGGGTTTTCTGCTGCCTTCCTCTGAGGCTGAGAGAGTGTGACTTGCCCAAGGCCACCCAATGGGTTTCTATTGCTGAGCAGGGATTTTTAACTCTGGTCTCTTGGATTCCTAGCCCAACACTCAAACCACTACAGTGTGCTGGCTCTTGGGGAACCGTTTTCTTCACTTCTATATTACACACAATCACTTCTGAAGCAACCTTCTTAAGATCTCCCATGTTTAAAATCACGTCTACCATCTATGCAAAAGGTCTTCCAGCTCAGCACTTCCTTGTGTGATGGGAAGGAGATAGGGCAGATCAAACCCTAAATGCAACGCAGAAAAAATGCTACTTGATCACGTAAATGGCTGAAATACTTTCTTATCACCACCACCACCTCAGTTAATGCCCTTTGCAATCATAACTTAATCATGTTTATAGCAAAATACACCAGGAGTCTTTGGGTTTCTGAACACCACCATACCTCAGTATCAATAACTCCACCTTTGGGGGTTTTCATAAGTAAAAAAAGCCTTTGAGACGTAATTAATTGCTTGTGTATCTTGTATCCTGTTAATGCCAGCAAGAAAGACAAAGAAACCCATTTTTAACTGGGAGTATACTCTGGCCTAAATCTAATTGGCAGTTCTCACTAGAGAAAACCCACTGAATTATTAGAATTTACATAAGCATTGATTTACCAGGTTCCCACAGATCGATGATATTTACTGTAGTTGGGACTACAAATTGGATCTAGGCCATATTTCCAATACTGTAGAATTTACTGTATTTTTAAAAGGTTCAGCTTGCAACCTACTTTGAAACAGGACTTAAATAGAGCTACAGTCCATTTTCAGTGCCTGGTACATGTAAAGAGAGGGGTGCCTCAAAACATATACAGTACAGAGTATTGCTTAGCTCTCCCTCATCACTTAACAATCACACTACTTGCAGTTCTTCTGAGATTATTATTAAAGAGCCAGGTTTCTTGATCAAAGAAAGGAACTTTCTGATTGACTGCTTCTTTTTAAAATAAATGACTTTCAAAAACAACTTTCTAAAATATCTGAGGCAACAGACTAGGTGATTTGAACAGACTATCCAAACAGAAAAGCAAACAGACAAAAACCCAGATTACCCAAGACAATAACTGTGAAGGTTGCTGCTTCTTTCATAGTTTGTACAGCACTGTTGTTGTGTGCCTTTAGCTGATGGCAACCCAACAGAGAATCTATCATTGGTGTCTTCTTGTTCAGAGGTGGTTTGTCATTGCCTTCCTCTTAAGCTGAGAGAGTATGACTTGCCCAAGGCTACCCAGTAAGTTTCCATGGGAATCCTACCAGTCTAAACAGGATCCAGCACCAATCCACACTATTCAGAAGAAGGGGGGCCCAAAACGGCAAAAACAATGGGGTAAAAGCCTTTCATAGTTTTCCCCATACTTTTTCAAAAACTGCAAGGCTGATGGCGCATTTTTGCTCTTTTGGACTACTGAACAATAAAAAACACAATGGGAAACACAAAGCTGATTGGCCAGGTGAGAGAGGGTGCAGGGCTTGCTAGGAGGGCAAGCGCCCGCTGCCGCCATTTTGGATTTTAACCTTAGCGATCACTCACTAAAATGACAAAAAAAAGGATCAATATTTTCTGTTTTGCTTTGGAGAATCACTCTATTGCACCAGTGCACCTTGGGATGGTTTTAAAAAAAAACGGTGGCAGTAAAGCAAGGCTTACGGGAACTTCCAAGGCCAGAAAAACCATTTGGACTGGTAGACCATTTGGTCTGGTGAAAATTATGCCAAAAAATTACAAATCCGTGAACACGTAGACAAACAAGTTAAATCAATCAGGATTCTTAAAAGTCAGTAACTAGCTGGCACTCTGCCTGGCAGGCCTCTACAGAGGTTGTTGGAGCATCAGATGGGCACTGGTAATAATTTCTTACATCTGTGACTTGTATATGAATTCTACACTGTGGTGGGCTAGCTTGTCCCAACTTGGTGCCTTACAGTTGTTTTGGGCTACTTCTCCCCATCATCCTTGACCACAAGCCTTGTTGGCTGGTGCTGCTGGGACTTGTAGTCCAGCACATTCCAGGTTAGGAAAGCTGGTTTGGATCCTGAAGATGGGGATAAGGGATGGATGTAAGCTGTCTCATTCTAGCACTGATAGGTAGATTCCTAACTGTTGCTTTTAAATTTCAGCACCTTTGTTCTTTAGGTCACTGGCGGCAGAAAATTAGAATCCAGGCATAAATGCATAAAAACCAGGTTAAAACTTTATGTCTGAATAGGTGAGTAAAAGAGAAAAATAGGAATTTCATGATTAAAACAAAGGGAATTTTGCCAAAAGTGTTTACTATATATTGAGTTCACTGGATCTTAGAACACCTTCACACATTTACAAATGCTGCTCCAGTAGATATTTCCTGAACAAATATCTACTACATGGTCAGGATATACACACCATGTGGTACAAAACACAGGCATGTACATCAATCTTTATATGAGTGTGTATACATAAAGGGCTGCATCCAACCCAACATTAACAATGTAAGGACTTTTTCGGACACGATCGTTGATCGTGAGTAAAAATTGCACTCAAATGTCCCTGCGGTACCGCAACAGTACCGGCAGGGACAGGCGTCATCCGAAAGGGATGCCCTGCAGCGCTGCAGCCTCGCAACGTGGCGAGGCTGCTTGCGCTGCATTTTACTTGTCCGAAAAAGTCCTAAGAGTGTAAAAAGTGTTGTTCCTCTTACAGTATGAAGTGATAGCATGGCCCCAGAAGAACTAGCACAAGCAGGGCTAATCACGGGGAATTCATGCCCCCATAAGGGTTTTTAGACCAGCCTTTCTCAACTTTTTTACCCTGGTGGAAGCCTTGAAACAATTTTCAAGTCTCAGAGAACCCCGTCTAAAAATTGTATACAGTATCTACAGCTAAAAAAAGGGTTTTTTTTCCCCAATCTCAATATTAGGTGGAACCCCTATCAACCTCTTGTGGAACCCTAGGGTTGCAGGAAACCCTAGTTGAGAAACCATAGTTTAGACAGTCAAAATTAAAGCAGAGGGTTGGACACTTGTGCAAGGATGGAACTGGTGTTTTTGCAAGTGGCAAACCATTTTATCCAACTGGAATAACATTGCTGGGTACAACCAACACCAGCTTCTTAGAGGCGTGTAGTGCCAGGGTTGCCCTCCGCACTACTAACACCTCAGGCAGAATTGAAAAGAGAATATGAATCATAATTATAATTTTTACTATTAGGGTATTAAAAGGCAGATAACTAAAACTGAAGATGAGTTAAGAAGGGATGATGTAATTCTACCTACCACCACAACTGAATGACTATAAGGAAGTAGGAGGTTTTGTTATGTTATTGAGAATGTTATAATATGATACAGTATTAGCTAACACACACTGGAAACCACTTAGTGCCTTACACACTATAAAGCACTGTAGATGTGTAAAATGCTGTTGCTTAACAATTTGTAAGCTGCTCTGAGAACCTTCCTGGCTGAAGAGCGAGGTATAAATACCTAAATAAATAAATAAAATATGGTATGGTATGTTAGATGATGGATGTTAGCAGTTATACATTACTGTAGGAACCCCCTTATCTGCTGGGGATTGGTTCGGGGGGGGGCTTGGATATTGAAAACCGTGGATAATAGCGAAAGCCATTGAAAATAATGGGACTTCCAGTTTAAAATCTGAAGATGAGTTAAGAAGCGATGATGTAATTCTACCTACCACCACAACTGCATGACTATAAGGAAGTAGGAGGTTTTGTTATGCTATGTAGAATGTTATGATACGATACGATATGGTATTAGCTAACGCACATTGGAAACCGCTTAGTGCCTTGCACGCTATAAATAATAAAGTGGTGTAGATGTGTAAAATGCTGTTGCACAACCATTTATAAGCTGCCTTGCCTTGGAGGCAGTTGCCTTGGAGGACCTAGAAAATGGCTAGAGAGGACATACTTTCTAGGAAGACTCTATGGTAGGTGTGCTGTTTTGTGTCCAGTGGATAACTGAATCAATGGATAATGAATCAGTGGATAGGGGGGATCCTCCTGTATGTCTGTTTCTGTGTTGTAGATGTTGGCTTTCTTAAGATAAGTCCAATAAAAAAGTGTTTAAAAAACACCTCAGGCAGAATGCTCCTCATCCCAAACAAGTCGGCAGAGGGTGGCAACCTACTTCAAGGGATGCCTGTCTGGGTCCAAGCTATCCAACAAACCTCTCGCAGTTGCCCACCACCGCCACTCTCCCTGGGCTGGATGTTCAATGGGACTTTCCTCCGCCAGGTAAGTCCCTACCTGGAGCCCACGCGCGCATCTTCTCTCAGGGGCTCCAGAGCCGGCTGTGGGACGAGGGCGCAACAAGTCGCCAATTTGGCGGCAGCGCGGGGCGAGCGCAAGAGAGAGAGAGAGAGCGCACCTGTCTCTCTTGCGCTCGCCCCGCGCTGCCTTGTCCGCGGGGGCGTTGAGGCGCGGAGGAGGAGGAGGAAGAAGAAGAAGAAGAAGTGCTGAGGCGGCACCTACCAGCCTTTGCTTCTTGTTTTCAGACATGTTCCTGGCTCTCTCCCAACCCGGCAGCGACGGCTCCCTTCGCTACTTGTGGCGGCAGTGAGTGGAAGGGCTAGAAAGAGGCGGGCGAGTAGCAGCTCCCTCTTGTCCCGGCTGCTTGAGAGGCTGTGAGTGAAGATGAGGCGTGTGGTGAGGTGGGGAGGTATATGAGCTGAGGAGACACGTAGCACTTCCCTCCTGGCCCGCCTTCCTTCCCAGCCCCACGGCTCGCACTCCTCCTCCAGCTCCACCCCACAGACGGGGAGAGTTTGTGAGGGAAAGGGGAAAAGGAGACGAGGGGAGGTACAAGGAGAGGTGGGGAAACATGGTGGGAGAAAAGGGCTTCCTTGCGCGGTCGACCACCCACCCCCTTCCAGCCACCGCGGAAGGGAAAATCTCGCTGGCTTTTCTTTGAAAAAATTCTCCTTTCGCTCTATCACCCTTTCTCCCGCCTCGACAAATGGGGCTGCTTTTTTTTTTTTTTTTTTTTTTTGCGAGTCAGCCTGACCCGCAAAATTTGGTGAGGTGGAAGGTTGTCCTCCGATTTGGTGAGGTGGAAGGCTGTCCTCTGACCCTGAAGGGACAAAAGCGAAATGAAATCCCTCCCTTGAGCAACGAAGGGCCTTGACTTCTTTTCTTTTCTTTTCTTTTCTTTCTTTCTTTCTTTCTTTCTTTCTTTCTTTCTTTCTTTGTCGAGGGCTTTCGCAAGCATGAATGAAGTAAAAAAAAAAAAGAAGCGAATTTGCTGAATGAGGTTCTCTCTTTTTTAAAAACTTGTTAGCTTATGAAATCACGAGGAGATGGGGGGGGAAGGAAGCCAAAGAATATTCGAATAAATCAATATTTCCTTGGCAAAATTCGGGTTTTACGTCACTGGAGCTCTCCGTTCTTTTTCCCCCCTTCAGTTCACGTTGGCTTCCCTGCTTTCTCAACATTTGGATAACTTACAACCTCTGCTTTGAGAAAATGCAACAGGCATACAAAGAGAGGGAATTGAATTGGTCACACCAAAGGAAGGTAAACACAACAAGGTACCACAGCAAGAAAGGTAAAAGAGGTAGTGTTGCAGAAATCAGGATGTGATGGGGATTGGGGCCTGTTTTCTACCACAGTAGCATGTGACGAACAATTTTGTACACCTCCATTGAAAATCCGATTTCAAAGAGGATGCAACCGTGGTAGTCCCTTTCAGCATAAAAATGGAAGGAGGAGGAGGGTAGTGGGAATAATAAATTCCTCTAGCGTAGATGCTCCCTAAAATAAAGAGGGGGAAGGGGGAGAGGACTCTGATTGCTGTGGTTCTGCTCAGAGAAGGCCCCCATAAAAAGTAGATGTCCCAGATGCTTCCCTAGCTGTCAGCACACTTTCTGCCCGTTTAGGAAATTAGCCCTCGTAGCTGGGAAAGGAGGGAAAAGGCCAAGCGGATCCAGCTGCCACCATCATCAATCCTTTTCCAGCCTTGCATGTCATACATGAATTTGAGGCAAGGCTAGAGAGCAGGACTGGTGTAAGGAATTTTGGGGGGCCCATATGTTTATCTCAGGTCAATGTAACCTAACTCAACCGAAGCTATTCACAGTACAGGATATTCAGATTATTACTAATAATGTTTTTGCAGGAGGAGGATTACTACCGGGACCCCACAAAGATGGGGCCTCCTGCAGATGCTGATGCTGCTGGTGCCTTAAACCGGCCCTGCTAGAGAGACTTAAGGATCTGTGAAATGGTGAATGTATGGATTCATGCTGAGCACTATGCTTGGATTTCCACCATTCCACAGATCCTTGGTCTCTCTCCAGCCTTGTGTCTCTTACTTGAACGAGATGTGAGGCTAGAGAGAGACTGGGGATGTGTGAAATGACAGGAGGTGTGGATTTGTGCCATGCATTATACTTGGATTCAGGCCATTTCACAGATCCTCAGTCTCTCTTGAGCCTTGCATCTCATACATGACCAAGACACAAAGCTGGAGAGAGACTGAGGATTTGGGAGACAATGGAGCGGAAGTGCCATAGCTGCCATCGCCTTGAAGACAGAAGCAGGCAGCTAATGGTAAAAAGTTTCAGGTTTTGGAGGTTTTTGGATTTTGGATCTGGGAGGCTCAACCTGTAATAATCTATTGTGTTTTCCCCACCAGTGGTATTATTTTTCTGTGGTCGGATTGCATGCTCCTGTGAGGCAAGAGACTATGCTGGAAGGGTCTCTGATGTCAGACAGCTTGTGTTGAGGAGCAAGACTATATATGCCAAACAGCTACTGGGCAGCAGCAGTAATGGGGGGTGACAGAGGCAGAAAAACCAGCAGTGGCAATATAGCTAACACTTGTCAGTACTGTGCAGAAGAAATCAATGGTAAACCCCCTTTGAATGCCTTTTACCACAAAAACCCTATGTGGACACAATCCAAAATAATAATAATTAAAAAAAGATAGTGCCAGAAGATGAAACTCCTGATGGTACTCAGCAAGTTACTGGGATATTGTGAATAGCGCTGTGGCTAATGATGCAGCTAGACTCACGCTGAAAGGATATTCAGTTGTTGCTGTGCTCAGAGATTAGAGGAAAGTCTGAGGCTGCACAACACATATAGGAACATGGATGTAAGAAGCATGAATCAGGAAGCTAGACATAGTGAAACAACAAATAGAACATATAAACATGGCAATACTTGGGGTGAATGAGCTAAAATGGACAGGAATGGAACATTTTGAGTCAGATAATTATAGTGTTTTACTCAGGAAATTACTCAGGAAATGAAAATCTCAGAAGAAATGGGGTGGCATAGTGAGGAAGCATGTAGCAAAAACAGTCAAAGGATATAAAGCAAAGCCTGACTGAATCTTATCAATAAGACTTCAGGGGAAATCCATCAATATAACCATAATCTAAGTGTATGCTTTACTACAGAGGCAGAAGAAAAAGAAATTGAAAAATTATGTGCTGGAATCCAGGGGGAAGTTGATCACACACCAAAACAGGACTTCTTGTTAATCATAGGCAATTGGAATACAAAGTAGAAAACAGAGTGGAATCCATGATTGTAGGAAAATACGGCCTAAGATCAAGAAATGAAGCAGGAGACCAACTGATTGAATTTTGCAAGGCCAACATTTTGTCCATCACAGACACATCCTTCAAGCAACCCAAGAGGCAACTGTATACATAGATATCACCAGATGGCCAATATAAAAATTAAATGAACTGCATAATTAGAAGCAGAAGATGGAGAAGCTCCATTCTGTTTGCAAAACAAGATCAGGAGAACAATGTGGCACTGACCGTGACTGCTAATATAAAAAATTAGAGTAACGCTAAAGAAGAACATTAAACTAATCATCATGTGAAATACAACCTGAAGAACATCCCCATAGAATTTAAAGATAATATAAAAATAGATTTGCACTATCAAGCCTAATTGACCAGGAACCAAAAGAACTCTGGACTGAAGCCAAGGACATTGTCAGGGAAGAATACAAAAATACACTACAGTTGTCCCTCCACATTCGCGGGGGTTAGGGTCTTGAGACCCCGTGAATGTGGAAAAACTGTGAATAAAAAAGCTGCTCCCGCAACACACACACACCCGTGGGAGGGAGGGAGGGAGACTGGCCTCCCTCCCTCCTTAGGGCTTCCTCCTTAGAAGCCCCAGAGCCCCCTCAGTAAGGCTGGGGAAGGCAGGTGAGAGGGAAGCTGACCAGCCTCTCTGCAGCCTTCCTGAGGAGAAGGCAGCGGGAGGGAGGGAAGCTGCCCTGCCTCTCCCTGGCCTTCCTGAGGGGACTCTGGGTCTTAGAAGCCCTGGAGCCCCCTCAGGAAGGCCAGGGAAGGCAGCAGGCAGGTGGGAGTGAAGCTGCCCAGCCTCTCCCTGGCCTTCCTGAGGGGACTCTGAGCCTTAGAAGCTCTGGAGCCCCCTCAGGAAGGCCGTGGAAGGCAGTGGGAGGGAGGGAAGCCGCCCGGCCTCTCCCCAGCCTTCCTGAGGGGACTCCGGGGCTTAGAAGCCCTGGAGCCACCTCGGGAAGGTGCGGGTGGGAGGTTGCCCCACGTCTTGCCAGCCTTCCTGAGGGGGCTCGGGGCTAAACCGCAAATAATCAAAACCATGAGTGTGAAAGCCACGAATGTGGAGGGGCAACTGTATCTTCAGTCAAAAAGAAAGAGAAGCCTCAATGGATGACAGTGGAAACTCTTCAAGCAATTAAGGATAGATGAGAAGCAAAAGTAAAAGGTGACAGAAATAGGGTGAGAACTCTGAATGCAAATGTTCAGTGACTTGTGCACAGCGATAAGGGGAACTGCTATAATGGTCAATGCAGGGAATAGAAGATGACAACAAAAAAGGAAGAACAAGAGATTTCTTCCACAAGATCCAAGAACTCAAAGGGAAATTTAAACTAAAAGTGGGGATGCTATATGACCAGCAGAGGAATAAATTACATGACCAAGTAGAAACAGAAAGGCAATGGAAACAATACACTGAAGAACTATATAAAAGAAATGAAAGGATGACAGATTCATTCAAGGAAGAAACATTAGAAGATGAACTTATATTTTTGGAAAGTGGAATGGAAGCTGCACTCACAGCACTTGGGAGAAATAAGTCACCAGGGATAAATGGCATATCAATAGAGTTGCTTCAAGCTACAGAGACAGAATCTACTCTAGTTCTAACTAAAATCGGTCAACAAATGTGGGAAACAAAATAATGTCCCCAAAACACTCAATATGCATCCCAGTCCCCAAGAAAGGGGACACCAGGGATTGCAGTAACCACAGAACCATTGCATTAATCTCCCATGCAAGCAAAGTGATGCTCAAAATTCTAAAACAAAGACTTTGACCATATATGGAGCAAGAAATGCCAGATGTCCAAGCTGGGTTCAGGAAAGGAAGAGGCATTAGGGATCATATTGTAAACATACATTGGATAATGGATTGCACCAAAGAATTTCAGAAGAAAATCAGTCTGCACTTTATAGATTATAGCAAAGCCTTTGATTGTGTAGATCGTGGAAAAACTGTGGCTCACTCTTAAATGTTAAAATGTTGATGTGCCACAACATTTGATTGTCTTGACGTGTAACCTGTAAGATTAATACATATGTCAGCCCCATGTCAATACCATTTAAACCACGTAAAGCCAATTTATTCTATGTTATACCTTAATCTTAACACGAGTCCCCTCCCAATGTTGACAAAATACAAATTGAAGCAAGCCCATCACACTTAGCAATGCATACTTTAGATGTGGTTTCCCACCACAGTCTCCTCAATGATCAATTGCCAATATTTTCCCCCAATCTCATCCTTTTATCTTTTTCATCACAGCTTCACATTCCCATTCATAATTCATACTTCCAAAGCCCTCCTCATCCAGCTGCTTACTAGTATTTTCCTCATCATCTGATGTCAATGTTGTACACTCTATGCCATCTCCCCTTCCATCTTCCAGTAATATGATTTTAGATTCCTCATCTGATATCAACATTAGATCTTCTTCATTTTCCTTCCCATCCTCTGGCAATATATTTTGCAATTCTACACCATCCAGATGCTGATATAATTTTACCTCTTCCTCAATATGTGCCTCAGGTTGTTCAGAACATTCAGTGTCTTGAAATATCCAAGTCTCAGCTCTAAAAGACTTTGATATGGAATTTAACATTCCTCTTATTTCTCTCATTTCCCCAAGCGCTACTTCAAAGAAAATTGACTCTTCTGGGCATGAAAGTGTGCCCCCCTCCTTTCTTGCAACACAGACATTTCTCCGCTTCTGCAACTGAAATACCTGGTAAACAATAATCAACCTTATTAATTGTTTACTTTGTTCAGTCCAGTGCCTCCTTTTGACAAAACAAATGCAGTTTCTCAGATGTCTCCATTTTGTAATCCAAAATTAATAAGTCAACGTTAATTAAATCCATTATGAAAAAGTTCAATAAATCTTTCATATATCATTTTTGCTGATCCTTTTACTCATTGCAAACTTTGTTGTTTCCAATTCTAGTTAAACTTTTTGCCAGTAAAGAGTACAACCAAAACAAAATTTTAATCAAATCTTTCCTAATTTCTAAAAGAAGGCAGTTTACGGAGACAAAAGTATCACAGCTGAGTCCAAGATTTCTTTAATTCCAAAGGCTAGGAAATGAAGCGTAGAAAACTAGAAATTAAATAAAGAAAGAGAAGCTTTTGGGTCCAGTGTCCATAAAGAGATTCTCGGCCCTTCAGGCTTGCAGATGGTGGTTGGGCCTGCTGAAATACCATCCCCATCCCCAAAGTAGTTTTGCTGACTGCTTCTTGCAGTCTCTGCAGCATCGTCTGAGTTGTAGGACCCTTGTGGGAGTCCTTTTGATCTTTCCCCGATCGAGAAGATAATTGCTGACTGGAGTATCTCTAGTCAGTAAAAAAGCTACCATTGCTTCTTTCCCTGCAGATCCATACAAAAGTGAAAGCTTCAACCTGCTATCTTCTCCCAGAAATTGCTGCTGCTCTCTTAATGAAAAATGTCACCCACAAGCCAACCTTGGTGCCAGTCACACGACAGAAATTGTCGCGTTGCCTACCGGGACAAAGTGATCACGAATCCGCCCCTCGCTGTTTATACGATTTATGTCTCTGATATGGATATCCCGTGTGGTCCCGTGACTGATATTTACACGTCCATAGTTCCGGTTTTGTTTAGGTTTAAATTTTTTTTTTTTTGGCTGTCAATCAAAGATGCGATTACTCGTGTTTTCACAACCTCGGTGATGCACTTCCCTTAGAGTTCCGTGCCACGAGCAATGCTATTGGCTGGCTGGGGGGGGTGGAGAGAGGGGGGCAGAGGTTTGTTATTCCCCCTTTGCTTCTTGAACATTTTAACCCCTTCAGAAGAGACAGAAAGCATTTTGAAAGATCCTGATAGATCTTTCGCTCAGGGCTTTCGTTTTGAAATCAAGCAGAGTGCTTTTAAAGCCAGCTGAGTGCTTTCCTTTTGAAATCAAGCGCTTGGTTTTCACCTTGGCTTTTTAAAATATTAACCCCTACAGCAGGCTGCAGAGATTTCAAGAGGCTATAGGCAGGCGTTTTGAAAGACACAAACACAGAGATGGGGAATTAAAGAGTGCTAATTCGCTCAGAGGCTTGAATATTTTAATGTGCCAGGGAGGTGACCAAGCTACTACGATCTCTCTGTAACAGGCAGTTGAGGAAAAGGTAAAGCTGAAGGGTTTGCAGTGTAGAAATCCAATTAAAAAGGTGATTGAGTACACGCGCGCGCACGCGCGCACAGACATCAACCTTCGTGCAGCTGGAAGGGATGCCTTTGTTTTCGGCTGGTGAGGCTGGATCTGTTGAACGGGTGACTGACCCCTCCTTTTCTGGTCCCTGAGCTCTAAGCCCGCCCCCAGTCACCATTTCCGGTCATCCCAGTACCGAGACTTTTTGTCCCACGCTGTTTACATTTCCGATTTTCCGAATCCTCCAGTGACTTTTTTAAAAACCGGCACAACCTGCGGGACTGGAAGTCCCGCAGGTTGAGGGATAAAAGGTGGCCCCCCTTCCGAAAATCATGTACCCGACCTGACGTACGTGTAAACTGCCAGGGATCGACACGAATTCTTCCCAGGACATTTTCATCGTGTAAACGGCCCCCTTGTCTCTTTTCTCACCTCAGTTCTAGTGAAGAAGTGCTGGGAAAAACATGGACACTTGAAGAGCCAGTGCCTCTGTCTATGCATCTCCATATATTGATTTCTTGCAGGCCTACTGTGGGCAGCATTTAGAGCACAAGAAGTTACTGTGGAAAATGCAGGAACCTCTTACAGTATCAGGAAACTCTTCTATCAAAGTGTCAGTTTCTTACTCTTGCTTTGTCCTACATTCATTAGTTGGAGATAGGGTGGGATATATTTGCTTTGGAGGGGACCAAACAGGTGATGGTGGTCTTGATGTGTAGGTATTTCAAGTATAAGGCCCAAGGAATTACTTTGGTATATATTAACATTTTGTATGTATACAAATTGCAGTTTTCATTTTATGCAAAAATTGTATTATGCAATTTTGTGTAACTAGGAGAGGAATTCATGACACCTTGCCCTTCTTATTGTCATGTGTGTAAATAGTGTTATAGTGAGTGGGTGGAACAAGCATGCGCCATCTAGGTCATTGTACTAAAATAAACCCTTTGAACAGATCAGGCAATTATACTATCACCCTATTTATGTAATATAGAAAAAGAACATGACTATAAGTGGCCTGTAGTATAGATAAGAAAACATCAAACCTAGCTATAAAATGTGAACCAATGGAACAGTGTTATGGACAAAATTTCCATTAACTCATAAATCGTGTGGACCGGTCAAATAACTGTGCACATTTAGAGCACAGTCCATTGGGAATATCTGCTACAAGACCACTTATTGCAGTATAGTGATCAATTACAATATTGAGCTAGAAGAACCAACAGCTATTTAAACATCATAAAGGAAAGTGAAATGAAAGCAACCTGTCTGTGATCAAGGACTGGCCTCAAGAGGCAAAGGGCTGGTCTGCATTTTCATTTTAAAACTAGGTGTACCAGGAACATGCATCTTGATTTTAAAAAATAATTGTGCTACCCGAAACCTCCTAGAAGGTTCCCAAACTCTGCCTTAACCTTCACTTCCAGGGCGAAGAAATGGCACAGGTCCAGTGACCATCAGGACTTCTGGATTTATAAGATTTAGGATGCTCTAGAACCTGTAAGTTTCCTGTGCATGTCCTATTGGACAGGTACACTCCCAAATAGATATAGATAGGTAGGAAGCCTTTCCAAAAGCAGCATTCTTTTTGTTCTTGGGAGGGCAACCTATAGCCTTCTATATATAGTTTTAACTACAGCTCCTATCATCCAAGATAATTGGCTAGATTTAATGGAAGTTGCAGTCTAACAGCATCTGTAGAGAAACAGATTGTTGTTGTTATCTTTATTTATATCCTGCCTTTTCCCCAAAATTGGGTTCCCAACCATTGACATACTCTCTTCCTCAAAGCATGGGAATTAAATATACTGTAATTGCTTTTGAACAAATACCAGCTGTTTGTTAAAAACAGTAGCTGAAACTCACTAAAACTCACCAAAATGAAAATCATTTTAAAAGAAAGTCAGTGACTTTATTGTTGAAATAAAGCACAGGCAACGATTCTGACCCATTAAAGGGGAAATCCCCAATCTGCAGCTGCCTTCATTTGACTGAATGAAAATGTCACAAAATAGAGCACAAAATTTCAAGTCCTCCAGAACTTTTAATTAGACAAGAAGTTGCACGAAAGTGGAATGGGAGAGAAAAAGCTGACACAGAGGTAGTCTCTTTACAGTCTGCAGCTGTCTACAAACCTCCTGCATTCCAGCTCAAGATGGATAGAAACGGCAGTCTTAAGAATGACTTAACACCACTTCATGTTCTTTTAGTGGCCTGAGATATTTCATGTTGAACAAATAAAACCTGGCTCACTGATATCACAATACAACTTATTTATTGAAATAATGAATCTTGACAATAATGAGGATTAGTGGTACAGATTAGTACAGGTTCTCCAATTTGTGACAATGAGTTTCTCTTATGTCAAGAAATCCTATACGGGCTCAATCAGGTATTAGTCAGATTACATTGGCTGGGTGGAAAAGTTGATGTCTGTTCCTTCTCTGTCCTGCTGGATTCTAGCAGCCCACATTTTGTCATAAAAGAGGAAGGCAAAAAGATATGTATTGGAAAAGGAGCAGATTCAAAAACAAATTCAACTAAATTCTGTGGGACTTTGTATACCATTTTGTTCTTCTACCTGTTTGGATACACAAATGCACAAACCCTTGTTATTTTTCCATCCTTGCTCTTGCAGCCTTACTTTTACTGAATTGTGTCCAAGATTCATCCATCCCAAATATTTAATCTGCATCTCTTGCATTACTACCCTGCAAGTGTCTGCCACTTTAAATGTTGTGTTTTCTACTCAGTCCTGGTATTGCTGCTTATCAAGGCTCAATAATGTGCATATTCTAAACTTCCATAATTAATCTATACCCTGTATTCAATAAGAAGTGTTCATAGTATAGTTTATTCACTACTTGACTCACAATAATCCGGTCCTATCATATTTTCTGTTGAAGGCTTCAGTGCTGTCTTGAAGAAAGTATGTACAAATCCATAAAAGGAAGATAAAGAGGTTGTGTTTGATTCAGATTAAGTTTAATCTAGGTCTGATTGAAATGAATGGGAAATATTAATTTTGATAGAAGTCTCACTAATTTCAGTAAGAGCTGTGTTCAACCCATTGACAAGGATTTTATAACTCCTTCAAAATACCACATTGCTTTCTTATATAAAACAACTAGGCTAGATCTTTATTCTATCCTCTCTTGAACTCACTCCAGAAATCCACACTGTGCCAGGACTTTATTACTAGAGCAAGGATATCAGAATCCTTCCTGAAATTGTTAACCCAGTACAGTTAGCCCTCCATGTCCACAGATTCTGCATCCATGGATTCAACTATCTACAGCTTGAAAATATTCTCATCTCCCCCACAAAAAAATCCCAAAAGCAAACCTTAATTTTGCCATTGTATATAAGGGACACCATTGTATGTAATGGGACTTGAACATCTACAGATTTTGGTATCCACAGGGATCTTGGGACCAAACCCCAGCCCAAGGGCCTACTGTAATTTACTCCGATGCAGTAACATTTATAGTTTAATCATCAGCTGGGGTTATAAAATGATTTTGGGATTTTTAAAATCCAAGGCTTTGTTCTCATAGTCTGCTCAAACTGGGTTTGTTGTCTGAATTCTGAGTGCTCTAAAAACTTTACCTAGTTGTACCAACAATTTCTAATGTATTTATATGAACAATGAAATTGTAATGAAAATAGCAGAAAGTAAGCAGATTCTCTTCTCTTTCCAGAAAGAATTTGAAGCAAGTGATCCTTATCATCTAGAATTGGTGGTAGACCAAATGAAGATTGGCATGTTCAGGTGAGACCACAAATATTCAGTGATGGGACATTTTATTATTTGCTATGACTTTATACCATTTGTCCCCCACTGGGCAACTGGAAAGGCCCTCAAGGAAACTCACATTTCAATTTTTTTGAAAAGCCAAGACAGTCCCTGTTCTCAGGTGTACAATCTAAAACCCTACTGGTTTTTCAGTTTATTGTACAATCTAAAAAGACAGCACAAAAGGAAAAATGGATGGGAAGGGGAGAGTAATTTACAAGAGTGTTATGAGGTTCCTCTGTCTGGTGGAATAGCTGCTGGATGACAACCGAGAAAAGGAAAAGCCTGATGT
Source organism: Gambelia wislizenii (assembly GCA_030847615.1). Classification (NCBI taxonomy): domain Eukaryota; kingdom Metazoa; phylum Chordata; class Lepidosauria; order Squamata; family Crotaphytidae; genus Gambelia; species Gambelia wislizenii. The sequence goes on from JAUMIR010000003.1 coordinate 120,560,149, forward strand.
TCCTCAGAATGGTTGACGGTCTCTTCTCAAAAAGAAAGGCCTTTAGACAGATGGGAAAGACAGACCAGACTTGACTATCTTTTACAGAAAGCTGTGGGCATCACATTAATAAATACCATACTGAGAGCTGTTCATATCTTTAGGATCAGTCTGTTAGTGTGGGGTTTTTTTAAAGCGAAGAGAATAGCAACTGTTTCCAGGCTTTTAGGAGTATGCTAGCAGCAGTTTTGAGCAGCAGGTTCCCCACAAGTGTTGTTTATTCTATTTTTGTCTACCTCAATTTTCCAGACACAAATTACCCAAAAAGGCTTACAGCCAAATTAAAAACAAGCAAATAAATAGGGAAATTAAAAATCTAAAAGCCATAGTGGACAGGTAGATAATAAGTATCACAGCAGAATATAAACTGACAGTAACATACACTTTTGGGAGACCGAAGGCCTGCAAAAAGGCCTTCAACTTTGCATGGAATGCCATGGAGTGCCATCACATGATGAGCCAAATATCTTTCCCTTGAAGAGGTACAGTGATATAGAGAACTGAAGAGAACTGCCCTGGCTTCCTGCCAAATGAACCTCTGGAACAGAGTGGACACATAGTGGGGCCAATGACCACAAGGAAGAGGCAGGTTAATCTGATAAGAGGATTCTTCCAGTTGTCCTTGTTCCAATCCATCTGGTCCTTTGGAGGCCACAACCAGCACATTAAACTGGGATTGGAAACAGATTGTCAGCCAATGAAGATGATTTAATGAAGAAGATCCATGTTTGTGAGAGAGAACTGGCCCTGGTCAAAAGCCTTGCAGCCTTCACAGTTTATTCCAGTTGAAATATCTGGAAAATTGTTACAACAGCCCAAGGTAAAGAGCTTTAAAGTAATCCAATCTTGATATAACTAAGGCATGTGTGACCATGGCTAAGTCTACCTTCTCCAGAAATGTATGCAGATAGGGGGAGAGGGAGCAGATGTCATCACCAGTGGTATGGTGGAACCAGGGTTCAGAGAGTCAAGGTCAGGGACTTTTTGATGAGCAGGAACTATGGCATCAGCTGCCACCACCACCACAATGGACTCCCCTGTTCCCTTGAGTCTTGTTGCAATCCCCACCATAGCTGGAGTGGAAACAGGGCTTCCCAGCAACAATGCATTGTTATGAACTACCCCTGTCACAATCCACAATATTTGCAGGTGAGCAAGACCCAACAACTTCACAAAACACCTTTTCCTGATGGAGATAAGTGATGCTAAAAATGGTGCTCATGTATGTGTACATATGTGTACATACAAACGTGCCTATCTATCTATCTATCTATCTATCCATCCAGTTATCCATCCAGCTTCTGCATTTTGAACTCTCCTTCAGGATGTCACTGTAGGAGCTGACATGATACAGTCCTGCGCTTATAAATTCATTACTACACCACTGGCCATCACTAGAGTCCCCTCCTATCCTCCTAACCAAGTGACTTAGTAGGAGTGATGCTTGATTACTGCACGCATAGGCTACCTAGCTACTTTGCCTAGTTGCCTCCTCCTCAGATGTCCATAAGCATCACCACAGGGAAAGGCCCCAGACTATGTAAGCAGACAAGGAGGCAGCCACTCCACTCCATGCTATCCTGCAGGTACCATGCATTGCCTAGCTCACATGATGCATGCTGGTAGGCCCTAGCATTGCTGAATTGCAGCATCCTTTTGAACAGCAAGCAAGCACCAAACAGTGAAAGAAATGAGCAACAGTGAGGTGTTGGGAGTCCAGAGCTATGTTGGGAGTACAGAGCCACCAACATTTCACCAATGAAAGTCAGGACATGTGGCCAAGCAACATCATAATGTGGTCAAAATGGCAAAAATTATTAATAAGGAAGAATCTAGGTAGGCTCCAGCAGTTTGCTTTTGCCTGTGTCTACAGAGAAAGTCAAGATTCTGCCCCCTCCTTTCTTCTTACTGAGTCAATTGTGTGCAGACTACCTTTGCACTTTGAACTCAGTTTGCAACAATTGAAGTAAGCCAAGGACAAAGAAGGAAAGTGGTAGGAAGAGAAAGAAAATAGGATCTTTTAAAAGCAGGCAGAAAACCAGGATGACAGAGGATTAATCAGGACTGTCCCTGCCAGCATTTGGATGGTATGGTGTATTATACCACCTCCCATGAACTGCCTAAGGTAGGTTTCCATACTTAGGTATGATAGAGCATGCTGCCCCAGTCATAACATTGGGATAAGATAATACTTGGCTCCTGTATGTGGTGGGGGAAAGCATGAACTTATTTCTATCAGGCAGCAAAACCCCTTGAGCCAGGCCCACAGAGCGTGCATCAACCTCCGATGAGCAAAGACTCCCCTGGACACAACAGCCACCTGGACAATAACAGAACTCTGAAGCACTGATAAACTGCATACCTGATTCTTACAGCAGACCAGCCCCATCCAACGAAGACTCTCCTGTTATTGCCAGAGCTGCCTTCTCCTAAGGTATCAGTGAAGAAATCAGATATTAGCATTGCTGTAGTGAGGCAGAAGTGTGTCCACTTCCAAGCAAAAGGCTTAGCAAAGACTGTTCAATCCAATGTATACCTTATTTTATTCAAGGAAAAAGGTTAGCAAAGACTGTTAAGTCTAATTCATGTCTTTCTTCTCCAAGAAAAAGTATTAACAAAAATGCCCAGTTCAATTTAAGTCTCGTTTCATGTGCAAAAAAATTGACCAGATCATGAAAATTCCAATGCAAATATTTCAGGTCTGTGCCCCTATTTCAGGTCTGTGTCCTAGAAGAAAGAGAGGAGAACAACACCCCTGCAGTGTAGTCAGTGCTCACAGATTAGAGGTGAGGTAGGGCAGTTTGGGTTTGCATCCAATCCCCACCCATTTAAAAAATTGCAGAAGTTGTACTAAAGGTCAGTCTTTTTTAGTGCCCCCCCAGCCCCACTGAGTTTCTAGCAACCCAACCTCAGTACTCAGTTGCATGTAGAAGTCCTGATCTCTGTTAATGCAAATGCTGATACACATGACACCTTTAAATGTTTTAAAGTATCTTAAAATAACATAAAACAAGACTTGAGGTAGGAATTCCTGCTTCTTTGCTGCTTCCCTTTGTGGGGGGAAGGGATACCTGCTACCAAATCACAGCTATGATAAAATCCTGGATTTCTCCATTGATTTCTATGGACAGCTCTTGTTTCTGCACTGGGGAAGAGAAGAAACCTGCACATGTTAGTCCAGTTATTTCTCTGTCTGTAACAGACTCATGAGCATGGTCTTTGTTACTGATGATTGCTTCTCATCTTTGAGATGCCAGCAGTCCCAGCTAGGGCTGACCCTACCTCTAGGCAGTATCAGGTAGTCATTTCAGGCTGTAAAAGTTGGGAGGTGGCAACAAGGTGTTGGAGCAGATTGCTGTCTTGCCCTTTCCACACTAACCTGCTGCCTCCCAGTATGGTGAAAGATGCTGTCCTATCACAGTGTTTTTCAGTAGCTAGTACATTCAACATTTGTACATAGAATGGGAAGGTTGGATGCCATCTTGTCTTTCAATTCAACTCAGGAAACAAGATGTCTTGGGTCAGCCCCAATACCAGTGGGTAACCAATGTGATGACTTGCTTCCTGATGACTGGGGGATTGATATGAGCAAACAGTTGTCCTCCTGCCTCTATTTAACTTAAAAGTGTGGACTGACTATGTGACGAATGTTGCTGTCCTTGAGCAAGCAGGGATCACCAGCATTGAGGCCATGATATTGAGAACACAGCTGCGCTGGGCAGGGCATGTTTCTAGGATGGAGGACCATCGCCTCCCCAAATTAGTATTCTACGGTGAACTCGCCATGGGTCAGAGTAAGAGGGGCGCTCCAAAAAAGCGATACAAGGACTCCCTGAAACAACACCTCAGGCTCGGCCAAATTGATCACCAACAATGGTCCGCCCTGGCCTCACATCAGGAGGCATGGAGACGCACTATCCACAATGCTGCAGCCTTATTTGAGAACTCACGCTGAACAAGTCTTGAAGAGAAACGACAACGCAGAAAGAATCACAACCCAGAAACATCACCCAAGGAGACCTTCTGCTGTGCTTTCTGCAACTGGACTTGTTTATCTCGAATTGGCCTTTTTAGTCATCAGCGCGCTTGCAGTAGGCGTGGGATGAGTCCTTCCTGAATCTTCATTTGCAAAGAGAAGCCAGAGAGAGAGAGAGTGGGGGGTAAGCTATTACCACCACTACTGTGAAATTTTGACTTTTTGGAATATTTGATCAAGGTCAAACAATAACAGCTGCCATATAAGATCAATAACTGAATTGCCCTCTTATCCTGGAGATATATCTGAGAACAAAATATGTACTTGGGATAAATTGTCTTCCAAAGATAGAGTATTCCTGTCCTAAAGTTTGCGGCAGTAGTTCTTGCCCATAATAATCAAACACAGAGCATACTACTAGGATAGCAAGATTCTGGGAATTGCACATCTTGAGGCTACCTAGCGGATGGTTCCTGAGGCTTTTGCAAATGACTGGCTTGTCACTGCGTATTTTGTTCACTGTAGAAAATATCTCCACCCCCACCTCCAGTCCCCCCCCCCGCCCACACACTCTGAAATGTTAAATAAAACTTGAGTGTATTTGAAGAACCCTTTGCATTCCATGGCACCTGCAGCTAAAACATAGCTAAAATGTTTAGCTTATGAAATTAGAATGTAAATTATGTTCATGTTTGAGAAGAATATCCTTTTGTATTCTCATTCTCAAAAGAAGCAAAATTAAGATTTCAGATCTTATGTGGTTTGTTGTTTTTTTTTTTGCATTCCAAAAAAGTAAATATTCCAAATTCAGATTTGCAGTTCATCTATCATAAAATTGTTGGATTAAAATATATAGGCTTACATAAAGATACTGAAACTGCATCTCATATTAAGATTAGAAGGAAACAGTCAGATTTCCTAGCTCCACCTTCCCAACCAGCTCCCCTCCAAATCTGTTGTACTATAATATCTGTAATTCCACAACCATGCTTTAACACAATAGTTTAACACATTTTGGAGGCACCAGGATGGAAAAGAGTAATGTACCAATGTTGCCGCATTTTAAAAATTGGAAATTGTATTGTTATCATATAATCCACTTAGATTACATTTTAGATCAGAATATAAATTGCAGTACAAAAGTTTATGAGTCAGGGTGTCAGACAGCCCTCTCTTACATGGGCACAGTCTGTGCTGAAAGTGAATTCTCAGAAATCTTCCCTGGCATACTGCTGTGGGTAGAACATTGAACTTTGCATGGATGAATGCTCTGTGAACTTGGGTATTCTTACAAGAGACAAAACAGGAAAGTAGAGTGCCATAACAAGGTAGCCATCCATGAAGCATGGGGAGCAGGTTCTATTGCCCGATGTGTATAGATCTTGTGTTTCATTGACAGATTATCTTTGGGTAATGGCTTTAAATTTTAGAGTCTAAATGCTTGATTTTGCTCAAGCATTTAAAGGGGCACAAATAGAGCATCAATCAAATTAATTTTAGAAGTAATAGTAAGAGACCATTTATTGCAGTATGAATCTGTTGGCATAACACATACAAGGCTAGCCATTGTAACTTCCACTATGATTAAAATGTTGGTGTCTTGAGGCTACAAATGGTCAGCAATGACAATAAAAAATGACACAGAAATCATTGTTTAAGGGGATATCTTACCCGCATCCCTAATGGAGGAGAAACAATCACAAATACCCAAGAGACAATAGACAGTACTGGATTGGCAAAAATAAGTTTGGGTGGCGGGGGATGGACTTCCAGTTCTCCCACTGTTCCTTCTAGTCATGGTCCTAATCTTTACCCAGCTATCGCTTCCTAGGAGTCCTGGAAACTGTGCTGCACTCCTTTCCTCTGACATCAAGGCTTCATAGTTCCAAAGGAAGCAAGATGAGGAATAATAAAAATAATAATTTTAATTTTTTACCAAAGTATTTGCTTATTGTGTCTCACCCTGCTAGGGCCCCTGGCAGGGTGTTTGTCTATGTACATTCAAGTCACCTGTTGACTTATCAAAACCTCATGAATTTCATGGGCAACGAATTACTCAGAGGTGGTTTGTCAGTTCCTTCCTCTGAAATATAGCCTAGAGCACCTGGTGTTCACTGGTGGTCTCCCATTCACATACTAACCAGGGTTGTCCCTGCTTAGCTACCAGGATCAGATAGAATCTGGTGCCTTTAGGGTATTTAGGTGGTGGTTGACATGATATACAATATATAAAAACAGATAAAAGCACTATTTAAAGACAAATCAACACACTATTTTTAAAGGCCATACCAAACAGTGGGAATTTCAGTGGGGAGGGGGCCAACATGACATCCCTTGGGAGAGAGTTCCAAAACTGAGGTGTTGCCATAAAAAACTCTGTTGTTACCCTAAGAGGTGGGGGGGGCTCCTTTGAGACCCACCATTATATCAAAATCTAGTTGGGGGAATTATTATTAGCTCAAATGGACAGCTGCGAGCGGTGGATAACTTTGGAATCTTTTCACCTATGTATGCCAATACTAACTGCAGAGAACTCGAGGTCAAAGTGAAATAAAATGTTTTTACTGGAAATAATACAAAAAGCATTCATACATGCAATACATGTTCACAAGAACCACACAAGGCTATCAGAGAGTAAGGGAGAAAGGTTGGATAGATGAATAGATTTGGGAAATAGGGTGATAGTTACTAGTCTTGAAGAACAGAATTTCAAAGTACTCAGACAGAAGTCTGAGGCTGGCACTGGAAGTTCCAGTCTGAGGGCGTGCTACTAAAGAGAGTGCCTGGTCTGGTCCACAGTGGCACACCTTACTATTGTTGGAGGACTAATATTTATATTCTGCTTCATATCCTGAAGGGGTTACTTTGGCTAGGATAAAGCATTAGATGGGTTGCCCACCAAGTAACAAAGGAAACCAAAATTTAGCTAATGGCTGTTAATGGCTGGGAGACTGGAATTGATGGGTTTATGACAACCTCCCATTGCAGGACAGGAGGGAGTTCTGAGGGGATATTTCCTTGGGATTGCAGTTGGAAAGGTCACTTGATTGTTTTAGTAGTTGTGAGGGACCTATGAAGGAATTAGCACATACCTCCTTAATGGTTTTCTTTACCGGGGCTTCCGCTCAATCCTAGTTTGGGCTTGCTTGCTAAAATATTTCTAAGATACCTTTCCAGGTCCTTGTGACCTCCACCTGATCTCCTTTTGGATCACCCTGGTGTACTTGACCCCTTTGAAGTATCCAATGCTTCCAGTTATGAAATATTACAGGAAGGGGGTAGTAGGGCATGCTAACACTGTCTCATGTGCTTGCCATCTTAGCCTCTCAGTTAGTGCAAGCAACTCTCCCTGACTGTAAAACACCATAATAATAAATTAAATAACCACCAATTAAATAACTGCCCTTCCAGAATATCTAAAACTTGCTGCCCACTGTGGCCACCTCACTCGATCTAATGACAGGGCCTGCAGAGGTCAGCGACTAAATACAGTACTCGAGAATTCTATGGAGAGGGCAAACCCTGACCCATAGATGAGCCTTTCAGGGTGGCCCATTTAGCTTCACCTTTACCTCCCAAACCTACGGAGTGAGCACAGGGGGTTGGTCATTGGGGACCTGCCCCTTGAGCTTCAGAGGTTGGCTCCGTTCCTCTAGTATTACAAGAGTATGTAGTGGATTAATCACACTAGACTGTGGAGCTGTAGATGGAGCAGAGGTAATGTATTTCAATGGGTAGAATGTTGAGCTGGGAATTGGGAGATCCAGGATCTGTCCCCCACTAGGCTACTAAATTCTCTGGCTAACCTTGAGCTAGTCACTCACTCTCTAAACCTGATGTTCCTCACAGGGTTGTTGTGAAGATAAACTGTGGAAACTTATATATTATCCTAAACTCAGTGGAGGAAAGGTGAGACAGAAATGTAACCAATATAGAATAAATATTGGGTCAGGACTCCCACCCAAGAATGTGTATGCTCCGGGGTGGGGGGGAGAAGCATGGCATTCAGCACTGTGCCACAAAGATGGACTAGAAATTTGTTTTGTTCTCCACGTCCCCCTTCCTTCATTCAAAGATTGCAATCATGCACATACAGGCTGTTTAAAAAACCAATTGCTTTCCATGAGGATTAAGTAGCTTAAACATTTGGTTATTCAGCACCACTAAAATCATTTTAATATTTTTCCCCAGTAGAACAGAAGTGGGGAACCTTTGGCACTCCATATGTTTTAGACTTCAACTTGCAGAAGATCCAGCTTGCATGACTAACAATAAGGCATTGTGGGAGTTCTTGGACAAAAGCATCTGGCAGACCAAAAGGCCCACACCCCTGCTGTATGTACAGCACATTTTTTTTCATGAGTACAAACTTCTGTGAGGCTTTTAAAAGAACTGGAATAAAAGTTCTGAAACCTGAGGCAGAATAGCAATACCTCCCAACAAACAAGAATGTTTGCACAGAAGCTCACAAATAACTTTGCATAAGGGGCAGGAGGTGTTAGGTTACTTGTATATCAAATGCAGGTTTATGGCAGCCTCTTGCTTGTAGGGATTGCTGTTTCACACAGTGTTTGCTTTGGACATTCACTACATTGTTGTTGTACAGCAAAGAGGTTTATATAATGAAGAACATAACACCATGTCATGAAAGCGAGGAAGAACCCTGAAAGATTTCACATTTGTTGTGAATTTCACTGCCACACACACATCATCTAGTGACACTTATTTCTAATATTTATAAATCTCTTCAATATGCAGTTGAAGAGATGTACTTGTATTTCTCAGATACATCCTCCTAATGTTTAAAAATTGTTCCAAAATGGACATTTGGGGTAACATATATATTGTGATGTCAATATTTTGGAAGTCAGAAATGTGGAGATTGTTGGCATTTACTGATGCTTAATGCCTGAGGGAATTAATGCCTGATGCCTGAGGGAAAAAGTTAGAAATATATGAAATTTGTCAGGAAATCTCAAGGTCAGCAGTGCCCCTTCAATAAATATCCCAGTGTTCATTACATAGTCATGAAAGTATAAGTGAGAAAAACAAGACTTCTGGTATCTGCCATAGCACTTTCTAATCATACATGATTCAAAACATGCCAAATAAGATCAACAGTACACCACCCAGTTCAACACCATACTCAAATTGCTAATAGAATGTGCACATATTTACTATTTTTTCTAAAAAGAAGTGATGAAACTTGTTGAATATCCTTTGTTGGAGAAGGTGTTTTAGAATCACTGTAACACAATTAAAAAATGTCTTGGTCCAGACTGTAACAGTCTGAAATTATTTTAAAATGCAGTGTCTGCCTGAGGCAGCAGATTTGGGATATGATGGAAAAGCAGCAAATGTTAATTATTTACTAGGCTATTGCCAGGATGAGGAGAGAAATCAGTTGTCTGTTTTTGCGTCTCATTTGCCAAAACAGCTTAGCTGATTGTGGGTTACCATGCACCTTAATTTTGGTGTATCTGTGATGTGCTGCACTCTGCTGGAAAATAAAAACTCTATTCATGAAACAGCCCTGACTGCATAATGTCCAAAACAAACCCCAAATCCTCCCTTGGATTTGCCAGGCCAACACCTGTCATTAACGTATTTCTTTTACTTAGATTTAGCTTCATAGAATCATAGAATCATAGAATTGCAGAGTTGGAAGAGACCACGAGGGCCATCCAGTCCAACCCCCCTGCCACGCAGGAAATCTTGATCAAAGCATCCCCGACAGATGGCAATCCAGCCTCTGTTTAAAGACCTCTAAGGAAGGAGACCCCACCATGCTCCGAGGGAGCATGTTCCACTGCCAAACAGCTCTTACTGTCAAAAAGTTCCTCCTCATGTTGAGGTGGAATCTCTGTTCCTGGAGCTTGCACCCATTGCTCCGTGTTCCAGTCTCTGGAGCAGCAGAAAACAAGCCTGCTCCATCTTCAGCGTGACATCCCCTCAAATACTTAAACAGGGCTATCATATCGCCTCTTAACCGTCTTTTTTCCAGGCTAAACATACCCAGCTCCCTAAGTCTCTCCTCATAAGGCATCGTTTCCAGACCTTTCACCATTTTAGTTGCCCTTCTCTGGACACGCTCCAATTTGTCAATATCCTTTTTGAATTGTGGTGCCCAGAACTGGACACAGTATTCTAGGTGAGCTTCTGTGTAGATGAAGTGTTATTTAATCTTGCCTATTCATATACCCCCAAGCAATGGATCGTGGTTGAGAATTTGAGAATGCTGCTCCCAGGTCAACTGATAATTTAAAATGCACTGGTGGCCTTCAAATACCCCTGCTGCCACTTCTCATAATATTATTATTATTACTTATTTCATGTATATGTCACTGTGACTGGATCTTCTTTCAGTCACCTAGATTGATGCCACACTTTCAGTCTCAGAAAGTACCCTGTCACTAACAGTTTGCTCTATTTCCACCCTTTTACCACCATCTGTATGTGTACAAGGGTCACAAGGGTTCCTTCAAAACCAGTTTATGTATTTTTGGTACTGTGTTCATACTTAGGTTTAGTGACTGCAACCAATTCAGTCAGAGTCAGCAGCTATAAACAAACAGTAACTTTTATTGAAGAACCAACAGAAACAAAGCATCTTATATAAGTTCAAGTTCAGCATTGTTAACAGAAAACCTCATATTACAGTCTGTAGTAATTCTTTATCTAGCTTCTTTCTCATACAGTCAACCCTTCGTATCCACGGATTCTGAATCCACAGATCCCACTATCCAAGGCTTGAAAATACTTAATTTTTTAAAAATAAAAACAAACACACCTTGATTTTGCCATTTTATATAAGAGGCACCATTTTACTATACCAATGGGACTTGAGCATCCACAGATTTTGGTATCCACAGAGAGTCTTAGAACCAAACCCCAGCAGATACCAAGGGCCCTCTGTATACACAAAGTCTTTGGTTCTCCTCCTTAGCAAACTGAATTCTCACTGATATAGGATGAAACTGGATTATTTGTCATGGCTCCTTCCTATGGAATCCTGGGATTTGTAGTGAGGCACCAGCACTCTATGACAGAGAAGGCTAGAGACCTTGCAAAACTACAAATCCCAGGATTCAGTAGGAAGGAGCCATGGCAAATAATCTAGTTTCAAACTGAATTATTTGTGTAGTATGAATTAGGGCTAAATCTCAGTTACTCTGACTAGGCTCTCACTGAAGACTTGCTGTTAAAACCTAACCCCCATTAAAAAAAAATTAAATTTCCCCTCTGACTAAGAGGTCCCACACCACTGGGTTGGTTTTCGCTCTTTGTGTGTTGAGCCTGCTACCTAGCAACCAACTATCAAGCTGCAACTTTACCCCAAATAGCCAGTTCTTATTACAGCTGCCTCTCTCTCAGGGTGGGACCCATGACAGCTCACAGATGAAAACAGAATGTTGTTATCTATCAGTGACTGATGTTTGCCATGAGGTACTTCTAATGGGAAAATTACTCTTTAATAACCAATACAATCGGATATTAACAGGGAACATGGTATGGGGTGTATTCTAGGACAGTTTCTAAGTTCATATAACCTTGGCTTCTTTGGACTTGAGCAGGATTGTTTCAGCATATTCTGACATGTGTATGTGCACAGATTTCCTTCCCACTTCAGTTTTAATCTCCCAGTGGTTAATCCAATGGCAGGGCAAAGGATTCCACAGGGTCACCCCATGTGGTGAAAAAAAATCAACAAAACCCTCTGAATTGCATGCTAAGGCACTGTGCCAGGAGCCTGGGACACTTCCCTGTGAGTGTGTGTGTATGACTTCTAATTGCCTGTCAACTTATGGTGACCCCATGAATTTCATAGGGTTTTCTTAAGCAAGGAATACTCAGAGGTGATTTTGTCAGTTCCATCCTCTGGAATGTAGCGTACCTACAGCATCTGGTATATGTTCGCAGTCTCCCATCCAAGTACTGACCGGGGCTGACCCTGCTTAGTTTCCAAGATCAGATGGGATCTGCTTCCTTTAGGGTATTTAGGCCAGGCTTTCCCTAAGTACAAGTACGTACATGTTTTAATTTCCTATTAGAACCTACTCATGGCAGACAGGAGCAGTCTGCTGATTGCAAGAAACAACTGACTATATTTCTGCTTGCCTAAGCCCTCTAGTGATACTTGTGGTGCATGGAAGCAGGAAAAGCCGTTATTAGGGAGAATTTCATTTCAGTTTGGTTTTGGCTCAGAAATTATCAAAATCCATAATATTCAAATCTAGGAGAAAATGAGATGCCTACTTTAGCATAAAAAGTAGCAGTTCATTTCATAAAATGCATGGAGTAAAGCTTCTGCAGACATACATACAGATGGGAAGAGGGGAAGTGTGAAATGTAACTGAAGTGCAAAACATGTTGATGTAATATGTATTGATCTAATGATGGTCATAGAGATGAGATAAAAGGACAAAGGTGGGAAACGGGTTTCGTATACAAACATAGATAAGCAGGTAAACCTATGTACGGTGGAGGAAAGTTGTCTAGTTTGTTGGTATACTATTGGACCAATAAAATATTGTCATAAAACAGACAAGAAGAGAATCCTTTTGTGCACATAGCTGTGATGAAAAGTAGTGTTATATATACAATAGCTAGATGCGCACACAGGGAGTTGGCCCTTCACAATTGTGAGAGATAGGGGTGGAGGACCTTCTGAAAGTGGAAAAAACATGAATAGCTCTGGGACCCTTTTGGGGGCAGAAACCAAGGAGGGGAGATGGGGCTCGCTCACCCTTCCTGTCTCTTTCTATTCCCACCTGCTCACCCTCCCTGCCTCTTTCTTTGCCTGCCTGCTCACCCACCCCCTGCCCCCTTCTCTGCCCATCCGCTTGCTCGCACCTACCACTCAGCTGTCTCTTTCTCTGCCTCCCCCTCACCCGACTTTTTCTCTGCCAACCCACCCACTCTTTCCCTGTCCTCTCACTTGCTCACTTTTCCTGCCTTTCTCTGTCTGACGACTTTCTCACCCCTTGCCTCTTTCTCTGCCTGCTCGCTTGCACTCCTGCCTTTTTCTCTGCCTGCGCACTTGCCTCTCTGCCTTCTTCTGCCCACCTGTCCACTTCCCCCTGTCTCTTCCTTGCCCACCTATCAGCCCTTTCCCTGCCTATTCACTCACCCCTTGCCCCTTTCTCTGCCCACCCGCTTGCTCACTTCCTGCCTTTCTCTGCCTGCTTGCTCACTCACCTCCCTGCATCTTTCTCTGCTTGCCTGCTCACTCTCCCTCCACCTGCCTGCCCTCCCTGCCTTTCTCCCATGCCTGGGGCAGATGTTAGGTGCCAGGCACAGTGGAGGGAAGAAGCCTGGGAGGGCGGTTGTGGTCAGTAGTGGGGAGGCTATGAGGGGTGCCTAGGGTTCAGAGCATCTTCCATCCCTCCTCTGATGGGTGCCGCATGAACTTGGGCTGAACTCCTTCAGCTTTGTTAGGGCACCTTTGCAGGCATTAACAGCGGCATGGTGGAGCTGGGCTTCAGCCTCTTCCTGGGGGCCTGGAGCACAAAACGGAGGGCGCTCCTGCTGCTGGGGGAGGGCCTTTCTCTGCCACGGCCGCTGTGGATAAGGTCTTTGGACCAGTCCTGAGGGACAGCAAAGAGCCCCAGAAGAGGGCTGACCCAAGAGGAGGAGCAGTGGTGGTGGGGATCTGGTGCTGAGCAGGCAGCAGTGGGGGCAGCAGCTGCATGTCTCCATGGTTCTCCAAGGGGTATGAGGAAGACAGGGGTCAAGGCAGGGAGTGGGAAACAGAGGGGGGGGGGGAAGAAGGTCAGAGGTAAATTAAGTGGGTGAACCGGACATTGAAGATGAGTGAGAAGGCAGGAGAGGGAGCCTAAAAGGTGGGGAGAAGATGGAGGGTGTGTGTTTTTTTGTTGTTAATTCTTTTTCCCTGGTCTCTCTCTCTGGCTTTTCTTCGCAAACGAAGATTCAGGAAGGACTCATCCCGCGCTTTCTGCAAGCGCGCTGATGACTAAAAAGGCCAATCTGAGATAAGCAGGTCCGGTTGCAAAAAGCACAGCAGAAGGTCTCCTTGGGTGATGTTTTTGGGTTGTGATTCTTTCTGCGTTGTCGTTTCTCTTCAAGACTTGTTCGTCGTGAGTTCTCAAATAAGGCTGCAGCATTGTGGATAGTGCGTCTCCGTGATGCATCTAAAGCAAAGATGGGGTATGTTTCTTGAGCCAGAGAAGTGAATGAGCCCCAGATAACCATGCCAAGGGCCACATGCCAGCTATACATGGAGCAACACCCCAGTGACCACTGGCAAATAGCACAGGCATGTCTGTTTAGGGCCAGTACACATTAACACATACAGCATACACATGTATGCACACACAACATTCATTCATGATCACTTGCTCTCTCACATATCCCATTTACCCCATATGCATATTTCATTGTGCTATGTACTCATGCACAATCCTAAATATACACTGGACGGACTATGTGATGAATGTTGCTGTCCTTGAGCAAGCAGGGATCACCAGCACTGAGGCCATGATATTGAGAACACAGCTGCGCTGGGCAGGGCACGTTTCTAGGATGGAGGACCATCGCCTCCCAAAAATAGTACTCTACGGTGAACTCGCCACAGGTCAGTGTAAGAGGGGTGCTTAAAAAAAAGCGATACAAGAATTCCCTGAAACATCTCAGGCTCGGCCAAATTGATCACCAACAATGGTCTGCTCTGGCCTCACATTGGGAGGCATGGAGACGCACTATCCACAATGCTGTAGCCTTATTTGAGAACTCAGTCCCAACAAGTCTTGAAGAGAAATGACAACACAGAAAGAATCACAACCCAAAAACATCACCCAAGGAGACCTTCTGCTGTGCTTTCTGCAACCGGACTTGTTTATCTCGGATTGGCCTTTTTAGTCATCAGTGTGCTTGCAGAAAGCGCGGGATGAGTCCTTCCTGAATCTTCGTTTGTGAAGACAAGCCAGAGAGAGTACTCATGCATTCTCTCTCTCTCTCTCTCACACACACACACTCATACACATTCGCAGAGAGAGAGAGAGAGAGAGATGCAGCACAAGTCGACGACCAAGTATCTAGAATTTACCTGTCCTCATTCATTTCTTCCTGGAAATTGGACCTGCCATTGTTGATAAATGTTTTTTCTTTCTCTAAGCAACCAGGCCAAGATTACATCCAAAAGAGCAAGCTTCCCACACTGCTAAGATGTGTGGCAAGAAGTACTCTGAGAAAGAGGTAGAAAATCTGTCACATGAGCATGTGTGTTATGCAACAACCTTCAGGCCAATTCCTTGTTTGGACTGTGTCACTTATTATGACCCTAGTAATCTTGTCAAGTGCTAGGTGTTTTCAAAGGACAAGCTTGATATTTGTGTGTGGGGGGAGTGTCCTCCACTTAGAAGCACCCCAAATCAACATAGATACTTTCAAGGCAAACACAAGGGAAAGAGTAATGTTCTGATCACATTTTTTTTCCAGTTTAACAGAAGGCGGGGGAACATTTCCAGATAATTTCTGTGATCCTTGTTTATAGGTGCCACTTGCTGGTTAACTATAATATCATGCAAAGTTCATAGCCTGATCAAGGTACATTTTCTCCAGGTAGTTATTTGCTCACTCTTTTGTTACTGTTAGGACTCTGAACAGAATGGTGTAAATGACTGATTCAGCTGTATTGGACTCAGATTAAACGCACTGAACCAAAACCATTTTGCCAAAGGATACTTTGCTACTTAGAGTAGTCCCAGGCATCTGTGAAATGATGCAGATAAGAATAACACAGCTCACTTCCTCCTTCTCCCCCAGTTTGACTGAATGGAACAAATAAAGCAATTGAAGATGTCATAAATACAAAGATGTGTTGGCTTTCAAACAAGCGTGAAACAAATGTTGCCTCTGGAAAAGATCCAGAAATGGGAATTACTGATTCAACTACAGCTATGTCAGACTTCAGATTAAAATCTTATCCAACAGACCAATCCTATGCATGTTTACTCTGTTGTAAAACCCATTGTCGAATTATCTTGTCTAGCTTGCACAAGATTTGCAAATTTAATGGCTATTGCAGTTTGCTTTAGCCAACTCACATGCCTAGCCCAAAAGACTTAAAAGCATAAAACACATTTCAAACAATAATGAATCATAGCACTTCACCACAGCCAAGTGATCACTTCCTTAGGGTGATAATATCTTTATGAAAAAAAAGGAGAAAATTGAAGGAGAGAAATCAAGACTGAGGTGACACCATGGAGCTGTTGTAGGAGGTGGTTCCATATATAACAGGAAGAACAAATAGAATCATTTAAGGGAGGAGACTTCTGTAAGGTAAGCCAAGCCATAAAGTGAAGGCTGCATATGATAAGAAATAATGGCTTGCACCATGTTGGTGACTCCCCACTAGAACAGACCCATTCAATCATGTTCATATCTCTAATGGGCTCAATAGATCTACTGTAGTCAGAGAGAGTCACTGTGGTGTAATGGTTTGAGTGATGAACTAGAACTCCAGGAGACCAACATTCAAATCCCTGTTGGGCCCTAGAAACCCACTGGGTAACTTTGGGCAAGTCACAATCACTCAGCTTCTGAGGAAGACAATGACAAACCCACTCTGAACAAATCTTGCCAAGAAAACACCTTCGAGTCACCCATTATTGAATTGTAGCTCTCAGCATTTCTCACCTTTGGTTGTTCTGGCTAGGAACTTGCACCCCTTCAACATCTGGAGGATCACATGATTCTCACTCCTACTCAGAATAATTGGTTCCATTACAGAACTGCTCCTACTGTCAAGAAGTTTCTCCTACCATTAAACGGAAACCTCCTCTTCCATTAGATCCAATTCTGCCTTATCCTGTGTGGTAACCCTTCAGATATTTGAAGCATGCTATTATGCCCAACCTCAGCCTTCCCTTTCTTCCCCACATTAAACTGTCCTTTCAACCTTTCCTCATCAGACTTTCTTTCCATACTCTTTGACCATCTTTGGCAGCCTCTTCCAAACTAGTAAACTTTGCCCTTTTCAGTCCAGTTTGTTTCCACTGCTCTGAACTGGGCACAGCAATTCTTTTTAGAAACTCTTCTCATGTTGCCCTTCCCATTCCATTTCAGGAACAATATTTAGCCCAGTTTACTTAAGCCATTTTAAAATATATATCTTATCATGACTGCTATGTTGCGGGTTCTTTCGGTGTAGGTTTTTTTTAATATATATTTTCAGTTAAAAAGGGAAGAAATAAAAACATGTTGTATAGGACTGCCATGAAAGGCATATACAGTTGTCCCTCTGTATCCATGGATTTGGTATCCACGGATTTAAGTATTTGCGGCTTGAAAATATTCTTTAAAAATAATAATAAAAGCAAAACTTGATTTTGCCATCTTATCTAAGGGACACCATTTTGCTATGCCATTGCATATAATGGGACCTGAGTATTCACGGATTTTGGTATCCCTGGGGAGTGGGGTGTCCTGGAACCAAACCCCAGTGAATATGAAGGGACAACTGTATATTTTATTAGATCAAAGGACACCACCACCACTCCTCCTGCAGACATATCTTGACATAGCAATGCCCCACCACACTAAATGCTTGAGCTCACAGAAGTTCTCAATATTAATTATTTCATTTATATGTCAACTTCCTTCTGACTTGGGACTCAAGGTAGCTTACAACAAGATTAAAACAAAGTGCAGGTAAAAATCAGGTGATAAAAAAGTTTTAAAAATTAAATTAGCTATCACATTAAAATATCAACAATTTAAAGCAGTATAAAATCATTTTAAAAAAAAACAACAACTAACAGGGATAAAAATGAAGTGCCACCACCCGATTAGAGAAGAGTTCAGCATTTGGATTGTGCAGAAATCTTATGCACAATCAAAATGCCTCCTTAAATAAAATGGTCCTTACCAGCCTGTGGAAGGAGACCAGAGAAGGGGCCAGCTTAGCCCTTGCCATGGGAGGGAATTTCACAGTCTGAGTGCAGCCACGGAGAAAGCCTTCTCACATGTCCTAACCAGATGGGCCTATGGCAATGGTGGGACTGAGAGACAGGCCTTCGGGATGAGATTACTAGGATCTCTTTAGCATTATTGGCAATCAGATTCCATTCAATGGTTCTCTCTGATGCAGAGCAGCTAAGAGGACCAGGTTACAACATTCCATTTTGCAGAAGCAGTGAGGGAAAGGCTAAATTTCACCAACACTTTAAAATTCTGTTGACATTTATCTATGGAGATTAAAGGTAGAATAGTAAGACTACAATAAAAGCTTGTACATAATTAGGGGACTTTGAGGGTATGTACACAGCTGTTTCAGATGAGGCTGTTCAGAACAAACCACCCTTTGCACAACATTTGATTGTTTCATAGTTAAACAGGCTGGAAGTTTACAAAGGGAGTTCTCAGTTTGGCAGGATATGGTGACCAGCCTACAAGATGAACTAAACAGGAACAAGCTGGAGACGTAAACATTTGCAGTAGTATAAGCCAGGAACTCCCATCAGGAAAGTCAGCAATGCAAAATAATTTTTTGTTCCAGGGATATCTCATTTGGCCCTCAATATGTCTTGGACTTCAGCTCCCAGAAGCCCTAGCAATCATTACCAGTGGTCATGAATTATGGGACTTATGGTCCAAAATATCTGGAGAGCCAAAGCTGCCCCTCCCTCCCTCTGCTGTATATAACATATTTATCTAAATCAGAAGTAGGAATCCCTCCAGAGGTTGATAGGCTGAAACTCCCAGCATTCCTTACTACTGACTGTTCCAACAAGAGATGCTGGGACTTGCCAACCAGAAAGAGAGGGAGGCAGGCTAAGAGAAGTAGCTCAGGAGCTTGCTTCACCTGCATTTCTTCACCCTTGGTCTGTACCACCAAATATTCTGTGGAAAGATTTTAGGGGGACAGAATGAGGAACATGAAGGCCAAGAAGATACCTTATCTGCTTCATACTCTCCAACATTTCACAGATGCAAACCAGAACACATTTGACAAAGCAACATCAAAATATGTAAAGTGAGATATTTTCAACTGGGTTGCCCCTCACAAAGAAGCTAAACCATACCTGACAAATTCTCAAAGAATGAAGTCTATAAAACAATAAGCTGTCTTTCCCCTCCCTAACTCTTCTTGCAATTAGTGTTGTGAACCATAAAATTCTGTTCAGAGTGTCTAACAAGGAAGGATGGCCTGTACCCCCACACACACCTGCAGCCAAGTGGACTAATTCAAGTTGTCTTGACTGAGACTCACATAATTAAATTGGGGAATATCAGGTTATCTAGGTGATCCTACTGTAGCAGTGTATGCTTATGATATGAACAATGGACAAGGTAAACAGCTGCCTCCAGAATCACTTACTGAACATGAATGAAGAGCAAAACAGAAGGAAAAGAAGAAAGCAAATTAGCCTACTTGGCAATTTTCACATAACCCTCCACCATCTATTTTGGTGGTGACTGGAGAGGGCCATAAAACACTCAACTATCTTTCCCTTTTACAGGATCTAAGAAGGGTGGCGGCGGCCTGTGTTTATGTTTAGACACAGAGGAGTAGTTCCAATTGCCTGGACTAAGACTCATACAATTTAAAATAAATGGCTAAGGCACTGTTACTTTTATTACTTAAGCAATAAAAACGCCCTGAACATCAAATTGCCCAGCCCATTATTTATTTTGCAGATGAAGCATTTATAAATTCTCACACCTAGGTACAGCTGGCAAATTTCTTGACTCGTAAAGAGAAATGTAAATGCATCAAGAAATCAAACATCTCTTATGTTTAGCAAACAGCTCCAAATAATCATCAAATCCCTAGTTATAAATAGGCATGAACTGAACAGGTATTTCTCAGGCAATAAATAGTAGCCTTTGGGCTACTTCTTCAAATAAAATCTTTTCTACATCCTAAGACTACATCATCATGTTAGCAAAACTGACATCATGTTAGCAGTCCTTCCCTGTAGGAAGCATTCTTACGAACTGTTATATTTTAATACTAGCTGTACTCAGTGTAACTTGTATGCAATGCATCCAATGATCGTATTCTTGAGAGAGCAACATATAGTTTGCCAATGAGTGGCTGAGGGAGTGAGAGGAGGGAGGGGTCCTTGTGAGGCTGGGGGTATTGATGCAGATTGAGTGGCAGGAGTGGATTGCGAGGTGGAGAGGGAATTTGCATGTGGGTGGTGATTGACTGAGGGAGTGAGAGGAGGGAGATTGGTTGGGTATATTTCCTAAGCGGCCATCAGCACACAGAGTGGAAACATACCCAAGCATTTATATATGGAAATTATTGTTTCTCTGTATTATTTCTAAACCACCTTGGAAGAATTTGCATTCATGGTCATAGCCATAAGTAGCTAGGCACTCTTGGGAATAACCCAATCTGATCAAAATATTAATATCTCATTAAATTAAAACAGTATATGGTATTTTTTAATTATGAAGACAGAAAGAAGACTGTGCAGGTACTCTTGTATCCAGTAAGTGAAACTGATTGTATAAGAGCCTTTCTAACACAATGATTTTTAAATTTTGCCTGTGCCATAACTTTATCATCCCAAAGACAACCAGCCACCCAAATCTTAGATTATGACCTTCAAGTTCCAAGTCTCTAATCTCTGAACAAATTCCATTCCTTCAGTCACACAAACAACAGGCATCATAGTACAGTTTGATATTTGAAGTCCCAAATAACCCCTTTCTTTAGCATTATACAATGTTGTAAGTTTTATGCTAAGTTTCTTTGCCAGCCAGAGAAGTCTGAAAATTTCTTTCTGCCATTGCAATAAAACATATTCCATTTCTTATAATGGGATCATTTGGAAGTATAATAATAGTCTTGGCAGCACATTTGCTTTTATTACTGCAGTTCTCCCCCTAAAAGGGAAAAAAAAAACCTTTCTCCATTTTTCCACGTCCCTTTTAATTTCTTTCCAAACTTTTTCATAGTTATTTCGAAACAATAAACTGTTCTTCTTCAGGATTACAACTCCCAAATATTTAATCTTTTTTCCCCACTTTAAAATTAGAAAGAACAATTAACCCCTTTTCCACTTCTGAGGACACCATTTTAGTAAAAAAATAAATAAATTGTTTTTTCACAATTCACTTTAAACCTGAAACATGCCCCAAACATCTTCATTTTTTCTAAAAGAATCTTCGTTGAATCAAATGGATTTTCTATCATTATCACAAGATCATCTTCATACGCCCTCAGCTCTTTTTAAATTCCCACTCCACAGATTTCTGTCATCTTGCTGCTATCACTCAGTAGTCTCCAATGCCAGAAGAAAAAGTAAAAGAGAAAGGAGACATCCCTGTCTAGTTCCCTTTTGCATCTCAATAGGAGTTGTTGCATTCCCATTTACCAAAATCTGGGCTTTTGAACTGAGTATACTGTCTTTATGGCCTGGATAATATTTTCTCCAAAGTCCATTCTTTCCAATACTTGAAATAAGTAATCCCAAGAAATATTGTCAAACACTTTCTCTGCATCTGGAAACATCAAAACAGCCTTTTTTCATGATATTACAAGTAGTCAATAATGTCCAAGATAATTCTTACGTTACTCCTCAATTGTCTTTTAGCAAAAATCTACTCTGATCCTCATGAATATTCTGAGAGATATACTTCCTCAATCTGTTTGCCAAAACAACAATGAACATCTTATCACTGCTGTTTAATTATGAAATAGGCGTGCAATTCCTTGTTAGTATCTCATCTGTATCTTCTTTGTGAATCACTGTAATACATGAATTTCTCCAAGAATCTGGCATCTTTCCTTTTCTGAATAGTCCATCACACACCATCTTGAATTGCTGAAGCAATTTATCTTCAAATTTCTTATAATATTCTGCAGATAATCTATCTGGGCCTGTAGCTTTTCCAACTATTGTCTTCTTAATTGCCTCAATGAGCTCCTTAGTTGTCACAAGCCCATTCAAACTTTGCTTTTGTTCCCAACGTAGCTTGTTTAAAGCTTTTAATATTTTCTTACTGTCCATTACATACTGATTTCCCTTCCTATCCTTTGTGACAAATTTCTTAATCTTTTTCTATCTCAATTTATGGGAAAGCCACTTCTCACATGTATTTGTAAATTCTTTTTTTTTTTTTTTGGTAAAAGATATAGTAGTTTGGCATTCATTTCTTAGACTGTAAACAATGAAAATTATTGTCGCAACAACGTAATCTTTTATTGGATGTCTTTATCAAACTTCTTGAGATTCTGCACTAGACTTTGTATCTCCTGCAGGAAATTTCTTTTTCTCATCTTTCTCTTTTAATTCTAGAGCCATACAGTATTTTATAAATTGTCCTCTCATACAAGCTTTTGCTTGCATCCCAAACTACTGTGGGGTCTGTTTATTTAAATTCAGTTCAAAAAATTCCCTCAAATCTTTTTTACCTTGTTGTAATATTTCAGTTTTCAAAAGTAAATATTCATTAAATCGCCATCTAAACTTCACTTTCAGGGACATCATGATAGGATTATGGTCTGATTCATGACAATTTGAGAAAAAAGTATAGTCTCAAGAGCTTGGCTGCACATATCTCCAAACATCTATTAATCCAAAGAACTCTGTATATTTAAAAAAAAAAAGTCTGGGTAGTCTCCCTAAGTTCCTTTACTAGAAGATTTATCTTTATTTGGATCAATTACTCCATTCCAGTCTTCCAGGCAAATCAAATTTAGTAAATACAATTCTGATCTCTTTCTTAGTAAGTGTTCATAAAACTTTGCTTTCTCATTATTTGGGGGCATAGCTACCCATTAAATGCATTATCTTGCCAGTCCAGTTAATTTACAGTTACATATCTGCCTTGTTTACCTTGAAATATCAGTGTAGGCTGTAATGCAGGCCTCCCCTGCTTATTCAATAGGTTAGGGATTGGAGCACATCAAAAAATGAAAATCATCAAAATGTGGAACCTATAGTGCTCTAGTCCCTAACCAGTTGAATAAGTGGGGGACGCAGTACAAAAACTGAATGAAAGATGGTGCCGAGTTGAAAAAAAAAAACAGTATGCAAAAGCATCGTGCAAGTCATCATCTTTTTGTTCTGTCTGAGTACTGTACTTCTTCCCCTGTTTATTCAACAGCTGAGGAACTGCAGACGCCCAGGAACCTGACCATAAAGGGAACTGCTCCTGTCCTTTCTAAGATTATCTCAGTCCATTTTCTAGGTGAGGGGGATGTACGGAGAAGGCAGAGACTCCCCAGGATAGTCCCCACCTCCACTCTTTCTACCCTTGCAGGAACCCATTAATTTGATACATGCTCAAAAGAGCAGACCATAAAAAAGTGGACCGATGAAAAGTGGGGGGATACCTGTATTTGATTTATAAAGAAGACTGCTCAATTTCATTTATTATTGTTTGCTGAAACAAATTCCAAGCCCAAGCCTTTATTCTGCAAAAACCTGCAGTCACTTTCCCCTATTATGAGTCTCTTGAAGACAAACTACAGTCATCCCCTCAATCATAAGTTTGACACCAACGGATTTGATTATTTGCAGGTTTGTCTCTGCCTCTCTGAAGTCCAAGGCTGCCCAGTGCACATTCACACAACAGCCTAGGAATTCAGAACAGGGGAGCATCAGCGATCGCCATGGCTGCTACCAACCACCTCCTGAGGCTGGCTGCTCTGTGGGCTTTGGGAGGCCATTGACTATGGGGATCTCTGCAGCTCCGTTTTCCCCAAGCATTAGCACAGCAGTGTGGGGCTTGGAGAAGGCGGAGCACCAGCTATCTCCATTGCCAAGAGCCTCTGAAGCCAGTTGCTCTGCAGGCTTTGGGAGATGCTTGGCAATGGGGATCTCTGCTGCTCTGCTTTCCCCAAGAACTAGCACAGCAGCATCCAGCTTAAGAAAGCATGGGGCTGCTGTGTGAATGTGCAGGCAGCTGCTTCAGGAGGCAGGGCAGTAGGTAAGGGTCTGGCTGCCAGGCACACATTTTTCATTCTCCCTCCCTCCAGGCAGCCCCCCCCCCAGCTGCCTGCTTTGCAAGCCACTGTACGTATTCACATTTCTTCGCTTTCATGGGGGTCCTGTGCTCCTAACCCCTGCAAATGCGGAGGGCTAACTGTATATCATGTTTAATTTTTTAAAAAAAGAAAATGGGCATTTTTTCCCCTTTTCTGGGGGGATTTAACCCATTCACATTCCTGGAAATTATTTTCAAATTCATTTTAGTTGTTTGATTAAGATGATCTCATTTTACTGTATGCACATTTTGTATCTTGTAGCACATTTGAGACTAAGATAAAGGAGTTGTAACATAAGGTTTTTGTAGACTTGGTCTATTTCCTCAGATGCATCATAAATGTTCATAAATATTCTTAAGGGGGTACCCATGTCTTAAGAGTATGTTAGGTTTCAGTCCCTTCCACCCCAGTACTCTAGATACTGTATCTCAGGAATGAGTGTGAGGAGGCACATGATGTACACCAGTACATAGCTGCATACAGTTGGTAGCAAAACATCAGCACACTGCTGGACACATCCATCCTAGTCCCCTGCCCAAACTGTCTTTATGCATAGAATAAATACTGCTGGGTGAGAAATGCAGCTGTTATGTAGCAAATACAAAGAAGATCCATATACTGGAGTTTCTAAAATAAACAATGATGGGCAGCTTACTACAAAGCAACTTCAGGAGCCTTTCAGCAACATGCAAAACATGCACTTGTGTGAGCAGTTATGGGAGAGTAATCCTTGGTGTGGGAATAGTTATGACAAGCAGACATACATGTTCTTGGTCTACTACTCATATTAAAACACTAGTTCACATTGCAGCTACTAAGCAGTACTCTCATTCATACCTACTTTATTTCAGCAGTCTAATGGTCTTGTACCTATATCAATGCACTAGACCAAGAACTTCCTCCACTATCCATACCTTAACCTACTCATCTTGGTTTCTTTTTCTCAGTCTCAAAGATATTACAGGATTCTTTTGCATCTTTTTATGTTAATACAGACTAGCATAGCAATGTCTTTGAATACATAAACACACTTATTTTTGCCTGTGATCTATTAAGAGGTCTTGAAACTGTTGGCTGCACATCACACTTACTATATTGCATGGTGGGTGACTTATTAGTGTCACTAAGATACAAGGAGGAGGAGGGGGGAGGAGGAGGAAAGTGAATAGGAAAGGCAATTCCAAGAATTGCTCAAAATTTACAGCAAAATACAAAATGGATGTGTCACGGGTTACTAGGAAGTCAGTCTAAATAGTCATTTTGTGTACTATGTTCTCATCATCTCCTCAGATGCCAAGATTGACAAAGAGATCAATCACAGATTAGCAAAGGCATATAGCGCATTTGGAAGACTTCACAAGAGTCTGGAGTAATAAACACCTGAGGCGAAACACAAAAATCAGTGTGTATAGAGCCATTGTACTATCTATTCTCCTTTATGAATCTGAAACATGGGTCACCTATCGCCACCACCTATGACTCCTCAAATGCTTTCATCAGCGCTGTATATGCACAATCCTAAATATACACTGGACTGACTATGACGAATGTTGCTGTCCTTGAGCAAGCAGGGATCACCAGCATTGAGGCCATGATATTGAGAACACAGCTGCGCTGGGCAGGGCACGTTTCTAGGATGGAGGACCATCGCCTCCCATAAATAGTACTCTACAGTGAACTTGCCACGGGTCAGCGTAAGAGGGGCGCTCCAAAAAAATGATACAAGGACTCCCTGAAACAACATCTCAGGTTCGGCCATATTGATCACCAACAATGGTCTGCCCTGGCCTCACATCGGGAGGCATGGAGACGCACTATCCACAATGCTGCAGCCTTATTTGAGAACTCACGCTGAACAAGTCTTGAAGAGAAACGACAACACAGAAAGAATCACAACCCAGAAACATCACCCAAGGAGACCTTCTGCTGTGCTTTCTGCAACCAGACTTGTTTATCTCGGATTGGCCTTTTTAGTCATCAGCACACTTGCAGAAAGTGTGGGATGAGTCCTTCCTGAATCTTCATTTGCGAAGAAAAGCCAGAGAGGAGGGGGGCACTATGTTCTTCAGTGGATTAAAAAAATAGTAGACAGACCATTCATTTTGCATGAATGACTTTTCCAGTGCCATTAATTAAAAATAGAAGGTGTGATGTAGAATTTCACCTTTTCCTTGGAGGTAACAGGAAATGTGAAAGTGTTCCCACAATCTTTTATGAGCATCAGCATACAAGATCAGTTGCAACAGATTCCAGTTGGAAGCTGTAACTAGTGCAAGGTTTCAATAATCCCAGGTTTATGAAACCCGCTTTTCCCACCCCTGCTGCTGCTAAAGAGTAATCTCCACTAGATGAACTTTCAAAAAAAGGTATTCTTCCTTTTCAAACAGAGGGAGCCTTCTTAGCTTTGAAACAGAAAATACTGTAATACTTAAAAGAAAAGCTACCTTAGCTCACTCAGGCATAACTCTGAGTGCTTCAGGTTTATTGCCACAAAAGACATTTCCCATGTGAAAAGTATAATTCTACTTTGATGCGCTTAGAGCCCAAACCATTTAAACTGGTGAGATTTCTTCTCTGGAAAACTCAGGTTAGATGACCTTCCTCTCCCAGAAATAACCAGTGGCAGCGTGACAAGTGCTGTAGAAAACTAGGAACTGAACTGAACTGGCAAGTGGTAGTGGCACCAGTTGTGTAAACCAGGCAGTGAGTCAGCTCTTTTTCTCAGATCAGCAAGATCCCAGCAGAGGCAGCCTTCTCCAGCACTGCCAATTCAAACAACTACTGCCTTTATCACAGTACTGAACAGAGCTGTGAACTCAACAGCAGGATAAAGCAGGGGTTTTTTTGGGGGGGGGGGAGGAGTAACTGTTTTTAAATATGTGTAATATCCCGCTTGTTGCCAGCTCCCTTTTAGGCAGCCTTTTGCAAACAATGAAACTGCAGTTTTAACTATAGCACAGTATAGAATCATAGAATTGTAGAGTTGGAAGAGACCACAAGGGCCATCCAGTCCAACCCTCTGCTACGCAGGAAATCACGATCAAAGCATCCCCGACAGATGGCCATCCAGCCTTTGTTTAAACACCTCCAAGGAAGGAGACCCCACCACGCTCCGAGGGAGTATGTTCCACTGCCGAACAGCTCTTACTGTCAAAAAGTTCCTCCTAATGTTGAGGTGGAATCTCTGTTCCTGGAGCTTGCATCCATTGCTCCGTGTTCCAGTCTCTGGAGCAGCAGAAAACAAGCCTGCTCCATCCTCAACGTGACACCCCTTCAAATACTTAAACAGGGCTATCATATTGCCTCTTAACCGTCTTTTTTCCAGGCTAAACATACCCAGCTCCCTAAGTCTCTCCTCATAAGGCATGATTTCCAGACCTTTCATCATTTTAGTCACCCTCCTCTGGACACGCTCCAATTTGTCAATATCCTTTTTAAATTGTGGTGCCCAGAACTGGACACAGTATTCTAGGTGAAGTCTGACCAAGGCAGAATAGAGCGGCACTATTACTTCCCTTGATCTAGACACTATACTTCTATTGATGCAGCCCACAATTGCATTGGCCTTTTTAGCTGCCGCATGACAGTTGACTCATGTTCAACTTGTGGTCTACTAGGACTCCTAGATCCCTTTCGCACGTAGTCTCATTCAGCCAGGTCTCCCCCATCCTATATCTATGCATTTCATTTTTCCACACTAAGTGCAGTACCTTACATTTCTCTGTATTGAATTTCATTTTGTTAGCTTTGGCCCAGCTCTCCAGTCTATTCAGGTCATTTTGAATTTCGATCCTGTCCTCTAGGGTATTAGCTACTCCTCCTAATTTGTTTTAATCTGCAAATTTGATAAGTATGCCCCTAATTCCCTCATCCAAGTTATTGATAAAGATGTTGAATACCACTGGGCCCAGGACAGAACCCTGTTGCACCCCAATGGTCACATCTTTCTAAGAGGAAGAGGAGCCACTGCTGAGCACCCTTTGGGTTTAGCCGGTCAACCAATTACAAATCCATTTAACAGTTAACTTGTCTAGCCCACATTTTACAAGCTTGTTTGCAAGAATGTCATGGGGAACCTTGTCAAAGGCCTTACTGAAATCAAGGTATGTGATATCCACAGCGTTCCCTTCATCTACCAAGCTGGTAATTTTATCAAAAAAAGAGATCAGATTAGTCTGCCATGACTTGTTTCTCTGAAACCCATGTTGACTTTTTGTGATTATGGCATTGCCTTATAAATGTTCACAGACTTTCTGTTTAATGATCTGCTCTAGAATCTTCCCTGGTATTGATGTCAGACTAACTGGACGATAATCATTGGGATCATCTTCCCCCCCCCCTTTTTGAAGATGGGGACGTTTGCCCTCCTCCAGTCTGCTGGGACTTCTCCTGTTCTCCAGGAGTTCTCAAAGATTATTGCCAATGGCTCTGATATTACATTTGCCAGCTTTTAATACTCTTGGGTGTAGTTCATCTGGTCCTGGAGATTTAAATTCATTTAGATTAAGAAGGTATTCCTGTACTACCTCTTTGCTTATTCTGTGCTGGATTTCCCCTATTGTGTCCTCTGTTCCATTATCCTCAGGTTGGTCACCCCTTTCCTTTTCTGAAAACACTGAGGCAAAGAAGGTGTTGAGTAATTCTGCCTTTTCTCTGTTCCCTGTTAGCATCCTAGCATTAACAGTTGTGAGCACTGAATGGGCATATTACTCTGTTTTAGATAAGAGGAGTCAGGTATATTCAGACTTTATCACACAGCATATAACCCATATTTTCCAAAGGACCGCCATGGCTATGAATCTCAAAATCAGAGAAAGATAACAGGCATGGTTGCACAATCCACTTGAAGGCTTATATAAGACAAATGAAATGCAGTTACTACTTAGCTGATTCTAACTCCCTTTGGGAGTCATTTATTGAAAACAGTCCTGTAAACATCTGAAAAGTAGACATTTGATTACAATAAACTTTAATAGTTATTGTAAAGTCTTAAAAACACTGAGACTTCTTAACTATAGGCCTCACAGAATGTGTGAAGCATTATAAGGGAACAAGGGTACAGCAAGATTAATGGACCAAGGATTTCAGTTTAAATCTCAAGGACAGCACCATTTGGCTTACATTGTAAAGTTAGACACCAAAGCCTCAAGCTGCACTAAAGCACACTTCCCGCACCTTCTCTAATCAAATTGTAAATTGTCATGTGATCCAGTTTATGTTCAATGCTTTAAAGGCAGCCATCCAAGACACAGTTTTAACAAGCAATTAGACTGGAGATTTAGAAAGTTGCTGTGATCAGTACCATGCCCACAAACTTCATTTAAGTTCTATATTTGCTACAGTTTGTATTTATTTCCTTAAACTGCAAACTTGGTGACCCTGGTACAATTAAGTAGTGCAGTGAAAAGAGGTCAAACGGAGGCTTCTGCACAATCTCCAGCTATGCAAATGTTGCATCTTTGTTAAAAACAAGTAGACAAACACACATAACATATAAGGTGATAAAACACCTTAACACTCAAGCACAAGAGGATCCTATAACAATGTAATAGTGTAATCATATTGAAAAGGTCTGACAGTGACAAAAGAAAAGGTGACTGAACCAAGACAGAACAGAGAAAGAGGACTACAAGTTGACTCGCAAACCAAAGGTGGGGGAATGTTGCAGAATAGTAGTGGAAGATAGACAAAATCATAAAAGGAATTTTATTTATTTATTTAAGGTATTTATACCCTGCTCTTCTGCCATGCAGGCTCTCAGAGTGGCTTACAAATTGTTATGCAATAGCACACACATCTACACTGCTTTTATAGCGCACTAGGCACTCTCCAAGTAGTTTCCAATGTGTTAGCTAATTTCCCCCAACAAGCTGGTTACTCATCTTACTGTCCTACAAAAGGATGGTAGAAATAAAAATATATATTAAAAAAGAAATAAAATATATATTAAAAAAGAAAAGGATGGAATGCTGAACCTTGGAGCCCTTGATCAAACTTGCAACGTTGTGGCTTGCAGTACCGGTATTTAACCACCATGCTACCAGGGCATTAGACATTCCATATCTAAAAGAAAAGGTATTGCCAGTTAGAAAACCATAGAGTCTTTTTAATAGCTTGTTAAGACAAAACACTGGAATGTCCAAGAGATTTTAAAAAAATGTTTAAAACATGCCTAGTGTCAGCATGTAGCCCCTTTCAGCAGTTTCCCTGCAATAATGCCTGTCTGGGCCCCCAACTGAAGCTAAGTTGCTTTTATAATTTCCCACAATGCTTTCTGTGCAGCCACAAGCCCTATCACAACTTGTTAAGATTTCCAGCTTTACTCTTTCTCACTAGTCTTTGTTAGCCATTGCATTGTTATTTTGGGCACTTGTTACAACAAAACTCTTAACCACCTACTCCCACCTTTAGGAAAGTGATATCAAGTCAGTAACAGAAGCCATTCACAGTGATTTATTCATTGTAGTATGCAAAGTCCATATCCATGCTATGAGCAAATAACGCTTCTGAGGATCACATCCTGCTGTGGGCTGGAATCTTATCTTATGATTACCCATTAAATTCCAGAAGAAGAAAAATCCAGAATCTGTTCCTTGCTTTCACAAAGCAAATAGGATGGCGAACACGAAGCACTTCTTCAGCATCTGAAATCCTGCCCCACTGGGATCTCCAGCTCACCTGTAAAACTGAAGGTGACCTTACCCACCAAAAGAAAATGCTAAAATCTACATTAATATAGTGCCTTAATAACAGCAAAACAAAGGTCAAGGCTCACTGTGCAAGCTTTTTGAGTTCTCCAGAACTCTTCATGAGGCAAGATGGTGAATGAAGCAAATAAAAGGAATGGGGGTGGGTGGGGATATGATATTTAAATCATGTATTTAGTGTATTTATATAGACTCATATATATTTATATAGACTTTATATATTTATATTTATATGTATTTATATAGACTTAATGTGAGATGTGATTTCCAATGATCTTTTCAGTCAATTTCCCCCCAAACCCTCTGAGGCTTGTGTCCCTGCTGAAATTCAGGAAGTTCACCTTGGGAGCCAGGATTCTTTAGGATGTTAATAGTGCCCTGTCATACGTTCTAAAGCTGTTAGTGAGGCTCTTCCACTATGAAGTTCCCTTGGTCAACTTAGGACTTTATCAGACTAGCATTTTAAAAGACTGTAATTACACAAGTAAGGAAAGTGGAAATACCATGGCATTGCAACAGAAATTATCAAATGACCACCACTTGCGTTTTAAGAATGGATTTAAGGATCCTGCTCCAGTAGCACTTGTCTTTGTATTGCCTTTAATTAACAGTATATCAGTGTTTTGCACTGGTCTGCACATGCTCCTTTAAGGGGAATGTCCACTTACTTTTGTGTTGGCTGGGGCACATAATCTCTGCGGTTCTCATGAGAAGATGCAAATTTACTTAAAAGAACCAAAAACACTTAAAATAACAAATGAAACAAACACATAAGCACTGAAACATACAAACATGATAGCAACACAGGACAGTTCATAAAAAAAGCATCCTGTCGATCTTCCTGTTCTCACCTAGAAGTTTTTCTCGCTGGAAACAGGGGCGGGGGAAAGAGGGTCACACGTTCACACTTAAATTTCACAATTACAATGGGATGTGGTTTCACATGCCCTTAATATCGCGAAAACAGTGATACTGAAAATCTATTGACAGCTTAACCCATCAATTAAAAGTGGCGGCTGGAGCATGGTTGGCCACGGGAAGAGGACAATGTTGTCTGATCATTTCAGCCTGTTATGTTATTCACACATCATAATAATGCAATTTTTGCCTTGTCTGATAAAGTCCTTAGATAGATGCTAAGACAAGTGAGAACCGTGTACGTGGCCAAACCAAGTACATGGAGGAAAGGGACAGGTAGACAGCTAAAGCAAAATCCTGACAGCTGTGCAGACTGCCTTCTTCTTCTAGGCACGCAGATACAGAGACAAGATGGAGCGATCCAGGCAGATGCTTCAAAATAAAAGTGGAGTGAAAGTAGTAGTTAAGTGGATATGTGCTCTTTGAACAGACATAGCAATCAGCAGTGTGGATACAACTGAAAGACACCTCGCATGTTACAAATTCAAGAGCTCAGCTAAAGACCAAACATAGCCAGGGTCCCTTTTACATCAGTTATAGCTCTACAATTTCACTTTAAATACCAAGGCAACATCCTATGGAATTCTGGGATATAGTTTGGTGATGTACTCTATAGAGCTTTATGACTGAAGATCCTAAATACTTCTCCTAAACTGCAAATCCTAGTATTCCAAAGGGTGAAACCATGGCAATTTAAGTGGAATCATAGCACTATAATATGGTAGTGTGAAAGGGCCTCAAAAGTGGTATCCAACTGATGTTCTTCTGAAGATGGATGTCAGATGAAGGGGGCAATTTTCAACAATTCAGTCTCACTGAAAATTTGTTTAAAAGGACTGGAGGACCCTTTGGAATAATAGCTATAGTGATGTGGGGATCTTTGGGATGGAGGGGAAATAGCCAAAATCACTCCCATAGGCCCCATTCTACTAAATGATACCTTCTATCAATACAAGGGCAACAACTGTATACCACTCAAGATTTTTTATGAGTATTTGTAAAAAAAATCTCTACTGATGAGAATACTCTTTCAGAGCAATGCCTAGAGAATATCCACAAATGTAATAGTGCATTTGCTTACTTCTGTAGCTACAGGAGTAAATCATAAAATCCCATTTCAACAGTAGAGGTTTTCAGATACAAGGAACAGGGTATCCACAATGTAATGTACACTGTGAAGATAATGTGTATTAAAGTCATTATAATGTATGGTTCATAGAAAGTAAAGAGAGTAATGCAATGTTATTTTTAAAAAGGTGCATCATTTACCTTTATGCAGTATGAAAGTAGCTTACCCATAATATATGTCACGGCTTTTTCATTACATCCTCCCTGAGCTATTTGGCCAGGTTTTTTTTCCTGAAACATCAAGACACTTCAGGAGAATTCCAATGTTGTTTTTTAATGGGCCAAAAACAGCTTTTGGCACCAGGATGGGTGGGCATTTGTTCACATCTCCTACTAAGAAATCCACCACCCCAATTATGAGGGAAAAAAGACCACTTGTGAAATCACCCTCTTCAAATGGCACTCTTAGGTTTAATTTAACATATTTGAAATCACCAGAAGATATAATTTAAGCTTTTAACTAGGCTTATGAAGCATTCTAACTTCCATACTGTATAATTGTGATGCCATCTTGTTCTGGATATCTGTTCTTCATTTCCAGAAGTTTTCCTTAATTAGCCAAATTCTATCCAATATTGTTCCTCAATTCAAACCAATCCAGTTTTAAGAAATGGGTCTATACAGAAACACAAACCAAACCACACATACAAGATTGACTAAAATTTTGATGTTAGCTTGAATACATTGCTCCATAAATGCATTATTATTTTTCTGACAAAAATTGCAATGTTCTGTATACTCAAATCTCCTCAGACAGATTTACATATCAAACCACATCCAAAAACAAGTTTTAAATGGGGAAAGAAATTTCAGCAGAACTTGTGTGAAAGCACAACACATCACAATGTGTAGTGTAGGCTACACTCCTTAGCTGGATGACCATTCTTTTGAATAAGAGGAGATGACTATGCCTCATCAGACACAGGTAGAACTGTCACTGGTAATGAATTATGGGAGCTGTAGTCTATTAACATCTGCAAGACCTGAGTTTGGACCCTGCATTCAATCCAGCGACCCCCTTGTTTCACTGTTAGCACTATACAACACAATAAAAATAACTTAGAAAGGCTTTTGCCAAAATAGTAACATTCATCCTTTTACAATCACAGAAGGCAGGCATGTTATTACTGGGCAAAATCTACTGAACTTAAGTTACATCCAGGAAACACGGAGTGCCGCTACTGCTGTACAAACTTTGTGCTACAGCTTTAAAATGTTCAACATAAACGAGATGTATTTATGTAGGTCATATGATACAAGTGACACTAAAATGTTAGCGGAATAGGGTTGCCTTGTAAAATAAGGGACAGGGCTCCTATACCTTTATAGTTGTGTGGAACAGGGAATTTCTGCAGGTGTTGCTTTTCATGGTCTGCTGAAATTTCCTGTTAGTACAGGAGCCATGTCCTTATTTCACCCAGCAACTCTATAGCAGAGGGATATTGAAAGCCACCTGTAATACAATACAAGTGATGGTTGAACACATTGTTGTTTTTCCAAGCAAATTATTCCAGCAAATAAACCATTTTGATCCACAGTAGTTTTGAGATTATTCACATTTAGGTGCCTAGACAGTACTAGATTTTTTTTAAAAGTTCTTTTCCAGAAATAGAAGAGGTCTAGAAATCTGATGAATGTATTGAGATGTTCAATATGCTTTTTAACAGTATTTTTCTTTTTGTAGAATTTTCAAATTGCAAAAAATCAGTTTAAGAAGTTGTTGATAGCAAAGTACCTCTTCAGAATTAGCGGAAAGACACCCCCAATAGTCTATTTTCTTAAATACCTGCACACGTGACAATTTTCACGATACATTGTCTACTGTGCCCCTTTATAATTAACCAGCCTTAGTGTTACTCTTCGGCAAAGAGCAAACTTCACCAAAGTGGCAATTTTGAAGGAGGTCTTTGTACTGGTTTTTCAGGCTGCTATACAACGAAACTTTCTCCCCTGAATGTGGAAATGGCAGCAGCTTCTCGTTGAGCAGTATCTGAACCTTGTACTCCTCCTCAGGTGAGCTGGCTTTCTCACAGTGATAAAGCAGAAACAACAGGTTTGAGGCATAAGGGACCATATGACCACTGCGAAACTGCCGGTGCGTTTGCATGTTGTAATTGTGAGCTTTAAGAGGCTCCTTATCTTTGAAGTAACCCATCAGAGCAAGAAGTGGCAGTAGGGTCTCTGCATGTCCAAACTGTAGGATCACAGGGGCAGAAATAGGCTTTGAACTAGAAAGATAAAAAACAGGAAATCAAATGAATACAGGCAGTGAAACATAAGTACTATAATGTGGTCATGTCTGCTGTTACAGAGCATTTGTTTTTCTTTTCATGGTCTCAAGGTAGAGATTAGCATTTAACAACTGTAATCAGAAAAAACTTGATCAGTGATACATTTTCAAGTAACTACAATTATTCAATGATTAGTTATTGACCAGGGATGTGGACAGGACTTCCTCTTGAATTCTTCCCTTTTCTTTGCTAGTCACATGCCTCTCACTCATGCCAAAAAATCTACTGTCAAAATTATTCCCATCTCTATCAATCTGACCCTGTGATGTCCATCCTCTTTTCCTATCACTGGCTTTCTACACCTAACAGAAATGCCTAATCCTTATTTGCAGAGCTATTCATGGACTTACCACATCTTATCTTTTGAAAATTATTCTGAAAATCATTGTATCTCTGCTTATGTGAACTCTTCTCTTATAATTCTACAATTATTGCATGACCGAAGTTCTTCTCTTCTCCTCCCTTACATGACTGTGTTCTCTTGTTACATGTCAAATTGCATCTAACCATGTATATTGTGCCTTCTTCTTCTTCCTCTATATCCCTCTTCAAAGGTCATAAACTTCTATGTGACCTGTGATCTTTTCAAGTTTTCATTCCCATCTATGGCCAAATTTTAGAAGCATACTCCATATTTTCCTTTCCTCTACCTACTTTTAGACTGGATGTCTCATGATCAGCACTCATGGTAATGCAAATCAGTATGACCATTTCAAGGTATTGTCATAAGCACACATTTCAATTGGCAAATCATCACTAAGATTGCAAGCTTATCCATGGAACCTGCACCATATTCTGTAAGTTTCTAAGTTACTGGCTTTGGGGCCTTTTGTTGTCTCAGACCAAATAAATAAACAAAAAAACACACACAAAACCCCCTACTTTCAAAATACTAAAAAGCTGCTCACACTTTGAGCAAAACACTACCAATATACAGCAAATCATGAATTCCAAAAAAATTCCAAACCACTTATCACCAGAACACCCTTAGAAGACTTTAATCTACATAAAAAAACAGATTGGTGGACTATACTTTGCATTAGATTATATTGTAATGTATGCAGTACTGTGAATGGAATTTATATTAATTAATTAAATAGGACAAATAGCTGAACAAGGCCCACTACTGCAATTTCACTTTTCCCTTACATTCAAATGTAAAATTATGAAAGGCTATTCATTACTTCCACTAGCTACAAATATATGAAGGATTAAGTAGAAGCCAAAGCTAAAAGATAAGCTGTGTTTACACAGAATAGTAAGTTAAGCCAGGATTCCTGATTTCCTGTGTTATGAGCTGAAAGGTATAACCTGTTTGCTCCCTCTTTGCTATTCCCCACTAGGAAGATAAGATAAACCAGGGATGAGAACTGTGTGGCCCATGGGACAACTGTGGCCCTTTGGGATGTCTAGTATGGCACTTAGGACTTCCCCTCAAAGGCCCTGACACACCCCCATTTTTTTCAGCTGAAAGAACACATTAAAATAGTTTAAAAAACCTTTTGGGTTTGTAATATGCATTTTCAGGAGGTTAACTGCCCTGAAACACCCCCTAAACAACCCAAATGGTAACTGGAAGCAACACACTTTCACTTCCAGCCATCCCAAACGGAATCCCCAACAATGTCCTTTGACCCTCCAGTGGAGCCAAATATAGGGTGGGGTGTCCCTCTATAGCATTCCACTCTTAAGATAAACAAGCTAGAAATGGTTTGGCATGTGGGCTGAACTGGGGATTCTTTATATTTTCCTTGGGTTTTTTATGGGCTGTGAGGCCTTCTTCTGGAATAGTTTCTTTCTCACGTTTCGCCTGCATCTGTGGCTGGCATTTTCAGAGAATGGTTGGGTAGGTGTGTGTGTGGAGTTTATATATTGTGAACCCTTGTTGGGGAGTATATGTAAATTTGTGTAATTAAATGGTTAGTTTCTGGGTATAGAAATGCAAGGATGATTAGTGTCTGTTTGGCGGGCCATTATCTGCTGGAAATCCTCCTGTCCCTGGGTGGAATTCCTTTGTAAGTGTTGAGTTTTGATTCTCACAGCCCAGAAAAAAACCAAGGAAAATCTATGGATGCCGGCCGTGAAAGCCTTCGACTTCACATTGGAGATTCCTTCTTATTGCTCCCAAGCAAGCCATGCCTGTAAATCAAGAACAAATCTTGGTTTATGAACCCTGGCACCAAAGTTTGGATTACAAGAATAAAGAATTTCTGGTTTGTTTAGCTCTTCCCCCTAGTGAGAAGAAGCCATGGAAGGGAACATTTGTATCACTGGTCTACTATCCTGAGTGAATGTGACAATGTGTAATATGCAAAAGGCAATAAAACAAAACTGTTCTATCATTTAGAATATAAGCTTTAAAGTATGTTTACAAGAGTTTCTGTTTTTTAACAAGTTCATTTTGACATAAGATACACAGAATTATATGAAATCCTGTTCTTGAAAACTGGCCACATGAATCAGGGAAAAACACTGGAACACTCATTTCCCTAGGCTGTATTCTGGATGTGGAAGGGTAGCAAAGAAAAACTATTTTTTAAGAGACACAGACGTCAGGCTGATTTCTAACCCCTGCTTTTCCATAATAACAAAATGAAAACTGAAGCCACAGAAATACTCTCATCTCCACACATCTTTACCAACTTAAGGCAACACGCAGTCACTTTTGACATCCTTCTCATAAACTGTTCCCAGCCAGCATTTAGGAATGATCAGATTTACTGACCATTTATATACTGCACAGAAACAAACTATGCAAATCCTACCTAAATATATTGCTCACATAAAAGAAATGAAACCTGGACCAACAGGCTAGTGTAAACAGATGATCAGACATGTATCCAAGTTACTCCCAAAACAGACAGATCTCTGGCAACAGTTTGAAACTAAAAGCCCAAATTGCTTTCAATTTAGGGAACTTCTCCTGGTTCCAAGACCCTTGGAGGCATATTTGGTGGGGAAGTGAAAGGATTTTCTCAGTTATTATTTCCAGGTTTTGGAATTTCCTGTTAAAAAGAGGTTGTTCTTCCTCCAGAAGCTCTTTGGTATTCAAACAGGGTTGCTATTGAAGGAGTTTTACCTGGCTGAGTACTTTTGTTTCCCTATGACCAAAGTGTTTTTAATGTTTTGCTAGTATCTGTTTCAATTATGGTATTACTGTTACCCATCTGTCTTGTAAATAAGTAAGTAGGACAGTGTCAGAGCAAAGAAGTTTACGGGCTTCCCATTTATTTAGGCAAAAGGTTTGTTCCACATGATGCTAACATGAAATCCCCACCCACAAACAAATGCAGAGTTTGATTGGCTTGCAAAAAGGTGTTTCTCCCAAGCATGAACTCAGGAATACCTGGGGACAGACCTTGCATGGTATCTAAAAAATTTCTCAATTATGTAACAAAGTACATTATCATGTGTAAAAGCCCATTAAGAAAAGCATCTCAGAAACCAAGCAACCATGAACTTAAATGCTGAGATTTAGGTTTTATTTCAGCATTATGTCTTTAACCATTCACTTGATTACAAGTGGTGATTAGGAATCCCATGCAAATGAACATGTGCTCCACAGGCAAGGAATGAGTGAGCTGGCAAAGGAAGCTGCCTTTTCTTTGCCAGCTCACTTTGTTTCTGTGTTGGCTGTGGAGAAAATGAAGCCCATTGGGCTGGGGAACCAGGAAGACCCAACAGGCTTTGGCACTGAGAATGGATGAAAATTTTCATCTCTTTTGAGCCCTGTGAAGAATCAGTACAGACTCCTGCTGCAGCAGTCCAATTAATCCCTCTGCTGGGTATCCAGAAAGGAAAGCTCCTTTCTAGTATACAAATCAAGCAGGCTGGCTGAACTGCCTATGCCTCATCTGCTAAGCTTGTCATGTTTCTATGTTGGCAGTGCAGAAGGTAACACTCCTTCCTGGATGTCCAGCATAGAAAGGAGGATTGCTTCATAAAAAAGCCCTCAGAATGTCCTTTGACAGCTCCTCAAAATTAGAAAGTGTGTTCAAGGCATCGAGCAGGGGACTGTACTTTACAGTTACGCATATCACTATGTTGACATGTGTTCATCAATTCACTTAATACAAATTATGTATGGATGTCAGTAGAAATTCTTGTGAGAGCCAGCATGGCGCAGTGGTTTAAGTGCTGGACTACAACTCTGGAAACCAGAGTTTGAACCCCCACTCTGCCATGGAAATCCACTGGGTGATCTTGGGCAAGTCACACTCTCTCAGCCTCAAGGGGAGGCAAAGACAAACCCTCTCTGAACAAATCTTGCCAAGAAAACCCCATGACAGATTCGCCTTAGGGTCGCCATAACTCAGAAACAGCTTGAAGGCACACAACAGCAACAAGATAGATTCTTACAACAATCTGAACATACATATAGCATGAACACTGTGTTCAATGTTAATATATAAAAGACTCATAAGGTGAAAGTGAGTATGTCATATTCATCCTTCCTACTTTCCTGAAATCATAAGGCAATAGTAGTAGAGACAGCAGAACTGGGCACAAAAAGCTGAACACTGAATTGCCATAGTGCCTCTTATGCTGCCTCATGTACCACCTGCTGTTCCAGTGAAAACAAATCATCTCTTATTAGCATGCTGTTTTTAAACCAAAAAAAAAAAAAAAGCAAAAGCACAATATTCCAGCATCTGTTGTCAGCTGATAGCTTAGCAAAGGAAGTCACTGGGTTTGCAAGTACATTCTGACAGCTATGAGGATAGCACTGCTCATGGAACAAGTTTAAGAGACTTACGTTACCGTAGATAAACTGTCCTACAGTATCTATAGCTTGCAATAAGGACCAATGCTGGCTCTGCCAGTGACTCTGTTACCTTAAACAACACTCACCATATGAGGGCAACAGTTCAGTTAAAGGGACTTTGAAATGTTCATTGGGTGTATTCAGGAACAGAGGATGTGGCAATCCACCCAGATAAGTGTTATTTCAGCAGAGAACAAATAAGGGAACTTGTTTTTCAACCTCAGTTTGACATCTGAAATACTATTACAGGTATACAAGTTATTGTTTTCTAAAGAGTAAGCTGTAATATAACTTTTAAAAACATTTACTTGTTCTAACATATCAAGAGGAGAATCAAACATTGCATAAAACCACTGAAAACAAAATTAATCCCCAAATAACCAAGCAAGATTCCTTTATATCAGCTAGTAATATACAGTCTTTTGGCATAAAATGGTGTACCTTTTCAGCCACTGAAAATAATTTTCTACCCACTGTACTTCTTACTTTATAATATAAGGAATCTCACACCACGGTGCCAAACTATCCAATTGTACTTCCACAACAAGCTGACATGAAATGCTTTAAAATCTTGGACGCCACCAGCTGGAGGAAGGATCTTCCAGTCCAGTGCACCAATGTCCTAGCAGTAGTTGATTTGAATGTGGTAAATAAAGCATGCTTCTTACATCAGCCCTACAGTGCCTGGCAAAGTATTCACCTCCACATCACCACCCTTGACTTTTCTGTATTTTATTCTGTTACCACCTGGAACTGAAACTGATTTAATTGCCATTATTACCACTTAAGATACACACGATACTCAGCCTTGTACAGGTACAAATTATTTTTACTGTGGCACAAAAGTTAAGAAAACAAAAACAAACTGGCACCTGTTGGTAGCATAAATATTCTCCCCTTGTTCAACACTCTGGCCATTGGCCTGAGGAGTCCCCTCTGGGTTCACTTTTGTCCCTCTGTTAAGAGAGATTGTCCGGAGTTTGGGGGTTTGGTTTCACCAGAATCCCAATGACACTTACTTTATATTGACTCTGTCCAATTTCAATGAAGCTGTTTCAGTACTAAACTACTATCTATTGACAGTAATGGATTGGATGAGGGTGAACAAACTCAAGCTTAATCCAGACAAGACAGAGGCATTCTTGGTCAGTCAAAAAACAGCTGAGGCAACAGGAATTCAGCCTCTGTTAGATGGCATCATAGTCCCTTTGAAATCCCAGGTTTAGAGTTTGGATGCGCTTCAGGACTCAGCTCTGAGCCTGACATCCAGATTTCAGTGGTGGGCAGGAGGGATTCTGCACAGTGGAAACTAGTGTGTCAGCTGCACCCATTCCAGGAGATGTTAGCTTTGTCTATGGTGATTCATGCCTTGATCACATCCCATCCTGATTATCATAACACACTCTACTTAAGGCCACCTCAGGAACTGTTTAGAAACTTCAGCAGGTCCAAACTGCAGCTGACTAGGGCTAGTTAGAGACCATATAACTCCCTTGTTGCAACAGCTCTACTGGCTGCCAGTCTGTTTCTGGGCACAATTCAAAGTGTTGATTATGGCCTCTACAGCCCAATATAGCCTGAATCCTGGCCAGATGAAAGATCATGGGCTTGACTACACTGGGGGTAAAAATCCGGATGAAATTCAGACTACTTTGGCCCAGAGCTGCAATGCATGAAATTCAGACTACTCTGGCACCACACCTTACCTGCATTCTGATTTTTACCTCCAGTGAAGCTGTGAGTCTGGTGGTTGTGGTGGTGGTGCTGGCATAGGTCAGAAGAACAACAGGGCTCTGCCTTTCCGGTGCATAACTACCTGCTCTGAGGTAAAAATAACCAGCCCCCACACCATTGAGAGGCTGGCCACTCCTTCTGACCTCAAGATAAGAGTGACTAACACTAGAGCTCTGGTTTTCTGGCACATAATCGCCCATTCTGAGGTCAGAAGGAGCAGCCAGCCCTGCCATCATGAGGCTGGTCGCTCTCTCTACAGTCAGAATGGGCAGCCAGCCTCGCAATGGCAGTGCTGGCTGTTCCTTCTGACCTCAAAGCAGGCAATTGTGCTTTGTGAAAGCAGAGCTCAGGCACTCGTCGCTCTCTCTGAAGACAGAACATGCAGTCAGCTTCGTGATGGCAGGGCTGGCCAGTCAATTCTGACTTCAGAGAGAGCGACTATTAGCATCAGGGCTTTGTGCCTCAGGCAACACTTGTCCTTCCTCTCCTCCCCACGCCTCGAATATAATGCGGACAGACTGTTCAGCACTACAATTTTCCAAGACCCAGTTTAAGGAGGTACTCCCCGAGTCTGATGCGGATAGGCCCATACGTCATGTGGCATCATTGCACCAGATTTGGGGAAAAGGCCACACATTGTGTTGCCTTATTGGGCCAGATTCAGGGTTTTTCACTAAGGTAAACAAGCCCTATATCTCTCATTATGAGAGCCTGCTCAAGTGTTAAGATTGGTAGGGGAGGGCTTTCTCTTAGTTCATCGCTGTCACAGGCTCATTTGCTATGGATATCTGAGAGGCCTTTGCAATATGTGCTCCTAGGCTGTGAAATTTCTCCTACAGGAGGCTCTCTTTATGATGACAAGCTAAGACTTCTTTATTTTCACAGATTCTTGGCTATTAACTGGTTGTTGTAAGCTATTAACATGTCTTTTAAGGGGGGGTTGCAATACTTTTACACTCATTGCTAAATTTTAAATCTTTTAAACTGTTTTAAATAATGCTTTTTCAAAATAGGACAGTTCATTTTGTTTTAAAAAATATTATATATATTTTTTTTAGCTGTACGATGTTTTAATTTGTTCTGTTATCCACCTTTAAAAAGCCTTATTGGGAGAAAGATAGGATATAAATTAATTAAGTCTGTTTTTTAACAAATTTCTTAGTTTCAAACTCTACAAATGCTTTAAATGGTACAGTGATCAAATATAAAGGAGAGGGTTTGGGATTTTTAATAGCTATACTGTATGGAAGAAACATAAATAGGTAACTTCTTTATCCATATGTTACAGGTTGCACATGCTAACATACTTTCTTCTACACCAGTGGCTCTTAACGTTTTCTTTACCAGGGACCCCCTATAAATATCTTTTGTTCTCAGGGACACCCAAGACTTAACTCAATATTTAAAACAACAACAACAACATTACACCATCCATTAAACCTTTCCTCAGAGGCACTGGAGGGGGAGGAAAGACTTTTCTCCTGCTTCTTCCTGCAAGTTTGTGGCTGGAGTGGATTCAATGGCCATGTGCAGGCCAAGCCAGCCAGCCAGCCTGCCTTTGCTTTGGTTCCTGTTATGTGGCTGTTCCACTGCCTTCATGGACCCCTGTGAGGATATTGCGGACCTCTGATGGTCCACAGATCAAAGGTTAAGAACTATTGTTCTATACAACTATTATAGATGCAGAACCTCTGTTTTCCCTTGCATTTAGTCACTCTAATGATTGAGGCAGAACAAAACACACACACACACACACACACACCAGCATTCTAGAGATAAAAAGAAAACAAGCTACTTGAGGCAAGAAAGAGATAGCCTTGAGAAGAAACTATGCAGCTTGGTCAAATATCTGGGAAACTCTGGCTCTAAATTTAAAAAAGGCCATACCAATAACAAGCAAGATCTTTCTTGATAAGTTGAAGCTCAAAGGTTTCAAAGGAAGTTTCAACAGAGGTTCAAATTTAAAGGAAATATGCATGCTTAGGATTACAGCCTAGATGAGCCTTAGATATAGAAGGCTATACAGTGGGCCTACCATATCTGTGGGCTCTGGATCCATGGATTTAACTGACCACAGACTAAAATAAAATAAAGAAATACATGGGTGTGATGGCAGCACTCCTGTTCACTCATTTGTTCGCAGACAGGCAGGTGCTGCTGCCAGTCGCCATGTCCCTGTGGAGGCTGCTTGCTGTTCTGTGATTGGTAGCAGCAGCAGCCCTCCTGCCTGTTT
The DNA here is from genome assembly GCA_030847615.1 of Gambelia wislizenii. NCBI lineage: Eukaryota > Metazoa > Chordata > Lepidosauria > Squamata > Crotaphytidae > Gambelia > Gambelia wislizenii. The sequence goes on from JAUMIR010000003.1 coordinate 120,603,912, forward strand.
ATTTGTGGGTGGGCAAGTGGGAGTGCAGCCACTGCTGGTTACCATGTCCCTGCAGAAGCTGCTCACCAACCTCTGTGTGGCGGCGATGGGGCTCCTGCTCATTTGTTCGCAGGCAGGTAAGTGGGAGTGCTGCCACTGGTCACCATGTCCCTGCAGAAGCTGCTCACCAACCTTTGGGTGGCGGCAGTGGGGCTCCTCCTGCTCATTCGTTTGTGGGCAGGCAAGTGGGAGTGCTGCCACTGGTCACCATGTCCCTGCAGAAGTTGCTCACCATCCTGCGGTTGGTGGTGATGGTGCTCCTGCTTGTTTGTTGGTGGGCAGGCGTGCCACTGCCAATTGCCATGTCATTGTGGAAGCTGCTTGAAGGCAGGCAGTTGACAGGCTCCCCAAAGGTTGGGGAGCAAAAAGAACATACGCCTTGAGGTGCGCCTGGCATCCAGGGCTTACCATCCCCTCTGCTGCTGCCCTACACCATTTTTAATAGGCACTTGAGCATTCACATTTTTTGGTATCTGTGGGGGTCCTGGAATCAATCCCCCATGGATACCAAGATCCCACTGTATATAGAAATCAATGGCTACATATACATAAAGAATACTTAAGAGAAGCAGTGACTAAGGCATGCCTAGAAATGTATACTAGTTCTAAATTTACATTCAAGATGGAAGAAAATTAAATTCACCTCAGAATTATAATAACAGATTTTAAGGATTCTGGTAAAGCTGTTCTGTTTAAAACTATGATTTCCTGAGAGTAATTGTGTCAAAGGCAAATAATTTTGATTAAGATACTCGCATACCAAGTTAAAAGTAAAACCTAATGGAAGACTTACAGATTCATCAATGTGAATAAAATCATTCTATTTGATTACTCTTTGAATTGGCCATGTCTGTATATATCTATATTACCTTTTTATATTAAATCTTATCTTATATTACTGCAGCTTTAATTTTTGATTAGTGGTCAGTCATTAACGAAGCATCAGCATTGATTCCAAATGTCATATATAAGTCACTTAGCCTGCATCTTGACTTGTCTTCTACAGAAGGCAACAATTACCTATCATTTCCATTGCTAAAAAAAATACGCATAGAATGTATATATAAATTAATGTGAAATGCAACAAGGAATATGGCTCTTTGTGGTTGTTTACCTACAACTCTTTTTGATTTATGGTGACCCTAAGGAGAACCTATCATAGGGTTTTCTTGGCCAGATTTTTCAGAGGGGGTTTACCTTTGCCTCCCTCTGAGGCTGAGTGTGATTTGCCCAAGGTCACCGAGTGGGTTTCTATGGCTGAGTGGGGATTCAAACCCTGGTCTCCTAGTCCAATGCTCAAACCACTACACCATGCTTGTCTGCACTTTGTGTGAGCTTATAACATTCAATTTATTCAAAATGCATATTAATAACTTGTGTTTATACTGCCATCGACTGGTAGAAGATGGAACAATACTGTTTCATACAGTTCCTCATTAACAGCAAACTAGACAAGATTACAGTGTTTCGAAATCAGAATTTCAGGAAGGGTCTCTTGTTTTTTTAACTAAATAAAAATCTTTGAAAATCTGCGAAGTGGCACAATGGGGGAGGGGATATCATCTTTTCTCCCTATACCATTTCTTCAATCTACAGCCATCCCTTCACATTCGCGGTGGTTAGGTTCCCCAGACCCCCACGAATGTGAAAATTCCGCGAATAACTGCCCCCTCCCCCGCCAAGGTGACCACGGGGCCTCCAGAGGCCCCATAGTCGCTTCCCCCCGCCTCCCCCTCCCTCCCAAGGCCTTCACGGGGCCTCCGGAGTGTCTCTGAAGGTCCTGTAGATGCCTCCCCAGCCCTCCCCCCTCTCTCCCAAGGCCTTCATGGGGCCTTCAGAGAGTCTCCAAAGGCCCCGTGATCGCCTGCCCAGCCCTCCCCCTCCCTCCCAAGGCCTTCATGGGATGCCTCCCCAGCCCTCCCCCTCCCTCCCAAGGCCTTCATGGGGCCTTTGGAGACTCTCCGAAGGCCCTGTGGATGCCACCCCAGCCCTCCCCCCTCCCTCCCAAGGCCTTCACAGGGCCTCCGGAGTGTCTCTGAAGGTCCCGTGGATGCCTCCCCAGCCCTCCCCCCTCTCTCCCAAGGCCTTCATGGGGCCTTCGGAGAGTCTCCAAAGGTGCCATGATCGCCTCCCCAGCCCTCCCCCCTCCCTCCCAAGACCTTCATGGGATGTCTCCCCAGCCCTCCCCCTCCCTCCCAAGGCCTTGGATGCCGCCCCAGCCCTCCCCCCTCCCTCCCAAGGCCTTCACCGGGCCTTCAGAGACTCTCCGAAGGCCCTGTGGATGCCACCCCAGCTCTCCCCCCTCCCTCCCAAGGCCTCCACGGGGCCTCTGGAGTCTCCGAAGGCCCTGTGGATGCCTCCCCAGCCCTCCCCCCTCCCTCCCAAGGCCAGCACAGGGCCTCCGGAGGCCCCATGTCGCTGCTTTTGGGAGGGCGGGGGGCCCTCTCAAAACTACGAATATTCAAAACCGCGAATGCTAAGTTCGTGATTGTGGAGGGGCAACTGTAGTTTAATTCTTTTCCCCACAATGCTGTTATTAGCTTTGTGTGGAAACAAATGCGCCAAACAGCTGGCTAGAAAGATTTATAGCTAGGGAACTGGAGGTGGTGTTATAACAAGTGCTACTCCTCCAATCTTCAAAGCAGCCATAGGAGTGTGCAAATTAGGGTTTAATAACAAAAGTCTTTAGCATATCCTGAAGAAAAATATCTATGATCAATAAACCAGAGGTTGGAAATTACAGGTCCAGAGGCCAGTTTTCTGCTCCTGGGAAAAATAACAATTTTTCAAAATGAGACGTGGATTTCCAGACTCTTACTGGTTTTTAAAAATTATTTTTGGACACTTAAGTCACTCCCCCAGGGGCCATACAAACTTCCAGAAACAATTGTTTTTTTTAAAAAAAAGAGGCTGAAAAGTCACATCTCATTTTGAAAAATTGTAATTCTTTATGTTAAACAACACAGGGTGCTCTTGTGACCTGGAGCCCTCTGCACCCCTCCCCATTATGAAGCCACTGCCATCAGTCTGTCACAATCCATAGGAGTACTGTTTGCCACAAGCACAAAACACATACACAGACAATAACTGAATTTTGCAATTTCATCTAAAGAATTCAAAGCAAATCACTAAATATATTACATGCACATATGTAAGATCTCATCAAGAAATCAAGCATTTGGTAATTCTCTTCCAAAGACCAGCTGGAAAAAATTGTTCAATGCAATTTAATTTTCCAAGTACAGTTGTCCCTTCATATTCACTGGGGTTTGGATACCAAAATCAGTCAATACTCAAGTCCCGTTATATGTAATGGCATAGCAAAATGGTGTCCCTTATAGAAGATGGCAAAATCAAGGTTTGCCTTTTGGATTATTATTATTTTAAGAATATTTTCAAGCCGTGAATACTTAAATCCGTGGATACTAAATCCAGGGATACGGAGAGGCAACTGTATATCCATTGCGATTGTTTTCTATTATCTAACCATACATTAAACAGACAATACTGACATCCCAAGATAACAAAAACTAGATAGATTGTGACTACTCATTGAAAAACACCCAATATTCCACAGACACACCCTTACCACAGCATGCAGTGATGGAAAGCTTTAAATCCCCTTTACTTCCTACTGAGATGTGCCAATCAATGCTCCACTGAGATGTCAGATTTCCAACGGATAGGAGGATGTCAAGGAACAGTTTCTCCCCCGCTAGCCCAGCTGATCTGATAGGCTGGGAAGAAAGCGGATATAGTTTATCCAGCTTCAGAAGCTGCGCAGTGAGTGACCAGAGGTTGTGGGCTAAGTTGTTGTTGTATGCCTTCAAGTTGTTTCCAACTTATGGTGACCCTATCATGCGGTTTTCTTGGCAAGATTTGTTCAGAGGGGGTTTTAACCTTTGCCTTCCTCTGAGACTGAGAGTGTGACTTGCCCAAGGTCACCCAGAGGGTTTCCATGACCAAGTGGAGATTTGAACCATGCTCTCCAGAGTTGTAGTCCAACACTCAAACGACTACACCACACTAGCTCTACAAACTACAGTTGTCCCTCCACTTTCACGAACTTAACATTCGCGGTTTTGATTATTCGTGGTTTTGGGAGGCCCCCCCAGCCCCCCCCAAAACCGCAACACGGGGCCTCCGGAGGCCCCGTGAGAGCCCTGGGAGGGGCTGGGGAGGCCTTCATGGGCCCCAGGAGGCGCTCCGGAGGCCCCATGAAGGCCTGAGGAGGGAGTGGGGAGGGCCGGGGAGGTGAGGGGAGTCCAGGGAAAGTGGTGAGGGGAGCGACAACGGGGCCTCCGGAGGCCTCGGGGTCGCTTGGGGAGGGCGGGGGGCGGCCGGGAAGAGCGACCGCGAGGCCTCCGGAGGCCTCGGGGTCGCTTGGGGAGGGCGGGGGGTGGCAGGGAAAAGTGACCACAAGGCCTCCGGAGGCCTCGGGGGTTGCTTGGGAGGGCGGGGGGGCGGCCAGGTAGAGCGACCGCGAGGCCTCCGGAGGCCTCAGGGTCGCTTGGGGAGGGCGGGGGGCGGCCAGATAGAGCGACCACGAGGCCTCCGGAGGCCTCGGGGGTCGCTTGGGGAGGGCGGGGGCGGCAGGAAAAAGCGACCGCGAGGCCTCCGGAGGCCTCGGGGTCGCTTGGGGAGGGCGGGGGGCGGCAGGGAAAAGCGACCGTGAGGCCTCCGGAGGCCTCGGGGGTCGCTTGGGGAGGGCGGGGGGCGGCAGGAAAAAGCGACCGCGAGGTCTCCGGAGGCCTCGGGGGTCACTTGGGGAGGGCGGGGTGCGGCAGGGAAAAGCGACCGCGAGGCCTCCGGAGGCCTCGGGGGTTGCTTGGGGAGGGCGGGGGCAGCAGGAAAAAGCGACCGCGAGGCTTCCGGAGGCCTCGGGGGTCGCTTGGGGAGGGCGGGGTGCGGCCGGGAAAGGCGACCGTGAGGCCTCCGGAGGCCTCGGGGTCGCTTGGGGAGGGCGGGGGTCGGCCGGGAAAGGCAACCGTGAGGCCTCCGGAGGCCTCGGGGTCGCTTGGGGAGGGCGGGGACGGCTGGGAAAGGCGACCGTGAGGCCTCCGGAGGCCTCGGGGTCGCTTGGGGAGGGCGGGGGCGGCAGGGAAAAGCGACTGCAAGGCCTCCGGAGGCCTCGGGGTCGCTTGGGGAGGGCGGGTGGAGGGCTGTCATTATTCGCGGAATTTTCACATTCGCGGGGGTCTATGGAACCTAACCCCCGCGAATGTGAAGGGACAACTGTACTTACATTTTGAATTAAACTTTTATTGAAATGGGCTACTAATGCCAAGTATGATATTTTTATCATACTAGGACAATGATTAGCCCCAAAACATCAGTTTTAATTTATAAGGAGACAACACTGTGCTTCAACGAAGTTCCTCCAGGAAACAGTTGCAGAAGACCGTTTTTAAAATTTTGACAAATAATGCTTGACCTGGACTTCTAAGGCCCTTGGTGTTCATTAAACAAGAATGCTAGGATGCTGATCTACTACTGTAACATTATAAGGCATAAATTCAGTTTCCACTGAAGTACTATCTAGAAGAGAGCCAGCATGGTATATACATGGAGCATTAGACTATGACTCTGGAGACCAGGATTCAAATCCCCACTTGGCCATGAAAACCCACTGAGTGACCTTGGGCAAGTCCCACTCTCTCAGCCTCAGAGGAAAGCAAAGGTAAAAACCCCTCTGAACAAATCTGGCTAAGAAAACCTTGTGATAGGTTTTCCTTAGGGTTGCCATAAGCTGGAAATGACTTGAAGGTGCACAACAAGAAGATTTAGGCCAGTTACTTCATGTATGCGTTGTCAATTTAAAAATACATTATTACATGGTGGCTGAATAAAAATTAAATTCAGGAATTATTACTCCCAATAAATCTTGTAATATTTTTACTAATTCTGAGATGCTCATCCATAATATACACTTCCCCTTTCACTATGTACCATATAGATATGTATAATTTGCTTTTGAGAACATCAGAAAGCTTTGCAAGTATGGATTGGCTTACGAACAGTGGTCCGAGCACAACAAGGAATCATAAAACAGAATGTGTCTTTGTCCTTCTCTGAAGTCTGCCCTTTTGAATCCTTTTACCTTTTACTCTCCGTAACAGCTTGGTCCAAATGTTTGAAGATATCCTGGAGAAGATTGCAGCTGGAGCGGCTGTTGATATCATATCCATATCCCCTCTTCCAATATTGCTTTAGATCATTCAGATATTCAAGTACCTATAATTAGACATTAAATCTCCCGTTACTTTAAATAATTATTTCAGATTCAGCACACTACCCCACCTCAGTATCCCCCCTGAAGCAATGGATTCTTTAATTCTCTTTTCTCCCATGTTTTACTTTTTTATATCAGCCTAATCGTGTGAAAAATGTTAAAATGTTAAAAGCCAACAATAAAGCTAAAACTACTGAAATAATAAAAACAGAGACAGAAATACATCATGGACTGAATGTTTATCTGAAGTAGGTCTTAGCCTGCTTTCTAAATGATACCAATGAGAATATTATGCCAATCTCTTTTCACATACAGGTGACCATTATGAGAAGGGCTTCTTCTGGGAGACTCCCACTGTACCACTTTAGACAGTGGCACCCAAAGAAAACCCTCCCAAATGATGTATTCAGGCAGGAACATATGGAAGTAGGCACTTCTTTAGGCTGGTTCTAAGCCTGTTAGGGCTTTGAATATTACCATCAACACTTTGAATTGTGTGTGGAAACTGACTGTTAAAAGTTTGCCTTCTCCACATCTGCATGCTAGTGGTCAATGTAAGATACTTGAAAACTGGGCAGAGTAGAAGAGGCTCTCTCCTGGTCACAGAAAACGTCTACCCTAACAAAAACACTGAGATGTGAAATGGCATCTCTCTGGGAGAGAAAAAACCCACAGGTGGCACAATATTTTGCTAGTACTTGCAGTTAAGTATCTACCTGGAATGGGCTGCTTGGTGTCTCTTCTCAGTGAAGCAACCTATTACTTTCTCCTCTTTAGCCTAACATAAGCCCTACAGTGAATGGTTCAGGTACTATGGTTGACTATGCAAACTCACCCATTCCTTGGCTACAAAACTGTTTGCTTGGGTCTCACTGGATGTACTGCTCATGGTACATTCCTCTGAGCCAAATCTACCCCTCCTTGACTGAAGGTCCCCTACCATCTGAAGACGATCACAATGGTCATGTGGGCCAGGTACAACATATGTGAAGGATGCCATGTTGGGTGAAGCAGCCCCAATAATTTCCTAGAGACATTTGGCTGACTCCTGCTGATGGCAGAATAACGATTTGAACAGATGTTTTCTAACTGAGTCGGGTAATTTTCAATTGCTTCAGCTATCATAACTCTTCAAAACGAAGGTTGAAGAGACTACTTCCTGGTACCTTTCATCAGGTCCACAAGATATCTATACAGTTGCCCCTCCACATTCGCGAACTCAGCATTCGCGGTTTTAATTATTCGCGGTTTTGGGAGGGTCCCCCTGGGCCCCCCCAAAACCGTGAAAAGGGGCCTCCGGAGGCCCTTTGAAAGCCCTGGGAAGGAGCGGGGAGGGCCGGGGAGGCGTTCACGGGGCCTTTGGAGACCCTCCAGAGGCCCCGTGAAGGCCTGGGGAGGGTGGGGGGAGGCCGCGGAGGCCTTCACGGAGCCTTCGAAGGCTCCGTGAAGGCCCCGGGGAGGGAGGGGGGAGGATGGGGGGAGGCCTTCACGGAGCCTTGGAAGGCTCCGTGAAGGCCCCGGGGAGGGAGGAGGGAGGATGGGGGAGGCCTTCACGGAGCCTTGGAAGGCTCCGTGAAGGCCTGGGGAGGGTGGGGGGAGGCCGCGGAGGCCTTCACGGAGCCTTGGAAGGCTCCGTGAAGGCCCCGGGGAGGGAGGGGGGAGGGTTGCAGAGGCCTTCACGGAGCCTTGGAAGGCTCCCTGAAGGCCTGAGGACGGTGGGGGGAGGGCAATCAATATTCGCGGTTTTTTGACATTCGCGGGGGTCCGTGGAACCTAACCCCCGTGAATGTCAAGGGACAACTGTACTAACATGTGACAAGTCTGAAAAATATTAAATCATGTAAAAAAATGAAAAGTGACAGCAGGTTTAATATGTGCCCCAGAGAGGTTCTCTAGGGTGATGTTGTTAATAACAGTAAAGTCTTAGCTGAAGAGAGAGACTGTAACAATTTCCTTTTAATTAGCTCAAGTAGTTCTTGATAGCACAACACTATTTCTTGTATGCCTTCATATCATTTTCAACTCTAAAGCGAACCTATAACAGGGTTGTCTTGGCAAGATCTGTTCAAGAGTACTCACCATTGTCTTCCTCTAAAGGTGAGAGTGAACATAGACACAAGCCAGAACACAATTTAAAGATGCTAACATGCTTAAGTAAGTATAGCTTGGAAGTTCTGTATTTTCTTGTGAAACCAAGCAGTATCTTTTCACAATAAACTGCAACATTCAATTCTATAGCTGTGGCCCTTGTTCAGCAGTAAATTACCTAGTCACAGAACTTACCATGGCATCATCTATACTGAAGAGTGAACACCAGGGGGAGTTGATCCTTTTTATTGTTAGCCCAAAGGAACAAGTGAAAAATGCCACCTGAACCAAATCTGTAGTAAAGATAAACAGGTTGACAAACACGATGTTGATAGTAAATCAATAGAGATGCTATAAACCAGCAACAAAATACACAAAAATGCAGAATAAAAAGATTATTTCAACTGTGTACAAAACACACCTGTTACAGAACTGTTTTGCAGGTGTAAAACAAAGCTACATGCAAAACACAGAAAAACCATAAAGTATGAGGTCTGTCTATTAAATAACGAGACTGCATTTCTACCTTTCAGACAAATCAGGGAGAACTGATTGTGAGCACTTAAGTGGTGACCTTGAACATGTCTGAACCTGCATGACAAACATCAACACTCTCGGCTGTTCAGTTAATTGTCAGTCATTGTTTAAAGCAACTGTGTTGTCTGTTGCATGCTGGAAAAATGCTAAGTTTAAAAGTCAAGCAATGACATTCTGCAGCAACTTGAGGTGAACCCAAATCTTTTTTTAAAAAAATCATCACTTGTGACGAAACCTAGATCTTCCAGTATGATCCTGAGAAAACGACAAGTCAATGCACTGGAAAACTCCATCATCACCAAGAATGAAAAAAGCACATCAAAGCAAGTCCACATTCAAAACCATGCTCATTGGGGTATTTTTTACACCAAGGGTGTAATTTTGGCAGAAAGGGTTCCAGAAGGCTGAACAGTGAACCAGCATTATTATAAGGACATTTTGACAAAGCTGAAAGAGTTAAAAAAAAAAAAAGCCAGAACTGTGGGGAAACGGTTTCGTTCTTCAAGACAACATGCCTGCTCACACAGCACTTTCTGTGAAGCGATTTTTGGCCGATAAATGTATTACTACTTGAACATCCTCCATATTCACCAGATTTGGCACAGTGTGACTTTTTTCTTTTCCCTAAAGTGAAACCGGTGCTTAAATGAACATGTTTTGAGTCAACTGATGCAGTCAAGAAGAAGATGGCAGATGTGTTGAAACAGCTGACAGAAACTGATCTGCTCCATGCCTTTGATCAGTGAAAAACAACACTGCATCGGAGTGTGAGTGTGAATGGGAAGAATATTGAAGGGGACTAGCATTAGAATTGTAATACATATAAAGATGGGTTATTGTATCAGTCTCGTTGTTTAATAGACCTCATAAATCACCATCTCACCCCCCTAACTTGTAATTCCACAAGTAGATATACAGCACTACACACAGCCAACTGCTTCATCTACAGTCTTCAACATCCACTATTTACAAGAGATAATATACATTTTGCATGAATTGAACATAAAGAGATGAGCTAGAGAATCTAGGGTTTAATACAACCTTAACTATATTTTTCACACATGGTATAAACATGGTGTACAGATTAGTATTAAATACTTGCAATGATTTTATTAGTATGAGCAAGAACATGACAATGCCTAGAGATTTATACCTGTGTTCTTCTGGACATGTACACAACTCTGTTCAATAACTTGTCCAACTGATTAAATTGCCAGTTGTATAAATAAATGCATGTTTTGTTTTAAGGCCACATGCAGAAACTTCGTAAGCACCTTATATATGTAATATACATATGCCTAAATCCTATTATTAGTCTTAACTAGAGTAGACTGAAGCAATCAGTGGGACTGACCTATATGTTAATATATGTTAATTCACCATTGAACAACTGAATAAATGGGTCTACTCTAGTTGGGACTAACCAACAAAATTCAAGCCATGCTGTGTTTGAATGTACTCAAGATAAAATTACCTATCCTTGTTTCAGTCAGTCATTTTTAGCATTTTAATAATTAAGTTAACTAAAAACTATTGTTGCATGCATACTTCAACTGAAGGATGTTTTAGGTCAATATCTCTACATTATAGGGAGCTCATTGTTCTTTTAGCAATCTTAAATGACCCAGTGATTACAACCCATTCTGTAATGAAGCAGAGTAACAAATTACACAGTCAAAACTGTATTTATGTAAATTTAACAGGAAGACTGTCCAATTTTTAAACTTCCTTTCTTAAAGAACTATGTTTTTAAAGAAAAGTTGTGTTTTTCTCATACCTCTACTATGGAGGTTTCCATATTACAAATGTAGGGAACTTAATGAAATTAACATTTCCTACTGTATTTAGATCAGAGGTGGGCAAAGTGCTGCCTGCAAGGCATATGCAACCTGTAAACCCAATTTTTGGCTTTGGGCAGAAGACAGTGCTGCTATAATAAAGATAAAGGATCCATTCTCTTTTTTAAAACCAGCAACAACCTTTCCTCAGTGCTTTTTCTGAGGGAGGGCAGTTGCTCTTCAACTCCAAGTGGTCTTGGATGAAACTGATTATCTAGACCCATTTCAAACTGGCTTCAGGACGGGATTTGGAGTTCAGACTGCCATGGTTGCCTTGACCGATGATCTGCGTCTAAGCATCGACAGGGGTAACGTGTCCCTGTTGGTGCTTCTAGACCTCTCAGCAGATTTCGATACGATAGATCATAGCATCCTCCTGGATTGCCTGAGTGGGTTAGGAATCAGAGGCACTGCGCTTCAGTGGTTCCAGTCCTTCCTCTCGGGCAGGTCCCAGAGGGTGCTGCTCGGGGACAGCTGCTTCAGGAAAAAGGAGCTTACTTGTGGCGTTCCGCAGGGCGCCATCCTGTCTCCGATGCTGTTTAACATCTATATGAAGCCGCTGGGGGAGATTATTCGGAGTTATGGGGCTGGGTGTTATCAGTACACTGATGGCACCCAGATCTATTTCTCCTTGTCCCAATCATCAGCCTTGAATTCCAATGACGTCTCTCTTAATGACTGTCTTAAAGCAGTAATGGGCTGGATGAGGCAAAACAGATTGAGATTAAATCTGGACAAAACGGAGGTGCTCATGGTAGTGGCCCCGAAACCAGGAGATGGGTTGCAACCTCCAGTCCTGGACGGGGTCACGCTCTCTGTTAAGGACTGTGTTTGCAATCTGGGGGTGCTCCTTGATTCATCGCTTCAGATGACGAGTCAGGTGAATGCGACGATCAGGAGCACTTGTGATCAGCTTCAGCTGATACACCAGCTGCACCCTTTCCTGGAAGTAAGGGACCTCGAGGCTGTGGTGCACGCGCTGGTAACCTCTCATCTAGATTTCTGCAATGCGCTCTACATGGGGCTACCCTCGTGCTTGGTCCAGAAACTTCAGTTGGTACAAAATATGGCAGCCAGAGTGGTCTCGGGAACATCTCGGAGAGACCATATAACTCCAGTATTGAAATCTCTCCACTGGCTGCCTATCAGTTTCTGGGCCCAGTATAAGGTGTTGGTTATTACCTTTAAAGCCCTAAATGGCTTGGGTCTAACTTATCTTTGGAACCGCCTCCTCCCATACAATCCTCCCCGCACACTCTGGTCCTCTGGGAGGAATTTGCTTCAGCCACAAAAATCTAGGCTGTCTGCAACCTCCCAGAGGGCCTTTTCAGTAATCGCCCCCAATTTATGGAAAGGCCTGCCGAACGAGATCCGTCAGATGACGAGCTTAAGTAGCTTTAAAAAAGCACTAAAGACGGATCTCTTTCGGCAGGCCTTTCCTGCTTAGATCCCGGCCTCAGGAGCTGTGTCTCCTGGCCTTTTAAAAATCTTGTGTATATTTGTTTTTAATGTGATTTTAGTTAGATGGTTTTAATTTTATATTGTTTAATGTCTTTTTTATGGGGGTGGGTGGGGGTAGGTGGTGCTTTTAGTCATTATTACAATGTTTTAATTGTTGGAAGCCGCCCCGATTGTTTTTAGCAGAGGGGTGGGGTATAAGTAAATATTATTATTATTATTATTATTATTATCTCAGAACATTTTTTTAACTGCACTGAGCTTCAAAAGCAATTTCCTATACCACTTTGTTAACTGCTTTTTGGGGGCAGAAACAATCAAGAGACCCTACTGGACATGATGACCTAGTTGTACATTCTGGATTGTAATTATACAAATATTTATTTATTTTTAAATTTATTTAGGTATTTATACCCCGCTCTTCAGCCACAAAGGCTATCAGAGCGGCTTACAAATTGTTAAACAATCGCAATTTACACATCTACACTACATTAAGCAGTTTCCAATATGTATTAGCTAATTGCCCCCACAAACCGGGTACTCATTTTACCAACCTACGAAAGGATGGAAGGCTGAGTGAACCTTGGAGCCCACTGGAACTGAACTTGCAACGTGGTTACTTTGCAGTACGGGCATTAAACAACTGTGCCACCAGGGCTCCCTGGCATTAATTTCATAAAGGCATTAATTTCATAAAGGCGCAATTCTGTGGTGGATGATTATTATTATTATTTCTACAAAACCCACTGTCTTCCTAGAGAGGTTCTACAAAGGGCACTGAAAACAGTATCTGTGGTAGATACTGACATTAAAAGGAAATGTAGATAATGCCACATGACCAGGATATATATTGTTAGCTTCTAGCGACTGAGTTTGCTGGTAGTGGATGGTTTGCTGGTAGTGATGTTTTGTAGTAAAAAAGCAGTGATGCAGTGATGTAGTAAAGAAACATTGATGTTTGTGTGCACCATTACCTGAAAACTGCATGAAAGAGCTGGCAGGTTATTTCCAGTCTGCATTCCACACTTCATCATACAAAGTTTTTCCAACCATCTTCTACAGAGTGTGGCTCATAGTTTTCAGATTTCACTCTGGGTGGCAAAAGTGTGCACATTGCACAAGTCATAACACATGCAATTGCTATAGTTTGGTACAAAATAGGCAAATATTACATGTTGTCTGTTCTCCTTTAATAGCTGTCCACATTCAAAAACGTGTTAAACATTTAATGCTTATTTGATCTTCAAAAACACTGAAAACAGATAATGAATACAAGCAATCTTAGAAAGTTTCAAGACAGACTATTTACCTGCATTTATATCGGTCACTGGCAGACACAAGGTTTTTGCAATTTTTTCCACTATTTTCTTCATCTCAGGACCTTCCTTGAAGGCATCCAACTCACACATAGCTGTGTCATTGTCTTCTACCTCTTTTACAAATTTTTCACAGTGATCAAAAAATCTCATCAGTTTGTCATTAACTTCAAATGTTTCTGCCATTGTAGCTGAAAAGGAAAGGTATGAAACTTGTTAAACTCAATTGTATAAACTATCTATACAACTGGACAGTTTAAATGTTGGCTTATAAGCAATACTAACGTAAAATCCTGCTTTAGCATTACGTGTAATTTGTCGAAAGGATAGAAAACTTTAAAGTGTAAATCACATTACAGTATTTATTTATTTGTATTGTTTATTTACTTTATTTGCATCCTACCTTTCTTCCAACATGACCTAAAGTGGCTTCTTATTTTAAGGAGCCTGATTTAACCACTTCGCAAGGCAAACATACTATTGTTTGAAAAATTATTTAATGTTTCAGAAAATGCTGTACTATGGCTGTAACATTTTAACCAAAAAAGGAAACAATTCAAATATACATGTTGCAATATATTGGAAACATTACTTTCTTCCAGGTAGGTGGAATGCTTTAAAGTTATTAGACCCAAGAAAAAACAGGCCAAGAATAATGCTAGAACACAGCACTGATTTTTCACCTACATTATCAAGATGAGCTTTGGTAATCTAACAAAGGAAACTCTGGGTTGAAAACTTAGTTATGTTTGTTGTTGTTGTGTGCCTTCATGTCATTTCCAACTTATGCTGACCCTAAGATGAACCTATCATAGAGTTTTCTGAGGCTGAGAGTGTGTGACTTGCCAAAGTAACCCAGTGGGTTTTCATGGCCCAGCGGGGATTCAAACCCTGATCTCCAGAGTCATCATCCAGTACTCAAACCACTATGCTACTAGCTGCGTTTAGAAGTATTCAAATCCTATCTGATCTTGGAAGCTAAGCAGGGCCAACCCTGGTTAGTACTTGGATGGGAGACAACCAACAAATACCAGATACTGTAGGCTATATTTCAGAGGAAAGAACTGGCAAAACACCTCTGAGTATTCCTTTCTATGAAAACCCTATGAAATTAATGGGGTTGCCATAAGTCAATAGGTGACTTGAAAGTACACACAGAGTCTGAGTGTTTCCAAAGTACTGTAAAGTGTGTCATCAGAAATTATGAAAGGAATCTCCAGAGGAGCTGTCACCATGGTCATTGTGATGACTAAACATGTGGACTTTGCATTATTCAGATAACAGAACAGCGCGCTTTTAAAATGGGCACAACCTGTTCTGATAACCCTCCACATGCTAGTCTACATACACAGAATGGCTTCCTACTGTAAATCAATCCATCCTAGTGAATTAATAGTTCTCCCAGGCCAAACTTTATTGAAAATCTGCATCAGACAGTCTATGTTGGGATGGGCAACTGTTAAGGGTTGGGGGCTACAGTGATACTCAAGGAAGCATACCCCCCATAGAACCTTCCAAAAATGTAATTCCCCCCTCCCAGTTCCACAACGCCCCCATGGTGGCACATGGGCAATTTCACCAGATTTTTTTGGCCCACTCTGGACCATTCTAGACCCAGTAGAGGCCTTTCCTGGACCTAAAATAGCCAGGTGGGGCTGAAAAGCATGCCAAAACTGCTTCACACACCTTCTCAGTAGCATTTGGGCAAACACTCAGTGGCAAACACTAAAGGCCAAAAATAGCCCAAGAATGTATGCATTGATTTTCCTTGGGGGCTTTTCCCGGGCTGTGAGGCCGTGTTCTGGAATAGTTTCTTTCTGACATTTTGCCTGCATCTGTGGCTGGCATCTTCAGAGAATGGTTGGATAGGAATGTGTGTGGTTTATATGCTGTGAACCTCTGTTGGGGAGTATATGTAAATTTGTGTATTTGAATGGTTAGTTTCTGGGTATAGAAATGCAAGGCTGATTAGTGCCCATTGCCCATGGGTTGCACTTTCCCCATCCTGGTCTGTACTTTTCAATATGCATTAACAGAAACAGGCACATTTACTTTACTTTGTGGAAAGATTCCTGTATTTCACTGTATACAGTATGTATACTTTGGGTTTGCTTCTGTTTCAGAATAAGGATTTAAACTTTGGGCTTCACAGGTGGTTTAGAGCCAAGGGCAAAGAAAAAGGGGTGGTGCTATGCAGCCTGCCCCAAAGTGATACCTTTTAGGTGTGCTGGCTTAGGTTGATGGAAATTATACCAAAGCATTTATGGAGGGCACCAGGTTGAGGAAAACCAGTGTAGAAGACTACTAACTCTGTGAAAGAATTTTTAGAAAATCAGCAGTTCTTTGGGGCTTGTCTAGATGAGAATATATACAGTAGGACCCCAATATCTGCTGATTCATTATCCACTGATTCAGTTATCCACAGCTTCAGTTTCAGCACAGTTACCATAGAGTCCTCCTAGAGAATGCATCCTCTCTAGCCATTTTCTAGGTCCTCCAAGGCAACTCTGTGGTATTTTAAACCAGAAGTCTCATTATTTTCAATGGTTTTTGCTGTTATCTGCAGTTTTCGGTATCCACAGCTCCCCTCCCCGCACAGAACCAATCCTCTGTAGATACGGGGGTCCTATTGTAATGTGGATTGCTGCACATTATCACAAATTTGCCGCAGCGTTCATTTGTCTCCATGGCCCTTTGGCAAAATTGCTGCTATGCAAAGTTATCCATGTTTGAAGTACACATGCAGCCATGCCTGCCAAGTCAAGATGGTGGCTGAGAGTGAATTACTTGCGTTATTATTCTCCAAAAGTTGTCGCTGCTGCACAGTATTTTTTAAAAAAACTTTAAATCAGAGGTGTACCATGATAGGGTCACCATAAGCCAGAAATTACTTGTAAAGCCACACAACAACAAAGGAACAGCTTTCAGCAACAGTATTCCCCAGCCCAGAGCATTTCAACCTACCCAATGTGGAGGACTAGCAAATCCCTCACCCCAATCTGCCAGTGACCATTATCATATTTGTGCCTATTGGCTATAACTGTTTTTTTCTTTCCTGGAAACTTGCCAGGGACCAGCAGCTGATGACATATGGGACACTATGAGTCCGTGGACCACCACTCTGAGTAGCAGTGTCCTAGCACAGTGGTGGTGCACACTGGGGAAAAACTGCAGTCTACAACATTAGATAGTTTGACACACGTGGCTTTAGCCTAGCCAGAAAGAGAGAGGTGAAAGATTTGAGTCCCAGGGTAAGCATTCAGCCCCGATCTCCTTGTCTACTCGGATATAAGCTCAAGGGTCTTTTATTGATTCAGTAAGTACAGGTTGACCCCCATATCAACAGATTCAGTATCCACAAATTCACTTATCCACTTCTCAAAAAATATTTTCTCTCTAGGCATTTCTAGGTCCTCCAATGTGATTCTATGGTCAACCTCTGGTGCTCATCTTATTTAAAATAATAGGGTTCCCTATTAGCCATGGTTTCAGGTATCCTCGGGGGTCTTAGAACATATCCCCTGTGGATACAGGGGCCGACCAGTATAGGAGAGCCAGCATCCTGTAGTGGTTTGGGTTTCGGCCTAGGACTCTGGAGAACAGGGTTCAAATACCTGCTTGGCCATGGAAACCCACTGCCTGACCTTTGGCAAGTCAGAGGGCTTGTCTATATGAAGGAAAAAATGTGGCTTGCTGCAGGATAACATGAACTCGCAGCAGCTTCTATTTGTCTTAATTGTCCATTTGCAAGATGGCAGGCATGCAAAGCAAACTGTGTTCTATGTTCCCATGGGCATACCTGTGAATCAAAATGGCGGGGTACGAGTGAATTGCTCACGATTTTATTTTCCCCAGGTTGCCCCTGCTGAATGTTTTTTAAAAACAAAATACAAGGTGCGGAAGAGCGACCTTCCAATTTAGCAAACATGCAGCGGGGGGGGGGAGAGGAAGTTTTCTTGCTGTAATGCACGATCGCTACAGGGAAAATCCAAGATGGCAGTTCCAGGTGCTTGCCTTGCCAGCAAGCTCCACCTACCACACATGTCCAACCAATTATCTGCCAACTTCCACTCACATTAGAAAAGCAAATCAATTCAGTCGCTCATCCCAATGAGCAGGAATACACATTCCCCCTCGCCGTTATTTCAAAAAATATGGGGAAAGCCACAAAGGCTTTTTCCTGTGGCGTATATGGTGTTTTGAGCCCCCCTCCTTCACAATATGGAGAATTGATGCAGGATCCCATTGGGACAAAAGGTATTCTCCTCGCATTCTGTGAGGTATATTTTCACTGTTTAGACAACCCAAGACTCTCTCAGCCTCTCTCAGAGGAAGGCAACAGCAAACCTCTTCTGAATAGATCTTGTTGAGAAACCCCGCTGATAGGGTCACCATGTCAGAAAAGACATGAAGGCACACAACAACAGCAAACATTTAGGACAGCAGCTTGAGAAACTTTACAACCAGGGTGGGCAGCAATCTGTGGCCTTCCAGAGGGAATTTCACTCCCTCAGCCTATGCAGCCAATGATGAGGGATGATGAGAGCTGCACTCCACGAACTGCTGAGGACCCCAAATAATGTGATTTAGCCACTGAGGTGAGATGATGGAAGCTGCACGTCAGCAACATCTGGAGAACCACAGACTGACCACCCTTCCTTTAAGATTTCACACACACACACATATATATATATATACACACATACATACACACACACACACACATATATATATATATATATATATATATATGGCTCAGTTTTAAATAAGAATGTATTTTAGGACCTCATTGGTATACCCTTTGGTTTCATTATAGGGTTTACTTATATTATTTAAGATAATTCTCGTTTGAATTTTCTTTTCTTATATTATGTTTATTAAACATCACTTGGCTTTTAATGCACGTGTAATATAATGTAATATATTACAACAAAAATAATATCAAAAAAATAAATAAGAACGGAGTGTGTGAGAGAAAAAGAGATGCTTTTTGTTGATGACTGCGTTAAAATAGAAGTCTTAGGTAGTATTTGTGTAATCCTTGTCTAATTTGGATAAACATTAGGAAGATTTTTTTCTTTCTCTTTCTGACTCATATTAACTATTGTTACGTTGATATTCATTTAATTATTTAAATGAATTATTTAAATTATTTTAATTTAAATTATTTAAAAATAAGAGCTGTTCGGCAGAGGAATGTGCTGCCTCAAAGTGTGGTGAAGTCCTCTGTTCTGGAGATTTTTAATGAGAGGCCGGATGGCCATCTGTCAGGAGTGCCTTGTTTGGGTATTCCTGCAGGGTAGGGGGTTGGAATAGATGGCCCTTGTGGTCTCTTCCAACTCTGTAATTCTAAGATACTAAGAACTAAAAGTCCTATAGATGGGTTAAACTCTGTCACTGAAATGGATGCATAAACACAGCTTCACTTTAGTTGAGCCTTGTACCCCCTCCCAATAAAGTGATGCAAAACACAGTGAAATTCTGTCCAACTGAGCTAAGATGTCAGAATATTGCATTGTTTATCCAATGAAAAAGAAATTAATTTTTAGAAAGATATATTTCACAAGACCAGGATAACTGATTAATCTAATAAACAAGATCTACATTTTCTTGTTTATTAGACTAAACTGGACTACCTGAGATTGGTGGGACAGTTTTCCTTGCTTTCCTGTTCTTGTCATTTCTGGATAGACATGACATAACTGGCATACATGATTACAGTCCTCCCTCCACATTCGCGGACTGCACACTCGCGGTTCCGCATATTCGCGGTTTGCTGTGAGGGGAGTCCAGGGAAAGTGCCGATGGGGCCTCTGAGGCCCCGTCGCCACTTTCGGGAGGGAGGCGAGGGGAGCGACAACGGGGCCTCCGGATCACTTGGGGAGGTGGTGGGCAGCCGGGAACAGCGACCACGAGGCCTCCGGAGGCCTCGGGGTCACTTGGGGAGGGTGGGGGGAGGCTGCGTAGAGCAACCACGAGGCCTCGGGGTCGCTTGGGGAGGGCGGGGGGAGGCCGGGAAGAGTGACCACGAGACCTCTGGAGGCCTCGGGGTCACCTGGGGAGGACAGGGGGAGGGCTGTCATTATTCGCGGAATTTTCACATTCGCGGGGGTCTATAGAACCTAACCCCCGCGAATGTGAAGGGACAACTGTACTGAATTTGGCACTACAGTTGCCCCTCCACTTTCGTGGCTTTCACATTTGCGGTTTTGACTATTCGTGGTTTGCTCAGGAAGCACCTCATTTAAATCAGCTTCTCTCCTCTGCACACAAGGGAAAGGAGCCGATTTAAATGGAGTGCTCCCTGACCAAACCGTGCCGCCTAACTCCCCGCTCTCCTGGGGCTTGGCTCCGTTTGGGGTGGAGAGCCAAGCCCCAAGAGAGCGGGGAGTTCGGGGCAAAGGCACTTTTCAGCCACTCCCCCTCCACCCTACCCAAAGCAGTGATGGACTTCTCGTGAAGCCCATCACTGCCTTGGGAAGGGGGGGTTGAAAAGCCTCCCACCCTCCTGCTCTCCCTTCCACCCATCCCTTCCCTTCCCAAGGCAGATCGCTGCCTTGGGAAGGGGGGGTTAAAAGCCTGCCCCCGTCCCGCCCCTTCCTTGGCAGATTGCTGCCTTGGAAAGGGGGGGAAAGCCTCCCTCCCACACATCCCTTCCCTTCCCTAGGCAGATCGCTGCCTTGGGAAGGGAGGGTTAAAAGCCTGCCCCCCATCCCTTCCCTTCCCAAGGCAGATCGCTGCCTTGGGAAAGGTGTGTGTGAAAAGCCTCCCCCCACCCGCACTCCCACCCACCCATCCCTTCCCAAGGGATATCGCTGCCTTGGGAAGGAGGGGTGAAAAGCCTCCCACCCGCCTGCTCTCCCTCCCACCCATCCCTTCTCTTCCCTTCCCTTGGCAGATCGCTGCCTTGGGAAGGGGGGGTTAAAAGCCTACCCCCCACCCGTCCCTTGGCAGATTGCTGCCTTGGAAAGGGGGGGTGAAAAGCCTCCCTCCCACCCATCCCTTCCCTTCCCTTCCCTTGGCAGATTGCTGCCTTGGGAAGGGTGTGTGTGAAAAGCCTCCTGCCCGCCTGCTCTCCCCCCCAACCGTCCCTTCCCTTCCCAAGGGAGATTGCTGCTTTGGGAAGGGGGGTGAAAAGCTTCCCTCCCACCCGTCCCTTCCCTTGGCAGTTTGCTGCTTTGGAAAAGGGGGGGTGAAAAGCCTCCCACCTGCCCGCTCATTTATTTGCGGTTTTTTCACATTCACGGGGGTTGGCTGCCCCTAACCCCCATGAATGTGAACGGATGACTGTAATTTGGGAGGTTGGGAGTGAGAATAAGGAGGTAGGTATGATGGTAGTTAGGTAGGTGGGCTGATAAACTGTGGTCTCTTCCAACTCTATGATTCTAGGGGTGGGAGTAAGAATAGCTAAGCATGTATGATGGTAAGTAGTTAGGTAGGTGGGCTGACAAACTGTGGTCTCTTCCAACTCTGTAATTCTATGGGTGGGAGTGAGAATAGCTAAGCAGGTATGATGGTAAGTAGTTAGGTTGGTGGGCTGACAAAATGTAGTCTCTTCCAACTCTATGATTCTACGGGTGGGAGTGAGAATAGCTAAGCAGGTATGATGGTAAGTAGTTAGGTTGGTGGGCTGACAAAATGTAGTCTCTTCCAACTCTATGATTCTATGGGTGGGAGTAAGAATAGCTAAGCAGGTATGATGGTAACTAGTTAGGTAGGTGGGCTGACAAACTGGTCTCTTCCAACTCTATGATTCTATGGGCGGGAGTGAGAATAGCTAAGCAGGTATGATGGTAAGTAGGTAGGTATGTGGGCTGACAAAGTGTGGTCTCTTCCAACTCTATGATTAAATAGGGGACATCCACACTAAGGAAATAACCCAGCTTGAAACTGGATTATTTGCCATGGCTCCTTCCTATGGAATCCTGGGATTTGTATGTGAAGTTGAAGGCTTTCATGGCCGACATCCATAGGCTTTCTGTGGTTTTTTTCCAGGCTGTGAGGCCGTGTTCTGGAAGAATTTATTTTTGATGTTTTGCCTGCGTCTGTTGCTGGCATCTTCCAGAACACGGTCTCACAGCTCTAAAAAAATCCCACAGAAAATCTGGGATTTGTAGTTTGCTGAAGCCCCAGCACTCTTTGTCAGGGAAAGCTAAAGACCTTTTAAAACTAAAAAATCTCAGGATTCCACAGGAAGGAGCCATGGCAAAGACAGTTGTCCCTTCATATTCGCTGGGGTTTAGTTCCAGGACCCCCGTGGATACCCAAATCCATGAATACTCCCAATATATGCAATGACATAGCAAAATTATCTCCCTTATATAAAATGGCAAAATCCAGGTTTGTTTTTAGGATTATTATTTTTTAAAGAATATTTTCAAGCCATGCCTACTTAAATCCGTGAATATGGAGGGACAACTGTAACCCAGTTTCAAACTGGATTATTAGTGTGGTGTGGATGCCCCCCTAGAGAATGATTCTATGAATGGAAATGCATATATGAAAATAGAGTAGATAACTTTATCCCTTAATAAATGCAAGAAAGAGAGAGATGGGGGGGGCTCACCGTTCCCTTCCTGGGCGAGGGGGGTCCGCTGCCCGCCCAGGGCCTGCCGGAGCCCCTCACGGAAGGCGGCGGCGCTGTCGAGGCACCGGTGCTTGGAGCTGCTGACGAAGGCCAGGCGGCGCTGCGGGGCGCCCAGGAGGCCGGGCAGGCGGAGGGCCAGCCGGCGGGCCAGCGCCTCCATGTCCCTGCGCCCGCGGGCGGCCAGCTTGCCGTCCATGTCCGGCTGGAACCACATGGCCCAGCGGGCGAGGGGCTGGGCGGAGGGGCAGCCGGGCAGCTCCCGGCTCCTGCGGACCACCAGCTGGTGGAGGCGGCCCAGCTTCTCGATCTGCTTGCGGGTGGGGAAGCGAGTGCCGTGGCGGACCAGGGCCAGGAGCTGGAGCGGGGCGCAGGAGGCCGGCGGGAGCGGGAAGCCCGGCTCGGGAGGGCCCGGCAGGAAGGGCTCCTCCAGCAGGTGCCGGTGCAGCTCCTCGTAGCGGGACTTGGTGCCGAAGTAAGGGCTCAGCTGCTCGGCTTCCTCGGACTCGCTCCGGCCGGCCAGGAGCAGTAGCAGCAGCGCCAGGGAGAGGCAGCCCGCTAAGGGGCAGCCAGTGGAACCGCCAGCCATGAGGGCGACGGAGAAGGAGCGGCGGCTGCGCCCAGTCCCCAAGAGGGGCGCCAAGGCCGACAAAATGGCAGCCGCCCCCTCCTCCTCCTCCACTTCCTCCTCTGATTGGGCGGCGACAAACCCCGCCCAGGGAGGCAGAGATTCCCAAGTCTTCTCCCCCCACCCGCCCACCTTCGCTTGCCCTCTTCAAATATGGCCGCCATTCCTCTCTCTCTCTCTCTCTCTCTCATTGGCTTCCAGTCTTGCCCAAGCCACTGGAGCCCTCAGTCAAGATGGCGGTGGCCTCCTCTCACTCAATTTATCACACTACACTGTTATAGTGCTATTATTCCACTTTAAATGCTATGGCTGCCTCCTGGGGAATTCTGGGTTTTGTAGTTTAGGGAGGCCTAAGAGCTCTCAGGCTGAGAATTCTAAATGCCCCTCCCTAAACTGCAAATCCCAGGATCCCACAGGAGGCAGCCTTAGCAGTTAAAGTGGAATAATAGTGATATAATAGTGTAGTGAGATAAACTCCTTAAGGGCTATTATTCCACTTTAACTGCTCTGGTTGCCTCCTGTGGAATTTGCAGTTTAAGGACGGGCATTTAGCACTCTCAGTCACATAGGTCATCTTAGGCTTCTCTAAATAAACTACAAACCCCCGGATTCCACAGGAGGCAGCCACAGCAGTTAAAGTGGAATAATAGTGCCTTAAAAGTGTAGTGTGATAAACTCTGGGCTATTATTTGGCTTTAACTGCTCTAGCTGCCTCTTGTGGAATTTGGAGTTTAAGGAGGGGCATTTAACACTCTCAGCCACATTGGTCATCTTAGGCCTCCCTAAATAAACTACAAACCCCAGGATTCCACAGGAGGCAGCCACAGCAGTCAAAGTGGAATAATAGCACTATAAGAGTGTAGTGTGATCCTTAAAAGCATAGTATCAGTTCTCCCTCCGTATCCACGGATTTGGTATCCATGGATTTAAGCATTCAGAGCTTGAAAATACTCTTTAAAAAATAATTATCCCAAAAGCAAACCTTGATTTTGCCATCTTATATAAGGGACACCATTTTGTTATGCCATTGCATATAATAGGACTTGGGTATTCATGGATTTGGGTATCTTTTTATTTATTTGTTTGATTGTTATTTATACCCCACTCTTCAGACACAAGGCTATCAGAGCGGCTTACAAACTGTTTTAAGCAATAGCAATTTACGCATCTACACTGCATTAAGCAGTTTCCAATGTGTGTTAGCTTATTGCTCCCACAAGCCAGGTCTCCACGGGGGTCCTGGAACCAAACCCCAGTTAATATGAAGGGACAACTGTACAGAACTGTACTGTAAATAAAACAGTGGTTTAACCTGTGGTCTGGGAACCCCCAAGAGCTCTGCAAAGACTTGAAGGCTGCTTGGCCCACCTCCTCCAGGCAGTGGAGTGGCCACCTGACAGGAGCCAAGGCAAAGGTATTACATACCAAATTTTGGTATGTAATAACCCAATTTGCTGTATACCAGCTGCTCAGAGATTGGTCTGGTGGGAGCACAGCTGGCACCCCCTCCCACATAAAATTAGGGGCATCCCATATCACTCCTACAAGGACTGGGCTTTATAAACCCAAGCGGGACACAGCCTGTGAAATGGGACACCTAGTCAGGTGTTCTCATCTTCTCTTGTCATCCACAATGTGCTCTTTGTAGCTGATTTGAGGTGGAAATTACTATGCATTTTTATCTACAAGGCACACAAATATAAGGCTATTTGTATCTGCAAAAATGTGCTTCTTTCCCCTTCTGTTTTATTCACATGTCTCTTTCATTGTCATCTATCAGTTTTAAAACCAACACAATAGCTGCCATACATATACATACATACATAAATTCAGAGGGCAGTTGAATCTTCCCACCCGCCCACAGATTTCATTGTGAAAAGTCAGTCTATCCTCACAAGGATGCTGCCCCTTTGGAAAAGGGAAAACTGGTACCAATGGATTCTGACAATTAAAAAAAAAAAGTTATTCTTCCAGCGTCTGTTTGACTGAATAGTAGAAAAGCAGGAACAGCAGCCAAAATCCACAATAGATTAAGAAAGACAGTGATGGGAAATGTCAGTGGAAGCTGAACTGGGTAGTATGGATTCACTTTGGATGAGGATGGGCTTGTGTGTGTCTTTCGCAGGAGCTCTCTCTCTCTCTCTCTCTCTCTCTCTCTGTGTGTGTGTGTGTGTGCATCTTTGTGAATGGGATGTGTGGATTTCTTGTTAGAATGATTGGATTTTTGCCTGAGGAATGGATGAGGGTATAGATTTCATCCAGGAATTAGTGGATCCCCTGCAAATGTAAGATCCTTTACATGTCCTTTACTGGGCACTATTGGATTGCCACAGAAAACGGTGACCTCAAAGGAGGGTTTTATAGATTATGATTATGACATGAAAAACAATGGCATATGGATACTCTGTGAATATGCTGTGCTGCCTATATTATCTCCTGAGTAATTTAATCCTCCTTTCTTCTGAACAGCCATAAGTGTAATCTTTGCATTGTGTGGCTTCTTTGACTTTCAGTAGACATGCAAATTGGTGATTTGGGGGGTGCTTTATGGTTAATATGCAAAGGACTGGATTTCAGATTCTATCAGAAATCACTGCTGTTTTCCAAAGATATCATTATTGCCATCGCCATCACCATCATCGTTCCACCTCCTCACATTCAGATTGGCTAGTATGTTCTCTGTGTTCCTTTCTAAAGTGTGTCATAATGGATTGCTATTTTTAGCATGAACTTTTTATATGTGTTACTTAAGTAACTAATTAACATCAGTTTGTTAATTTTACTGAAGTTGTAGGGCTCACACTGAATGTGTGTGTGCTGCTATCTGCTGCAGTTTGCATTTTATTGATTAATTAATTTATACAATTAACTTCTATGCGACCATTCCTAGAATAGCTCGCACATGCACACAAAAAAGGGGCCTAGTTGAGGAGCTGCTGTTTTAGGAGATTTTCAGACTACACTGTTATAGTGTTACTATTCCACTTTAACTGCTCTGGCTTCCTGCTGTGGAATTCTGGGGTTTGTAGTTTAGTGAGGCCTAAGAGCTCCCTGGCTGAGAGTTGCAAATGCCCCTCCCTAAACTGCAAATCCCAGGATTCAACAGGAGGCAGCCATAGCAAATATAGTAGAATAGTAACACTATAACAGTGTTGTCTGAAAATCTTAATCTGACCTTTTTTAAAAAGATGGGCCAATGTTCCCATCTTTCTTCTTTGTGATCACAATCTACCCTCTCTGTTCTCCCAGCTGCAAATAATAATTTTAAAAATTGCATTAACTCCTATACATGAGAGAGCAGTAGAGGATGGTGATTTTTAATAATGGGCCTGTCTGCACTGCAGAAATACAGCAGTTTGACACCACTTTATCCACCATAGTTCTGCCCTATGGAATTCTTGTATTGGTAGTTTTGTGAGGTATTTAGCCTTTTTTGTCAGAGAACTCTGGTGTCTTACCAAACTGCAGTGTAGACAGGCCCAATGGCACAGTAGGAAATCATTAATTACTCTGAGTTTAGCCCCCACCCCACTCCTGCTGCAAGCAATCTTGCACAATGATTACAATGATTAATAATAATAATAATAATAATAATTGTTACCCATCTCTCCCCAAAGCTTGAGGTGAGGTACAACATAAATTAAAATACTGTACAGTATATGACACAAATTCATTTAAAAACACTGATAACAATATATAGGATTAAAACAAACATTAAAATCATTCATAGACTTAAAATACCAATTGAAAATTCATAGATAAAAATCAACTGGGTAGGCCACTGGAAGAGATAGGCTTTTAGTGCTGTTTTAAATTCTGACAGTATGTTTAGCCATCGAATCTCTTCCGGCAGTCTTTGTCCTTGGCATGCATTATATACACACATGCACGCTCACACACAAACACACCACTTGAAAATTGGCCACAAATGTCCGGCATCCCATACTTTGAGACTCAGGATTGTTAAATAACAATATGTTTCTCTCATATAAGTGAATGTAGAGTTCACCTCACACCTGACACTTTCTGTTTCAGGTTTCCAGTGCCTTGAAAAAAAATGAGTAAGTCAAATTAGGGCTAGAAACTCACTGTTCTTGTTATGAACTTTAAGCATGTTAAAGAACCCCATGCTCCCCTGCACACTCAAGCACATGCTACACACACCACATTCCCCCCATACCCACACACTCTCTGCGCCTCCATGTTTAGAAAGTACTGAAACTTCCACATGTTCCCACCCCCCAGTGTGCTGATTGATTGCCCAACAGAGCTTTGATTGGTTGGTCAGTTTCCTAAGTGGCCAATCAGCACACTGGAAATGGCAACATACCTAAGAACAATTATATATATATATATATATATATATATATATATATATATAATTTAAATATTTATATGTCATTTGCTGGTTTTTTATTATCTTGTTTTTATATATTTATGTACACATAATGATGGAGTTACTGTATATAGAAGATTATAACATAAGTAAAGTCAAGTGCGGGGGAAATGGCTTTTCCCATGTCACAGGATGTTCTGCCTTTTATGTATTGTGGTCTAATTGTTGAAAAGCCACTGCATCAAGTGTTCCTAGGCATATGCTTCTAGCACAACAGGAGCAAACAAACAAAAATGTGGGAGGAAAGTAAGTAAATCTTATCCCAAAGGTATGCTGAATTTCAATACAGACTACAAATCCATTGTGACGTGGCTGAAAAACAATGATGTGCAGTGAGTCACACCCACCCAACAAGGCTAAGACTGCCTAATAAGCAGAGCGCCAGCTCACAGAAACTAGCCAGATTGCTGTTATTAGCAGGCCACAAACAGATGATTAAGCATTGCAAAGATCCCTCCCTAGCATCTTAAAGCAAATGGATAATTTGCATGGATAATAAGCATGGAAAAACTAACATCATTGTTCAAAAATAAAGTAGAGAGCTGGGCGAAGTTTGGACAACACCCTGTTATGGGATGGTTCAATAAGGAGCTGCAATGGGAACGCACAGAACCTGCACAAATGTGGGAGAACAAGCCTGTAATAAAGCTCTGTAATGAGAAGGTACAAAAGCTACACAAATATCACAAGAGAATGAGTTTGCTATTAATAGGTTCATACTGTGTTGCCAAAGAATATAATAATTATAAGAAAAATATAAATGGAATACAAACAGTAACAACAAATATATGGTTTCAGATGTATTTCCTTGGGATAAGGAACAACAAACATTGACCCAACTGATCTTTCAGCAAAAGTACCAAAACTGCAGTCCTATCCTCCCTTACTGGGCAGTAAGTGATACTGAAATCAATGGAAGTTATTATTAAAGATCTGAGTTTGGGAAGATTCCTTTTCCAGAGGAACAGAATCGTCTGATCCTACAGTGCTAATCATCACTGGCTTTTTAAAAATAGATTTTTATGGGCTTCAGAAAGATGGATAGCAAAAGGATGTTGCATACTGTCCAAAATTAGCATTAGGCTAAAAATAAGAAAGCTAATTTCACTTATTGTTCAAGCTAAACTGTATCCTAAATTCTAGGCTTAACTGGATCATTATGTGCAGTGCCATCTTTGGCTTGTTTATGCATCAAAACAGCATCAAAATAGAAATGGCAAACCACAATGTGCTGGACTGTCCCCCTGCCCTTCCACAATAAATCATTTCTTAGTATCTTGGCTTCTTTGATTTATATTGGCATCCAATGCCATCTCCCTGGATTCTTATTTGTTTCTTCACTTGTATTGTATTTAAGACTATCCTAACAAGGATTGTTGAAATGTTTTCTTTATAAAATCAGAACATAAGTCAGAGCAGTAAAAACACAGCATAAAGCATCATGCAACCTTAGAACAGTTTGCTTGCTAGATATTTTGGTATATAACTGCCATCAGTTCCAGTCATTCGGCATGCTGGCTGGTGTGTGTGTGATGAGAGTTGTAGTCCACACCACTGGAGGACAAAGCAGATTATCAGACACTTTAAAAAGCCCGTGAGGATGATGTCATTGTACTGTGTGGTTTTGCATGTGTCCTCGTCCTCGTGTGCTGCCTCCATGCAGACTCTGTGCTGCAGTGGAGAATAAGCCGTCAATTTTCATTCATAGAAGTTTCCACTGATGAAAAGCAATGGTGTATTCTCCGCTGCAGCACAGAGTCTGCATGGAGGCAGCACACAAGGATGATGACATGTGCGAAACCACGCAGTACGGTGATGTCATCCTTGCGGGCTTTTTGCCTGCATCTGATAATCTCCAAAGTGTTGGGGAAGGTTACAAGATGGAACATAATGCGGACTGATGAGTGATGGTTTGGTAAGTAGGTGGGAGGACTCTAGCAATTTTTACTAAATATAGGATGTGGCAAAATTACACACTCTCAGCCTCAGAAAACCCATTAGGATTTCCATAAGCAACTTGAAGGCACACAACAACAACAATAGGAAGCAACCCATAGGGAAGGATTTTTCCCTGTAACTCGGTGGTTATGCATGGGAGCACCTGGAGTGGAGGATGAAAAACTGGTTCAGAGAAGCAACTCCCTGTCTTAAGGGTATGAAATGGTTTGACCTACAATTCCTATTAGGATTGTGGGAGTTGTAGTCCAATACATCCAAAGGGCCAAACGTTACCCCACCCCACACTCCATCCTGTGAAATATTATCCCTGCATCAAAGCATACTTTTGATTAAAACTACTGAGCAGCTTCCTTTGAACAGTTTTGCTCAAACATACACTGTTCAGAGTGAGACAAGCATAGCTTTAATTAGAATACTGGGCAGAACACCACCATATGATAGGAAGAAGTGGGAAGTATTCATAAATAAGCTACCTTGGTGTACCCTGAGAAAAGAGCAATATCAGCAAAGCAAAGCTAGCAATCCCAGCAGAAATAAAATGCAGTCATCTATTTCAAGTTCATGTGGCTCTGAGTCATATCTCTTTCCCATTCAGGCTCTGCTTCTGGTTAATCTCTTTGTTTATAAAATTATTAACAGATCGTCACATTTATTTTCCTGTAGCTCTGAATGAGGGGCGAAGAGTGGATAAATTTATGCATATCTGAATAGAAATGTTTTAAAAGCTATGCAGCTTTTTCTGAGCTTTGGAGTACTGTACTATGATTCCAAAGAGTAATGGATAGTTAAAAAAGATAACATCTATTCATTTATTTTACAGGAAAGGTAGTAGCTATAGGAAACCTGTAGCACTGGGGAAGGGGAAAGGTTGATTTGTTTTCTGTTTTCTTTTCAGTAACGAACTTATTAAAGAGGGGAGGGACTCATTGGACAGGCAAAAGTTCCCAACTCCTCCATGAAAGAGCAGTTTGACACCACTTTCCAAAAGTAGTTCAAGGAAGTGCATGAGTGTAAAGTGATGCACAACTGGGGCAAAAAATTACAAGCACACATACAAAATAAAACCCAGAATTCACAAAAAAGGTGGTACCTTTATTGGCCAACTAAAATGCAAAACATATGATGCAAACTTTCAAAAATAAAACCACTAATATCATGTCACTGTGGGGCTGCTAAAGTAAGGGGAGAATTGCTAAAAATACAAATAAAAGCATAGTATAGCATAGTGTGGAGAAACCAGATAGGGAGAAACTTTTCCTCTCTCTTGACCTACAAGACCCCAGTATCATTAACTGAACATAGGAACTGAGAACAGATGAAAGGATGTACTTCTTCACAAATTACATAAATGGTGGAATTTCCTACAATAAGATGTAATAATAGCCATCAGCTTGGTCAGTTCAAAATAGGGAACAGATGAATTTGTGGATGATGAGACTTATCAGTGGCTACAAGTCATAATGTGTATTTACCACCTCCAGTATCAGTATCATTGACATATGATCAGTATGTAAGGTTGCCTGACTAGATAGTACTTTGTTCTGATCCAGCCGGAATTATTTTGTGATCTTAGGTTCAGTCCTAGCCGGATTAGTGAGTGCATTTAAGAAATGTCAGTAATAACCACCATCTTAAAACAATAACATTGGGTGGGAATGAAGAATATATTAACATCATAACATCATTTCAAACATCTTGCCACATATCTGATAGCACAAACAGGCTAGCACTGATACGATCATTTCTTTTTAACAGAATAAACCAGAGTTGGGCAACTGCAGCATGGGCTGAATTTCACCACTGAACTTCTTCTGAATAATATAAAAGGTCAACACTGCTAAAAACGAGCATACAGACTGAACAATGTTTTATTCAGGTTCTTATGAAAATATTGATAAAGGATAGTGAATGAATCTAATGTTTACCTGTGGGTTTTTTTTGTTGTTGTTGTTGTTAGTGGTGGAGGAGGGGAAAAGGTTACAGT
Organism: Gambelia wislizenii; assembly: GCA_030847615.1. Taxonomy (NCBI): domain Eukaryota; kingdom Metazoa; phylum Chordata; class Lepidosauria; order Squamata; family Crotaphytidae; genus Gambelia; species Gambelia wislizenii. Next base: position 120,634,971 of record JAUMIR010000003.1, read on the forward strand.
AATTTATTTTCTGAAATATTGTTTCCTGCAATGAGCTTATTAAATAAAAAAAGACTGTTGGAAAACCAAAGGTTCCCAGCTCTTCAGCTAAACAAAAGCTTGATGAAATAACAAAGTCTCATACCGGTTTCCAACAGAAATGCATAGAAGTTGCTGTTTTAGCTCAAGGTGTGCCCTATATCGCCACCCCCTTAATAGACTCCTTTATTCCCCATAAAAGTATAAGAATGAATACTTGGAACCTTCAGGGTAGAGACTAATGTTAAGAAGGTGCACACCCTTTAAATATGAGACTGCTATGCTGTCTCCTCGGTTTTAATGCTTCTTCAAGTCATAGGAGCTTGAAGGATCACTCCTGGCGACATTCTGTTATTGTATAGCCTCTATAGAGATCACAAGGATCTTTTGGTTAAAAAGAAATAAATGAATGAAAGAAATCCTTTTATTGGTTCTTAGCTTGATTGGAAAAGGTTACAGACTATTGCCTTCCAGACCACAACCTTTCCCTACCAGTATAATCAAAAATAGAGATAACCAAAGGAAGTGGAAGTTCCCAGGACAGTACTTGCTGTCCCTTGTTGAAGTTAAGTTTTATTTCAAGAGATATATGATATGTTTCCAGCAGTACTATCCTTCTGACAAAAGAAAACAGTATTTCAAAATGATACAGTATTTGCAGGATGTGGTTTCCTACAAGACTTCAAAGTCAACCATATTTCAGTGCTGCCATATCAATTGATAACAATAGTCATTTTAACCCAGCATATGGTAGGAAGCCATTACCATTTTGAACATGGTTTTATGTGCATATATTGTAACCAAATTGTATCCCGTAAGTTTCTGACGGTTAGTCCAAATTGCCCTCCTTCTGAAGACCGTTAAATGATATAAATATAGAATCCACATGTCCCCCATTTTGTCACAGGTGGTTTATTGCATATTCAGATTTACATTCTTGCTTGCCACTACAACATTCCTCTCTACTGGTCTGATGGAAAGTCAAGTAATTTACATGTTTCTGCAATCTGTTATTTATATAGCTAGGATCTGTTTTGTCTGGAGGGTTATACTGTGGTAGCTTCCATAATGCTGTTGCCAAAGACACAACATAAGAATGCTTTGTTTTTGGACGTGCCTAAAAACCTGATTTCCATAAAAGGCACACTTCAGTTATCTACTGAAGAAATATTCTTACGAGACTGTCAATTATCAATGCCAAAGTAAACCACTAATCTTTGTTACCTGGGGTTTTAAGCTTCCTAATTTAAAAATATCAAATCGCAAAAAGGTCTTAGGTGATATTTTTTAGTGCACTTTGTCTCTGAGACAACATATTTGAATCTGAATCAACTTTAGTCATTTGAGTCACAAGGAAGTACCTGCAACTTTCAATAGGAACAAAAAAACCCTTACTCTATACAATACATGTATAACATTTTGTTGTCAAACATGTACAAGTGATGCTTTGAGGACCACTTAGATCTAATTCCTGAATTTTATATTATTTGCTGTTGGAAAGACAAATTAATTTCTAGGAACTGATCAGTTTAAGAATTTTTTTACTTGCTTGTGTGCTTGTTTTACATCTACTTTTTCTTGAAGTTGAAAAGCTCTGTTTAGGCTATAGGACTTTACGGTTGCATGAACTGAAAAAAATCCCAAAACATCCTGCTATTCTTCCTAGTACTGTTTAATGCTATTCTGGTGTATTCCACTTGGGGGAAACATATTTCTGTACTACCAAACATGGCCAGAATGGCATATGTAAGTACAGTCTATGGGTAACTTCTATTGATAAATCTAATAAAGAAAAATGCTGGTATATTTCCTTTGGATTCAATAATATAAATTAGGATGTATTTGCATATCTTTTCATATTTCTTTCTGGCAAGTTGCAAACACAGTTTCTATATAGAGTTATCGTATTCATGTATACTTAGCACAACGTATGTTTCTAATAATTTGCTACTAGGGACAGACTCATATTCGGAAGTGGCCAAATGGCTAGCTATGCCAATCACCTTCTGTAGGGCACCTTTACATCTGTTGTTAAATTACTTGGTCAATGTAATTTCTTTAGGTGTGTTTAGCATGGGGAAGAGAAGGTTAAGCGGGGACATGATAGCTATGTTTAAATATTTGAAGGGATGTCATACTGAGGATGGAGCAAGCTTGTTTTCTGCTGCTCCAGAGACTAGGACATGGAGCAATGGACTCAAACTACAGGAAAAGAGATTCTATCTAAACATTAGGAAGAACTTCCTAACAGTAAGAGCTTTTTGGCAGTGGAAAGAGTGCCTCAGAGTGTGGTGGAGTCTCCTTCTTTGGAGGTTTTTAGAAGAGGCTGGATGGGCATCTGTTGGGAATGCTTTGATTGTTTATTCCTGCATGGCAGGGGGTTGGACTGGATGGCCCTTGTGGTCTCTTCCAACTCTATGATTCTATGATTAATATATTTCTATAGCTATTTGATCAAGGGATCTTGTAGCACCTTTGAGACTAACAGAGAAAGAAATATTCATGGGGTAGCCGAGTTGGCCATTTAGCAAGATAAAACAATCCACAAAAGACCAATACCTTTATTGGCCAACTAACATGCACAAAACACATAATGCAAGCTTTTGAAGCTCCACTGGCTTCTTCGTTAGGCAAAAGATGTTTAAAAATCGTACAGGAGAAAGGGAAAAAAAAGGCGGAGGGGGGAATTGTAACAGTGTTAGAGTCATAGGCCTACATCTTGTATCAGATGTTGTCTCTGTTGCCCTTCAGTTGGTGTGGAGGGATCTCAATGGAGGCAGAGGTCAATCTCCTTTTTTTGGCCATGTGGGGACCAAGGCAATAGACAGTATAATTTAAACTCCCTTAGTAGCAGTAAAGTAACTCCTCTTGCCATCCACGGTGCCTCTTTCCTTTGTGAAGCCATAGACCCCTTTCTTAAGCAGAGAACATTGGATTTCTCAAGAACTCCCTGTACACTACATCTGGAAAAATGTTTAAGTGCTGTATAGGTAAAACTCAGGCAATTATAGCCCAAAAAGAAACACTTTACTTTTGTTGGCAATAGACATCTCAGAGAGTTAAGTCCCAGTCCTTACCTCTCTCTTGTTTAGGGTTCCCCTGTTGTAGCTAAACCTGGTATCTTCACATTCGGGGGAAAAATATTCAGGGGTAGCCATGTTGGCCACACAGCAAGATAAAGCAACCCACAAAAGAGAAATAGCTTTATTGGTCAACTGAGATGCACAAAACACACAATGAAACTTTTAAAACTCCACTGGCTTCTCCATCAGGCAAAAGATGTAATAGACTTTAGTCTACTTCATCAGTTGCATCAGATGAAGAAAACTTAGGGCTGGTCTAGACAAGGGAATAAAATGTGAATTGGGGTGCAGAACCGCCAATTTGCAGCAGCTGTCATATGACTCAATATTTTTTTGGCAAGTTCGTTAGTGTGTGAAGCTCTCCATGTTTCCTATTCACACGGAGGCATGCCAGCAAATCAAGATGGTGGCTGCGGATTAATTACTCGTGATTTTGTACTCTCCAAGTTGCATCCACCAAACAATATTTTTTAAAAAAACTAACTCTAAAGTGTGGAAGAGCGATCTTTTGCTTGAATAATAATAATAAAAAAAAAAACAAGGAAAGAAAGCCTGTTTCATTGCCTCAGTGCATGATTGCTACGGTGATAATCCAACATGGCGGTTCCATGATCTGCTGTCTTACTAAGCTCCGCCCCCTGTGTATGTCCAACCAATCAGCTGTCCTCTTCAGCAATGCAATTCAGTTGACCTAAAAGGTGAGGGTGCGCATTTCTGTTGGGATTTTTAAAAAACCCAGGTAAATCTCGGAGGCTTCTGCCAAAAGGACAGAATGCTGTGGGATCCCATTTGGACACATGGGATTCCCCGCAGATTCTAAGGGGTGTTTTTTCTCTGTCTGGACTACCTCTTAGTTTATGAAAGCTTATGCTACCAACTTCTTTCTCTCAGTCTTAAAGGTGCTACAAAGTGCTACTGAGACTCAGTCTCAAAGGTGCTATGGCTCTGTATTTGATCAATTCATTTATAAATGAAACAACAATGAAAAAAATGTTTCCAAACAAAAAGCTCCCTAACGTTGCCAGTTAAAAAAAAAAAAAAATTGCTGTAGCTGTTCTGACTTCCCCCCGCCCTTTTTAGCTGATTCATTTGGACCCTTAAAATGCTATGAATAAGGCAGAGTTATTATACAATAAAATCCTTCTCAGGAAGCACAGAAAATCCCAAAAGGATGATAAATGGTTCTAGAAAATCCTGGAATAATTCTTAAGATTCCAATGATGACATTTTTCCTACATGGACTGTGTATATGGGAGGCACAACTTGAACAATGCAAAGGACTGGAAATACTTCCAGTGGCTGTCCAAAGATAAAATATTTCTTGACAATGCTGCATATTCCAACATCATTTTGCTTTTAAAAACCCATGCTGAATGCTCATAAGCAGTTTTCACTGAGGACTTTATCACACTACACTGTTATAGTGCTATTATTCAACTTTAACTGCTATGGCTGCCTCCTGTGGAACCCTGGAGTTTGTAGTTTAGTGGGGTCTAAGAGCTCTCTGGCTGATAATTCTAAATGCATCTCACTAAACTACAAATCCCAGGATTCTACAGGAGGCAGCCATAGCAGTTAAAGTGGAATAATTCTCTGGCTTTTCTTCGCAAACGAAGATTCAGGAAGGACTCATCCCGCGCTTTCTGCAAGCGCGCTGATGACTAAAAAGGCCAATCCGAGATAAACAAGTCCGGTTGCAAAAAGCACAGCAGAAGGTCTCCTTGGGTGATGTTTTTGGGTTGTGATTCTTTCTGCGTTGTCGTTTCTCTTCAAGACTTGTTCGTCGTGAGTTCTCAAATAAGGCTGCAGCATTGTGGATAGTGCACCTCCATGCCTCCCGATGTGAGGCCAGGGCGGACCACTGTTGGTGATCAATTTGGCCAAGCCTGAGATGTTGTTTCAGGGAGTCTTTGTATCGTTTTTTTGGAGCGCCCCTCTTATGCTGACCCGTGGCGAGTTCACCGTAGAGTAGTATTTTTGGGAGGCGATGGTCCATAATAGCATTATAACAATGTAGTGTGATAATCTCCAGAACATTTTAAACCTTAATAATGCTGATTTTTTTAAAAAGGACCCATAATGCTGCTGAATGTTTAAACCTTTGCTTGAGCTGTTTATCTGGTGCCACTTCACTTGTGGCCAATGTTTTATTTTGCTGCTGTAGCTTTTACTGATTTGCTCTTTTTAAAGTATTTAATTCTGCTAGACACCATGAACTTTCTAAGGAAGTTGGTCTGTAGAAGAAACAAATAAAATAATTAAATCTTAATGTGCACATTATTTCACCTTTGGATGGGGATGCTGAATAGATTTACATGAAAATAAGTGCAAGTGAAATGAGTTAACAACCTTCCAAGTGAATATGCTTAAGACCAGGATGCTTATTTAAATAGGTACAGGATAAATTTGAAATGTTTCCTCCATGAACAGAAGAGCACCTTTAGTGTGTATATTTGTGTCCCTTCAAGTCCTTTAGACCAATCCAGAATTTCCCCTGAAACAACCACCCAGCCCTGAGCAGCATACAGGGTTGCAGCAGGGGAGGTGTTTTAATAATCACACATGATAACGGACACATGATTGGCCATGGCGTGCCACACCATGGCTGAGAGGCAGCAGGGTGGAAGCATACCTTTTTTAAGTGGCTGCTGCCCCTGGCCTCTTCCTCTTTCTTCGCGACGACCCTCCCTCCTTCTTCTGTCACAGTATGAGTTCTTTGGATCCCTTAATGGGCCGGGTAGGAATTTTTCTCCCCCCCCTGTTTTCCTGGTCCCCCCCCCACCTACCCCATACTGTCACTTGGGACTTGGATAATTGGCTTTGGGTGAGGTCACAAATAGGTGGTCACTTGGCAGGGAGTGGAGGAGACAGGGTACTTTGGAGTTCACCTATGGCACTCCCTTTGCGGGTTGAAGGACGGGCTTATCAAACTGCACCTGCAGATCATGAGGCTGGGGTGCAGACAGATGGGCTATCCTTGAGGCTGCCACTATGATAGAACCCTCGATAGAAGCCATGTGGCTTGAGGAATTACATCATGGGACCTTGCCCTCCTGTAGACAGTGCCCGGGGGGCATCCCATTTCCTGTGATCCCCCTTGGAGCTCAGGTGTTTTGCCCGGGGAAGATGTGTCTGGGGGGGACCATCGGCTCCAGCTTGTCCTGCACTGGGTCTCCCCCTTGGTTCGCATACTTCAATAAATAAATAAATAAATAAATAAACCAGATATTAAATAAAGTGGCCCATATTTCAACCCAGCTTCCGAGTCTTGTCTCATTATTTCATGTGTTAATCATTAAACTATTAGTGTTTGCTTTCCATTTTTGTTTCTTCTGTACTGGCTCTTAACCTTTTCTTTACCAGGGAACCCCTTTAAATATCTTTGTTATTGTGGACCCCAAGATGTAATTCAAGATTTAAAGCAAATAAACAACAACAACAATAATATAACTAGCTATACCTGGTGTAACATACACAATTATCTGCAAACATAAAACACTTTGGTATGATTCTATGTTTCCATTCCCATTCTGCTGATTGGCCACTTAGGAAACATGTCAAGAGTACAATCATTTGACGCATTAATATATAACCTTTCAAATAAACTATGATGACTAATTTCATGCTGAGAGGCCCTCCACCACTGCCATGCAACTGCATGTACACACAGATACATAGACACACACACAATGATAGACACACACACACACCACACATGCCAGGATGTGAGAGTCCCACCATCACCACGCAACCACACGTACACACACACATACCACGTGACACCCACACACACACACAACATGTGCACCAGGACATGAGATCCCCTCTGCTGGTGCCATGCAACCACACGTACACACACACACACACACACACACACCAGGATATGAAAGCTCCTTCACCACTGCTATGAAATCACACATACACACACAAACACCACACTAAACACATACACACATCATGCTACACACATACACACACCACGCGCAGCAGGATGTGTGAGCCCCTCCGCCACTGGCATGCAACCCGTGAACATGTACACCACAGCACACCACGAATGCCAGGATGTGAGAATCCCTTTGCCGCCACCATGCAACCACACAAAAACACAAACACCCCTCGCTACACACACACACCCTACACTAAACACACACACACACACACACACAGTACACACACACATGTCTCTGCCCTACACTACACACAGTACACACATACATGTGGCAGGATGTGAGAGCCCCTCCACTTCCATATTTAGAAAGGACTTGAAGTTTTCCACAGGTTTCCACCCCAAGGCCCAAGAGGAAGGAATTGCTACAGATAGCACAGAAGGCCCAGGGTGAAGCTACAGACAAGAGGCCCAAGGGGGCAGGCAGCACAGAAAGGCCCAAGGGTCCAGACCCCAGGCATCACAGAAATGCCCAAGGCATCACAGAAAGGCCCCAGACCCCAGGACAAACAGAAAGGCTCCAAGCCCCAGACCACACAGAAAGGCCATAGGCTGCACAGAAAGGCCTCAGGTAGCAGAGAAAGGCCCTAGGTCCCATGCAGCACAGAAAGGCCCAAAGCCCTAGGGAGCACAAAAAGGTTCCAGACCCCAGGCCACACAGAAAGGCTCCAGGCCCCAGGCAGCACAGAAAGGCCCCAGGTAGCAGAGAAAGGCCCCAGCCCCCAAACAGAACAGAAAGGCCCCAGGCTGCACATAAAGTTGAGTCCCCAGGCCCCAGGCAGCACAAAAAGGTCCAAGGCCCCAGGCAGCACAGAAAGGCCCCAGTCCACAGGCAGCACAAAAAGGTCCCAAGCAGCACAGAAGCACCCCTGGCCCCAGGCAGCCTTTGAAAGGCCTCAGGCAGCACAGAAAGGTAGGACAGGAGGGAAAAGAAGAAAGAAGAGGGTTGGGGACACAGAAAGCAGCATTATTTTCCCCCATGCATGCATATTAAGACAGCAAGGGGAGCTGGCTGAATATTTACTTACTGCAGCTCAACAGGCAAAGATGGGGCTGTAGGCTAAGGAGGTGGTGCTGAAAAACACCCTCGAGTTGCTGATTGGCTGGCCAGCAGAGCTCTACGATTGGTTGGGTATGTTTCCCAAGCGGCCAATCAGCACATTGGGAATGGCAACATACCCAAGAGAATTATATACAGTGTGTGTGTGTGTATATATATGTATAGATTACACCAAAAGAGGAAAGACTTTTTTCCTGCTTCTCCCTGCAAGTTAGGGGCTGGAGCAGATTAAATGGCAATGCACAGGCCAAGCCAGCCAGCCTTTGCCCTGGCTCCTGTCATGTGGAGCACTCCGCTGAGTGGAGGAGGTGGGCTGAGCAGCCTTCAAGCTTTCGCAGACCCCTGTGAGGACATCACCATGAACCATAGGTTAAGAATCACTGATCTATATATAGCCTTTCATTTACTCCTTTAAAATAAATTTTATGTCTTACATATTTTGTGGAATACACACACACACACACACACTGTGTGTGTATATATATATATATATATATATATATATATATTGTGTGTGTGTGTTTAAAATGAATCTATTGACAGATTCTTTGTAGTTTTGTTAAGTTCTGAACTAGTCTGATTTACATTCTCTCCCCTCAGGTACTGGCTATCTTGTATCACTGGCGCCAGCATCATATTGGCAGACACATCAGAATTAATCAAGATTCATGGTAACGTACTTCCTAGCAGAGACAATATAAGCACTAATGTTCAAATCTCTCCCTACCCACAACTCTCTCCTTATACCCATCTCCACTTCCTCTGGTTAATAATTCTATTAACCTTTCTTGTCTTTGTTATCAAAGCATCAGTGATTTACTGCATCTTTTGATTGGGACTTCCTGACTCCTTAAATCTTCAATCATGGTAAAAACAGCAAGCAGTTAGTTTTTTTTCATCCTGTTTTGAGGATAGTGTATGTACTATTTGTAAACAATAATTTTAAAAAACTGGACAGGAAATAATAATAATAATAATAATAATAATAATGCCTTTTCCACCAAAGGGTGGAACATCAAACTTATACAATCAAAGACAAAGGCAATACAGTTGTCCCTTCACATTCACTGGGGTTTGGTTCCAGGACCCCCATGAATACCCACATCCGTGAATACTCAAGTCCCATTATATTTAATGGAATAGCAAAATAGTGTCCCTTATATAAGATGGCAAAATCAAGGTTTGCTTTTTGGATTATTATTTTTTAAAGAATATTTTCAAGCCGTGAATACTTAAAACTGTGAATGCCAAATCCGTGAGTGTGGAGGGACAACTGTAAAACATAACACTATAAACAAACATAAAACACTACAGTATCCCACCAGCCACTACTCATCTCAGCAACCTCAGGCACTATTCAGCAGCTTAATCCAGGAAATCAAAGAGGAAAATCTTAGGGCTTGATTACATGGAAAAAATTGTCTGAGAAGAAATCGGGAAGAATCCCATTGGTCCTCATGCTTATCGGGGCAGACTCTCACTATTTGGAAGGAGGGGTAGCAAAAAACCCCGTAAACCCATAACTTTCCATCCCTCTATTTTCCGTGAACTTTTTTGGAGAGTCCAGGAAAAACCGCACTGTTGGTTGTCTGACCAATCAGGAACCATCCTGGGAAAGGGGCACACAGCAGAGCTGAATAGCCGGACTTTGGAGGGGGTGGGCTTGCAGGGAAGCCTTGCAATTCAGGATCTGCCATTTTTGAATAGCCCTGCCTCAGTTCCCCTGCTATCTCCGAAGCTGGGCTTCTGTCCCTCCTCCTCCTCCCTGCAGCTCCCGATTGCCCAGCTGCTTGCTGGCTTGCTTTCAAGCTGGCCTAGGAAGCAGCAGCCTGTTCCTCCAAGCCATCCAGCGGAGAGCCGAGTGAGGGCCAAGCAGGCTAGACCTATGCTCCCATCACCTTGCCAGCCATTCCTCCCAGAGCACCACCGGCTGCGGCTGCTTCTGCCACCGAGAGACTGTTCCCTCGGTAGCAGAAGCCACCGCAGCCAGCGGAGAACTGGGCAAGGGCTGAGCTGGCCAGACCTCCCCCACATTGGGCGGAATGGGCTGCCGCTGCTGAGGACACTTCCTCCGTGACTGTCAGTCATGAAGGATGTGCCCTAGGCCACGGCAGCCTGTCCGTCCAGCACCACAGTGGCTGCAATGGCCGAGGACGCTTCCTCTGTGACTGTTAGTCACAGAGGAAGTGCCCTAAGCTGCAGCAGCCCATTCTGCCTGGTGCCCCAGCAGCTGTTGCGGCTGAGGACGCTTCCTCCATGACTGTCAGTCACAGAGGAAGGGCCCTAGGCTGCAGCAACCCATTCCTCCTGGCGCCACAGAAACGGCAATGGCTGAGGATGCTTCGTCCATGTCTGTCAGACACGGAAGAAGTGCCCTAGGCAGCAGCAGCCCATTCTGCCCAGTGCCCTGGCAGCCACAGCAGCCGAGGACACTTCCTCCGTGACAGTCAGAGAGACAGTATCCTAGGCCACGGCAGCTCATTCTGCCTGGTGCCATGGCAGCTGCAACAGCTGAGGACACTTCACCCATGACTGTCAGTCATGAAGGAAGCACCCTAGGTTGCAGCAGCCCATTCTGCCCAGCTCCACAGTGGCTGCAATGGCTGAGGATGCTTCTTCTGTGACTGTCAGTCACGGAGGAAGTGCCTTAGGCTGCAGCAGCCCGTTCTACCTGGTGCCCCGGCAGCTGCCATGACTGAAGACACACCTCCATGACTGTCAGTCACAGAGGAATGCCCTAGGCCACAGCAGCCCTTTCTGCCTGGCGCCACAGCAGCTGCAATGGCTGAGGATGCTTTGTCTGTGACTGTCAGTCATGGAGGAAGTGTCCTAGGCCGCGGAAGCCCATTCTGTCCAGCACCCCGGTGGCTGCTACAGCTGAGGACACTTCCTCTGTGACTGTCAGTCACAGAGGAAGCGTCCTAAGCCACAGCAGCTCATTCTGCCTGGCGCCATGGCAGCTGCAATGGCCGAGGATGCTTTATCCGTGACTGTCAGTCATGGAGGAAGCGCCCTAGGCTGCTGCATCCCCTTCTGCCCGGCATCACGGTGGCTGCAACTGCAGAGGATGCTTCCTCTGTGACTGTCAGTCATGGAGGAAGCACCCTAGGCTGCAGCAGCCTGTTCTGCCCAGTGCCCTGGTGGCTGCTGCAGCCGAGGACACCTCCTCCGTGACTGTCAGTCACAGATGAACTGTCCTAGGCTGAAGCAGCCCATTCTACTTGGTGCTAGGTGGCTGCAACAGCTGATGATGCTTCGTCCGTGACTGTCAGTCATGAAGGAAGTGCCCTAGGCCACAGCAGCCCATTTTGCCTGGCACCCTGGTGGCTGCCGCAGCTGAGGATACTTCCTCCGTAACTGTCAGTCATGGAGGTAGTGCCCTAGGCCGCAGCATCCTGTTCCACACGGTGCTCCAACGGTTGCCACAGCCGAGGAAGGCCTTGCCAGAGCCACCCAGCCACTTCTTGATCTTTCTTGGCTTTGGCTTGGGGGGAAGGGAGGGCTCATTATGCGGAAGTGGAGGCTGGGAAGACTTGTTGCACTGAGGCTGGAGAAGGAATGGAGGCTGGGCGGGACATCAGAAGCTGGAGGCAGAGAGGCATGAGGTACAAGTGTGTAAACAAGATATCCAACGCTTTACTACCCACGACAAATCAGGGGTATACAGTGGGTGACAGAATCGATTTCTTGCATCTTCTCAGAGTAAAAACTGCCGTGTAGTTGAGCCCTTAGATTCCAAAGGAACCTAAGCTGTCCCAGGTGCACTAGAATACAATTCACATCATGCTTTCTTTTTATAGTTTGTAGTCCCACTATATGGAGGGTGCCAGGTGGGAAAAGGCTAACTACACAGATCTTTGGAAATTGTATTGTGTTCTATTGTATTAAAATACAATATTTGTTGATATTTGTTGGAAGTCAGCTCTGCTAAGCATATATGGTCCAACAAATTCTTCACTTGCCTTGCAGATAGTTTCACTGTGGAAGAGGCAACAAGGGGATTAACTATTTTAGATCACATTATAACCAACAGCAATGACCTGGTTAATGGGGTGAAAGTGCAGGATCCTTAGGTGGGAGTGACCATGTTCACCTGGAGCTTGTGATACAGCAGAAGGGGGAAGCCAAGTGTAGTTAGACATGCATTCTAGACTTTAAGAAAGCTGATTTCAGTAAACTTAGGGAAATACTGTGAATAATAAAAGAGAAGGGAATTCAAGATGGATGGGAGTTTTTAAAAAGTTATATTAAAGGCACAACTTCAAACAATTCCAATGAAGAGAAAAAATGGGAGGTGTCTAAAGAAATCAGGATGGATGACAAAAGAACTTTCAGCTGAGCTAAGACTTAAAAGGGATACGTACAAGAAATGGAAAAAGAGGGAAATCACCAGAGAGGAATTTAACAAATAGGCAGCACGTGTAGGGAGGAAGTCAGAAAAGATAAAACACAGAATGAGCTCAGGCTTGCTACAGACATTAAAAAACAATAAAATGTTTTTTTTAATGTATGTGACAAAAGGAAGAGCAACAAAACGATAGGGCCACAGCATGGAGATGATGGTGAAATGCTAATGGGATAGAGAAAAGGCAGAACTACTCAACACCTTCTTTGCCTCAATCTGGGGAAACTGCTCAACCTGGGGAAAATGGAAATGCAGCACAGAATATCATTTATACTCATGTATAAGCCATTTTTAAAACAAAAAATCAACCCCAAAAACCTGGGTTGACTTATATATGGGTCAAACCCAATGCAAAGGCAGTGACAAGAGGCAGAGGCAAGAAGCCCCTCTTGGCATGGCAGGGCGTGGAAGCACTGCTCCCACCCCATTACCCCTCTTTGTCCAAACTAGAGAAAGAAAGGCAGCCCTCCTTCCACACCTTCCTTTTTGGCCCAAGCACCACCGTTCAGCAGCAACAAGGGGGAGCCCAAAGAATGTGGCACACCTGCCATTTTGAACACTTGAGATGGAGCAGAGTGATGGTGGCCATTTTTAACAGGGGCTTACTATATACGCATTTCTACAGAGAGATTGCAGTGGCCATTTTAAATAGGGGCCTACTGTATAAGCCTCTTCAGAGAGACTTATACAGTAAGCCCCTATTTAAAATGGCCACAGCAGTCTTTCTGCATACAATTAGAAGAATAAAATTGTTTTTTTCAACACCCCGAGACTTTGTCTCCTCTCTACAGCCATTTTGGTACTATCTATCACAATTTTTTTCATGGGTGGTACTTTCTGAATTGAGTATCAGAGACAGCATTGGTGACAGCTTCACTCCTGCTTGGAAAGACAAAATTCCAGAAAGCGGTGGTAGGGGACCATTGTTCAATCCCTTGACAGTTTTGCTTTGGAGTCCCAAAGGCTTCTAGCCTCCACCCCATCCCATGCGATTTGCTACCTACATGAAACTGCTGGGAGAAAACATCCAGAGATTTGGGTTGAGATGTGAGGATGAACCCAGATTCTGTCTTTTCCATGTTCTCAATCAGCACTTTGGGCTGGCAATGGACTAGATAAGGTTGAAGAAACTGATATATGTGCTGCTGTAGGTAAGGTGTTAAACCTATGGAGTAGTGTTCAGCCTGTTGTGGAATGGTTTGCACTCTCCCTAAAGACTCCAGTTTACACCCTGGAGTGTTTATTTACCCAGTGTTGTCTTTAGAAGCTTAAATAGTCTTTGTGGTGCCTTCTGTTGGTGTCAACTGATATTCTTAAGTATGAACTTAGGTGAAGGCAGATAACTTGGCCTCAATTACCCATACTCTGGTACATTCTTGTTTAGAAAACTGTTATAGCTTTCTTACTGTAAGAAAGCTGCAGGTTTAATAACAGGGACTGCTGCTTTCAGTTATATCAAACCACTGCTTTCTTAGCTTAGCTCTACACTGCAGAAATATAGAAGGTTGATACCAATGATCTGCCATAGCTCTATCCTATGGAATCTTGGTATTTGTAGTTTGGTGAGGCACCAGAGTTCTCTGATAGAAAAGGCAAAATACCTCAGAAAACTACAATAACCAGGGTTTTATAGGGTAAAACTATGGTGGATAACATGGTGTCAAACTGCTGGATTTCTGCAGTGTAGACATACCCCCAGCCTATTTTAATTTGACTTTGGTTTTAATCTTTAAAATCCTTCATTGCTTTGGGCCAGATTACCTGCAAAATTAGCTTCTCTGACATATACCTATATTTTGGAGGCTTTCTGTGTGTGTCCCTGTCACATGAGGTGGCTATAGTGGAAAGTGGTGACACCCATGTTATTGAAAAACTTCCGCAGAGAGGCTTATCTGGCATCTTCTTTCCAGTCTTTTAGGTATCATATGAAAACTTTACTCACTTGCCTCTTAGGACATTATCTCATGAGGCTCATGTTCCAGAATTTATCTTATTTATTTATTGGATTTATATCCTGCCTTTCTTCCAAGATGGAATTACAGCAAGATAGTAGCAGATGTGGCCCTTACTTTATTGCACAATGTCATCTCTATCCTGTTGCTGTCTTGCTGTTCATTTGCTTTTGTAGCGCATGTTATCATTGACAGGGAAAACCCGACAACAGCTCCAAATATTGCTGCTATGGCAGCATCCACCTCTATGTGATAAGATACTTCCATGGCAGTAGTGATATGAAGGAAGCCACATGGCATGAGGGGACCACACTACTTCTTCTCTTCTTTCCCCCCTCCCCCTGGCTATTCCAAGCTGGCAAAAATCACTTTTTCTCCATGCCTTTATTTTTCTTCACTTTTTTTTGGCCATGTTTGTGTAGTCATGGGGAAATGATAAAATAATTTTTATATCGTTTCCCTATAGTTCAAAAAAAAAAAGAGAGAGAGAGAGAGAGAGAGAGAGAGAAAGTAAGAAAGAAAGCGGGGGGGAGAAGAAAGGCACACATGCAAGGAGTGGCAGCATTACGAAGCTGGTGTGATAGGACCAAAAATTGCCAAACCAGCACAATCTCAGCACACTTGCACAAGTGAAGAAGAGGTGAAATAGTTTTACTAACGCACTTGCTGTGAGAAAGGAGGTTAGTGTGATAATGTCCTTAAACAGCTTGCATTTAGAATGGGGTGGAAATAGTGCAGACCTCCAGATGTTATTAGACTGAAACTCCTAGAGCTTCTCACCAGTGGCTGTGTTGGCCAAGGCTGATGGAAGCTGCAGTCTATCAGACTTGGCCAGCATAGCCATTGGTGAAGACATCTAGGAGCTTCAGTCTAATAACATCTGGAGGGCTGCACTATTTCTACCTCTGTCCGCCCTAGTTTTCTAGAATTATAATTTCAATTTTACTTTTTTTTTAAATAATCTGAGCTATACATTTGGTGGTATTTTCCTCTGCTAGAAAGGAAAATTTTCAATGCATTTTATTATCTTTGTTGAAACACTGTGGTGTAATGATTTTAGTGTTGATCTAAGACTCTGAGAGGCCATGGTTCAAATCCCCACTCAGCCATGGAAACCCACTGGGTGACCTTTGGCAAGTCATACTCTCTCAGCTTCAGAGGAAAGCAATGGCAAATCGCTTCTGAAGAAATCTTGCCAAGAAAACCCTAGGATACAGTTGCTAGAAGTAGAAGTCAACTTGACGGCACATAACAACAGCAGCAACAGTTTTAATTTCATATTTAATTCCTTGTTTCATGTTATGCTTAATGAACATATTTTTGTGGGTGACCATACACAATTGTTAATAAATAAAATACTATTTTGCTGAATCTGGTATAAATTAATTCTCTCAAAAGTACTGAATTTTTCTCATCTCCATTTCAGTATTTGTGAACAAGATAAAGAAGACTTTTTTGGTTTGCTTGAGAACAGGACTGCAAATAAAAGACTACATGGTAAAAGCACTAGTCAAGGTTGTAACTCTCAATGTTTAAAAAAAACTATAAGCACTTAAATGGTTGCAGACCAATTAACAGTTTTCCATCATTTTCTGTAGCAGGAGAATATAAAAAGATAGGATATAGCCATTAACATTCTAACACTGTTTTTTATTATTATCAAATGTTTGTATGTATTGCTTTTCTGCCCACCGTAACTCCTAAAGCAATGTATATTAAAATAAATTAAAATATTGTTAAAAACACATCAAAAACTACATTGAAAACAAATTTTAAATCCAGTTTTAAAGACCAAATGCTTTGGGGAATAATACAGTCTTGGCCGTCCACTGAAAGCTCAGCTGGGATGGAGCTAGCATGACTTCTCTTGGGAGTGAGTTCCACAATGAAGGTGCTGTTAAAAGTCTTGTGTAGTCTTCAACATAGACTCTTGTGTGGTAGGACAATGCAACAGGGATTCCACTGAAGATCTCAAATTCCGGACAAGCTATTTTTCAGAAACCATGGTTGTAAGCATCTTAGGGCTTCAGAGATCAACCCCAGCACCTGGAATTGAATTGAGAAGAAAACTGTAAGCCAGTACAGTTGGTTCTCTAAAGCACACATAAAACAGATTAGTTATTGCCTTTTCTGTTAGCCTGCAAATGGTCTTCAAGGGCAGCCCCAAGTCGTGTGTGTTACATTAGTATAATGGGAACTTTAGTAAGGCCTGGATTACTGTAGCCAAATTCACCTTCCTTAGAAAGAGATGCAGCTGGTGTACCAGCCAAAGCTAGGCAAAGGCAATCCCGGTGGCAGCAGTCACATGACCTTGCAGGAATAATGCTGGGTCCAAGAAAACTCCCACCTGCAAATCTGGTTCTTCAGGAGTGCAGATGCATCCAGAACAGCGGTAATCCCCATCCCAGCCTGGATATTCTGATGACTGACAGAATGTCTGTCTTGTCTGAGTTGAGGACTTGTTCATCCCTTCAATATGCCAGTCATCTAATCAGGGAAGTAGAATTGTGGATTTCAGGTGGTCCATCAATAGAACTTAATTTCTTTAAAGAGTTGAAATTTCAGCAAAGAATTTGTTGCTGGCTTCCATTTTTCTTATTCAATTACCAATTTGAGTCCATTAATCTTAACAGAATGCAGAGACTAGCTATAATAAGATATGCAGAACTAGTAATTATACCCTCCTTTCCTAGAACAGAGACTGTACATTTATTTAGCCAGTAAAATAAATTTATTATCAAATGTTTATAACTCAAATAGGAAAATCAATCCAAGTCATTGGAAAAGGCATTAGCTAGCTGAAGACAAGCGAGACACTTCTATAAGAGCCTCCTATTTACATAATTATTTAATCTGTGGAGAATGATATGGTTGGAATAATGGTATGATACAGTGTGTTTCTGCTAGAAGGGAAATACTGCTGCTTTGGTTGCAATGAATTTCTAGTCTAGCATTGTTTTCCACAGGGGTAGCCACACATTATGCAGAGTCCTGGTTATCAACTAGTTTTTCAAGAGTGAATGATTGAAGATTGGGTGAAGACCACATGTATACAGTCGACCCTGCATATCCACAGATTCCACCATCCATGGCTTGAAAATATCCCCCCCCTCAAAAATAATAATCCAAAAAGCAAACCTTGATTTTCCATTTTATATAAGGGACACCATTTTACTATGCCATGGTATATAATGGGACTTGAACATGCATGGATTTTGGGATCCACAGGGGATCTTAGAACCAAACCCCAGTGGATACCAAGGGCCCACTGTAGTCCCAACTGTATGCCAAACTTCATACAGATTTCCTACCACTGGCTAATGGAAGAGTCAGTGAGTAATCTTTGGGAGGAAGGATTGGCCCAAGGATTTCCAGACTAGTGATTGTGGCTGGACTTTTGACAAGGGATTTCTTCAAAGCTTTACGTTGAAACCATTGAACTTCAGCTCCTATATAATGACTTTTCTACAGGGTGAAAGCATTCTCTTTCCACTTCCATCCTTTGATGCACTTACATTTTTTTAAAAAAAAGGAAAATGGAAGTTGCTACCATCATCATCATCTTTATTTATACCCTGTCTTTCTCCCCCAAAACTGGAAGTCAAGGCAGTTTACAATTAAAATGAATGAAACGGACAGAGAGTAAACAAAATGTCACATTAACTGATTTTACCTTAATTCCAACAGTGTGCTCAGAAAGGAAAAGGCTTTTAATCTAAAAACCATAGTCTGTATCTTGGTATTCAAGGGAGCTTATCCCAAAATTCTATCTATAACAATTTGCTACTTTTAGCAAATAGCAATCACGTCATTATAATCTGAAGAAACAGTGCTACAGGAGGACTGACATCAGCTAAAACAATGTTCAGGAAATGTTTGCATAGTTTCCTCTATGAAGAAATGAACACCAAATTAAAAAAAAAAAGATTTGGATTTTGGAACAGGGCACAATTTACACAGTCTTTTATGAAGATAAACAATAACATCACGCATTGGTTTTAAATTACGGAGGGACCAAACTGGATAGTATCAGTAGGCTCAGAGGAAAGCCATCACAGTGGTTCTCTAATATCTCAGCTTCCCAGAGCATGTAATAGAGATCTCAGCAGCAACCCCACTTACCGCTTGAGTCATTGCTAATGAAACACCGGAGAGGCAGAAACAGTGATAAATGGTCATTTTATCTCTAAAGAGTCAAAGGATCCCTAGTTTTATTATAAAATGTTCTGCAAATTTACAAGTGGGAACAGCACCCTAATCAATTAAGATAGTCTAATATGTGGTAGATACTGAGACTGCATTTAAATCCATTATTCAAAGCTGAAATATTGAAGAACCTAACATAACTGAAGGCAATGTTATGGATGAAACTACACTCACTTTGAGAATTATTAAAATACTCTGCAGGTTGTTACAAAGTAATCTAATAATCTTTGCAAAAGAAGACCAAGTCATCCTTTTTACCCCCCAAAGCAATGTATAGTTGTCTCTTCATATTCACTGGGGTTTGGTTCCAGGATCCCCCATGGATACCAAAATCTGTGAATACTCAAGTCCCATTATATGCAATGGCATAGCAAAATGGCATCCCTTATATAAAATGGCAAAATCAAGGTTTGCTTTTTGGATTATTATTTTTTAAAGATTATTTTCAAGCCACGAATACTTAAAACCATGAATATCAAATCCGTGGATATGGAGGGACAACTGTAACTTATTTTATATATACTAATGCTTTTTTGTAAGTAAAAACACACCCAGCATAATTTCACAAAACATCTGAAGGAGGTATTTAGGCAAGGTATGTACACGTTGAGTATCCCTTATCCAGAATTCTGAAATACTCAAAAATCCAGAATTGTCCAAATGGGTGGCTGAGACCATGACACCTTTGCTTTTTGATAGTTCAATGTACACAAACTTTGTTTCATGCACAAAATTATTAAAAATGTTGTGTATAAAATTACCTTCAGACTAAGTGTATAAAGTATATATATGAAACATAAGTGAATTTCGTGTTTAAACTTGGGTCCCATCTCTGAGATATTTGATTATGTATATGCAAGTATTCTAAGATTTAAAAAAACATCTGAAATATGGAACACTTCTGGTCTCAAGCATTTTGGATAAGAGATACTCAACCTGTACCAAATACTAAAACATGGCATAGGAGTTATAGGATATAGCCTTGTTCAATTCTCTTGTTATAGAAATGAAATGGAGAGCAGCTTGAAAAAGATTCAGCCCTATTAACAGATGATGCAGAAACCACTGAACAGAAGAATTTCATTAGTTTATGTAAACTAGTAAGAGTTTGGAAAACTTATCTTTGCTCAGAGTCTCTCAGACAGCTGGGCCAAAAAAGTAATTTTTTCCAAGGTCAGAGACATACTGTGGAGGAGCTTAAACAAAATACAGTTCCTAATCTAATCATCTTCAAAAACCTCCAAGGACACCAGTCTGCTAAAATATTATTCAGAGACCTATCTGTCTGCAGTGGACAGTCGGTAATTTCAGTACATAATATGAAGAGTTGTATTTGTGTATTTGGAAGCAAAACAAGATATACAGAGATATTAGTACACACATATTTCTGCATTAGTCAAGCTGTGCAGTGCAGACTGTATAATGAAATCTATAAAGACTACCTGACTGGTTGAACTTTATACCAAAACCAAACCATTTAAGGAAAGGGGCTCATCAACAACATCTTCTCTCCACCCTACTTACCTCTTTTATTAAAAACATTGTATTAGATCATCTTTTTATTTTTATTTATTTATTTATTTATTTATACCCTGCTCTTCAGCCACAAGGCTATCAGAGCGGCTTACAAATTGTTTTAAGCAATAGCTATTCACACATCTACACTGCATTAAACAGTTTCCAATGTGTGTTAGCTAATTGCCCCCCACAAGCTGGGTACTCAATTTACCGACCTACGAAAGGATGGAAGGCTGAGTGAACCCTGGAGCCCACTGGAATCGAACTTGTGACATGGTGGCTTGCAGTACTAGCATTTAACCACTGCGCCACCAGGCATTTAACCACTGCGCCATCTTTGGTGCCCACTGTTGTTAATCTGGTAACAAACAACCCACAGTTTGAACATAAGCCCTCATTTGGAAACACTGCCCCAACCTTGTCTCAAGCCCAAAGGAAGCTACTCACCTTAAGCTATAGCACTACTCCAGACATAGCAGCCAAAAGAATAGTTCAGGAAGACTGAAATAAGCATAACAATGAAACAAATAAAGCAATGGAATAAGGACTTTTTCGGACGCGTCAAAAATAACGCAAGCAGCCTCGTCGCGTTGCGAGGCTGCTGCGCTGCAGAGAGTCAGTTTCGGATGACGCTCTCCCCTGCCGGTACTGTTGCGGTACCATGGGGAGATTTGAGCGTCATATTTCATTGGTTTTTAATCACGATCAACTTTTGTGAGTAAAAACCAACGAAATATGATGCTCAAATCTCCCCGCAGTACCGCAACAGTACAGGCAGGGGAGAGCGTCATCCGAAACCGATGCTCTGCAGCACAGCAGCCTCGCAACGCAACGAGACTGCTTGCGTTATTTTTGACCGTCCGAGAAAGTCCTAAGACAGATGTTTGGACAGGATGTAATCTTTTAATTTTGTTCTACAGAATAACTGACATGAAAAACCAACCCATGGGTATGCATACAGCTAGGAAGACAAGGTACCCCTATGCCAAGAACGGTCCCATCACAGGACTTTTGCATTTGAAACTAACAGGATAGTAGTTCAAAGCTTTCCACAGTACCATTCCTCCTGTACTAAAAGCATCCAGAGACTTCCTTTGTATATAGCCCATATAAAACAATGCCCTTCAGATTCACAGAAAGGGAAGAGGAAATAAGCCAGAAATAAGCTTCTGGGAAGAAAGAGCCTTCCACTATGATTATGAACAGCCAAAGGCTGCAAGATTAGAAGTATACATGGACCTGTCATGGTTTCTGCTTCTTAAGCTTAAATATCTTCTAAAACTCTCCTTACCCACTTCCTATATTCCTCAATTCTCCTAGCTCAGTAGTGATGTCCCACATTGATATTTTGCAATTTTCTGATCTTTAACCCCATCTCTCTTTATTACCTCAAGTCACTCCTGTCATTCACTTTTAGGGTTCTTTAGCCTGGATCTTTACTACTTCAAGGGCATCCATACAGAACTCTGATTTTTTTTTAAATACTTTTATTGAAAACCTAGGTGACAAAGAAAGGGAATGGTCAGAATGAAGAGCAGTTTGCATTCTGTTGTTGTTTGTGGAGGTAGAAAATCTTGAAAATGAAATTTCATTTATTTTTTTGCTTGGAAAGGACATCAACAACATAAGGTGGTAAACAAAGGACTTGTTTCATTGTTTGTCTGTAGGAGGCTGACATTTCCAATCAGAATAACAAACAGAAGCTATGAAATTTCTCTGTTGAGACTATTGCAAACAAACCAATCTATGCAGTAGCAGAAGCAAATTTATTGTTTGCGAAATAACATTTTCCCAAAGTATCCTTGTAGATAATAGGAAAGATACATGCAGTAAACAGAAAAAAATTTTACACAGTGACTTAGTATGGCAATTTCCTTTAGGATACTCTTGGGGCTCTGATTCGAATCCTGTCCTACCCCTGGGTTTGTACATTTGGTAAGAACTAGAACATATGCATAGTATGAAATAGATCCTTGGTATTCCCACTTATAATGATTCAAGATACCAAAATACACTTGCCTGATACCTTGGAGAGCCAGACTATTGGACTAGACTGATAAATAGCCATTACATTACAGTAATATATTCACTATCCAGTGTAATTCAGCTTCATGTACATTTATACCAGAGTTGCTCAACATTTGAATCTCCAGATGTTTAGGATGTCAACTCCCAGAATACCTATTGGCCATGCGCGCTGTTGCTTCTGGGTTGAAGTCCAAAACGTCTGGAGGACTAAAAATTGAGAAGTACTGATTTATACAGTACAGGCAGGAATTCTAGGCTAGGCTCAGTTAGAAAGGAATCCCAATAACTCCCAATTTTAGAACAAGAGTGAACAAAAGGTAGACCAGGAACTACTGGTTAATATTTAGGTGATTTCCAATAGATTGGCAAGGGTTTCCTCACTGCTAGTTATCTAGCAACAGCAACAAAAAAGACCTCCCTAAGTAGTTTCCTGAAACAGAATGCCTAGAGTGAGTTTTTGTGAGCTTGGTTCTGCTTATTGAGGGCTGGGCTGAGCATATGCTCAAAGGTAATCTATTCCCTAATTCTGCATGTGCCAACTCATCCTGTCCCACCATTTTATATTAGTGTGATGGGCCTCAGAGGTCTAGTAAAAGCAAAAAGCAAAAAAAGACCCTGCAAACCTTAATTCTGCTCCCCCTCCTTCAGACCAGCTATCACCTTAAGAAAGACATTGTAGTGAAAGTTTATACTACTTTTTCACTGTTGGGAGAAAGTGTCCTGAGACCCTTTCACAATAATGTGGGCTATAGTTCCTCTTTAGCTGCTGTGGAAACATCCTATGGAATTCTGGGATTTGCAGGTCAGGGAGAGGTATGTAGAATTCTAGAAGCCACCACTTAATGTAGTGACTTGAACATTGAACTACAACTCTGGAGACCAGGGTTTGAATCCCCGCTCAGCCATGGAGATGTGCTGATGTCCTTGGGCAAGTCACATTCTACCAGCCTGAGAGGAAGGAAAAGGCAAACCCCCTCTTGCCAACAAAACCTTGTGATAGGTTTGCCTTAGGGTCACCATAAGTCAGAAACAACTTGAAGGCACACAACAATGTAGAATGCTCATCCAGAAAGTTCTAATGCCTAACCAGACTAGAAACCCTGGGACCCCATAAGATGCAACTATGGCAATTAAAGTGGAAACATAGTGTTATAATTGTGTAGCATGAAAGGGCCTCTAGTCTATCAGCAGGGTCATATAGGATCTGCTATAAAGATTGTGCGTTATATTTTACTCATGTTCGACCTCCTCCATTTGCTAATTTTAAAAAGCCGTATCAAATATATTGGTATCTGTCCAGGCATACTGATGGAAATTCACACTGTAAGAGTTGAGAGGCTAGCTTTTAAAATACCAAGTAGCAAAAAATGCATCTCAAAAAGCAGTATTACAATAAAAAATGGATATTGCCTACTTACTATGCTGTGATTCGCCTTAATGAAGAATCACAAGAAACTGAAGGGAAAGACCTGAGTCCTTGCCTGTTTGCACTCAAGTCTTTTGATTGCTAATAGACAGCTGTTATTCGGTTCAACATGCCAAATACAGTTGACCTTGCACTTTGTTAGTTGTTGAATTTATGCAGAAGAGGTGAAATACACACATTCTAAGTCAAAACCTGACTTTGGCTGAGGAATAACCTGAAGTTGTGTTGATTCTTTCTTCATTCATTAAAAATATTGTTTTCACAACCTTTATTATGAAATCTCAGGATGGCAAAACCAGTTTTAGACATCTGTTCTTCCTGTATGGTTGGATATTTTTGTCCTTTCTGTGTTGTAATCCTATCCTCATGATTGCACTTCTTTTGCATTTCCTCCTTAGCCAGTAGCCTTAGTACTGTTTATCATACAATAGGGTCTAAAGGTTTATTAATTCCCTTGAACTTTGGAGTATAAGCACTTGTGTAAGAGGCATTTGTTATGGTTACTGCTTAGGAACAATTTTCAAGGCTTCAGGCCAACAATTCAAAAATTCCACACACACCCCTTAACACTTATCCACTTTAGAGAACTGTACAATGCCCTTCTTCTGAACTCTTTGTTCACATTTTGAAAGTTGTGCATAAGTTGTGTGTGTGTGGGGGGGGGGAGGCACTGATCCACCTATCATAATGGAGAGAATTCATTCCTTTCTACAGAACAAAACAGAGGAAAGGTTCTAGGACAGATTTGAATATGATCTGCCTTAAGGTGGGGGGTGGTAGAGTTCTCTGTTCTCTACAGAGCCAGTGTGTACATAGTGGCTTCAGTGCTAGGACTCTGCTGGATGACCTTGGGCAAGTCACATACTCTCAGCCTTAGAGGAAGGAGACAGCGCCCCCCCCCCCGGGATCAAACCTTACCAGGAAACCCGATAGGTTTCATTTGGGATTGCCTAAATCAGAAATGACTCAAAAGCACACAACACACAGACACACTTCTGTACATAAAGCATATGCAAATAATTTCCCTCCTAATTGCTTTTATAGTATGTGATTTATATACTCACTTCCAAACAACTTATATACACACTTCCAATACACACTTCCAAACAACTTAAGTTGTTTCCAGGAAGCTCATGCAGTATAGTGGCTGAGAAGATAAACTGAAGTATTGCCAGCTCAAATCACACTTCAGCCATCAACTTGTCAGCTAGCTTCAAACAAGTCATAACTCTCTCAACCTCAACCCCTCACTCTATTCTATGAGAACAATAATATAACACTGGTCTATATTTCAAATTAGTACTGCTACAAGAATTATTAGGATTATATATGTGAAATGCTTTGAACATTCAGATATTTATAAATACTTAGCATAATTACTACTGCTCATGCCAGTGAAGACATAGGAAATATCTAGTTTTTCATCTTACATAAACACCAAAGGTTGTTTCCAATTTGGACTTCTGCTAGAGGAACAAATACCATCATTAGGTTGAACTACTCCTCCTCCACCTATCCCCCAAATGTTCTGAAGGGATGGAGGATTCTCTGAATCAGATCTGATGACTGGCAAGAAATGCTACAGGTAGGAGGAGAAAAAACAAAACAAAACCAGAAGTCTCCAAGCAAAATGTTGATTTAGCTTTAATACTATTAGTTTGCTTCGGAATCAGGGAGACTATATGTGCTAATAATAATACTATGGATGAAATCAGTTGTCTTCAAACAGTGTGCCTTCATCTTCTTCTTCTCTTGATTTTTAACACTAACAATCTAATCTGCAATCAAAGTAGTATATATTCAAACAATAAAGAAACCCAGAGAAGAGAAAGACTTGGGGGCGGGGGCATATAACTAAAAACACAACAGGGTTCTGACTCCCCCAATCTTGACTGTAATGAAAAGAAAAGAAGTGTTATTCTACCATTACAGATCCAAATAAATAATCCTACTAAAATTACTAATAACCATAACCACAGATTATTGCATTGTTAGATTTCTTATTGCTCAAAAAGCCCATAAATTGTTACCAATCTTTCAAAAAGTCTTTTTTGAACCCACATTAACTTTGCCATTTGGACTTACTCAGCAATGTTATCCCATTGTTGGTGCTTCACTCCATTTCCAAGTTTAAGCAAACAATATGCTTGCTGCTGCTTGCAGATACCGAAGAAGTGTTCCATATCTACTATCCAGTTTTTTTTAACCCATAATGCCCAACAGAAACCTTTCTGGTAACATTACAAAATCTACCTTTAAATTGTTTTGGATTAACATAAATCTTAGACCAGTAACTTTATGCCTTCTTACAAGTCCATCACATATGAACAAAGGAGCCCTCCTTATCTTGGCATCCACAACATTGTTTTCAAACATTCCGGGACATTTTCAACAGCTTATTTGGGGTTAAGTATGATCTATACATCATCTTACACAGGTTTTCATTTAATTAGCTGCACAAAGTAAATTTTATATCTTTGGATCACATTTCTCCCCATACATCCATATGAACATTAGGCACCAATTTTGGGTCCACCTTATCATGTACAGGTTCATCTTTTGTCTCTAATTTCAAAAGGCATTTATACAAAACTAGCTGGACCTAGCATACTATGAACCATTAAAAAAAACTCCCCCCAAAACGCCCAGTTGACCTCATGCCTGGTTGCTTCACGCCTGCTTGCCGCTGCTGCCATTTGGCTGCCTGGGTTTTGCCTCAGCGGCAGCAGCAGCTTCCCACTGCCACCATTTGATTGTCTGGGTCCTATCGCAGTGGGAGAAGGGAGGCGGCATCCTGCCACCACTGCCACCAGTTCATTGCCTGGGTGCTGTTGCAGCTGTGCCCTGCCGCCACTGCCAGTTGACTGCCTGGGTCCCGTCACAATGGCAGCAGCGTCATCCCCCTGCTGTTGCTGCCACCAGCTGACTGCCTGGGTTCTGTCGCAGCAGCAGCAGGAGCTTCCTGCTGCCACCAGTTGACTGCTTGGGTTTCATTGCAGTGGCAGCAGCATGTCCTGCCACCACTACCAGTTGTCTGCCTGGGTCCTGTCTCAGCGGGAATAGAAATGATATTATTGTGTAGACTTAAATCATAAGTGGAATTAGTGCAGCCCTGAGACACTGTTGAACTGGAAAGGCCTGTAGCCTTAGTAACTATAGCCAACACTGTAGCACATTGTTTGGTCGCTACCAGTATGCAGGTTGGCCATGAGTGGCAGGAGTGGATTGTGAGGTGGAGAGGGAATTTGCATGTGGGTGGTGATTGGCTGAGGCAGTGATAGGAGCAGCCAATCAGCACACTGAAAGAAGCAACATACCTAAACCCACTGTACATACCCAAGAGGCAACATACCTACATACCTAAGGCCATTGTGCATACCCAAGAGTTTATAGATAGATAGATAGATAGATTACATGGTCATTGTCTAAGCTGTTGTGTGTCTTCAAGTTGTTTCCGACTTATGGCAACCCTAACGTGACCCTACCATGGGGTTTCCTTGGCAGGATTTTACACAACTACAAGTAATTTTTCTCCAGTCTCTATGACTGCATTTCTCTTATCTTGGTTAAATTTGTCCTTAAGTTGCATATAGGCAAACCAATTAAGATCTTTGCCTTACTTAAGAATCATCTCTCTTGCTTTAAATTTCCAGCTGTCTTGTTCAAAATACAAAAGACCATCATAAAGGATCCATCTCCAATTTTTAACCCATTCTTTCCTACTAAAGAAGGCTTCCTGTGGTGAGGTGGCTACTATGATGTTAGAAAAAAGTTTCTGTTTATACTTATACCAAACTCGTAGGGCAGTCTTTTCAAAACAGTAGGACCCTCATATCCATGGGGGATTGGTTCCAGGACCTCCTGCGGATAATAAAATTTGTGGATAATAGCGAATGCCCCCGTCACCAATCCTGCCACAGGAGCGATCCCAGGGAGCGATCCCAGAAGCAAAGGGAGAAGGGAGGCAAATCTACTTCTCTCCTCCCTTCGTCTTCATCGCCATTCCCACCACGGGGTGAAGGGAGAAGGGAGTCGAGATCTACTTCTCTTTTTCTCCCTCCCCCACCCACCACCCCTGCTGTCGCCATCTGCAGATAATTGAATCAATGAATTATACAATGATTTTTAAATTCTGCATGTACCTTAACTTTATCATACCAAAGATAACCATAACAACCAAGTCTTAAATTGTGACCTTCAAGTTCCAAGAATCTCACATTTCTAAGCAATATCCATCAGCCATAAAAAAAAAAAACAAAAACAAAACAGGCCTCAAAATGCAATTGGATATTAGGGACTCCCAAGCTGACCCTTTCCTTAGCATCATACAGTGATCCTCTTCTTCTTTTTTTATTTATATCCCACCTGTTTTCTAATCTGAGACTCAAGGCTGTTTAGTATAGTTCAAACAAATTAAAGAGAAGGTGGATAGAAGGTGTATCCACGCTACACAAATGATCTAGTTGAAACTGGATTATTTGCCATGACTACTTCGTATGGAATCCTGGGATCTGTAGTTTGTTGAGCCATCAGTGCTCTTTGGTAGAGAAGGCTAAAGATGGTATAAAACTACAAATCCCAGGATTCAATGGAAAGGAGCCATGGCAAATAATCCTGTTTCAAACTGGATTATTTGTGCAGTGTGGATTAGGCCTAAATAAAATTGATTTAAAAAACATAGCCATTAAAAAGAAAACAACAAATAGACAATACAGCACATTATGCAAGGCCTATTCCCCTCAAAAGCATGCTGAAACAAAGCCCACAGGCTGGTGCCATATTTGCTACATCTGATAATCTCCAAAAACAGCAATTTGTGGCGTCACAAAGGCCACTGTCACCCCTCCCTCCAACAGTGTTACCTGGTGTGGTTCAGCATCTCCACACACCCCTTGTGCCACCACTGCAGGGGACCTAAGAAAGTAGTTCCAGATCCTGGGAGCAGGCATCAAGAAGGCCCTCTTTCATGTATCCAACATAAGTACCTATGAGGGTGGTTGGACAGACAGAAGCAGCTCCTCAGAAGATCCCAAAACATAAGCTCATGAGGGGGAATATAAGAGAGTGAACCATGATGCTGAACAAAGTGAAGCACCAACTTCCAGAGAAGGATACAAACCTATTAGCCAACATCAAGGTGAGCTGAGTACCCTGTGGTTGAAAAACTTTAATAGTCCATGGTGGATCTGTGGAGATAACTATCCTGACAACCCATAGTGATCTTGCCAGAAGACTGTCCAGAAAGAGCTGCTGGTTTCTTCTTATGACATTTCCGTATACACTTGGATCCCTGTATTTGTGGAACCAATACCTGTGGTTTCAGTTATCCATGAGACACAAAAAAGGGACACATACCATAGTCGTTCTGGAAAATGCCTAGAGAGGCATTCTCTCTAGGGATCTTCTAGGTCCTCCAAGGCAACTCTATGCTATGTTTTTACTGGAAGTCCTTTGTTTTAATAGGGTTCACTGTCATCCGCAGTTTTCAGTATCTGCGGTATGTCCAGGAACCAAATCCCGTGGATACTGGGGTCCGACTTCATATGATTTTAGAAGTGTTCAAAGATCTTATTCAATATTATGCTTAATTATGAATTTATTTTCAAAATGTATACGATTCTCAATATTCCAATTTTCTTTTGGCAGCTTGTGACACTGATATTAAAATACAACAATCAATAATGAAACAAGGCATAAAAATTACTACATCAGTACACATAACTTTGCATGTGTTGTTTCTGTCCTCTCTCCCTTCACATTTTCTTTCTTGCTGGTCTTTCTTCTGCCATACTGTTCATTCAGCCTTTCTGTCTCCTAACCCTCTTCTCACCCTGTCCAGGCATCAAGGATGTTTCTATCTCAGAGTTGCCATATTCGAATTCCTTGAATCTAGGCAGCCACATTTGATGATGCAAATTATTTTCGTATTATACAAATTATGTGGTGGATCTTGAAACAGTTGAGTAGCGCACATACACACTCCTAATTTCCCACTCAGAACCACTCCATTCAAAGTTGCTTTATACAGTAGCACCCACATATCCGCTGATTCGCCAACTGTGGATTCAATTATCTGCAATGGCGATGGTGGAGGGGAGGGGGGGAGGGATCTCACCTCCCCGTCTCTGGGAGGGCTCCTGTTGCCATGGCGGTGATTGCAGGGGCGAAGGGGGCAGACAAGCAATCTTACCCCGCCTTCCCCCTTGGCCCCCACCATGGCCCCGCCACAGTGGCAATCGTGGGGGCAAGGGGAAGGTAGGGGATGAGATCGCTTCTCTGTCCCTTCCCCCCTGCCATGGCTCCACCACTGCAGTGATCGTTGGGGTGAAGGTGATCACAGGGGTGAAGGTGACAGAGGCGATCTCACCTCTGTCCCCTTCCCCCTGCAATCACTGCTGCAGCAACAGGAACCATCCTAGGGGAAGGGATGGAGCGATATAGCCACCTCTCCCTTTGCCCCTGCGATTGCCACCATGGTGGGGCCATGGCAGGAACAAAGGGGGAAGGGAGGGGGGAGGAGTGAACTTGCCTCCCCCCTTTCCCCCTGGCTGACCCCCCAGGATGGCGTTTGCTATTATCCATGGAATTCACCATCCTCAGGCCCCGGGACCAATCCTCCGCGGATACGGGGGTGCTACTGTATAGTCAAATCTGAAGGTGTGGTTTTCTTTGATTCTTTGCTTGCAACAAAGGGGTTTGCAAATTGTAGCCCACGGTGTTTTGTGCAAACCCATGACTTATATTCATTATCACTTTCCCTTCTCACAGAGCTTCTATGCCTTTAACAACTGCAGAAGATACAGATATTCAACAGGTATACTTCCACTAGAAATGGAAGTGAAATAAGAATTTTATTCTCCGGCTTGGTGTCAGCCTGGCCAGACAGAAGAGGAACAGTGATGTCACGCCAGCTGTAATCCCAGCACATGGATCCTTGGCATTTGGTATGTACGGTAAACTCTGATTGCTACATACATCCCTAAAGACCTGATTGCATCATATATCCTTACCCGTGGGTTTGGTCTTATGGAAGTGTGGCTGGTGCTCTCTCTCAAAGATGGGATTTAGGAGCCCCAATACAGGATGTCCTGTATAAAACAGAGGCTTTGGGAACCCTATATTTCTACACAGACACACTTTTTGATTGTTATGGATAATTGCCTGCAAGGTTCTCTGCACACTTTCCTGTGGGACAAGTGATTGGTAGTGAATCGAAAGGAAGATCAAGTTTAAGTGGGGGTCTTGGTGCACCAAGTTTTACTAAGACTGAATAGATGAAACTTAACTGCCAGTTCTAATACAGGCATGTGACAGCTGCACAACACCCTATTATGCAAGCGGGCTACTCATTCTCAAGCTCCTTATCTAGGAACACGTCACTGGCATTACCTACTCAATATAACACACCTATACTTTGCATTAATCATGCAATTCTGCACAAATGCTAAAGGAGATTAGGGCTGTAACTTCACAAATAAGCATGGATTAAAAGTGCAAGAAAAGGACAGTCTTTCACAATCCTGAGTACAGAACAGTGTCCTTGACAGCACCCGAACACCATTAGGTCACCTTCTACCAAAGTCCTCTTGTCTCATACAAAGTTCCTATTCTACATATAAGGAACACACTCTCAAACATGATTGCTTTCAAGCAGCTTCCTTTTAACTTTTTTCTATATAAGCGTGTTAGAAATGAAACGATTGGTTACCTGCTTGCTGAAAGCCGTCAACTCCAGTATATTCTGGAACCTACTAT
The DNA here is from genome assembly GCA_030847615.1 of Gambelia wislizenii. Classification (NCBI taxonomy): domain Eukaryota; kingdom Metazoa; phylum Chordata; class Lepidosauria; order Squamata; family Crotaphytidae; genus Gambelia; species Gambelia wislizenii. The sequence goes on from JAUMIR010000003.1 coordinate 120,666,368, forward strand.
TTAGGGGCAGCTTCCTAGTCTATTAAAACAGCTAGGGTAATTTTCATAGAATCATAGAGTTGGAAGAGACCACAAGGGCCATCTAGTCCAACCCCCTGCCCTGCAGGAATACACAATCAAATCATTCCCAACAGATGGCCATCGAGCCTGTTTAAAAACCTCCAAAGAAGGAGAATCCACCACATTCCGATGCAGTGCATTCCATTGCCGAACAGCTCTTACTGTCAGGAAGTTCTTCCTAATATTTAGGTGGAATCTCTTTTCTTACTAGTTCTGCTGACTAGTCAGTCATGCAGAAATATATGCAACCGAGGCTTTTGCCCACCACAGTTTATCTCTACACCACGAACAAGGTGAAACAGAACATGTTATAAACCAACCTGGACACAAAATGTTACTTAAAAACACTGAAATTCTGGACCAGGCCAACAACTATCATGTCAGAATGCACAGAGAACCTATTGAAATCCACAAACACCTGGACAACTTCAACAGGAAAGAAGAAACCCTGGAAGTAAACAAAATCTGGCTACCAGTCCTGAAAAAGACTAAAATCAAAACTCAACACATGCAAATGAACTCCACGCAGGGACAGGGGGATTTCCAGCAGACAATGGACAATTAGCCAATCAGACACTAATTCTCTTTGCATATCTCCACCCAGAAACTAGCCATTCAATTACACAAATGTACATATACTCCCCAACAGGGGTTCACAATATATAAACTCCACACACACTCCTACCCAACCATTCTCTGAAGATGCCAGCCACAAATGCAGGCAAAACATCAGAAAGAAACTATTCCAGAACATGGCCTCACAGCCCGGAAAAAAAACCAAGGAAAATCTACCATGAACAAGCTCCAGCAGTTCAATGCCTACATGTTGGCCTCTACTCCTACATATGCTTCTCGAGCAGTAAGCCCCAAGGAAGTCTGTGGGATTAATTTCTGAGTAAGCATGCTAGGATTCTGGCCACAGGTCTATTCACAATTACTCCCAAGTAAATGACTGGACATAATGGGACTTACCGGCATACTAACACAGAGCATGTAGCTCACTTTTATGAGTCAGCAGTTTCCTTTCAATAATCCTACTTTTTATCCAAGAATTTCAAGGCAGTGGGTATGGCTCTCCTCCTGCTTCACTTTATCATCACAACAATGCTGTGAGGTATATTAGGTTGAATGTATGTGCCTGGCTTAAGGTAACACAGGGGCGCCAGTTACACAACAAAAAATGTCACGGGGCTTACCGTGTTATAGTGATCCCGTCCCCCGCTGTTTATACGATTTATGTCACTGTGATGGATATCCCGTTTGGTCCTGTGACTGATATTTACACGTACAATGTACCGTTTTTAATTTTAGATTCTGGGATGCTTTATCCCGTGATTTTATTGTTTACACGCATTAGATGTACCGTGATTTTTTTTGTCTGTCAATCAAAGATGCGATTACTCGTTTTTTCAAATTTTGGTCTACGTGTTTCCGGTTTTTTTTCCTGCCACGGATGCAGCAATTGGCCAAAGTTTAAACAAAGAAGGACGTCACATGCGCTTTTCATGCACCTCATCTTTTCTGCATGGCAACATGGAGGTGGCCACTTCGGCAGCTCTGGCTACCGCTGCCCGTTTGCGATTATCTCTTTTAGCTCTTAAGAGGCACGTAATCATCATGCATAGAAGAAGGATGCTTCTTATTTTCCTTCTTCTTCTCCATTTCCAAGTGATGGAAAAAACACTTTCAAGACCACAGGTCATGTACTTTGCTGCCATCGATTCCCCAGAGGTTATGAGATTTGTTCGCCCAGAGCGGAGGAAGCGACGGTGGTGGGTGTACCCGACAATGGACGAGTGGTGGGAGAAATCTGTGATGAACATCTGGTCGGATGAACGTTGGATACTGTACTTCAGGATGCCACGGTTCCTATTTATGTGCCTTGCAGAGCTACTACGCCCAGAGATTGCAAAGTCGGACACTAACATGAGAAAAGCCATCCCTGTTGAGAAGCGATTCGCTGTTGCCATTTTCCTTCTTGCCCACCGGTGCTCATATGGAGCAGTTTCCCAGTTGTTTGGCGTTGGGAGAGCAGCTGTGTGCAAGATTTTTGTGGAGGTTGTGCTCGCAATGGAAGTTACTTCTTAAGCGAACAGTTTTCCTCAGAGACCACAGAAAGATATATTTCTTTTCTTTTATTTTTGGTTTTGATAAATCATGTAATCGCATTTACTGTAAGACTTTTAAACAAAGCAGTACGGAGTACACGTGTATAATAATGTACTGATAGTACTGAAAGGTTCCCCCTAGGTTTATATGTACAGGACATGTATAGCATGGCCAAAAATAAAGGAAACTGTATTTTTTTACAGATATGTTTAATCGAAAATCTTACTTCCGACTTCTCACTGTCTCCTTTTTTTCATTTACTCATTTCCTAGGTGATAGATTCCTTTGCAGCAATGGGATATCCATAAGTGGTTGCTTGCCTGGATGGGTGCCATGTTAATATAATCCCCCCCATACGCCAAGGGGATGAATTTATCAACAGAAAGAATAGATACAGCGTTCTTCTTCAAGAGACTTGTGACCACCATGGGGTTTTTATTGACGCGGAGATCGGTTGGAGCGGGAAGAATCATGACGCCAGAATGTTAAGGATCTCTGGTTTTTTTGAGACTATGGAGGCTGGGATATTTGTGCCCGGTAATCCTACACTGACAATTATGGGGAAGCAGGTTGTACCACTTACTCTTGTAGATGGAGCATATCCAATAAGAAATTGGCTGTTGACACCGTTCCGTGGGACTACGAATTCCAGAGACTGTACAATAGGTACCATAACAAGATTAGATCGACGGTGGAGAGGTGCTTCGGCCGTTTGAAATCAAGATGGAGGGCATTAAAATACTGTATAGAGGTAGCAGAGGAGAATGTCTGTTCTGTAATATGTGCATGTGTTATTCTACACAATATATGTGAAACCAAAGGCAGTATACTTGATGATCCTAACCAGCATGTGCAGAGGTTTCTCCTTGACACGCTGGGGCACCGATGGTAAATAATGATGCTGCAGAGAAGGAGCGGGGGGAGGCGGTACGGAACGCTTTAAAAGAATATTTTTGGCGCAAACATCACCGTGGTGACGGGGAGTAAGTTTATGAATGGTTTTCCATATCCTCAATGTAGTGGATTACTTCTTCTTATGCACAATAAAGTGTTTGCATTCCTTTAAGTACCTGTTATTCCTTTTCATGACAGTATTTTTTTATTACCCTTTTTCAGAACTTGAAATACCTTTGACTTTTAAGATTTGAGTTTTGAATATATAGCATGATGTATAATAGGAGTGGAACCGAACTCTGAAAAGTAGGGCAAACTTGATACAAATGAATTGTAAGGCAAGCTGCCAGAACTGATACATTGTTGCGGTTTAGGCGGTTACAGGAATTGGCAGGCTTTTGCCAGGGATTACTCTTTCTGGTAAAGGATCCAGACACTGCCTAATAGCCTCAGAGAGTATCCTCCGCTAATAAACCAATCGATTAGCACAAAGTACTTAAATTTTGAAAAGTTTTGCAAGCTCCAAACTCCATAGGCTTGCTTCAAAAATGAAACGGTCAACACGCAAAGTTATAAACTCGAGTTTTCGCATCCCGCCACATGGCGTTACGATGGCCGAAGGGGGGAGAGGACATATCCGGCCGGATCGGCGCATCGCCTACTGGGGCACCAGGGAGACCAACTTGATGTTGGAATCCCTGGCCCAGCAGGTCGGTGCGCCGGACCGGCTGATGCGGTCCTCCAACCAGAGGAAGCGCAACTTCTTCCAAGAGGCAGCGCGGTTCCTCCGGACGAGGGGCTACATACGTTCTGGCCTCCAATGCCGCTCAAAATTTAAGACCCTGAAGGGCAATTTTTTGCGGCATTGGAGGCCAGTGACGGTAGCCCCCCCAAAGGTGGCCGCCGTTTTATGCCGTCCTGCATGACATGTGGGTCCGTGCAGGACAGCCAAGCTGGTGCGACAGGCTCCCCAGAGGTAAGCACCTCCCAGACATATATGGTAAAAATTGGTATGTGTGCCCATTTAAGTGTATGTGTGTGTGTGTGACTTCTCTTTAGGATACAATAATAAGTTTCCCCTTCTATATGTTATTACAGCGGTCCGGATCCAGAGACGGGCCACTGGGGAGCCCGTCTCTGAACCCTCATCTGATGAGGAGGAGCAGGCAAGCCCGGCACCGGCTGCACCCCCCCAAGGTAACTTTTGCAACAATTCAATACTCCCCTATTAGTAATGGCCATAGAAAAATGTATTGGACAGTTTACAGCAGAGATATTAAAGTGCTGCTTCATTGTCTTTTAAGGTCCCCAAGATGCCCAGGAGGCAGCGGCACAGCTGGCTGGCCTTAATATAATAGCCAGGATTGAGGAGCTAGGTAAATAATTTTTATTAAATGAAAATGAAGGGCAGGGCTATGTGCTATTCGCATAATTCAGTTGCAGCAAATGAATAATTTGATCTGTTTTACATTACAGGGAGGACGCTTAGGGAAGAGATAAGGAACCTTGGAAGGAGGGTGCAAGCCCTAGAGGAAAGGCTTGCCTTGTAAATAATGTAAATACTTTCAGTGTTTGTATGTATATATGTATAAAAAAATGATTTTTCTTGTTACTGTTGTAAATACTGTAAATATTGTAATCATTGTAAATAACCCTATTAAATTGTAAACTATGTAAATACCCTGTCCATGCAAATATGCCCTTTCCTTCATGTAAATATGTTCATGCTATAAAATATATATGTATATATCTGTACAAATTTAAAAGAATTTATTTTGTTTTTTTCCAAAAAATAAATTGTTTATTGTTTGCACAACATACAGCCTGATTATTTCAATTAATTTTTCAAAACTAAACAGTTATACAGAATAAGAACAACCTAGTTAAATTTTTATTGAAAAAGTAGGTTCATTTTTGAGGTAGATAACTGCAGTACAGACACAATCAAAACATTAAAAATGTGCATTTCCCCCCCCCCCAACACTTACAGATATATCTATCTTTTTCTAGTACACCTACAGTGACAAGGGAATTTTTTTCTTAATCACCCCTGCCGGTCGGCTTGCATTTAAAGTACTTTGGGAAAAATTTTTTGTGGGTGTATCATGCTTTTCAACAACAGAATTCTCCTTATCTTCCACAGTAACATTGTTAGTTGTGTTATTTCTCCTTTCCACAGCATGTTTTTTTACATTACCCATTGACCTAATATGAGTTACCAAGTCCCCAAATAGGTCATTCTGCCTTTGAATTTCTTTCAGCATCCTCTCTGATTCATCAACTGAATGCTCATAAAAATATTCTAGATAACCCTGCAAAGACAGCGTTTGCTCTTTTGATATTTTTTCTATCTGAGAAGCAAACATCTCAGCCACAGATCTTGTATTCGCCATCATCTCCGAGACATCCAAAGAACGTTTTTTTCTACGAAATAAGGCCAATCTCTCCGCGGGGGACAATGTGGCTGTGGGATTACTCAAGTCGGCAGCTGTAGGAGAAAGAACAAAAAGTAATGAATGAATTTTTTTTTTGGCACGAACCGAGGAAGGTGTAGTGAATACCCAGCCCTATAGTCCTTGGAGGCGTACCATTACGTGCAGGTGTGGTTGACCACACAGTGTCAATTTCCTCCACCACAACCGTATTGTTAACCTGAGTTTCATTGACTACCACATTTGCCTCTCCCTTCTCAGTAAGGCTTACAGTCACAGTAGTATCATCAGATTCCTGGGTGGGAGATACATCTGGTTTACCAAGAAAAATAAAGAAAAAACACCAGAGTTATTCGTTAGAATAAACTTATGCAGTTTACATATTCTGCAGCAGTGCCTAGCCCCCAGTGGAAGAGGGCAACAAGTAGTTTACATCCTTGTTTATGGCTAGTTCAGGGGGCGCCATTTCAAACGTGCCAAGGTGCACGCATCACTTTTCAGTCCCAGGGCACAGAAACAAAAGAGCCCCATTTGGCTTTTACTTCCGTCATTAGCATAAAAAAAAGAGGATACCTCAATACAGCACATCAACAATTCAGGGCATAGTTGTAAACATAGTTGTAAACATACCTAGTGTTTCTAAAATTAAAAGCTGTAAAGCTACTGTTCATCGTAGCAGCAAGAGACTGTAAACTATATTTTTTGTAGATGTGAAAACAGAAAATTAAGCAACCGAGTTTTCACTTAGATCCCGTACATTTCCACTCATAGAAACAGGAAAAAAAACAGCTGTAAATTACTCGGTGTGCACATTACTGACCCAAAGATTGAATATCAGCATTGTGTTAGCTTTGATCATTTAGAAATAAATTTAAGTGGCACAATACTGAAATTCGCATACAGGATTAATCGATTTTTCACAAACATTTTACATTGTTAAAAAAAAAAAAACTCACCCAGGGGTTGCGAAAACAGTTCCTCAGAGAAACCCTGCAACATCTCTTGGGATGATGGAGGGAATTCCTCTTCTTCTGCGATGAGGGGGGCGTGATGGGGAACTGCTGACCCTCGCGGAACCCGCACAATGTCGGTGGTGCTTCCAAGCCGCTTCGGGTGGTAGTTGGCATCACCGCCCAGAATGGCATGCAGTTCTTTATAAAAGGGCATTGTAGCCGCGTTGTTGCCACTTTTTGAGTTGTGGTCATTTACCTGGTGATAATTCTTCCGCATCAGTTTAGTCTTTGTGCGGCACTCTTCAGCGGTGCGGTCATGCCCTTTCTTTTTCATTTCGGCAGCAATCTTTTCAAACAAATCTATATTTCTGTGTGATCCCCTCAGCTGCTCCTGCACCTTCTCCTCGCCCCATATTGCCAAAAGATCTACGGTTTTGTTGTAGGACCACGAGATCCCACGGCCACCTTTCCTGGGACGAGGTGCGCTTTCTGCGTCCATTGCCGCAACTGCTCACAGGTAAACGTGCAGCAGGAAAATGGAGATGTATCAACTTTAAATTTTTGGGATGGCCAAAAAGGGGGCAGGTACACCACCTACTAACTGGTCAGAACCCGCCCACGGATAGGGCAATTCCAGGCATCTCCTGTACCCGGGATATGTTGTCACGGGCTGTTTACATTTTCGATTTTCTGGTTCCCCCTGAGCCTTTTTTAAAATTCGGCACAACCCGCGGGATTGAAAGTCCTGCAGGTCGAGTGACAAAAGTTGGCCCCCCTTCCGAAAACCACGTATCCGACCCGATGTACGTGTAAACTGCCGGGGATCGACACGAATTCTTCCCAGGACATTTTCATCGTGTAAACGGCACCAGGGAGCTTCTGGGATAGCAGGGATTTCAACAATCCAACTCTTCCCAATCTAGCCTGTGCCCTTGCGAATCTGAGCAGGTTGAATCAAAAGAGCACATTCTTTTTCTGTGGTTGTTTTTCAGAGATATCAGCTCAAGGTTTATATCACCTTTATTGTACAACTACCAAGAACACACTGATTCTTTTTATACCTCTCTGCTGCTCTCAGATAGCAATTTTAATATATATCAATGTAGTTAGATTTTGTGTTGCAGCGGTTAAAATTCAACAATGATTTCAACGGGCTATTAATATAAAATTTGCCTAGGTTTACTGAGGTTATGTATCCTGAGGGGATTATTTTAAATATGCTTTTAACTTGTTCCTTTTATATTGTATTTTTATTTATTTGTGCTGGTCTATGACTGCAATAAAGATATTTATTCATTTATTTATTCAAGTTTTGCCCAAACTGCCCCCCCCAACCTGTGAAAGATTTGCCTTCAGGTTGCCATAAGTTGGAAACAATGTGAAGGCACACAACACAACAACAACAACAACAACAGGAAAAAGAACTTCCCAATCCAGTGGCTCTTAACATTTTCTTTACCAAGGGCCCACCTTTCAGTATGTTTTGTTGCCGTGAACCCCAAGACTTAACTCAAGATTTAAAATAAAATAATAATAATAATACAATTACACCCTGCTTCCGATGTGGCTGGATTTGCTTTATTTCAGTGATTCTTAACTTTTTCTTTACCAGCCCCCCCCCTTTAAATATCTTTTGTTGCTGTGGCCCCCAAGACTCAACTTTGGATTTAAAACAGTAATGCTAAAAATAATACATCATCATCATCATCATCATCATACAATTATACCTTGTTTCTGATGTGGCTGGATTTGCTTTATTTCAGTGGTTTTTAACTTTTTCTTTCATAGAATAGAATCATAGAATTGCAGAGTTGGAAGAGACCACGAGGGCCATCCAGTCCAACCCCCTGCCATGCAGGAAATCACGATCAAAGCATCCCCGACAGATGGCCATCCAGCCTCTGTTTAAAGACCTCCAAGGAAGGAGACCCCACTACGCTCCGAGGGAGTGCGTTCTACTGCCAAACAGCTCTTACTGTCAAAAAGTTCCTCCTCATGTTGAGGTGGAATCTCTGTTCCTGGAGCTTGCATCCATTGCTCTGTGTTCCAATCTCTGGAGCAGCAGAAAACAAGCTTGCTCCATTCTCAACGTGACACCCCTTCAAATACTTAAACAGGGCTATCATATCACCTCTTAACCGTCTTTTTTCCAGGCTAAACATACCTAGCTCCCTAAGTCTCTCCTCATAAGTCATGGTTTCCAGACCTTTCACCATTTTAGTTGCCCTCCTCTGGACACGCTCCAATTTGTCAATATCCTTTTTGAATTGTGGTGCCCAGAACTGGACACAGTATTCTAGGTGAGGTCTGACCAAGGCAGAATAGAGCGGCACTATTACTTCCCTTGATCTGGACACTATACTTCTATTGATGCAGCCCAAAATCGCATTGGCCTTTTTAGCTGCCGCATCACACTGTTGACTCATGTTCAACTTGTGGTCTACTAGGACTCCTAGATCCCTTTCGCACGTAGTTTCATTCAGCCAGGTCTCCCCCATCCTATATCTATGCATTTCATTTTTTCACCCTAAGTGCAGTACCTTACATTTCTCTGTATTGAATTTCATTTTGTTAGCTTTGGCCCAGCATTCCAGTTTACACAGGTCATCTTGAATTTTGATCCTGTCCTTTACCAGGGCCCCCCTTTAAATATCTTTTGTTGCTGTGGACCCCCAAGACTTAACTCAAGATTTAAAACAGTAATACTAAAAATAATACATCATCATCATCATCATCATCATCCAATTATACCCTGCTTCTGATGTGGCTGGATTTGCTTTATTTCAGTGGTTCTTTACATTTTCTTTACCAGGGCCCCCCTTTAAATACCTTTTGTTGCTACAAACCCCCAAGACTTAATTCAAGATTTAAAGCAACAACAACAACACCCAATAATAATAATAATACAGTCTCTCTCTGTGGCTTTTCTTCGCAAACGAAGATTCAGGTATTTGGATTTGTCCTTCGAGCCTGTGCAATGGATTTTTCTGGAGGAGCGCAGCGTGCACAGAACTGGCCTCACCCTTTAAACCAAAGGTTCATCTGCCGTGGCCTTGCAAGCATGGATGGCAGCAGTGAGGTCCTCAGGTCGTAGGTTTGATTAGAGTTTCCTTCTCTTAGATGGTTGACCTTACAGGGTTGGTCGAGCACCATCTGCCCGGGTTTAGGATTAGAGTTTTCCTTCTCCTAGGATGGTTGCCATAGGCTAGAGAGCCCATCCTGCCCTTTGACGCTCTTTGTCAGACCCTTCGGTTTTGACCTGTCTGGCACAGCTCAAAACATCATTAGGGTACACAAGCCTCTCTCCCACGAGAAGGGGGCATCAATGGAGAGGAATAATACAGTACAATTACACCATCCATGAAATCATCCCTCAGAGGCAGTGGAGGGAAGACTTTTCTTTTGCTTCTTCCTTCAAGTTTGTGGCTGGAGTGGATTGAATGGCAATGCGCAGGCTAAGCCAGCCAGCTTTGCCTTGATTCCTGTTGTAGGGCTGCACCACTGCAGCGAGGAGGTGGGCCAAGCAGTTTTCAAGCCTTTGCAGACCCCCTGTGAGGACCCTGGTGATGGTAGTGGGGTCCCCAGAGCACAAGTTAAGAACCCGTCTGTCCCACATTTTCACACTACACTGTTATAGTGTTACTATTCCACTTTAACTGTTCTGGCTTCCTCCTGTGGAATTCTGGGGTTTGTAGTTTAGTGAGGCCTAAGAACTCCCTGGCTGAGAGTTGTAAATGCCCCTCCCTAAACTGCAACTCCCAGGATTCAAGAGGAGGCCGCCTTAGCAGTTAAAGTGGAATAGTAACGCTATAACAGTGTAATGTGAACATCTCTAAGCGATCCACTCGGTCAGAAAGCCAAGGCATCGCACATAACAGCCGGGAGCGCCGCCCTTTCCCTCGCGGAGGCTCTCTCTGGCCCCGGTCACCCTCTTCCCAGGCTACCGAGGGCGGGCTAGGTAAGGCAGGCAGGCTCCTGTGGAGAATCACCGCCGCCTCCTCGCCTATTGGAGCAGCAGGCGGGGCCACCGGGACGTAAGATGGCGGCGCAGGATGACAAGGCCCGTCACGTGGGGGAGCCATCGCTTGCTCTCCCGCCCGTCACTCCGTCCCTTCCTACGTCGCCGTCCGGGACCCCGCGGGCCGTCAGCGTCGCTGTGATTATTATTATTCTTATTACTATTATTGCCGAAGGACGCTCCTGTGGCTGCGAGGGAGGACCCAGGGTGGGGAGGAGGACAAGCCGCCTCAGCAATCTCGCCTCCCCGCCCCACACTTGCCACCCAGGAGCTGGGAAGCGGCCCACGGCAAGGCAGGTAAGGGCTGCCCCCCTTCGCCCTCCTTCCCCTCAGCCCTTCGCCTTCCCCAGAGAGCAGCTCCCAAAACGGCGGCGTCGGGGGAGCGCAGAGGGCCAGGCTGGGCAACGTTTGGCCCAGAGGAGGAGGAGGCGCGGGTGGGGAGGGAGGGGGTTGGGGTCGGGTGTTTTTTTTTTTTTTTGAGGTGTGGGGGAAAGAGGAACGACACTGAAGGAAGGCCCTTCTCCCTGCAGAAGGAGCTTTGGGGGGCTTGTCAGAACCGGCGGGAAGATTGGAGGGAGACACACCTGAAGAAAAGCATTGGCAGCCCGGGCTCAGTGGTGGCATTGCTGGATTTGCTTTCTTTTCCCTTTAAATGTGCGGCCAGGAAGCAGGATGGGAGATACAGTTCTCCCTTCATATTCGCAGGGGTTTGGTTCCAGGACTCCTCCACCCTTTCCCTCGTGGATACTAAAATTCATGAATACTCAAGTCCCATTATTATTATTATATGCAATGGCATAGCAAAATAGTGTCCCTTATATAAGATGGCAAAATCAAGGTTTGCTTTTTTTTTTTTTGGATTATATATTTTTTTAAAGATATTTTCAAGCCGTGAATACTTAAATCCGTGGATACCACATCCGTGGATACGGAGGGAGAACTGTAGTAGGCTGGGGCTGAGGGAGGTGGGGAGTAAACTCGAGCCAAAAGAGAAGGAACAGAAAGAAGGTAGGTAGGTAGGTAGGTATCAGTAGTCCAGCCGGGAGAAGAGGTCGGGATAGGATGCGTGTTGGTGTAGGGAAGGGGTTGTGGTTGGGTGGGTGAGTTGCGGTGCTTTGGGAGGGGCCCAGAGGATATCGGAGCTGTGGGGGCTCGGGGGTGGTGGTGGGAAACGGGTTGTGTTGGGCTGCGAGCACACACACATACACACGAGACACCCCCAACGTTGGGAAGTAGGATGTTATAGGTAAGGAGAGAACAGCCCACGGTGCCGGGGGTCTGAGTGGTAGGGCGGTAGCACTGCAGCGCCGGGGTGGGTGGACTCTGGCAGGCTGGATCCGTGTAGATAGGTTTACAGGGGGGCGAAGTCCCTCTGAGTGCCAAGGGGATTACAGTCAAGTCTCCACGGGATGATAGACCAGAGGGAAATCCGTGTCAGGAAGCAAACAGGAGGCCAGTGTGACGCAGAGGCAGGGGAGTAGAGGTGGTCTCCTTGACAGTAACCCAGCATGTGGTTAAAGTGTAAGGCCATTAGGATAGATGGTGTATTAGGATAAATGTTGTACTGTGTGTGCTGTCTAGTCGCCTGTCAATGTATGGCGACCTCATAGGGTTTTGTTAGACAAGGAGTACTCAGAGGTGGGTTTGCCAGTTCTTTCCTCTGAAATATAGCCTACAACAACTGGTATCCGTTGGTGGTCTCCCATCCAAGTACTCATCAGGGGCTGAGCCTGCTTAGCTTCCAAGATCAGACAGGATCTGGTGCCTTTTAGTGTAAATACTGTACTTAGTATTTTGCAGCACTTTCTAACCTGCCTGCTTCACTTGAGTTACAAGTGTGTCTGAAGAAGTCTATATACACAAAAGCTCGTACTAAAATAAGCCAGTTAATGTCTAAGGTGCTGCTCGACACACACACAGACACCCTTTCCATTTTATGCAATACAACATTATTGTTATTATTATTATTATTTGCAATAACCCTGCAAGAGATGGGCAATATTCTATGTTGTATTAAATGTGAGAAGCTTTGGTTGAAATGGGATGATTTTTAAAGGCTGTTGCAGTCATGGCTGAGATGCGATTTGAACAAGTTCTTTACAATTCTAAAGTACAGCACTTCATTTTCATAATGGAAGACAGAGGGACTGGAAGATGATGAAAAGTATTACATGTTAAGGAAGTGTTGAGTGCTGGTATCGGAAACTAATAATTATGTTTGGTAGAAAAGGACTGGTTCACATTATACTAGAGTTGGCAAGTATGTTGGTTACATTAGGGGCTTGTTTAGATTGGCAATTTACCCCATCTTGCCTTTGTCTTAGAGCCCTGCAGTCCTGATAACCCAAGGCTTTTGCCCCGTTCTGCCCCCAGCGGTCCTCACCACCCCCAGGGCAGATATGGGGCTCAGAAGGGGTAGGGCCCTTTATTGCATTTTTTTTTAAACCTGGTTTAATCCATTCCCTCGGATCCCATGTGTCTGTAGGAGACCGTCCCGGCAGGCGAGACCATCGCTTCAGTTGCTAGCTGCCATCACTCTCTCTGAGCAAGGAGGAGTCCTGCAGCATGTGACCAAGGCTGGTAACATGCAGGGAGCTTTGGTCACATGTTGCAGGCCAGCTTCCTCACTTCTGGGAGAGACAGGGAGGTGATGGTGACAAGTGGGCATGCCTGTCTGGACTCTGGCCTGTTTGGAGGCGGGAGCAACAGGCCTGATCCATGATGAGGATACACTGATGGGGAGCCGGCATATCCTGGCTCATGTAGATGAGCCCTAGGACTCCAATGCTGATAGACTTTGTTAGTTTTTTGAGGTGCTATGGTGAATAGGGTAAAATTTAGGTATGATCGTTTACTGTATGATTACTTTATTGGGTGCAAGAGATCTATTATTAGTATTTTCAGTTCTTTTGGCTAAACGTTCAGTTTTATCACATGTAATCATTATCTTTTAAATAAACAACTCCCTGGTGTCTTTTAATTATTACTTTTAAAGCAACACTACAAAATTATACCTGTGAAGACATATAAATGGTCTTGTAGAGGACACTCTCTTCTGTTACTTGACATAGTCTGGCACATAAAGTAATTTTCTCTGTTCATGTAACAAAAGTGTCAGTTATAGCAAGTGGGAAGTAGGGCTCAATATTTGCAAAAACAATTTTTCACCAAATAATTGACAATGGTAACTCTTAGTTTTATGTGGTGGTTCTACTGTCAATTTTCCTAGTTAGTAGGCAATCCTCAGGTGAGGAAACATTGAGATATAGAATTTGTAATGAAGGTTGGTGGCCTTACATTATGCATTTGGAACACTATTGAAGTACCACTGCAGGTGACTCTGTCCCAGTTAGGAAGCTGGTTAAAAGCATTTGTAGGAGAGGCCTGTACTGAATAATTTTTGACATCATTTGAGTTACGGTACTCTAGTACCTGAACATATTAAAATAATTTAGTGCATCCTGTGTGTCTTGAATAATTCAATCTAGAAAGAGTGAAAATTCCTCCTGAAGGAAGGATCGGAAGAAGGCAGTAACTCAGATGGTATTGCACATGTTTTCCATGCAGATGGCCCCATGTTAAATTTTTTGCATCTCCAGATAGAACTAAAAAAAAAAAGAAGTACCCGACAGCTTAGAGATCTTCTGCCAACCCAGATAGACAGTATTTATGTATTTGATTTATTCCCCACCTTTCTTCCAGGGTTTAGGTGCAAGGTAGCTCCCAACCTAATTGAAAAAGTTTCAAGGAAGGCACAATACATTATCCATATTAAAATATGAATTAAATTTGTTATGTTATTAAAAAACAATTAAAACAGTGTTGTTGTGTGCCTTCAAGTCATTTCTGATTTATGGCAACCCTAAGGGGAAATCTGTTACAGGATATTCTTGGCAAGATTTGTTCAGAGTGGGTTTCATCTGAGGCTGAGAGAGTGTGACTTGCCCAAGGACACATAGTTGGCTGACCGGAGATTCAAACCCTCCCAAGGTCCTAGTCCAACACTCAACTCTCAACACCATTTTTATATATATTAATGTAAATAAAGCATTATATTAATACAGATAAGCAGTGGAATATTAGGTTCAGCAATCTATTTTAAAGCCTTTGATCCTAACAATCCAGTTGCTGAAGACCTACCTGAATAAAAAGGTCTTTGCTGGCCTAAGGACAACAGGGAAGGAGCTAGCCTAACCTTCTTTGAAAGGGAGTTCCATAATGGGAGTAACCTTCAAGTAGGTCTTTCTTCATGTCTGCACCAGCTGTACTTCTCTCATGTAATGGGAACGAGAGAAGTTTTCTGCAAGTCTCAAAACCTGGGCAGGCCTAAATGGGAGTATACAGTCTTTCAGATAGCCTGAATTCCCGTTCTTTGGGATCTATAGTTCATAACCACCCTTTTGAATCATGCACAGAAATGTTATCAATAGCCAGCACAGCTGTTGTAATAGGGATGTGTTATGTTCCCTGTAACCAACCGTGGTCAACAGTATCGAACTAGATGTCCCATTTGTCTGACTTTGTATGCAATAGCTTCCTATATTTCTAACTGTCTCTGTAGCAACATCCTAGCCTATCTGAAGGTTTGCTGTGGTGATGGGAACAGAGCCTGTGCCTTGCCTTAGTCCTCTAGGCAAACTAGCACTTATTGAGCTGCCAACTATTCATACAAAATAGAGAATAGTTCAGGGACTGGTTTTATAGTCTGTCATGTAATTACACACTCTTAATAGTGGCAATGGTTTAGCTCATTTCTATGTTTAAATCATATGCATTACATTGTATATAAGGTAATCTCCAGTTTTTAAAACATAAACTTACATCCTTGTCTCTTATATTAATTAGAATGTGCACCACTTGTATGTATTTATTAAGAGTTTCTTCACACATTATGTTTCTTAGGTGCACTCTTTAAGTGATTTTTGTGTACATGCAAAATACACCACCACCACCACTGCCACTAAAGATGTGAATGTGATGAACTGGTGTTTGAAAAAGTGCATAAACTCATCATAAGTTAAAACCGATTGGTTGCTTCCTGTTAAGTATATGATTTGTGGCAAATCTGGTCTTTATTTTTTATAGTGGGAAATGTCCTTAGAATGTTGAGTTTAAAGCATGTCCAGGTTCCCAGGTGTACAGGAACTGAATGGAAACTTGAGAGATAACTGCTGGATACATAATCTAGATCAAAAAACAAAACATCTACCCACAATTTTATTCAATGTGTATTTGAAATTTTTAATATAGTAAGCTGTTTAATTTCTATTTTATTGTTCTTTGCTGTTTTATGATTGGTGGGAGAGATAGGATATGAGATTGTTTTTTAACCTTATGTTTTTATTATAATATTTTATTGTTATAATTTATGCTGTGCCCCGCCTTGGTTCCCTAGGGAAAAGGCGGAATATAAATAATAATAATAATAATGCTTAGTTTATAGTGCAGTATAAGCTACATGCCTCTGTACCATAATATTTTTCCATCTGTCCCACATGAGTTTCCAATGTTGCATAGGAACTGCAGACAAAATACTGTATGAGTTATTTGCAATTTTGCTGTTACCTGAATATCAGATTAGATTTAGAAACAGTAACAAATACTGTATACTCTTGAAACAGTGATTTTGGAGGTGTGCAGTATCTGTTCTGAAAAAATGTTTGCAAAAAAACCCCTCAAAGAATGTTTGGTATTTCCTTGTTGTTGGATAACAGTTACTCCAGGGATTCCTGTATTCCAGCTGTACAGTTGTCCCTTCACATTCGCTGAGGTTTGGTTCCAGGACCCCCTGTGGATACCAAAATCCATGAATACTCAAGTCCCATTATATGCAATGGCATAGCAAAATGATGTCCCTTGTGTAAGATGGCAAAATCGAGGTTTGCTTTTTGGATTATTATTTTTAAAGACTATTTTCAAGCCGTGAATACTTAAATCCACAGATACCAAATCTGTGGATACAGAGGGACAATTGTAGTTTGGGTGTCAGTTACATGGAATACAGTGGGCCCTTGGTATCTCCTCGGGTTTGGTTTCAGGACCCCCCTGTGGATATCAAAATCTGTGGATGCTCAAGTCCCATTATATGCCATGGCATAGTAAAATGGTGTCCCTTATATAAAATGGAAAAATCAAGATTTGCGTCTTGAAATTTATTTTTTGGGAATATTTTCAAACTGTGGATGGTGGAATCCATGGATGACAAACCTGTGGATACAGATGGCCAACTGTACTGTAATCTTTAGCTGAGAGCTAGCATGGTATAATGGTTTGAGCTCTGGACTATGACTCTGGAAACTAGAGTTTGAATCCCTGCTAAGCTGTGGAAACCCACTGGGTGACCTTGGGCCAATCACACTCTCTCAGCCTCAGAGGAGGGCAAAGGCAAAACCTCTCTGAACAAATCTTGCCAAGAAAACCCCATGATAGGTTCACTTTAGGGTTGTCACGAGACAGAAATAACTTGAAGTCACACAGCAGCCGCAGCAGCAGCAACAACAAATCTTTAACTACTGATAATGATGGGAATGGCACTGAATGGTTTGCATAGAAGAGAATTTAAACCAGAGTCAAGGTCCATGTAACATGTAATATACGAAAGTATGCACATTTGTAGTTCCTGGTTAATTTGTTTCAGTTTTGTTGTTAGATTTATTTCATTCTGTTGCATTTGCAGACAGTAGGTACATTGGTATACTTAAGGCTGAAATGCTGAACATATTTTACTCAGCTTACTGGGGATCAAGATACAGTTATTTCATAAAAGTGCAGTAATGGTTTGCAAAATACTTAAAATTAGTTGGACATGAGTCTATGTGTCTAGGGGAGGGGGTTGGAGAATTGTTTCCCCCATCAGGGACCATGTTCTGTTGGGACTGCATGCTGGATGTGGGCAGGATCAGTGCTGGCAGTGGATGGACCGGAGCTACCCTATCCACCTTTCTTGTTTATCACCATATTGGAAAATTTCAGCCTTAAGTGTTTTTATTATCCTATCTAATGACACCAAGATAAATACGTAATGTATGTTAAATTTACCTTATTTTTTTCGTTGTTGTTGTTGTTGTGTGCCTTCAAGTTGTTTCCAACTTTTGGTGACCCTAAATCTTTCTTGACAAGATTTGTTCACAGGTGGTTTTCCTTTGCCTTCTGAGGCTGAGAGTGTGTGACTTGCCCAAGGTCACCCAGAGGTGTCCATGGCCAAGCAGGGATTTGAACCCTGGTCTCCGGAGTTGTAGTCCATTGCTCAAACAACAGTATGTACATAACAACTAATTAACGTACGATGTGTACTTATATGGGCAATGAAATACAGTTATCCTCTCACATTCGTGTGTTTCACATTTGCAGTTTTACATATTCACAATGTGTAGCTGCTCAACTAGCTCAAATTCCAAGACCCCACCCTCCTCCTCCTCCTGTCCTGGCAACAAAACACTCCAGCATGCTTTCTTACCTTGCACCAAAACAGCACTGCCTGTTTAAAACACTCAGTAAGGTTGTGTTGTTGGCAGGGCAGAGAGAGGGAGAGCTGGGGGGGAGGTGAATGTGGGAGAAGGGCATGATTTGTGCATGGGGGGTGTTGCTATAGTTGCCACTTTTAGCTTCCGTTTGGGACAGGAGCGACCTTACTGTTTTAAATGGGCAGCACTGTTTTGGTGCAAGGTAAGAAAGTGAGCTGGAGTTGTTGGCAGGGCAGAGGGAGGGAGAGCTGGCAGGGAGGTGAGAATGGATGAGGGGCATGGTTTGTGTGCCCGGGGGTGGGTGTTGCTACTGCAGTGGCAGATATTGGCAGTCCTGTTGGCAGGAGAGGAGTCTACAGTATTGTAGTGTAGTACGTATGTTGAGGGCGGGGCTTAACTTATTTGTGTTTTTTTCACTTTCACGGTGGTGCTCCACCCCTAACCCCAGCAAATGTGAAGGGACTACTGTATTTCAGAGGGAGGAACTGGCAAAATCACCTCTGAGTATTCCTTGCCTAAGAAAACTCTATGACATTCATGAGATTGCTGTAACTGAACAGTTGACACATACATACACACACACATACACACACCAAATATAATAAAATAAAGGAAGTGTTTATTTAAAAACAGCGCAAATGTTCTTTGTATATACCAACCTAACATCTACATATCTGATGGGGATTGGTTCTGGGAGGGCCGTGGATACTGAAAACCATGGATAATAGTGAATGTCATTGAAAATAATGGGATGTCTGGTTTAAAATACCATAGAATTGCCTTGGAAGACCTAGAAAATAAGTAGAGAGGACACATTTTCTAGGAAGACTATGGTAGGTGTGCTGTTTTGTGTCCCGTGGATAATTGAATCAGTGGATAATGAATCAGTGGATATGGGGAGTCCTACTATAGAACCTACAGCAAAGCTTCTTAAACTGTGGGTCACGACAACTGAATGTGGGAATTGCAAAAAATTTGGCAACAGTAAATTTGATTTGTATACCCATTTTATATACCTATACCTGGGGGCATGTAAAATATTATTAGGTGAAAAGGGGCTGCGAGGAGGAAAAGTTCAAGAAGCCCTGGCCTACAGCATCTGGTATTCATTGGTGGTCTCCCATCCAAATATTAACCAGCACTGAACCTGCTTAGCTTCCAAGATCAGATAGGATCTGGTCCCTTTACAATTTTTTAGCCTAACTAATATAGTTTAGTCACAAGATTGAGCCGAGCTGAGGCAGAACTTTAAAAACAAAGAGAATATATTTGATATAATGATAGTGATTAAATGTATAGACATATGTTACTGCAGGATAATATATTGTTGTAAGATAAAATGTTATGACGACAAGGTAATATAGAAGTCACCCTTGATTTGATTAACCATATACTTAAACCTATAGCCTACCTTTTCTGTCTTTCTTCATTCCATCCTGTATGTAAAGAACAAGGATTTCTGGACTGTAGTTTTGTCTTACATTAAACTCTTGTTTTGTATTTCTTTTCACCTGACAGATATTCAGTAGTTTCAGTGAAGAGTTAAGTGTTTACCTAGATCAGAATCATATCATTGAAGACTTGCTTTAGAGCCTCAGCTGCTTGCTTTCTGAATCCTGTTTCTTTCAGCTATTCTGAAGGTCTGTGTCATTGTATACTCTCTTCCCATCCTTCCTGTTTCAAACAATGGGAATCCAGGTTTATTTTTTTCTACCACTGCCTTCTCCTTTTTTATCTTCCTCTTCCATCTTCTTCTGCCTGACTTGTGATGGTGCTATATGGCTTGGTGTTTTTCTTCTTTGCTTGTCATATGACCGTGTGGCAGGGCCTCTTTCTCTTGCTCTTAATCCAGGGCCAAAATTCATTTTTCTTAAATCACCCCAGAGTACTGCTCAGTTTAGCCCCTTCTAATGTCCGTGACTGAAGTAAATATTTATAATGTTCACTTCAGTACTGCTAACTGCCAAAAGTGCTGTCCTCCTTAGCAACTGTAACCTTATTGGAGAATAAATTCTTTTGGACCCAGCAGGAAATAGATATAAAGAAACATGGGGAGAATTGGGCTGTAATTTTTGCTGGATTGGAAACGATAGGTTTATGAACCAGCTGTTTCATTCTGTAGGGTTTTTTTTTTTTTTTTTAAGCATGCTGTTAATCTTGAGGGAAGATCATGTGGGGCGCTTTTAAATGTATTGGTCTAAACTGAATGAGGAGACATTTAATTACCTCAGGTGAGGGAACCTGGCAAGGGAACCTTCCAATGGGAGTGCAGGTGGGCAGTAAGAATGACAGGAAAATAAGAAAGGCTTTTGTTTGATATGGATATGCATGTCAGGAAGGAAAAAGCAACACAGCAACTGCGGTCGTGTGACCTAAAATAATCCGATTTATTGAACGTGTGGTCAGTGGTAGAAACACCCTTTGTACTGATGTGACTGCGTGTGAGGGAAATGTGTGTCTTCCAAGGCTAACTTGAATTCAGATTAAAATGGTTGAGCCTGGCATTAACTGGGTCAAACTGGGGCAGGATACTGCACATTGGAGCTGAATTATTTTGCTGGTATGGATTCAGCCCTACTTGCTTAAACCATAATTACAATTAATCATATTTTATCTGAGTTAGGGCATATTGAACTGAATTTAATTAGTTAAAAATGATAGCACAAACTTTCAGTCTTCTTGTAAATGTCTTGAAGGAAGAGAGGGAAGGAGAGAGTGCCTTAGCCCAAGGCTGGTGTGTCTTACTCTGATACAGAGTATTTCCACAGTCCTATAAGAAGTTGGTTGCAATGGTACCGTCAGTAATGTTCTGTTAAGTATTCCCATAAATATTACTTTTTTCTACATTCAAACAGTATAACCATATTAACTTCCTGGTTGTTATGCCCTTGTTTTCCTTGTGATTGATGGTTGATCGTTTTCTAATTTTTTTCTGTTATACTGTGTAAGCCCAATGTCTAAGGCCCTGTGTTACCATGAAAATGTGAAAAAGTGGGCATTCAGTGTTTAACTGCAACTTATTAGAATAGGAGCAGTCTTAAAAGATTCATAAGATATTCTGAAATGGTTGGGAAGATTCATTTATAAATTATAGGAGCTTTGCAGTGGTTTGTGCAGTTTCTTACTAAAATTTCTTGAGCTGGTTTGTTTAATTTATTATTACATTTTCTCTAGTTAGTATATGTAACTTCCTATTGCATTGCAATGATGCATTGATCTGCTTACTTCAGATAAGATGGGGGGGGAAATTTGTTGATTCACTTACAATGGTGGCACTGGCTGATGAATGTCTCCTGATAATGGCTTCAATTTTTACTCATATTAACATGATATAGTAAGGTCACACAGGACATTCACACATCACAGTATGACAGAATTGTAGGGAATTATTGGCCTATGACTTAGATGACCATCATTACAACCTGTGGAGGTGAATTCAATAGTTGTTATGGACCATGTGAAAAAAAGTATTTTGAGTCCCATTTTGGAAGAAAGGTGGGGTGTAAATACATAAATTTAGTTTTTGTGTAACAGAAATAATGGAACAGGAGACCCACAGATTGGAAAAAGAATTTTCTTTATTGCAGTGTTAATGCTGGCGGGCCTGACCAGAATCCTTTCCAAAGTGTCAGACCCCCAGTTACAGCTGATGAGTATCTTTTATAGAGTATTATGCCACGTACACACAAAGCAGCACCCTCCGCTTATTGCTTCACCAGTTACACAGTACTGTACTGGAATTGTTTACAGAACAGAAAATGTTTATAGAACAGAACACAATATTTCTCATATTGTTTATAGAACAGGACGCAACATCAGTATGGTGCATTGGCCAAACCAGAATCTTGCAATTTGCAAAGATCCATGAGGCTATCCAGTCTGTCCCTGAATAGTGATTGTAAACGTTCGTTATAACCATGGCGATACAGATATTTGGGCCCACCTGGCTACCTCATTTGAATGTTTGAAATGATTGCTTACAACACTGGGGCACTAGAGAGAATGCTACAGTGGTTGACTGTGTAATCAATCTGAATTTTATTTAAAGTATTAAATGTTTAATTCATGTTTTAGTATGACAACTACCTGTAACAGGCTTCTACAGTATCGATTCCTTCTAGATGGCAAGCATCTCTTGTATTCTCTTTCAGACTGATACATGAAATCATTAACAAAATCTTTCTGCAAGGCACTTTGACCTCCTACTGTTGTGTTGGCACACTTTGCAGACTTCTGGCACAATCTCTCCTTTCCTTTCATGTAATAACTTGCCATACTATTGAAGAATTTCTCATCTTCTGCCAAATCAGAAGAGGCCTATTCATATACAGAATAACTCATAATTGCTATGAAATGTTCTTCAGTGCTACCACCTGTGTACAGAAAGATATTGTAAAGATACATGCTTGACTCTTGTGTGTGAGAGCTCAACGCACTGAGGCTCATTCAGAGCTATCACAGCACTTTTAAGTGTCTAGACACTGTAACTAAGATTACAACCCTGCTGGCTGAGGGAATCTGGGAGTTGTATTCTTGTATTCTACTCCCACTCTTACTAAGGACAGTACAAATAATTGAAATGTACTCAAAGTATGAAGCTATTTTTCTAGGTTGTTCAATTGTGATAAATTAGTGTTCTGTAAATGTAAATACGGTACATTTGATTGCATAGCGTAAGAAGTGCTAGTCATGGAATTAAAAGAAAAATCCAGTTTTGAGAGGGAAAGCTATTGGGCATGTTTTTTAAAGGTAGAGTACAGTTTTGTGGTGGAAGGAAGCTTCTTTTCTCAGCCTAACAAAAGCAATCTTATGGCACATATAAAGATGTCTAATGAAGTAGACATTAGTGTAGCCCAGTTCTGTATGCACACTGACCTCTATTTCTGTACCTGTCATGAAACAGCAACAATTAAGCAAGAATGGTATTGGTTTCAAAACCAAATTTCTGCTATGGAGAGCTGCCTGTTGTTCTTATTTACTTATGGGAATGGATAAATGCCATCTGGTATATGGGAAAGCAAGCAAGGGGTTCCTTGTTTGGTAGTGACCATCAGTGCTCAGGTCTGATATCCATAGTTTTCTTGCAGACCAGCAGTTGAGACTATCATCTTTCTGTTGAG
Source organism: Gambelia wislizenii (assembly GCA_030847615.1). NCBI lineage: Eukaryota > Metazoa > Chordata > Lepidosauria > Squamata > Crotaphytidae > Gambelia > Gambelia wislizenii. Next base: position 120,689,417 of record JAUMIR010000003.1, read on the forward strand.
AGATGGTAAACATTTAAGCAGTATTAAAGACTCTTATGAAATTAGTAGATACCCATACAGGGAATATAATGTGATTAGAGGTTCAGTTGCATTATCATTGCTAAAACTATGTGTTCCTGTTCCCTTTTAGTAATGTAATAAAAAGCAACAATGACCAACTTTCTGTTAGTGACTTGAGTGTATGTAAGTCATCTTTTTTGGTAGGCATAGAGGTCTGTTCTCTTGCCCTTACACTCTGTCCAAACATCTCCCACACCTGGCAGCTGCTAAGTCCTGGGAGGGGCTGCCCCATCTCCTTCTTACCAGAGTGAAGGGGAGGGAAGGGAGTGGCAGTTCAGACCAGGAAAATCTGGCTGCTCTGAGCTCCTGTGGTAAGGAAAAGTTGGGTGTGTTCTGTTTATTTTCCTTGTTTTTTTTTCCAGGCTGTGAGGCCGTGTTCTGGAAAAGTTTCTTTCTGACGTTTTGCCTGCATCTGTGGCTGGCATCTTCAGAGAATGGATGGGTAAGGGTGTGTGTGGAGTTTATATGCTGTGAAAGCCTGTTGGGGAGTATATGTAAGTTTGTGTAATTGAATGGTTAGTTTCTGGGTATAGAAATGCAAGCCTCATTAGTGTTTGTTTGGCTAATGGTTGGTTGATGGGCCATTACCTGCTGGAAATCCTCCTGTCCCTTGGTGGAATTCCTTTGTAAGTGTTGAGTTTTGATTCTATTGAAACTAACCAGAAACTAACCATTCAATTACACAAATTTACATATACTCCCCAACAGGGGTTCACAGTATATAAACTACACCCCCCCCTACCCAACCATTCTCTGAAGATGCCAGCCACAGATGCAGGCGAAACGTCAGAAAGAAACTCTTCCAGAACACAGCCTCACAGCCTGGAAAAAAACCCAAGGAAAATCTATGGATGCCAGCTGTGAAAGCCTTCTACTTCATACAGTACTTTCATTTCTTTCCCCTGACCAAGGTGAGACTGGCTGCTTCTCTATGGTCTGAATCACCTCCCCCGTTCCTACACCATTTATAAATGACACTAGCAGGGCCCCCTCCTGGGGCTTGACTGCTGCTGGCCACTGTGAGGATGCATAACTGCATGTACAGAACTATGTGCATATGCAGGATCTCAGCCATTGTTTTTAAATATAGGTGGCAACCTAAAGTCTTGGCTTTAATTTATTATAGTATAATAATATGCCATAAGAAGAAAGAGGCCTGAATTTGCATGGGCCAGAACCCACTGGTTGTATGAAGAAAGCAGTTTAAAACATTGGTAGCTTAGAGATTTGGAAAAGTACTTTACTAAGTGCAGACAAAAGACAGCAGGAGAGTGCAGTAAGATTATGGATTGGCCTGCTGGATGAGATCCGTCATATCACCACCCATATAGCTTTTAAAAAGCTCTTAAGATGGATCTCTTCCGGCAGGCCTTTCCTGAATAGATACTCCGCCATCAAAAAAGAAAATCTAGCTTGTCCCAACCTCGCTATGACCACTGTCCATTGTTTATTTTTATTTTTTGTATTTTTTAAAAGTATGTTTTAATTCCTGAATTATTTAATTGTATTTTAAGGCGGGGTGGGATTGAGGGTTCGGGATGTATATTTTAATTGTTGTAAGCCGCCCCGATTGCGTTTCGTAGAGGGGCGGGATATAAATAAATTATTATTATTATTACAACATTTTAATATGGCTACTTTTTGTAAGTGCCTAAGGAAAGACTACAGTACTGTCTTTGAGTAAAATGTACAAGATGATGAGCTGCATGGAAAAGTGGAGTCAAATACAAATATCTAAGGACATGAAGATATTATTTAGCAATAGATGTAAGACAGAGAAAATGACATCATTAATCTTTTATACAAGACATTGCTGCATTGTGGATATAATTGCAGTGGATAGTTATTAAAATGTTACAGATGGGAGGTAGATCTGTGGGGCAGTATCCAGTAGTTGACTTTTATAGTGGAACATAAATATTGTTTGTTTATTAAAATAATTTATCACCCCTCAGACTACCAGGTTCCTCATAACAACAGATAAAAACAGATAAAACATTCTTTTAGCAAAGATTTAAACCATTTTTTTTAAAAAAAATCACTGTTAAAAACCACACAAACACAACTGCTAAGGATCAAAGACCTTACCAAGCAGTGTAGTCTTGAATGCCTGCTGGAAAGACATTAGGAAGGAGCCAGTCTGATTTCCCCTTGGTAAGGAGTTATACAAGCAAAATTCTGCTATTGAGAAAGCCCTGCGTTGTATTCTCAACAAAGTTAGCTTCTTGGAGTGATGAAATACATAGTTGAAAAATGGATTTCAGTGGGACTAGGAGTGAGATAAATCCCCTCCCCGCTGCCACCCTGCATGTGCTCCCAAAAGTTGTTATAGAGGGCCAGAAAGCTTCCTGGAGCTAGTTCTCAGGTGCATTGAAGAGCACTTTTGGGAAGGGGATGAATATTCTGCTGCGTGAACAGTCTATAGATTGTAACTTGAGAAATAAATATTTTAAATCTAGAGTTTGATTGCTACAGTAATGCTCTATCATTGAAATTTATTAAACTAAAGGTAGGGGCAATATGCTGATACAAAAAAAAAATCAATTCTGCAACTGTAAACCAACATGCGAGTGTATATTGTGTAAGTTTTAATTAGGCTATTTCTGTTACATAGCTTAAAAATGATTTTGTCTTCACATGAAAGTAAAAGTTGAGATGGGAATTTTATTCTTAATTTGAGCCTTCTGGAGATATCATTAGGAAAGATGGATTACAAACTCTTGTAGTAGAAAGACTATGATAAAACCTTCTGAAAGGGTTCGTAAAAAGAATATAAAAATACTTATTAACAGGGTAATGTTATTCCATTATGAAGTAACAGTAGCGTCATAAAACGGTGCCTATATTCAACTGTAAGGTAGTAAATGCTTGGGTATATTTGCTCATATTTTGCGATTTAGGTAAATATGGGGACAGCTAGACAGTGACTGGCTGATAGGCAGAACTTGGTGGGGTGTTCATTACTTTCCATTCTGTCCCACTCCTAATAATTAAGGACAAAATAAAAGACTAGAATAATTTGACATATAACACTTTGATTTCAACATGCAGTTCAGCACTGGAACTCTGCCAGTATTTATGGAAAAATAAGGAATACGTGAATGAGAGTTCCTTTCCCAGAACTATTTTAGCAGTTAGTGCTTTGAGTTATAATTCAGCAATGTGATGGATTCCAGGTGGGACTCATAGTTCCAACTCTTGGACTGCTATCACTCACTTTTCCTTTTTATCCATAAGATTCCTCCCTAGATATGGTACTTGGGCCCCAAGGTGGCCACTTACTGGACAAGCAGTTGTGTTTAGTGTTTGGTTCCATTTAGTAAGGTATAATCAAAACCCCTCATTAATGCTTGAAGAAAGATATATCCAGAGATGTAGAAAATAAAACAGTAAAGATTTATTGTATATTGTGGGGTTTGCCACTAATTCCTCTGCTTCCATCAACTGTGAGAGCTTCACTAATCCCCACCTCTGCCATCAGTGTGTGGATTTCCTCCTTGGCTACCAACTGTGGGGACCTCCTAGATGCTCTCATGTGCGAGACTTTATTCAGCTTTTTTCCTCACTGTATTAACTGCTGTCACTGCAGACACTGTAACTGAACTCAAGATTTCCTCATGTATTTCACTAATCACCTCTCACTCCCCACACTCCTTCCCAACATATCCTTACCTTATTACATCTGAGACAAAATATAGGCCTGTGACTTTTCACATTTATTCTCCTGTATGATTTTTTTTTTTACATATTTGCCTCTTGAAGAAGCCATTGAAACTTTGACAGTCTGCATGATGTATTTTGTGCATTTTAGTTGGCCCAATAAAGGTATCACTGTTTGGTGGATTTTGGATACTGTATTTTGTTACATGTGTCATGCCCCATGAGTCTGATGAGGGAATGGAATCAGAGGAGGATGTGGCAGAGAATGGCCCTATGGACCCTGGCACAGGTTTATCTATACCTGCGCCAGCAGGGAAATCTGCCAACCTGGAATCCCAGGCAGAAGAGGAGCTTGGTCCTAGTGGGTTGGCACCTGTCCCAACAGAGAGCCCTGCCAAGTCAGATAAGGAGGAGGAAGAGGAGATGGACTTACACATACCATCCTTCAGCCAGCAGAGATCCCAAAAGGAAGCTAGGAGGAGATTGATGAGACTTTATTTGAAACACTGGCTCATTAAGGACCACCTGGCACAGCCCTGATTGCTATATATACGCCTTGGGGGAGCTATGGAACCGTTGTCAGAGATCAACTGATCTTCCTATTAGTTATCTTTGACTCTGTGTTCCTGCTGCCTTGACTTCTGTTTAGACCTTGGACGGATCCTGACTATGCTGTTGCCTGATCCTGTTGATCTACGGACTGGCTTTTGGACCTACGGTGACTTCTGTAAGCCTATGACTCTTGGACTGTTTTTGGACTATTTTTTGCATATCCCTGCTAGCTTCTGTCGAATTTTATCTGGACTTTATTTAACTGCCTTGTCATTAAGAGTTGGCCACTTTCCCAGACATTGTGTATCCTTTTGCCAGCATCTGGCTGCTTTCCCGGACAGCATGGCCAACATGGGTGCTCCTGAATAGTGTTACATCTACTAGACAGTGTATGCATAACTATACTATACTTTACTTTAATATACTACAGATCACCCCTGTATGCACAGAACTAATATTTGTAGTTTTATTATCCATGGCTGAAAAAATAGGAATACATACCATAAGAGTCATACTGGAAAATCCCTAGAGAGGTGCTAGGTCCTTCAATGCAACTCTATGGTATATTTGATATTTGATTTGGAAGTCCTTTATTTTAATAGGATTTCCTATTATCCCCAGTTTCATTTATAATCAATAAGTCTGGGAATGTATCCCCTGCGGATACAGGTGAGGGTGACCTGTATACTATACTATACTATACTATACTATACTTTAATAAATCTAATAACTGCAACTAAGTTTGCAACAAAGAAATAACTTTCTACATAAGTGTGGAACATCATGTATAGCAAGTAAATTAAATATACAGTAGGTCTTCCTTATCCACTGATTCAGTTATCCATGAAACACAAAACAGCACACCTACCATAGTCTTCATAGAAAATGCATCCTCTCTAGCCATTTTCTAGGTCCTCCAAGGCACTCTATTGTATTTCAAACTGGAAGTCCCATTATTTTCAATGGCGTTCGCTGTTATCCATGGTTTTTGGTATCCACGCCCTCCGGAACCAATCCCCAGTGGATACAGGGGTCCCACTGTATAGTATTGTGGTGGATCCATATATGATACAATATAACACTTTAGTAACACTTTCCCCTGAGCTCTTTCTACACTCTCAGTTCCCATCAAACCAGACTTCCAATCATGGTCTTATCCATTTCTACCCCCAACCATTTCTTTATTTCTGATTTGCCCTATCTCTTAACTCTCAAGATTTAGTCCCTTCCCACATGTCTCCTTTCCTTATCTCTATCTCTAACTGTTCCTATCTGATATTTTAACAGGGCAAGCTTCTAGAGGCTGTCACTGCCTGGCTTTACTCAGGCCATGGAGGCTAATAATTTAAACCTCCTTCATAAGCAGTTTCAACTAATGGTGGACAAGAAGGAGGAAAATATCAGTTGTCTTCATTCAGGCAAAATACAGTACTTATTAATGCATTTGCAATTTCTCTACATGAGCCAGACAGGTCTTCAACTCTGTTTCTGATGTGACCTTTCACTTTGTCAAACTGTGAAATGCGATGAGTCTTTCTTGCCAGCTGACACTACCATTTAGCTAGGATGCCTGGAGACTTGTAATCGTTAATATAATTCTAAAATGTTAAATTCAGATTGAAAATTTAGCATGCTTGATACTCCTTTCCTTCTGGTTCTTAGATATTGGGCATATTTTCTTGACATTTCTTTCTCTGAATGGTGGATGCTACAAAATTTTATCTTTATTTAAAGCATATATATCCATTCTTTATTTAAAAATCCATGTTGGTTTGCAGTCTAAAAATAATAAACAAGAGGATTAAATATCAGGAACATGACTAAACACTGAATATTTTAAGTTGAAGCTAAGATATTTGCAGTTATGACAACAACAAAAGAATACTGGGAAAGTGCAATATGGAACGGGCCTTTTACCAGTCATTTGGGGGTTGGTTCTAAGGTAAGTGGTTCACTTAATTCCTAAAACTTGGGCTGGTTTTCCTCCCAATTCCAGTAATTTAAAAAAATGTTTAGGAGTGGTGTGTATATTCAGGCACTCTGATGGTTTTTGCTTGGTTGTCCCCACCCCTCGCAAAGCTGGAAAGGTTGAAGTATCCAATAACCAGAAGGCAAAAGCAAAATGTTATAGTTGCGCATGATTCTGGGCTTGTTTCGCGCAAATAAGCAAAGGATCAGAAGTGAACTTCCAATCTTGGGCTTCATATTCTGGCTTTAAATAGAGCATCAGATTGAGAGTTAGATGTAACACCAAGCTTTTGCTTCTTGGCTAATTTACTTGCTTTTACTGGCAGTAGAAGCTAAAAGAGGACAGTTTCTCATGAGCCAGGATTCTCTGGAATTCTGCCTTACTGTTATATGTGAATATGGAGGTGGTGGGGGAAAGCTGTATGTTGGTTGTGTTGTGCAGTTATGGGACTGCCTGCTTTTTGGATGCCTTTGTATATTGCAGAAATGAATCTGTATCTGCAGATTTCCAAAGAGTTTTTGCAGCTTTGTGATTATTGCTCTGAATTTATTGACTCAAGTATAATTAGGTAGGTTTCCTAAGTAGTTCACTTCGTAATATATTGAACACTTGCACACACTATTCTCAAATACAGAGACAGATGTTTAGGAAATGTTTATTTTTTTGTAGACACTGAAGTTGGTTTAAGACCTGAGCTATATTTATTAAATATGATAAACCTAGAAAACACAAGGGAAAACGAACATAGAAATCTAATAATTTATTTAGTTATGGGTATGTGTATAATTTTTGCAGGGAGGTGGAAAGCTAAAGAAATCCCAACAACTGCAGAATGGAAAGAAAAAATAATGGAGTTGGCACAACTAGATACATTAACGAATTTAATAAGAAGAAACTCTGTGAAAAGATATTTAAAAATATGGAACCCTTTCATAGATTATATTAAGTCAAGAATGGGGAATACAAACATAGGACATTTTCAGACGGTCCTTACCATGGGATCAGGTCCCGGGAGAGGAACAGCACTCTTGCATGGCAGGGGGTCCTTTTTGGATGCCGCTGTCCCTCTTCCGGGATCATTTGTGGCACGTCCGTGAAGCTTTGGAAGCGGCCACACCATATTTTAAGCACAGAAATCTTGACTAATACAGTATTTGAATAACTGTTCCAGTGACAGAAAATTAGTGTGTATTTATGTTATTTCCAGCAGAACTTGATTTACAGATACTGAAGTCTGATAATTAGCTTATTAACAATATCACACCCCTGTGTTTGCACAGCATGGTATGCTTTATTTTTAAAAGATATTTTGTTTTACCTTTCTCTGTTAAATGATGGTGTGAGAGCCTTTTAAAGCTAAAGGAAAATCACAAGATACAGATCTCCCTAATTAATACCATTTCTATCAGTAAGTGGGAAAGTTATTTCTTTCCCATGTTTGCAAATTTTCTGCATCTATAAAGCTAGTATATCAGGGTAAAGAAATATAGCTTAGCCTATACTTCAATACACTGTTTTTCTGTATGTAAAGAGATAGGTATGGTGTGTGTATGTTTCATTATGAGTCATTTAAACATGTAGTTCTCCCACCCGAGCTCTTGAAATTATACAATTTAGAAAGAGATGTAACCACATGCAGTTCTCCACAGAATGCTGTGATCTTTAACTGTTGTTGTTCTGCGAAAATGTGATTTAGGTAATATACCATATTTTACAACATTAAGCCTAAAAACCAGTTGTATGGGTTCTTTTAGTATTTCCAATATCAGCATATCTAAAAAACTGACATATAAAAAGATTCAAAATCTTATGGGTTTGTGGTTAGAAAGAGATACAAGAATTACATTTATTTAATAGGGTGCTCCCCGCCCCCCAAAAGGTGGAAGATTTGATATAGTTTTGCTATATTATCATTCTGGTGCACTTAAAACAAGACTTACATTCTGTATCTCATCTGGTGTCCTGAATATTTTCTGAAATAATTTAAATGGATGTTTCCTTTGTATTATAACACTAGAAATGTTATGTTCACTGAATTTGTCTAGTTATTGAACAACTGTGAATGTTAATGACCTTTTTGAAAGACAAGGTAAATATATTTGTCATGCACCCCATTCTGATATTAAGTTCTTCTTAAAATTGCCAGTACTCTGAGTGGAATAATCGGAAGAACAATAGTATCAAGAATTCAGCTTTACAATATTGTATGTGTATACTAGGGCACTCCAAAAAAGCGATACAAGGACTTCCTGAAACAACATCTCAGGCTTGGCCAAATTGATCACCAACAATGGTCCCCCCTGGCCTCACATCGGAAGGCATGGAGATGCACTATCCACAATGCTGCAGCCTTATTTGAGAACTCACGCCGAACAAATCTTGAAGAGAAACGACAATGCAGAAAGAATCACAACCTGAAAACATCACCCAAGGAGACCTTCTGCTGTGCTTTCTGCAACCGGACTTGTTTATCTCGGATTGGCCTTTTTAGTCATCAGCGTGCTTGCAGAAAGCACGGTATGAGTCCTTCCTGAATCTTCATTTGCGAAGAAAAGCCAGAGAGAGAGAGAGAGAGAGAGAGAGAGAGAGAGAGGGAGAGACTAAGATATTTTTTATGTACACCATACCAGTATGGTGATGCTCAACAAAACTATAGTAAAATTAAAGTAAGGGTATCCCACAGAAGTGATGTTATAACTTTACTTGAGCATGGGCTTCATTGTGAGATAACAGATTTGGCCTTCCAGAAGCCAAAACAGATATCTAGTGTTGTGTAGACAATGCATGGAACAGATCCATAATGTCAAGCTATCCACTTGGGACTGTGGGGAATCCTCCTCTCTGCTCCTTTCACCCCATTCTGTGGTACATCTACTGGGGCATAAAGAAAGCATCTGTTGCATACTAGAAACTGCTGAGCTTTGCTAGCTGTGTTTTTGAGTTGTTATGAATGGCTTTTTGTTACTAGGATAACAGAGCTATTTTTCTAGCTCTGCTTCCTTCTCGTGCTGTAAATTCAAACTTCTTTGCATCTAATAGAACCATAGGACTTCAAGCAGGATGTACCAAAATGTTTATAATTCATTGGCATGTTTAAATCTAATCAGTTAAGTGCTTCCATTTAATTCACTGTGATAGTGTAAACAAATTAGTCATGGGTAGCTTATGGATGGGCAGAAGGGGTACCTCCCTTACCATTTCAAGGGGGACTCCATAAGCCAGCACTAGAATTAGTAGATCATTGGTCCTTAAGATAAATTTATTAGGTGTTTGCCTATTTAGAAAGAAGAGATGATTCAATCTTCCACACTCCACCCCACAACATGCTTTATATAGTGGGCCTTTGGTATCTGCTGTGGTTTGGTTCCAGGACCCACTGTGAATACCAAAATCCATAGATGCTCATCCTGTTATTTACAATGGCATAGTAAAATGGTGTTCCTTATATTAAATAGCAAAATCATGGTTTGCTTTTGGATATATATGTATATATATATGGAATAGTTTCAAGCTGTGGATGGTGGAATCCGTGGATACAGAGGGCTGACTGTAGATGAAGGGAATGTTCTATATATGTACATACATAACACTTTCTTGGTATCTTCTTCATAGAGAACGATCACTCAGAGAAGTCTATACAGTTGCCCCTCCACATTCGCGACTTTCACATTCACGGTTTTGATTATTCGCGGAAGGCTGCCTCCCCCCCCGCTGCTCAACACCCCCTCCCTTCCCAAGGCAGCAAAGGGCTTAGCCCGTCTCTGCCTTGGGAAGGAGGGGTGGGAAGCAGCTGGCGCGTTGCCTCTGCGCCCCACTCCCTTCCCAAGGCTCCGAAGGGCTTCTGAAGAAGCCTTTCGGTGCCTTGGGAAGGAGGGGTGGGAAGCAGCTGGCCTGCAGGCTCATATCTTATTTGCGGTTTTTTCACATTCGCGGGGGTTGTCTGCCCCTAACCCCCGCGAATGTGAAGGGATGACTGTACATCTGGAATTTCACATATGTATTGGGACTTTCTGGGATGCCACCAAAGTTTTTGAGCTAAAACCTACTTTCTTTTGTCTGTAATATAATAACAATAAAACAATTCTGTACATGGCTTAAAATACAGAAATTAAAACTTTGTTTCTGCCTCATGTCGTATACAAATATTTCTTGAATCATACATTGTTCAGTAACTCAGATAAAAGGAACAGCAGGTGATGATTTACCATATTGCCTTGTATGAACATGATCCCACTGTAAATGTCAAAACATTGCTCTTGTCTGTTGCAGTGTGTGTATACTTCAGTGTGTGAAGTGGAGTAGCTTGCTATTCAGACAAATGGTTCATTTTCAAGCCTCTTTGTATGATAGAGAATAAACAAATAGAGATCCCTGTGTCATCACCTAAAGAGCATAGCTCTGCATTCATTCATAAACAAAGAGAATTGAGATGGGGTGGGGGAGTAGTTCTACATTGTCTGGAGGAACAGATAATTTTAAAGAGTCAGGTTCTTTATTTTGAAAAGTTCTCCATTCCTTTTCCCACTGTCTGCCATTAATCTTCTATCAGACTAGGATCCGGTAGTGAACTTCCATTGTTATAAATTATGCTCGATAAATATGAATTGCAAGTAGACTTTTGATGTATCAAGCAGGGAGCTTCCTCTTGCCAGAGTCTGCATGCAATGTAAAGAAGCATATTGGAAGGGTAGGGCAGTGAAAAGCCTGGAAGTCAATCTTGGAGAAGTCAGACCTCATATTAAAGTACAAATTGAATCTCCCTCCCATCTGCTAACAAGAAAATGGTCTCATTGGTGCATTAAAAAAAACAATCAGTCATTAACTGCCTTGCTTATCTCCATTGACTGGAGACCCTGCAAAACTGGCTCAGACTGGTACACCTCCCCATTGTTTTGTGCAGTTTCTAGAGATGTTGGACAGTCCTACTTGGATCTGAAGGCGGGCAAAGGTTTGTACTTAATTGGCATTGTCTCAAGTGTACAACTCCATTGTGTTCCTCTTCCTAGTTCATCTAAGGGTCATTGCCAGTGCCCAAAGGGTGAAAAGCAGAGGTCATATTCACACCTGCCATTTGCACACAGACTGTAGGCTTTGCACTCACCACTCTGAGCACATGGGGCCTTTTGAACCCTCCATAGAATAATATTAAGGTCATGTTTTGGCCCACCCAAAGGTGTCCGCTCATTCCAAGTAAAAAACCCCAAGTTAGAAAAGGGCTATAAGCCAGAGAGAGAGAGAGAGAGAGAGAGAGAGAGAGAGGGAGGGAGGGAGGGAGGGAGGAGAGACTGACCGACTCTCTTTCTTTCCAGAAGCCTTCCTTCTTTTTGAACCCTCCACACAGTCCCCTTCATCATCTGCCTGGACTCTTCTTCATATCAGAGATGATATGATATGTGTGTATCGTAGTTTGTAGTCCCTTAAGCCTACCTGCATCCCTCTAGCCCCCTTAGAATGGTCAAGAGTAAGGTTTTTAGTATTTGTGTCATTGTTGCCCTCTTTTTCCTTTGAGAAACTGCTATTAACAGCTTGTATTGACTATAGACTGTTCTGTTGGTCTCTACTGCAGTCTTTTTCAGTCTCTTTAATAAAGAAATAATTGTTTTTGCTGCAAAATCAGCTTGTCCTCAACCTGATTTCTTCCGTTCTACCTCAGTTTTACTTGGAGTCATTCTGGTTAATTGCCCATTCTAAAACCTTTAGCCTGTAAGATCCTGCAGAGTGTTAGTGCATGGAGAAGCTTCCCCCCAACCAGTAAACCCAGTACATTGCTCTTAACACCATTTGATCCCCCTGGATCTACAAGCATGATCCTTTTCTGAAGCCCCTGCCAATATTGCCAGAGTTCTAGTTTTTGGTTTCACGGAGGGCTACAAGGGGTGCGGGAAGCGACGATACCATTGGTGGAATCAGTGGAATAAAATCCAATGGATGTTATGGAAACATATCTCTGGCCTTTGTGTTGGTTTATTATTTTATGATACTTATTTTTAAAAAGCCAGAGCTTTGAATACTATGTGTGAAGATTATTTCAGTAATGTTAACTTTGTACCTGAGAACTATCAGACTTTCACAAATTAATAATTCACTTTCTCCACTATATGGAGAAACTGTAACAGCTGTGGAACGTTTATGCACATATAGTTCAGTTGTCCCAAAACTGGAGTCTTCTGGAAAGAGATTATTGACCTTATTTTTGGAATAACAGGCCAAACAGTGCACCACTACAAGGCACTATTCCTCCTTATCTTTAGAGGACCCAACGCATCACTTTCCCATATAATACTGATTGATGTCAAAGTTGCTGCCAGCTGTCAGAATGGAGATGACCAAGAACTGGAGATCTATAGACAACCTGTCATTAAGATCATGGTTTAATAGAGTATGGTACACTGCCCAGCTTGAACAGTTGACATTTAAATTAATGTCCTTGCAGAGTGAAAGCCAAAACCAAGCAGCCTTTTAAGGTGTAATGGACATAACAGTCAAAGAGGGCCCCTATTCATTGAGGGTCTCTTGCTAAGCAAACAAATCAAGACTTTTTTCTGTTCTTCCATTCAAGGTCATGCCTCACTTTTTTCTTCGTTTTCGTTCTTCAGTTGCTTGCCAGTCACTTCTCTTCAAGTGCTTCCATGCTGATCTTGTCTTCCTGGGCTCCAGAAGTTCCACCTGTCTCTATTCTCCCACAGAAAGCCATGATACAGCAGACAGATTACCCCACCTATGCACAGAGCCAAATGCTGCATTTCCTTTTTCTCATAAGGCCTTTCTGACTTCCTGAATCTGGCAGAGGGAGAGCAACAGATTCTAATGACCAAAATTAATTACTCCATAGGATTAGTTTCAACATTAACCAGGAAATGTATTAAGTCTGACTATGCTAGGGGTAGAATTTAACAAATTAGTAACTTGCCAAAGTAATTAGCTAGCTATTCCAAAACTCTGGAGGAAAAATGAAGTACTTTAAAACTTTAATTAATTTGAACTATTAAAAAATATACTAGAACATCTAAAACAAAAGCTGATATATTTGGAAATTTATGGCACTTTTTGATGGTACAATGAGATGGTGACTTGATACTGTACTCTGCTGAGGAATGTGCATTATTGCTATGGTCTTCAGTATATCCCTTTGCATTTGTTTGTGCATAATTAAGAAAATCTTTCTATAGTAATGAAGAAAAGTTAAAAAAAAATTATGCTGGATGACTGTGCAATGAGTCATATGTTTTCATCTAAATGTAGTTGCCCTGATCTAGGCATGTGAGACAATTGTTGGCTGTCTCCAGCGATGGCCATTCCTGTGCTCATCAAAAAAATGTATTTAGCTTGTTCAGTGAAGCCTGGTATGAGGATATGATTATCTCTTTCGTTCTAAGCTTGCTGTTTCCTTCCAGTTGCTCTAGTAGGTTTACTGGTAACTATATATGTTAAATATTTCTATACTTTCTAGACTATATTAAACATAATTAATCTCATTAACGTTGATATTTGGGACATACATCAAACTGCTCCTAAAATAAAATGTTTTCAGAAGAATGTTAGCTTGACAGTTCTGCAGAAATCTTTGTGAAACCTGGATCACCTTTTCATCAGAGAGTTTAAAAATCCTACCAGGTTTTTCACTTACATAAAGGCTAACGATGGAACACATTCTCTTCTCCTGGTAATGGAAGTTACTAGCAACCTATGAATCAAACTTTGCTCCTTTTCTTCTTTTAGTTTTTCTGTTGTAACATGCTGTGAATTATTTTGTCATATACTTGTCTAGAAGACAGCCATATTTTGTCATCCGGTTCTCTTTTAATCATGCTGTGATTCTATGCTGTACATACAAGTGATACTGTAAATGATGTGTTTCTGTCTTAGTTTATTTAAAGTATTTCTGTATTGCCTCCCAGTCTACAAGGGCTCCTAAGGTGATGAACAAATTAAAACAGTACAGAGATAAAAACATTTTAAAAACACAGTAAAATACTGTTTAAAAATTCGTAAAGGCAGTCTAAAAACCAACCCTAGAATCCAGTTTTAAAACAGTTAAAACATCAGTTTCAAACGTTGAATGCCATGTGAAACAGCACTGTTAAGGCCGCCTGTCTGAAGCTTAAAGGATATGGAGCCAGCCTAACTTGGATAGGGAGTTCCACAGTTGAGGCACTGCTACAGAGAAAGCCCTGTTGCATGTACCAACCAACCTACTTCACAAGGTGTTGGGTCATGCAACAGAGCCTCCTCCGAAGGTCTCAAATTTCTGGCAGGATCATATGGGAGGAGGCGGTCTTTTAAAAAGCCTGTGCCTGAGTCATTTAGGACTTTGTAGGTGAATGCCAGCTCCTTGAATTGAGCTCAGAAGCAAATTGGAAACCAGTGCATTTCTTGCAAGACTGGTGTTATATGGTCTTTAAAATGCACAGTTGACACCAGTCTGGCTGCTACCTTTTGCACTAGCTGCAGCTTCAGAACACTTTTCAAGGACAGCCCCATAAAGAGCACATTACAGTAGTCTAATTTTTCTTATCTTCCCTAAGAAAGGGTGCAGGTGGCATGCCAGATGAAGCTGGATAAAGGTGCTCCTGGCCACAACAACAATCTGGCTTTTGGAAAGTATTGGTAGCTCTTTGTGGCATTGAATCTCATGAAGCATTTTTTTTTTGGCAAAGAAATTGTTTTTCTGAAATGGAAAAAAGTTATCTCGAAGCTTGAAAGCTGCATAGATGCTGCATATTTGCAATGGTACAGGATGGCCTATAACTAAAGAAGGATTGCATTCTTCCTATATTTCATGGCAACTTTTATCTATGTTAGGATGGTCTCTTGACCATTTAATCATACAGTGCTGGCACATTAAGAGCAGCACCATAATTGTAGAACCAATTGTGTGCTACAGTGAATCTCTTTCATCAAAGCCCAACATAAAACTCTTCTGGAAATGATATTTAGTGGCCTGTTGTAACTTTAGATTTGTGACTAGTTGTCAGACTGACCAGTGGTTGTACTTCATCCTGGAGAGAAGTGATGAGTGGGATGCCCTAAGGTTCTGTTTTGGGCCTAGTGTTGTTTCAGCATCTTTATAAATGACTTCAAATGCAAATGACATCAATTTAGGATGGGTAACTTATACCCCCAGAGGACAGGATCAGAATTAAAAATGACCCTAACAGATTGAAAGAGCTGGACCAAAACTAACAAAATGAATTTCAAAAGCAATAAATATAAGGTTCTGCATCTAGGTAGGAGAAATGAAAGGCACAAATAAAGGATGGATGACACCTGGCTTGAAAGGTATACAGGTGAAAAGGATCTGGGGATTTTAGTTGACCATAAGCTAAACACAAGCCAACACTGTCTTTACACTAAGAACTGTTCACCAGTGAAAAAGACTGCATTGGAAGGTGGTGGACTCTCTTTCTTTGGGGGCCATTAAACAGGTTGGATGGCCATCTCTCAGGTGCCTTAGTTGTGTAGCATGGCAGGATTGGACTAGATGGACCTTATGGTCCATTCCAACTTTGATTCTATGATTCTTTCAAGAAGCATTTTACTGGGTGTTTTGGCATGTTCCAGAGGGATGTAATAGCCTGCAGCTTCCCCATTTCATTTCCATTTTGTAAAATACCTCTGGCTACATGGCACTAAGAGATATTCTGGGAAAATAAAGATAGTGGACAGCTGAAGGTTCAAACTCCACTGTTCAGTATGCCATATTACTCTTGTTTTTTTAAAAAATTAAAAGTATTAAGGATTGGGGTGCTATTTGAGCAACATTTTTAATAGAGTTCTTTCCATGTCTGGCTTTTTAAAAACAAGGAAAAAGTTCCTAACATTTTTAAATGATTTTATCCCACCCTGCACATTTTAAGTATGGTACTTGCTAAAAATCCAAATAAATATTCCTCTGGCTTTAGCAACATATTCCTTATGTAGAGCAAGAGGAAGTCTGCTAGATCCTACAAAAAAACATCAATAGGAGTAAATGCCCTATGCAAAGCAAAATGTCATTAAGGATTTACAAGGTAAAATAATTGAGCCTATTTGTCAAATTCTGGTTTCAGATGGCAGGCAATTAGTGCCCCCCCACCTTAGGCACATAGTTATCAGTAATGGCATTAACAGCTTTGGTTGTGGTTGCATAATTGTATTTTATGTTGCTTTCAGGAATTTTGACATCTTTATTAGGTTTGAGGGAGGCTTCTTTTCTTCAGGCAGGATTAATTTTTGGCATCACTTGCAACTGGTACTCTTTTCAGAACTCTTCAGCTTTGAAATTTCTGTGGCTTTGGAGTTATGCAGTTGCTGTTCTATTTCATGGGCAAAAAGTACTAAAGGAAGAAGCAAGCGTTTCAAGTTCCATGAAGAAGTAGAGATCTATATCCTTACTCTGCTGCTGTTGCTGATAAATAGATGGAGTCAAGTTAATTGATTTAAAGGAATTACTTGCCTGAAAACTCTAGTTTGGAAACAGTCACATTAGTTTTCACAATAACCTGTTAAATATTGTGTAGGAAAACTGAGTGAGATGAGGTTTGAATTTGGGTCTCATCAGTATAAGACCAACATAATGTTTACTGGACTGCACTTCCAGTTTGTAGTTAACACGTGTAGAAACCTTTACATGGTTGTGTATATAAAAACACCCAGAGTTAAATCATGAATATTTATAAAGTGTGAAACTAGATCCACACACAGCACAATCCTATATGTATCTAGTTAGTTTAGTTGGACTAACTCCAAGTAAGGGATTATAGTATCCACAGGGGACTGTCCTTGAAGCATATGTATTTAGTCACTTGGGAAAAAAATGTGCAATCATTTCTAACTTACTTTCCAAAACTGGAAAACTTTCGAAGAGTATAACATGTCTGTGTCATCTTTGGACTTTTTCGGACAAGTAAAATGCAATGGAAGCAGCCTCGCCACGTTGCGAGGCTGCTGCGCTGCAGGGCATCCCTTTCAGATGATGTCCATCCCTGCCGGTAAATCGCCAAAATATTACACTCAAATGTCCCTGCAGTACCGCAACAGTACCGGCAGTGACAGGCATCATCCGAAAGGGACGCCCTGCAGCGCAGCAGTCTCGCAACGTGGCGAGGCTGCTTCCGTTGCATTTTACTTGTCCGAAAAAGTCCTTTAACTCCGCATTTTTAAGTATTAACAACTATGAACAATTCAAAGGATGGGAAACAGATGATCTCTACATATGAGTACACAGATGAAAAAACTTTTTAATTTTATATTTTTAAAATTTGTAATTTTATTAAAATTTTACATGCACTAAAACTACAACAAACACACATAAAAACAAACTACCAATAAAACAAAAGACAAAAAGCAAAATGCATAAACTACTACTGCTACTTTCCTACTACTACTACAATTTACAGATTATATAACCTATTACAAGATCTAAAAGTGATTTCCAGATATCTTTTCTGCGGTTATATTTGTGTATCCTAACATCCAATCTCTCTCTTGTTAACTAAACATTTCACTTCTGTTTAGCAACTCAAATTGATATTCAAAACCAATGGTCATCAATTCAACTTGGTTTTTTCCTCAAAAAGTCTATTAGAGGTTTCCAGTCCTTAAAAAAATACTAATGCTTTTCTCTAATAGGAGTAGATAATTTGTCCATTTCTGCTAACTCACACACTTTCAATAGCGATTTTTTTTTTCTTAGAAGGTTGTTCTTCCATCTCTGGACATACAGTATTCTTGCAGCTGCAACCATATATTGAAATATTCTCTCATTACCCTTTTCCAGGTTTTCATTCATCAGTCCCAAAATAAACAGTTCAAGTTTCAATTGTAAATCAGTCTTCAAAATTCTCTGCATCAGTGTATATATTTGCATTTTGTAAAATACTGATATACTGTACTCTCCTTGTAAAACAGATAATGAAATATCTTTTTCTTCTGCAGATCATTAGCTTCCCTTATATTCCACGTAAAACATTTGTAATCCACGGGCAGGCCTGCTACTCAGTTAAATTCCCAGCTGATGCACCTATCCTATAATCCTGCTTTCCTCTTCAGACTCCAGTTGAGTTTGTGGTGGTTCTTCTGATTATGTTGATTGCTCTAGATTTTGACCTTGCCCTTGTTCACTGATGCCTCTTTCTCTTCTTCCTGATCTTCCTGAAATTCCTCCAACTCTCATGTTTTTCAGAAATCCTTCACTTTCTGTACAGAATTACCTTGATTTTTTTTTCACCTTTTAAAAGTAAAACTCAGTCCTTCCAGCTTCTCCCATCTGCATGGAATCCTTCTCAATTTCATCTTATCAGCCAGAAAGCCATAATCTTTTCTCTTATGCAAAATTCTCACAGGTATCTCCTCCAAGACTATTACCTGTTTCCCATACACCTCCATTTTCTTCTCAAAATGTTTTTGTAAAATTAGGTCTATTTTAGATTTCCTCATAAAAGGAATTAGTACATCTCTTGGTAAATTTCTCACTCTTGCTATTTTTGAATTTATTCTGAAAACCGTATCCATCTCAAGATATATTTCTTTTGGATCTTTATCCAGAAAATTAGTCAAGGAACTGACCAATTTCTCCCTGATTTTTTCTTGAGGGTCTTGTAGAATCAATCTCAATAGTTTCCGCTTCAGTTCCATTAAAGCCATGTTATCCAGCTATTTTTCACTCTGTCTATCTAGTTATTGGTCTTAAACTCCAATTTCGCAGTCTTCTCGTTAATTTGTTTTATATCCTCTGCCAGTTGACCAATTGATTGCTTTATCTCTTTAACCTTCCTTCTTATCTCTCAATTCCTGTTTCTTCTTTTAGTTCTTGATTCATTTTCTCCTGTTTCTCAAAATCTTTCCTCAGCAATTTTATTTCCTCTATCATTTGGGCCATTTCTGATGAACTTGCATTTTCTGCTGCTATTTTTACTGATGATCTTATTATTTCAGTCACTTTGTTTGCTTCTGTAACCTTAGTTATCCTAGATGTCATTTTCCAATTTTTTAAAAAATAAATTTAATTTTCATTTTTATCACTGGATGACAGTATTTCTCCAAAAATAATTTGTGCCTGCTATTCTTTTAGTGACGAGTAGATGGTAATACGCCATCAAAAACATATTTCGTTCAGTCCATTTCACTTTTCTATACTAACCAGATCACATAATGTCTCAAAGCTTTATCTGATTAGTCTGTACCCAAACAGGTAGTCATGTCTGTGTTAAAGCGAAATTAGTCCAGAAGTGTGTGTGTAATCTAGTGTTCTGTTCATACAGGTCTGTATCTTCAGACCAAATATATACAATACTTTATACAGGCATATTTGAATTAAAATACAGTTGTCCCTCTGTATCCACAGATTTGGTATCCATGGATTTAATTATCACAGCTTGGATTTAAGTATTCACAGCTTGAAAATATTCTTAAAAAAATAATAATCTGAAAAGCAAAGCTTGATTTTGCCATCTTATATAAGGGACACCATTTTCCTATGCCGTTGCATATAATGGGACTTGAGTATTCACGGATTTTGGTATCTACTGGAACCAAACCCCAGCGAATATGAAGGGACAACTGTATTCATTCAGTTTAGCTTTATTCTGAGTATCCAGAATTAGTTTGTTGCAGAATTCACACAGAATTCTAAACTTACAAAGTAGGCAGTTGTGACTTTGAGAATTTTAATAGATGCCCCTGATTTTCAGCCTTGTTTTTTATGGACAAAAACGAGATGAGGAAAAATGTCTTAATAGATCTATTGCATTCTGAACATTGAGATCAGAGATGGCAAATCTATGACACGCGTGTCAGCACTGATACGCGTAGCCATTTCTGATGACATGTGGCTGCTTAGGTGGCTTCATGCCGAAAAGGATGTTTCATCCTCGGCTCCTGCACAGCCAAGTGCAGCAGCTGGGAATGAAACATTTGCTGCTCCTGAGGATGAAACATTTGTGACTAGAGTCTTGGAGTTAGAGTCTAACTCTAAGGACATTTTCAGAGACAAAAAAGGGCTTGGGAGAGGTACGTGCCTGTTTCACAGCAGGGAGCCAGTTTCTGACAACGCCATCCCTGTCATGTTACCCTCTGTGTCGCATGAAAGGAAAAGGCGCCACTTTTTATTCACGAAGGACTTCCGTGAGTAAAAAGTGGTGTCTTTTCCTTCCATGAGACATGGAAGGAACACGAAAGGTAACACAAGAGGGACGTTGTCGTCACAAACTGGCCCCCTGCCGCGAAATAGGCGCATACCTCTCCCGAGCCCTCAGGATGACTTTTTTGTGTCTGAAAATGTCCTAAGACTCTTGTCGCAAATGTTTCATCCTCCCCTATTAGACAATAATTAGTTTTTGGCTTATTAAATACAATTATATATAACAATTATACAGTTGTGTTATTTAAACTATAAACATCGTGAAATAATGTTTTTTCCTCAAAGTGACACATCACCCAAGTTATGTTCAGTTTTTTGGTGAAGTTTGACACACCAAGCTCAAAAGGTTGCCCATCACTGATTTAGATACTTATTTGTTCCACACAGTGTAATACAGTTGGCCCCCCACATTTGTGGGTTTCTTTTTTGTGGATTTGATTATTCATGAGTTTGCATCTGCTGCTTAACTAGCTCAACCTTCCCACCCCACTCCCCTTTCTTCCAATCCTCTTCTCAGTCTCCTTTCCTTCCAACAGCACCAGCCTGTCTCTCCCTCTCCAACCTTGCCACCACAATGACTCAGGCAGATTTTAAACCTCTTCCCCTCCCCACTCTTCTTCTCAGTCCTGCTATCTGATCTCCTTCCAACAGTGCCAGCCTGTCACTCCTTTCAAAGTGTGCTACCATGATTTTGAACCCCTTCCCAGCCCCTCAATCTCCCCACCCCACTCATCTTCCTCCCACTCCCTGGATTTGTGGTTTGTTGTTGTTTTTACCACAAACAAAGAAGCACAGATCAGCTTTGAATGTGGTACAAAGCAGGGATGGATCTAACCACTGATGAACAGCTGATTGAGTTTAGAGGTGAATGTAGGCAGTGTATAGCAAGTAAACTAGGAAAATATGG
The DNA here is from genome assembly GCA_030847615.1 of Gambelia wislizenii. Lineage (NCBI taxonomy): Eukaryota > Metazoa > Chordata > Lepidosauria > Squamata > Crotaphytidae > Gambelia > Gambelia wislizenii. Next base: position 120,710,684 of record JAUMIR010000003.1, read on the forward strand.
CATAGAAATGTGGTAGTTTTGTAGTGGTAAAACATGATATGCTCTGAAGTGGGATATTTACTAAAGTGAGGCAGCCAGGTTCTTTGTAAAATAATTGTCACAAGGAATGCCCCTTTCTTCAATGAAAGGCCAATCTTTATGCCAATCACTCTATAACATGTCATTTGGATACTACAAAGGTCCTTGCAAGTGAATTTCCTACATGTGATATAGCATCTGCTGTTTTTCTTAGCAGATCTTCTGCCAGATCTAAGATGGTGAAAAAATAGTCTCCAACCACATTTTGTCTTGTATGGAAATGTAGAATCATAGAATCATAGAATTGTAGAGTTGGAAGAGACCATGAGGGCCATCCAGTCCAACCCCCTGCCACGCAGGAAATCACGATCAAAGCATCCCTGACAGATGGCCATCCGACCATCCAGCCTCTGTTTAAAGACCTCAAAGGAAGGAGACCCCACCACGCTCTGAGGGAGTGTGTTCCACTGTCACCCAAACAGGTCTTACTGTCAAAAAGTTCCTCCTAATGTTGAGGTGGAATCTCTGTAGTAGTAGTTCAGGTTGTGTTGTCACCGCACTGTAACCAATCTATAGAGAAATAACAAGGCTTTTTTTTTTTCAAAGGAAGTGGTGGGAGAGGCTATTTAAGTTGTACATAGACATGCATAGATACAGATCTGTACTTGTGCTTTGACAATTACCATGCTGCAGCAAATGCCTTCAACATCGTTTCCAATATATTTACATTACTCCGTCCTTCCCCTGTGTGTGCATGTGTGTATATTTTAGATTGTACACCTTTGGCAGGGCTGGCTGTTTTTTGTTTGTTTCTTCTAACCTGTTGCTTTTTATCTAGTTTGGAAATATCCTTTTGGAAGTTGATGTGTTTTGGTTTTGGCGACTCTGAATAATTTAGTATCAACCACAACCTTGGGAACCTCAGTTCTCAGTCCTAACTTCAGATCATTTAGGAGCAAGTTAAATATTATCGGTGCCAATACAGACTGTAGGTGGACCTTTCCTTTATCCATCTTGAGAAATGGATCCCTTTCAAAAACATTGTTACATTAGATACATTTTAGCACTCTCATCCAGTGTCATGTACTAGCTTCTTCAGACTCAGTAAGCAGCAGCTTCAGAGTTAAACAGAAAGATTTACTGTTGCAGTAGTCTAAAGAGCGAACTATACAAAGTAGTTGCTTTGAATGATGTTCATAGGGAAAGCAGTAAAATAAAAAATATTTACATTCAGCCAAACCTGGCAGGCAATTTTCACATTGGTCACCCATTATCCACATTTCCTGTTCTCACCCAGTTTAGGCTCCACCCATTGTTTCTCATAGTCCCTGCTGGTGCAAGGCTAGCCAACCCGTTTCCAGACAGACACCATCTTCCGTTGTTTCATCTCAGTACACCAACCTGTTACACTGTTAAAGAATGCAAAACATTAATGGTCAAACATGAAAGCACACCATAATGTGATACAGCCAGAACTTTTGGTAGGGAGGTTACTTTTAGGGACTGATCTTAGGGAGAAGTTGCTTTTGTTTTGTTTTGTTGTTAGACCACCAGCAATTCCCCATTTGATTTCTTTAGGAACTCTCAGGTGAATGCCATGTGGGCTCAGTATCTATTCATTTTTAATTTGTCAATAATTTGTCACCCCTATCTGTATCAATTGTTCAGATGTTCATCTTGAAAAAGTCAATACAGGCACTGATATCTACCATGTATCTTCTTGTAGTGAACACACAGACATTGTAGTAAAAACAGTGTAAAACTGCGTAGGGAGTGCTTCTGCACTGATAAGCGGTGTATAAATATCAATGCTATTGGTATTGCTAACACATATGGAAAGATGCACATCATTTTAAGTTTTTTTCCACTCCTCACAACTTCCATTAACACACTGCTAACTTTCATGTCACTTAATAGTGAAACTTCTTTGGTTTTTTTAATGTTAGTCTTAATGATACAGACTCCAGGTTCTTTTTCATTTCCTGTTTATTTCTTATTGTCCACTTTCTTTGGCCAAAGGAATGAAAATAGAAAGAGATGCCAAGGAAAGGAAAGGAATGCAAGGCAAGTATTGCTAAAACAACAAGATCCAGAATAAAATATGGTCCTTTATTGGTTCTTGTACGGTCACATACAAGTTCTGAGCCTGTGCTAACAGCATTTTAACATTTCCAGTGCTAGGCAAGCATTTTGGTGGGATGCTGCCGTCCCCCATCCTTACTGTGCTTACTTATGGGGGCTGTTGTTTCTGCTTCCTGCTGAAGGAAACTTCCGTATTTTTTATAGCTTTTTGATTCTGCTTTGCTAACCATGTACCTTCTTGGACTGTGTGTTACTTTTCCTTATCTTCAGTTTACATTCTTAGCTGAGTTTCTGTTATTGTGGTTCTGAATAATTCCCAAGTGTTTTGGAAAGATTCCCCTTTGGGCTTTCCCTTTCAGTTTCTTTTTCTTTTTTTCTAGTTCCCATTTTATTTGTTCTCATGTTTTAGAAATTTGAAAACAAACATAAAACAAGCTATTTTCTGTTATTATCAGAGTGTAATTAACAGTCTTCTGGATTCCAGATGAAGAGCTGTTACTCATAATTCTTTCCCCCTTCCCTCCATTCTTCACTTGTCAGATTGTTGTTTCCTTATTAACTTGATAGTAGTTTCTGTTTACCATAGTTTAATAAATTATTCCCTTTTTTCTTGTATTAGAGACATATTTCTAGTCCCCCCCCCGAGAATTATTTCAAGTTCAATCATATGTTTATCCCCCTTGTAAAGAGTAACATTTTAAGCTTGAATGCTGATCTTATTTGAACCAGACCAATTTTCCCATGTGGCAACACCACGTCATGTGGATTTCCTAGATGCTAATATTATAGATGAAGGGCCTATTGCAGAACCCCTACTTTATTAGTAATGTGAGATTAGGTTGCCAAAACAGACAATCCCTCTGAATTGTGATGCTTATAGTAATTTTGTGTGAGCATTGCTCTGTTTATAGCTTTGCATTTCTGCAGGATTGTGTGTGAGATAAGTCGATTATATTTATAATTTTTACTGGCTTTTATCGCTGATATTTGGATGGCTTTTGGCCATCTAATACAGAAATCAAATAATTGATGTATTTAACTGATAAACATATAAAAATGTTGAATTACTAACGTAGTGGTCTGTTGACTGGGGAACTGACAAATATTTTAAAGTGTTTTATTACCGTAAAAGGAAGGTTTTAATTCAGCTCATGGTCCTTTATACAACAGAATGAAAATACTTTCTCTTTTGAATTCTCATTTGTAGAGGGTAGCAGGTTAATGTGGGCTCAGTGTTCTTGCATTATGCAGCAGAAATGATGCATGATTAGCTAAAAACAATGCATTAATTGTATCAGTGTAAGCTATGAAAAGTTCACTTTGTACTGTTCTGGACAAAAAGGATGTCAGTTGACAAACTGAGAGAAGAGGAGTTTACAAAGTCATGTTCTTCTAAGCCTTTTTTGTACAGTGAATTCTGAAATGTAGTTATTATATTTTTAAAGCTGCAGCAAAATGGCTCAAGAGCTTCTGTGGATGCAGTCTTTTAATCATAGATAAATAATTACCAAAACATTAAGGGTTCTTTTTTCTGGATAGTGGAGAAATTTTCCATGACTCAGTGTCAGATCATATGTTGTAGTATCGATGGTCTTAGGTTTAATTCTGGGCTTCTCCAGTTCAAAGGATGTCAAGGATTTCTAACTGAGGTCTGGGACTGAATCCTGTGGGGTCTGTTCACCAGCAGATTAGATACTGCAGGTGGAACAAATCCCCTTACCCATTAAGCCTCCCTGCACCCACTAAATTTCTCTGGAGTTCTTGAGGGTGTATGAGGGGCCACAGAGGGGAGGAGGTGGGGGTGTCCAAGTCCCTCCGCTCTGATGGGAAGACTGGCTCTGCCCCCCCCCCCTTGTTCTCTCCCTTCTCTTCCTGCAGTCCAGGCAACAACACTGCCTGTTTCTCTCTATCCCGCGTTTGAACAACAATGGACTTTTAAGGTGGTGTAGCAATATTTACCTCCAGATCATGGTGCACAATTCATACTGGTTTGGATTCCAGGTGAGCAGGAGACATGGGGTGTTGTTGTCGGGGCAGAGGGAGGGGGGTGAGGGTGGGAAAGTTTTGTGTGCCCAAGAACTGTTGCTGCTGCTGCGGTGGGGACTGTGTTTTTCGCTTCAGTTTGGGGGAAGATGGGGCAGAATAAAATTTTAAAGGTGTTGCAGGTCAGTTTGGGTACGAGAACAGCAGGAGACATGGGGTGTTGTTGCTAGCCGGGCAGAGGGAGGGGGAAGTGAGGGTGGGAAAGTTTGTATGCCTGAGAACTGTTGCGCCGCTGTGGCAGGGACTGTGCTGTTCGCTTCAGTTTGGGGGAGATGGAGTGGAATAAAAATTTTAAGGTGGCACAGGTTGGTTTGGATGCCAGGACAGCAGGAGACGCAGAGTAGTTTTGTTGGAAGGATAGGAGGATAGAGAGAGGTGTGGTCTAGTTGGTGGTTGGTGTGACGGCAGCTGCTACTACTAACATTTAATTTGGAGTGGAGGGAGGCAGAAGGATTTTGCAAATCGGCTGAGGCATCATGCAAAGGCAGGAAAGGGAGGCTCTGGCGGTGCTGTTGGTGGGAGAGGAAAATACTGCATGTTTGGGGTGGAGCTTAATTTATGCATGTTTTTTTCACTTTCATGGTGGTGCTCTGCCCCTAACCCCCGCAGATGTGAAGGGACGACTGTATTGTTTTTATCAGAAATTAGTAGAACCCTGGACTGGTTAATAGGGCTGGGGAGCTCAACATTAAAAAAAAGAATGATTTGCTTTGTACAGTGCTCAGTAGATGGCTGCTTTGTTATAGAGACCATATACACCAAACTTTGGATAATAGAGAAGTGAGACATCCTCCTTCTCACTTCCTAACCTCTTTGGCTGGAATAGCCTTGACCAAAAAAAAAAAAAAAAAAAAAAAGTTTTAAGTTGAGAACAACTTTTACTAGCAGAAAAAAAAAGAGTGTGCATGAGATGTCCTGTGGCCCCAGAAGTGGGCAATTTATACAATTGTGTGAAAAAGAAAGTATACCCACTTTGAATTATGTGGGTTTACATAGCAGGACATAATAACAAATCATCTGTTCCTTTGCAGGTCTTAAAATTAGGCAAATACAGGTTCAGATGAACAATACATGACATATTACACCGTGTCCTGATTTATTCAACAAAAATAAAGCGAAAATGGAGAAGCCATGTGTAAAAAACTAAAACTATGATTCAGTAGCTTGTAGAACCACCCTTAGCAGCAATAACTTGAAGTAATCGTTTTCTGTATGACTTTTATCAGTCTCTCACATCATTGTGGAAGAATTTTGGCCCACTGCTCTTTACAAGTTGCTTCAGTTAGTTGAGATTTGTGGGCATTTGTTTACGCACAGCTTTCTTAAGGTCCTGCCACAGCATTTCAATCAGATTGAGGTCTGGGACTTTGACTGGGCCATTTCAACACCTTGATTCTTTTCTTTTTCAGCCATTCTGTTGTAGATTTGCTGGTGTGCTTGGGATCATTGTCCTGTTGCATGACCCAATTTCGGCTAAGCTTTAGCTGCTGGACAGATGGTTTTACATTTGACTCGAGAATACTTTGGTATACAGAGGAGTTCATGGTCGACTCAATGACTGCAAGTTTTCCAGGTCCTGTGGCTACAAAACAAGCTCAAATCATCACCCCGCCACCACTTTGCTTCATAGTTGGCGTCAGGTGTTTGTTCTGATAGGCAGTTTGATTTTCACCAAACATGTCCCTGTCCATTATGGCCAAACATCCCCACTTTGGTCTTGTCTGTCCAAAGAACATTCTTCCAGAAGTCTTATGGTTTGTTCAGATGCAACTTTGTAAACCTAAGCCGTGCTGCCATGTTCTTTTTAGAGAGAAGAGGCTTTCTCCTGGCAACCCTTCCAAGCATACTTGTTCGGTCTTTTTGTAATTGTACTGTCATGAACTTTAATGTTTAACATGCTAACTGAGGCCTGCAGAGTCTGAGATGTACCTCTTGGGTTTTTTGTGATTTCTCTAAGCATTGCATGGTCTGACCTTGGGGTGAATTTGCTGGGACATTCCCAACAGTCCTGGGAAGACTGGCAGCTGTCCAGAATGTTTTCCACTTTTGAATAATCTTTCTCACTGAAGAATGATGGACTTTAAATTGTTTGGAAATGGCCTTATAACCGTTCCTAGATTGATGAGCATCAACAATGGTTTCTCTAAGATCATTGCTGATATCTTTCTTCCTTGACATTGTGTTAACACACAGCTGAATGCTCAAGACCAGCAAACTGCTAAAACCTTGGCTTTTATAGAGGTGGTCATACTTGCAGATTTATTTAAATGAATAAATAAATATTAGCAGCACCTATCTGCTACTTAGCATCTTAATTCCTATGGAAGCAGTAAGGGTATACTTAATTTTTCACACATGACTTCAACATTTTGGCTTTATTTTTGTTGAATAAATCATGACATGGTGTAATATGTCTTGTGTTGTTGTTCATCTGCGGTTGTGTTTACCTAATTTTAAGACCTGCGAAGGAACAGGTTATTATTATTATGTCCCAATATTTAAAATGATAGAATTCAAAGAGAGTGTATTTTCTTTTTCTCATGACTGCACATCTCTCTCTCTTTCTCTGCCTTTTCTTCGCAAACAAAGATTCAGGAAGGACTCATCCCGCGCTTTCTGCAAGCGCACTGATGACTGAAAAGGCCAATCTGAGATAAACATGTCCGGTTGCAGAAAGCACAGTAGAAGGTCTCCTTGGGTGATGATTCTGGGTTGTGATTCTTTCTGTATTGTTGTTTCTCTTCAAGACTTGTTTGGCGTGAGCTCTCAAATAAGGCTGCAGCATTGTGGATAGTGCATCTCCAAGCCTCCCGATTTGAGGCCAGGGCAGACCATCGTTTGTGATCAATTTGGCTGAACCTGAGATGTTGTTTCAGGAAGTCCTTATATCGCTTTTTTGGAGTGCCCCTCTTACGCTGACCCATGGCGAGTTCGCCATAGAGTACTATTTTTGGGAGGCGATGGTCCTCCATCCTAGAAATGTGCCATGCCCATAGAGAAAGTGAGATCGCCTGTCCTGAAAATGTGTTTACAGAACACCTCACCACCTCCCTGTGTAGAAAATCTACAGAGGCCAATACCTACATAAGATTTGATAGTTCACATTCCAAATCTTTTAGCTGGAATCTCCCTTACGGACAATTCCTTAGATTAAAATAGAACTATTTCACTGAAAATGACTTCAGTAAAGAATCCTATATCCACATGATGTAGTGGTTCAGGGTTTAGGGTTAGGGTTAGCTGGAATCAGCTTCAGACCTTTTACCTGCTTAATTGATGAAGAAATAAGGAAGGAAGTGCCTACACCTCTGCATCAAATAGCTTTTGAGTCAATTGTCTAATTACTTTTGGTCTCTTGAAAAAGAGGGGGCTACATATTAAAGAGCCATAATTCTTAAACCCTTCCTCCAATTCGAATGTGAATATCCTCAAATTAAAGCTGAGGAGATTTTCAGACGCATTTTTCAGCGTCTTGCCGCGCAAGCAGCCTCCGGAGCAGTAACGAGGCTGCCATGCGGCAAGGGGTCCATTTTGGACGACACCGTTTCTCTCTCAGCATCGTCCGTGACTCTTGCGGCTAGCATCGGAGGCGGCCGCGCTGTTTTTTACTCACGGAAGTTGTCCATGAGTAAAAAACAGCGCGGCCGCCTCCAATGCTAGCCGCAAGAGTCACGGACGACGCCGTGAGAGAAACGGCGTAATCCAAAATGGACCCCTTGCCGCGCGGCAGCCTCGTTACTGCTCCGGAGGCTGCTTGCGCGGCAAGACGCTGAAAAACACGTCTGAAAATCTCCTGAGAGACTGCACTTTAAGCCTATATTCATTATTTAACTGTAACTTGAATTTATTTTGGTAAGCAGCCAAAATAACAAAACTTGTGTCAGTGTCCGATTATTTCTGGACCTAACTGTACATTCTATCATATGATTACGTGTTGTCTTTTTATTTATTTTATATATAACCCCTGTAGAAGATGATAGTAATATATATAGGTTGAAATGCATAAAAGGGCTTAGATAATTTTGAGATGTGTCTCCAGTTTTTCCTGTGAATTCAATTGGGTGCTTCCCAGGTTTTGTCTCTTTTACTTTGTACAATTCCAAACCTGTGAAGAAGTAGTGGAAAACCCACATGCTACAACTGACTTGGGAATAAGGGATGTATTTTAATATGCACTACATTGTCTAGTAGTGAATATTACTAGCTAGCTAGACAGATCTTTAGCTTTTTAAAAAAGGCTTTAGTTCCTGATAGTGGGCATGCAAAATACTTCTGTATGTTAGATGCTAGATTTCAAGGCATGGCATTAGTTTTTATAGCTCTTGTAAACAGGCTTCCTTAGCTAGGAATAGACAAAGCATATGTACAGCTGGGGAGGTGGATATATATGCACATAGCAGTTCAAATGCACTGAAAAATGCACCAAGGTAATAAGATTACTATACAAGATTGTGGGAATGAAGTAATTGATTCTTTATTTCGATAGGAATCTCCAAAATCAGAATTTTAACAGAGGCTTAGCACTTGATGAACTGAAGATTGATATATATTGCAGAGCTGTGGTAGCAACTAGTGACAAATATCAAGTTACTTGTAATTAATTCTGTTTTTCAATAATGAATATGTAAGTACATTACATTATGATAACTTAATGAAGAATATTTTTATTCCTTTTGTAGTGTAATTATAAAGTAAAGAAAAAAGAAGAGTCACATTTTAAAAACTACAGCTATCTTTGACCTTGGCACTGTAATCATTTACTTCTTAAAAGTACTTCTTTAAAGTAATGCAAGCTGTGCATTAAATGTATAATATGAGAGCTATCACTCAAAAATACAATTTACTGTAACTCAGAGTAAAACGTAGAGAACTAGGTGTCTGTTCTATTATAGGGCATATCGTATGAGTTAGTCTGCAGAGCCTATAAATATATTCTCCCAGAGGAAAGCATGTGCAGTTGCAGGCTTTCATTTGAAGGTGTGAAATGCAGCAGTTCTGGGGAAATTTTAAGTTTTCTGTTTTCCAAGAATTCCTTGTGTAACTTTCAGAAATGGTGTGGATTCGCAGTGGAGCCCATGTATAAGAAAAGACAGTGACTTCTCTGTGTACTTGTGAATTAGATTACTGTTGGTGTTCTATTCTGTGCAGCAGAATAACACTTAAGATGTTAGTTAACTTATTTGTTTTCCCTTAATTGGAAGTGTCACATCAGCACAAACTACTGATTGCTTAGGATGCCAGGAAGCTAGATACTTCTTATGTACAACAAAATGATTTGTCTGTGACTCAGTCAGGAAGAGGTGTAATATCCCTTAATGCTGCATAGAAAGGTCAACATTTCCTTTCTTGCCTGAGTCAGCGACCATATCTGAGCAACATGGAAAATCCTTCCTGATCTCTAACATAATAATCAATTATACTCTCAGACCAAAAATATCATTGCCCACAAATCCAATGTCACTTACTAGCGCACATTGGTTGTGTGTGTATATGTAAAATTTTCCTTGCAGCTTTTGACGGTGAAGAACTATCAGTTTGTTTAAAAACTTATCAACAGACTTTCCACATCATTACCTACAGTAAGAAATAACAGTAAAACAATGATTATAAAACACATTTTTAATGCTTCTTATAGCCAAAAACACTAACACAAGACTCAGGCCACTAAGTCTGTGTCATATGCAGTATAAGTATATACTGTTTCTAGTTAAAGAATAACTAAGTCTGGTACTTTACCATCAGAGCAGATTGGGAACACAGAAAGGAATATAACTGCTTCAGTTTCCTAGGAACCAAATTAATATGGTTACTGTGCAAAATACCATGAAAGAAATAATAACTTGAGGACATTAGAGCTGTGTGTTGCTTAAATTTAGGACCACCAGCTTTATTCCTACACACACATGATGTCTCTAAGGAAAAATACATGCACCTTAAAATGTTTGTTTTGAGCATAGTGGGATGTGAAGCAGTGAATAAATGTGAATGTATTGGGAGAATGAGTTCTTTAATGTCCTTGTTTCTTTTGTAACCCACTGCCATGATCATGTTTAGAGTTGGCAACTAAATATTTGAGAATGCATTTGTGTTTTTATTTTATTTGTAATCTGGGAATTTTGTAAAGGTTTATAGAATAGTACCCCCGTATCCACTGATTCATTATCCACTGATTCAGTTATCTGTGGGACAAAAGACCGCACACCTACCATAGAGTCTTCCTAGAAAATGCCAACAGAGGCATCCCCTCTAGATGTTTTCTAGGTCCTCCAAGGCAAACTCTATGGTATTTTAAACCAGAAGTCCCATTATTTTCAATGGTGTTTGCTGTTTTCTGCGGTTTTCGGTATCCACGGCCCCACCCTTGAACCAATCCCCTGCGGATACAGGGGTCCTACTGTACTGTGAAAGATGAAACTGCAGAGCCAAAAGATGAAACTGCAGTTGAATTACTGAAATGAGAAATTGAAGACTTTCTCTTTTCTCTGTTTCTGTAGAAAGAAAAGTTTGAAGCCAAGAAGATGAATCTATGGAAGAAAACTACCTTATAATGGTAAATCCCTTTCTACTACTTCTTGTGGTTTAATTTGTTCTATTTACAAAAGAAAAGGTGATTATTTTAAATGTTATTGATAGGAACAATTTTCTTAGACCAATAGCCTGAATTATAATTGTTGTTTTTGTTGTTGTGTGCTTTCAAGTTGTTTCCTTATGGCAGCTCTAAGGCAAACCTATCATGGGGTTTTCCTGCAAGATTTGTTAGAGGAGGCTTGCCTTTGCTTTCCTCTGAGGCTGAGAGAGCGTGGCTTGCCCAAGGTTTACTAGTAGGTTTCCATGACCATGGGGATTTGACCCTTGGTCTCCAGAGTCATAGTCCAGTGCTCAAACCACTGCACCATGCTGGCTCTCCTAAGCTATAATACTAAAAGAGAATGTGGCAGTCATAACTCACTGGGGCATTGTGCTTAGAAGCCTCAAAATCTGTGTTTTTGGTTGTTGTCCAAGTTGTTATGCTGAAATTTCAGTCAAAATTCCAAACAGGAGGGTTGTTAGAATCAAAGGGAGGGTAGCAGTAACTAAGCAAAAAATCATGATAGATGAATCAGAATTTGACAGTAATTTTGGCTGCCTGCCAAGTTACTGCGGCCAACTTCAAGTTGATATTTGAAGCCTTATGCTTCCTAGAAACAAAATAAGGGAGCCTGCCATAATTTACTGGGAAGTCTTTTTAAGGGTTAGAAAACAGGAGAGGGCTTGGAAGGTTGAAAAAGAGCAAGAAAATGGAAAACCTTGTGGACTCATTTTGGGCTATTAGGTATGAGCTCACACAGTGTTGGGTATCTTTCAGATGGTTAATAATGAGAGAAAAGTTGATTTTCCTTGGATTTTTTCTGGGCTGTGTGGCTGTGTTCAGGAACGCGGAAAAAAACCCCAAGGAAAATCTATGGATGCCGGCCGTGAAAGCCTTTGACTTCACAGAGAAAAGTTGCTCTGTTGCCACATGGTTTCAGTTTTTGCCTGGGCAGTTGAGAAGAGGTTTTAAAAATACATATCTACTTAATCTGTTGTCCTCTCTAAATTGTACTTTCCACAACACTTGCTTAACAGTTTGTATTTTCTTAGAAAAAAGATAGAATGTATAGTTAATTTGTTCAAGCGCATTTTTCAGGTGGAGTCATGTTTTCCCCTTCACCTAAGTTGCTCACTGTCCTTATATTGCTGGTTTAGTTCCCTGTATCTCAGCTAACATCCCCCTATTTTCTCATATATAACTGAATGGCTGCCATTTTATTCTAAGGGAGCATATTGTGCCTCTTGTGGGGGGGGGTTATGACTTTGGCTGATATTCAATGGAAGGCACCACACACATATGCACTCACATGGAGTACCAATGTGATGGATATTGTGTTAGTATAAAATAGAGTATAAAATATAGTATAAAATAAAACCTGTATCTGTGGTGGATACATTCCCAGACTTACTGTGGTACTGGAAACCATGGATAATAGCAAATCCTATTAAAATGAATTACTTCGGCCAGAGCATACCATAGAGTCGTGTTGGAGGACCTAGAAGATGCCTAGAGAGAACACTTCTCTAGGCATTTCCAAGGTCCTCCAGCACAATTCTATGTTGAGGTTCTGGCAGAAACATAACATAGAATTGCACTGGAGGACCTAGAAGACGCATAGAGAGAACACATTTTTTCAGATTCGGGTAAGTGAATCCAGAGATACTGGTCCTATGGATAAGGGTGTCTATCTGTATAACAGTTTCAACATAGAATATCAAAGCTGTGGCTCACATTGAAACCTGCAGTTTCAGGTTCCTCATATATGTTTTTTTTTTCAGAGCCAAAAAGATCAGAGAGAGGCCTGAATTGTATTGTGAGTCCAAACTATAGTACAGTCATTGACATACACTTTAACTGTGTCTTGACTCACCATTCAAAAATTGATTCATTGCATCTGCTGTTTTTGGAGTAACTAATAGGGTTCAGGCTAGAATATGTTATATTTGATTGGCCAGTACTTTGCTCCCACTCAGAGGATATTTCCGCTCTGAAAAGGCAGCAGAACAGCAGTTCAATCATGTAGCTTGACTAGGGTGTTATCTTCAGCTTGCACCAGGTGAGGGATCTGAGAGTTGACAGGTAGAGAAAGATGGGGAGTTGTTAGGAAAGGAGAGAAAGGAAGAAAGGGAGGGAAAGAGGGAAAAAGAAGGAGATAATTCTTAGATTATTTGAGAGGTGGAAAGGGAGGAAGGCAGTGAAGATAAGAGCAAGTAAGCCAGCAGGTAGGAGGGTTCAAGGGTGTGTGGCCACTTACAGTGCTTGCAGAGTCAATACCCAGTTTTGCTCCCTTGCAAATTTACTCCAGAGTATTGGGAGACCCTGTATTAAGTGAGGGGAGGCTACAGTGGAAATGGGGATCAATGAAAACCGGGATCCTTTCATTGGATCAAAAATAATCTTCCATAGTTCTGTTGGTTGAAGAAGACCCCTGCCTTTAGCAGAGAGGCTAAAAGATTATGGAGTTTCTTTTAATTTATTTTAATTTCCTCATATATTCATGAAGGAAGCAATCACATTTTAAAGTCTATTCCAGAGATTCATCTTGTAGCCCAGCAAAGACAGGCACCTGGTCTGACTACAACCCCATGCTTTTATATGTTCTTAAGAGCCTAAATAATACATAGATTTTATTGAAATCGTGTTGTATTAAGCTGGAGGAAAAAATTGATAATGGAAAAAAAACCCAGAAGAACCTCCACTGAAGTGGGTGTGGTGTTATGATTTAGGCTACTTTCATGACATGTTTTCTACTGAATTCCTAATAATGACACACCTTTGTGTTTTGAAAAATAATCACTGTTGTCCTCTGTAAAACCACAAAGTGTAAACCAACTTTAGGTTCAGTTTATCTATCCTGTCCCTGGTAGGCACAGATTTACTGGACTATTGAACTGTTTGTGATAAGTTCCAAGAAAGCCATGCTGAAGAAAATGAGCGCTTTTTTTGTTTTGTTTTCTAAGATACAAAGTTGCCCAAGCTGTTAGTTCATCCGGCAAGTCAATAAGTTGCACTAAATTTGTTCATCTTTAAGGGCAGTACTCTATAGACTTCTTCCCCCACAATAAGTTTTATTATAACTTTTAAAAATACAATAAAACTTACAAACATTAAAAACAATAGAAATACAAAACAGAAAGAAAAAGTGAAAGAAAGGAGCCCTGGTGGCGCAGTGGTTAAATGCCAGTACTGCAAGCCACCACGTCGCAAGTTCGATTCCAGCTGGCTCCAAGGTTCACTCAGCCTTCCATCCTTTCGTAGGTCGGTAAATTGAGTACCCAGCTTGTGGGGGGCAATTAGCTAACACACATTGGAAACTGCTTAATGCAGTGTAGATGTGTTAATAGCTATTGCTTAAAACAAATTGTAAGCCGCTCTGATAGCCTAGTGGCTGAAGAGCGGGGTATAAATAAATAAAATTTAAAAAAAAAGAGGAAAGAAAAAAAAGTTGAATTTAGTCTTCTGTATACTCATAGGCTTCTGATGACAACAGATGTGATAAACACCTGTGAATATACTGGATTGTTTTCTCTTTGCAGTTGGAAATCAGAAAGTCAGACTTCCACCCTGAATCAATGTCACTGTGTAGGTTAACTAAATAATTAGTATTATTTTTGTTTGAGATCATTTACATAATTTTATAGAACTAGTGAGGGCAGGTAAGAACTGAAAGTGATCAAAATTCTTTGCAGTTATTTAATAAGAACTTGGGTGATTTCTGATGTGAGCAAATGACTCTTCATCCATCTTTAGGATCTATGACAATCTAATACAATCAATACTCAACAAATTTGTCAAAATTCAGACATTTATAGCCTCTATGAAGGCCTGTTTTATATTTGATGTCAGTCTAGAAAATGTACTTGGAAGTGCACATTGCTTTATCATAAAATGTTGTGTAAGATCATCCAGGCTTCATTTATCTGCTACTATGGCAGTGGGTTTTGACATGGAAATTATGGACTTGAAACCATTTTTTAAAAATGATGAAGTTGACTCATCCTCAGAGAAGACTGGAAATAGTTTCTGATTAGTATTTAAAATGATTTGTTGTTCTTACATTGCATCTGTTTTGTTTGGAGCTGTTACCACAGCATAGCATCCTGGAAACACCTTTTTCGCTTAAACAAGCCAAGTTGGAGATTCTTTTAAGAAGGAAGCTGTGTGTAATAATACTAACCAGGGAAGGGGAAGTAGGTTGAGTTTCTTGCCCTGAAAGCTATAGATGCATTAAGGGCTGGATGCATGTACAACATTAAAATGACTACAGAATAAGAAAGGAAACACAACATTTCATGTTACTGTCGATGTACACTTTCCAGGTTTTTCACTATTCTGTTGTGAAAAGACACGTATATATCTCACCCAATAGAATTTGTTATCATATTAATCAAAATACAGTAGCACCCCCATATCCACAGGGGATTGGTTCTATGGACCCCCACGGATACTGCAATCCACGGATAATAGTGAGTGCTCCCCTTCCACCATCAGCCCGCCACCACACCACTGGACCCCGGAATGGAAGGGAGGACAGAGGTAACCTGCTCTCTTCTCTTTCCCTCCCCTGTCCACCTCCTCCCCTGCCACAGCCACTGCGACGCTGCACCCCAAAAGGGAAGGGAGGAGGGAGGCGACCTGCTCTCCTTCTCCCTTCCTCGCCTGTCCACCCCCTCACCATTGCCAACCATGGATAAGTGAATCAGTGGTTGGCGAATTAAGTGAATCAGCAGTTGGCGAATCAGCAGATTTAGGGGTGCTACTATAGTTTGCAAATTACAAAATATGCAGATCAGTTGTAGTTCATGGTGAATTCTTGATATTAATCCTGTTGGTTAATCCTTGATATTAAACCCGATGAAAGTACTGTTCATGTAAATACTATGATTTCAAGCTGTATGGCCTGGTTTAAGCGATTATTTTATGGTTCATAAAATATGATTCTGAAGCTGAGAAGTTGGTGTGCAGAGCCTGGTTTGTTTTAAATAGAGACAGAAGCATTAGTTAAGAAACTGTGTTATGTTTACACTAAAAGCTAAAAAATATTGACAACAGGATGTTTATTTGTATTGAAAAGGGGTTTTTTTTTACACTTATTTATACATTGGCATTTAAATGTACTACGTTGTGAAAAATCCTGCACCTTCATGCCTCTCCCCTTCTTGTTTTGTGCTTGGGAGAGAATGAAACAACTGCATGAATTTTTCAAATTCCCATATCTTGTCCACACACTGGAAGGGACTGGGTGAGGTCAACAAGAAATATTCTTGCACAGAAAGGCTGAAGGAATAAAGCAAAACATTTTTTACAGCTTTTATCTAAAGTTGTTTTCATAAGGGCCAGACCCATTCTACCCCAACAACATTATCTGAGAAGAACAATTCTAAGAAACTGACTATCCAATAATTGACTTCTCTTCTGAAAGCTAAATCTTTGATTCAATCAGAATCCTGATCTGTAGCAAAAGAACCAAGTTTTCAAACATGTTATTAGTTAGCCTGTTTCTTTTATCAGTCATGGCATTGCCACTAGTACTGAAGAGATGCTTAACTGCAACACTGAATGGCATGCCTATGTTCTGTTTGAAAAAGTCAAGGAAGGTCTGGGTAAGTTCAAATATGGAGGACAGTTCTATGGTGCAAGTATTCAGGAACCTGGAGATCTTTTCCTTAACAGTCTGCTTTTCTTCCAAGACTCAACATCACTGAAGCAGCTTTGGGAATAGTTCTCTGTTGCTGATAGCAGTTTTGTTTCTGGAGACCCTTCACGGCAGCTGTCCTCTGCGCTGCAGATAATTTTAATTTAGCCTCTGTCAAGCCTTCTAGCATGTACCTAGGAGACAATATACACTAGGAAGAAGAGAAGAAAATGTATTGCTTACTGGTTTGTTAGAGCCTGTACGTATTGTGCTTTGCTTGTAGTGGCGACAGCTGTAAGTGTGAAGGGTTTCAGAGAAAACGTTAGCTAATAATAAGGCTATTATTTCTTTGTTTGTTACATTTATATCTTGTTTTTCCTCCAATGAGCTCAAGGCAGCTTACCATAGTTCTCTTCCTTCAGTCTTTATCCTTGCAAGGTATGTCAGGCTAAGAGCGAATGACTGGTGAAGGTTATCTAGTGAGATTCACAGTTCTATGAAGATTAGAGCCTAAATCTCTCAAGTCCCAGTTATTTACTCTAACCTGCACACCTCACTGGCCCTCAAGAAGGTGATACTGAAAATGTTTAGGATTTTTGAACAAAGATTTTTTTATTACGTTATTATCTGAGTGTTCTGAGGAACTCTGGGTTGGTGTGTAGTCCTCACAAAATATTGTGGGGTGGAATGGAAAGAAGGATTAGTGATTTGCCCTAGACTGTTCCATTAATGCTGTAGCTGAATGAAGATCTGAACTAGGGTTTCTCATGCTCAAGTCTAGCACTCTGGCCATTGCAGCACACTTGCATTAGAACATACTTCTGTTGTTGTTGTTGTTTTGTTTGCTGCTGCATCTGTTTCTGGTCTTGGAAGCTGGACAAATTCTTCTAGCATAGCAGCATTCTTCTTGAAAAGTACAAGGTTTGTCTTGTTACATTCTGAGGCCACGTATCTCAGCTGATCAAAGAATATACTTGTTTGGCTTAGAAACAGCAACAGTATGAACAAGCAAGGAATGTTAACATCAACAGCAGGTTTTGCTTTTTCTCTTTAGTTTTGGGCCTTGTGACATTCTGTTACAAGCTACATACGCCAAGAAAATGTGTTGTGCTCTGATTGATTAAATATTTAATTTTTGTCACATGTAGTTACACTTGCATTGCCTGGTTGTGAAGTAGCACCACTTGTTCTTGAACTCTGACTTTCAAGAATCTCCATGTAATCATGTTTGAAGCATATAAGGTTGACTCAGTGTCAGGTGTATCAAAAATAACATAGTTGAAATGTGATACTTCCAGAACTTTTACTCTCTTTGTCCAAGTGACCAGCCATTCACTACTGATTAAGCAGGGGGCAACAATACTGGGTTTTTAGTTCATAAACTGTTTTGCATTGGAGATTGTGGAAAGGGGAACTTCCAGTGGCCTTCCTTAGGTTGTTTCTTGGATAGGAGTGTTTTTCATCAGTTGTTAACCATATTGTTACATAAATTTTATTTATTAGCATTTTAAAATGTATGTAAGAGTGGTGGAAGAAGTACCGGTATTTTAATATATCTGTGACCAAGACATTACCAAGTTTAGAATTATAAAATTGCGGCTTGACAGGGGTCAATTCAAAGGCCTAACACTTAAGAGGATGTGACAGTGTTATGGCTTCAAGAAGCCAGATAGTTAAGAAATTACTCTATTGAAAGGGTAAATTTGTTAAATATTAAGAGAAGGAAACAAAAGGATTTTGCCCCATAAATGCAATCTGAATTACAAAGTTAGAATTCTCTTACTCAAGCAAACTTCTCTTTATGTGACTGGCTTTCATTAGTAATTTTTTTTGCTTATGGTAGGTTGGTTCTTGGTTTTAAGCAGATTCGGCATTTAAAAGTACAGTTGTCCCTCCACGTTCACGGATTTGGCATTCACGGTTTTATGTATTCACGGCTTGAAAATATTCTTTAAAAAATAATAATCCAAAAAGCAAACCTTGATTTTGCCATCTTATATAAGGGACACTATGCCATTGCATATAATGGGACTTGAGTATTCATGGATTTGGGTATTCACGGGGGGGGGGGGGGTGTCCCTGGAACCAAACCCCAGCGAATGTGAAGGGAGAACTGTATACAACTGTTATATGTTTGCATATCCCTTGCTTCATTATACTATGAATTCTGTTGTAAACACTTCTGTCTGCATGTTACTTGAATGAATTTCAGTACTTTCATTCCAATATTGAGAAGCAAAATATTTAAACAGGAGAAGCTGTTTATTTCTGGCATTCAGTTTGCCAAGGAAACATGTAGAGCATTTAAGATGTAACTAGTGGCCTGTGGCCAACATTTTTGATTACAAATTCCAATCAATATATAAAATACAGTTTCAACCTCCATCTTCCAATTTTTTCTTGGATGTCATGTGATGTTCTGGCCTTATGTAAAAATGTGGTTGTGCTTATTAGATAAATTAATGTAGGGTAGTAGTTTGAGCTTTGGACTATGACTATGGAGACAGGTTTGATTCACCGCTTGGCCATGAATGCCCACTGGATGATCTTGAGCAAGTCACACTCTCTTAGCCTCAGAAGAGGGCAATGGCAAACCCCCTCTGAACAAATCATGCCAAGAAAACCCCGTGATAGGTTCGCCTTAGGGTTGCCATAAGTCAGAAATGACTTGAAGGCACACAACAAAAATGGTTGTCTACTTAATGTACAGTTGGACCCCCATATCCATGGGAGTTCCATTCTTGGACTTATTGCAAATACCAGAAACTGTGGATAAAAGATAACTCTATTAAAATAAAGGAATTCCAGTAAAAACATGCCATAGAGTTGAGTATGCCTCTATAGGCATTTTCCAGCATGACTCTATGGTATGTGTCCCTATTTTATGTCCTACGGATAACTGAAATGGTGGATATTGGTTCTGTGGATACGGGGGTCTAACTGTATAGTAAATGTAATAAGATAAGAAATCTGTAAGAAGAGGGTGAGAGTATGGTATGTTGGGAGTGACTGGTGACTGGTTGAGTTTTTGATCAGGAGTTTAAAAGGGTGCTGTGTAGGACAAGTTGGACACTTAAGAATAAGAGTTAGGGATGTTAGAAGAATTACCCAGGGTCAGCGACAGAGATTAATTAGACTTGGCTCAATTAGTTAGGAGTTAGTTGTTTACAGTACTTAGATATATGAGAGAGAGATGTGAATTAGGATAGTTCAGGATTTAGCTATGTTAAATAAGTAATCTTTAACTTTATGTTGAACTTCTGTTTAATAATTTTTGGGGTATTATACACTTGTGACTCTGAGAATGCTACATAAGGATTATTGGAATGCCTCAGTGGTGTCTGTGGTGGCAGCAGTTATTCAAGAGTGGTGGTGTCCAGACTAATAAAGTTTTCCCCAGGAACAATGAGGGCATCTAGAAAGTCCCTACATTTGATGGACATAGGAGTGAGATTGGAGGAGGTCCTCACATTTGGTGGCCATAGTGGGGATCAGTAGAAGTTCTCACAGTTCACCCTACCCAGCTGATGTCAATGTCACAGCAATCTCTCTGTTTTTAGGCTGTGTGTGATACTTTCCTTTGACATTACTTTCTCACTATCATCAGTTTATAGCCTCTGTCTCTTCTTTCCAACTTTTCAGCAACTAAGACAAACATCTGAATGTCTAGAAGAATCTATATTAAGTCCCAGGACCAAGGCCAGGAATTTTTGATACAAAATGTCTTGTAATATGTAAAGAGTACAGTTGGACCCCCATATCTGTGGAACCAATATCTGTGGTTTCAGTTATTCACAGGACACAACATAGGGGACACATACCATAGAGTTGTGCTGGAAAATGCCTAGAAAGGTGTCTTCTAGGTTCTGCAACACAACTCAATGATATGTGTTTACTGGAAGTCCTTTATTTTAATAAGATTTGCTGGTATCCGCAGTTTCTGGTATCAGCTGTAAGTCCAGAAACTGACGCCAATGGATACGGGGTCTGACTATATATTTTTTCACTTCAAAAGACCTACTTATGCCTCAGGCTTAAGTATGATCTACTACTTCTATGTTGAGATGTAAACTTTCTGGAAATTTCGAAGCCATGGGAAAAAACACATTTTTCTGTTTTTTTCAGAAAAAAATGTTTTTTTTTGAAATGCAACATTAGCACTTTTCACAGATTGAAAGTCAATCTGTTACTTTAGGAACATAAAATATGACTGTGTCCACTTGATTTGGCATAAAATTATCACAATTGGTATATTAAAAATACAGTGTATTCAAACAGTTATTACAAACAGAATTTACTTTTATTTATTTTTAAATTTTTATTTGTAACAAATGGAGCAACAGTCTCCTAAACGTACAGAACCTCTTTGGTTTTGCTAGTTTATAATAGCAAAATAGGGAGCAGGCAAAAAAATACAGTAAATATTAAAAACAAAACAAAACAGAAGAAGCCATCAACATTAGTAACAAAGAAAATTATTTATATTTCTTCTCCACAGTATCAAATACTGTAGACATAAAGCACCCATTCCCATAAAAAGTTTTTTTTTTTTTTTGGCGGGGGGGAAGTGTGAGGAAGGGAGGATGGAGGGACTACGATTCAATGAATAGGCATGAAATTTAATCAAACTCATTTTCTGAGGTATAGTTATCAGTATCAGTCTCTGCTTCTGCCTCATTATGTTTGTCATAATCACAGTTATCATGGACTTTTAAAAACCAAAGGTTTGCCCAGATTGAAACAAGCTTCTCTACCCTTTCACATGTCAGTTTATTTCTTGATTTAGTGTGAGTGTTTCCAAACATAGACCAGATTCTTTCACATGCTGCAGAAGATGGAGGAATCTGAAGAAGGTGAGAAGCAAGAGGAGTCAGAGGCTGTGTTGTGCAAAGACCTTGCCTCCATGTTGCAGGAGGGATATGTTTGGCAGAATCCCAGACTGCATTCCTGGACCAAATCCATGAAGATATTCTATATTCTGCAACATTTGAATGTACCTTCCGAACATCAAGTCCTGAGTGTTTTGTAATCCAGTCAAATGCTGGATTTGTGCTATCATCACTTAAATTTCCACCATTGAACCTTGGATCCAACGGATTTGCTGCAGCATGAATTTGACATTCCATAATCGATTTTCTCCCTTTTTCAATTTTTTTCTGGAAAAAAACAAAAAAGGCTTCAGGAAAAAAATGGGGAAAATGTTTTTTTTCCCTGAATTTTTCCAGGCTTTCACATTTCTACTTCTATGCTAGCCTGAATGCTAACAATTCTTTCTTTTTAAAGAGAAAGTTTGCCTTTGCCTTTCTCTGAAGCTGAGAGTGTGTGACTTGCCCAAAGTCACCCATTGGGTTTTCATGGCTGAGCAAGGATTAAAACCTTGGTCTCCAGAGTTGTAGTCCAATGCTCAAATCACTCTACTACTACATAGAACCACTTTGCTATGTGTTAACCTCATGAAATAGCTCATATCTTGTTCTGTTGTATTTGGCTCTTTTTAAAATGCTTCCAGCACTTTAAATAGATTTTATTGTTCTTTTCTTTTATTGTACTTTAAGCATTTAACCACCAGGCCCCACAAGGTGATGTTGATGGAAACAAAACATTAAACGCATGAATTGAAAAACTTTAAAAAATGACTTAAAAACAGATTAAAACATTCTAACATTTGCATTTTTTAAAACTTAGAAATTGAAACTATCCAGTTTGCATTTCTTTTTCAGAAGTGAAATTTCAGTGCAGTCATGCTTTTTTTTTTTTTTAAATTGCAGTGCCTGTGTGACTTTTAAGTCAAGCTGTTTTTGTTAAAAGCATTTGAAATGGATTTTACTCTAAAGGCAAGAGGGAGGTATTTCTGAATTTGCCGAAACAAGAATGTTGGCAAAATCAGTTTCTGCCGGATAGTAAAAATTACCACCTTTGCCATGAATTTACACTATGGTAGGCAGAATCAACTGTCCCATAAGTATACAGAATGGAACTCAAGAGTTTTCATCATTTGTCACATGAAGTGACATAAGTGTGACATCAGTTTGAGTAACAGCTGATTGGCTCCTTTTACTTGTTTTGTGCAGTGAGGAAGGAGATCTGTGTGCAGGAGTGCACACAGATTTTCCGCTTCTCCCACTGACATTCCATGCTTTACAACTTCTTACTCACATTCCTGAGATGTTAAACTAGAGCAATAAAGAGGAAGAGTTTGCCAGCCCTTGTTTTAAAAAAACCCACCATCACCAAAATGCTCTTCTGGATGTGTTGCTTTGCGTTTTTAAATTGGCTGAAATCATAGCAGACTTAAAATGGACTTGACTTCTGTTACTCATTGGATAGCTGTGGGGGGAGGGGGAACAAACTCTGGATTGTAGGCCCTGGATTTAGTTTGTTTTTGTCTTTCAACTCTGGATTATTTGTGGAGAGGCAAGCCAGAGTTTCCACTTTGGATGTCACGGTAAACAAACCACAGCGGGAAGTTTAGGCTGCTCCTACTTGCAGGAATAGCCGAGTGGGAGTGATCAGGCAGCATGTGTATTACTTAGACCTGATGTGCTATAGTTTTTGGAAACTATAGATTTTCCTTGGGTTTTCCCCCCTCTTACATTTTGCCTGCATCTGTGGATGGCATCTTCAGAGAATGGTTGGGTAGGAGTATGTGGGGGCTTTATATACTGTGAACCCCTGTTGGGGAGGATATGTCAATTTGTGTATTTGAATGGCTAGTTTCCTCCCCAACAGGGGTTCACAGTATATAACCCCCCCCACACACTCCTACCCAACCATTCTCTGAAGATGCCAGCCAAAGATGCAGGCAAAACGTCAGAAACAAACTCTTTCAGAACACAGCCTCACACCCCAAGAAAAAACCCAGGGAAAATCTATGGATGCCAGCCATGAAAGCCTTTGACTTCACACTTTTTGGAAACTGTTTCTTATTGGGGCACCTGAACTGGCAAGAGTTAAGTGCTCTGTGAGCAATCCTAATAGGAAACGATCTAATTTTAAAATAAAATATTAACCATATGAAGAATCTTAATTTGATGGCTAATGGAAATCATGAAAGGCTAAATTAATCTGGTTGTCCTATGATCTGTAAGTAACTAGGACTGGGATCTTTAACTGATATGAGATGAGATTAGAATGTGTACTTTGTGCTTTTGAGGTTTGGAAAATGCATGGGAGTTTATGTCATCTGTAGCATTAGGTAATCCTTCCCCCTTCTTTGAGTTTAATCCTTGGAGAGAAGATAACTCCTTCTTGTGACTGGTCTTTTGATCTTTGCCTTGTCAATTGTATGTGCACACTTCCCATTGGTCATGCAGATGACATCATTTTTATGGAAAAGTGGCATTGAGGCAGAACAAACTACCTATCCTTTCTGCTCAGTCCTGATTTGACATTTATTGCCATACTGTGGGAAATGTTAAATTTGTCAAGAAAATCTCCCTTATTGTCAACTTTCTATTTTGATTCAAGAATCAGTTTTAACTACTGGCTTTATTAATTTTTCTTCTTCTTTGTAATGATGTGTTTTTACAACATGTATAGTAGTTTTTCAGCATTTAAATAAATGATACCATATGGGGATTTCTGTATTTGAACTTTGTTTTAAATCTTTTGCGCATTTACTTGGAAGTAAGCCCCCACACTGGACCCAGTGGGATTTTACATCAAAGTAAAAGTTCTTAAAATTGGAATGTTAAACTACAGTTCTACACACATTTACCTGGGAATGGGTTTCATTGAATTCCAAGCAGCTTACCACTATCTAGATATGGATAGCATTGTACAGCAGCAAAACTTGAAATTCTGGTTTCTGACTTTTTCACTTATCACACTAAGAGTAATAATCAACACTGAACTTCCAGCACCAGAACAGATACATTCTCTAGTTGGAATCCTCTCTTTCCTTGCATAGGAAAGCAATCTGCTTAAGAAGTCATGGGATCATATAAAGTAGATCTAGAGGGTCTATGGAAGTGGGGAAGAAACTCCCACTTATGTGAGTGAAAGCCTGCTCACACAACATGGATTGCTGCTCCAGATTTTCAGCTACTAATTCTTCTTACTGTCTAACTAGTAGTTTTCCCTCTTTCTGACTGCCTTTCCCAACCTAGTATCCTGTGGGTGTTTTGGACTTCAGTTCCTGTCAGTCCTTATCTTGGCAAGTCCAAAATACCTGGAGGATACCAGGTTGGGGGAAGATCTGATTTCGGACATCTCTGTGTGTTTTATTTACCTTCTTTTCCTCTCTTCTCTTATTCAAGAATTACTTATAGGGTGTGTATTTTCTTCTACTAGTTGTTACTTGTACCTTTAGTCACCTCCTTAATTTGTCTGCTAGATCTCATAAGTCACAATATTTTGACAGTCATTATTACACTGTTGGCATACTACCAATTGTGTTGTTTCCAGCTAGGAATATTTTGCTGGCCAGCACAAAAGTAGTTATTAATAGTAATGTTAATAACTGTGGTGTTGAGTTGGAGAGCAGAAGCACGTACCTGTCAGTAGCTGTAAGGGAACAGCAATAAATATGTAATCAAAAAAGCTTACTTACCTGTAAAAGCTGCAACTGCAGTAGTTCTTAGTGCCAGTACATATACAGTATCAATGGAGCTGTAAGAATTCACAGTGGGTAATATTAGGTTGCCATCAGTGTGATTCAGTTACCATGCTTGACCTGTCTTTGTTATAGATTCTTAGGCTTAAAAGGACAGTGCACTAAACACCAGTGTTGCCATATAGTCCACTAAGAAGGTTTCTACATTTGAACATTGTTTTTGGCCTTAAATGTTGTTGACACAGCAATTTGAAGATAGAATCTCCTTTTTACAGTTCCTATTGTAAAGAACTGTTTTTGTGACAAAGGCCATTTTATAGTTTTTTAAATGTTATTAGCTTTGCTTGTAAAACTAAACAAATATTTTTTTTTACAGTGATTGCTTATTGTATTATGGCATGGCAGCTTGTAATTTAAGCATCTGCAAACACTTTTGTGGGCAGAAGTTGGAATGGATATTTAATGTACCAAATAGTTTTGCTGACCCAAAGTAAATCTGAGTTATAAAATTCCAAGTTTCCTTGTCTTGTCTATAAACTTTCTTGGAACCAAAATCCCCATCTTCTGGAGAAAAATGAATAAAACAACATGCTTTAATCCTAAAACAGCCCCATAGATTCTTAACTTTGAAAAACTGAGCTCAGTTGAACTCTGCCACACCTAACATACCACAAAGCTATGTTCTATTGGTACACTCCTTCTCATTCTCTCATCTGTACAAACTGTAGCAAAATGCATTTAGCTTTTATGAACAGCAGTAGGCTTAAAGTTCTCTCTAACGGGACATAGTTCCCACCCACATAAGTCACAGGCTTTCTCCAGATGAACTGGATTTCCCAGTATGGTCTTGCTCCACCTCCTTTTCTTGAAAGCTGCTGACATAGCTTGTCCACAGTCCATGGAGAATTACTGCTGGAGAAAAAGCTGTGAGTTTTGGTGAGAATGTTTTAAAAGAGCTTTATTTAGGTATGTATAATTTACAGCCTGTGTTGTGTTGTCACTGTTTTCTGTGAGACTTTGATGCAGTTCTTTCTGATTGTGAAGAAATGGGGCAGGATGGGAGGGGTGAGATCGTTTTCATTAGAAGTGTGAAAGAAGGGGAAGTTTTCATTAGAAGTGTGAAAGAAGGATGGAAATAACGTTCTCAGATGTGGACATGGTGAAGCCAATCTGCTGGAGTGTCTTCTGCGTGCGCAAGGCAAATGTGTTAGTCTGAAAAAAGAACAGAATGTTCTCAATTAAAAATTAGAATAATCATTGCATTTATTTAATATATGGTGGTGCCCCATGAATGCTTAGAAGTGGAGAGAGAGCCACCACTGAAGGCTTGCTAAATTAAAACAGGCTAAGGCTGTTAGAATATAAAAACTGGTTGAATATAATTAGTTCTAATCATACCATGTTTTATAGTAGCAACTGCTGCCACTGTTGCTCAGCATAGAGCACTTTATATGCTTTAACATGCAGGTAATCTCAAATGCAGGCAGGTTTCAGTCTCCAGTGTTTTAGTGGTTTCATGGACAGACATTGTTTTTCCTGGACAGACATTGGTTTTTTTGTTTTGTTTTTTTTTAACGGAATTTCCTCTATATTGTCAGAGTCAATAGTTTTTTCTTTCTCTCTTTCTCTAAATTGGCTCAGCCAAGGCTTCTTTAATCCTTATGTATTTAACTTGCCTGGGACCATGTTGCATCGCCTTGATGACTCACTGCATAATAGGATTATGGCAAGTGTCACAATTGTTTATATGGAGATGAAATAGGAAGGGAACACAATATTTTTAGCATCTTTATTCCAGCAAGTGCTGGAATAAAGGTGGGCCAGCACCTTAAGAGGCCTGCCATTTTAGGTCCATTGCATTCATTTGCCCACAGAGTAATTTAAGTGATGTTAGCAATTCTTGGGGTGGGGAATTTTTCTTTTAGATTTTTTATTAGCAGATTGGCTTGTGAAAGAGAAAGCAAATCCTTGCCTGCTGTTTCTTCTTTCTTTTTTTCTTCTGATGTTAAAGAGCTTTGTAACAGAAGGAGAATTAACAAAGACAAGTACTCTTTATCATTAAACCCTAATAGGATGGGCTTAAAAGATTTAACACTTTTGAGACATTGGTGAATATGTGGTCATGGTTGACTATAATGAACAGAACTTTGTAGGGTGAGTTCCATGAATCAAATATATTGGAGGAAATAGGAGTTTGGGGAGAAGAAAACGTTTCATGTTCAGATAAAAAGTAGTCTGTTCTTTCCACTGTAGCACTGTAGTCCCAGGAGTTTTAAAAAATGTTGCAAATAGATTATGCTGTTCTTTGATTGAGTTCATTAGAATTTTAAGGGCCACACCCAGATCCCCACAGGATAATAGCTTCAGGAAAATGTTTTAATGGTGCTATAAATAGCTGCATTAATATCACAATGAAGCTCACATTTTGGTCTTCTGAGCTGTTTCACTTTCCCCATGACTAAAATCTATGCCTGTTGCCCATGATTCCACAATGTATATGGGAACCCTTTGAATCACTACGGCATCACATGAGCAGGGAATTAAGATAGTACAACTGAGCCAAGATGTAATATTCTCAGACTAAAACAAATCATAGAATCATAAAATTGCAGAGTTGGAAGAGACCACGAGGGCCATCCAGTCCAACCCCCTGCCATGCAGGAAATCACGATCAAAGCATCCCCGACAGATGGCCATCCAGCCTCTGTTTAAAGACCTCCAAGGAAGGAGACCCCACCACGCTCCGAAGGAGTGCGTTCCACTGCTGAACAGCTCTTACTGTCAAAAGGTTCCTCCTAATGTTGAGGTGGAATCTCTGTTTCTGGAGCTTGCATCCATTGCTCCGTGTTCCAATCTCTGGAGCAGCAGAAAACAAGCTTGCTCCATCCTCAACGTGACACCCTTCAAATACTTAAACAGGGCTATCACATCGCCTCTTAACCGTCTTTTTTCCAGGCTAAACATACCCAGCTCCCTAAGTCTCTCCTCATAAGGCATGGTTTCCAGACCTTTCACCATTTTAGTCGCCCTCCTCTGGACACGCTCCAATTTGTCAATATCCTTTTTGAATTGTGGTGCCCAGAAATGGACACAGTATTCTAGGTGAGGTCTGACCAAGGCAGAATAGAGTGGCACTATTACTTCCCTTGATCTGGACACTATACTTCTATTGATGCAGCCCAAAATCGCATTGGCCTTTTTAGCTGCCGCATCACACTATTGACTCATGTTCAACTTGTGGTCTACTAGGACTCCTAGATCCCTTTCACACGCAGTCTCATTCAGCCAGGTCTCCCCCATCCTATATCTATGCATTTCATTTTTTCGCCCTAAGTGCAGTACCTTACATTTCTCCGTATTGAATTTCATTTTGTTAGCTTTGGCCCAGCTCTCCAGTTTATCCAGGTCATTTTGAATTTTGATCCTGTCCTCCAGGGTATTAGCTACTCCTCCTAATTTGGTGTCATCTGCAAATTTGGTAAGTATGCCCCTAATTCCCTCATCCAAGTCATTGATAAAGATGTTGAATAGCACTGGGCCCAGGACAGAACCCTGTGGGACCCCACTGGTCACATCTTTCCAAGATGAAGAGGAGCCATTGCTGAGCACCCTTTGGGTTCGGCCAGTCAACCAATTACAAATCTAGGCTAGTAACAATTATAGCCATACCTAGAGTAAGAAAAAGTCTGAAACAGAAGCTCTTGTTTACAAAGTATTTTGAAGCCCACCTAATCCCCCTTTCCTCCTTGTCGTCTGTCTAGTTTGAGGATTTTTAGCAACATTGGCATTGGGAGAATAGTGAAGATGGCTGAAGAAACACAGACTGCAATAAAACTTGAGCTGGGAAGAATGGGATTCTGTTGTAGCTGATCCTCTCACTGAGCATGGCTGCCTCCATCAGGCAAGGTACACAGCAGCTGCCTCCATTATCAATATCATCATTTATTTACATATATAGCACCAGCAGTTTGCATATACAGTAAAGTATACTGTATATGGCACTTTACATGAGTGGTTTACATTTATTAATTTGACAGTTCCCTGCCTTTAGGTTTACAATCTGATAATCCCTTACTGAGCAGATGTGAAGAGCAAAACAAAGATAAAAGATAAGCCTGCCTCACCAGAACCCCCCATTATTTTTTTAAAAAATAATAAGATCTATAAATTTGGCAGGCAAAATGGAAATCATAAGAAAAGTGAAGGCTGGGGAAATAATATCTTTGGGGGCATTTTGGAAGAAACCTTCAGGTGGTCTCTAGAAGATTCAACTTGGTTGTTTCATTTCGCTTGTGCATATTGTTAATTTTGGAGTAAAAGTTTGCTGAAAGATACTGCTTTTCTTTTTTGTGATACAGCAACCTATCCCAATTCTTTCCATGTTATTTCTGCCTCTGGTACCAAATTGTTGGATAAAAAAATAAAGCCCAGGATCACATTTGCTTCTTTAACTGAGGTATGCATGTACACAATTTTTAAAAAGTGTAAAATACAAACTTAATCTCAGGTCCTGGCTACAATCCAGAGAACTATGTGAATAACTCCAGTGGGCAAACCCGTCCCGCTCCATTTAGGAATGGCAATCTCCTTGAAATTCAGGGGTATTTTAAAATGTTTCTTGGAGTAGTTGGAGTAGTTCTTTTCAAAATG
Source organism: Gambelia wislizenii (assembly GCA_030847615.1). Taxonomy (NCBI): domain Eukaryota; kingdom Metazoa; phylum Chordata; class Lepidosauria; order Squamata; family Crotaphytidae; genus Gambelia; species Gambelia wislizenii. The sequence goes on from JAUMIR010000003.1 coordinate 120,740,237, forward strand.
GCCCAAAGCCTTTTGGTGCTATCTGGTTTCTTCTTGCCCCAACTTTACAGGAAATCCTGACACTTTGCTAGTGCTCTGAAAATTATCCACAGAGTGGCTGTTAGTCAGGTGAGCTCATCTTAAAATTTAGTTCTTCTCTTCATAGGACAACATTAAAATAACAGGGCTAACTTTATGAAAAAAAGTGATTGCTTAACAGTTACTAGTTTCCCCTGTTATGAGGCAAAATTAAGTGCCATTTCATGGAAAGAGATTGCTTAACACTTATATATTTCTTTTAATTTAGAGGAAATCCTTACACAAGTTAGCAAGCTAATGGTACACTATGAACTTTATGGAAATTAGTATATACTAGTTTACACACACAGAGAAACCACACACATACACTGTACAAGTGTCATGATATGAGAAAACTCTCCAGCTTTTTTATTCCATAAATGTAAATGCCCTGAAGAAACAGGTCCCATCTGATCTTGACAGCTAGGCAGGGTGAGGCCTGCTTAGCACTTAGATAAGGAACCACCAAGGAATACCAGGTGCTGTGTGCTGTATTTCAGAGGAAAACAATGGCAAACCACCTCTGAGGGGTTGTCTAAACTGCAAAAAATACTCCTCACAGAATGGAAAGAGAAGACCAATCTGCCCCAGTGGCAATCCGTGTTGTTTCACAGTATTGTGAAGGACGGGGGCAAAACCAACAAAAACTCCGTAGGAAAAGCCTTTGCGTCTTTCCCCGAAGTTTTTAAACAACTGCAAGGAGGATGTGCATTCCTGCTCATTGGGACAAGCGATTCAATATGAATCACTTTCCCATATGAGAGGAAGTACAAACTTGATTGACCAGATAAGCACAGGGGAGGGGAGCTTGTAACAGGGCAGATGCCTGCTGCCACCATGTTGGATTTTCACCTTAGCGAGCAGTCACTAAGGTGATAAAACGGGGTTTTGTTTTATCTCTTTTTTTGTAAGTGAACTATCACTTATGCACACTGTGGAAATACTGTAGTTTTTAAAAAAAAGTTTGGCGGCAGCAGATTTAAAAACGTGAGTAATTCCTTTGTGGCTGCCATCTTGAGTAGAGGGCGTGCAAAGTTTATGGGGGCTGTAAAACCATTAAGACAAGTTGGTGATTATTTGCCTAAGAAAACCCTGTGAAATCAATGAAGTCATCATGAGTTGACAGGTGACTTGAAAACACATGTACACATACACATGCACAGCAAATACCTGATCTATCTACTTTATATATTGTGGCATGATGAAATTTGATTTGATATGATTGGTTAATGTAGCTGAAGCCTTCATACTGAAAATTATAGATAAAATATGAGGGGAAAGCAAGGGAAGACTGTCAACAGATAATGCATGAATAATTTCTGTAAGTGTTGATGGCCAGCACTTAGAGAAATGTTCTAAATTTGATTCAAAACCTCTGTGAACTGATTTCCCCCCTCAAAAATTGTCTCAGCTGTATACTCATGCCTTCATAACACTTTTATAAGAGTGGTATACCAGTATATCATACTTACTTTGCCTTCTATCTCTACAGATATACAGTACTACTATGCAGTGCATATTTGTACCTAATGATCAAGATCATGGCATTTGGGCTTTTTAATTAAATTCCTTTGATGGGTTTGTTTTGGGCCTTGTAATCCCAAATAACCAAGTAGGAAAATACAGTGTTTAAATGTCAGTTCAAGCCCTATCTCAGTCATGACTTAAGAAAACCCTATCTATCATAGGTTCAACATAAGTCCAAGTCAGGTTAAAGGCCCATAACAACAACAACAGTCACTGTACCTGCAAACCAATTCCATTATGCCAAACTTGGTGTTTTTAAGCTATTTCTCATTCTCAGAATGTGCTTAAAGTGATGAATATTAATAATCACCGTGAATATTTATGATGAAAAAAATTCAATTAGTATGTTACAATTACTTGCATCGACTTTTAATTGTAGAAGGTAGGAAGTGTGCTGATTGTGTTGGATAGAATAGTTAAATTTATTCTTAGTTGTTAAACCTTTTTCATAATAATTTATTCAATTTCTGCTTTCAGTTTTAAGTTTTGACTCAGTGTTTGGATTGTAAATGCCCTAGCAATGCTCCAAATTCTTGATACTTTAATGTTTCAGTAAATAGTCAAGAAATTGGTACTGCTATTCTATCATTAACAGCCTTAATACCCTAATGGCCCCAGAACCTGTCTGATCTTAGAAGCTAAGCAGGGTCAGCTCTGGTTAGTACTTGGATGGAAGATCACCAATGAATACCAGGTGCTATAGGCTATATTTCAGAGGAAGGAACTGGCAAAATCACCTCTGAGTATTCTTTGCCTAAGAAAACCCTATGAAATTTATGGTGTCGCCATAAGTCGACAGGTGATTTGAAGGTGTGCCTGCACATGTGTACGTGTACACACACACACAGAGAGAGAGAGAGAGAGAGAGAGAGAGACTAACATAGCAAATAAGAGGGCCTCTTATGTCTCCTTAATACTTGTCTCCTTAATACTTGCACACCATTTTCAGGGAGTTGTTTAGATCCAACAGACCCTTTAAAATGCCGGATGGAAATAAAGTTAATAACTGGTTTCACAATTACTCTGGTTTAACACTTTAAAATATATTATTAATTTTTTTTTGTATTATATTTGCAAAACATGGTAAAGCACAGATTATTTGGGTACATTGAGGGGGCAATTAGCTAACACACATTGGAAACTGTTTAATGCAGTGTAGATGTGTAAATAGCTATTGCTTGAAACAATTTGTAAGCCGCTCTGATAGCCTTGTGGCTGAAGAGCGGGGTATAAATAACTAAATTATATATATATATATACATATATATATATATATACACACACACACACACACACACACATAGTAAATAATGGACATGATCCAATATACCCTGGTAATTTAATAGGATTTAGGGTTGTTTTTATTTTGCTTTCAAAAAAGATTACAAATAAGAAATCAGTGTTAATGTTTGCACTATGAGATTGTTAACTCGTGTAGTGAAAGGAAGCAAGTGTGGAACAGAATTAACTCCCTAGGATAAAAATGTACTACCAGTGTCCTGTAGTGCTTTGTAACGAAGTTTTGCAGTCTTTGTATATAAAAATGTATTGGTTTCCCACTGAAAAACAGATGGTGGGAACTGCTTTAATGCTCTAACTGTGGTATAATCATACAAGCAAACTGGAATTTATGACACAGGCAAAATCACACACACACACACACACACACACACACTGTTATCACTGCTTGGTCATGAAAATCCCCTGGGTGACCTTGGGTGAGTCACACACTCTCAGCCTCAGAGGATGGCAAGGGCAAACCTGCCCTTGAACACATTCTGCCAAGAAAGCCCCATGATAGGTTTGCCTTAGGGTTGCCATAAATCAGAAATGTCTTGTAGGCATACAACAACAAGTCACACATTGCTGGGGATAGAATGGCCTCCAGTTAGCTTTGGTAGTTTCTCTTCCCTGTTCATTTCATTTGGGATCAATCATACCCCTAAATGTTTTGTGAGTGAAACTTTTTTTAAAAATGAACAATTGGGGTATGAAATGCCACAGAACAATTGACCTCATAATTGTTGAGGGGTGCATGGTACCGGTATATTAATAGTTTCACAAGTATATCAACTCCATGGACTGATTTGGACTAAGGCAATGTGATACAGCTAATAATATATTTTTAAAAACCACCTGAAGTGTAGGGCTTAGTTTACCCTGTTTATATTTTGGGTGAGTTTAACCAAAGAAGAAGGAGCACAGTTTCAGGGATCCATGATATACCTTCAGGTGTTCAAGTAAGAAATGGAAATAAATAATGGTTCAAAAGTGTTTTTGAGCTTGTTTAGGTTAATACTTACAGCCTAATCCTCTGTGATTCCATTTGAAATTAAGTCCCTATAAGATCAATAGGGCTTATTCCCAAGTAAGTGCACAACTGAGCAGGCCAAATCTATGCACGGCTCTTCAGAAATAAATTCCAGAAACCTCTGTATAAATATGTGTAGCATTGCAGCCATATGTATTTATTTTAAAAGTGCTTTTCTGACATGCTGTAAGCAATTCATGTTTTTTTTATCACCAGTTCTTGTTAACAGCAAAAGGATGAGGCACCACTGAGTGAAATCATATTTGTAACCAAGAGACTCCAAAAATAATACCAGAGCTGAGATTCAGACGAAGTGGAGGGTCTGCTAGTGGGTGTGCCTTACATTGTTCTCCTCACTGGAAAATATATGTTGATCAAGTGGCCACATTTTTTCAACTGTTTAGATTTTTCTGCACATCTGATTTGCACTATATGGACTTGGTTCCATTTCTGGGTGTGGATGTTTATTTGCATTCTTCATATTTTCTGCTTGCCTTATGCCTAATCCTCTTTGAACAGATGGAAGAAAGCATTCTGCATACATAGAATACCATTTTGCACAAAATGGTACACCACCTACTATCCACAGAGATAGATGGTACACCATAAACCTAGTGACCCTACTCTACAGCAAACTAGAATTGTCTAGTTCACAGTTCATCCTCTTAGCCATGACACTATATTAACATTACATGGTTTTATTATTCAGGATTGTTTTGACTGGTTTTAAATTATCTGTTTTTAAATTGAGAAACTATTTAATATATTTTTAGCCTTTTAAAAACTTCGTAATTATTTATGGTTTTAATTGATTTTATTGTAAGTTGCCCTGAGAGCAGCAGATAAAAGGTAGGGTATAAATATATTAATTAATTAATTAATTAATTGTTCTGTAATAATAATTATCTGTCACCATCAATATGCAAACAGAGTATTTGAGGCCCAATTAAGAAAACTAATCGTAGAGTATCAGAACTTGTGTTTCTTTTAACAGCCTCCTTATGAAAGGCCATCCTCATACATTGAAAATGGCTGACCTGGAGAAAGTTAGAAGACAAATAGGATTCTTTATAACGATGATACTAGAGAATCAGATAGAGAAAAAATATTGGAGGGTGGTGCTTTATTTAATAACGGCGGCAAGATTAAAGATAGCTGCGGTCTGGAAAACAAAAGATGTGCCAAATATAGATGAATGGTTAGATAAGTTGACAGAGATGGAGGACAATGACAAACTGTCATGGATAATAAACAATGGCAAGACAGAGGAAGTAAGAGCGGAATGGAAACACGTTACCGATTATTTGCATAAAAGAGCGAGAATCTAATCTATCTGAGAGGAATGGGGTAAAGGCGAGGGTTCCAGAAAGTTACAAAAGTAAAAGAGTAAGACTAGAAAATATGGCAAATTACACAAAATGAGGAAATAAGCTATAAGGTGCATAAGTGAGATTGGAAATGCAATTATGGACCAAAGACAAAGAAAGAAGTTAAGATGAATAAATCCTTTGGGCCCGTAATCGTGGGAAGTCAAGAGGGAGGGAGGGCAAATAGGGAAGCACTTAGAAGAAAGAAGAGAAGACATAGGAAGGAAAATTCTTGACGGAATGTATTATAAGTATCATAATGAAGAATGTAAGAAACATGGCTGTGGAAATATAAAGATGTTAAGATTATGATAGGCGTAAGATTATGTACTAAGTAGTATGTACTAAGTATCATGTATAATGTATGAAGATGTATGAAGCTTCTTGATAAATAAAAAATATAAGTTAAAAAAAAAAGAAGACAAATAGGATTCTTAAAAGTGGTCATACACTAGCTGGGTGTTCTGAAAATAGATTCTATTGCTTAGTAGTCTACAAAAAACAGCCTGTTGAACTTTTTTTAATGAATAAAGTTTTCACTGTTCCCAGTAAAGCTCTGCCACTTTTGTATCTTTAATGCTCTGTAGCTGTGTTCACAGAAATTAAGCATGTCAGCACATTATTGGCTCAATTCAGGATAGTTTGAATGCTTATAAATCCTATGGTGGCATTAATTTGGGTTTAGTTTGAGCCAAGTAATAGATGATGCTGTAGTTTAAGCACATCAGATTCTCTGCACATTGGTTTAACATGGAATTATCATTCCAAACTATACTAGTTTGTTAATTCTTGTGTGAATGGTTCTCTTTTGCTTGTTTGCTTTGGTAGCTATAAAGGACTGTATGATCAGTCTTACTTTTTTAATATTGGGGTATAGATACTCCCATATGCAGCTTAAATGGAGCTTCAACTTGCCAACATGTATTTTTAGGGTAAGGAGGAGAGTAATATTCAGAAGAGGAAGGAAGTCAACATTTTATTTATTTATTTATTTATTTATTGTATTTATACCTTACTCTTCAGTCACAAAGGCTATCAGAGCGGCTTACAAATGGTCAATTTAACAGTTCCTTGCCCTCAGGCTTACAATCTAAATAAGATCCACTGATTCATTATCCATTGATTCAATTATCCACAGGACACGAAACAGCACACCCACTACAGAGTCTTCCTAGAAAATGTGTCCTCTCTAGCCATCCTCCAGGTCCTCCAAGACAACTCCATGGCACCTCAAACCAGAAGTCCCATCATCCCCACTGATAAAGCAATATTGTTGGATGCATGCCCATGTGAGATAGGTTAGGCTGAGAGAAAGTGATTCATCTAAGGGATCCCAGGGAACTTCATGCCAGAGGGCAAATTTGAACCACACAGAGTGCTATAATTCCACCCCACTACATAATATTGCCTTTTAGGCAACTTGACTTTAGTGGATGACTTGTGCCATGTAAAGTTGCCCTTACCACACTAGTATGCTCAACAATATTTTCAGTCCCAGCTATATGCCTTTCACAGATTTTTAAAAAACATTGCTATAGAACTGTTTAGAAATGCAGTAGGCAGCTAATTCTATCTATTGTGGACCTGCATGGGAAGGCTGTGTTATTTTCCCCCATAGTGCAAGAATCATCGAATCATCGAATCATAGAATTGGAAGAGACCACAAGGGCCATCCAGTCCAACCCCCTGCCATGCAGGAATACACAATCAAATCATTCCCGACAAATGGCCATCAGCCTCTGTTTAAAAACCTCCAAAGAAGGAGATGCCATCACATTACAAGGCAGTGTATTCCACTTCCGAATAGCTCTTACTGTCAGGAAGTTCCTCCTAATGTTTAGGTGGAATCTCTTTTCCTGTAATTTGAACCCATTGCTCCATGTCCTAGTCTCTGGAGCAGCAGAAAACAAGCTTGCTCCATCCTCAGTATGACATCCCTTCAAATATTTAAACATGGCTATCATGTCCCTTCTCAACCTTCTTTTCTCCAGACTAAACATACCCAGCTCCCTAAGCCTCTCCTCATAGGGCATGGCTTCCAGACCACCCACCATCCTGGTCGCCCTCCTCTGGACACATTCCAGCTTCTCAATATCCTTCTGGAATTGTGGTTCCCAGAACTGGACACAGTATTCCAGGTGAGGTCTTGCCAAAGCAGAATACCGTGGCACTATTACTTCCTTTGATCTAGACACTGCACTCCTATTAATGCAGCCTAGAATCGCATTGGCTTTTTTAGCTGCTGCATCACACTGCTGACTCATGTTCAGCTTGTGGTCCACTGGGGCCGACTTGGGTTGCCATTTAAGAACAGAGCAGGAGAAATATGTAATCTACTAGAAAGTGTATTGTATGCCCCAAACTCCACAATGAAACTAAATAAGACCTCTAGCAGAGCTGTCTGTTTTTTATTGTTTTATTCTGAGAAGTGCCATGTACTTTGATAGCACTATATAAATAAATTTTGCTGTTGTTTATGATGAAAGGATTCTGCACTAGAAGAAAGTCAGATTCCTGTGCAGCGCCTGTTCATAAGGCCTACACAGGAGAAATTGCAAGCAGACTGTGTCCAAAATCAGTGTATGCATATACAGTTGTCCCTTCATATTCACTAGATATCTGTGCACTGTTTTCTCCTCAGTCCTGCTCTGCATTCTTGATAAAGCTGGTGCTTAACTGCAGCCCATGTTGAGGAAATTATTTCTCAATACTAGATCAATGAAAGGGAAGCTATTTGTCATCAGTAACTTTATCCAGTAAGAACACACTGACCTTGCTTTCATCACTGAGACTGCCTAGGTGAAGAGGTGGGAATAAACATCTCTCTTATAGTCCACCATACTATCATAATGTCAGAGGTAAGGGGAGTAGCCTTGTTCTATATGGTCTTCATTTTCTTTGTTAGGTATCCTGTCCAACAAATTCTAAATGTTTTTACCTGGTGTTGGGAACCTGAGATAGGACTGAAATTCTGTGGCTATACTATACCCCCCCCCCCACTGCTGTACAGTCTTGAGTTGATAAAGGTAGTTTTGGGGTTGGATTTGAGGACCCCAGTGTTGATCAGACCCAACACATCTGTTTGACTACCTTCTGGAGCTGCTTCTGCTCAGGACTTGGGAAGTAATAAGTGGACGGGGTAGGTGGCAGTGGAGTCATAGTAACGGATAAATCACTATTACATCTGGTTTGACTTTTAGGCTACTTGTAACATCAGTAGATTGAAGGACCTAATTCACTAGCCCATCTCAGGAGGCTGATCAGTCTATCCCAATTGTAGTTTTTTGGGGGGATCTATCCTTCAATCTTGGAGGGTAGTTAAGTACCCTCTACCAAATTACACAGTCATATCTGATCCTTGTTACTCAAAGGAATTCAGAGTAGTAAAAATATTTTGTCCCTTTATTATGTGGAGTATGTTGCATACATCAGGTGGTAACATTCCCAAGTAAACCTATTTCACTTCCAGGCTGTAAACACAATAAAATGTGGAAAACTCAAAGTTTTGTTCTGGGAATGTCTTAACTGTGACAGATTAGGTACTGGCAGTATAATTTGTCATTGTGTTAATGCCATACATGGATGTGTTGAGTACTTCAGTTAGTGGTCATAGGTAGTTAAATAATTATTTGGCATATGGAATTTTCTTCCATGGATTTTAAAGGCAAATTTCTTAACATTCACAATGGCTATTATTCTAGATTTTGTTTTGTTTTGTTGTGACTTCTTCTTTCATATCTAAGTTTCTCATGGGTGGGGAGTGGGTGGGGAAAAAAAGTATATTGTTATGGCAGAGGGAAGCCCCACATTCATTCCCAGGGTAGGAAAAGCCATGGCAGATCAGACTAAATGTCTTCCAGTCCTGGATTCTGTCCCTACAATAACAAAACAGATGCTTATGGGAAACAGGCATGTGTGCAGTAGCAGCCTCTAGAGCCGTGCTTCTTAAGCTATCTAATGTACAGGATGGGCAGGATTTTTTTTCAAGTGTGCCAAGATGGCACCATATTTGTACCCATTGACTATAATGTTTCTTTTTTCTTGGAAATTCTCCGGGGACTGGTGCCCAGTGGCCTGGGGACCAGCACTGGTCCAGGGACCACCATTTTGAGTAGCACTGCTCTAGATGATGCTTCTCCAGCAACTGATACTGAAACATATTGCCTTTGATTGTTGAGGTAATATATAGCCATTGTGATTAGTCATCATTGGTGGCCTGGTCTTTTGAGAATTTGTCTCTTCCTTTTGTAAATCCATCTCAGTTGGTGGTCTTCACTGCATTTTAATGGTAGCAGATTCTATATATCACTTCATAGCAATCACTCTGGAAGTCAAAATAGAATTGCTTTCAGTTTAGTTGTGGGGTGTATGCATTGTATTCCAACATCAAATATATCAGGTGGGTACCTTTTTAGTTGTAGCTTGTTGTACTTCATTCTCACACATGTATGTACCCATACACTTTTCAGATTCATTTGCTAGAACTGAAGAGGAAGACTGTTGCTTAGGCAACTCTTGCCACAATTAACCTGCACATTTGCCCCTACCAGTTATTATGACTGTTCTACTAGCATGTGCAATTTTTTCTGTGTGCTAAAGCTTAAACTCCCATGATCCAAAAATGGACTAGTTTGTTAAACTTTAGTTTTGTGTCTGTATGCATTAATATGAAGGGGTTGGGGCAGAGAAGAGCATTGCTACGTTCTAATAAATGTAGATGTAACTATTAAAAAGTTTAAAGTTTGGTAAAAACACCGAGCCGTATCAGGCAGATCTCAAAGGAGGTAGCTGTATTAGTCTGTTACAGCAAAAAATAAACAAATTGTGTAACCTTTTTTATCAGACCTTATGTTCCATTTGAGCCTTCCCTCCTTAATCTCAGTTTTTAATGTCACAGTGGCCTTGTTTTGGGGGATTTTTTTGCTCTCAGTGCTTGTTTGAAAACCCTGTGATTTCTCTCTGGAATAGTGACAGCTTATGCCCTTTCATTCTTCAGTGCTTTCTTACCCACACAGGTAGTTCTCATTTAAATATTTATGTGGGTGCTTAAACTAAGGAAATAAGTACAAATGGCAAAGAGGACATTTAGCAAAGTTCCATGGAAGGAACTGGGCAGTGGATGCTTCTCATTGCCAGCTTCCAGTCTCCATGTGATGGTTCCATATTAAAAGAACTTTCTGGCAAGTTTTTTTAAAGTTTACTTTTAAACATCTGTTGTGCATATTATTGTAGTATCCTCTAGGACAATTACCACAATAAGGAATCCCATTCTCCCAGCAATATCTTCCTGGCAGGACTGCAGCCAATGTTGTGTGCTCCAGTTTCATCCCTTCTGTGTGTCCTAGAAGGATACTACTGTACTGTCATGTCTGTCTGTGGAAGTGAAGATGGCTACAGTATTTAGGACTGCCTATTTTCCAGATGCCATATGTGAACTGTTGTACTGTACAAACATATCTGGATGTGGTGGGTCTCACTTGAGTTACCCATTTGATTCCTTCAGACTAAACAATTGTACTATGTTTAACATGGGAGTACTTCTAAAGATGGTTCAGAAGCTCCAGCTAGTGAAAATTTGGTTGGCTGGATGCTAGTGGGGTTTGGCATTCAGATCATGTACACCTATTTTCTGCCAACTGCATCAATGGCCTGTTTGTTTCTGACCTCTGTTCAAACTGCCGCTTTTTGTCCTTACTGCCCTGAACAGTTTGGGAGTAAATTACTTACAGATTGCATCCACTTGTACAAACCTGCTCCAGCATAACAATCTTTTTAGTGGTGTGTTTTTGGTGATGGCTCTCTATTTCTGGCATCTTCTTCCCCAAGGTATATAGCTAGTCCTGCATCCATTTTTTTGACAAGCTCTTAAGTTTTTTTTGTTTTTAAAGGTTCTTTCTTTGGTTTCATTTTATTTCTTTTTAATGCTGAAATTTTACTTTTTCTTTCTTTGGCTGCCTTTTGTCTCCCCCCCCTCAAAAAATATTTTCAGTGTTAAATGTTAACAATGAAAACATACCTTTGATTTCATTCTGTTTTGTTTTAATATTCTTTACTTTTTGATATTTCTAAGTCACTTTAAAAAATCTTTAAAATTGGAATAGAAATTTGGCGAGTAAGTAAACAAGTTAAAATCTGTTACAACCTATGTGATTCAAGAAAATCCCACATATTTAAGTGCCCAGTGAAATAATGTTTGTTGGTGTTCTAGTGAGCTAGATATCATCTTTAAGGGAGTTTATCCAGGTGTGAAGCGCAGTTACCAGAAGATCAGTATCTGTATGAAAACTGTTGTTCTGTGCCTTCAAGATTATTCTGACTTATGGTGACTGTATTCTGGGGTTTTCTTGGCAAATTTTTTTCTGAGGCAATTTGCCATTGCTGTCCTCATAGACTGAGTGAGTGTAATGTGCTTTTATGGCTGTGCAGGGATTTGAACCCTGGTCTCTCAGATTCCTAGTCCAACATGGAAACCACTACACCACACTGGTTTTCTTTTGTTTGAAGATACCATCTTTTTTCTGTATCTATTTTTGCTTTTGTCTTCGGGGCCAAAAACCGAATACCATTGTGCAGTGATTTTCTTCCTTTGCCAAGCCTCCCAAGTGACCTTTGTTTAACCAAGATTGGCTCCATATTGTTCTGTTATGACAAAAGTCTTGTGGCCAGTCAGGTAGACTCCATATACACCTCAGGAATAATTGCAATGCCAAAGACTTAATTGTCTTTTTCTTAAGACAGCCCTCCCCTACCTCCCACGGTCATGGCCCCCACATCCTGAAGTGTGCCCCCAAGCCAGGATCTTTGGCAAGCTCCCTACCTACTGCTAAGGTTAAGGGTAGCAAGATTCTCTATAGGATTGAGGATAAAAATTAAAATAAGTCAGTTTAAATGATGATACCAAAATAATATTTATATTTATTTTTTAAAAAAACTAAATGGATTTACATAATAAAAATTTACAATAATATCACGCTGGGCCCCCTCCTAATCCTGGGTGCCCAGGCCCCCAAGCCAGACCTCGTGTGGGGGCCATGTCCACGGTCATGTATTAGGGATGCTTCTGCATATTTGGGCAGATAGCAGCATTGTCATAGTAGACAAGAGAATATACAAGGTGGGCAGTCACATTTTCTGCAGATTAGATTACTGTAACTGGTTGTTTCTAACACTGACATTTTCATTATAGTGGTAACAACAATAAGTGCTCATAAGAGACAGTGTAAAAATCTAGGGCTTCCTCTTTGCTATGATTCCATCTTAACACATCTTTCTCCTTCTCCTGCATGACCTTTGGTATTACAGTACTGTGGTGGAGCCTGAGGTAAGAGTTATAGTAATCTATTTTCTGGTTTCCTCATTGGAGCTGAAGTTGGCTTACAAGTGTCCCTAATAAAGAGTTTAAGAAATGTCACCCTGTGGCATCACTAAGGCTGGTGCCACCCCTCTCCCCGGCAGTGCTACCTGGTGTGGTTTGGCCTCTCCACCCCACTAGTGCCTCCATTGGTCTCACCTGCTCAGTCTGTATTGATAAACTATCACATGACAACTGAAGGTATCTACTGCACAAGGGACAGACAGGCAGTAGAGCAATTACTGTACATAGTGTTTTTAGAGATTTAGCTAAATTCACTAATACTATCACAGAATAAAATCATACAACATGTTAAATTTAGGAAGTACAGTCCCCTGCCCAAGTCCCAGAAAATGTCTAGCTCAGATTATAGCAAAGAAAAACCATCTCCTTTATGTTCTCAGTTCCCCCTCCAGCCCAAAGTCGGTGCCCAGTTGAATGCAGATGTGCTGTGCTGCATTCAATTACGGCTGATTTGTACAGGCATGCACAGCACTGTATCTAATTACTTGATGAGTGGTAGTTGAGTATGTTGCCTGTGTTTGGTGTGGAAAGTGTCTAAATATCATGACAATGCAGACATTTTGAAACTGATGTTCATGCAAGCATGACTCAGAAGCCAATTTATCAGAGTCTTGGCAGACTTAAACTTCTGTAACTGCTTCCACGTTGCTCCTACATCCAGTGTGAATCTCTCTCTGGCTTTTCTTCGCAAATGAAGATTCAGGAAGGACTCATCCCGCCCTTTCTGCAAGCGTGCTGATGACTAAAAAGGCCAATCTGAGATAAACAAGTCCGGTTGCAAAAAGCACAGCAGAAGGTCTCCTTGGGCGATGTTTTTGGGTTGTGATTCTTTCTGCGTTGTCGTTTCTCTTCAAGACTTGTTAGGCATGAGTTCTCAAATAAGGCTGCAGCATTGTGGATAGTGCGTCTCCATGCCTCCCGATGTGAGGCCAGGGCGGACCACTGTTGGTGATCAATTTGGCCGAGCCTGAGATGTTGTTTCAGGGAGTCTTTGTATCGCTTTTTTGGAGCGCCCCTCTTACGCTGACCCATGGCGAGTTCACCGTAGAGTAGTATTTTTGGGAGGTGATGGTCCTCCATCCTAGAAACATGCCCTGCCCAGCGCAGCTGTGTTCTCAATATCATGGCCTCAATGCTGGTGATCCCTGCTTGCTCAAGGACAGCAACATTCATCACATAGTCAGTCCAGTGTATATTTAGGATTGTGCGTAGACAGCGCTGATGAAAGCGCTCGAGGAGTAGGTGGTGGCGATAGGTGACCCATGTTTCAGATCCATAAAGGAGGGTAGACAGTACGATGGCTCTATACACACTGATTTTTGTGCTTTGCCTGAGGTGTTTATTGCTCCAGACTCTTTTGTGAAGTCTTCCAAATGCACTATATGCCTTTGCTAATCTGTGATCGATCTCTTTGTCAATCTTGGCATCTGTGAATACCTTGTCCTTAATTACATTAGTAACATCGTCCTTCTCCTTATCTCCCTCTTCTTACATCCTAACACATCTTGTTTTTAACTTTGCTTGTCCAGATCTATAGACTTCCAGTGTTGTGGGGTATTTCCTGGACCCTGCTTTTTATCTGATTTTATTTCACTTTTATTCTACCTTGGGTTTTCTGATTTCTGAGTATTTGAGTGAAACACAGTTGATGCTGCCCACACAAACACTGCTTTCAACGTGGGGCAATTCTATACCCTGCAATGTGACTGCAGAGTTCTTTCTTCAGGAGAATATTAATGGTTCCCCCTTGTGTGCACCATCTGATTCTTTATGCAGAATTGGGCTTGAATTCTCTTGAAACTGAAGCTTGGCTGTTGACTTCTAGATCGTAGTTTTAGGCCCGATAGATCTGGCCTTTTATGCTTTCTTCTATCTGACATTTACTACACTAGATGGGCAACATTTTATGAAAGTAAAGTAGTATCTATGGGTATAAATCTTGATTCTCTCCTTTTGTTATTTGAAAAGGAAGGTCTTAAAACTATTAGGCACTGTCTCGTCGAGAGAGAGCATCAGCTGTCTTATCCAACACCCCCTAGAGTTTGTTCTCCAGCAATGCTTGGTATCCCACCCGTACAGGGTAGGATCCCAGATTATTTTCAAACTCTCTCATTGCTGGTGGCAAGGAAGGCTTTTTTCCTTGCAAGGTTGAATGTATATCCCTCTAATGTGACCAAGGGTAGATATTTGCAGACCCCTTTTTTGAATCATTTATGTCATTGTGCTCAAGCCCCTGATGTTCTCTATCATATTGTATTGACTTGCCCATTGTATATACTTCCAAGGGAAAAGGTGATAAGGAGGTTATTGGAAAGAAATGTCTGTACAGATAGATTATCAGTGGAATTCTTATTGGAAGATCGTAATCTGCATATTACCAGACTAACGGCTAACTTTTTGGTTGAGGCAGCAAACATATGGCTTAACCTGCCTAAAAATGATCTTTGAAGTCCTATTGTTCTATTGTTATATATATATATGTTGTATTATGCCTAATAAAGGGTGTGGATGTGTGTGTGTGTGTGTGTGTTTTACCCTGCAATGCAGGGGAATTCTCATTAGGGTTAAAACAATATACTTACTGATTGCCTATCCCCAGCAGTAGGTCCTTTTTCTTGCTTCAGGAAGTCCTTCAAAAGCTTTTGGAGTTGCGTTTTCCTCTATTTGGGAGCCTGCTTTATGTAAAGGAGTTACTGTATATACTCATATATAAGTCTAGAAATTTTAGTCAAAATCGACCGAAAAAACCTGGATTGACTTATTCATGGGTCAACCTTAACTCTTTTTTTAAAAAAGAAACCACCACCCTTCTCTGAGTAGAGTGGCAAAAGGCGAGAGGTTAGTCCATCCCAGCAGAGCCTCAAAGAAGCACCGACCGCCTCTACTTTCTCTGCCGCAGTGCTGCTTCTGGCTTTTTGAATGCCTGGGCAGGAAAATGGTGGTGGCAGCAGCTCTTTGGCAAGTCTCCTCAAAGGAGTGCTGAGAGAGTAGAGCAGTGTCGATTGTTCTTTTAGGTACTCCTGGAAAGATTAAGCTCTCACTTTTTGCTACTCTACTGAGAGAAGGGAACGGTTCCTTTTTTGAGAACAGTTAATACTGTACCTTAACACTCTCTCTCTTTCCCTCCCTCCCTCCCTCCCTCTCTCTCTCTCTCTCTCTCTCTCTCTCTATATATATATATATATATATATGAAGGAACCATTCCTCTCTCTAAGTAGTGTAGTAGAAGGCACTTCTGAATCCCTTGGCAGGAAAATTGAAGCGGCCAGGGATGGCTATCCATCTGAGGCAGCGCTGGCACTTCCCCTTCCCTTGGAATGACCCTCAACTTATCCACAGGTCATATCAAAATCCATAATTTTGGCCCCCAAACCTGTCCTCGATTTATACACAAATATAACAAGTATATGCAAGTATTAGAAGCCCCACTGTGAACACAGAGCTCTCAGTACTTACTCATAAGAACCAACATAAAGGGAACAAAGGGATGCTGAGGCTCCTTCCAGTTACTGAAAGCTCTTCATGCCAGCGCCAGAATATTCATCATGCACTAATCCCATGTTTCTAAACTCCCCCTCCCCCAGTATATCTAGAAACTTACTTTTATCCTATACTTGTATCCTCTTTTCTTCTGGAGAGAGTGAATGCAATTTGCATCTTAATCCTCAGTGTGTTTACTTCAAAGTGTGTTCTTTTGACCTTGGTAGAACTAACTTACTTTTGAGACAAGCATATTTAAGAATTTCAGTCCAAGGTTGCTTCTGTGAGTTCTCTCATTCTGGTGGGTCAGCCACTGGTACTTCTGTGATCATCTTTTCCCCCTCAGACTTTATAATGCTGAAAGACATTTATAAAATAACTCAATCTCCTTATATGCCTTGAGCCCATTTCAGTCAGGGATATTGTAGTATGTGCGATCACATCATGTAGTTCATATTGTAGTATGTGAGATCACATCATATAGTTCAAATAGGGGTTTGGTTATGAGTGTCTATAGGTTTGTATACTGAAGAAGTCATTCCTACTTAGGGCACATTACTGACCAGAATACAGTGGAAGATGCAGATTAGCTGGTCATTTGCTATAGTTTGCCACTCTTCACATGTCCTGTCAACCCACAATTTCTCTGCTCCTCATCTAGACCCAATTCCCCACAATTACCTAGCAATTTCCAAGTAGTAGGGGTGTTTACTAAAATATTGTTCTTGACAATAAATATGTTCACTAGAAATATAAAAGCAGGCACATTATTTAGAAGAAATTCAGATTTTTTTGTGAACATAATTGTCTCTTCCTTCAAAACCTTTTTATTGTTTAGCACAGGTCTAGCCCGCAAGCCATTGGCTGCCATCCGTAGCAAGAAAAGAAACAGTTTTAGCCAGTGGGTACAAATGTGGTGCCAGTACTAGGAACATGAGGGTGGGGACTCTGCTAGTCCCTCAGCTACCTTAAGAAGTTCTGGTTTAGCAGATTGTAAATAATAGGTAATGTAAGCATTGCCTTTGGAGAAATTTCATTGGTATGGTAAACTAATCAAAGGTGTTTAGTAAAATTGAACACTTTATAAAAGTTGTGGGTTTTTTTTAGCTTATTGCTTATTTTTAAACTTTTTAAAAAAGTATTGTTGCAGAAAACACATATACTCTAGCCTGTATCTCCAAGTCATGGTTACATATAATTAACTAGAAGCATAAGTCACTGTGGATTCTTATTCCCTCCCCCTCGCAAATTAATATAACTCTGTATGTGATCATCATGGCAAACCTGTTTTAGCGTATGTCCTTCACAGGTGCATGTTACTCTCCTTGTAAAGTTACTAACAATATAAGACCTACATTTGTGTGACTATTATACCAGTTTGAAGACTGCAGTTAATTTAGGCTGTTCACTTTTGGCATATTCAGGGGCTCCCCTTAATCTCCCTGCAGTTGTAGCAGTTAAAGTGAAAGGTCCCCAAGATACAACCAATTCACTCCTTTCTGCAGCCTCAGAAACAGAAATATGTGAATACTGGAGTTCAGGAAGGAGGAACAAGGGAAATAAATAGTTGCAGGTAGCATCAGTAGAACAGACACATGTCTGTTGTTATACCCTGTCAAACTTGTTGTGCTACTGTGTATCCTGGATTTTCTTGGATAAAAGTTTTTATTTATACTTGCACAATTTGTGTCTCTCCTGATCCTGCCTTCCTATATTATGAATTAACTCTGATGTTTTGTTTTAGGCTAGCTGAACCCTACAGGCTTAAGAGGATTGGGTTAGGATAGGGTGGTGATGTGTGGGGCTTTCACAAATACTGACTCACACAGAACAACTGGCATTGTTAACCTCCATGTACTGTGTAATATTCATTTATAATGTGAATTTTTTCTTCTGAAAGGAAGCTCTGTTTGTAGAATCAGAGGGTGGGAGGAATGAACTTACCCTTCTCCTCAGGCAGCAAATGGCATGGATCAGTCATGATTCGAAGTACTGCAAATAGTTCAGACTGCATTTTTCATAGATGAATTGCTGTTACAAGTAAAGAAACAAGCCCAATGCATCTGGTTGCATTACAGCAAACATCGCTTAAACAGAAAACGCTCTTGTAGTAAGTGATCTGGCATTAATAGTAATTTTTTTTAAGGTTACTGATGCCCTAACTGGTTCTTTCTTTCTTTCTACCCGCCCCC
Organism: Gambelia wislizenii; assembly: GCA_030847615.1. Classification (NCBI taxonomy): domain Eukaryota; kingdom Metazoa; phylum Chordata; class Lepidosauria; order Squamata; family Crotaphytidae; genus Gambelia; species Gambelia wislizenii. Next base: position 120,758,546 of record JAUMIR010000003.1, read on the forward strand.
TCCCGTCTTTTTTAAGAAAAGCAACTGCAGATGCAAAATGAAGTGAACCTTTCCTTTGTGTCCCACGTGTTAATATTTGTACCAGGCTACTTGAAGCTGCTCTGCATCAACCTGCAAAACTGGTTTCTGCTCTGATTTTCAGACAGGATGAGCAAGCGAATGAGGAGTTTCCTGTTCTGCGAAAATAGTGCCGACTATCCTGTTTAAGCAGTTGTTAAGACTCACATGCAAGTGTTCTGACGAAATGAAAGAAGTTGTGCTCTGGTCACCCAAGGAGGTGGCAGATTGGCTGATGGAGAATGCTGTGCCAGAATACTGTGAGCCATTGGAACGTTTCACTGGGCAAGACTTGATCAACCTGACGAAGGAGGATTTTGAAAACCCCCCTTTGTCCCGTGTGTCTTCGGACAATGGCCAGCGACTGCTGTATATGATAGAGACCTTAAAAATGGAGCACCACATCGAGGCACACAAAAATGGGCATGCCAACGGTCACCTGATCACCAGTACAGAGGCCCCCACCAGTGAAAACAGCTTCAGCAACAAAGCCAAGCCCAATGGGATGCCAAATGGTTATAGGAAGGAAATGATAAAAATTCCCATGCCAGAGCCAGAACGTTCTCAGTATCCCATGGAGTGGGGGAAGACCCTTCTGGCTTTCCTTTATGCACTTTGCTGTTTCTTCTTTACAACAGTGACAATTTCCGTTGTCCATGAAAGAGTGCCTCCCAAGGAGGTGGAGCCACCCCTACCAGATGCTTTTTTTGATCACTTTAGCCGGGTGCAATGGGCATTTTCTATATGTGAAATTAATGGATTGATCCTTGTAGGACTTTGGTTAATACAGTGGCTGTTCTTAAAATACAAGTAAGTACATTTATTTCTTGATGTCACTTTCCCCTCTACTTTTTACTATTAACTGATTTTCAGTGTGGATATTTGTCCATCTTGGTAATGATCATACTTCAACATGCTTAGTTTCTTCATCATATGACTACAGAGTGTGCTTGTAAACCTTTGTGTGTACAAGACAGAGAGCTTGTGCTGCTCATGTCGCTAGATAAGTGATCCATTAACCAGTAGTGTTCTTTAAAGGCTACAGTTCATAAAGCAGGGAAAGGGACCATGTAGTCCTCCTGATGGCTGTTGGACTGCAACTCCTAACAGCCTAGCCAGAATGGCCAAGATAAGGGATATTGGGACCTGCAGTACAACATCTGGAGGGCCATATATTCCCAATCATGCTTCAAGGTCTATGAACACAATACAAGTTCGTATCCAGTTTAGAAAACAATAGAGGGTTGTATCCAATTAACTCCTCCTGCTGAACTGCATATCTCTGTGTAACAGGAAGAACGGGTGGTTGTTTTTTCACCCTGCAGCCCTTCGTGCATCCTCAAGATGTGCTTCAGAGGGTATGATGGTTTTCTTGGAGCAGATTTGGAGAATGATGCCGAAGGGATGCAGGGATAGGATGGAGGAGGGGAAAGTCCCATTGCATTGTGGATGCAAAAGTTGACATGTATGATGTTGGGTTTCTCCCAGAGAAAGAAAAAGGAAAGTCCATCAATACAATCACCATAATGCTGTATACCCTTTCTCTTGAATAATTGTTTGCGGCAGTAATGAGCTGCCTTGCACAAGTAGAAAATAGCTATATGATAATATAGTTATAGTTCACAAGATCACACTCTCCTGTAACAGTTATAAATGCAGTTCACAGCTCACATTTGCTATCTGTAAAATAAAACAAATTTATCAGATTGCCAGTTTCATATTAGAATAGTTTGATAATTATGATATATTTTGTAGTTTTTAAACTGACGTCAACCACCCTAAGCTCCATGGGTACAATGGACATCTGGTATTTACATTTATTTAAATAAAGTAGTTTAATATTTTTACTCTGAGTAATAAATACTAATAGGCAGCATTACTCTTTCATGCTACAGAGGTGTCTTTGCAGTGTCATGGACAAAGTCTTCCAGTTCAAGAGACAGGGCACTGAACAAAGTTGAAATATGAAACGTTTTAAAGTTGCTTCCATAAGCCACCTAAATATTAGTCAGTAGTACAAAAATCATTAGAGCTTCTTATTAAATGATGGATGCTGATATCATTAAGCCTCAAAGAGAAAGAAAACTTGTGCTTGAACATCTAGGGGAAACCAATGAAACCAACACAGTGTTGGAGTCAGTTCTCTGCAAAACCACATCAGTGCTTTCAGTTCTTTAACTTCTTGCTATGCTTGGAAGTGTTATTGCTGATACTAAAAATGAGGATTTGACAAAATGGCTGAGGAGAACACTTGCTTCGTTGTTGCTGCCTTCAATCTTGTGTATAGACAATATTGTGCAATAAACCATAGCAATCTGTGGCTTATTTTTTTTAGCCTAAAGTCATCTCAGACTTGAAGAAGGATTTTAGCATTTGGTTTTGAAAATATAAGAATATTTTATGAGAGAAAGATCCATTTATATTTCAAATAATTGCCTAGATCCAAAGAACTGTATTGCTAGTTCAGTGTACCGAATGGAGTTAGGGTCTGCAGCTTCCCATGCAAAATAGCCATTCACTTAGAAAATGGAAGAGTCTTCCAGCATTGATGGTGAGTGAGTGAGTGTCAACGCTTCAGAAAAAACTAGTTTCAAAAAATAGTCAGCAGTTTAGGGTCTGCTGACAGTCAGCCCTTTTGTCAGCAGGAGAGGGTTGGAGTATCTTGGGTACTCCTAAGGTAGATTTCTTTTTGATCATGTTCATAATAATTTACATTATACCTTACATTTATTATACAACATATGTATTCATGATGTATTTTCATTTCCATTTATGATGTATGTATTCATGATGTGAGTATTAGTCATACATAGAGTACATTTATTGAAACCAGTGGGACTAAGTCTGGATCCATTCCATGGCTTTCAGATTATTCTTTTAACCTCTAAAAAATTAAAATTATTTAGCATTCTGCATAGGATTGGTTAAGTATTGTAGGAAAATGATTTATTTTACTATTTCTCTGCCTGTGTTCAACTGGGAATTCCAAAGAGGTAAAGAAAAATATCTTACATAATCTCCCCCACTCCCACAAGCATATTGTAAGATGCAGTTACTAAGGTCAAATTTAGCAGTCTGGCGAAATGGCATGCAGTTACTTTTCGTCAGTTGGTTCTGTCACCATGAAGTAGAAATAATGTACTGTATTTCATTTGTATTAAATGTCTTATTGTCTAAATTTAAAAAGGATAATGTTTTGTCGTAGAAATGCATAGATACCATCCAGAACAATACTTACTTTCAACTGACACATAATTTTACTCTTGTTTTCTCTAGGTCTATTATTAGCAGAAGATTTTTTTGTATAGTTGGCACACTGTACTTATATCGGTGTATTACAATGTATGTAACAACACTCCCAGTACCTGGCATGCATTTCAACTGTTCTCCAAAGGTAATTTTCTTTGCTGTCATTATCTAATATCATTTTCTTCCCTTGTGTTTGGAACAGTTTAGTCAGACTGGTGTATTGCTTGCCAAGGAGAACTGGCAAGAGTTCCTTTACAGCTAATTAGTATTGCTTGTTGCTCAACCATAATGTTAGCTAATGGACAGGTTCTGTCAGAAATTTGGTTCAGCATTTCTATTGTGCTCCAGTACTCCTGAAGCAGGGTGTTTTTTGGGTTTCAGTTTGAAACCAATCTTGTGATTCATCATTTTGGAATCTGTCCCACGTCCCTTCCAGCTCTCCCAACAGATGATGAGCATTGTCTAAGCTGACCACAGTTGCTGTGAAAGGTGGAGCTTCAAGGCATGACAGTGTTTAGGATGTGGATAAAAAGGCACCCACAGCCTTATGAACAGCCTTCTTAAAATTATTGGAACCGACTTAGAATGGTACACTCGGTGTCTATCAGATACTTTACCTTGTTTCATATAGAAAGCTGCTTACTGCTCAAGGTTGATGTACAGCAGGGATCTGCAACAATGACATGTCTGGAAATTAATTTTTTGTTCATGGGAGCTGCTGCATGGATTACCAGAACTGCCAAGAAGCGAAAAAACAAAACAAAACTGGAAGTGTCTGAAAGTCATAGTTTTGAAAAATGAGTGTTTTTCAAATAAAATGATTATGAGTATTTTTATGTTGAATTGTGCAGAGTACATTTAAAAGGTGAAATACTGCTCCTGATGGTTTCTACAAGATGCAGTTCATCCCTTTTATTGACCAGAAAATCAACACTTCAGGAATTATCAAGGAGTCAAGGGCCATGAAAACAGCCTTAGGAGAGGCACATGCAACCCCAGGGCTATACTTTGCCCATCCCTGATATTCAGGTCTGTCCAGGGCCACTGTAATAAAATCTGAACTAGAAAGAAAGAAACCACCCATCTGTCACAGATTGCCCTATCAAAAGAATTACAGAAATGAGAAAGTAAGGCAAGGAAAGAATATTTCATCTGTTGCTCTGTAAGAAGTCTTCATGTTTTGCTATGTTATTGCTTGCTGTAATCTCTCTGCATGTGTTTTGATGCTACTTGCCAGCCATTTTAGGAGGGCTTGTATCCTGAAAGGGGAGGGATATAAATGATTGTAAAGAAAGATGTTATTTATGTATTTATTAATTGTATTTATACCCCACTCTTTAGCCTAAAGGCTCCCAGGGTGGCTTAAAGTCATTAATTTGACAGTTTTTAAATAAATAAATAAATAAAACTATGTTATTCACAAAAGTCAGGACAACCTGAATGCAACCACCTAGTACCTTTCCATAAATAGACTGTATGAAATACTGGCTGGTAATTGATAAGATTGTCTCTGAATGCCATTTCTAGGTGGGAGTTGTTACTTTCCCATCTTGCAGTGGAGCACTGGGGACCCTTAACCAGTCTTTTCTGTCCATGCAGGACATAAAATGATATAAATTCATTGGATATACAAGAAAGTATGAGAAAGATTCTTATTGGCATCTCTGACATGGATTCTGTTCTAATACTTGCATCTAAAGTACGACATATACAAGTAACATTATTTGCAAAATATCTCCCTTTATTACTAGGATAGGAGTAGCCTCAACAGTCCTCTTGCCACCTAGAATCTCCCCATTAATGCATAGTCACAGTGACAGCAAAGAAGACCGGAACCTGTGCCAGGAAGCATGTAACCCCTCATTACAACAGTTTCACTAGCTAGCTGTCTGTTTAAACCAGGAGTGGTTGACCTCTAAAAATCTGAGGGCCATCCATGCTCACTCTCTCTGCAGGACTTCAGAGGGCCATGCTCGCTGCCAACTCAAAATAAATTCACTGAAAAATGTTCTTTTGTATCTTCTTGGGGTGTGGAGGGAAAGGACTAAAATGTTTTAGGTCTAGAAGAAGCCATTTTGCCCCCCCCCAATCTGGAACTGAAAAAAAATCCCCTTGGAAGTAGAAAACATATCCTGGTTGCTTTCCACACCCACTAGAGTGCTTGAAGGGGCTACCCAGATTGGGAATGGATTTCATTGGTTGTCTAGCTGTATATGTGTCCTGTTAAAGATACAATTCACAGTGCTGATTATAACCAATAAAGCCCTATGCAACTTGAGACCATATTCTTCTGTCTTAGTGATCACAGCCAGACTGTTTGGGAACTGTTGGTTCCTTTTTACTGGTGTGTTTTAAATATTGTTTCTTACCATTAGCTGCCATTAGCTGCTTACCATTAGCTGCCATCAGTACAATTTTCTGGAAGAATATAATGTCATAAACAAATATGCTAGGTCCCATTAATGACCACTACTTGTTCTCCTAAACATTGCAATGCAGTTAGTTTCCCACCAAACCAAAGATGAAGCCAGTGCTGGGTACAGAAAGGGGCTATCTGCAAGTCATGGTATCAATAGCTAAGGGTAGTTTTCTGTTCGTGAAACACCAAGGTAGCTATGGGCATCATGGACAAATCCTACAAAGTTCTAGCAACCAGCTGGATCCATGTACGTTATGAAAGGTGAACTAAGCTTGTAGATCTAGCTTGTTTTTTTTTTTTAATGGGGGGATTCAAAATATACTGCGGTCAGCTACATGAGAAGAAATAACTCTCTTACCTGCACTCTACTCCAAATTTTCTGCAGACTCAATTTGTACCCACAATGCTTTTGACCTTCACATGGCCGTGAATCAAGATGACAGCTGTGTGCATTGGGCAGGGCGATTGGGGGAGACACTAGCTTGAAGGCAAGTACCCAGAGGCGCCCAGAGACAACATGGAGGGCGGCCACAGTGAGGAATAGGAAGAGAGAGCTGCCAGCCCTTCACACAAAGGAATGGGAGAAGCCGCCTGGCCAGCTGCTGAGAGAAGGAAGAGGAGGGTGGTTCTTTGCCTTCCTGGCCTGGACAGGCATGAGAGAAGGAGCAGGCCAGCCCGGGAAGGCAAAGAGCCACCCTCCTTTTCCTTCTCCCAGTGGCTGGCCAGGCAGCTTCTCCCATTCCTTTGCAGCTGGAATTGGAGGCTGCCATTCTCCCCCCTCCCCATGCATTCTTTGCCATCTATTTTTTTAAAAAATGAATGAAAAAAAGTGCACAATCACTAGCGCTTCTGGGCACTTGCCAGGAAACCCGCGCCTGAACATGTCTGACTAATCACACTCCTCCCTCTCCTGACTATGGGGTAAATCTCATGGTTGTCCCAATGAGCACATAGGCACATTTCCTGCGTGTTTTTTTTTAAAAAGTTTGGGGAAAGCTGTGAAGGCTTTCCCCGCGTAGTATTTGGTGTTCCCCCCTCCTTCACAATACATTATGCAAGTGCATTATGCAAACTTTCGAAGCTCCATTGGCTTCTTCATCAGACAAAGATGTTAAAAATCATACAGGAGAAAAATGGCAACAACATTAGAGCCATAGCTGTACATTCTGTCTGAAATATTGTCAGTTAAGATGGTATTGAGAGATTTCAAAGCAGGCAGAGGCCACTGCCCTTATTGTCCATGTGAGGACTAGGGACAAAAAAACAAAAACCTCAAAAAGACAGGTAATAAAATTTCAACTCCATTAACATCCAACTTCATTATTGCTATTGGTTTCCTGTCTTAATGTCAACACAATTGTAGAAGATACAACAGGTACTCCTCTAGGAGTTCTACATCTTTTCTAATGCCTTCACAGTCAGCTGCTGGAGCTTGTAAACCATTCTCAGTTATGTCTGTATAGCTTCTGTGACAATGGCAATACTTTATACTAGCTGGACCTGGCATACCATACACCATTAAAAAAACTCCCCCCAAAATGCCCAGTAGACCTCATGACAACCCTTTAAGGTAGACTGGTGGGTTTAACTCGCCCCCCCGTAACTTGCCCTGCCCCCCATCACTCACCTCTCCTGCCATTCTCCCTCCCGCTGCTTGCCCTGACCCCCCTGTTGCTCGCCTCCCTGCCGCTCACCCCCCATCACTTGCCTTGGCCCCCCATCGCTCACCCTGTCCCCTGCTGCTCACCCCCGTTGCTTGCCCTACCCCCATTGCTTGCCTTGGCCCTCCCGTCACCTGCCCTGCCCCCTGCCACTCGCCCTGCTGCTGCTCGCCCTCCTGTCGATCGCCCTGGCCCTCCTGTCACTTGCCCTGCCCCCCCTGTTGCTTGCCCTGGCCCTTCCATCGCTCGCCCCCCCTGACCAGTTGCCCCATCACTCACCCTGCCCCCCATTGTTCACCTTCCCTGCCGCACACCCTTCCTCTGCTCATTCCGCCCCCCCCTCCTCCAAACTCACTCCCCCGCTGGTCACCATTCTGCCAGCAAACTTGCCTCCCATGATGCCAAATTCACCCCCACACACCACATCCACCCCCCTGCTACTCACACTCCCTCTCCAGCCACCATGTTTGGAAAGGATTTCAACTTCTATATGGTCCCTCCCCCAGGGTGCGGATTGGCTGACCAACAGAGCTTAGATTGGTTGGTCAGTTCCCTAAGCAGACACTCAGCACACTGGAAACAGCAACATACCTAAGAGCAATATATATATATATATATATATATATATATATTGTTTGCACTAGAACAGATTTTCTTCACAGTAGTGAACATTGTTGAAAATCATGTGCCCCCCTCCCTGAGGGAAGCAGGCTTTAAATGGAAGCCTTGGTAAACATTTAACCATTGCGAGCATTTCAGTTTTGTTACATTTGATGGCCTTGTATCTTCTAGAAGATATCTTCACAGGCATGGTCATAACATAGAGGTGAATGCCTTATTGCTTGCAGGCTTCTGTCAATTATCTTGATTTTCTGTAGTTATAGACAATTTTTTAAATAAAATAATAATAATGTGCCAGCACTAGCATCAGAAGCCAAAACAAGTCTCAAATGCATTATGAATGCCAGTCTCATGATTCCTAGGCCACATTTATTAATGTTTAGTAGATTGATCCCTCATTTATGGACTTGAGAATCCAGCAGTGCCAAAGATGTGGTCATGTCAGCTCTTTGAAAATTAATAATTTGAGACTTGTAGTAAATTGCTCTCTTCCATACCAGATTTCCCAGAAATACTGCATCATATTTTGCAACTGTCTTATACATATGCAAGCAGATTTTATTGGTTAAGTATGGGACATTTATACTGATAATATTGTTATATTGATTAAGTATGGGACATTTATGTGGAAATATTGTTATATTGCATCACCGCTGCAAGGTTATTGATAGCAGCAAAATGGAAAAACAAGGAAATTCCAGATACTGGAATGGCTATATAAATTATTGGAAATGAAAAATAATGATAAATTGACAAGGATAGCCAATAAAGGTGATATAGAAAAGATTAATTAGGACTGGAAACCAGTAATGGATTATTTGAATAAACGATGGAATGTTCAAATGAAATACTTATAACTTCAGAATAAGAAGATATATCTTGATAGAAGATAATATGAAAAGTTTCATACATAAGAAAAATGGCAAGATACAGGTTTGTTTAAAAGTTAATAATTGTAAACAAGTAAACTCTCATATAGCATAAACAACTAAACAAAATGAAGTTTGTATTGGATGCATATTTTAGGTAAAATTAAATGTGACAGAAATTATTAATAATTATATCTCTTAGAAAGCCTTAAGTGGGTAAATATTTGTCTTTGGAAGGCAAGATAGTTAAGAAGTAATTTACATTATAATTTATATTACATTATGTCATAAACTGTACATTTATATGTATGTTATGTTATAAACTGCATGATGATGTATTTTGCTTTGAAAAGTAAATAAATAAAGGGCGGGGGAAGAAATAATGCTGTTGCTTCAGACTTCCAAAGAAATATCCAGAGCGCCCAAAGCAGGAAGAGATATAATAACATTTCCAAACTCAAATACCTATGAAACATAATGTTACGCTCTTTCATTTCATCCTGACTGATATTTCCCTGCCATATCAAACACACGTGGCTTCTCTCTGTCACCATTTCACAAATGTGTGATGGAGAATGAAGGGAAAAAAGGCATGTTGATTTACTGATTTAATCTGTGACTGAAAATCATGAGATTAAAATTCATAATGCATTTGGGATTTGTTTTGTTGTCTGAGATTGTTACTATCTCTGCTGGTGTCTTAAGTCAGAGGTGAGCAAAGTGTGGTGCTGCAGTTACCTGTGCTCTCCTCAGGCTGTTTTTACAGTCTTCAATCCCTGCACGTTCCTCAGATGACCCTTTTGCCTCTAGTTTCTTGTTGTGTGCCTTCAAGTTGGTTCTAACTTATGGAGACCCTAAAGTGAGCCTATAATGGGGTTTTCTTGGCAAGATTTATTCAGAGGAGGTTTGCCTCTGCTTTCCTTGAGGCTGAGATGAGGGTGAGAGAGGGTGACTCACCCAAGGTCACCCAAGTAGGTCTCTATGGCTGAGTGGGAATTTGAACCCTGGTCTCCAGAGTTGTAGTTCAACATTCAAACCACTACACCACACTATCTCTCTATCAACATACAAACAAGAAAGAATGTAAATTTTCCTTCCTGGAAGCAACCAGGAGAAGCAATTTACCTTTGGAGTAGGCTGCAGGGACCTCTTCTACTGGTGTAAAACATGTTAATTGGTTTGCTTGATTTCTTTCCCTTCAGATGTTTCAGATGTGATCAACTTGCTGAAAATAGAAAGAAAAATCATAGTAGTGTACTATTTATTATAATTTATTTGCTTCTTTCTTTATAGTTTTAGTTTCCTGATAAACATGACTGAGTAAACAGATATTTAGGTCAATAACCTCTCTCCTACTAAAACACATGAAAGAAGTATACTGTATTTAGGATTATTGTCAGTATTCACTAACAAGATGCATTCTGTGGTATGGATTCTTAATATTTAGTTCTCTTACACACTATGCACTTTGATACCTCTATGCACTTTGATACCAGTGTAACTGTTGTGGCTCCATGCTATGGAATTCTGGGATTTGCAGTTTATGGAGGGACATTTAGAATTCTCTGCCAAAGAGCTCTATATCCTCACCAAACCAGAAACACCAGGATTCCCTAGGACATAGCCATGGCAGCTAAATCATAGCGCTATAATTGTGTAGTGTGAAAGTGGTCCTAGTAGGATTTTCCTTTACAATGTTGTGTTTTGAATGTAAACTTGTATTTAGCTTTCCTTTTCCTTTCTGAGTTAATTATAAACTATTCACCACTTAATCTGAAATAACAAGCTGATTCCCCTTCCCCCACTCTTTCTTTTAGCTCTTTGGAGATTGGGAGTCCCACATGAGGAGGATAATGAAGCTGCTTGCTGGAGGCGGGCTCTCTATCACAGGGGCACATGACATGTGTGGCGACTACCTGTACAGCGGTCACACGGTGATGTTAACACTTACATACCTATTTATCAAAGAGTGTAAGTTTGACAGTTCTCACTTATCAGAGTAAACCATGTATGTTAGAGCACACTGTAAAATGCTCCCTACCCAACAGTACTTTGCAGATTGATTATATTTTTGTTTAAAATGTACATCTGAGAACATAAATATCTAACAATTAAAGGAAAGAATGCCAATCTTGTATTACCAACATATAATGTGAATAAACTGTATTTTAAGCATTTTATGCCATATATTGGGTTGGAGAAATTCCCAAAACATCCCAGGAGGGTTGGGTGAGGGGAACCCCAGGTTTGGTTTTTTTAAAAAAGAAAATAAACTTGTTTTTTTAAACCAGTTTTTCTTTGTTTAAACCAGGTTTTTTGTTTTGTTTTGCACTAAAACCAATGTTCTCTCCATTGATGCCCCCTTGTCATGAGAGAGGCTTGCGTACCCTAATGATGTGGAAAAATCCTTGCAAGGATACTCCTGAACAGATTAATTCCTGCTATTGCAGAAGAACTTCTCCCTGAAAGCCCATGTGGCTTCAGAGCCAATAGGAGTACTACAGATATGGTATTTGCCCTTAGACAACTGCAAGAGAAATGTAGAGAGCAGAACAAGGGTCTCTATGTAACATTTGTCGACCTCACCAAAGCCTTCGACACTGAGTAGAAAAGGTCTGTGGCAAATCCTGGAAAGACTAGGATGTCCCCCCAAATTCCTTAAAATGATTATCTTGCTACATGAGGGCCAGCACGGTCAAGTCAGATATGGCGATGCTCTTTCAGAGCCCTTACTAATAACTAATGGAGTGAAGCAAGGTTGTGTTCTTGCTCCAACTTTTTTTACAATCTTCTTCAGCATGATTCTCCAAAGGGCTACGGCAGAGCTTGAAGAAGAAGACGGCATCTATATATGTTACCGTACTGATGGTAGCTTGTTTAACTTTAGCCGTCTGAGGGCTCGCACTAAGACTCTAAACTATCTAGTCCATGAGCTGCTCTTCGCTGATGCTGCTGCCCTTGTTGCCCACACAGAAGCAGCTTTGCAGTGCCTAACATCCTGCTTCGAAACAGCTGCAAAGATGTTTGGGCTGGAAGTTAACCTTAAGAAAACGGAAGTTCTTTACCAGGCTGCACCACAGGACGAACAACACCATCCCCACATTGCCGTCAGCAAATCTGTGCTTAAGTCCATTTAGCAGTTCACCTACCTGGGAAGCATCACCTCCTCAGATGCCAAGATTGACAAAGATATCGATCACCGATTAGCAAAGGCATATAGCGCATTTGTAAGACTTTACAAAAGAGTCTGGAGTAATAAACACCTGAGGCGAAGCACAAAAATCAGTGTGTATAGAGCCATTGTACTGTCTATTCTCCTTTACGGATCTGAAACATGGGTCATCTATCGCCAACACTTACGACTCCTCGAACGCTTTCATCAGCGCTGTATACGCACAATCCTAAATATACACTGGACTGATTCTGTGACGAATGTTGCTGTCCTTGAGCAAGCAGGGATCACCAGCATTGAGGTCATGATATTGAGAACACAGTTGCGCTGGGCAGGGCATGTTTCTAGGATGGAGGACCATCACCTCCCAAAAATAGTACTCTATGGTGAACTCGCCATGGGTCAGCATAAGAGGGGCGCTCCAAAAAAGCAATACAAGGATTCCCTGAAACAACATCTCAGGCTCGGCCAAATTGATCACCAACAATGGTTTGCCCTGGCCTCACATCAGGAGGCATGGAGACACACTATCCACAATGCTGCAGCCTTATTTGAGAACTCATGCCGAACAAGTCTTGAAGAAAAACGACAACGCAGAAAGAATCACAACCCGGAAACATCACCTAAGGAGACCTTCTGCTGTGCTTTCTGCAACCGGACTTGTTTATCTCAGATTGGCCTTTTTAGTCATCAGCGCGCTTGCAGAAAGTGCGGGAAGAGTCCTTCCTGAATCTTCGTTTGCAAAGAAAAGCCAGAGAGAGAGGAAAAAAACAATGTTGAACTAAATAAAAAAATTAAGTAGAAAAGTACAGTTCAAATATTACAGCTACTAGCGTACATAATAGTTGTTCTTTAAAAAGAGCTCTTGTAAAGCAAGTTGTTTTGGTTGAACTTATATTAATTGAAGGACTTGTTTCTGATGGCATTTCTTGCACTATAAAATAAAGTTATTTAAAAAAAGCAACTGACACTGGATACTGGTCTAACAATGAACAACTGCCAATAAACTGTTAAAGTCAAAATGTTTAATTTCAAACACTCATTATTGTTCCAGTAAGAGGGTTGGAAAATAGTAATAATAGCCAGACTTTAAGAAAAAATGCATCCCAGTGTAACTTTCCTTGCACAGAGGCTTTTTTTTTAGTAATTCAGGAAAATACTGAACCTCCTTCCAGACCCTCTGGGGGCCATGTGGGACAGTTTTACCATGTCTGTTTTGAGCAATGTTCCCCCCAACCAGAAATCACTTTTCTTGCTCATATGGCCCCCTAGAAGATGTGGAGCAAAGAGCAGCACCAAACTAAATACATATTTTTTTTTATTATTGTGGAAATGTGAGGGAGGACTATGAGGGGGAGGTGCTGCCCTTTCAGGTCAGATTGAGGGCATAGGTGGCCACAGGACCTGGGGTAATTGTCCCCTGTTACTAGATAATATATTCCCCAGCATTCATTCTGCCCTATTTACCAAGTTGCTCAGCATGTTAACATACTCCCCATGTTAATGTGTGTATCCAAAATGAGAGGCTTATTCTCCATTCTATTAAACTGTTAACATAGCGAGTGACAGTAGCAACTTATCATAACACAAATGGGGGAGAAAAGGAAGGGCACATCTTAATTACATGTGCTTGGTGGGACTGGGTTGTACTCCTTTTTAATATATTTTCCAAGGAATCCTTTTAGCTGAAGTAAAGTTTGAATGAGCATGAAGTGAAAAGGTTGTGTATTTTTTGTAAAATATTATTTAAACTGGACAGATGTGGTTCATTTAGTAATTTCAGATCGGTAGCCAATATTCCTAGAAAAACCAATTTTCAACTAGAGCAAATAATAGTGGGATAGTTTTGGTTAAACTGGAATAATGCACCAACCTAAATGTTTGGTTCCCTTTCTCATGATGTGCTCTGATAAGTTAGATTCCATGTAACTTCAGTATAGGCAGTCTGTAAACCGCTTGCTGAATTGGTCAAACAAACTGATAAGTAAATAAATAAATCAGTATTTGTACTGCTTGTAATTACTGTAGCACAGTGGATGAAATCCCACTAATGTCTCTTCAATGACAGAGAATTTCCATCAACAAAACCCAAATTTGCTCCAGAGAGTTGGGGGACCCTCTGGAACAGGTTTTAGAAAGTATACCTAAAGTCTTTTTTGTCACTTGTGCCAGCCATTTTGGAGAATGTGTACTGATAAATAGATTCAATAGCCAAAAAGTCTGGGTTTTTTTCCAGATTGAAAAGTTAATGTTAAACTGATTTATTTATAATTTTTTGTTGTGCCTAATTAAATGCCACCTTATAGCATTGTATTTTATTCCAATGTTGTATTTAAAGGCATGCTCTGGCAAAGTAAATGTTTTGTTTTAAGGAGTAATGAGTTTGTGAATTCACTTTGAATTCATTTCAGAAGATTTTCCAGGCACAATCACATTTTTCACTTGTGCTTCAAATTCAAACTCAGGTTGCATTGCAGCTGCCCAGTAGGGGATAAATTACAAAGGAGAAGGGCAGGTGAGGTAATTCACCTCATCAAGGTGCTCTCATCTTGCCACTGTTCCAAACTGGTTTATCTTGGAAGCATACATAGGAAACTGGGATGGATGTGAGTTTAAGATAAAGACATTTCAGAGAAAAGATAACTGGCAGGCAAAACGTTAAACATTTCTTCCTTCTTGTCTCTCCTGTGTTGCAAAGTTCCATTTTTTCTAGCCTCATTTGTGATGAGAGAAGGAATCAGTGGACTTACTGTATGTTTATCTGCAATGTAAGGTGTAGTTTGACACTAATAGAAGCTTGTGTTTGATTGTTCATAGATCTTAAGCTTATGTACAATGAGATACATTGTACATAAGAAATCTATGCTCAAGTGACGACCGCATTTGAATGGCTTGTTTTCCAGAACATCCACAGATCACAAAATACTAGCAGAGCAATGACAACTAAGGAGATTTTAAAGCTACAGGAATTGATGAGATCTGTCTCAGCACCTCATTCCACATTATAATATTCCATTTGGCGATTGTCTTGTATGAAGATTTTCAATGTGTGATATTTTAACATTTCTTCATCCTGTGTAGGAGATTGTACTGTGTATATGAAATTAATGCATGTGGCTTTGTGTTCTTCCTTGCCTTCAGATTCACCTCGGCGACTCTGGTGGTATCATTGGATTTGCTGGGTTCTCAGCATAGTTGGGATGTTCTGTATTCTCTTGGCTCATGACCACTACACTGTGGATGTGGTGGTGGCTTACTACATCACTACAAGACTTTTCTGGTGGTATCACACAATGGCCAATCAACAAGTGAGTCTCTTCCCCCTTCCCCAGAAAACATACTTCAGGATTATAAAACTTTCCTCTATACGGAGACAGGTTTAGGTCCTGTGTCCTCACAAGACATTAGAGGCTGAATCCATGACAGTATGGAAGGAGACAGTAAAAGTTCAGAAATAGTTGCTTGCGGGTTACAGTTAAATACTCTTTTGTGTGGTGTATGATCAGAATGGTATGTACAAAATTGCATTTTACACTGAACCAAAAATATTGACAGAGGGAAACAATTATTGTGAAGCAGAGTTTCCAGCTAGATTCAGTCCTCTGCTGAAGAATGTACATGTGAAGCATATGACTGTGTTGGGAAGGCAAATCATATGGTGTCTTACCACATGATTTTTGGCCTTTCATCAGTGCCAAATCTATAGGAAACATTCACATAATAACTAAAGGTGAATACTTCACTCTAGATGGGAGGGGCTGTTCCCTTCCTCCTCCCTCCCTCCCTCCCTCCAGCACTGTTTTCATGAGACTTGTAAATATTCTCTTTTACAGGTGCTAAAAGAAGCTTCCCAGACTAACCTTCTTGCACGGGTTTGGTGGTACAGGCCCTTCCAGTACTTTGAAAAGAATGTCCGAGGCATTGTACCCCGTTCCTATCATTGGCCATTTTCCTGGCAAGCATTACACCTGAGTAGACAGCCTAAATACAGCAGACTGGTGAATGACACATAACAGCTACAAAAAGGAGATGGCAAGAGAACTGTACTCCCCATGATGAGATGCCATAAAAATTGAACTGCTCCCTCTCCTCTAATTTTTAACCATTACCTTGACTTAAATCTCTTCTCTTACCTGGTAAGCACTGTGATATTTTTTCTCTCTCCAAAGGATCTGCGATGGACAACAATAATGAAATGGTAACTTATCATGCACTGTATACATTTCTTGTTAATAGATTTTGGATTTGCATTGCTCATCACCATGTTTCTTTGTATATGATGCAGCAACATAAACAAAAAAGGCTTTTATATCATAAGTTCTGGTCTTTCCAGTCTCGTCTGGGAATAAAGCATATTATTTTCTTGGGAAAACATAATTTTCATATCTCTTGCCCCAAAGATTGGGCTGTAAGCCATTTTCTAGCAAATGTCTATATGAAGGTTTATAAATACCTGACTGGGATAATATACAGGAATCTTTCTACCTGTTTCACTGAAGCTACAAATGATAGACACAGAAAGGTTTGGTAAACTTTGATTTTGTAAATCTGCAGTGACAGTGTCAAAAGGTGCAAAAAATTATTATGTTGTAAAGTGATTTTCTAAGTATTTCCTAACTTTATTTTTCAAAATGATATGCGTAAAAATAAAATCTAAAAAGATTTTTACATGTCAGAGAAAAGAGGTAAAATTTAAAAAAATGCTTCTTGGGAGAGAGATTTGTCTGTTTCTAGTGCCTTTCCTGTCTTGATAGTATGGTCAGTAGGCAGTCTTTCAAAGATTTTATTTAAAATAAAGTATTCCATGAAACCAAGATTATATGTATTGTACACATAACTAATTTTTGATTTTATATCTAAATTAAACTGGAAATCTGCTTGCAATGTTGAGATGGCTGAGTTGGAGGGAAAACCAAATATGATAATCAAGGCTTCACACATTGTGGGCAGGTTAGAGTGAAATGTGCTTCTTAAATTTCTTTATTTTTGTCTACTCCATACATAGATTTGAACTATAGCAAGAAAACAGCCATGAATTCCTTTTTACAAGTTTTTTCCCCAAATGATCAGTTAAAAAAAATTATAAACAAGTTCTCATCCCTGAAAGAAAATATTGTTGCAAAACAATTGATTTTTTTAAAACAAAACTGTGCAGAAACTGCATGTAACTCTAAAATTTCAGTCCTGCCATACATATTGTGTTTGGGGGGAAGTATTCTATCCTATACTTGCCAATGTGCAGAACAAAATAGTTTTTTAAGAATGAAGAAGCATATATATATCTATATATATATAAATATATATATTCATTCTGTATTTTACGTGAAGCAGAGTTATCTTCTGTAGGGTTTTTTGTGTGTTCAACAAGGTGAAATTTGTATTGTAAAACAATAATGGTGAAGGAAAATAAAAAGGCTTTTAAACAAACAGTCTCTTCCTTTAATGTTAAATGTCAAGTGTACGAGTTAACTGTTTTAGTTTTGGAATTCAATTTATTTGTTTTAGCTCTGAAAGGTGGGTTTATGTAGTTTATTATTCAGTCATTATAGGATTTGTCCCTTAGATATTGTCAGCAAACGCAGAATCCTGAGAAATTTGAAACTATGGTTAAAAATAATCATGTTGTTATTAAGCAATCTATTATCAGAAAAATCATACTTTCATTCGAAACAGCTAATCTTCATCTGATAGATCCACAATGATAGATCATGGCCTCGGTGAAAAGGAGAAATTTAAAGAGCAGAATCTGGCATACACTGTTTTTGAAAAAGTATGTTTCACATATCTTGTTAAAAGTGGGTCCTGGAGAGGTTGGAAGAGGTTGGAATCTTCTGAGTTGCCGACTCTGTCAACAAACCTCACTGAGCATCCCCACTTGGAGATGTTATGTCCCTCCAGCTATTGGACTGCAACTCCCAACATCCCTCACTACTGGCTTTGTTGGCTATGTCTGATGGGAATTATAGCCCACCAACTTTGGGAAGGCCACAATTGCCTACTCCAGACCTAAAGAGAGGCAAGAGATGGAATAAGGAGCAAGTGCACTCACATATACTTAGGCTTTATTTCCACTGGCATAGAAACTAAAGGATAATATGGATGGTCTTGCAAACAGCAGGATTTGAAAGTAGAGAGAATGCAGTCTAGGTATTCTGTGAATGAGGTCCAGACTTAAGGGGCAATAAGGGAGAATGAGCAGAACTAACTAAGGGAACAAGAAACTTTTAAGTGAAAAGTAATGAAAGTAATGGGAGATGAAGGTAGAAGATATCTATCTATCTGTCTATCTGTTTGATTTATACTCTTGTCTTTCTCCCAAGATGAGACTCAAGGTGGTTTACAATAATTAAAAAATACATCTAAAATATCACAATTTACAAAAATTAAAGAAGCATAGGAGTGGGCTTGTGTCAAAATGTGAAGGCAATGAAAATAAACCGAGGATGATGTTTGGAGTGTGGGTAGAGGTCTTTTGGACCCTGGATATCTAGATAGCATCAGGAGTGAAGAGTGCCTTTTATCACTTTTGGCTAGTTCAGCAGTTACTAATGTACTGGTTACACTCAAATGACACAAGTACCTGGGGAGCTGCCTTAGTTTGGAAACTGAAGTTGAATCATTGTGTAGCTGGTAGGATGCTGGCAGGAACAAGATGGTGAAGCACATACCGGTAGACTTACCCTTCTGTCTGTCCGTCTCTTCCTTTCCTTCCTTCCTTCCTCATGTGGAGGAGTTTTATTTTTGTTTAAAATAACATCAGTTAAAGAAATATGTGTAAAGAGGATATGCAAAAGTTGGTATAAGGGAAATGAAACCTTTCTTTAAAAATTGTTTAAAGCTACCCTGAATATGCAGAGCAAGTTTGAACTAAAATAAATTGTTGGAAGACACTGGCCTAGATCTTGTGGTATGGTAGTGTGTATGATATCAAAATATTATTGCTAAATTCCTGATGAACAGAACAGGAGGAGAAGAGGCAACCAGATAGTCCAGTTCCTACATGTACAAAAAATAGCGTACAAAATGTTCCAGCCTCAATGTAACAGACCAAAACAAAGAACTAAAAGTGCAGTGTTTCCTCAAGAGAATAAAATGTCAATGTATAATTCATTGCAAATAACCCTGACATGACATTAACAGGCTCTTGGTGTAAGGCAAACAAAAATAAACATCATCAAAATGCAACACAAGATTACTAAAACAGCACCTCAGCATATTGTCAACATGGAAAAATATAGTAAGCTGGTTCCCTCTAGCTACCAACTCTCAGAAATGGCTTGAGGTCTACAAAGATCTCATTAGCACAGAATCATGCCATGTCCTGTCTATTGAAGAAACAGCTAGACAGAGTAAACATGGAAGAAGAGGAAATGGATGTGCCTTTAAAAATAGTTCCAGCTGTGACAGAACAAATGTACGGTTTCCAAATGTTGAATAACTGAGCTCAAATACCTTGTGAGCTGTGTGCTTTGCTGGTAAATAAGCAAGGTTATCTCCACGTGAAAAAAAAATCTTAATTGACGAATCAGTTTAAATATGTATATTGTGAAGCCAGGCTCCCAGTGGTGTAGCACAAGCACTCCGGTGTGGCTGTGTATTCCTGGCTGTGTCTCCTTCCCTGAGAATCACTCACGCCAGGCTGGATGTTTCTTTCATAAACAAAAGAGCATTTATTATCAACAGAATAAAACATATAACTGTATAAACAAGTTATTGGGCCTGCACAAACCTTCACTATCTCTCCAAGCCTCTAACATACAAGGAACTTAAACTGTCTTGAATCACTCAAAGCCTCAACTCAACTCTTCAAAACTCAAAAACTCAACTTAAACTGAAAACTTTCTTCACTCACTCCTCCTTTATCTCTTCCAGAAGCCCCTCCTCTTTCCAACTCCTCACAGAGGATTGGCTTCTGGAGTACCATGTCCTCATTGGCTCCCTGGCTGTCCATCACACATATCAATCAAAAAGTTCTGAAAAACAAGCAGGATACTCAGTTGAAGCAGACATCATCTTAGAAGAGGCACATCTGTGAGAATGAAGGCCAAATAATACCTCTTTTAAAACTACCTGCTGCCTATGCTTTTTCTAAGGACTATTAATTTTGAGCAAATGAAGACCTGTATGTTTATTTTGGGCAAATGAAACCCTGTATGATAATTTCCAGCTCTTTTATCAATTGAAAACACTTCAATTGTGCCAAATAAGTCAAGGAATTAGTGCTGTAGCCTAGGGGGTACATAGATCCAAAATAACCTGAGCGGACTTCTACATGTGCAATGGGACTTTCCCTTGCTTGCTGTCACCTGTGCCGCTCTGTTCACCCCCTAAATATGCTCCAGGGGTTCCCCCAATCATCAGTAGAAGATGGGGTTACATATGGGATGGAGCTGGGGAGAAGAGATTTGTTGCCCCAGCTGTGTGCATTTTGTTGGGAGAGGGACATGATATAGCTCTGTATAATCATAGAGTCATATAGTTGGAACAGACCTAAAGGGCCATCCAGTCCAACCCCCTGCCATTCAGGACTACACAAATCATTCCCAAGAGATGGCCATCTAGTCTCTGTTTAAAAACCTCCAAAGAAGGAAACTCCACCACACTCCCAGGCAGTGCATTCCACTTCTGAACAGGTCTTACTGTCAGGAAGTTCTTCCTAATGTTTAGGTGGAATCTCTTTTCCTGTAGTTTGAACCCATTGCTCCATGTCCTAGTTTCTGGAGCAGCAGAAAACAAGCTTGCTCCATCCTCAGTATGACATCCCTTCAAATATTTAAACATGGCTATCATGTCCCCTCTCAACCTTCTCTTCTCCAGACTAAACATGCCCAGCTCCCTAAACCGCTCCTCATAGGGCATGGCTTCCAGACCACCCACCATCCTGGTCACCCTTCTCTGGACACGTTCCAGCTTCTCAGTATCCTTCCTGAATAGATTCTCTTAACCAAGCAAGTTAATCCAAATAGAACCTACATGCACATACATGCAGCAAGTCTACTGTAATGACCCTGCAAGACTACTGGGACTCGATTGTAGGAAAGGTTAACTCAAGGTGAGAGGTGGAGAGAACCCATTGACTCTTGACACCCACAGGTTTTTTTGGGAGATAAGAAGGTGAAGAGAACCGATTGGCCCTGATACCCACATGAGTTCTGTTAGCTAGTCAGGGGAGGGGTTAGAAGATAGTTAAAAGGAAAAAGAAAAGGAACCCTAGGAAAAAGACTGAAGGAAACCAGGGAGTGTTTAGTCAGTTGAGCTAGGTTTCTTAGTTCTTTTGGAAAGGATTGGAGGAGGGCTAGGAATGGCAACCAGTGGAGTTGTAGAATGACTTGTTTTATATCTGGCTCTATTAACCTTAAGTATTACATTTGTAACCAGAAGGAAGTAGTGAGGGAAAACCTTGGCTTTAAGCCTGTTGAGTTTACTATACCCTCTTGTTATTATATTTTCCTATATACAGTTGTCCCTCCGTATCCACAGATTTGGTATTCACAGATTTAAGTATTCACGGCTTGAAAATATTCTTTAAAAAATAATAATCCAAAAAGCAAACTGTGATTTTGCCATCTTATATAAGGGACACCATATTGCTATGCCATTGCATATCATGGGACTTGAATATTCACGGATTTTGGTAGCCACAGGGGGTCCTGGAACCAAACCCCAGCAAATATGAAGGGACAACTGTATATACATCTGTGTTTGGGTTGTTTTTTTAAAAAATTAGTGAGTTACTACTTTAAAAAAAAACCTACATTCTTCCTTGAGTGGGTGGGAAAGGAAGCCCTGTTCACACTTCTCCATGACAAGGTATACCAGAAACCCTGTAAATATTATGTTTCCCCTGTAAAAATAAGGGAGAGGGGAAGGGTATTGAGCCCTTACATCCTCAGGAACCTGGAAAGGAAAGGGAGATTAAACCTCCAGAGAAGGGCTTGGTGACAGCACTACTGCTACTACTGCACTGGGAAGATGTGGCAAGTCTGGGTAGAGGCCAGCGACATACCGGACCTCTTCACTACCTCAACCAACAGCCTTTGGTGATCAGGTTTTCTTCTTAAATTTGTAACAGTTCACTTTTCTACCTTTTTAATGATCATTCAGTGATGCACTTACCTGGTAGTAGCTAGGAAAAACCTGCCGTTTCTGATTTTATAGGATAAATATAGCTTTGAGTGTCTGTGGGTCTTGTGCCCTTGTAAAATGTATAAGCACTTCAGTGCTTTTTGCCTTTTGCTTGAATTTTGTATGTAAGGTTAATCCACTTGTCTAGGTAGATAGAAAAACATGTCTCTGTCTAAGGTAGGAATCTGGTGGAAAGCAAGGCCGGGTGACCACAACTGGATCCTCTGAGGCCTACACCTTTGAAACTGATTTATCTCCTTCTACAGGAACGTGCAACCCTGTGCATCATTGGGCTAATGTGTAGATGTTATAGGCAAATAAGAATATAAGATTCAGCCCAAATGATTTTCAAGTAGCCCCCACATGTTCATTCCAGAGGAAGAACTAACGATTAGAAGGCAATGACAATCAAAAGTTCAGCCGTTGTGACTCCTTACTTGGTATTTTCTTGTATTAGCTGCCTGAAGATGAGTGTTTCCCTGGGCTGGTTCTCTTGAATCATAAATCAACTACAGTGACACATTTCACCATATCCTAGAGACAGAATGACTCCATTTTATTTGACACGTGTTTGAACAGATTAAATGGTTCATAACAGAAAGGAGGGATTGGTTATTCCACGATTATTTTCAATGCACTTCCAGGGCCTATTGGGTTCTCTTGATCATGGAAACCTAGAACACAAGGCCAACTCTATTATTAGGTGCAGTGAAGCAGGCTCCAGGTTTTGGGTATCATGAAAGAGGAGCAAGTCATTACCTTCTTAATTTCTTAGTTTGGATTTTTATTTCCAGGCTAGGGAAGAAGTGCTTATGATATAATCTTCCACAAATGCCAAAATAACTTGGCTGGCTTTATCTATAATATATCTCTGTTTGGGTAGAGGTTTACTGCTCGGCCTCAGATATGAAAATGTATTGGGATGGACCTGGTAGGACAACTATTCTGACAGTTACAGCTACATTACAGAAGGACCTCTGTATCCGCTGAATCATTATCCACTGATTCAGTTATCCGCAGGACACAAAACATCACACCTACCATAGTCTTCCTAGAAAATGCCTAGAGAGGCATCCTCTCTAGACTTGTAGGTCCTCCAAGTCAACTCTATGGTGTTTTAATCTAGAAGTCCCATTATTTTCAATGGTGTTCACTCTTATCTGTGGTTTTCAGTATCCACGGCCCCCCCCAGAACCATTCCCCCATGGATACGGGGGTCCTACTGTACATCTAATTCAGAAGGAAGCAAGTTGGCCTGCCCAGATGTTGTTAATCAACCCTTTGGCTATCCTGGCTAGGGCAGATGGGAACTGCAATCCAACAACACCTAAGAGGACCACAAGTTGACTACCCTGACCTAATTGCTAGACTTCTCCAGCAACCCAGTTTTCTAGTTAAAGCATATTCCAGGAATCAAAGGGTACTGCTAGATGAGGCTTTTACTGAACAATCAACCTATTTCATTCATGGAAGTCTATGGAAAGTCCAGATGACATCCTCTTTCATTTCCAGCTGGTTTTTCCCACTGTTTCATCCATATTGACTTTCAGTCTATGCCAAGGTCCTCCCATTGTATCAAAGTTCTAATTAGCGCTGAGATGGTTGTTTGTTGTAATCCATCTTAATATACCTCTTTTCCAGAGCTAGTGGTAGAAATAGTTGAGTGACTCACATGAAGGGGACTATAGAAATCAACACCTGGAAATACACACAAAAACCACCTATCAGTTTTGATGCTGATTGCATTCTTGGGAAATCATAAATAGGTTTAAATAAATGAAAATAAGTTTCTTGCTCAGTCTGGAAAGATATTTGTAGATATTTGCAGTAATGTCTCCATGTCTGAATTATTTCCTTTGACTTTGACAAACAGAGAGGAAGATTTGTCTAAAGATGGGTGTTTTGCACCCCATTTGCAAAATCCAAAAGGAAGCTTTCTCCACCTGTTGGAAGTGGTACTCTGAACTTACATGAAGCCTGTTCAAAATACAAAGCTAATGTGGAACAGTGAATTTCATCAGTTTTCCTTTTAACTATTGAATGTTTCTTTTTGTGGTGTAGGCTGGACTGGATCTCAATGCTGACATCCAAGGCACCTCAGTTTGGGGGTGGAGACTCCAAATGACCACCCATAGGGCAGCTGGTAATGGGGCCAATGTCAAATAGGCCCATTGTCTGCACCTGAGACAGCATGAGCATGTCAGGGCCCATTTAGTTTTATTTTGTATGCAGTTGTACACAAAATGTGAAGTGGGGGAAAATGTGCATTTGGAAAATGATAACTGCAGTTAGAAAAATGGGAGGGACACTAGATTCATTAGGCTTGCCAAGTGTTTATTAACCATTTAAATGGCTGGTACTGTATGCACACAAACACTAGCAATCAGTTTCAAAATAATCTGCCAAAACCATATGAAAACACCTCCTGCTCACCTTCACTATTGCTTGCACTATTGACTGCAGTGTGAAATGGACTAGTTTTAAGCTGCCAGCTGAGTTGTGCTCATCAAGAAACCCTGGTGAAAAACAGTGAGAAGCCCAGTTTTGAAGAGGTATCAACTCTGGTTGTACAAATTTGGCAAGGCCATAGGAATGGCACATGCATTGTTATGTCACTGAGTTCGGATTTATGTTGATTGCAGGAGCCACTGGATTGTCCTATTAGTTAATGAACTAAGGCAGATTCATAAATTAATCGTTGTTGTAAAATAGATCAGAACTACTGAGTCCTGTGGAGGAACTGCTACTGATACCAGGTGTAAGTTAAGAAGGAAAGCATATTTTCTGTTCATTTGGCTTTTTTAAAAATAAAAATGTAAGCTGTCCCATGGTGAATTTGTGCAGCTGGAATATCTGCTTAAAAAAAACACCTGTAGGACCCAACACCAATCCTCCAACATTTTGCACAGCTTGTATTCCTGCAGGACATGGGGTTTGACTAGATTACCCTTATGGTCTCTTCCAATTCTATGATTCCAGATGAAAATCAAGACATATGTGGCTGGACACATGTTTACCTAGGAGTAAATATGAACTCATTGGGGCTTACTTCTGTGCAGATATGTTGGGATTGTTAGATGCAGAATCTAATCTTCCCTCACAGATACACATACTCCCCTCTTCCTCTGTCATATCCCCTCGCTCCTTTCACACACACACTCCTTCCAGTCTGTCTCTCACATAGAAAAACACACCCTCCTCACCCCACAGAAACCCTCAGGACCCCTCCAGCAAAAATCGCAACTTCTCCACCAATTCTTTGAGTCAGCATGGTGTCTTAGGTCCTCCCATAACAGCTCCTGAGTTCATCCACTCAAAGGTCCCATTGCAAAACCTGTGTGTGTGTGTGTGCGCACGTGCGTGCGCACCTCTGCCCTTCCCCAACAGCTGTCTGCTTTCTACAATGCTTAAAGAGCCCTCAACCTAGAGACACACATGCAATTTTAAGAAGCACCATTGTATGGTGTTTTGGCTTTGTTTTTTTCAGGACAAGGACCGGAACGGGAGTCCAGTGGCTTCCCAATGGCATTCCTGGAAAACATATGGGACTATTGTAGGACATGCCCACCAGGGCTGATGCCATTGACTGTAGCATCTTTCATAGAACTGGAAGGGGCCTCATCAAGTCCAACCCCCTGCTCAGTGCTGGATCTCGAGCTAAAGCATCCTCACTGCTCTCTCTCTTTTTTTTTTAGACAATTGGTTCCATTGCCAAATCACCTTACTGTCAAGAAGGTCCTTCTAATGTTCAATCGAAATCTACCTTCCTGTAACTTAAAATGATTAGACCTGGTCCTACCCTCTGAGACAGCAGAGAAGATGGCTGCCCCCCTCCTCTTAGGGAATTTCAGCAGGTGTTGTTTGTTATCTAGTTGTGTGACAGGCAATGCTTACTAAAATCCCCGCTTCTACACAACCATTAAAGCTCAGGCTGGCAACGTTATTACCCACCATTGTCACACACACATACACACGTATGTGTGTACACATATACACACACCTTTAATATATATATATATATATATATATATATATATACAGTATATATATATATATATATTACTATATCAAAATGGTGCTTATTCCCAAATAAGTATGTTTGTTATCATTTTATTCTGTAGTCATAATGTTGTAACTGATTTTAAAATATAGAAGCATAGCTATTTTTTAATCAGTTGGTATACCATTCTTGTTTTTTTGCTGTTACGTGGTGTGTGTGTGTTGCTTTTGTTTTTTTCTGCTGTAGCATGCCATGCACCAATCACAATAAAGCAAGGAATGGCAGTGGATAGATGGGTGGTTGTCAGTTGTGTGAAAGGGCCTGTAAGACCATGAAGTCCAAGATTTAAAATGTCCTCTTTGCACTGCTGAAATTATTTTTAAATTTTTCACTAAGGAAGAAAGAAAATGGGCATGCAAGTTCCTTTTTTTATTTGAGTATTTGTTTCTATCCACCAATTCTATCCACCAATTGAAAGCAGCTCACAGTGCCTTAAAGATAATAAAACTGATGAAATGGTCTGTCTCATGTGCCGAAATAACTCAGGTGCACTATGACTTGGATGAGTTGGAGGTTCCATTTATATTTCTTCATCTTCAGCAGCACAATATCTTTAGCCAGCTCTGCTGAATTTATTCAGGTTACCTTGCTTTCCTTGTGGTACAACTAGGGAAAGCACTTGGTGGCTAGTTTTTTCCCCTGCTACTCAGTGATAATTACCTGTCATATATTTCTTTGTAGATGTTGGCTTCAGGTCTGCACGGTATTTCTCATTTCCAGTCTCAGGAAGCTGGTAGACTGGTTGCAAAGCATGTGCCTTCTTGCCACCTTTTATTGTCTTTTTGATGCCTCCATTTTGTACTTTCATTACACTGCTTTGGCTGTTTCCAATTCCTCCTTCTTTGCTTTTGTAATAACTCATCCTCTGGAATTGGAAGGTTCAGATGAAGAGGAAGTGGCAGATGGTCAAGAACCTGCAATTCCTGAAGCTGGTGGTCTCTCTGAATCAGAGGAGCCAGGGGTTGAGGCAGAGGGGAGTCCTGCTCCCTAGCAGGAGGTTGCAGACGCTGAAGACCCATTACCATCATTCAAGCGACAAAGAGAGGTTGTGTCATTCCCAGTGGTTGTTAAGTAAGAGATACTGACCTGATTAGGCACCTGGTGTTTTGAAACAGCTGCCCATAAATCTCTCAGCCACTCCCTGCCTGTAGGTTATATCCCCCCCCCCAGGTCTCTCTAATACCATTCCATCAGCTGTGATCAGCTGATTCTATCCAGAGGTGCCCAGCTTCTTGCTTCACACCTTGCTTACATCCACAGGTTCATCCTCAATTGCTTCTCATTAAACTAGCTGGTTGCAACTTTTGACATAGTTACATGTTCACAACCAAAAGTACTAATTGTTGCAGAAGAGTAAAGCTGGTTCTTGTGCCAGTTCTCCTCCTCCATTACACCTTTTGTATCTCCCATTTCTCCATGCTTTAGATGATTTTTAACCTTACCATAATTTCTAGACACTGCAAGGCTTTGAAAAGTTATATTTTGACTAGAGCAGATCATTAGACAGAGAGTCTGTGAACATTTAGAAGGCAATCACAAAAAGTCAACATGGGTTTCAGAGAAACAAGTCATGCCAGACTAATCTGATCTCTTTTTTTGATAAAGTTACCAGCTTGGAAGATGAAGGGAATGCTGTGGACATCGCATACCTTGATTTCAGTAAGGCCTTTGACAAGGTTCCCCATGACATTCTTGCAAACAAGCTTGTAAAATGTGGGTAGACAAGTTAACTGTTCAATGGATTTGTAATTGGTTGACCGGCCGAACCCAAAGGGTGCTCAGCAGTGGCTCCTCTTCGTCTTGGAAAGATGTGACCAGTGGGGTGCCACAGGGTTCTGTCCTGGGCCCAGTGGTATTCAACATCTTTATCAATGACTTGGATGAGGGAATTAGGGGCATACTTATCAAATTTGCAGATGACACCAAATTAGGAGGAGTAGCTAATACCCTGGAGGACAGGATCAGAATTCAAAATGACCTGGATAGACTGAAGAGCTGGGCCAAAGCTAACAAAATGAAATTCAATACGGAGAAATGTAAAGTACTGCATTTAGGGTGGAAAAATGAAATGCATAAATATAGGATGGGAGAAACCTGGCTGAACGAGACTACGTGCGAAAGGGATCTAGGAGTCCTAGTAGAACACAAGTTGAACATGAGCCAACAGTGTGATGCGGCAGCTAAAAAGGCCAATGTGATTTTAGGCTGTATCAATAGAAGTATAGTGTCTAGATCAAGGGAAGTAATAGTGCCACTCTATTCTGCCTTGGTCAGACCTCACCTAGAATACTGTGTCCAGTTCTGGGCACCACAATTCAAAAAGGATATTGACAAATTGGAGCGTGTCCAGAGAAGGGAAACTAAAATGGTGAAAGGTCTGGAAACCATGCCTTATGAGGAGAGACTTAGGGAGCTTGGTATGTTTAGCCTGGAAAAAAGACGGTTAAGAGGCGATATGATAGCCCTGTTTAAGTATTTGAAGGGATGTCACTCTGAGGATGGAGCAAGCTTGTTTTCTGCTGCTCCAGAGACTGGAACACGGAGCAATGGATGCAAGCTCCAGGAACAGAGATTCCACCTCAACATGAGGAGGAACTTTTTGACAGTAAGAGCTGTTCGGCAGTGGAACACACTCCCTCAGAGCGTGGTGGGGTCTCCTTCCTTGGAGGTCTTTAAACAGAGGCTGGATTGCCATCTGTCGGGGATGCTTTGATCAAGATTTCCTGCGTGGCAGGGGGGTTGGACTGGATGGCCCTCGTGGTCTCTTCCAACTCTGCAATTCGATGATTCTATGATTCTATGATTCTATGACTACAACTACCAGAATCAGCCAGACAGTGTGACATGCTGGAAATGGCATGCTCACCATTTCTCCCTTGACATGCCCCACACCCTGGGTAAGTTGTTTAAAGCAATATTCCTTAATCAGACTTTGAAACCAGAAGTAAATCTGGTGATGTTGGGGGGGGGGCATTAGACATCCCTTCCCTACAAATCCCTTCTTGGTTCTCAAATGTGCACAATTTCTGCTAGCATAAATTTGGGATCATAGAATCATGGGGCCTTTGGACTATCAATTCAAACCCCCTGCTCAATGCAAGATGATAGCTATTCAGCATTTTTCTGAAGACATCCAAAGAAGGAGACCCCAGACAAGGAGACCTCTAGGCAACTGGTTCCATTTTGGAACCTCTCTCATTGTCAAGAAATTCCTTCTAACGTTCAATTGAAATCTACCTTCCTGTAACTTAAAACTATTAGATCTGGTCCTACTGCCTTAGGCAGCAGAGAACAGGTCTGTCCTCTCCTCCGAGGGTATTTCAAATGTGACAGGCAACATTTACTAAAATTCCCTCTTCTACACAACCATTAAAGTACAGGAGCCCTTTCCAGACATAAACATACAAACACATGTTCTACCCTGTGAGGCAGCAGAGAACAAGCAAACACCCTCCTCTTGATGGCAGCCCTTGAGGTATTTGAAGAGTGCAATCATGTCACCCCTCAGTCTTCTCTTCACCAAGCTGAACATGCCCAGTTCCTTCAATCTTTCCTCATATGTTTTGTTCTCCATACCTCTTATCATCCTCATTGTCCTTCTCTGAACTTGCTCCAACTTGTCTGTATCCTTCTTAAAACGAGGCACCCAGAAATGAACGCTGTACTCCAAATGAGGTCTGACCAGCACAGGATATAGGGGGACTATTACTTCCCTCAGCCTGGAAACTATGCTTCTGTTAATGCAAGCTAAGATAGCATTTGCCTTCTTTCCTGTAGCATCACACTGATGGCTCAAGTTCACTTTATGAGCAACAATAATTTCAAGGTCCTTTTTACATGCGGTACTGCTGAGTCAAATATCCCCCATCCTATACCTATGCATTTGGTTTTTTATGGCCAAAATGTAGAATTTTGCATTTGTCTCTGTTGAATTTCATTTTATTAATTTCAATCCAGTTTTCTAGTTTATCAGGGCCCTTTTGAATTCTGTCCCTGTGTGCCAATGTGTTAGCTACCCCTCCCATTTTTGTATTATCTACAAATTTGATAAGGATTCCCTCCACCCCATCATCTAAATTATTGATAAATATATTGAAGAGTGCAGGACCTAGGACAGAACCCTGCAGCACTCCACTTGAGAGACCTCCTTCTAATTTTAAGCGCAGCAACTGATGACAACTGAGATAATGCTGTAAGCCTTTCTATTCTTTTGGCCTTTTAAGAAAAGTCAGTGCTGTTTACTGACACATGGAGCCAGTCTTTGGGATAATGTGGGCTCTCTCTCCTTATAGAACTGGAAGATACCTCAGAGGTCATCTAGTCTAACCCATGACCAATGCAGGAAATCCTGTACTGCATCATCACTGATAGCTAGAGTTCATCACTTTCTTTGGTAGTCTGTTTTTGCTAAACAATCATACTTAGCAGTTCACACCATAACACCAAAACTGTACACTGCAATGGCAGACGAAGCCCTTGAAATTCCAGAAGCCAGCTATGATCACACAAAAATGCAGCAGTTTGGAAAAAAGTAATTTGGAACTCCACAAAAAGTGAGTGAACAAATATTAATATTATAGAAAAGTTAGACATACCAACTGTCTCTCAAATCTATGGACATATTCAAGGTTGTAGTGACTACACGTAACCACTGGGTGGCATTAGCGTTCCACAGAATCCCAAATCCCTGGCAAGGGTTTTCATCTATGGCACAACGTACATTCCAAAACGCTGTATTAATACTTTTAACTACTTAAAAAAAATCAGTGGCAACCAAAACTCTCACTAGTGTGAGAGGAAGAAGGCACATGAAAGGCAGAAACTAAAAGTTCAAGACCAAACATTAGTACTGACAATATTAGCATTACCCCAGCATTGCGACACTGGCAACTAAGGTCCTGCCTATATGGTCAAAATAATACAAACGCAACATGAAAGATCGTCTATCCATTCAAATGGCCATTCGCACAAATACGTGATATTCAGAAGGGAAGGGGGCAGCCAAATCCACCACAAAGTCCGTGTGTGATGTGCCCGGGGCTTTGTACAGATTTTCTGAAAAGCTCCATATGACTTCCGAATGTGCAATCATTTGAACACTCATGTTTGCACAGATATGAACAGGCAGTGCAATCTGATTGGCTGGATGAGCACAGGGGTGGGGCTTAGCAAAGAGGGAAAGCGACCGTGGCTGCAGCCACCATGTTGGATTTTCGGCTAAGCAAAGTCCGGTAAGTCAATCAAATGGTGATTTTTACTCTTTTATTTATTTATTTATTTGTAAATACAAAGTGTTGCTTGTGTGCACCCTGGAAAACTGTTTTCTTAAAAAAAAATGGTTGTGGCAGATTTAAAATCACAAGTAAATCACTCGTGGCGGCCAGCTGGCTAGGGGGTCATGCAGAGTTTAGGGAGGCTCTTTTGGCCGTGTAGGCAGTTAGTATCATTGTGAACGCCTGCCTTTTTGGGTGTGGTCGTATCCCCCCCCCTCCCATATAGACAAGACCTAAGAGAACCATTGCTGGCCTCTCTAGAAATTTGCAGCTGATCTTTTGGGCTGCTACAATAGAAGGAGGCTGTTACTTTTGAGATGCTTGGGAGAGTGAGTTGGTGGGTGGAGGAGAGAGATGAACTGTAGCAAGCTTGTTGTTGTTGTGTGCCTTCAAGGCATTTCCAATTTATGGTGCCCCTAAGGCAAATGAGGTTTTCTTGGCAAGATTTGTTCAGAGGAGGTTTGCCATTGCTTTCCTCTGAGGCTGAGAAAGTGTGACTTGCCTAAGGTCACTCAGTGGGTTTCATGGCTGAGCAGGGATTTGAACCCTGGTCTCCAGAGTCATAGTCTAACACTCAAACCACTATACCACACACTGGCTTAGCTGGATTTAAAATAGATGGAAATGGTGCTTCACAGTGTGCTCGTCCATAAGGTCCGTGGGACCTTATGAGCATTAAAAAACAACTCCATCACATTGGTTTTCTATGCTCAGTGAATTTAGGAAATTTTGGTCCCATTAGTTAGCCCTGCCTAAAACAGTTAGGCACAGTACCAGTGACAGTACATATAATGGATTAGACATAAGGGTACTCTGTAAAACACAAAAAAGTTTCTCAGCTGCACCAAAGGCGGGGGGGGGCAACTCAGCAGTACCAGTGAAAGAAGAAATATTAAATAAAATGTTCACTCTGTCCCTAACAATGGCTTCCATACTACGTAGTCAATGGTGAATATATTCTGGTTTCTAGTCTGAACTTTAAAGGAACTATCAAAAGTACTTAACCCATTTGGGGAGAGAGCTTGTTTAAAGTTCCCACTGAATCCCAGAGTGGATGCACAACCCCCACTGCCATGGAAATGACCTGTTACCAATTAATCTAGGTTTTTAAACAGAGGCTGGGTGGCCATCTGTCGGGAATGCTTTGATAGGGTATTCCTGCATGTCAAGGCGCTGGACTAGATGGCCCTCATGGTCTCTTCCAACACTATGATTCCACGAAATTGGGTGGAAAAGAACTGGCAAATTGAAATAACCCAAAGTTTGTTAGGATTCAAGCTTCTATCTAGTTATTGACACAAGGGAGTGGGGGATCAGCAGGAAGATTTTCCTATATGTTAAAATGTGACTATTTGTCTAGCATAGATGTAGAGTTGGAGTGTGAGCGGTGTGTTTGGGTAGTGACCCATCCTTTTGCTTCCTCAGCACCAGCACCAGCTGAAAAGGGTTTTCAAAAGTTGCAGTAGCAATGCAAATCTGCAAATGAGAAGTTAAGCATATGTATTTATTTACAAA
This sequence comes from Gambelia wislizenii, assembly GCA_030847615.1. NCBI lineage: Eukaryota > Metazoa > Chordata > Lepidosauria > Squamata > Crotaphytidae > Gambelia > Gambelia wislizenii. Next base: position 120,791,567 of record JAUMIR010000003.1, read on the forward strand.
CATTTTATAAACTGCATGGTCTTAAGATTTCAAAGCAGCGTTCAACAATAATGAAGCATACTGTATAAAGCAATGCATAAAATCAATATACAGTCGTTACATTCAGCCTAGGCTGAACTAGACCAGGAAGGCTTGCAAAAATAGGGACATTTTCAACATGTGCTTAAAAATTCAAGGTTTAGTGCAAGTGACATGATGCACATTGGAGCAAAACAGTCCCACTTTACATGTGTACTGATGGGATGGGAGCTGGTCAGTGACTGGCCACAAATTTGGGGATTGCCATGGAGAGCTTAGGGAAAATATTAAGCTAGTGTGAGGCTGCTTTAAAAAAACACACATGTTGGGTTGATTAGAAAGGGCATCAAAAATTAAAAAAAAATGTAGCATATTTGCTCTCATACAATGGTTCAACCTGGAAACTTGGAAAACTATGTCCAGTTCAGTTCATCACACCTGAAAAACAATACTGTACAACTAGAAAAGGCAAATAAAATAAGAATCTATTGCCTTGTCTTGTTGATCTTTTCTTTCTGCTCCTTCTTGCTCCTCCTTTCCCCATTGCTTCCTTACAGACAGATTGAAATAATAACAATAACAATAATAATATTCTTACCCACCTCTCTCTATGGATTGAGGCGGGGGACAACAAATTAACATATAAATATGTTAGTTTAAAAACACACATCAATTAAAAAGATATATCAATTTAAAAGAACAGGTAAGACCAAGACATTTTAAAACAATCAACACACAGTTTAAAATTCACAATTTAAGATCATCTGGACAGGTCTGCCAGATGCTGCTTTAAATTCCGACAGCATATTCAGCTGTCGTCTCTTTTCCCCACAGTCTGGGGCAGCTGAAGAAAAAATGGCCTATGTCCTGGAAGATTCTCTTGTACCTTAGAAGGAATAAATGGTGAGTGCTTATGAATCTCAGCAGAGTCAGAATTTCTCCTGAGTTCTACAAAGAGGGATTGACTGAGGAGGAAGTTTACAGCCAACATCACCTCAAGGACTGGGTGCAATTAAGGAGGCAGGAGTGGGCGCCTCAGCCTAGGTGGTCTGAGGGATGGTGTGGGTGGGGAGGGAGCAGTGGCCCATTTGATTGAATGGACCAGCCTCCATCATTCTGAATTGTCAGCTTTTTATGTGATATGCATGGGTACCTCTGGAGTGGGACAACCCAGTAATAGAGACACCATGTGAAACTGATCACCACACAGCTGATAGTATAGTGTTCCAGGACTGTTTCCACTTCAGGCTGCAAGTAGATTCCAGATTGGAGAGGGGGAGGGAATGTGTACATGCATGCATGCGTGATTGCATGCACATGCACTCGTGTACCTTCAAGTCACCTTGTCAAATTATGGTGACCCCATGAATTATAGGATTTGCTTAGGCAAAGAATACTGAGAGGTGGTTTGCCATTGCCTTCCTCTGAATATATCCTGCAGCACATAGCATTCCTTGGTGGTCCCCCATCCCAAGTATTAACCAGGCCTAATGTACCTTCATCCATATAGAAACTTTACATGCCAAGAAAAAGGCAGGCTATGTAGAATACCTGGGATGTACTTTCTCTTGCACAGGGAGGCTTTTTTGGACATCTCTCATCAGGCAGTCTGAGAGGGTCCTGATGAAGCAATACTGCTGAACATGTAGATCAGGTTTCAGTCTCCCCAAAAGGAAGAGGACAGAGAGAGCCACAGCATCCAACATATCCTGCTTTTCTGCCCAGGTTAAATAGCATAGTTGCTTTCCTTGACACCTCACAGTAAGTGGGTCATTGTTTCTAGGGGAAATTCTGGCATGTAGAACAAGGTTAATTGCACTGTGCATCACAATGTGTTAATAGGCTGCTGTTATCTTTAGAGATGACAAAGACAGTATTACCATTTGTCAGCACCATAGCTTTCTTCAGGTGTCATTTTACCCAAGATAGGGAATGTTAAAGGACAGGGTGAAAGTGATAATAGAGACCCAGACTCCTGCAGGCACAATTTCTGATTGAACAGCAGCTGTCTGGTACTGGGGAGGGACTGCTGTTCAGAGATATATATTCTATAGGCAAAGGAAAGCCTGTTTTTCTGGGGACAGTGGGTGACATTACATTCTGCAAAAGTTGTTCCTGGGAAGGATTTGATCCAAACGCAGATCTGGTCCCTCCTTACAAATCCAAATTGCAACAGGAGCAGCAGACCTTGCAAAGGTTTCCACAACCCCCCTGAATCCCCCCAACCTACATGGGCCACTGGCCATACTGGCTGGGGATTCTGGGAGCTATAGCCTTAAAAAGCAATTTTCCCAAGCTCTGAGTGATGTGTAATCCCTGTTCAGTGCTTTGGTCAGCATGACCTTGTGGATCTGTTTATCTCCACTGTATTTACTTTCTCTAGCCAAGTGCTTATGCTTATTTATACCACTGGTCAGTGATAGATAGTGGACTGATCCGTGCTCTTCCTTGCTTCTAATATTAACCCATTCTAACTGGTTGAATTACTTTCTTTTTTCATTTCATTAGTCTTCTAATTGCTTTCTTTCCCCAACAGAAGATTAGAGTTTAGGTTAGTACATAGCAGGGGTGGGGTGGATGTGGCCCTGGCTGCAGATGCTATGGGGCTGCAGTTCTCATTGCCTAGTGATGAGGGATCATTGAAGTTTCAATCCAATAACATCTGGAAGCCCCCTCTATTCCTCACCCCTGCTATACAGCATCACCACAGTTTCTGAACTGTTTTCTTTTCCATAGGTCCTTACAAAAATATTATTTAACTTTATGATTTGGTGCCTGGGTTTGCTTTCCCTTCCCTTCCCTTCCCTTCCCTTCCCTTCCCTTTTTTTTTTTCTCTTGTGTTGTCTCTGCCTAGACTGTAAGCTTCCAGGCATGGACAGTCTTGTTTTCATTCATTGTATGTTAGCTACTCTCCATTTTTGGCAGTATAGGGGCTGAACAGATGCTTTAAATTATTGTGTAATATAATTGTTGAGGGATATTGTTTAAAGGCCTCCTAGCACCTTCCTTTTTTCCAAAAAAACCCCTTTCTGTAGGGATGGGGCAAATATTTGAAAAATGGTCCAAAAATATATTTCTTGAGAGTCAAGAAATTCTGATGAGGAGAATCTTAAACTGACAAGAATCACTTCAGGGTTTATTCTGTGCAAAATTTGCATGTGGTTATTTTGCACAGAAAACAGCATTTTCTGTGCAGAAAACAGTATTTCTGCAGAGTAATATTATTTTCTGTGTGCAAAATGCTGTTTTCTGTCCATTTTTTTAAAAAAAGGTCACATGCAAATTTTGTGCAGAATAAGTCATAAATTGTGAATAATCTTTGAAAACTGCACAGTTTTTGAAGATTTGTCTCACAGCAAGAAGAATATTGCTAAAATTACTCATTGCTTCCTTCAAGGAGAACATTAGTGAACAATTACATCCCTACTTTTTTGGAATACATGTGTGAATTTCTCTGTTAACAAGTTTACTTTCTCAATGTCCGTATGTAACAGGGACTTAAAATGTGTGTGAATACCTTAAGCTAAACTTGGCATATTCAGAGCTTGATTGAAGAAATTATCAGGGATCATGCTAGCTAGCAGATCCTGGAACATGTACTTCAAAAAGTAATGTATTTAAGCTCTGCATTAACTAAACCAGGTTTCTGACCTGCCATAGCATGTTCTGTCTTGGGTTGTTTCATATCTTGTTCTGTTCAGCAATAGTAACAAAAGAAATACTTTGATAGGCAGTTTCAGCTAGTCATATCTCTCTGTTGAGTGTACTTGTCTGATATGTTTTCAGAACCTAATTGTTCACACTTTACATTTCTATGTGCTGTACACTTTCACAGTGTAACGTGAGAATGTCAAAAGTCTACTGTAAAACTCAGGAAAAGGTATCATTAAGAATGAAGGAGATCTTACAGACACATCTGAGGCCTCATATTTCCTAAAGAGGAGGGGCTAATTAAGTTCACAAGAGCTGTGAACTTCTTCCACCAGGGGGCACAGTCCAAATTCCTTCCAGTCCTTAACTACGTGTGGTAACTGAATTTCACCCATCTTTGCCATTTGATGCAGTTTAATTGAACTGCTTTACAGTAGGACTCCCGTATCCGCTGGGGATTGGTTCTGCGGACCCCGTGGATACTGAAAACTGTAGATAATAGCGAACACCATGGAAAATAATGAGACTTCCGGTTTAAAATACCATTGACTTGCCTTGGACGACCTAGAAAATGGCTAAAGAGGACATGTTTTCTAGGAAGACTCTATGGTATTTGTGCTATTTTGTGTCCCGTGGATAATTGAATCAGTGGATAATGAATCAATGGATACAGGGGTCCTACTCTATTTGTAAATCAGAAGTAGTTGAAGTGTGGCTCTCCAGATGTTGTTGGACTGCAACTTGCAGCAACCTTCACCATTAGCTATGCTGGCTAAGGCCGCTGGGAGTTGCAGTCAACAACATCTGGAAGGCTGTACTCCTCCTCTAGTTTACATTTACAGGTGACATCTGCATCTTGAGATGTGTGGGACTTCAAAGATAACATTCTGTATTTCTATTCTGAAGATTCAGTCAGTAATGAGTTTTTAAGAAACACACACTGAGATAGCCTTAAGCAACATATGCCTGGATATATTGGTGCTTAAACCACCAGTAGTGACTTGGATATGTCTTCAGATGAACAAGCCCTGTCACACAGAGAAGTTCCTTATTTAGACCCTGGTACTGAGACTGGTTCTAAATCTAGCAACCAAAGACAATCCAAATACAAAGCTAGGAAAGAAAGTTGTTTTGGGGGGAACTATCTCCCCAAAGTCACTAGCCAGCACAGACATGCTGGCTGGGGCAATTCTGAAGATATAGCCCACAAATGTAAATTCAGATCTAAAAGTTCCAGAGACTGCTGCTCAGTAAGATCTTTGTCCCATTTGCTAGATCCGCTCCAGGTGAGAGTCCTTGAAAGACCTCTATTTGCCAGCAAATGGGAGGAGGTTGGGTGAGGGAATCAGACTGAGGAATTATATACAAGTCAGAAGCCATCCCTCATGAGAACAAGCTCTCAGCATTTGGCATTCTGGGGGATTTGCCTCCAAGTACTTTTGCTTTCTGACCTCTCACCTTCAAGTAAATGAAACCTTAGTAATAGCTGTAGTATGTGCCTCCAAGTTACCAGTCAACTTAGGCAAGGAATACTCAGAGATGGTTTTGCCAGTTCCTTCCTCTGAAATACAGTCTACAGGCATCTGGTATTCCTTGCTGGTCCCCCTTCCAAGTACTAACCAGGGCTGACCCTACTTAGTTTCAAAGTTCAGGCTGGATGTAGTGCCGTCAGGGTGTTAAGGCAATCTTTCCCGCCAAGCCATTGCTCCAGCCAGCCCTGTTCCAAACCATTGTTTGACCTGTTTTCTCTTAACTCCACTGTAGGCTCATTCTTGCCAAGACTAAACAGAATTAATGATGGCTGTTAAATCTCAAAATTAGTCAGTTTGTAAATCAAACTTAGTACATTTACACTTCTCAAATGTATAATGAGCCTTGACTTCAGTTCAGTGAACCTTAATAATTTGGTAATTTAACTGAGATGCAGTGCTAACAGCTGGGTTCCATACTGATGGGGTGGCACATCTGCTTTGCGCTTTAGTTTGCACTTTAGAGGAGCTAGCCCCATTTTGGGAGTTCAGCACCTTGGATAGCTAGGTGCTATCCTTGGACAGGTGAGTGCTACTAAAACCTAGAACATATTCAGCATCCCAATGACATGGAAGCCACCATGTATTGTGAGTGGCTTAATGTTTTCTCTGCCTGTGTAGTTTGCATGGTTGATGTGACTATGCAGCCAAACATCTGCCATCACTTCCTTCACAACATTCACAACACACTGAGTCCTTGGATAAGAAATGACATTTTTGTTATTACTCCTTTTGCTTGTTCTGTTTTGTGGTTGCTGCCAACATGACTCTGTGTTGATCAACTACAGTTAACAAAGTACATGAAATAGCCAATCAGAGAAGAAATGGTGGTGGTGAGGGGGGAAAGCACCGTATTAATGTTTCATTCCCAAGATGTGTTTTGCTGATGTGCCTGTGCAAAGATTCCAAGATCCTTTGAATCTTCTTATCACAGAAAAGCTTAATCTGAGTTTATAATGATAGATTCATAAATTGGCAAGCAAATTAAGAGTTACAACTTCATCAGTTTGTCCACCACTAGCCACAATGGGGGAGGGTTGTAACTTCTCTTCTCTTTTGCTCTGTAACAAGCCAAAAGACTCCTAAAACCAACTGGACCATCTGGAAACTGGTCTGCTGGTAACCTGAATCATCCCCTGAATTACATTTATGCAGATGTGCCTTGTTAATATCTTTTGATCACCCAGTGCCTTTAAATTGTTCACTATTCTGGCATATATATTTTTTCATCTATTCCATTATTATCAAGAACTGTTGTGCAATTCTCCAGGGATAGCATGTTGTTTTATTTTGGATCATGCAATGCCACAGGATGCTGTTCTAATCTAGAATGGTTTCAGCTGACAGTGAAACAGCTGTAGCTGGTACATTTATCAGATGTAGCATTCACTATATAAACACTTTCTTCCCCTAACTATTAAAAATGTTGCTGACTATTTTTGAGTTGTCCATGCCATTGTATTTCTGATTTCTATTTATGGTTATGGAATCTGGACACAGCAGAAAACTGACCGGAAGAAAATAATTTGAAATGCAGTGCTGGAGAAGAGCTTGACAAATTCCATGGACTGCTTAAAGACACATAAGTGAGCCCTAGAACAAATCAAACTGGAACTCTCACTAGAAGCAAAACTGACTAAATGGAGGTTGTCATTCTTTGGACATGAGATGGCATGACTCATTTCAAATGACAAGAATGCTTGTTAAAGTGAGAGGTAATAGGAAAACAGGAAGACTGCATTACATTTGAATAGACTCAATCAAGGAAACCACAACCCTGAGTCTGTAGGACCTGAGCAGGGCTGTTGAGGACAGGGTTTCTTTGAGGTCTCTCATTGATAGAGTCACCCTAAGTAGAAGCCAACTTGACAGCAATTAACATTTTCGACTTGCAGCTACTTCGTAATTCACTATATAAACACTATATATGGCCTCACATCGGGAGGCATGGAGACGCACTATCCACAATGCTGCAGCCTTATTTGAGAACTCACGCCAAACAAGTCTTGAAGAGAAATGACAACGCAGAAAGAACCACAACCTGGAAATATCACCCAAGGAGACCTTCTGCTGTGCTTTTTGCAACCGGACTTGTTTATCTCGGATTGGCCTTTTTAGTCATCAGCGTGCTTGCAGAAAGCGCAGGATGAGTCCTTCCTGAATCTTCGTTTGCGAAGAAAAGCCAGAGAGAGAGAGACTTCGTAATTGGTAAAATGAGACCGTGGCATTAAAATTCTATTAAGCATTCTTAAAGTGGTTATTGTTTAACGAATCGTCTTGGTGATGATAAAAGAAATTCCTTTAATACCCTAATTACAGAGTATGTATTAAAATTAATTATTAGAAAAATTAGAAAAATTAAAAGGGCAACGGTCCTAGTATAGACTTTTTTTCCTCTGGTGACTTCTATAAAGTTTTTGAATCAGATTTAATTTATCATCTACAAAGATTGTTTAATGATAGTTTAAGCAGGGGTGATAGCCCTATGTCTTTGAAAACAGCACAAATTATCATGATCATGAAAAATAATAGTGCTTTTACTCACGTTTCAGCCTATAAACCTGTGACTTTACCAAAACAAGATCAAATTTTTGTACGAGTATACTGACACAATAATGAAGGACAGGTTACTTACCTGTAACTGTAGTTCTTCAAGTGGCCATCTGTGAAATCATACAATTGGGTACTGTGCCTGCACAGAAACAGCATTCAGGACATTCTGGAGCAGTTAAGCGAAGCTTGTTGGCAGTAGCTCCACCCACCTCCCTGGGGTATATAAATACTGAACCCGCCAAAAGCACCTCAGTTCCATGTCCACCACATAAGCAGCATCAATGAAATCAAGAAATGGCAGAACATATGAGGGAAGGATGGGCGGATTTGTGTGATTTCACAGATGAACACTCAAAGAACTACAGTTACAGGTAAGTAACCTGCCCTTCTTCAACATGGTGTCTGTGAATTCACACAAATGGGAGATTAGCAAGCTACACCTGACAGGTGGTGGGAGCATCATGCATCAACCATCATAGTGGCTCAGCACACCAGAAAGAAAACAATACACAAGACATATGGTAAGGTGCAAGCAAGAGATTGTGTATTGGAAGCTGAGTTGCATAGGAAAGAGAAGCAAGAATAAATCAGGTCTGACTCATATGGCACATCAGTAAATAAGACCCTGTGATTACAGCAGAGTAAAGGCACATAGATTCATAAATAACATAAACAGCAAGATGAATATGCATCATGGCCAATATGCACATCAAAATAAACATGGTAACCAAAACAGAACTAATTGGCTACCATCAAGTAATACAGAGACTGAATAAATATGAGACACTGTGAAATATGTATCATGTAACTAACATAAATAAAAAACAAGAATCATTTATCAATGACAGGAAGACATGACATCAACACAGCTCTGCCAAAGCCAGCATCAGTCTGGCATCAGGACCAAGTATGAATACAATAATGTGAAACAAAAGTCATGGGCTGGGGCCAAACTGCAGCTTGGCAATGTCAGACAAAGGAACATCTGCCAAAAAGGCAAAAGAGGTTTCAACAGCTCTGGTGCAATGACCGCCAACCCAAGGAGGAGGTTCAATATGAGCCAGTGCATAAGCAAGATGGATTGTAGAAACCTCTCCACTGACGCCCCCTTGTCGTGGGAGAGAGGCTTGCGTACCCTAATGATGTTTTGAGCTATGCTGGTGGTGGCATAATAGCCACCAGTAGGGTCTCCCATGCCAGACAGGTCAAAACCAAAGGGTCTGACAAAGAGCATCAAAGGGCAGGATGGGCTCTCTATCCTTATGGCAACCGTCCTAGGAGAAGGAAAACTCTAATCCCAAACCTGGGCAGATGGTGCTCATCCAACCCTGTAAGGTCAACCATCTTAGAGAAGGAAACTGTAATCAAACCTATGACCTGAGGACCTCACTGCTACGTCCATGCTTGAAAGGCCACAGCAGATGAACCTTTGGTTTAAAGGGTGAGGCCATTTCTGTGCACGCTGTGCTCCACCAGAAAAATCCATTGCACAGGCTCGAAGGACAAATCTAGTTCCAAAAAAGCCCTGTAGCGATAGGTGGGGGACAAAACGGCAGGTGTAAAGATGCACTGGAAGCTGCAGGCCCAACCCTGCATGCAGGCGGTTCAGGACTTTGGTCGCTCGAGGCTGACCCAGGAGATGACAGTCTTGTTCGGCAGCATCCTGAACGACCAAGCAGCCTTTTTAAAGGAGAGCACTGCTTGCTCCATATGGAGAGAGGCCTAGAAAAGGTGGCCTAACGAAAGCTGATCCCCATCTACCTGGTTGGCTAGCCGTGGCCAACGGGCATCTTCTAATGCGGTCAAACCAAGGCAAAGAAACAAAGGCACACACAGGCCTCCAAAGGTGTAAATAAACTGACACTTGCATGCTGGAACATCAGAACCATGCAAGACTCAGCAGATAGTGGATGGCCTGAGCGTTGTTCTGCCCTAATAGCCCATGAACTATCACAACATAATATTGACATCGCTGCTTTTAGTGAAGTTCGTCTCCACGAGGAAGGCAGCCTTAAAGAACATGGCGCCGGCTACACACTTTATTGGTTTGGCAAACCCCAAACCGAAAAACATCTTTCAGGAGTAGGCTTGATGATTAAAAACTCCATTGCCTCCAAACTCGAAACCTTGCCAACAGGACACTCTGATCGCATTATTTCCTTACGCCTCCCACTTGTTCTCTTTAGTATATATGCCCCAACTATGAAAGCCGACCCTGTAGACAAAGACAAATTCTACACAGACCTATGCCAACTCATACAAAAAGTCCCTGGAGAAGATAAAGTTATTATCCTTGATGACTTCAATGCCAGAGTAGGAAAGAACTCCGAAACCTGGAAAGGTGTCTTAGGCAAGCATGGTGTTAGAAATTGTAATGATAACCGACGCCTCCTGCTAGAGTTCTGTGCAGAACAACAGCTGGCTATTACAAACACAGTCTTTCAGCAGAAAGATAGCTTGAAGAGACAACCTGGATGCATCCCCGATCCAAACATTGGCACCTCATTGACTGTGTTCTAGTCCGCCAGAGAAACATTCGTGATGTCCGTCATACCCGAGTGATGCCCAGTGCAGCATGCCAAACAGATCATCACCTCGTCAGATGTAAACTAAATCTTCATCTTAAGTTCAAACCTAAGAAGGGTGGCATCTTAAAGAAGAGACTCCAAGTCAACAATCTTCAATAAGTTACCATGAGAGACAACTTCCAGGCAAATCTGCAAACAAAACTTGAAGACCATCCTATAGATCCTTCTCCCACATTGCTGTGGCAACATATCAAAAACAGTATCCTCCAGTCTGCAGAAGAATCCCTTGGGTTCTCCCACAAGAAAATCAAGACTGGTTTGATGAAAACAACCAAGAGATCCAGGAGCTGTTGGCAAAGAAGAGAACTGCTCACCAGGCATACCTCGCCCAGCCAACTTGCCATGTAAGAAAAGCAGCTTTCCGTCTCACAGCTAGTAAACTTCAACAACTCCGAGACATGCAGAACAAGTGGTGGATCAATATAGCAGAAAAGATACAATGCTGTGCAGATCTGGCTGATCTTAGGGGATTTTATGAAGCTCTTAAAGCAGTGTTTGGACCTACTTATCAGGTCCAAAGCTCCTTATACAGTACAGATGGTCAAACATTAATTACAGATAAAGCCTCCATCCTGAATCAATGGGCTGAACATTTTCAAAGTCTCTTTAGCGCCAACCGAGTAGTCCAAGGCTCAACTATCCAACATATGATACAAAAACTGATGAAAAATGAATTGGACATAGCTCCCACTTTGGAAGAGACCCTTAAGGCCATACAGCAGATGAAAAACGGCAAGGCAGCTGGGATTGATAGAATTCCACCTGAAGTTTGGAAACACGGAGGTCATGCACTCCACGATAAATTCCATGAACTCCTTGTGAATTGCTGGGAAAAATGGGAACTGCCATCAGATCTCCGAGATGCAGTCATCATCATCTTGTAGAAGAAAAAAGGAGCAAAACCCGATTTTTCAAACTATCAAGGCATAATTTTCTCTAGTGCTGGAAAAATCCTTGCAAGGATACTCTTGAACAGATTAGTTCCTACTATTGCAGAAGAACTTCTCCCTGAAAGCCCATGTGGCTTCAGAGCCAATAGGTGTACTACAGATATGGTATTTGCCCTTAGGCAACTGCAAGAAAAATGTAGGGAGCAGAACAAGGGTCTCTATGTAACATTTGTCGACCTCACCAAAGCCTTTGACACTGTAAGTAGAAAAGGTCTGTGGCAAATCCTGGAAAGACTAGCATGTCCCCCCAAATTCCTTAAAATGATTATCTTGCTACACGAGGGTCAGTGTGGTCAAGTCAGATATGGCGATGCTCTTTCAGAGCCCTTTCTAATAACTAATGGAGTGAAGCAAGGTTGTGTTCTTGCACCAACTTTATTTACAATCTTCTTCAGCATGATCCTCCAAAGGGCTATGGCAGAGCTTGAAGAAGATGACGGCATCTAATATACATTACCGTACTGATGGTAGCTTGTTTAACTTAAGCCGTCTGAGGGCTCGCACTAAGACTCTAAACTATCTAGTCTGTGAGCTGCTCTTCGCTGATGCTGCTGCCCTTGTTGCCCACACAGAAGCAGCTCTGCAGCACCTAACATCCTGCTTCGAAACAGCTGCAGAGCTGTTTGGGCTGGAAGTCAACCTGAAGAAAACAGAAGTTCTTTACCAGGCTGCACCACAGGACAAACACCACCATCCCCACATTGCCGTCGGAAATTCTGTGCTTAAGTCCGTTCAGCAGTTCACCTACTTGGGAAGCATCATCTCCTCAGATGCCAAGATTGACAAAGAGATCGATCACAGATTAGCAAAGGCATATAGCACATTTGGAAGACTTCACAAAAGAGTCTGGAGTAATAAACACCTGAGGCGAAGCACAAAAATCAGTGTGTATAGAGTCATTGTACTGTCTATTCTCCTTTATGGATCTGAAATATGGGTCACCTATCACCACCACTTATGACACCTCGAACGCTTTCATCAGTGCTGTCTACGCACAATCCTAAATATACACTGGACTGACTATGTGATGAATGTTGCTGTCCTTGAGCAAGCAGGGATCACCAGCATTGAGGCCATGAAATTGAGAACACAGCTGTGCTGGGCAGGGCATGTTTCTAGGATGGAGGACCATTGCCTCCCAAAAATAGTACTCTACGGTGAACTCGCCATGGGTCAGCGTAAGAGGGGCACTCAAAAAAAACCACACACACACACAAAAACAAAACAAAACAAAACAAAACAAACAAACCACAATACAAGGACTCCCTGAAACAACATCTCAGGCTCGGCCAAATTGATCACCAACAATTGTCCGCCCTGGCCTCACATCGGGAGGCATGGAGACGCACTATCCACTGTGCTGCAGACTTATTTGAGAACTCACGCCGAACAAATCTTCAAGAGAAACGACAACGCAGAAAGAATCACAACCTGGAAACACCACCCAAAGAGACCTTCTGCTGTGCTTCCTGCAATCGGACTTGTTTATCTCGGATTGGCCTTTTTAGTTATCAGCGCGCTTGCAGAAAGCGTGGGATGAGTCCTCCCTGAATCTTCATTTATGAAGAAAAGCCAGAGAGAGAGGGGATTGTAGAAACCAACCACTTGGAAAGTCTCTGAGGAGGCACAGGAAGTCTGAGTTTAGTCTGAGAGTAGCAGACAAAAAGCCTTTGGGTCAACAAATCGGCACAGTCCGATCGATATAGAAAACGAGAGCTCGGCACATGTCAAGCGTGTGAAGCTTCCATTCGAGTTTGGTGGAAGGGCTTCTAAAGAAAGCAGGACGTATAATGTCCTGGTTTAAATGAAATGAAGAAATCACCTTTGGCAAAAAAAGAAATGTCCAGGCACAAAACAACTTCATCTCCATGAAAGTGAAGATAAGGTTGATCAACACAAAGTGCACACAACTCACCAACTCGATGTGCCCAAGTGACTGCCACCAGAAGCAGCATCTTCCAGGCAAGGAGATGTGATTCACAGGATGCCATGGGTTCAAACGGGCCTCGACACAGCTGACAGAGAACCAGATCAAGGCTCCAAGGTGAAGTCGGACATGAGAATGGAGGATGCAGATTACGGTACCCCTTGAGAAACTTTTTCACAAGAGGGTGTTCAAAGCAAGAAGGATGTCCAGATAGGAGGAAGTGGTGAGAAATGGCTGCCAAATAAACTTTAACGGTCAATGCTGAGAGACCAGCATCAGAAAGAGAAAGCAGGAATTTGAGGACATCCCAAATACCAACTTGATTAGGAGAAAGAAAAAAATCCAACAAAAAAGAAACAAAATGTTACCAACAATAAGTTTATGAATGAACTGTCAACGGTCATTGAGAAGGGTAAATGATTCTCTGGATTTGGTCTGGCAAATTTGTCTGAGGGAGAGCCTCCACACTGTGAGGTTCAGCGTTTTGAGGTCTAGATGAAGTACATGGCTGTTGCACATTGAGAGAAGGTTGGTCCAGAGGGGAAGATGTTTGAATGTTTGATTTGGCAAGGAGAGGAGGACTGCAAACCATGGTTGGCGAGGCCACCATGTGGTGATCAGGATAGTTCGAGCGCAGTCAGTGCAGAGTTTCATAATGACCCTGGAGATCAGAGGAAATGATGGAAACACATACAGTAGAGGACAGTTCCAGTTGAACAGGAAAGCGTCCCCTTTTGACTTCAGATGTAGAATCCAAGAAGAAAACTCTTGACACCAAGTGTTTTCCACGCTTGTGAAGAGATCTACCTGAGGACTCCTCCAGTCACAGAAGACTGGTAGAAGGATGTCCAGATGAAGTTTCCACTTATGGCATGCATGTTTCGAGCAGTTTAAGGGGGCTGCCATGGTGTTCTTTGTACTGGGGAGATGTACTGACAAAATCACAATGCGTTTCGACAGATAATTCCATACCCAAAGAGTGAGCAATGTTAGGGTGTGGGACTTTGTGCCTCCTTGCTTGAGGACCAAAGCCATGCATGATGATACAAAGCAGCTGAGCCAGTCAGAGTCTTAGCAGCACTAGCCACAGAATGGCAGGCTGAGTTTATCTGATGTCCTACTAGAGAGTGAGCCTCATTGTAGAGGGTCATGTTGGTTTTCATCATCAGGTAACTTCTCTAACAAAGGAAACAATTGTTTCCAAAGGTGTTGCTGGTAAGCTGACATACAAGCTGAGTAGTTGGCAATCCTAATTCCCAGTGCTGCCAAAATGTATAATTTCTTTGACATCAAGTCCAGCTTCTCCTCCTCACAGTTTGCAGGGGTTGTATGAGTCTTTTACAGAGCCTCGGACTCACAACTTCAACAATAATTGAATTTGGTTTGGGATGATGGGAGAGCCAGTCCACTTCGAGTTCAACAATACAGTAGAGGGTGTTGATCTTTTTGGAAGTTGAAAGAACTGAAGATGGTGTAGAATAGTGAGTTATATGTAAAACTGAAGGGAGCAAAGGAATAGAAGGTGGGGTTGGAACTTTTGTCTGAATCTAACCATACACCAAATTGATGGGTTCGTCATCAGAATGATTCATCTTCAGATCTAAAGTGTTCGCCATTTGAACAAGCTGCTCCACAAAAGCAGTGACATCATCAGTAGGTGATGGAGATTCATGTTCCCCTAAGGTTTGAGGGTAAGAGATGAATCGCTGTGCTCGGATGCATCGGAGTACCCAGAAGAGCGCCTGATTCACCAATCATAATGTCTGTTAGACTGATGAGCTGAATGAGGCAAATGAGTGGCAAGGATGTCTTTTCAAAGAGCAGTGGCATCAAGTGGTCAGTCGGCCACAACACAAAGAAGAGACCTAGACTGGGTGATAAGCTGGTGGTCTCTTGAAGAAGGATGAATTATAACAGAATGAGCAACAGAAACAGAATGGGACCGAGATCTACAGCTTCTCTTGACCAAAGATTGATCAACTGAAATAGAATGAGATTGTGTTCAGTGCCTTTTCTTTGTTGGAAATGGGTAACTGAAGAATATAAATTGGGAGATTCTTCTTGCGAAAAGAACGTCTTTGGGAAGAAGACCGGCAACAACATGCTGGTTTTAGAATAGGTGATCCCTGACCCTTCTAGCGAGGAGGTGTGACAGTAACTTCCAATGAAACAACATCCACACCTGACCTTTTTTTTGCAGATGATGAGTGGGCAGCCACCTTACTCTTCAAATGCTTCAATGACAAATGGGGCTTCGAAGCAGGGTGGGAATGTCGAGATGAGTGCCTTGTGACATGAGTGCCTTTGAGACAGTTGGTACCAACAGAGCTCACATCTTCAAATCCCAATGGTGATCAGAATCCTTCAACATCCAAATAGACAATGGTTTTTCTGCCGGTTTCAAGGATTGCTCATAGAGCAGAGCCTTGAACCTCAATTCCCTGTTTCTCTGAGCCTGGGGAGTGAATGCTTTGCAGTGCTGTCATGATGTGATGACATGAGCTTTGACCAAGAAGAGCAGACATTTCAAATGTCCATCCCAGCCCGGAATCTTTGTGTTGCATACCAAACAACACTTGAATGATGATGAAGACATATCCAGTGAAAAATATGAGAAACCAAATGAGAAACTGCTGAGGAAGAACATTTCGTGGCTGCTAACGCAGTGGATGGAAAAGAACTGAGGTGCTTTTGGCAGGCTTGGTATTTATATACGACAGGGAGGTGGGTGGAGCTACTGCCAAAAAGCTTTGCATAACTGCTTTAAAATGTTTTGAATGCTGTTTCTGTACAGGCGCAGTAACCCAATTGTATGATTCACAGAGACCATGATGAAGAAATAATTTTATCAGTATATTCATCCTGATCAGATCAGCTTTATAAGAAATAGACATCTATCTGATGCAATTATGAAGACTTTAAACATTTTTCATAATTTCCTACTGTCGTGACACAAGGCATTTGATCTTTTGGAATGTCCTTATATGTGAAAAGTGCTACACAAAATGGATATGGGAGAGCTCTATAGCTACTTTATGGAGACATATTTAGATTATCAATCTGTGGTAAATATAAATGGTATAGAGTCACAATATTTTAACTTAGCACGAGGAATGAATCAGAGTTCTCCACTCTCACATCTATTATTTGTCCTCAATATTTAGTCTTTAGCAAGAGCAATTAAAAACTGACTCAAATATTAAAGGAGAAAACATTAAAGGGGTATATCATAAACTGAATTTATATGTGGATAATATTTTACATTATCAACATTATTGGGTTAGTCTGATATTTTACATTATTTATAGGTCCAGAAAACTGTTCCAGCAAGTTAAAACCCTTTTTTCTAACTCTGAGAGATGTATGTGTGTGTTTCTGTGCTTTCAAGTCATCTTTCAGCTTATGGTGACCCCATGAATTTCACAGGGTTTTCTTAGGCAAGGAGTCCTCAGAGGTGGTTTTGCCAGTTCCTTCCTCTGAAATATAATAGCAGCATATAATAACCAGGAGGGAAGGGCACTTGTTCAGTGATACTTGGTGTGAGAATGAGCATATTATAAATACACAAGAGGTCCTATTTTCATCTGTGAAATACCGGATGGGATAGTTTCAAGTGTCAGAAAAGGGAAACCAGTTCAACTGTAGATGATCAGCAGCAAAAATGGTTGCCATGGAAGTAGAAGCAGATGTAAGTACTCTGGTGGATGCTAAGTGTGGTTGCAATAAAGCTGTGAGATTTTATTTGTTTTGCATTTTAAAGTGACCTAGATTAATATGTGGATCAGAACACAATTATCCTTTGGATTGTGCACTCCTCTGAATTTTATAACATTCTCAGTTCTCAGTTGAAAAATTGTCAGCAAAAATATGAATTAGGGAAACATGCACGTACAATAATTAAGTCCAGATGTTCATATAGTTGAAGAATTGCAGATTGGTGGGGAAATGGGATGCAACAGATTCATAGTAAAATTAAGAATTTATAAGTTCCTTTTTGGACTATAATTCTCAGAAGACCCCATGCTGGCTAGGGGATTCTGGGAATTATAACCCAATAATTGAATATGTGGGAATCAGACACAGATCAGGAAACTGATTTGTTTATCCCTCAGAAGAGCAGGGTTCTAAAGATACCACTCAGGCAAACAAGATAGAAAAGTCTCACTCTTACATTTTTTTTCAGGAAGTTTAATCATTTCTTAACAGCCACTTGATCATCGTTTGATTAACAAAATACAGAAACTAATTTGACACATTTTTTTCTTAATTCATGGTTCACAATTCAAGAGAAGCCACCTGAACAATGTTATCAAAACAACTGGTTGTTTCAAATAAAGCTAGTTACACATGACTTTGCTGTACTGCAATTCTATACAAAGACTGTACTACAAGTACGAAAAATATAAGTGCTTTTATGCACACACTTTTTAATACTGTTTATGTGTCTTCAGCACCTCCTTTATCGTATGGCCTATAAATACCTTGTGCAAGGGAGGGGGCAGTACATAGTTAACAAATAAAAGTGAAAAACCATTTCAACCAAATAGAAATACTTTCTGTTAATGTTAGATATATGAACATAGTAATCCCAGTACTGTTTTTTTCACAAGTGTATAATTAATGAGAGTAATTTAGGCAGAATGTGGAGACTCTCTCTCTCTCAAATGTCACCATGGCATTTTTTAAATCACACATGAAGCTTGTTATTAGCAGCTTACCATGGAATTTTGTCAGAGCTGGAAAGTTACTTGTAAAAAAGTAACCTGTTGGGTAAAGTACTCCAATGTGCTTACAGAGGAACATGCTACCATTAACATTGCTGATTATTTTTGTTACTTTTTAGTTCCTTTTTTGGGGGAAAAAATTTAGGAAGGAGGGATGCCCTCAAAATTCTACCAAATTTTGTTCTGCCCCAAAGCAAAAGTAAAAGTTACTCATTACATGAGAAAGTAGCAAGCTTACATATCATCATGTCCTTCTTACCTCCAAAAGAAACAGGCAACAGATAATCTTATTTTTAACACATTATTTCCAAGCTTTCGATTTTACTTTAGGCCACTGGAAACACAAACACAGGGCTTCCAAATTCTGTACTGGTGCAGAAAGAGACTCCCAATCTATGTAGTGATTCCACTACACACAACTGGATCACTGGGGATGTAGGTGAGGAGAGATTGGCCTTTGTGTAATTCCAGTAATCTGATCTTTCAAAGTATTGATGGGATACAGGGGTAGGCAGTTTGGAGCTCCCTAGAGGCTTTTGGACTGCAATTCCAATCAGCCTTTGCCAATATAATAAGAGCCACAAGGTACCCATGCTAGGGTTAGTAGAAGAGCCCTGTCTTCTTTCACATTTGGAAAAGAAATTCAAGTAGCAAGGCTGGGTAAACATGTTCCTGAAATCCTGGAGAGCTACTACCAATTGAATAGATGGCTGCTACCAGACCATGGACCCAATGGTCTGATACATGCAGAGACAAGGGAAAGCAATAAAACAGATTCTTTAATCCCAAGTTCAATGACTTCAGTTTTAATATTTTCCTCTGTACAAATATCAAAGCATGGGAATAAAAAAACCCAAAACACAACAACTTGGGAGGGCATGGACCCTGAGTTAAATTCAGTGCATTTTGCTGAGTTAGGAAAAAATTATCTGATAGCTAAATAAGACACTCAATGTAGTGTTAACAGCACTGGGGTAACACTGAGATATTGTGGTTGAGAATTGGTCTGCTTGCTCCAAAAATAAATAGTCAAAAGAACATCTCACTTGAGGAACTGAGATATTGACTGATAGTGGCACTTAACATTCCTGTTTATATATTACACTATATAAGAAATCCTTAGGCTTTTAAAATTTAAAAATATCATAAAAGAAATGGGGAATTGGGGGGGGGAGCATGGGTTTAGATCCAGATATTTCCTTGCATAGCAAAAAACAAAACAAAACAAAAACACAAAAAAACAAAAACAAAAACCCAAAAAACCTATGCATATTGGAGCAAGATTCAAAGGATTAGCCATGTAAGATTGTTCCAGCAAAACAACAAAGGATCTCGTGGTCTCTTTAAGACTGATTTAAGATTTTAGCAGTTTTAAATGTGCTACAAAACTCTGTTGTTTTATCTGCATAGCTTAGGTTTGGACAATGGTTGATTTCTAGCTGATCCATCTTCCTTTGGTTTAGATTTGATGTTCCATTTAAACTGTTCCATAGAACAGTTGGCTGCGTAAATGAATTTGATCCTGTCTACTACTGGCACATGGAGGGGTGTTTGTGGTCTGACCAAGCCCAGTGTCTGACACATACGGCAAATGGGAGCTCAGAATCCATGTTCCTACAGCTGACTAGAGGCGGAAAGGGAGAGTTCACTGGCAGCAAGAGAACTCTTCCTTTCCTCATAGTTGTCTGCCATGGTCCTTGTGTATACATCTGATAGGTTGCAAGGGGTTTGGGAACTTGGTTTACTGTATTCTATAGGAATTCCTATTTGCTCAGTGCACTTTACTGAGTCTCATACAAAACCCACAGTGAAAAACCTTTAAAAATGGCACTCCTATCCTGATGGAAAGAAATTCAAAGTAATCCTAATCAAAGTCCTCTTTTTGCTGAAAAAATGCTCTGTCATCAAACATGAAGAAAAGTCGTCCTTAGCACATCATAAAATACCAAACACATTGGTCTAAATCCCTGACCTATTCAATCAATTGGCTTTAACTATGTGTTGACTCTCCATTGAACAATTGATTCAGTGGGTCTACTCTAGTTGGGAATTACTAATAGAATTATAGCCATTCTCTGTATTTAGGGAATTTTTTTTCTTAAATAGTCACTATGTTGTAGATATAAAAGGGAATTCTCTATGGAGGGAAGTAAATGGGAAATACACGTGGTGGGGATTAAGGTTACTGGAGCATGTAATGGAACAACGTTTAGTGGCTTTCATGGTTGTATCATACCAAAGATACATGTAATTCAGCAGCGGGACAAACTTGTACTGAAAAATCACCTCCTATAAAATTAATGATGCAAGTGCCCAGGCGTCATGGTGATGTATCATCTTGGAAGGGATGAGCCATCATTTAGTGGGGAAAGCACATGACTTGAATTAAAAATATTCAAGTTTTAATTCTTGGTATCTCCAGGTAGGGTTAGGAAAAAGTCCAGTGTCAAATCTTTGAAATCAATCTGAATTGTGTTTCCATGGCAGAGTGGGGATCCAAACACTGGTCTCCAGAGTTGAAGTACAACCCTCAAACTACCACATCACTAAAAATCGGGTGTCCCTAATTTGTGGCTGGCCTTGGAGGCCAATCACTGTTTCTAGTAGCTAACAATGCTCAGCTTTCTCATCTCCTTCCCCTAAAGTGATACAAGTCTAGTCCTTTTGCATCCATTGCTCATTGAAGAGGTCTTACAAGGTACCACAGTGGATCTGTAATACTGATACTATGTCTCATCATAAGACTCAGCATGGTACTACCGAGAAAAGGGCAGTCTACCTTCCTGAATTACCAGCAGTGGCTTAATCTTCCCTTGCCGCACCCCCACAAACCCAGCAGTTACTACCACATACAAAAAAAGCATATTTGAAGCTGAAATTAAATTTATAGTCATCAATGGCTACCTAGCAACTGTTATTTATGGATCTCTGTTAAAAGTCCATTTTATTGACACCATTCATCAAATACGCTATTGATTATCTCAACAACTATCATCTTTGGCATTGGAGACCATAACAGGATCGCTTACCAGCTTAATTCTGCAGTATCTGCTAAAAACAGATAAGGTCCACACCCTTTCCTGTTCCACAACCATAGTAAATGGAGAGATGGGATGTTCTATTCACTCAATAAGACTCTTGCAATAAGACTCTTTGCAAGAGCAGAATGCACATGAGAGCCAAGAACATGTTGAATATTCAATAAATGGTGCATTGAACCTCTGCCAGCAAAGCAATAAATGGGTTTGTCCTTGCTGTAACTAGAAAATCACTTTGACAAGAGTTATGAAGGATCCACCTTCGACACCCCCACCAAATGCTTAGCTCTTGTTCTTGTTTTCTTAATGATTTATAGCAAGATAGGAAAGAAATCACTGCACTTTCTATAACATGGCAACTTTTAAGACTATATATATTAAATAAACAAAATGAAAAAGATGGTCATATTTGGGTTACACTGGATATTGTGGGTAAGTAGTGATAGTGAATGATTCATATGCTTGATCCAGGTATTATACTATAGTAACCAAATTCACCCTTCATAGTCACAACCACCAATTCTGTCTTCATCTCAACACCTCAGTTGGATTACTATAGGTTTGGGACAGAGCTTGGAAATTTTTCTTTTTTTTTAACAAGTATGAACATAATGACATTGTGAAACCATCCATAAGCAGTGACGCTCTGGGATTTAGTGCATCATCCTACTAGGCTTAGTTACATATGGTTTCAGAATGCCATTAAGTTAGTCTTCTTAAAAGTTATTTCCCAAGTTGTGGTTTGGAGGTAGAGGAAACAATGCATCCTCCTTTAAACCAATGCACAAATCCTTTGTCTCTCTATCTCCATTTCTCTATCTGTTATTATCCTTTATCTTTCCTTTTTTCTTATCTCTAGATCCTCAAAATTCCTTAAAATTCCTATCTTCTCTTCTTTTACCTCCTTCCTGCATCTATATTACTTTGCAGGTACAGACCAAGAGAAGTTAAAGGAGAAGCCAGAAGGAGAAGAAAATACAGTGTGGGAAAGAGGAAGAGGCTCTGCAGTTATATGGAAAAATAAGATAAAAAAGATTGGAAAAAGGCAAGACTGGGAAGAAAAGCAGGAAGGAAAAGAACAGTGAAAAGTGAAGATAAAATGACATCTGGAGTGAGAAATAAGAACAAGCAGGAACCCCAGGGAACAAGAAGATGATCTTCATTGGATGATGGAATACCCCAATATATGCAGAGCTTTATGAGTGAAATGAGGGACTTCAGGAAGGAGAATTTTGAATTTAGAAATGAAACCAGTAGATAGTTGGACGACATGAAAATCAAATTTAATGCACTGCACGGTCTATTGGTGGTTGTTAAAACAGAAGTAAAAGAGAATAAAAAAGATATACAAATATTGAAGAAAGAAAATATAGAGCTGAATGTAGAAATAGAAAAATTATGAGATCAGCAAGCTCTAGCAGAACAAAGAGAAAAAGAGACTTGGATTAGACTGAGGGGTATGAAGGAACGGCCAAAAGAAGATTTACGAAAAAAGATACTAAACTTGGAATGGGACACTGAATTTATTGATAAAGAGCTAGATCGAGTATACTGATTGAGCTCCCATTATGCAGCAAGAAACAACCTTCCAAGACATGTGATTATCCAATGTACAAGAAAGACAGTGAGAGATGCTATTCTAGAGGTTCACTTTAATAAAGGAATCTACTGTATATTGATGGAAGGAAAATGATTCTATTGAAGGAAATACCAACAAGACTTTTGAGGAGAAGGAAGGAATATGGCTTTTGAGCAGACTAATTTAAAAAGGAAAACTTTCCCTTCAGCTGGGATAAATTAGAAGGTCTTAATTTTTCTTACAGAGGAGAAAGACTGAGGGGTCGTTTACATGGGCAAATATTCCCCTAAATATACCGCTAAGATAGCTCATAGTTCCCATGGATCGCAGCACAGCATCGCCTCATTCAGAAGGGGGGAAGGTAAAACACCCAAATATAGCGTGGCAAGGCATGTCGCTATTTATGCAGGAATATTTGCAATGTAGTGCTTTATTGGCAGTGTAAACTAGCATTCCGCTAAGGGTTAAAGCACAGCTGCATTGTGATTGGTTGATGATGCAGGGGTGGGCTTAAAAGAGGGGCAGGGAGGAGGCAAAGACAGTAGCCATTAGAGAAGAAACTTGCAAAAATCCTGTCTGCTATTTTGCGAGCCAGTTTGAAAAAAAAAAAAAGGATTCCCAACTTCTTTCATTCCTGGAGCATTCCTTCTAATCCTCTGCTGTTTTGAAAGTATGTAAAGCTGTTCGTCACTTTTATCCTGTGCACGGGGGAGGGAGAGAAACCATTTCACAAAGGGCTGTAGCAAGACGAACTGCTATTTTCCCTCTCTCTCTCTCTCTCTCTGCTTGGGGGAAGGAGGGAGGGGGAAATAGGATCCACGGCATGGTCTTTTAGCAGAGAGATTACTCTCCTTCTGCTTTATGGAGTGAATTCATTTACAAGCAGATTTACAGAGACACACAGAGACTCACCCCCCCACACTTATTCAAGTCTGAACTGCAAAGTGACATAATTAGAAAAAAAACCTGACTGGCACAGCTGCGGAAAATAATTAAACCGCAAGTTGCCGCAATAAATCTTCTGTGTAAACCGGCCCTGAGAATAAACTCTATTGAAAAGGCAAAAGAATTTGTTAAGAAAAATAGAAAAGACCTTGGAGTAATAAGGAGAGATAAAGAAGAAGATAAAGGAGAAGAATTGGAAGCTGACAGTGGATCACAAAATGAGACTACTACAACTGAAGAGGCGAATGAACAAAGTAAAAAAAGACTTTTAAGAAAGAAGAAAGAGGAAAAGAAGCAGAGAGATACAAGTTTACTGGACCTGAGCAACTCGGAGTGAAATCGACTGGAGGAAAGAAGAAAAAGAAAAAGAAAAAGAAAGAAAGAAAGAAAGAAAGGAGGAGGGGGAAGGGAGGGGGAGGGTAAGGGAAAGGGAAAGGGAGAGGGAAGGGAAGATAGTTAAAAAGGGAAGGTCTAAAGGTTATATTGGGAGGGAGGGAGGAAGGATAGTTTAAGATAGATTGTGGGGTTAAGATAATTTGCATGAAGGACATCGATCTTATTACTTAGAATGTGAAATGGTTAAATACCAAGAAAAAAAGGAATATAGTTTTCATTATCTCAACAAGACCAATGCAGAAATTATTTGTCTACAATAAATTTGAATTAAGAAAAAGCATGAACATGGCAGAACATGGTAGAAATGAAAAAACACTGGGTGAGAAATTTGTGTCACTAGGGCAAAAGAAGAGAAATGGAATTGTACTGTATGTAAAACCAAATTTCAAACCAAATTTGGTGTTGTCAGATGAAAAAGGTAGATTTATCACAACAGAAATACGCTTAGGTAACAGTAAATTATTATTAATTGGAATATATGCACCAATAGGGGAAAATACACTTTTTATAAGATCTTAAAGGAAAAACTACTGGATTTGGATTATGATAGATGGTGTGTGTTGGGAGATTTTAATGGGGTGGTGGATCCATAATTAGATAGGTATTCAACAACAACAAAAGTAAAAAGAAATCATGGGAAATTAGTGAAAGACTTCTTTGATATTGTGGAGGAATTACAATTGATAGATGTTTGGAGACACAAAGAAAAAGAAAAGAAAGACTTTACCTTTTTTTGGGGGGGGGATAAATATAAGTCCTTTTCTAGAATCGATATGATTTGGGTCACGAAAGAGATAATTAATGAGGTTTAAAAAATAGAAATTCTGCCTAAATCACTTTTGGATCATAAGCCAGCAAGGGTAAGAATTTTAAAAAGGAATGAAATACAGAGATGGAGATTAAATGAGTCATTATTAAAGAAAGAGAATTTAGTGGAAGATTGTAAAAAGAAATTAAAAGAGTATTTTGAGCTAAATCTGGGAAAAGAAATTGATAGTAATGTAGTCTGGGATGCAGGAAAAGCAGTTATTAGAGGGATATTTATTAAGGGAAATATAAGACACACTAAAAGGAAGAAAGAAACAACTAAGAAAATTTTGGAGGAGTTTAAACAGAAGGAACAAGAGTGGAAGGAGAATCCAAATAACAAAAAAATAGAAATCAATTAAAAATACTACAATATCAATTTAAGATGATAATGTCTGAAGAGGTCAGGAAAAAATTGGACTTTTTAAAACAAAGAAATTTTGAATGGGCAAATAAACCAGGAAGATGGCTTGCTTATAAATTAAAGAAAGAAAAGATGAAGAAGATAATTTCAAAATTAAAAATAGGGGAAATAATCACAATAGAGGAGGAAGAAATTAGGAAAATATTTCATAATTACTTTGGGATACTTTATAAGAGATATAATATGTCACAATCCCAAATTGATAAATTTTTAGCAAAATGCGAAATTAAAGAAATACCCGAAAGCCAAAAAGAAAAAATTAACAAAATAATCACAAAGGAAGAAGTAATAGATGCGATTAGGATGAAAAATGGGAAAACCCCAGGTCCAGATGGACTCCCAGTGGAATACTATAAGCAATTTTATTTAGAATTACAGCTTGTTATCAATGATATTATCCAGAATCAAACTATCCCACATAGTTGGAAGGAAGCTACAATAGTCATGATTCCAAAAGAACAATGCGACCCATTATTAGTAAAGAATTACAGATCAATTTCACTTTTGAATGTTGATTATAAAATACATGCATCAATTTTAGCAAATAGATTAAAAACACTATTACAAGACATCATAGTAAAAGACCAAAATGGATTTCTACCAAAGCGACAAATCAGTGATAATATTAGAACAGTAATAAATGCCATAGAGTATTTGAATTATCATAACGAAGTCAAAGGAGCGCTAATTTTCCTTGATGCCAAAAAGGCATTTGATAATGTTAATTGGACATTTTTGGGTATCTCTGGTATGAGAAAGTGACGGTAAATGTAGAATTCAAAAACCACATTATAAGGTGATCATTAATTAAAATTTGGCAGAAATATAAAAAAAGAATAAACTTTAAAATTCCAACATGTCTTTCACTGCAAGAAGCTTTTTGTAAAAGAGAATTGATGATGGACAAATGGTTAACGTACAAAGATATGCTGGTGAAAAAAGGGGGAAATTGGGAGATCAAGGAAAAACATGAATTAGAAACAGAGAACATTAACATACATTGGCTAGAGGACTTAAAAAAGGATCAATATGATGGACAAATGTCAGATCTGGAGAAGATTCTATGCACAGAGGAAGACCATTTAATCAGCAAAATATATAAAGTATTACTAAAATATGGTACTGAGGAAGAACAAGTGAAACAATGCATGGTCAAATGGGCAAAAAATATAGGACATAATATAGATATGAGACAATGGGAATATGTTTGGAACAAAGGTTTAAATTTTACTTGCTCATGCAATTTGAAAGAATTTTTTATAAATTAATGTATGATTGGTTCCTGTCTCCAAACAAATTGCCCAAAATTTATAAAAATGTGTCAAATATGTGTTGGAAATGTAGAAAACAGGAAGGAACAGCTTTTCACATTTGGTGGAAATGCAAGAAAACACAAAGATTTTGGGCTAAAATTAATAAAAAACGGAATTAATTTTAGGTTTCAAAATTATGAAAAGACCTGAATTATATTTATTAAATATGATTGAATTAGATAATAAATTGGAAAAGAAACATGACAAATTAATATATTATTTAGTGACAGCGGCAAGATTGGTCTTTGCGAGGCAATGGAAATCTAAAAAAATACCAACTTGTATGGACTGGATGGAGAAAACAATGGAATTGGCACAGATGGATAAACTAACGTTTTTGATAAGAAGAAAACCTTTGGAAATGTTTCTTAAAACCTGGGAGCCTTTTGTAAATTATGTAAAATGAAGAAGAAGGGAAGCCTATATAATGGAATTTAACAGTTAAAGAGGACTGTTTAAGGGAGAGGGAATTTTATAGGTGGTATATCTTTAGTATTAAAGTAGGGATGCTTGCTATTTATAGGAGAATGTAGTAAATGAATGTAATAGAAGATAAAGAAGAGGTTGAATAATAGAATATATTAAAGGTAGAGACAGTCTAAGAACATATGGGAAGCGTTTTAGAATGTGTGAAAGTTACTTGTTTTGTTTGTGTGTATGTTTTTGTTTTTGTTTTGTCACTGTGTGTATGTCTGGGTAGGTAAATCAGGATAATAAGCTAGGGGAGTTTTAATAATTTGTTTAGAAGGTATTATTAAGTGTTTGTGTAGTTTTTCTTTTGTTATTATACTATATGTTGTTATGTATTTTGATAAAATCCAATAAAATATTTTAAATAAAAAAAAATAAACCAATGCACAAATCAACCATTTAACGGGCGTCTATCAAGATGCTACATCACCTTTTAGACAGAATGCTTGTCAAGAAAAATAGAAAACTTGGATCTTTTTATATCAAAGGTACCTTCTCATCTATGTAGATTTTCTAACAGTTTAAAAATGCTTAAAACATTGTTAAAAAGCCAACAACATACCACAGCACCCACAAATCCAATTAAAAATACCTTGTGATGGCAACCTAAGCTTCAATAATTTACTTAGGAGTAAGCATCATTGAACAATGTGAGTCTTGCTTTCAAGTAAAGATTCACAGAACCAGTATGTGTGCCTTCCTCAAATATCTGAAGCTAGCAATTCCAGTATACTGGTAATTACTGCAAACTTCTAAGGAGGAGGACATCTGAAAACAGTTATGGGGGCCAATTTTTTTCTCTTTGAACACTTTTCTCATACTTCTAAGTCCTCTTCTCCCATTCCAACATGACAGACAGGAACACTGTTTTCTTTTAAATATAAAAAGCAATAATTATTAAAACTCTAATACAAGAGTGGGCAAAGAGCAGCCCTAGAGGCTACATGTGCCCACACAACAATTTCTGCCTCCCTCAGGCCCTTAATGTTTTCTTCACATCCCTAAACAATTCTCCTAGCACAAACTAAAGGTGAATTGCTGTTCTTTCCCCCCACAATTCCAATTCACTCTTTATATAGGTCCATTGCCCCTGGAGCCAGCAAAGTTGCCGACCATTCTGCAATAGAAGCAAGGATTGCCTGTTGTACCTTTGAAAATCTTCCTTCCTTTAGGCTGTAGCCCTCCAGACATTTTTATCTGGGAACAAAGTCTCTTTGTGTTTGGTGGGCTTTTCTTCTGGGCAAATACAGTGAAGAGTGCACTGTTCATTTCCTTGAACAAAATGGCTACAACCCAATACACACACATGAAGGAACAGGCCTCATTGAACTCAACAGAATTTACATTCAAATAGACATACAGAGAATTGCACATTAAATTTTGGCATTAATTGTAACCCATGGATAGGGCAGATAGGGCCACAGCACATGTTGATATATGAAATCTGCCCATGTTGCTAAAGGCATAATTAGATATGGCATTAAATGTGTACAGTTGTCCCTCCACATTCGCGAACTTGACATTCGCGGTTTCGGTTATTCGCGGTTTTGGGAGGGCCCCCCCGGGCCCCCCCAAAACCGCGACACGGGGCCTCCAGAGGCCCCGTGAAAGACATAGAGGGAGCGGGGAGGCCCAGGGAGGCGTCCATGGGGCCCCCGGAGGCGCTCCGGAGGCCCCATGAAGGCCTGGGGAGGCGATCCTGGGGCCTCCGGAGACGCTCCGGAGGCCCCAGGAAGGCCTGGGGACGCGGTGGGGAGGGCTGGGGAGGCGATCCTGGGGCCTCCGGAGACGCTCCGGAGGCCCCAGGAAGGCCTTGGGATGGGGTGGGGAGGGCTGGGGAGGCGATCCTGGGGCCTCCGGAGACGCTCCGGAGGCCCCAGAAAGGCCTGGGGACGCGGTGGGGAGGGCTGGGGAGGCGATCCTGGGGCCTCCGGAGACGCTCCGGAGGCCCCAGGAAGGCCTGGGGACGCGGTGGGGAGGGCTGGGGAGGCGATCCTGGGGCCTCCGGAGACGCTCCGGAGGCCCCAGGAAGGCCTGGGGACGGGGTGGGGAGGGCTGGGGAGGCGATCCTGGGGCCTCCGGAGACGCTCCGGAGGCCCCAGGAAGGCCTGGGGACGGGGTGGGGAGGCCTGGGGAGGCGATCCTGGGGCCTCCGGAGACGCTCCGGAGGCCCCAGGAAGGCCTGGGGATGGGGTGGGGAGGGCTGGGGAGGCGATCCTGGGGCCTCCGGAGCATCTCCGGAGGCCCCAGGAAGGCCTGGGGACGGGGTGGGGAGGGCTGGGGAGGCGATCCTGGGGCCTCCGGAGACGGTCCGGAGGCCCCAGGAAGGCCTGGGGACGCGGTGGGGAGGGCTGGGGAGGCGATCCTGGGGCCTCCGGAGACGCTCCGGAGGCCCCAGGAAGGCCTGGGGATGGGGTGGGGAGGGCTGGGGAGGCGATCCTGGGGCCTCCGGAGCATCTCCGGAGGCCCCAGAAAGGCCTGGGGACGGTGTGGGGAGGGCTGGGGAGGCGATCCTGGGGCCTCCGGAGACGCTCCGGAGGCCCCAGGAAGGCCTGGGGATGGGGTGGGGAGGGCTGGGGAGGCGATCCTGGGGCCTCCGGAGACGCTCCGGAGGCCCCAGGAAGGCCTGGGGATGGGGTGGGGAGGGCTGGGGAGGCGATCCTGGGGCCTCCGGAGACGCTCCGGAGGCCCCAGGAAGGCCTGGGGCTGGGGTGGGGAGGGCTGGGGAGACAATCCTGGGGCCTCCGGAGACGCTCCGGAGGCCCCAGGAAGGCCTGGGGATGGGGTGGGGAGGGCTGGGGAGGCGATCCTGGGGCCCCCGGAGGCCCCAGGAAGGCCTGGGGATGGGGTGGGGAGGGCTGGGGAGGCGATCCTGGGGCCTCCGGAGACGCTCCGGAGGCCCCAGAAAGGCCTGGGGACGGGGTGGGGAGGGCTGGGGAGGCGAACCTGGGGCCTCCGGAGACGCTCCGGAGGCCCCAGGAAGGCCTGGGGATGGGGAGGGGAGGGCTGGGGAGGCGATCCTGGGGCCTCCGGAGACGCTCCGGAGGCCCCAGAAAGGCCTGGGGACGGGGTGGGGAGGGCTGGGGAGGCGAACCTGGGGCCTCCGGAGACGCTCCGGAGGCCCCAGAAAGGCCTGGGGACGGGGTGGGGAGGGCTGGGGAGGCGATCCTGGGGCCTCCGGAGACGCTCCGGAGGCCCCAGGAAGGCCTGGGGATGGGGTGGGGAGGGCTGGGGAGGCGATCCTGGGGCCTCCGGAGACGCTCCGGAGGCCCCAGAAAGGCCTGGGGACGGGGTGGGGAGGGCTGGGGAGGCGATCCTGGGGCCTCCGGAGACGCTCCGGAGGCCCCAGGAAGGCGTGGGGATGGGGTGGGGAGGGCTGGGGAGGTGATCCTGGGGCCTCCGGAGACGCTCCGGAGGCCCCAGGAAGGCCTGGGGACGGGGTGGGGAGGGCTGGGGAGGCGATCCTGGGGCCTCCGGAGACACTCCGGAGGCCCCAGGAAGGCCTGGGGAGGGAGGGAGGGCCGGGGAGACCTCCGCGGGGCCTAGCAAGGCCCCGCAAAGGCCTGGGGAGGGAGGGAGGGAGGGCCGGGGAGACCTTCGCGGGGCCTAGGAAGGCCCCGCAAAGGCCTGGGGAGGGAGGGGGGAGGGGTGTCGTTATTCGCGGTTTTTTCACATTTGCGGGGGTCCGCGGAACGGAACCCCCGCGAATGTGAAGGGACGACTGTATTTGCCTTTAATGTGCACATTTACCCCCCCCCCCTAAAATGCAAATAGCAGTAACTGCAGAAGCCTGAAAATGATCAAGTTTGCAACAGGAGTGAAGGAGGAGTTTAACCCTTCCTTTCTAATGGCAATGGTCCTCCCAATGCAATTAGCAGTTTTGGGAGAGTAATTTTCATCTAGGGATTAATTTCTCCTTGCCTGTCAATTGCTAAGATCTGTTCCACAATGGCTGCTGTTTACACTTTTTAAAAGATAAGTTAAATCCATTCACACATTTAAAGTTGTGCCTTTGTTGGCCCTGTGATTATGGCTGTCACCCCAGCATATGCAGGATCCATGAATATATACAGTGGGCCCTTGTTATCCACTGGGATTTGGTTCCAGGACCCCGCATGGATACCAAAATCCATGGATGCTCAAGTCCCATTATATACAATGACATAGTAAAATGGTGTCACTTATATAAAATGCTGAACAGCAAGGTTTACTTTTGGGGATTATTTTTTTGGGGGTGGGGTTATTTTCAAGCCATGGATGGTTGAATCTGTGGATATAAAATTTGTCAATCCAGAGGGCCAACTGTAAAATGCTTTACAGTAATTACGCCAGAGAAATATAATAGCTTTACAACACCATTATTAAAAACTCTATCGGAAATGGTCACCAAAGGTTGTTGACCATAAACACAAACCAAACAATGCACCCACTTTAAGGATTTTTTTTAAAAAAACAGCATCTACCATTATTTACTCTTATAAAACTGTTAATCTAAAAGCAAATAATTCCTGCTCCATCTAATTTACCCAATTATAATTTCAGAATTACCAAGTCCAACTAATTATTAGACTGATGTAGCTCCTATGCACTGTCACAGCTTGATTAAAGACGGCGGAAACCATTGCTTTAAATAAAGCAGCAGAATATGTCTGTTAAAAAGCTCCATATCCGTCACTACGAGTTGCCACTGCAAATGCTGGGTATGCTTCATAGGCTGCGTAAGTGGCCAAATCTTGTCCTAGAGTCACTGCTTGCTTGAGCTGAGTGGCTGCAACAGTTGCAGCTGCACTAGCAATGTATCCTGTAAGGAAATTAAAAAATAACACTGTTTCAGCATAGCTGCAATGATAGACAATAATCCTTGATTTACACTTCTATTTGAGAATGGCCAAAGACTGAGTCTGTGGGTTAGGCCGTATGTCAATAACAGTTTGTGTGTATGCATACACATGCATGCATGCACACACAGAGTTACATGAGCCAAATAAATGGTCCACGTTCAAGGGAAATAAAATAAACTGTTAGTAATGTTTCACACCATCATGGTTAATGCCACAATCATATACAAAATCTACATGTATTCTGAGCAAGATATGTGTAGGGCTGTGAAGTCAGTTTTATTTAGAAAGAAAAGATGGTAGATTGACCATGAAATTTTGCTGCTGAGGCATACCTGCCCCCTTCAGAATCAAGATGCATAGTACCCAAGGTTGGCTAAGTTACTTTGGCACCAGAGTCAGAAAAAAACCAGAAGCACTCTCTCCCTCACAGTGAAATTAACAACAAAAATTATGCTGCTCTACTATAACATGCCCAGTCAAGTACCTGAGGAGTTACCTTACTCTGCCTAATGGTAGGGCCAGTTTATCCAGGACCTAGGTAAAAAAGGAAGTTTTAATTATGAGAGGGAGGGAGGGATATATACAGTTGATTAACTTTCCACTTTAGAAATTAAATAGGTGTGTATACACAGCTAAGGAAACCCTTAGTTGCAATGACCCTGGATTAGAAGAAATGTTTCAACCTTTTCTCCTGCATGTGAACTGAAAGGTAAGGCTTGCCTATTTATGCTTTATCTAAATGGTAGATAATATGTAATGCTAACATAACAGTATCACAAACTGATAGCCGATTGATCTTGACTATGAGTATAAATCTACATACAGCTGAGGAGTGAACAACAGATTCATAAAAGAGGAAATGGATCACACCTTTGCCAGTGGTCATTTACAAAGGCCAGATTAACATTTTTTTCTGATTAGAGGTATTTGGTTTTGTTTGTTTGTTTTGGTGATTCACGAGCCCATTTCTTAAACTAGGCAAAACATTTTTTAAAAAATTTCATTGCCTTCAGTCATAGATAATTTATGGAGCATATTTCTAATAATATTGCTACAACTTGGTTGTATTTTAGTGTTACTATGTATTGTTTCTACTGACAATATATACCTTAATTATTTAAAATCCCATATAGGTATACAGTTGCCCCTCCACATTCGCGAACTCAGCATTCGCGGTTTTGATTATTCGCGGTTTTGGGAGCCCTCCGGAGGCCCCGTGAAAGCCCTGGGAGGGAGCGGGGAGGGCCGGGGAGGCCTCCACGGGGCCTTCGGAGAACCTCCAGAGGCCCCGTGAAGGCCCTGGGGGGGAGCGGGGAAGGCCGGGGAGGGAGGGGGTGGGCTGGGAAGGCCTCTGCGGGGCCTTGCGAGGCCCCATGAAGGCCTTGGGGAGGACCGGGGAGGCCTCTGTGGGACCCAGCCAAGGCCTTGGGGGGAGGGGGGAGGGCTGGGAAGGCCTCTGCGGGGCCTTGTGAGGCCCCATGAAGGCCTTGGGGAGGACCGGGGAGGCCTCCGCGAGGCCCTGCGAAGGCCTTGGTGGGGAGGGGGAGGGCCGGGAAGGCCTCTGCGGGGCCTCAGGAGGGTCTCCGGAGGCCCCGGGAAGCCCTAGGAAGGGAGTGGGGAGGTGGGGGAAAGTGACTATGGGGCCTCCGGAGGCCCGTGGTCACTTTGGTGGGGGAGGGGGGGACAAACAATATTTGTGGATTTTTCACATTTGCGTGGGTCCGTGGAACCAAACCCCCGTGAATGTGAAGGGACGACTGTTAATCAGAAGCACACCTCATTGAATTCAATGGGATTTACCCTGAGGCAAGTGTATTTAGGAACACAGCCTTAATTTAGGTTATCTTCTTGACTACTTTTAAGTAATTTTGAGTATTTTTCATGCAGAGAAGCAACAAATGTATAAAACATAAGAAGACTGGAGACAATTCCTTAAGAGGTCACACTGGAAAAGTGTACTCCTAGCTGTTCTTTTGTAAGCAAGTTTTAGTAGGTCTTTGAGAGCTGTGTACCAAGGAAGAAATGAAAGGACCTTTCATGGCCTATGTTCTTTATGTTTGTTGTTCTTCTTTTAATGATTTGTTTTAATTGCTTGTAATTTCATTGATAGTTTAATTATATATTTTAAAACTTTTGTATGATGCTAATTTTTTAAAGCTATATTTGTTTTAATATTTGTAAGCAGGGTTGAGTCACAGACTGTGGAAAAAGTGGGATATAAATATCATCATCATCACCACCACCACCACCACCATAACATTTTTTAAAAAATCAGTGTAGGGGGCATGTGGAAGTCGTGGTCCTCCAAGTTCCCAAGGTGGCTCCCATCAGCTGGCAGTTACCCATCTTGATTTAACGTACTGTAAAGATGCCATATTTCCCACATGTGCCTTAAATACTTTTTTCAATTAGTTTTTTTTTGTCAATGAATAGCTAGACATCTCCTCTCCAAAGAGAGAGAGTAGGAGACATGGTTTAGAATGATGCATTTTATATTAACTTTAAGAGACCACATTGTTACTGGACTCCCAGAGACTTTTGAACCTGAATAGACCAAATGTACTCATCAGCCTTCCAAGTAACAATGTAATGGGAGGTGAAGGTCATTATAATTAAGCAGTAAATGGCACTGGGTTCAATAAAACATCAGTACATCTTATGTAACATGGAAGCTTGAACAAGCGTAGACAAATTGATTTGTCTCTGTGGCAGGAAGCTGGATGGATTTTAATCTTTTTTTAAAAAGCCCTGATGTTCCTGAATGATTTCATATTAATCAACAGGCCTGATAGATGTATATTTCCAGTAAGGTAAAAGAAATCAAATTACATACAGTGCAGAAAGTTTTACTTATGGTAACTAAACTGGATTTCTGTCTTGGCTCTATGTTGCCCTTCATTTCCATACCCGTGCTCTCTATATCTTAAGAAGACACTAAAATATTTTAATTAAATTAACCATGCTGTTCAAACAAATAAATTAATAATTTTATCAATGTGCCATCAAATAATCAATACTCCCTTTGAACTTATTTTCTACTGGTGCTTTACTCCCATGAAACCACTCAGCTTTTCCAGTTTACAAGACACCATTAAGTAACACCCCAGTAACACATTTCTGTCTCCTGAGAGAAATCTGTTCTTATATTCATCAGGGATGTAAGGAATATTCACAAATGTTCTTGTCCTTGACAAAAAAAGAGTGTCTTGATGTGTTGAAAAAATTGTCAGCTTCTAGATAATTGTCCTGAGCAAGAATAAAAAGATCAAGCTAGGTTTTCAAGGTGGTGGTGGTGAGGAAGGATTCCACAACCCTCTCCACCCCCATTGGAGTTTGCACAGAATGCAATATCTTTGTGTGTGTGTGTGTGTGTGGGGGGGAATTGTATTTAGCAAAAAACCCAAACAAACACTGCTGCCAAAAATAATTGGAAAATGCTTCCAAACTCTCATAATCTCACCCAGTGGTTAAGGGGGAAAATGAAATAAATGAAGATATTTATCACTAGTACTGACAAGACCACTTTCTTTAGTGATTAATTTGTGGGTGGGGTGGGCTGCATCCTAACTCCACCTCACAACTTCCCATGTTAAGAAGATGTCTTTCATTTGCAGAGACTCAATGAATATCAGATTTGGGCGATCTTCACGCTTGTCCCCCAGTTCTCTTCCTATCCTTTTAGGGCTCAGAAGAACATGGCTCACAGCGACTTCTTGCTACACATTTCTTTGCACTTACCACTCAGCATCCTTTTGTTTCATCTTTTTTCCCCAATTAGAATGTTGTTACATGAGTTTGTGTTCTGTACTTGTATCTTTCAGCTTCTTTCCTGGACTCAGTTAACTGTGGCCTCAACACTTAAGTCCCTTTCACACAACACAATTATTACTGCCACGATTCTACTTTAAATGCCATGACAACACCCAATGGAATCCTTGGTTTTGCTTTTTTAAGGGAAGTTTAGAATTCTCAGCTCCTCTGTGCCTGTGCATGTATGTGCCTTCAACTTGCCTGTTGACTTTTGGTGACCCCATTAATTTCATATGGTTTTCTTAGGCACAAATACTCAGAGGTGGTTTTGCCAGTTCCTTCCTCTAACCAGCTGCAGCTGCAGAGCTGTTTGGGCTGGAAGTCAACCTGAAGAAAACAGAAGTTCTCTACCAGCCTGCACCACAGGACAAACACCACCATCCCCAAATTGCTGTAGGCAAATCTGTGCTTAAGTCTGTTCAGCAGTTCACCTACCTGGGAAGCATCATCTCCTCAGATGCCAAGATTGACAAAGAGACTGATCACAGATTAGCAAAGGCATATAGTGCATTTGGAAGACTTTACAAAAGAGTCTGGAGTAACAAACACCTGAGGCGAAGCACAAAAATCAGTGTGTATAGAGCCATTGTACTGTCTATTCTCCTTTATGGGTCTGAAACATGGGTCACCTATTGCTAACACTTACGACTCCTCGAACGCTTTCATCAGTGCTGTATACGCACAATTCTAAATATACACTGGACTGACTCTGTGACGAATGTTGCTGTCCTTGAGCAAGCAGGGATCACCAGCACTGAGGCCATGATATTGAGAACACAGCTGCGCTGGGCAGGGCACTTTTCTAGGATGGAGGACCATCGCCTCCCAAAATAGTACTCTATGGTGAACTCACCATGGGTCAGCATAAGAGGGCGCTCCAAAAAAGCGATACAAGGATTCCCTGAAACAATATCTCAGGCTTGGCCAAATTGATCACTAACAATGGTCTGCCCTGGTTTCACATTGGGAGGCATGGAGACGCACTATCCATTGTGCTGCAGCTTTATTTGAGAACTCACGCCGAACAAATCTTGAAGAGAAACGACAACGCAGAAAGAATCACAACCCAGAAACATCACCCAAGGAGACCCTCTGCTGTGCTTTCTGCAACTAGACTTGATTATCTCGGATTGGCTTTTTCAGTCATCAGCGCACTTGCAGAAAGCGCGGGATGAGTTCTTCCCGAATCTTTGTTTGCGAAGAAAAGCCAGAGAGAGAGGTTTTTTTTTTTTGCCAATTCCTTCCTCTAAAATATAGGCTACATCACTTGGTATTGGAGCCAGTTTGGTGTAGTGGTTTGAGCCTTGGACTAGATCTGTGCTTGGCCATGAAAATTCACTGGGTGACCTTGGGCAAGTCACATAATCTCAGACTCATAAAACCCCGTAATAGGTTCACCTTAGGGTTGCCATAAGTCAGAAATGACTTGAAGGCACACTGTCATGCTGGCTTGCTATGCCAGCATGGGAGCTCACCTTCAGAACTCACAGGATCAGTATTGGAAAATTCCACTCCTTATTTGGAAATGGGAAGTGGGTGGGA
The DNA here is from genome assembly GCA_030847615.1 of Gambelia wislizenii. Lineage (NCBI taxonomy): Eukaryota > Metazoa > Chordata > Lepidosauria > Squamata > Crotaphytidae > Gambelia > Gambelia wislizenii. The sequence continues at coordinate 120,828,673 of JAUMIR010000003.1, forward strand.
GACCCTCATTAAATAAACATGACGTCACATCACCTGACTAGATAGCCACTCTGATTGGGCACTGGCAGAGCCAATCAGGAATCAACAAGAAGGACTTTTAAAAGTTCTTTATCCTTCCTTTGTTCTGTGTGAGACTGGCTGAGCACATGGCCAGCTAGATGGAGCTAGCTAAGATGGACTCTGACCCCATGGCCTAGCTCTGGGGCCAGATGGCTTACACAACCATGAAATACCCCCCAAAAGCCAACCTTATCCAGAGGCCTCCAAAAGGATCCAAAAAGACTCTGAATCCCATCTTCAGAGAATGTAAATTAATCTGCATGTAGTATTTAGGGAATGTGTAGTTAGATTGCATTAGATTTTATGGTTTTATTTGTGAGTGCTCTGAATGAATGCAAACTGTATAAGTCTTAAGTTGAACCTAAGAAAGTTTTACCCTTTTTAGCAACATAGACTCCTAAAACTGAAATAAAGCTTCTGCTATTTTCTAACCTTGCCTCGAATAGCCTGCTTTTGGTCAGCTATCAAGAACCTTCTCTAGAGTAGAGAAAAGAATTATTATTGTTCCTTTATTTCATCTTGTCTATGATCTCCCTGCCTAGACAGGAAAAACCAGCAAGACAGGGAGTGGTGGCAACGAAGAGGAATCCCTGGGTTTGGGATAGAAAAAAAGGCCAAACCTGGACTTCAGGCAGCAGAAATCCTTGGGTGGCCTTTATGACACACAACAACAACAACAACAACAACAAGAACAACTTGGTATTCATTTGTGGTCTTCCATCCAAGTACTAGCCATGGTTGACCCTGCTTAGCTTCCAGGATCAGACAGGATCTGGGGCCTTTAGGATATTTAGACCCTAGAAAGCTCCTCTACTGCCTTACTACACTACAAACCTAAGTCACCACAGGGTGCAGCCATGGTAGTTAAAGTAGAATCATAACACTATAATTGCATGGTGTGAAAGAGTTCAAGAGTCAGGATGTTTTATACACTTTTCCTGCTCTTCAGATTTCTCTTCTCTTTTGATCTTGTCTCTGTGGACTTCTTCCTTCTGTCCTCACTTTGACTTCTCCCATATATACAGATCCCATTGATTCCAATGTTTTTCTTGGCAATTTTTTTTTTAACTTCTAGCCCTCACCTATACTAATCAAGAGAAGGAATTATATACCTCTGAAGAAAACAAGAATGTCAACATGGCTCTGACTGTGTTGCATTAAATAAGCTGTTAGGGCTGCAATCTTATATATGTATACCTGGAAGTAAGCCCCATGCATAGGACTGTGCTGCAGTAATCTGGGGAAGAAAATGGGTTGGGTCGTATGGGAAGATAATTTAATAACGTTCAGGGGAGGAAAACTTCCCTTTTGTCCTCCCTGCTGCAGTGTTCAGGCAGACTCCTTGACTTTCTGATGCCTTGGATGGGAAAAGGCAGACCAGTTGTCCTGGGGTAGAGAATCCACTCTTAAGGCCACTCCTCCCACAGGCTGCCCTTGGATGGCAGTTGGGGATGCAGATGAGACCTAGATGCATGATGGTGGCGGAGATGGCAAACTTTTATTTCATGCACTTCCTTAAGTTAATGTATCTTAGGATCCAAGCCAGTGCTGGTACAGTATTGACGTACCTGGAAAAGTTGCTGTGGCAGTAGGTGTCTCTGTGCCCTCAGTGGGAATGCCCAAAGTCTGAAGAGTATATTCCGCTGCATATGTTTTGGCTTCATCTATGTATGGACTGAGCTTGGGTGGTGTAAAGGGATGCCTATAAAGCAGTTGTAAAGGTTGAGTTCACCTAGGTGTTACATGCTGGGAAGCTTACTTTGCACCCATCTTTTACAAGAACAACAAAAATAATTTATGATGGAAGGCTTTTGTTTTAATTAATGAATTATTTACTGAATACCTGCCCCCAAGATTTCCATGGCTGCTAAGGAAAGTAAAATACTAATTAAAAACAAAGTCTGGCTTAAAAAATAACACTGAAATGAAATAATTTAAAGCACAATTAAAAATACAACAGTAAAACATAGCTGGCACCTGCTCTTCAACAACAGAACAGTTTAAATATCAAAGGCCTGCCTGAACAAGAAAGAATATCTAATCCAGTGAATAACCATAAAAACAAATTCATATTATGAAAGTCTTCATTCCTACAGTCACCCAAAGACCTCAGGGGTTGGGACAGTTGATCTATGGACTGCATGTGGCTCGAGGGGCATTTTTCTAGGGGTAATTTTAAGTCCCCCTTAGAATGTTTATTTGAAAAAAAAAAACTCCTAAAAGGTTCCCTCCCCCAAGGTTGTGGGAAGCAATTTTTGCAGATTCTCCCCACCACCACCTTTCTGGATTCAGGGTCACTTCATATTGGAAAAAAGACATTTCCTGGGCCTAAAATGTGATGAAATTGTTTCCCACACATCCACAGGGTGTGTGTGTGGCATTTGGGTACCAACACTTTCCCCCATGTTTTGTGTGTGTGTGTGTGGGGGGGGGGAGTGGCCCTCCAAAGTCCTCTGGTGTGTCAATGTGGCCCCCCAGTCCCTGACCGCTGCTCACTCCTGACTTAGATGAAACCTGGCAAGTGCAGCAAATACTTACATGGTTGGATTTTGACTGGCAAGGGCAGGGATGGTGATTTTATACAAGAACAGCTGTCTTTGGTCTTGACCAATAGCAGAATGAAGTTGATACACAGGCTGTCCCCAGTTATTCTTCTGGCAGATCTCTTCCAATATCTACAATGAAAAATGGATTCAGTGATGTTCACTTGGTAATCAGCCTGTAGCTACCACACAGTTTCATTGTGCCCATGTCTATGAAGTGGGGAAGGAAAGTACTTTTGCAGTGATATTTTCATTTAAAGAACAATTATTCATATCAGCCTTAAGTCTGATGTTTCAGCTCAAAATTTGGCTTGGAAAATTCAATAGAAGAAATCAGGAGAGCCACAATGTACAGGAAGATCCCATGGTTACGGGGAAGACAAAGATAGGCATCAATTTTTAAAAATCATTTATTTTATTGCATATTGGCCTACTTTTCCATTAAAAACAAAGAATCACCAGCACTCAAGGTGGCTATGATCATGAAAAACAAATTAAACAATCAAACCCCCCAAATCAATAAACATCGACATTATTTCTCTCTGAGTCTTCTCTGCAAATCTAGAGTGAACAGAAAGACAGATGGTGTAGCCATGAACGGAAGTATTTCTTCTCATCATGCTATACCCACCTGTGGGGCAAGCTTAATTCCTTGTGGTTTTAAACTGATGTGATTCATTGGTGTAAGCTCCATTCCTGGCAAAAGGTCGTACAGTTTCTCCTCGCCTCTTTTTTCTCCTTTGAGCTGGTATCCACGACCCAGGGCAGGGTTAGCCAAGTAGCCACGGCCTCCTAGTCCTCTAACTCCGGCAGCCCCTACAGGTACATTCATGTAAATTTCTAGGAATGTAAGAAGGCATTAAACTGAATCAAATCACAGGAAAAGCTCCCTGATTCTTAATGTATTGGAAGACTTGACCCCGTACACTGACATATGATAAAGAGGCTGAAGAGGGGTTAAAATTACATCTGTGTAGGGGTGACCCTACTGTCACACAAGATGAACTTGCCCAGCTACAGCAGTAGATTTTGACAACATTGGGTAGCGAATCTGTACATTGTTTAGTTTGTTATATATTTTTCCACTGTACCATTTAGATTTTATACCTCAGGCACTAACATTTCTTCTGCTGTCTTTACTACTCTGTGTTTATTAGAAATAATTCACTGAAAAGTAGCAACACTCAGAGCACAAATCCCTTTATTGCCTTTCAAGTGAAGGACAATAGTGCTCATGGGTAGATGCAAGGACTGTATTGTTCCAACTTTGATTCACCTTATGGGCATTTTGTTATTTTTAGTATTTGCAATTTAGCCCACAAACTACAGATACCCAAAGTTTCTTATTAAAAAAAGCTTCAGTCTAGAAAACATGGTGAACCAGGGAATTGCAGTCTACCCAAATGTATATCCACAAGATTATCTTCTCAGAGTATCATTTTTACAATGAATTCCAGCTGTACCTTTATTAGTATTAGCAAAGTCCTGGAGAATCTGCATTTTGTGAATGGCCTGAAGATAAGTGGGTGGAGAACATGGATTATAGGTCGAGTATCCCTTATCTGGAATTCTGAAATCCGAGACACTCTAAAACCTAAAACTTTTGGAATTACAACATGTATGTACCTATATGTATTTGCTAGGCTGGAGAGAGCCAGCTGGAGAGAGACACGAGAATCTGTGAAATGGCAGGAATCCACTCCTTCTGCCATTTCACAGATCCCTCCATTTCTCTCCAGCAGAATGAATGAGCAGGACTGCCACAGCCACTGAATTGGGCAGCTGGCAGCACTGCTACTCTGTCACAGTTGGCTGTGATTTCTGGGTTCCCATCTGCTGAAAACTTAGGTAGGAAAGGTACTGATTGGGTTCCCGGCTCTGGCAATAGAAGAGGGGGAGAGGAGAGGGGTGGTGGATTTTTGGCATGTGGCTCTCCTCTGGGCCAAAGCTGGAGACAGCTGGCTGGGAGGAGGGTGGTGGTGGAGCAGCAGCGGCAGCTCCTGCCGCCACTTGTGCAAAGTCTGGCTGTAAATTTGGCTGCACCATCTCCCTCCCTCCTGCCCCTCTCCTCTCATTGGAGGTGGGGGAGCCCAAAGAAAGTATGCCTGGCAGCTGGGGCTTATCACCACTTCTACTGCTGCACTATGCCATTTTATATATAGGTACATATTCCAAAATCCACAAAAAATATGAAATAGGGAACACTTCTGGTCCCAAGCATTTCAGATACGGATACCTGTAATTATAAATTACTTTCCCCATCCCCTCTCTTTTGTACAGCTTAATATGAGGCTACTGAATTGTATTTAATGGACAGGGGCAATTGCTACAGAATGGATGACCAAATATTCACTCTTATAAATGTACACATTGTATTTGAGGTATAACTTTGACTCCATTTTTACCACTCCCAAATCAGAAACCTTTCTACCTTACTAGTGCCTTCCCTCAACATTTCAATGGGATTCTGTCCTGTTGGAATTATGGCATAGTTCTCACTGCCCTATACATCTATGAATTACTCATCATTTCATGACACCCGTTTGGATGTATAAACTGACTCCACTGACAGCCATTGGATCTGTCTGGCAGTGTTGGATCTGCAATAGCACATTTCCATCTTTAGGTAACATGCGGCAGTTGTACAACCAAACTTTGTGGCAGAAACTTTGGCACTTCAGTATCTCAAATCTTTTCCATCAAAGGCACATACATGCAATGCTTGCTTTGATTGGGATGTGATGATTTGTTCCATTCCTCTACCACTTCAACATCTTGTCTTCTGTCAACCAGTGTTGGATACAACTGGTACTTTATGGATGAAGTACAGAGGCAGCCACATGTCTTATGTTCTGAATGTTGGCTGAGAATTGCTATCTGAAGCTAAACCTCTATCATATATTCAACAATATATTAAAAAAAACAACCCTAAAAGTATGGTATTTTCATTTGGTTAAAACAGGCACATGTAATTTTAGAGAAATGGAAATATTTTTTATTTTTAATGTGGAATTAATAAATGGTTGATGCAATGAAAACAATGAGGGTATCTAGCTTACCGCACTCCGAAGAAAAGCAGCAGTGCAGCAGGAAGTTTCTGTCTTCCATGCTGTCTTACCACATGAAATTGTCATTCTTCAGGTGTTCTTTTGTTCTGGTCCTATGGAGACTGATGTAAAACCACATCTTTTTGCTAACAGGTTTTTCTGGTTAGTAAAAAGACACAGTTTTACCTCACTCTCCCAAAGGACTGGAACAAAAGAACAACAATGCTGTGCAGTAAGGGAGTGTGGAAGATGGAACCTTCCTGCTGTACTGTCACTTTTCTTTGGAGTGTGGTAAACCTCTTAGTTTGTGTGTGTCTGTATGAGTGTGTGGGTGGGAGAGAAAGAGAATGTAAAAGTGAGAGTTAAGGTGAACCATCCTATGACAAATTGGACAAATGGTAATTGAAGGTTCCACTCCACTGCAAACCTCCCCAAGAGAATCATACTTTGCCAAGACCACCATGAGACACAAGAAGGATGGATGAGATAAGGGTCAGTGTTAGTAACAGCAATGCTCTCCACACCCTGCACAAATCTAAAACTGTAACTGCTTCAGCCTCTGGCTCTAGCAACACTGCATTTCACATGCATTGGTTTAGACAGTCAGTGTACAACACCTTATGCCATATGATACAATGCAGATCCACATTTCTATCCCTCCAGAGTTGAAACTGCACAGTTGAGTCATGGAAACAATGTAGGGCACTTCACACTCCTCAGAGGAAGAGTGGGATTGTTGTTGTTGTGTGCCTTCAAGTTGTTTCTAACTTATGGTAATCCTAAGGTGATCCTATTACAGGATTTTCTTTGTAAGACTTGTTTAGAGGGGGTTTGCCATTGCCTTCCTTTGAGGCTGAGAGAGTGTAACTTGTCCAAGACCACCCAGTGGGTTTCCATGGCCAAGTGAGGATTAGAACCTGGTCTCCCAGAGTTCTAGTGTAGCACTTATACTACTACACCACACTTGCCCTCCGGAATGGGATAGAGAAGTATAGTAATATCTATGAATGTACTACATGTTCTCATATAGACAACTTTATGTGGGAGAACCATATAAAATAGAAGTAGGCAACTGAGCCTGTATGGTGTAGTGGTTTAAGTGTTGGGCTACAACTTCAGGAGACCAGGGTTCAATGGTAAAGCTTACCTGATTAAATCTTGCCAAGAAAACTCTAAGGGGTTGTCTAGACAACGAAAATACTCCTCATTGAATTCAAGGAGGATATCTTTTATCCCAATGAGATTCCATGGTGATTGGCCTTATTTGGAAGGAGGGGACAAAAAAACTCCAAAAACTAAGCAGGAAAAATGGCTTCATGGCTTTTCTCTGAAGTTTTTAAAATAATGTATACGTAGTAATGTGCACTACTGCTCATTAAGACAATTGACTCAGGACACTGCACATTCTCGGAGAGGAGTGGAAGTGGACAGCAAATTGGTCAGACATGCCCAGGGTGTGGGGTTTTGGCAAGGAAGTGGCCAGAAGAGCCATTTTGGATTTTCACATTGCCAATTGTACACTTTTTTTGCTGCTCCCAGGTGATCAAGTACCTTTTTTAAGCAGAAGGTTGCACTTGTGCACCTTTGCTTTAACGTTAAAAAAACATACTGTACAGTGGCGACAATGTGTGGAGAATAATAACATGCTAATTTACTCAGCCACTATCTTGATTTACAAGTGTGTGCCCTTCAAACTATCGATTTTGCCAAATACTATCGATTTTGCCAAAAGACAATGGAGGCAAGTGAACGCTGCTGTGAATTTGCAATAATGCACAGGAATCAGCATTATATCCTCTTGTCTAGACAAGTCCTAAGGCTGCTGACACACTGCAGAAATAATGAAGTTTCATACTGCTTTAATGGCTCCATCCTATAGAATCCTGGGATTTATAGTTTGTTGTGGCACCAGAGCTTTCTGACAGAGAAGGCTAAATAGCTCACAAAACTACAAATCCCAGAATTCCATAGCATTGAGCCATGGCGATTAAAGCATTGTCAGACTGCATTATTTTTGCAGTGTCAGCAGCCTAGAATAGGGTCACCATAAGTCAGAGTCAAATTGAAGGTACACAATATGCTTTCATAAGGTAGATAATACTGTATACCCTTTAATATATTTTTAGTCTTTTAAAATTATTTTTATTGGCCAGAATCCTATTGGTAGTTATGAATGTTACACATTCATGACTGCTTCATATTCATGATCCCTATGTATCCCCTCATTTAGGGGCTACATAGTGGCTGTGAAAGTTGCCCAATCCCCACTTGCTGGTCAGCAGTCACTGCAATCTATTCCCCTGTTGCTCAGGAAGTGGCTGGCTGACATTTTCACCTCTCTTCTCATGCAAGTAATCTTTGCTGTGAGCATGGTGGTGGGGATTGCAACAGGTAGCCTGTTTCTGCCTGTCACAATGGCAAATAATCACATGAGAGGGTGGGAATGTTAGCCAGCCACTTCCTGAGAGACCCCCATTAATGGCTGCAGCCACTGACCAGTAAGCAGGCATTGGGTGGGGGTTGGGCCAGGGTTCACTGTGTAGCTATGTAACTACTATGGTACATACAACATATTCCATGGAAGAATTCATACATTGTTTTAAATTGTCCTAAATTGATTTGATTGAATGTTGTCCTGAGATCCTTGGATATATGTTGGAATATAAATGTGTCAATAAACATAAATAAATAAATGCATGAATGTATAAATGACAACCTGTGGCCCTTCCAATGGGTTGGCCTAGAAGTCCCATCAGTCCTAGCCAGCATTTGGGGGGAATGATGGGTGCTGCAGTACAAAAACATCTGGAAGGCTATATGGCAGACTTGAAAGGTCATGACTAGGGAGATAGAATGTGAAAAACTGACACAAGGAGAAATGGCCATAAATTCCTGCATGTTTCTCGGCCTGTAATGAGTTTGAACAGACTATAGTACTGTACACTTAAGAACCACATTTTAGGAGGAAGGTGGGATATAAATGTGCATATACAGCGCTGATGAAAGCGTTTGAGGAGTTGTAAGTGGTGGTGATAAGTGACCCATGCTTCAGACCCATGGTCCGCCCTGGCCTCACATCGGGAGGCATGGAGACGCACTATCCACAATGCTGCAGCCTTATTTGAGAACTCACGCCGAACAAGTCTCGAAGAGAAACGACAACGCAGAAAGAAACCTGGAAACATCACCCAGGGAGACCTTCTGCTGTGCTTTCTGCAACCGGACTTGTTTATCTCAGATTGGCCTTTTTAGTCACCAGTGTGCTTGCAGAAAGCATGAGATGAGTCCTTCCTGAATCTTCGTTTGCAAAGAAAAGCCAGAGAGAGGGGGGGATATAAATTCAGTAAATAAACATCAGGCAGAGAGGCTGCAATGACCAGCCTCACATCTGAACATTCCATGAAGTTAGGGATCAAGGGCACAAGCCTTAGGTGGAAACTTTTGTTCTTCTACCTCTCATTACCCCAAGGATCCCTGGAGGCCCCTGAAGATGCCTGTTGCAGTGCGTCCAGCCATAGGAAAAGTAATTGCTGGATGCATCTCCACTGATCCCCCCAGCATTTTCAAGACAAAGATGGAAATGGCCGTGTTGTATGTGTGTGGGTGTGTTTATGCTTAAAAGATGGACTTGGAATCAGCATGTAACTATGTGCCAGATATATGTCTCCTGGTGCAGGATTTCAGCCGACATTTTCTTCTATGCCATTGGCTGAAGCAGTATTTACAAATCTTTTGGGAACTAGATCCAATTCACATTCAGAACAACCAAGTTGTGGTCTGCCTTGAAGTGCAGTTCATATAAATACATGTAGGTACATGGATTGGTACCAAAAGACCTGTTGGTCCTGTCTACACAGCAACTTCAACAACAGAGGCTCTCTTCTGAATCCTACTACCATCTGAGGTGAAGCCCACGAGGAGGAAAGGTGACATATTTTTACTTCAGCACCTGTCAAGTTATAATACAGGGATGGGCAACTTCACAGATAGAGAGGGCCCTCTGATCCACTCCCACCACAGGACGCATCAGTTTAGCCATTTTCAGTTGATTTGGGCCATTTTGGAGTTGGTGGAATGGGAATTCTGGGAAGCAGATAAGGTATACCACTGCATTTGCAGGTTTACAACACATTGTGCTGTTTTCAGACAGTTACCCACAAACTGGCATGATTAAAAAAAAAATATTTGAGGGCTCAGAAGCTTGGGTGTTCTTGGGGGGGATGCCCTCCCCAAAGTGGGGTTCATGTGGCCCACAGACCTCGCTTTCCCCACCTCTGGTTCAATGGACGTTGGCTGTATAGCTGGCTCATGTCCTGTACTTGCTGTGAGGAAGTATTGCTTAATATAATTACCTCTAATGGATGGAGGCCTAATAGTGCCCCTAGTGGTGAGATGTCCTTTAGCAGCAGGAAAGTGAAAGTTGGGGATGGCAGCATAGGCTTGAGGTGCATAGAATACCGGAGCTCCCAGATAGGTGGCAGCAGGGTCATAGACAGGCCCAAAGGCATAAGTGTATTCTGGCAACATTGCTGCTCGCCCGCCTGTGCCTCTGGTGTATCTAACGTAGCTATCTTTGTCTACTGGCTTGGCTAAAGTGACTTCAATGGGAGAGCCATCCACCACCTTTAAACAAAAAAGAGAGACGTGAGGAGAGAGAGAACATAAAATTCATTGATACAGAAATCCAGAGATGGGCCAGCTCTGCCATTAGGCAGAGTGAGGCAGCTGCTTCAGTCAGCAGATTCTGAAGGGAGATGGATGGACGGAGCTGTAGGTGCCAAATGACCTGTTTCTCTGCTGCCCTCAAATGTAGTGAGAGAACATTATCCTGTCTTCAGTATTTGAAATAACATTCTACTCCCAATCTGGACAGCTTTTTAATATAAAATGCAGGTATGAGCTTTAGCTCCGGGCAGCACAAATTTTAGAGCAGAGGTGAGGAAAGTGGAGTCCTTCAAGGATGCTTTTGCTACATTCCCCAGAATCTCTAGAGGTCTGGGCTTTTTCAAGATGCCAAAAGTGGGTGAATTGCTGTTCTTTGAAGCCCCCGAGTGCAAAAATTTACTTTTTAAATAGGTTTCAAGGTCTACGTGTACTGTTTGCATACCCTCCTACTGTCCTGATGTGGCAGGGACATTTCTGATTAAACCTCTGTCATCCAACTTTTTCAGCTGCTTTTAAAATGTCCCAGTTTCTCTCTCCTCCTTCCACTTTGTCCTCAACTTAGTCTAATTGCTGTAAACTGAGTTCAAAGTACAAAAGTAGTTTGCACTCAATCAATTCAGTGTGGGGAGAGGAGGAAAAAGAGGAATCTTGCCCTTCCCATTAGGTTCTGGCAAAAGCAAACTGCTGCAGCCTCTCCCAGCTTCTCTGTTTACCCTCGTTAATAAATTTTGCCATCTTGACTACACTTTGATCTTGTTTGGCCACACATGTCCAGTTTTCATCTGTGAAATGTTGGAGAGTATGTGTTTAATGGATGATCTGAATACCCTAAACGTGGTTCTCAACCTGTGGGTCCCCAGATGTTGTTGGACTACAGTTCCCAAAATCCCTCACTATTGGCTTTGCTGTCTGGAGTTTCTGGGAACTGTAGTCCAACAACATCTGGGGACCCACAGGTTGAGAACCACTGCAAAAAGGCACCAGATCCCATCTTATCTTAGAAGCTAAGCATGGTTAGCTCTGGTTAGTACTTGGATGGGAGATCTCCAACAAATGCCAGGTCTTGTAGGCTGTATTTCAGAGGAAGGAACTGGCAAAACCACCTCTGAGTATTCTTTGCCTATGAAATTAAAAGGGTCACCATAAGTTGACGGGTGACTTGCAGGCACATACACATTAATAGTAAAACAAACAAACAAACAAAAAAACCCCACTCATTTTAAAGAATCAGAAATGGACTGTCAGCCACTTCAATGTTTTTGTTTTATTTTTTTGGTAGTCCATGCAGCCCCTGGAGGGCCCTGAAGCATAAAAGTGCCCCCTAGACTTACTGCAGTTCCCCATCCCTGCCTTAGAATAGTCATAGATTTGTGTAACTGAGAGCTAGGGTCATAGTTAGTTGTTGTTGCTGTTGTTCTTGTTGTTGTTGTGTGCCTTCAAGTTGTTTCTGACTTATGGCGCCCCTAAGGCAGGGCCGGTTAAGGAATTTGGGGGGGGGGCTGCAATGCTTTATTTTTTTGGGGGGGGATATCCTTATCTCAGGTCAATGTAGCCTAACCTATTCACAGTACAGGATATTCAGATTATTACATAATTTGCCACCAATAATTTAGTTTTTAAAACTGTATTATAGGCACTAATGTAATATTGGTGTAGATTTCCTCAGCCAAACAGAATACAAACATATTACAAAACACTCTAATGCAACACTCTCCTAATATTTAAAGTAGATCATTTCTATTAAACAAATCTCAAAAGACTATCTCATTCACACTAAATCAAAATTACAAAACACAAGTTTCAGCATGGAGAATTTGAAATCAGGAAAGAAAGAGCTGAGCCCAGTTTAGTATATTTAATGCATTCTGTCCTTTCTTACTTTTACAATCTTTTGTTGTAAATTTTGAAATACAAAGTATAGCCTGAATTATTCTTTTAAAATTATTTTAACCAGTTTACATACAATTTGTATCAAATAATTTAAAATTACAACATTTATAAAATGGAATTTTCTTTTCTTTTCTGGCTTCTTTGAATTTAGAAAAAAATTATTCACTTAAATCTTAACTTTTCTTACTTTTTGAGCAGCAAACACCTTCACTAACTTCTCCATATCTAAAGAGCATACTCTCTGCCTTTCCACAGCTATTACAGAAAGGCCACTTAGTCCAGGTACTCCCTGGCTAATGACTGGCCAATGTTCTTCTCCCTTTCCCAGCTCCCATTGAAATATACTTGTGTGGGAATTCTTGTTTTGTCTTTTCATTGATGAGATTATCACACTACACTGTTACAGCACTATTATTCAACTTTAACTGCTATGGCTACATCCTGTGTAATCCTGGGATTTGCAGTTTAGCATTTAGCATTCTCAGTCAGAGAGCTCTTGGGTCTCATTAAACTACAAACTGCAGAATTCCACAGGAGGCAGCCAGAGCAGTTAAAGTGGAATAATAGCACTATAACAGTGTAGTGTGATAAAAGCCAAGTCCTTCAGGTACCTGCCAGCTACTTTGGTGAGTTAATTAGGTTTTAGTCAGCAAATTTGATACTTCATTTTATTTGAAAAGCAATTGACAATTTGAATATTTTTCTGCTTGGTTCTTGAACAAAAGTACACAGTTGAAAATTGGAGATGGGTTAGTTCTCTTGTCTAGCTTGAAGGCTGGCCTTATTCACCCCACCTAGACCACTTGGCAAACCCACTGACCTGGCATTAAATCTGTTTAAAGGAAACTTAGGGTGGGGAGGCCTCTTCTTCATAAGTGAAAAGGCCTAGATATTCACATTTCTAGGCTAAGAGTTTTAAAATAACAAATAGTAAACCCTTGTAATGCATGGAGCACACACCTCCATTAGTGCCTCTTCCCTAGTCTCAGGGGCCGCTGCCAAGAGGACTTCCCTTTCCACCAGCATTGGGCTTCTCTCTCCACTCTCTCAGGCAGCCCTCCAGCCTCCTCTGCCTCAAGCTACTCCATTCACCAAGCTTTTGTCCCTTGCTGCCCCTCTCAGAGTTTTCCCACCTCTTCCCTCAGGTGGTCCCGTCTTTCCGGGAGAAACACGGCCCCCAGACCTTGTGCGCCTGTCTCCGTCTCCACCCCTTTGCTTTTCCTTTCGTCTCTCTTTTCAAAGCACAACCTTTGCTCTCCCTGGACAAGAAGGTATCAGAGGGAGGGAGCAGGGGACAAAAGTGCCTCCCTGCCCTGCTGCTGCCCATCTCACGCCGGCTGCCCCCTTCTGCAGCTGGTCGGTGCCCAATGCAGTGAGGGTAAGAAGCCTTCCTACTAATAATGTTTTTGCAGGAAGAGGGTTACGACGGGCCCCCCCACAACGATGGGAGTCCCTGTAGCTGCAGGTGCTGCATGGTCCTTAAATCAGCCCTGCCCTAAGGTGAACCTATCACAGGGTTTTCATGTCCGAGCGGGGATTTGAACCCTCTGATCTCCAGAGTCATAGTCCAGTGCTCAAACCACTATGCCACACTGGCATCTCCAGGGTCAAAGTACTTGAAGGAATTTCTCCTCTTTGTAGCTCCCTATAGTTTTGATGTCATTCATGGAGGCCCTGCTGGCTTTGTTTCCACCTCAGGTGCCCTGTATGGAAGAACACTGGATATGTCTCTATCTAACAGCAGCTACATGTGAGTTTAAAGTCTCTGAAAGCTTTCCCTCTTTTGGATAACTTGAATGAATGTCTGGGGCAGTACCATGCATTCCTGATTCCCCGATTCCACACAACTGAGGCCCAAGTCCAGATTATCTGAAGGACTGTATCTCCTAATATGAGCCTTCTAGGGAGGCCCTTCTCTCTATTCCAGGTACATCGGGTGGAAACATGGGAGAGGGCCTCCTTGGTGGCTGCTCCCAGGCTCTGGAACTTTCTTTCTAGAGAGGTTAGCCAGCCACCCACCTTGCTATCCTTTTATAGGCAGGTGAAGGCTTTTTTTGTTTCGTCAAGCCTTTGAGAGCCAACTATTCAGGGGGAAAGGTACTTTTTCATGTGCTATGTTGGTTATACGTTTTTGTTGTTCTTTTTAATGGTTTGCTTTTAACTGCTTTGAATTTTATTGATAGTTTAACTGTATTTTTAGCTTTTGTATAATGCCATTTTCTTAGCTGTATCTGTTTTAACATTTGTAAGTGGTCCTCCTCCTCCTCCTCATGGCAGTCCATTACTACAAAATGTTCCAAGATATCTTGCGGCCTGAGAGGACAAAATGGCACCCACCTAAGCTTCAGATGTTTAGTATCTAAAGCCAGCCAAATGACTCTGGCACAGGAGAAAGCAAATCCCTTAAATACCTCTCTTCATCTCCAGCAGTAAATAACAACTTGCACCCCTTTCATGAATTGTGAAATCTGATGCCTGATGTCATTGTCTCATTCTGCCTCATGGCAGGGCCGGCCCTGCTTACATGGATCCACCGCCTGCTATCTGTAAATATTTTGAGAAGAAGAAGTGTGTGGGGGAGGTGTCATAACGCAAAAACTGACCATGTGATGTTGTTCTTAGAAACAAATTGCACATAATAAGAATGGAACAGTTTAGGCTGGTGGTTTGCTGCTTGAACATTTATAGAACTATAAATAGCAAACATGCTTTTAGTCTGACAATAATGGTGTGCCAGACATCTCGAGAGCCAAACTCTAGCAATGGATTGTATATCACACATTTCCATGACCAGAAAATTGCTGCATGTAAACCAAAGCCATTCAGGTCAGACCCTCTGGCAAGACTTCTATTGTTGGCACTGCTTTATTTTGCTACACACAGAGAGACACCAACAATATAAAACCTTATAATGCCATATATGCGCAACCCTCTGCATGCCTTCCAGCAAATACAAAACTAATCCAGCGTTACCTTCCCATTTAAGACTTTCATGGCTTCCACAGCATCTTCCCGGTTGTTGAAGTGCACAAATGCATAGTCTCTGATTTTCTTTACTCGTTCCACTGACCCTGTAGAACAGATTTGGAGGTTAGGTCTGTCATGGATATTGCTAAAGTGGAAACCATCTGCTTGCATTCTGCCCTTGGGCATTGATCTTTCTCACTAATTCAATTATTTTTTATTATTCTACAGTAAATAAATATTAGATCCTGGCATTGCAAACCACAAACCACTCAGCTGTTCTATTTATATTTGTTTATTCTGGCTTAGCAATAGGCACTCTTGGGCTGCTTTTTCTCCTTTGACTTGCTTGTTGCTGGTGTGGTATCCAGAAATGTGTTACTAAACCCCTTGTATAAGTAGTGTTCCTCAGTGTAGAGAGCATCATGTGTTCAAGTTGTTGGATGGCTTGTGGATCTCAGGGTGGGAAGAACTATTAACTTTAAAAAGGACAGAGTTTAACTAAAAAGCAAAATATATTCAGGGATGTAGCTATGAGGGAAGCGGCAAATTGAGGGCATTGCCCCCCACAATAACATTTACTTTCAGTCCCCAAATTTCTAGCCATTGCAGAGAGTGACACAATGAAAAATCATTCTTAGATTTGCTGTGTTCTCATTCCCTTGGTAACTTTGTCTGTCCCTTTTCTTTGGATGCTTGAACAGTACGGGTCAACCCCCATATCCACGGATTCAGTATCCATGGTTTCACTTATCCACATCTGAAAAAAATGTGTTCTCTCTAAGCATTTCTAGGTCCTCCAATGTGATTCTATGGGCAACTTCCAATGTTCATCTCATTGAAATTAATATGGTTCCCTATTATCCAGTTTCAAGTATCCATGGGGTAGGTGGGACATGGAACATATCCGCCACAGATACAGGGGTCAACCTGTATTTCTAAATGTTCATATGAAGTTTTAAGTTACTGCAGTGTTAGACATTAGGGGATTGAAGGAAAATTTCATGGGGGGGGGGATGCCTCCCTTGAATATACAGATCGATCCCCGTATCCATGGGGGATACCTATTTATTATTATTATTTATTTATTATTTAGTTATTTACCTGACATGACCCTATAGAATGAGGAATGGTCACTTGATTGCTTGATTGAATTATTGCTTGAAATGCCCAGGGATGGAAGAAAGGATTAGCACATACCCCTTTGATGACTGGGTTGTCAATTGTAACTTGGGCTTTCATACCATCATATTTCTGGATATGTCTCAGGTCGTTGTAACCTTCAACTGACCTCTGGTCTGCCTAAGCCAATGTGACCCTGAGGTGTCTAATATGTCCAGATATTGAATCTCGAGGGGAGGGATAGTAGAGCATGCTAACAACAGGTGTGTAAAGTGATATAACAGTAAAGCACATGGGATGTATGGTGTCTAAAAAATGGTCTAGACATTTACTTGGGATTAATCTGTGAACCCAAATTTGAGGCAGGGCACAGGGAAATAATAAGATTACAGAATGACAGATGAAGCAAAGATAATGCTCAGTCAGGGCCTATGCAAACAAATCTTGATGTGGGAGGAGGAGAGAAGCCTAAAGGCTTTCAGAGCACCTATTGGGGGAATGAAAGGGAGGAGGAGGAAGAGGGCACTATTGTGTAAATAGTCAATATAAATAATGTGCCTTCTATTTACTATTTTATCATGTCAATCCAAAAGGAACCTATTGCTTATATATGTGCTGAAAGGATTATTGAACATTTATTGGCCAAAGTGGAACAACCTCTTTTGCAACTAAACTTGAAGTAGAACTGAACTCAAACTTGGAATAGTTTAGGGTTGCAGGAGTGAAAACTGGAGAGGGCGTCTTTGTCTTAGTAGCTGCATAGAAATGGGGATTTCAGTAGGTGTTGCTTATTACCTGGTTGTGTGACAAGCAACACCTACTAAAGTTCCATCTTCTACACAACCATTAAAGAAGAGTCCTCTCCCATTTTCATTCCAGCAACCCAAATTGCTATCCTTCCTTAAACTTAGCAATGTTCCAGATTTTCTTCTCAGTATTTTAAGTGTCTCTGTGTGGATTGTTGGATTTCTGAATGAGTGAGAATTTTGAATCCAGCTCCTTTACTATCACAAGTCTTCAATTTGCATTGTTGATAGGGTCTGATTACAGGGAGTATATGACTCTCTTGTTACAGCATCTTCACTGGCTGCTAGTTCACTTCCAGGCACAATTGAAAGTGCTCATTATGACTTTTAAAGGCTTATACAATTCAGGCCCAGGCCATCTGAAACTGTTATCTTCCCATATGAGCCTGCCTGAATACTCTTCAGGGGAGGTGCTTCTCTCAATTCCACTGTCTTCACAAGCATGTTTGGAACACAGGAGCAGACCTTTGCCATGGCTACTCTTGCAATCTGGAGCTCCTAGGGAGGCTAGGTTGGCTCCCTCATCACTATCTTTTTGTCATCAGGTGAAGACCTTTTCTTTCCAGCAGGCATTTGAGAATTGATTGTTTTAATATAATGGGTTTTCTATTTTAGTGCTGTACTATTTTTAATCTAGGCTTTTAACTTAATGTTTTATATGGGGTGGCATTCAGTACAGTATTACAGATTCATAACTAAGAGTTATGGATCTATAACTGTTCTGTATTTAGTAAGACTATATAGTCTTACTGTAAGACTGTGTAAATGCCATCCAGCCCACCTTAAGAGCCAGCACCCAGATTGGGAGAAGGAGGTCCATTCAGCTTCCAATCAGGGCACTAGGAGGATGTGTTTTCACTCCCCTCCTGTCAGGAACAACACTGTGACAATCAGAAACAAGACCCGGTCACAAGTCCTTGTTACAGTCTCACTCACTGGTGGGAAGGTGTGGAAACATCTTCCTTCTTGCATCCCAATCAAAAGCTGAATGGACCTCCTTCACTTGATCCAGCTGCTGGCTCTTATGATGGGCTTGGAGGGTGGAGCCAGGAGATGTTACTTAGTTATGCATATGTGACTAAGTAGCCAATGTAGAATACCAGCAATGTTTTTTATAAATTCTAAAGACATTAATAATTAATAATAACTACATTATTATTTTAATCTTGACGTTTGTATGTTTTAAGCTATATATGGATTTACTTGTACAGTATTTCATTTATTCTATAAGCCACCTTGAGTCCCATTCTTCGGGGAAAGGTGGGATATAAATAAAGTGATTGATTGATTGACCCATGGTAAGAAAGAACAGCTATCAACAAATCTCAGCAGTCTAAGTTTAGTTCCTCTAGGTACAATGCACAATCATACATTTACATGTGGCAGCCAGCAGAAACAGAAGTAGATTATTTGAAATCTGCTGACATTTTTGTGGTTTGATCCCTGAATCAAACATCAGCGGCAGCTCCAAGATTTACAGTGCCCTTGGGCAAAGTGCTGCTAGACAATGTTTCTCTGTCATTTTACCTCCATTTTATTGCTGCCATTTCACCCACGCCAGCCATGATACTTTAATACCTGAGGCATAGGTCAAGATGGTGCATGTGTGAACGTTCAAGCATTCACACATTCTCACACTCTGCCTAACAGAAACAAACTGCACCGCCAATTGAATCTTATAACTGTGAATGTTACTATTACCCTGAGATCAGTAGCCTAATATATGGAGCACACAGTACAGGCTGTGTGAAACACATAGTGTTGCATACAGACCAACATTTCACAGATGAAAACTGGGCCACATGTGGCCAAGCAACATCCAAGTGTGGTCAAGTTATTAAGGAAGAAGTTATTAAGGAGGAAGAACACATAAGCTAGGAGAGGCTGTAGCAGTTTGCTTTTGCTTAAGCCTATTGGGAAGGGCACGATTCTGCCCCTTCTCTCCTCTCCCTCCTGTTGAATCAACTGAGTGCAAACTACTTTTGAACTATGAACCCAGTCTGCAGCCACTGAAGTGAGCTGGAGATGGGCGGGGTGGGAGGAGGTGAGAGAAACTGGAACATTTTAAAAGCAGTTGGAAAAGTGGGATGGCAAAGAATTAATTGGGACTTCCCTTCCACTTTGGAACAGTTGGAGGTCATGGAGTGGGCTTTTTGGGGAAATGGCTGGAAGGAGGTGGAGTTAGAGGAGTGATGGGGCCCTTTGTGGGGAGTACGACTTGGCTGATATCCAGTAGGGGCAACCCTTGATTCGGGCCTGGCTTAAAGATTTTATTAATTGTTTACATTGTAACTTGTTGCTAAGCCCTAATGTATAGAGAAGATTAGAAATCCAAATAAATTTTGATATTGTATAAGCACACAGAAATCTTCAAGAAAAATATGCTTTTTGTAAAAATTATTCCCTGATAGAAAGTGTATATTTAACTGAGCACATAGATTATAATTGCTTCTCTTATCATTCAGTTTCTGTATCCTAGCTTTGGGCTTGTAATGAGCCACTGGAGAATTTGTAATGGAATTGAGGTCCTTTGCCTGTTAATCTCTGTTTTGATGGCTGAATACGACTGTTAGCTGATTATGTAATATTTTACAAAATAATTTTGGAGAGTTCAATTTAAATGTCAGTTGAGCTACTGGGATTGCACAGCGACGAAAAAAGGGGTTTGGCATGCATTATTAAATGAATTTGAGTTCTACCTGGCTTTTTATTTATTTATATTCTTTTGTGCAGAACACTTACATGGCATCTTTCTTTAAACATTTCAAGGCATCTTACTATGGCCTAAATCCTGTTGGCAGTACCAACCAAAGTAGACCCATTGCATCAATGGAATTTACATACTTTTACAAATTTAATGCTTGTGTATTGTTTTAATTTGTCTTGTTTTAAACTCATTATTAGCTGCCTTGAGTCCCTATATTGGGAGAAAGGTGGGATATGAATTAACAACAACAACAACAACACATAGGTGTAGACTCATTATTCAACAATCAATCCAATGGATCTACTCTAGTTAAGTTATTCATGCTAATAACTATAACTCCACAATACAATAAAAACAGCCATATATGGAAAAAGAACATGCAACCGAAGCCAAGAATAACTCAGTTTAAAAGTAACTGCAGTAAGAAACATCAAAAACCACATTAAAAAAAAAACAAAACACTGACATATTCTCCCCATCACCCTGTAAAGTGCTCCAGGGAGGTGGGGGAAATCACCATAAGACATTCTGTTACAGGAACACCCAAGTCTCCTTGGGTGTATACAAATGAAATTCATGATGATGAAAATTGGTTTCAGGTAGTGGCAAGGCATTTCTATGTAACAGAAGAAAAAGAAGGGCATTCAACTATCTTGTAGTTAAAGGCAAGTCCACCATTAAATAAAAGTTGGTGGGCACTTTTGAAAGTATAGACTTGAGTTATTTTATCTGAGCTGCCAGAATAAGTCTCATGAAGAAACTTTGCTCGTCAAAAATGTGTCATGACATCTTTACATAAAAAGGTCTTCCTCAAGCTAGAGAAAACTGTTGGTCATGCCCTCCAGCCATTCCAATTTGGCAGGGACAGTTTCAATTTGCTGCTTAACCACTTTTCCAGCTGCTTTTAAAATGTCCCATTTTCTCTCCCCTCCCATCCTCTCCCTTTCCTCCTTTGTTCTCAGCTTACTTCAATTGCTGCAAATTGAGTTCAAAGTAAGTTGCTCTCAGTTGACTCAGCAGGAGGGAGGGGCGGGAGCAATATCTTGCCCTTCTCAGGAGGCTCATACAAAATCGAACTGCTATAGTTTCTCCTAGTTTGTGTGTTCTTCCTCATTAATAATGTTTGCCATTTCAGGTACATTTCATTTTGGGAAATACTGGGTTAATTTAAACTGACCTGGAGAGTCCTTGTTAAGTGCTAAGCATTCTCTGGGAATACTTCAGGGTGGGGAAAGCATCATATAGACCCCCCACCCCCAAAACATGGAAAGGACAGGAACAAAATCAGTTGCTTTCTATTTTTTTTCCAATCTGGGGTGCTTTTGTGCTTTCTGTTTTTTCCAGTCTGGGGTGGTCTAAACAGCAAAAATACTCACACAATCTGTCTTAGTGGGATTCTGCATCACTCCATCATATTCGGAAGTAGGGGTGTAAAAAAGTATGCTGTAAAAGCCTTCACAGCTTTCCCCATATTTTTTAAAAAGCTCCATGGGGAATGTGCATTCTTGCTCATTGGGACATGTGACCAAATTGATTCCCTTTCCTGATACGAGCATAAGTTGAAAGATGATTGGTCGGGCGTGTTTGGGGGGGCAGAGTTTGCTAACAAGGCAAACGCCCAGAGCCGCCATGTTGGATTTTCACCTTAGCGAGCAAGCAAAGGTGGTGAAATGGTTTCTTTGTTTCCTTTTTGATAAAGTGAACAATTGCTCTTTCACACCTTGGATATGTTTTTTTTTTAAATATTGTTGGGCAGCGGCAAATTGAGGTAAGTAAACACAGCAAACACAGATAGCTTCACATGCCTGTGATCTACCAAAAATCCCCAAACCATTAAGACAAGTAGCAGCTGCTGCAATTTGCTGTTACTGCAGAACAATCCACATTTTTTTGCCTCATATAGGCAATCCTTATGTCTAGATGGGCCTTCACCTCCCAGTAGAAACAAAGAGTTTTCATACCAACTCCCCAAGTCAGTTTATTTTAACCCAGTTTAAAAATGGAAAGAACAGAATGAGATCTGGGACTTTTTAGTTAATCTAAATGTGCCCTATGAGGATTCTGTGCACATCAGTAGCATCTACACAAATGGGCCCTTTGTGGATACTTTCTGTTAGAAGCAGCACCACATTTTCAACAGGATGCATTTATGCATTCTTTCATATATTCCATTTATATACAACTTTCCTTTCAGGTTGCTTGGAGTGAAATAAGTGACTCTCCTCCCTTCCATTTTATCCTAACAACAAATCTGTGATGTAGGTTTGACTTGAGAGACTGTGGCTGGTCCAAAGTCACCCAATGAATTTCATAGCTGAGTGAACATTTGAACCTGAGTCCTCCCAGTCCTAACCACTACCCCAAATTGGTGCCAGTTGTGGCAAGGAAGGGTCCTTGCTCATATCATTTTCTGTGTGATGGAGACTTAGGACATTATCAGAGGTGGCAAAAATTGTGGGATTATGATGTCAGGGTAGCGCAAATGGGCCTCGCTATCACACGTCATCATCGTCCTCGCACTATTACCCCATCCTGCAGCTGTGAAAAAGGTGCTCTTTCTCATTCACGGGACAAGCCATCAATAGATCGTCAATAGTGCTCTTTTCGCACTATTTATTGACTGTGTGCGAAACTATATCCTGTTGTAATTACGAGATTACAACATGAATGGATGGTCCTCAGTGAGAAAACATCTGGGTGAGAACACAAAAACGAAGCACAGAATGTTGTTTTAATGAACCGTCCCATTTACTTTGCACATTTTTAGGTTTGTTTCAGTGCTTGTGTGTTCATTGTGTGTTTACTGCCTCAAGGGTGTTTTTTTTTTTTTTGAGTTTTAAGCCTGCTCACGTCTTCTTGCAAGAACTGCCAAAATCTCATCCATGCCGAATCACGGAAGTAAACTCCCATTCTTGAAGCACTCGTGTGATAATTCCGTGGTGGTTCTTTTGCGTGATTACAGCTACATGAGATAATAAGTGTTATAATGCCACCATGTTGTTGTTGAATTACAGCATTTTTAGACACTAGTCTGATAAGGTCCTTAGTTAGGTGGTTTTCTGTATCCTCATTCATATGTACTGAAATGAACACATTTAGATCTTAAAGAACAGGCATGTTACCCAAGTTGTGTAACACAGCACAGTGTTGAATGTAATAAAAGCAAAATGTTCCTCTTCAAAATAATCCAAAGCTATATATATAATTCTCTTGGGTATGTTGCCATTTTCAGTGTGCTGATTGGCTGCTTAGGTGTCAGGATGTGCCTCTCCTCAGAGGACTAGGCCCCTGCAGCACATCTTCTTTGCAGACTCAGGCCTTAGGTGTGGGAGTATTGGAAGAACTAGGGCCAAGCTACCAGATGCATCTGGTTGCAATCATGCAGCACACCTGAAGCAGCCAGGGGAACTGCTATTTAAGAGTGGCATTCAGTCCTCAGTCCTGGCCACCACAGCATGGTCTTCTGTGCTGTCTATAGCTGGCCCCTTTGACCTTGGTAACATGTGAAAAGCTTCAAGTCCTTTCTAAACATGGTGGGGGGCTCTCGGCATGAAACTAGCCATTATAGTTGATTTGAAATGTTATATATTAATGTGTCAAATGATTGTACTCTTGACATGTTTCCTAAGTGGGTAATCAGCAGAGTGGGAACAGAAACATACCAAAGTGTTTTGTATATGTAGATAATGATGTATGTTATGCTGGGTATAGCTAGGGTCTTTTTTTTATAATCCTTCTAAAAAATAATAATGCTGAGCACTGTTTTACCTCCACATGGGCAGGAGAAAAACAAGTAGACTTTTTAAAAAATGTAATATAGGGAGGACTGCATTTTGCCAGTTGAAATCATTCTGGCTATCCCTTCCTTAATGGATCTCCCATAAATGGAATGTATTTTATTATAATTTTATTTTGATTCCTTAAAAAAAAATTCTTATCACATCATATGCACACAAAATCTTTCATAGTATGCTGTAACTTCAAGTCAGTAGCAGATGGAGACATAGCATTCTGCTAGTTACCTCTAAACTCATTCTCACACTTATTTCAGCTGGCCTTCCGGTTGGTAATGGTGCCGCGATCAGACACGCATTGAGAAGCTCAGTGTGGAGTCTAGCCATGTGTGGCTGATGAATTGAGCCTGGCTTGGAGGTTCGATTGAAATTCCCCCTCTAACATTGAGGGGGATCGGAGGGGGCTCTCGAAGACTCGATTCCTGTCAACTCCGTATAATTTGGAGCCGAAAGGACGATCTCAGCGGGAGCTAGACAGAGGGGGTTGGAGCTGTATTCCACCACCACGCGTTAGCAGCTGAGGATACTCGGTAAGCAGTGCCACCAATTTTAAATATAAAATTACAAACAGGTAGCTGAAGTGTAATCGGAAATTCTGGTGACCTTCAAGACAAATCAAGACATCGGACTCAAAGGTTTCTATTTTAAACAGCTGTTTAAAGGGGGGGGGATCCCCTTACAGTGAGTACTGTGGCTTTGATATTCATAGCTGTAAATAATTCAGTAACAAGACAGCTAAGAGTATAATTGGCTCAATTTTTTTTTCTATTTTTATCTTTTTTTATTCATTTTCTCCTTCCTTTTTTTCTCTACTGGTGGGGTTTTCTTTTTGGATTTTGAAACATTGTGCCGGTAGAGACATAATAGCAGAAATTAGCAACAAAGTATCGGTTTTTGCAAATCAACCTAAAAGCAAGAAGCGCTATCTGCAAAAGGTTAGAGGACTCCTTTCTTTTTTTCTTTTCGCTCCTTTGAGCTGTGTGGCCGTGTCCTCTTATGCTGGGCAAAATAAAATAAAGAACCCTATCCCACGCCGCATGAGTGGAGGTTGATGGCAGCTTGGGAGAATGCGATGTGGCAGCCATTGAAGGAATGCACGTGGTGACAGGATACAAGCTATAAAGCTCAGAAATAGGAGGAAGGGCCTTGTGAAGAATTGGAATAATTGAATGTCAGAGCAGGAGCGAAGAGGACACGAGTGAAAGCAGAGAACTATATTAATCCCGGAAAGAGGCCAAAGGAAGAGCGGTCTCCTGGCGCTTATTTGTTTGTGTTGTGTGTCCCCCTGCTGTCTCCTCTTTTATCCTTCCATCTCGGCTTGACTTATTTATTTTTTTGTTATGTGCTTTTCCTCTTTTTTTTCTTTTTTTTAGTTTAGAGCTTTGTTATATGTTCTATGTTCTATGTTTTATGTGTTTACGTCTATTTTATTTTTTATTTTAATTATTTATCTTAGTTTCTTTTGTTGGTTTTATTATTTTCTTTTCTCTCTCCCACATTATTTTATAATTTGGTGCAGGGCAGCAGCAACGGGAGAGAAATGGTTTCTTGGCTGAGAGCTGGAGGTTAAGGAGTTAAGACAGAGACAAGCGCAGAAGACCTTCAGAGAGAGATAAGGAAGAATTTGTGAGGAGCCAAGAGGGGGAAGGAAAACAAAAGTAAGAAGACTTTTGTTCAGAAGATAAGCACAAGACAACACAAGGGTGACATTTAGAAAGAAGGAACTCTAACTCTAATTTAATTGATCTGGACACAAACTTTTACTTTTCATGGACAATTAATATATCATTATTATAAGGGACAATCATAATCATAATTAACTGAACCAGTTTTGAGAAGTTTGGGGGAAAATAGTCTTGGGGTAAATTCATTTTGATAATTGATAAACTGATAATCAATTGAGGTGGTATTAAGAATCATCTATGAACATTGATTAGCTATATGAGATAGATCTTGGGTATTGTATTAAAAACATTAATCCATTGTGCATTGCACTCAAGTAAAACTAATCAGTTATACTTTATTAATAATACATATATTATTAATATACATTCACATTCACATATATATATATATATATATATATATAATACATAGTGTTTTTTCCTTGCTCTGTCAATTCAGGAAAATTTGTATATGATTCAGGACTAATATTAATGATTAAGGACTAATACTAACCTTATACTGGTATTGAATTATTTTTTTAGGCATTTAGGACTTTTTCGGACAAGTAAAATGCAACGGAAGCAGCCTCGCCACGTCGCGAGGCTGCTGCGCTGCAGGACGTCCCTTTCGGATGACGCCCGTCCCTGCTGGTACTGTTGCGGTACCGCAGGAACATTTGAGTGTAATAGTTTGGCGATTTTTACTGCCAGAATCACATTTGCGAAAATGTGGAAAAATAAGGAATGTCCTAATATGGATCAATGGCTTGAAAATTTTTATGAATCCCTTAATCTAGACAGACTAACGATGTTATTAAAAGGTCAAATAACAGACAAATACAATGAAGACTGGGCAACTATTATTAAGTACTTAATAAATAGGTGGGGTAATGTAATAGCAATCTCCTATGCTTGAATGAAAATTAAGCGGATAATATAACATCGAAACAGAGCTTATAGAAATATTGGTATATTTAAAATACAATTTTTTATACGATATATCTGTTATTCATACTAGAGCAAAGAATCCGACTTTTGTTTGGAATTAAGTATGAAGAATATAGAAACCAAGTACTTAGGACAAAATAGATGTATATTATAGGAAGAAATATATTTGAAGTAGCCGGAAAGGAAGTCAATGAAGATGTATATTATGTATATAATAAATTTAGATAAGATAATATACATAAACTGTTAGAAATAGTTTAGACAAACAGAATGATTTGTATGTCAAATATAAAAATAAGCACTGTAATATTGTATGTTATGTTAATGCCTTTTATTTTTATTCTGTTTTTAATAAAAATAATTGGGAAAAAAACATTTCAGCTGGAATTAATTCGTCCCATTTTATTTCTCATACCCTGTATTACTTTACTCACTCAGAGCAAACCACCCATTTCCCTTTTTCTTTTACCTGGTTTTATGCCGCTGAATTCTTTTTCAATTGTCTCTTCAGTGGTTGACAACATAAGATTTCGCACATAGAGGATTTTGACTGCTGACATTGTATCTTCATCAACCTCAACCTCTGGCTCTGCCCAGTCTACAGCTATTGGATGTCCCCATAATTGTATTCTTCCTGTGGAGTAATTTGAAATCCATAATTAATTTAAAAATTAGGTGATTCTTCAGGGCAGTAGGGAAGTTTTTGTTTCTGTTTTTACAAAGAAAATATCACCTCTGCAGAGGTATATCACTAAAATCTTTATATATAATTCTCTTGGATATGTTGCCATTTCCAGTGTGCTGATTGGCTGCTTAGGAAACTTACCAACCAACCAAAGTTCTCTCTTGGGCAGCCAATCAGCACACTGGGGGCAGAATCATGTGGAAGTTTAAGTCCTTTGTAAACATGGCGGTAACAGAGAGGATTTCTAGCAAGGGGTGTGTGTGTAGCAGGGGATGTAGTGTGTGTGAGGGTATAGTGTGGGAGGTGTAATGTGGTGTGTGTGTAACACGGGGGGCTGTGTATGTAGCGTGGGGGGTGTAGTCCTTTGTAAACATGGCGGTGGCAGAGAGGCTTTCCAGCGAGGTGTGTGTGTGTGTAGGGGGGGATGTAGCAGGGGGATGTAATGTGGGGCTTGTGTGTGTAGCTTGGGGGGGGTGTAGTCCTTTGTAACATGGCGCTGGCAGAGAAGCTTTCCAGCGAGGTGTGTGTGTAGCAGGGGGATGTAGCATGGAGGGGATGTAGTGGAGGGGATGTGTAAAGCATGGGAGTGTAGCATGGGGTGTGGGTGTGTCTGTAGCATGGAGGATATGTGTGTGGTGTGTGTGTGTAGCATGGGAGTGTAGTGTGTGTGTGTGTGTGTGTGTGTGTGTAGCATGGGGGAGTGTAGCATGCGAGGATGTGAGTTTAAAATATTCCTGTTTTGAAAATGGGGGAAATTTTAACAAGTGCATCTTCTTACCTGGTTGCATGAAAAGCAACCCCTGCTGAAATCCTCACTTTTATGCAACCTTTAATGGCACAGGAGCCGTCTCCAGCTCTTAATTTGGCAACCTTATCCATCACTCCAAGTAATGGGGAATGTGTAGAGGAGAGCTTAGAAATGTTATAAAATTGGAAGGGATCCCCAAAGGTCATCCAGTCCAACCCTGTTCTGCCACGCAGGAAGACACACCATCAAAGCCCTATATATAGATATGGACTAATGTCAAGCAACAAGCTGAAATTCCTTCTTCTTTCCAGTTTTGCAAGGGGCAGCCCAGCTCTAGCTAAGAAGACCTGGGTGCAAAACTCCAGCTCAGCAAATCTCCAGCCACAATTTGCAAGGATGAATGGGTTCATGGTGGTGTCTTTGCAGAGACTGTCTGGGCACAGAGTCTGTGGGTTTTACTTAGCTAGCTTCTTCCTTCCCCCTCCCTCCTTGTGGAGCCAGGGCACACACTCTGCTTTGCTTAGCCTCCATTTTCTGCCTAGAAGCAAGGGAGCTTGGTGAAATCTTTCCTTAACTAGTTTCCACAACAAAGTGAGAGGGAAGGATCTCCTCATTTCACCCAGATCTGGGAGGAACTGCTTTAGCTACAGACTTCTGTTTTAATTTCCTTTAACTAGCTATACCCGGCGTAACATACACTGTTATCTACATATATAAAACTCTTCAATATGTTTCTGTTCCCACTCTGCTGATTGTCGCTTAGGAAACATGTCAAGAGTATGATCATTTGACACATTAATATATAACCTTTCAAATCAATTATAATGGCATATGTTACACCAAGTATAGCTAGTGAATTTATATTATTATGAAAGGCATTATTGACTAATTTCCAAACAGGTGAGAATGTGAAGATTTTGTTTCTTAGAGTCCAAATGTTGTCAAATACCCATTGGATTTGGTTACTTCCTCCTGGAGCAGATGGTACAGTCTGAAACTGGTATTACTGTCATACCTACAAAACACCTGGGAGCTGGAGTTTCATGAGTATGTTGCTGAGCTTGGAAAAGTCACTTCTTTGGATTCCAATCCACAGGATTCTGACTGGAGAGTCAGAATAGGCAGTTCTGAAAGCTACAGTGCAAAAAAGTAACTTTCCCCCATGTTCTGGTACTGATATAATTTCTTGGAGATTGCCGGCCCTTTTGGAGTTGGGTTTGATGGTACCTTGGGTAGGAAATATTATAGTTAAATTGGGCTGAGAAATTTGTGGTGCAGATGTATGGAAATATTCAAAGGTCAACTCTTTCTATGGATTGTGGTGAGATATTCAGTCGTCAAAATTCTAGATCTAGTACGTAGCGTCTCCTAGACCAATCCCACCCACCCCATCCTGCTTTACTGGGCATCAGCTGCTGCCAGTAACAAAGGTGTTGTTAGTATGCCTTACTACCCCTTCCCCATAGTATCTCATAATTGGAAATATTGGACACTTTTCGGGGTCAAGTTGGCTGGAGCAAACCATAAGGTCAGCTGGAGGTCCTAATGGCCTGTGATGTATCTTAGAAATATTATGGCAAGAAAGCCCATATTAGGATTGTGCGGAAGCCCCTTAGTAAACACAGTCATTAAGGAAGTGTGTGCTAATCCTTTCTTCCAGCCTAGGGTGTCTCAGCAGTGATTCATTTATTCAAACAATTGCGTGACCGTTCCCAAATCTGTTCCTATGGAAATCTTTCATATAACCCCTCTAGCCTTGCAAGGTTGTCATAAACCCATCAATTTCTACCTCCCAGCAAGTAAAGCAATCAGTTGAGTTTCATTTTCCGTTTTCTCTCCCTCGCAAGAGCCATCTAGCTATTGTTAAAAGCAGAACGCACACAGATTCATCCCTTTCTATATACTGCAACATTACAGTATTTTTACACACTACCTGGTAACAGTTTCCGTCTTGCCATGGCTGCTGCCCGATGGCTTCCATATTCCACAAAAGCGAATCCACGGTTTTTGGTTTTATCGGCTGCACTAGGGTACACGATGACATCGACAACACCATCTGTAACTTTCTTCATCTCTGCTAAGATTTCTTCCCTTTTCTTGGTTTTAGGGATTCCTCCTACAAATAAACGGCAGTTGTCTACACTGGCACAAACCCCTAGGAGCCGACCATTCCTGCATGCAAACAACAGTTCCATTTTTGTGGTGAAACAAGCTTGGAATTCTTTGGAAAAATATTGACCATGATTACAGTTGAAAACCTTTGCTGTCATGTTAAACATCAAAACATGGAAAGCCCCTTTTTTGGATTACAGCTCCCCAAATCCCTCAACCAGCATGTCCATTGGCCAAAATAGAATGGATTTGTTTTGGATGTTTCTATATTTCTGATTGCATCTTCTAATTGAATAGCCCAGACACCCAGCTTTGTAT
This sequence comes from Gambelia wislizenii, assembly GCA_030847615.1. Classification (NCBI taxonomy): domain Eukaryota; kingdom Metazoa; phylum Chordata; class Lepidosauria; order Squamata; family Crotaphytidae; genus Gambelia; species Gambelia wislizenii. The sequence continues at coordinate 120,858,746 of JAUMIR010000003.1, forward strand.
TGAGAGTATGAATTTATAATTGTTGTAGTTATGGTTGCTATAGGAGGCTATATTTGATGGTTTGAAAATGACTAGGAGAAGAAGTTGGCTTCATTTCGATTCATCTGGAGTAAGGGAGGTCTCAACCAATTGGACTGGCAGCTATAACGTCCACCAGGCAGAGATTCTGGCCAGGAAATTTGGAAGATGGGCAGATACTCAATCTTACTTGTGGTTGGTTGTGGTGGTTGGGAAGAGAACTTGTGGCTGAAGAGATAGTGCACAGCAATGAGGAAGGAGAAAGCCCATCTAAAGGAACCCTACCAGAAAATATGAATATAGGAGCTGTTGGCCAAGGAGAGCAGGAAGCTGTCTTGTGAGGCTCTAATAAAGCTTCAAGCAGGCAGCAAGGATCAGCACCAGAAGGCAGAAGTCTGACCAAAGAGAGCTTCAACAAGTATCCCTTACAGCATCCTTGAAGTTAGAGGCAGCAAGAAGAGCTGGAGGTAGTGGAAGACAGTCTATGTTCCTGGTTATCAGGCACTGGCTCAAGTGGAGATTAGTGAAACTCACTCTGAGAGAAAAACTGTTGAGAGTTTGCTTGGTTGGCTAACATTCTTCTTCATGTTAAGAATGGTACCCAAGGAAAGCCAGCATGGTGTAGTGGTTTGAGCGTTGGACTAGGACTCTGGAGACAATGGTTGGAATCCCTGCTCAGCCATGGAAATCCATTAGATGACCATGGGCAAATCACACTCTCTCAGCTTCAGAGGAAGGCAAAAGCAAACCCCCTCTGAACAAATCTTGCCAAGAAAGCCCTGTGATAGGGTCACCTTAGGATCACCATAAGTTGGAAGCAACTTGAAGGCATGCAACAACAACCAAGGATATAGTTGGTCCTCTGTATCCATGGATTTGGCATCCACAGATTCCACCATCCTTGGCTTGAAAATACAGTATTCCCAAAAAAAAATTTCTCCAAGAAGCAAACCTTGATTTATTATAATGTTTTAATTGTTGGAAGCCGCCCCGATTGTTTTTAGCAGAGGGGCGGGGTATAAATAAATTTTATTATTATTATTATTATTATTATTATTGATTTTGCCATTTTTTCTATAAGGGACACCATTTTATACGCTATTGTATATAATGGGACTTGAGCATCCACAGACTTTAGTATTCCAGAGGATTCTGGAACTAAGCCCCAGCGGATCTCAAGGGCCCACTGTATTTTATTTAAGTGCATTGAAGCAGTTGCAGCTTTGAAGAGTGACCATTAATAAAGGTATGTATGTATATATGTATGTATGTATTTATGGTATTGCGACATCAGCTCCCAGATCACAAGGGCTCCCAATGCAATGAACAACTAAAAGCAATTAAAAGCAATCTTGTCCTTAGCAGTAGTGTCAAAACCTCATCATTGGAACTAGCTACTGGGTTCTATAAGATACAAAAGGTTTGTTTGGATTGCAATAGGTATAAATTTTAAGAGTTGAGGCAGCATTCCCTCTAGGTCTGGGAAACTTTATTTAAAAAACTACAACAGGGGGTTCCATAGGCCAAAACCTCAAAGTTTTAATTTTCTTTTTTTTAAAAAAAGAACATAAATGGGAAAGCCACAGAGTTCTATCACATTTGGTGGCAGCGATGGCATAGCCCTCTGCTTTGCTACATACTCAAATACATCTGAAGATTGAGGAAGGCTGATGTAAGTGATGTAGTGCTAGATGCACCAAAGGTCTGAGTCAGTATAAGGCAGCTCCTATGTTCTTCTGATTAAATTTACTTTATTCTGTTTTGTTTTAACAATTTTACTGTATTTCCAGTTTGTTATATTTATTGGATTTTAAAGTACAGGTCGCACCCATATCAGTGGATTCAGTATCCGTGGTTTCACTTATCCATGTCTGAAAAAATATGCTATCGCTAGGTATTTCTAGGTGCTTCAATGTGATTCTGTGGTCAACGTCTGGTGTTTGTCTCATTGATAATAATAGGGTTCCCAATTATCCGCAGTTTCAGGTACCCATTGTGGGTCCTGGAATGTATCCCCACAGATACGCGGGTCAACCTGTGCTGTAAGTGGGGTTAGAGAATACCAGTCAAAAAACAGGATACAATTCCACTCTCTTGAAAAGGAAAAAAAAAAAAGGAAAAGGAAAAAAACCCCACTCCTTACCTAATTTCATAATTGTTCAGTTGTCTGATTGCATTCTTGGCCTCCTGTTTGTTGGAGAATGTTACAAAAGCATAGCCTCTGTTGTTTCCATTGAAATCCATCATCATCCTCATTTCATAGATTTTACCAATCTGTAAAATGCAAAGCGTAAGCCTCCATTTAACCTACATGCAGAGGGAACTTTTGTCTGCCTCACAGAAGAAAGTTCTGGACAAAGTTTTCCATTTTCTTGCAAATCTGTTTGCATGCAATTGTTGTCCCCCCCTCCCACTCTGGGGGGCTTAATTGTTGTCTTTGAGCATCAAGCAAAGCATGTTTTACTTGAGATCTGCTTTCTGACCCATGTACAAAGTCAAAACAAACAGAGGCAGCATCTATCAAAGTCCATCCCATGCTGAGCTAGCACAGCTGAGCTTGTTAGTAAGGTAAATGACCTCTATTAACTCCCTCTGATAAAACATTGTCTGAGCTTCTGTGCTTGTCCTGGGAATCTTAGAGTGCACTCATCCAAAGAAAAGTAATGATTTCTTGCATTGATTTATTCATATATTTTGTTTTTTAAAAAAATCTGTTTCTCTGTTGGTGGAAAACGGACAAAAAGCTACCAAGTCACTCTCAACCCACTACTCACAAATAAAAGGAAGAAAAAAAAATTCTCCCAGTTCAACTCAGTCCAGCTTACTTAAATAAAATTATGATGTGACATTTGGGTTTCTCCCCACAGAACCCTGAGGGGTGGAGAAATGGTTGAAAAAGACAGTTAGTGCCTTCTCTTTGGAATGATGTAATATTTATCTTTAGCTATGTTGTGGTCAGAGGCGTAAAATGGGACACGGGAGTTCTCTGAGCACTGTGGTATGTTTTATGTGTTTCTTCTCCCCATACTTCTGGTCTTGTCCAGAGAGGATATGTGTCCTGTCTCCACAACATGCCCTCCAGCTGTCTCGATTTAGCAGGGACAGTCCCAGTTAATCCTTTGCTGTCTCACCTTTTCAGCTGCTTTTAAAATGTCCCAGTTTCTTTTCCTCCTTCCACCTCCCCCCTTTGTCCTCAGCTAACTTCAAACAGAGTTCAACAGCTTAGTTCAAACAGCTTACTTGAAACAGAGTTCAAAGTAAGTGCAAAGTAATTTGCACTCCGTTAACTCTTTGCCCTTCCCAGTAGGCTCAGGCAAAAGCAAACTGCTACAGCCTCTCCTAGCTGATTTTCCTCTCTGATTTTTGCTATTTTGTTCCTACTCTGATGTTACTTTGCTACACATGTCCCAGTTTTAATTTGTGAAATGTTGGAGGGTCATTGGATGTTCAGAACTTCCAAAAATATGGTACATCGTATTTGTTCTATGCATATCTATATCAACTTCCACTCGAATATATGTATGCCTTTTAACCCACTTTGCTTTTACTTGCAGAATTACTCATAGAAACATTCTTACCAATGAAAAATAAACAACACTCTCAAATGCCCCTAAGTTCATATCGTATAGCGCCAAGTATTCTTTTGGAAAGGTTTGGAACCTTGAACATACAGGTCCCCATTTTCGAAAAGGGAAGAAAGAGGACCCAAACATTAGGAAGAACTTTCTGACGGTAAGAGCTGTTCAGAAGTGGAATACACTGCTTCGTAGTGTGGTGGAGTCTCCTTCTTTGGAGGGTTTTTTTAAAATAAAATTTTAAATATCTTTATTAAATCTTAATTGAATAAGAAAGAAAAAGGGTAAAAAAGAAAAAAATAAAGAATAGTGAATACAATTGACACAACATAGAAAAGAATTAACAAACAGAAAAAGAGATAAAAGAAAAGATATATACTTAGAAGTTTAAATTATAACAAGACAGCAACAACAAAAAATTAAGAATTAACATATTAAAAAAGACTTCCAAGATATCTCTAGCTGTACAGTGTTAAACACATTTCAGTTCTTTCTAATTTTAGTTCTTCTCTCTAATTTCTAACTCTTCAACATATTATCTCCATCTATTCTCTATAGATTCTCTTGTTATAATTCAAATCCAAAAGTTACCCAGTCTCCATTACATTGCTTTACATAGTCTGTAAAGGGTTTCCATATTTTTTTTAAAAAAAATCTATTGAATTTCCTTTTACTAAATTTGTAAGTTTATCCAATTCTGCCATCTCAAATACTTTTATCATTCACTCTGAAATTTTTGGAATTTTATTACTTTTCCAATTTTTAGCATATACCAGTCTTTGCATATACCAATCTTGCTGCTGTTATCAAGTATGTTATCAAAATTTTATATTTTCTCTCTTTTTCATTTTTGTTTTCTACATCTATCATATTTAATAAGAATAGCTCTGGTTTAAGTTCTAATTTTAATTTCATTTTTTTGGTATTATTTCCCTAATTTTTAGCCAATGTCTACATACTTTCTTACACTTCCACCAAACATGGTAGAAGGTCCCAACCTGTTTCTTACATTTCCAGCACTTATTATTTACATTTTTATATATTTTTGCTAATTTGTTCAGGGTCAAATACCATTTATACATCATTTTGTTTTTATATATTTTTTTCCATATTAATTTCCAAATTTCTAATTGTATATTACGTCCAATATATTTAGCCCAATCAATCATACAATTCTTAATTTGTTCATCTTCTGTATTATATTTTAATAATAATTTATATATCCTTGCTATCATACAGTTATTTCCCATGTAGATTATTTTCTCTAATTCTGTTCTTTCTTCTTCAAAATTATATTTCTTATAGTCTTCCTTGAATCTTTCATTTAATTGCATATATGAGAGCCAATGTAGTTCTATGCCTTCCTCTTTTAGTTAGTCCTGATCTTTCACCTCCCATATTCCCTGTCTCTTTTCTAACAAATCTTTATACACGATCCACCTATTTTGGTATCTGATTTCCCTTCTATAAAATGCTTCCTGTGGGGAAAGCCAATAAGGGATTTTAAAACTAAATCTGTCCTTATATTTCTTCCAAATTTTAAACAATTTATGTCTCATAATATTTGTAAATTCTTTATTCATTTTGACTTTTCTGTACCATAAATACGCATGCCACCCAAATTTCAATCTGTGGCCTTCTTATTCCAATAATCGTTTATCATCTAATAAAATCCATTCTTTTAAATTAGATATGCACAAAGCTTTGAAGTATAACTTTAAATCTGGGAGTCCTAAGCCTCCTCTTTCTTTTGCATCTGTTAGTAATTTCCATTTTATTCTTGGTTTTTTACCTCTCCAAAGAAATTTTGACAATTGTTTTTTCCATACATTAAAGGGATTGGTTGAATAAATAATTGGTATTGTTTGGAACAAATACATACATTTTGGTAATACATTAATTTTAATTATGGATATTTTTCCTAATAATGAGAGGTCTTTTTAGAGGTTTTTAAACAGAGGCTGGATGGCCATCTTTCAGGAATGCTTTGATTGTGTATTCCTGCATGGCAGGGCATTGGATTGGATGATTCTTGTGGTCTCTTCCAACTCTATGATTCTGTGTTTCTTGGTTCCTGATCATAGAAGTTGTGAAAAACAGCAAAATAGGTTTTATTAGATACATCTCTCTTCACCAGGCCTAACTGTCTGAGCAATAGCCACTTTGTCCAATATGTTTTCATCCCCTTGAGGAATCCAAGCATTCCTCTAGGTATATATTCATAATTCTGTATACACAAGGAATACTATGGTAGAGTACCAATGCTTTTTTTATAGGGCCATTCATGCGTAAGTCCAGTTATGTACAGCATAATCTGTACATCATAAAATAAAGATTATACTGATAAAATTGAAGTGCACCAAGCTCTCTCTGTGTAGATTCCTATAGAGATACAAACACTATCATATGGAGGTGGGGAGGGGCAAGGTGATGCAGTCTTCACACGATTTGGAGTATAGGAACAAAACCGGGGGGATGTTATTAGCGATAATTCTGGTGATGATTGAAGTAATTTCTGGCTCAGAAAGAGGCACAATACCCCCTCACACTACACCACACTATAGCATAAATGTGGAATGGGGGCAGATGGAGAACTATGTCATTCAAGGCCTATTGGCATAATGTATCTGCAATGGACTATGAAGTGGGTGCTCACATACTGTATTAGTTAGTGTGGCTAAAGTTAGAAATGTTTATGTTTGTCAGGTGTTACCTTAGCCTAAAAATTGGTTTTAATAGGATCTCTTCCAGCCCTTAGTTTATGTGTGTGCATATGTATATGTACTGTATATATGTAAATGTGTGTATGAGAGATCTTGGGCACATCACACACTCTGAGCCTCAAAAACCCAGTGACAGGTTCACCTTAGGGTCACTATGAATTGGAAACAACATGAAGGCACACAACAACAAATATGAAGCATATTTGTGTGTGTATATATATATATATATATATATATGTATATGAAGCCAGTGTGGCATAATGATTTGAGCGTTGGACTAGGACTCTGGAGACCAGGGTTCAAATTGATACTTGGCCATTAAAATCCACTGGGTAACTCTGGGCAAATCACACACTCTCAGCCTCAGAAAACCCAATAGGTTCACCTTGGGGTTGCCAGTGTTCTGTTATGATTCGGTTAGACAACTGAATCCTTCAACAAAATGTTGCAGCATGGAATGCTTCTGTTCAGTGTTTCAACCACTGCATTCACTTTTTCCTTCCTGCACCCCTATTTTCCATTTTGTTCCCCAATGTTTAATCAGTGTTTGGAGTATGCTTAGTCTTGGGGGGGGGCGGTTTTGGGGTTTTCAACCTTTAGTGGGGGATGGGGGTTCCTCAATATTTCATTGTATTTTTTATAAATGTTGAGGTTCTCCTCAGTCAGCTGAATCCTCCCTCTTATCATATTTGTGGCTGCTGTTGTTTTGGCTGTATAAATGTCAGTAGTAAAGAGAGATAAACATGCTATTAGTATGTATGATATGAAGGTAATGTACAGCTATCTTTCCTCCACTAACGTCACAATGATAAATTTATCAATAGCTATACTTTGTGTGTGTGTGGGGGGGGCTTGTTTGTTGATAATGCAGTTGAGGAGTTGTCATAATTACTCTCCCTGCCCATCCTTTTGACATTTCTCTAGCTCTATGTAAAAGCCTCTGCCCTCTCACACCAAGGATCACTCCTTCAGGCATTACTGCCATAAATGGTTTTGCTGATGATAATAGGAGCAATGATGTAAATAAAGGGCATTGGAATGTTCTTTCAGGACAGAGGTCTCATAGTTCATGTCTAGAGAACTTAGTTTCCTGAATTTCCAGGAAACTGCTTGCTTATAGTCCTGACAATCTCAAATAGAATATTCATTCTAAGGAATTCTGGGGAAGATCCAGCATTCTTTTCCCCACTTGTTTGCTATTAGAGCAAATAAGTGACAGATAGGGTAGGGTTTCCTGCATGCCTTCCTCTCATCCTATCTTTAATGAGCATGGTTGTAGACAGTACACAACCAAGCTACAAGATCACGTGACGTAGGTTTATTTGTCTACTGGTTTTAGATCTTTTATTACTCTTCATTTCTTGCCTTGAAAGCTACATGCTGCTTCTCCATCGTGTTCCAGAAGAATGCCTTCCATCTCACTGAGATGGTGAATCAAGAATCAATGAAATTTTTCCTCATCCAAGTCTATTCATTAGTTAGTTAGGATATAGGCTCCAATGCATATGTAGGTTTAAGAGCCATTAGTAAAGCTTAAGTTTTTCTTTTAACAAGAAGTTGCCTGCCTCTTTGTTCTCAGGGATGGGTCAAAGCACTGTACTATTGAGTCTACGCACCCAAGCTCTGCTCTGCTACAGTAAAGTTAATTCCTGAAAGTTTTAACTTTTAAGAAGTTTCCCAAAAAGGGCTAACATCCTTGGACCTCAAATTTTACCACAAGGAGTAACAATAATTTTGGAATAATCCTACATCTAATGGCTTAATGGTAGATTCTGAAGTGCAAGAACTCTTCACAACAGTCCTTGTAAGTAAGGATGTCAATGACCACCCACTGTCCCACCCCAAAGGGATGGGTGGGTGAATAGATTAGTATATTTGGATGCATGGAAGGATAGATCAGTGTCAGGATCTGCCTCTCTCTGCAGGACTGGGCCCCTGGCTGCTAAAGTTGGCTCTGCTTCTCTGTGCAGGACTAGGCCCTGGTTGTGGAAGTCTTGAAGGGACCAGAGCCAAGTTGTCAGGCACAGCCGGCTGCACTCATGCAGCACACCTGGAGCAGCCATGGGGACTGCTATTTAAGAGCAGCATTCTCCCTTCAGCTTTTGCCACAGCCTTCTGTGCTATCTGTAGCTGCTCCTTGCTCTTGAACCTTGATCTGCTACTATTGTATTGTGTTTGGACCCCTGCTTGCTTCTTGGGCCTTCCTTTGCCTTTGGTCCTCTGGACTCCCAATATGGGTTCTGACCTTGGCTTGTATTTGGACTTTGGCTTCTTTGGACTCTGCCTCCCATGTTCCTGGCCTGGCACTTCCCTCCTGGACCTGCCTTTGCCTCTGGCCCTCTGGAATCCTGATACATGTTTGACCTTGGCTTATTTTTGGACTTTGGCTTGTCGTTGACACTACCTGAACTTTGGATTCTGTCTTCCATGTTCCTGACCCAGCACCTGCTTTCTGGACCTGCTTCACCTCTGACCCTCAGGGTTCCTGTTCTCTGCCTCCCTGCCTGCCCTGGTCTGAACATCTCTGCTCCAAGACCTTGCCGCCCATGTCCCAGATCCTGACAATCAGCAATGGCCAGTAGCTTCCATGTTAGTTGGCTGATGAATCAATTCTGGATTTTAATCTGTACTTTAAAGGAGCTATCCAGGGTGCTGAATCCTGTCCTCAAACTAGATTCAGTATCTTGGGTGGCTCCTTTGATGTGTAAGTATAAGCATTTAAACAGCTAGGGCAAAGTAGGATCCCACTGAAAAAAGTGAAGGAGTAATTCCTTGATTCTTTTCCTCACGATCTTTGTCTGTGCTAATCTATTACAAAAGGTCCATCTGAAGGTCTTGTAAGCCTCTGCCAACTACCTGGCTCTTACTCTGAAAGGAGCCCAGGAGCTGGACTCCACTGTTTCTTCATTCCAAGATACTATTAGATCCTAGTCGAGGAAGTATTCATTTGTCATGTGTGTCCTTCCTCCCAGCAATTTAGCACAGTATAGATGGTGTATTCCTATTTTATCCTCATAACACTATGAGGTAGGCTCAGTGAATACCATGGCTGAAATCTCAAGATTTTGCTGGTGTTAGTCTCCTACTTTGTCCACATTGATGGTACTATAATTCTTAATATTATTACCAAAACCACAATCCCATTCATGATACTCAGGTCAAGATCCTGCATTATCATTGTAACAACAGAGTTCCATCATCATAGTTATGACTGACAAGGCCTCCTCCAGGCTACCTTCAGAATCTGGCAGTACCCTGACTAGAGAACAGGCACCTGGAGAGACCCCCTGCCAGAGTTCCACCACAACTGCTTGTCCCAAGGCACCCTGTGAGTGGCAGCATGCTATGGATGCCATCTTCCAGTGCCCTTATTTTCAGCACCTCAGAAATGCTTCATTCATGGCACTGTCAGGCTGTGAAGATAGGTTTTGGGGGTCATGTTCAGTCATTCATGACCATAAATGAGAATCTCCAGCAGTTATAATATGTAAGTTCAGCTCCAACATCATAGCTGCTAAATGGATTGCCAGCATCTGTTTTCTGCTTCAGCTATTAATGTAACTCAGCATTCAGCCAAGATTAAGATGACACTGAGGCAGTGGTCACTCCTGTGTCAGCAAGGTAATGAATCTATGTTGGGTAAGGAGCTATCCAAAGTACTGAATCTATTTTGGGGATAAGGTTCAGTGCCTTGGATAGCATCTTTACATTTTAGTCTAAAACCTAGAGCAAATTCATTGCTCCCTCTGATATGGAACCAAACAGCCACCACTGGATAGAGGTGGGGAAAACTATGAAATAAATATTAAATGTTGAAAATAAATGCATAAAATATATTAGCAAATAAATAAAGTTAACTGAATCAACACAGCTACTCTTTTAGCTCATAGAAATACCTTACACACTTCATAGTGGAAGGGTAGGGAACTTGTGTTTCTGCAGGCATTGGACTCCCATAATCCCTGACCATTGGCCATGCTGGATGGGGCTGATTTGAGCTGGAGTCCAACAACATCTAGCAGGCCGCATGGTCTCCATCCTAGTCATAATATTACCATGTAAACATAGATCAGTTAAATGTATCACTTCAGTAGAGGACAACAACTGCTTCCTTTCTGACGATTGTAAGATTTGAAAATATGTAACAGAAGAAAGTTACAGAAATATGATCATATTTGTCTGTTGCAAGCTATGAATTTGTTAAAGACAAATACATTTACACGAGGAGACACAGGAAGGCAAGAATCTATATGACTGGATGCAAATTACCAGATGTACAAATTATGCTCACAATATTTATATAAAATGGTAGTACTATTTGAATGAAAATGTATCTATATCTCAATCAGTACTAGAAATTCCTACAACGGTAAAAGAAACAGTACCACACTTACCATAATTGCATTACATTTAAAACTCTTCTTTTCCCATTTCTGTATCTCATTAGCACTACTTAGAAGTAAAATATGCAAAACTAAAAGATTTTTGTAATATCACTTGTGAAATAATCTCTGAAGCACTGTACTATAACGCAGCACCACATTCTCTTAATGGGACATTCTTAGCTAAGACTGTGGATTGCATCCTGGAGTTTCAAAAGCAGGAAGCTCACTTGAAAATTGTGGCTGAGGTTCTGTATCAGAGGCTACAATTTGTAACTTTACGATGTGATAGCTACATCCCTGACAGGACACTTATCCCTTCTAGTGAATTGGGATGATGCATATCAGGGTGTGAAGAGCCAGCATGGTGTAGTGGTTTGAGCATTGGACTATGTCTCTGGAGACCAGGGTTTGAATCCCTGCCCAGCCATGGAAATAGCCACACTCTATCAACCTCTGAGGAAGGCAAAGGGACATCCCCTCTGAATAAATCTTGCCAAGAAAAGCCCATGATACACAACTTATCAAGGAGTCCTGCACAGTGTCCTGTTGTACAATGGGAGTTCCCATTGTGCAATGAGTCCCACAGCATTCTGGTTGTCCTTTGCACAATGGGATGCATGATACAACGGCTACACTATTGACTCTGTTTGCACAGTGGTCAAGAGACATAGCCATTCCTCTGCTCCCCTCCTGAGTATACAAGCATTGCGCAATGTTGCAATTCACCTTTATGAAATCATAAGTCAATTTACAATGATGTAAATATTTAAAATGATGCAAACCTACATTTGAATATTGAGTAACTCCAGGTTGTACTTGAATCAGTTCATTCGTCTGCAAATTATTATAACTCTTTGCCTTAAATCCAAGCACTGGTTCCAACTAAAGTACACCTAGTGAAGCCGCTACTGAATATTCCTTGGCATTTACATAAATTCCATTGATTCAATGGCACAACTAACTGGATTTATGTCTATCCTCCCTCCCTCCCTCCCTCCCTCCCTCCAGGGATCCAGGGGAATAATGTTGAGCCTTGCAAGAACTGTATAAGAATTCTAAGATTAAAAGATAGGGCTTGCAAGAGGCAACCTATTCAATTGTACAGTATAGCCAGCCAGGGATTTGATCCTGGGCTTCAGGAGTAAAAGGCTAATGTTGCACACTGGCTATTTTCCATATTACAGTGTTTATACCTGACATATCCTCAGTGCAGGAAAATATGTTTATCCTAATATGTGCACTGCTGCATAGCTCTTAGCTTTTTCTTCCATCCCGACTCCGCTGAGCACATGGTAGGCCTGCTATCATCAGTGTGGGCCCTGTGCAGTCACTTCCCATTGTGACAAGTTTCACTTTCAAAGCACAAGAACATTGCTTTTTTAAAAAAACAAATAGACACATTTCTTATAAATAAACCCATTCTTAAAAGTATATGCAAGAGTGGAAAACGTACTAAATTTTAAATTATTACTTTTTCACATAAGGGTATAAGCTCATCTTCAAAGAGGTCTCGAGGTAATTTTCCAATGAAAATTTCACAGCCTCGTTCTGGTGGTGGTCCATCCCAACCTGGTGGTGGCCCTCCATACTTTCTTTGTCCATTTTCCTAAAGAAAAGATATGAAATGTTATTTTGAAATCACAAAATTGTATGTCTCTTTAGGTTGTCTTTGCCTGGCCATGTTTTTCTCCATTCTTGAAACTTTTCTTCTTTTCACTGGGTACTGCCATTGTATGAATGTTTCACTAGATATGCCTCAGAGAAATTCTGCATGTAGCATGGTCATGAGGCAGTGACACATAACAGCCAACACAATTTTTGTAGGGATGGGGAAGAACTTTCCAAATAAATTTTGGAACTGAAACACAAGATATTCTTTAATATTTATATTTTCAGAATGCTGTAATGCAGCTCTACATACATACCAAAAAAAGTATGAAAAACAGCACATACACAAATGTATATACAGGGAAGGTATCCAAAAGAGACTTAAATAAATAAATATAGTAGGACAAATTAGCATGGAAATGCAAACAGATTACAAAAACAAAAACAAAGTTGCAAATTGGGAAATTCTATCCCAAAGATGGGACAAAATGAACTGAGGATAGGGTTGTCAGAGTGAAAAGTAGAGAGCCTTCCTGTACCTTTAATGACTGTAGAAGATTTCAGCAAATATTGCTTTGTTACCTTGTTGTATAACAAACAACATTTGCCTCTTCTACCCAACCATTAAAAGCATAGGAGCCCTCCAAGGTTTTCACTTTGGCAGCCCTAGACAAATGTGAAGCAGAAGTGGACACAGATGTATTCATTCTTACATTTGTTGTGGTTCCTGTTACCATTTCTTCTGCTGATTCTATTCCTCAAATGACAGTGGTCAAATTTAGCACCTCACTGTAGAATTGGCAGTTTATGTGAACACCACTCTGTGTCAGCTGAGTTGTGGGAACGGTAACCCATATACTGGGGGTGGTATGAACAGAGACAAAGTGTCTCTGCATTTGTAGAAGCAGTTTCACCAGGTGCGGCAGAGCAAACATTAAATATCCATTGCCTATAGCCCCATACCATATAGAAGAATCCTTTTATAATTTTGTAACATTGAAATAGAGGGAGGGAGATGATTTACCTAGCACAAAGTTTGTTGAAAGCAAATTCTCAGTAGCTACTTAGTTTACCTTCAAATTTGTAGTCTGAAAACAGTAGTCATGTGACAGGGGAATTCCTACCTGCGTCAATTTATATCCCGTGCGCTGAATTAATGTGCGGAGGGCAGCTTCTTTCTGTGTGCCGGCCAATCCATCCCCGGATTTTTGATTTGATTCCATTGAGAGTGATTATCACCAAAAAATCAGGTTAATTAGGGGTGCTCACTGCAATCAAATTTAAGATAAATTACGTAAATTAACATTTCTCTCAAGGACATCTACTGTACATGAATCACCCAAAGTAATTAGAAAATAAAACCAGAAGACCCAAACCCCCAACAAAGCAAAGAGAATAAAGGAAAAAACCACAGTATTCCAATAGATTCTTGTGGAATCTTCAGTAAGAAATCATTAGCAGCCCACACTCCAAAGAAAAATAGAGGTTGTGCTTAGAGAATGTATGGTTTTAGGTGCTATTCTATTCATTGCCATTTTTATTTATTTATGGGTGTTTTTTCATATTTATGTTCAGTGAATGAACATCAGAATCCATGTGTGGAAGTCAGTAACCAGATGATCTATGCTTCTTGCATCATTCTTTTAAAAACTGGCCAAGTAGGATATGGCTGTACAAATTATCAGGATAAATTAGTCTTCAGTAACTATGATGATTTTGTTTTTATATAACATTTTTGACTGGTAAGTAAACACGCATAGAAACAGTGGGCAATATATGTTTTCCAAGTCTTTAACAACATTCCTTTGAAGGATGAAAGACTGATTAAGTTGCGATTGATTTACCACACAGTGGGTGAGATTATGGGAAGAATATGGAGAAAGCATTCATTAGGCAGCATCCTCTATTCTAAAAACTGACCATGAGTGCTAGGGTGAGAAGCCTCTGGCCCTCCAGATGTTGATAAAGTACTGTTTTCATCATGCCCTACCATTAGCCAGGTTGGCTAGGGCTAATGGAAACTGAAGAACAGCAATATCTGGAGGACCAGCCATGCTGTACGTTCCCTAACTCACTGGACCAGTCACATGGCTTCCATCTGTACCTGCTGTGGTACTTTGGAGTCCAGGGCCACCTCAACTTTTCTAGTCATTCCTCAATTGATACTGTTCTCAAATCAGTGCATTATTTGTAAAAAATTGATCTGATCCTGACAGAGGGTCTGTTTACGCTGCAGAAATACGGCAATTTGATACCACTTTATCCTCCATAGTTCTATGCTATGGAATCCTGGCATTTGTAGTTTTGTGAGGTATTTAGCCTTTTCTATCAGAGAACTCTGATGCTTCACCAAATGAAGCATATGAGGGCCAAACTACATGTTACATTGAAAGCAGCCAACTGATGCATTCTATAATATAGCAAAACTACATACACAAGGAAGGGAGCATGCTACCTTGCCTGGCCAACACAGAGGACTAAAGAAGACATAAATTTCCATAAAATCTCAGCATCCTAACTTACAGATGTTAGCACTTAGAAATGCCAGCATTTGGAAAGAATGACTATAGTTCTTTTAAAAATACAATAGATCTCATCATAGTGAGGAAGATGGTGACTAGGTGACCTGAGACAGCCTGCTCTGTCTGTTGGTTAGGTGCTAACTGTTGAGGGGCAACTTCAAAGTCGTGGCTACTATTCTCTCTTCTGGTTGTTATTTATACAGTTGGCTCTTCTCATTGATGGATTCCATCATCCATGGTTTCAAAATATTTTTAAAAAAAATCAAAAAGCAAACCTTGATTTTGCCATTTTATATAAGGGATGTCATTTTACTACACGATTGTATATAATGGGACTTGAGGATTCACGGATTTGGTATCCATGGCGGGAGGTTCCTAGAACCAAACCCCAGCAGATACCAAGGGTCCACTGTAATTAAGCTGGACTTGGACCAGGTAGCGCTTCAAATAGAGAACTTTACTCAGTAAAGTACACAGCCACCTGGTGCACAGCTTCATTTTTTAACCTAATATTTTCATTCAGAAGTAATCATTTATGAGGTCAGATGGTTGCTTAAAATCAGAACTGCACAACCTGTGACCCACTGGTCCACCAGCCATGTTTGGCAAGATGCAGCAGCCCAGTTCTTCCCCAAATTACCTCATTTACCCAAACTGTTGTTAGCAATGCATAAGAAGCCTAGGCAAAGCTGAGCAAACACAGCATTTGATGGACTATTGAACCATTTATTTGTTCAGAGATGTATTTATTGGTTATTCAAAATGCTTTAAACCTTCTCCTTGTCTTTATGAATACCATGATGATATACAAAGGCCATGAACAAACTAATCATACCAAAATAAAATGAAATACACTAAAAGCAAAGTGATAGAGAAGAGGAATTGAAAACAATGGACAAGGGGCGAGCAACTACCAAATTTCCACTATTGAGGGGTCCTTGTTCCAGAGGAAGCTCACTATGGCTGCTGCCACACCACAGAAATAATGTAGTTTGATACCACTTTAACTGTCATGGCTCCACCTTATGGAATCCAGGGATTTGTAGTTTGTTGTGGTGCCAGAGCTATCTGAAACAGAAGGCTAAGTACCTCAGAAAACTACAAATCCCAGGATTCCATAGAATATGAGCCATGGAAGTTAAAAGTGGTGTTAAGCTGCATTATTTTTGCACTGTGGCAGCAGCCTATGTCAGTAGTGGGCACAGAGGATCTGCTGTGATGATGCTTCATGGCTGGAATACCCTGCCCACTAAACCTCTGTAGATTCCCATTAATTTTGGTGCTTGGTTGTAATGTACTTCTTGACTTACTTATCCCATCCCCCCACCCAGTCTGAGCCCCGTATCTGCCCCAGGGATGGTGAGGACTGCCTGGGGGCAGAATGGGGAAAAAGCCCTGCATTGACAGGACCGCAGGGCTCTAAGACAGGGGTGAGACCGGGTATATTGCCCGTGTAGATGTGCCCATGGTCTCCATATGCACCATGCCTTGGGATCAGTAATGATTCAGTGAGGATACTGTTACTGCTCTGAGCAGCTGTACTGCCTTGGCCAAAAGCCTGAAGTGGGTCAGGAAAGATTTCATTCAGTATTTACCCTGCCACACAATTGTTCAGCCTCAGTCGCTTGTCTTGAATATGTGGATGACAATATTTACCTATCTTCCAAGGTTGTTGTAATATGCTATGGCATTGTGAAGTGCTTTGAGTGGAGTGAGAGTTGTGCTGCCTTCCAGATGTTGAACTGCCACTCGCAGCATCCCTAGCCTACATACCAATAGTTATGAATGCCTGGAAGTTACAGTCCACCAGCATCTGGAGGGCTTCACCATTCCCATACCTGTGCCTGGTGAAGTTTAATTATTCCCATCAATACTTAACATACTGGTCAGAGTAGAATGAATTCTCAGGGGTTGATCTTAGTGTCATTCTTGCTCAGTTAAGATCATTCTAAAGTTCTTACTACAGGCACCCATGTCTTGTTTCTAAAAAAAAATAAAAAATAAAAATAATGTGAGGTTTTTTGGGAGATAATATGAGGTCTGTCTATTAAATAACGAGATTGTGTTTCAACCTTTCAGACAAATCAGGGAGAGCTGATTGTGAATGCTTGAGTGGTGACCTTGAACATGTCTGAACCTGCAGGACAAACATCAACACTCTCCACCATTCAGTTAATTGCCAGTCATCGTTTAAAGCAGCTGTGTTGTCTGTTGTGTGCTGGAAAAGGGTAATTTAAAAGTTGAGCAACATATCAATTTGAAAGATTTGAAAGATTCAGAGATGGACATGAGAATGTGGAAAACGATGAATGTCCTGGATGACCTTCTACTTCAAGAAATAGTGGAAAAAATCAACCAGATTGTTCGAGGAGACAACTGACTCAGTGTCCGAATGATAGCTGAAGCCGTGAACTTTGACAAAGACACTGTGTGGAAAATTTTGCATGAGGATCTCAAAATGAGAAAAGTTTGTGCTAAGATGGTCCCTAGGGTTATCACACCAGAGCAGAATGGGTGCAGCAAGGAAATTTGTGCTGACATTCTGCAGCAACTTGAGGCAGACTGAAACCTTTTTTCAAAAAATCATCACTTGTGATGAAACCTGAATCTTCCATTATGATCCTGAGACAAAACGACAGTCAATGCACTAGAAACACCATCATCACCAAGAATGAAAAAAGCACGTCAAAGCAAGTCTACTTTCAGAGCCAAGTCCATTGTTTGTTTGTTTTTTGATATCAAGGGCATAATTTTGGCAGAATGGGTTCCAGAAGGCAGAACAGTGAACCAGTATTATTATAAGGAAGTTTTGACAAAGCTTAGAGAAAGAGTCAAGAAAAAAAAAAAAAAGGCCAGAACTGTGGGGAAATGGTTTCATTCTTCATCAAGACAATGTGCCTGCTTGCACAAAACTTTCTGTGAAGCAGTTTTTGTGCAATAAACGCATTAATACACTTGAGCATCCTCCATATTCACCAGATTTGGCACCATGTGACTTTTTTCTTTTCCCTAAAGTGAAATTGGTGCTTATAGGAACACGTTTTGAATCAATTGATTTAGTAAAGAAGAAAACAGCAGATGTGTTGAAACAATTGACAGAAACTGATCTGCTCCACACCGTTGACCAGTGGAAAACAAGAGTGCATTGGTGTGTGAGTGTAAACGGGGAGTATTGAAGGGGATCAGCATTAGAATTGTAATACATGTAAATAAAGATGGGTTATTGTTATCAGTCTTGTTATTTAATATACATCCCTCATAACTATGTTTTCCCAATTTTCCACAGAATATTTAGAAAGAAAAAGAAACTCTCAGGATTTTTTAATATATTGACATTTATTTACTGTATCTCCCACCACTATTCGAAACGTTCTTTGGAAAATGGGAAAATCTTATACTAATTAGAGGAGAAAGCAGAAGTTTCATTTTTTCACCTTAAAAAACCACATTAAACAATAATGCCAATGCATTATTATATATAATATTTATTCTGTAACAACTATCCAAAGACAGGTAATTTTTAGAAGTTCAACAACAACAACAACAACAACAACAACAACAACAAAAAGGACTGGGAGAAATATAAAATGTTAACATGCAACTTTATCTGGTTGGAACATTAGCAACAACCCTGCTGTTTTAGAGGGTTTTTTTTCCCCTAAATGCTTTTACATTTTATTTTAGCAAGGATATTTTTAATATTTTGCATTAAAGACAGTAGATTTTGTTACATTAAGTGGTAAATAGGGATCATAAATAAACAAATGAATAACATAACTTTGAAAAGTATTTTAATTCAAGGATAATATATTACTCTGCAGACAAAGGTAAATAACTTTGCTGAAGGTGAAATTAGATGAGTCAGGACAGCCCAGTGAGAGTTCCAGGTTTTGGACTGGCCTCAGATATGATACTCTTGTCAGGAGTTGGTTACTGAACCCTAAGTTTTAAAATGGCCAAACAACTGCAGAAATCATGCTGAGTCATGATGCAGTCATGGAGTCACTGACTCCATGAATTGCAAATCATGCTAATCATGCTACAGCTGCATGAGAAGGGTTGCATCAGAAGAAGGGTTACTAGAGTACAAAGCCATGTAAAGGTGAAATCTGATGCAATGTAACCATGTGCTTGGGTAAGCCAATGCTGTGCTGAGATGTATATAAGAGAGCCAGATCAGTGTTCCTTCTCTTCCTATGATCCTCTGATGCCTGGCGTAGCACTTGGTCTTTGTACATACTGAAACTACTGAAGATTAAAAGCACCTCCTGTTTTCTGGATGCCAAACACTCTGTGTGTGAGTATTCTTGGTATGGGGCCAGGAAGAGGAGTTTGGTGCGCGGGCAGAAGAGGTTGGGAGGATGTTCCCTGGGCCAGGCAATCAGCTGGCCTTTCCCACCAAGAAATGCCTCTTTCCCTGTTTCAATTTCACTTTTCAGTGGTTCCTTCATCACCTTTTTTTAATGGCATATACGACAGTTGTTTGGAGAAGTGCACACCAGCACACCCATATCATTATTAGCTGCACATTCCTCTGTTTAATAGGATGTCAGAAACCCCTCCAAGCCATGGGAAAAGTGGCAGAGGAGTCTCCTGGAGCAGGGAGGATATGCTCAACCTCATCGCCATCTGGGGAGAACAGAATGATGAGGAGAAACTCTGTGAATCTCACCACAACACTGATGTGTTTTAGAGAGTCGCCAAGCAGATGAGGGCCAAGGGACACAAGAGGGCAATGGAAGAATGTAGGATAAAAAGCAAAGCTCTCCAATGTTGATACTGAGAAGTGTGTGATCACAATTCACACAGTAGCCATGGCACAGCCACCATGCCTTATCAACATTCTCCATGGAGATTCCACCATACACCCCAAGCACCTGGCTTGCAGCACCACCATTCACCGGGTCCCAGTTGGGCAGGTTCCCAGAGTCCACCAACTGTATGATCACCCCCTGGCAGAAGGCAAGAGTGCTCCCAGGAACTCTGACAGAGCACCCGAGGTTACTGTGGATAGGAGGCAGTTTAGGGCCAGAATGCTGGGGCTCCCTTGGGTAGAGGTGTACATTACCCCCCTGTCACTGGGAACAATGGTGCCCAGCATTGGGGTTGCTTAGGAGCTTTATTTCTGTTCCCCAAATTTATAGGTGACCCAGAAGACTCACAGGACCCTGAGGACATGTTCATCACCTTGACTCCTGTGGTATAATTGATCAACATGTACATCATTCCAGTGGGGGTGGGGATTCTCTGTTTCCTTTGCAGGAAGCACCTGCCCTGCATATTCCCCAATGGTACGAGGTGCCTTGATAGCAAGCAAAGAAAGCTGTCGGGAACAAGCAACAGCTGAGTCCAGGTTCAAGTTTGAGTTGCTGTGGAGTTATGGAGCAGCCCAGCAGAGTACACCCCATTTCATAATTACAAAAGATGCATATCTTCGCATGAGCGTAACATTGTTGACAGGCATGCTATATGACAGAAAATGCACTTAAACACTCATCCTGTAAATAATGCCACAGTTTCATCCAAACCATGCACACACTGCGCTCCACATGGGCAATGCATGGGGAATGCATGTTCATGTTGTGCATTTCCTGTGCATATACACTGCCTGAAAAACACCTTCCTCCATGTTGTAACTACTTCCTTTACCCATGCCCATTGCCATTTCCCTTGGTGTCTAGAAACAGTATTTGGAGATCCAGAAATTCCCAAATGTATTTATTGCAGATATAGGGGTGGTCAAACTGCAAAACCATGCTTCCACCATAGAAGTTCATAGAATCATAGAGTTGGAAGAGACCACAAGGGCCATCCAGTCCAACCTCCTGCCATGCAGGAATACACAATCAAATCATCCCCCACATATGGCCATCCAGCCTCTGTTTAAAAACCTCAAAAGAAGGAGACTCCACCACACTCTGAGGCAGTGTATTCCACTTCCAAACAGCTTCTTATTGTTAGGAAGTTGTTCCTAATGTTTAGGTGGAATCTCTCAGTGGTCAGACTTTCCGAGCACTGAATGAGGAGGGAGCAAAGGATGGTGATGATGCTGAGGGACATGATCTATTGTCTCATAGAGCATTCCACAGCACAGATGAGGGACCTGCTGTCTCATTTAGAGCAAGAGGGGCATTATTACTTTGAGTTCAGGCAGAGGGAGGCTGAGCACCTGAGGAAGGAGGGGGAGCATGGCAGCCAGGATTAGGAATGCATCACTAACAGCACAAACGTGCAGACTGCCCTGCTTACCAGGCTAGTTTCACACTCAGAGCAATGTCATGGAAGTGGGGAGGTGGGCAGTGTATGGGTCCTGCCCAACTGCTGAGTATCACACCAGTGCACCAGGATCAGGGAGGAACAAAACACCAACCCATTCCCCCAGTGCCCAAGATGGGAAGGAACTGCCTAGTAATTTCTGTACCTTGGTGATGCCTCAGTCCACATGGAAGAATGGCCAGAGAGAGCAAGCATCCCAACTCTTACTACCCATGATGTGTCACAGCACTTGATGGAGGATCAGACTATTGCTTTTTTTTTTTTTGCCTTCAGCAGAATAGTTTGTAACTTTTTTTCTGTTGGGATCCCTTCTGTTCATAATACAAGTCCCCCTGCAATGTCTCCTGTTACTGTCATGCTGCACCACAGTGTTGGCCACCATGCTGTATGGATTAATAAATGCACTCATCAGAATGGGATGTTATGGAACTTGTCTATCCCAAAATAACACAACACTGGTTGACAAATAGGGGGTCATGGGGGGGAGGACAGGAGGGAGATATTTACAGGGGGAGGGGAACTATAACTGGGGAGGCACACACTGGTCTACAAGTCCCTGCAGAGTCCTCTCAATCCTCTGCGGGTGCTTCTCCAGGTCCGCCACCCTCCGCACTAGCCCCTGAACTGCAAGGGAAGAACAACAAAAAGGGAACGGAGGTTATGATGGCATCTAAGAAGTGGTCAACCAATTCAGGTGGTAGAGAATGGGCAGCACAAAACATTCCTTCTGGAAGATGCCATCCTGCCTGAAGCCATCGCTCCTCCAAACATCCCTCTGTGACACTTGCTGCCCATTCCCCCCACAACATATGGCATTACCTTGAGCCATTTCCTGCCCTTGGTTGGTGATGAATTGGGCCCTCAGTGAGGCAGGGACCCCCCTTCCCCCGTTCTGCCCTACTCACCCTTTCCTCCTGCTGGCTAGCACTGGCATGGTCACCATCACCTGCAGGTTACCAAAAGGGGATGGGGATGCCAATCAGTTTTCACAGGCGTTGGCCAAGAGATCCCACTGTATCATGCCGGAGGCCACCCTATGCAGGGACATTTCTGATTGGCAAGGGGAACAATCACCAGAGAATAGCCCGGGCTCCTCCACCAGCACATCCATACTTCAGGCCTGCTCCTGGGACCCAGAGAATGGCAAGCTGCCAACCTCTTCTGCTCCATGGGGTGGCCGTACATGACAGTTGCCTGTGTACCCATAGACAACAGAAATAGAGGCATTGAGAATTACACAGGGCATTAGGTAGCTGCTAGGAAGTAGCAAGCTGGGAGGTGGGCCCTACTGTGAGCAATTGATTTGCTGGTGTTTTCACTGACTTGGTGGCTGACTGTTGCGCCAGCTGGGCTGGCCTGCCCTCTCCCACAGGGCATACATCTGGGCATGGAAGGAGGGGACATCAGTTCAGGGGGGAAATTGGTTCAGGGGAAGGTCCCCATTCAATGCCTCAAGGGCCTCAAAAATGGCCCTTGAACACCTTGAACTAAGTGTGGCATTGCACCACAGCTCGATTGAGTCCTTGGCACCTCAGGACATAGGCAGCCACAAAGTAGAGCTGGTACTTCCACTTGTTGGGGCTTTAATCTGCTCGTTGGGGCTGCTCACCACCCTCTGAGCAGCACCCACTTGCAACAGAATGTCCAGGAGGGTGGTGGTTTTCAGGGTCCTTCAGTAGGTGATCCACTGTGGATTCCACTGGGCTGCCATTATGCTGTTGTGACTCCCAGCATGCAAACATACTTTTAACAATTAACTGACCATGAGGGCATGGGCAACCAATCCCTGCCCTGTTGGAAAGTTTTCAAACTAGGATCCCAATGACACCCCCTAGGGTGGTTTACTGTAACTATCTTGACTTCCAGGGAGGGTGGGCAAAGCAGGCAATCATTTTCATTCAGCTAGATGCTTAACCGTTGCTTTGGGATTCAATGGTTCCCCACTGGCCTCTGCCTATATTTCCCCTACGGGCAGAGATTCTCTACCTGCAGTAACCTTTTGAACCCTTGTTGTGCTGTGTGTGCTTCTCCTCATATACATAAAAAACAGCAGGTCAGCCCAGCCCACATCCCTGCCCAAACACACCATTTCTGCACAAGTTTCTCACCAAGTCATGTTTTTAACACATATTGATACCAACAGTGTATACATCAGACAAGGTACAAGCAGCCCAGTAATCCTCAACACAGTAACAGCCAAGAACAGGGAAGACTCACATCCTTCCAGACCAAAAAGTACTCTGCCAGGGCATCCCGCACTGCCTCCCCCTCATTTTTCTTCAGTTGCACATTGTCCACCAGAGGTGCCCACAAAGTGTCCAGCATGTACCTGTGCACATGATAGGGATTGTTGTCAAGCACCCTTCCCCTTCATTGCCTTGCAAACGTTGCACAAGATCGTGCAGCAGTGACAGAGGACACAGTCTCTTCACCATCTCCAGTGCACTTTAAAGTGGCCAAATGCCCTTTCCGCCAAGTTCTTCACATGATTCAGGCACTTGTTGAAGAGTGCCTGCTTTTCAACGAGGGTTCCCTGGTATGGCTTCATGAACCACTTTCAACTGGGGTAGGCACTGTCCAAGAGTAGTAGCGGCCCAATCTGCTTTCTCCCCCAAAGTAATGGTTGGGTTTCCCAGCATGAACCCCCCCCACCTCCATAGTCTCGAAAATGGCCGAGTTCTGAATCACATATGAACTATGGTTCCGGCTGCTCCAACTGAATTCTGTGTCCATGAAGCACCCCATGTGATCTGTGGTTCCCTGTTGCAGGATGGAGTATATGTGCTTCCTGTTGATTAATTGTCCCCCTTGTCTCATTGGTGACACCATCTGGCAATGGAACCCATCCACTGCCCCTACCACCTGCGGGAATCCCATTGAACCTATTATCTGCTGGTAGCAAGGTAGGAGGGGAAAGAGAGACATGACAATTAATGCACACATACAATTATATGATCACCAATGGACTACACAGAAACTGCCAATCAGGTAGACAACAAATAAGATTATCAGCATAGTAGGCATATTCTCAGGAAGACTGCATATAAAAACGGGGGCTGGACTAACAGTATGGGAAGGATGGACTGGCAATACACACTTCACGGGCATTTCCTAAATGATGCAAGGCAGAGGGAGCAATTGCATGGCTTCCATAAAAATGGCTTCCAGGATGGCTTCCATAAAAATGTTTCCAACAGTAGACCAGCCAATTCTGAACTGCTTGGCTGCTAGGTGATAAGAGCAGTGGTTTGTGAGTGTCAAAATGGTGATCGCTACTCGTGCCTCCACTGGGAGAGCCCTCCTCGTGATGGTGTCTGACTTCTGCACTTCAGGATTAAGTGCTTCAACTATCTTTTGGAACAGAGAGACACATTTTGAAATGGCACAGCCACTGCTCATCTGCCCATACTGACAAGAAAAAATGGTCCCACCATTTGCTGCTGCTTGGGTACACCCACCAATGACATGGCTGTCTGATCACAACTGTGCTTAGTGAACCTGAAACAGTTGCAACATCCCCCACCGTAGCTGCATCATGGTATATCAGGAACTCCCCCTCTTCTGCTGCTGCTCTTGTTCATTGACCATTTAGCACATGCCCAGCATATCACTTGCTGCAACAGTGGATTGCAGCATGTGTGTTCTCCATTGTCAGTGCTGTGCTAATCTGTCCCTGTGCAGGCAGGGCAATGAAATGATCACATGGGCAAAACTGACTCTCTGGAATCCTGCCCAGTTCTGTGAACCACACAATGGAGATGCACATGGGTGGGACAAGGGAGGCAAGTGATGCAGAAATACACGTGTTTACGTGTGTGTGTGTGTGTGTGAACCCCAGAGCAGCCACAGCTGTGTGGCCACGCATACTGCAAAATATCAGAACAGGGTAAGTTCGGAAGGGAGAACTCTGTGGACAATGCTCCCGAACTTGTCTTGGTGTGTATGGTGATTGTGTGGCCAAGCCCATCATCATTGTGGACTAGGGAAATCTGAAAATAAGCTGGGTTTTCCTGTCAGTATAGATGAGCCCCAGGTTTCAGTGTAGATTTTAAAGGTGCTATGCTAGGTGCTGAACCTATACCCAGACTATGTTCAGCACTTTTGATAGGTCTTTCAAAGTTCTGATTAAAACCCACAGTGGTTTCACAGCCCCACTGACATGGGAGCCACAAGATGCCACTGATTTAGCCTTGACTCCTGCCCACTCTGGCACAGCCACATGGACTTCTGTATACAATTGACCCCATTCACACCAGAAGTGTGAGGAAAGACTCAACAAGGAGAGTGTGGATAAGGGCAATGTCACCTTGCCTTCCTAATCTTGCCGCACACTTTTCCTTAAAGCATTTTCCTCCTTATCCAGCTCTGATATCAGAAGCTTGATTCCATAGTGTACACTGAGGAAGAAGAGAGGGATGAATGAAGAAAGGATTTCACTCCCTTGACCCTTGTGCTCCTTTCAGTGTACAGAATAGAAACGTTGTCTCCCATTGTACAGGAGAACAGAGCAGGAACATCCGTAATACATATGGCTGCCTTAGTTTGGATACTTGGTTGTCAAACGTCTTCCCACTTGCTCATCCAGTTCAGGGGAGGGGTACGGTGGTGGTGGGAGGGGGGAGATTCTGTGGTAGAAAAACCACCACTTCCTAATTCTCCCCACTTTATGCTTCCCCCAAAAAACAGGAGTATAGGAAGCTACCTCAAAGTCACTCCACCTAGCCTAGTACTGTCAACTCTGACTGGCAGCAGTTATTCAGGGGTTTGGGTAAAATGCCTTCCTAGACTTACCCAGAGACCTCTGGTATTCCCTTTTCTAAAAGGAATCCTTCCACACTACAAGATTACAGCTCTATGATTCCACTTGAACTACCATGGCAACATCCTATGGAATCCCAGGATTTGCAATGGAGAGAGGGGTACATAGAATGCTCAGCCAGAGAGCTCTAGTGCCTCCCCACACTACAAAGCCCAGGATTCCATAGGATGTTGCCATGGCCATTCAAGTGGAATCATAGTGTGATGGTTACACAGGAGATTATCAGATGCCTTTAATATGGTGTTACAGGAATGCCAGGAGATTGCCAAAGAGCTTCCCTTTTGGATGACATTGTCCTCATCCTGTTATGCTCCTATGCTGGCCCGTTTTGCCCTTGTTTCTCCTTATTCATGGCTAGATCGCCCATTCTGTTCCTATGATGGTATGACAGGTGAGTGAAAAGGTGCCCCGTTCCCATAGCGTAATGCCAGCCACAGTGGGAAGTCCTTTCCAGAACACTTCTAGGTACAATTGGGACATCCAGGTAAGTGGCACCCTTTTTTGTACCCTCCCTGGGGTACTTTGTATTTTTTAAGTCTGCTTTTGTGCTTGCTGTCACTTTTGCATATATTTTTGGCTTTTGTTTTTTGAATTTCCCGCATGCTTGTCCTCTTGCAAGAATGGCCTGGGATTTCAACCAGAAAGTGAATGCAGCTCTGTGCAAGCTGCATTCACTCACGAATAAGGTAAGTGCAAAAAGGTTTCTTAGTGTGCTGGGATGGGGCCGGGGTTGGGGGGTAGTGGGAGAGGAGATAATGAGATGGGGATGCTATTTTGTCCCTGTCTGATAATTTCCATAGTGTGACAAATCTTCAGGCCTGATATTTCTTAGCTTCATTAAAAATCAGGTGTATTCATGGTGGTGGGGTGGCAGACTGTGAATGTTTAGAACCAAGGCTAAAGTGTGTGTGTGTGTGTGTGTGTGTGGTGGGGATTTTCCGTTTGGAATTTTTCCTCTTTTGGCTTTTCAGTTTGTTTTGTCTCTTACTGACACTGATGGATACGAAATTAATGGTACCAGCTCCAGAGTCATGTATTTTCTCACCCTTTCTGGGAAACATGCCAGGGAAGCAGAGGATCCAAGGCCTTCCCCAGTTGGTTGTGACGTATACCCTATGTATCCCTTACCTCTGTAGAAATGCCAACAGTGGAGTTTTGTACTGGTGAATTGGGATCTTCTCAGGGTTTACCAGGGAGCATAAGTGCCAACTCATTAGAGTGAGGTGGTACTTCTGTAGTATTTGATCTCTTGTTGGAGATCAACTGACTGTAGGTTGCAGAACTGTTGGATGTTTAATTATTCTTTGGTTTCAATGCTTTCTGAAATGCTATTATCATTTCATATTTATCTCACCCTCCCAAGTCAGCCTCTGTTAAGCCCTGGGAGCCAACGCTGTCTGCAGCATTTTCACAGGCTGAATATTACCCACTATCAGATTGCTTGAAAGATGTTATTTCCTAGTACTCTGATAGATTTGAAATGGTTCTGCAGAGTTTACAATAAGAAAGGGATCCTATTGGCCAGTTAAAATTAGAGCATCTTTTTATTCCCATTCCAAAGCTGGTTCAAAATGTCTACCATCAGTATTGAATTTTTTTTAATCTTTTACCCTTTTAATATAATTTTGATGTGTGCATAATCATTTCATGTAAAAAGCAACAAAATCAAATTTCAATAGAATAGAAACTGCCGTTGTCTAGGCATCCATTCTTCTGGAAATATATCTCTAAGCTGTAATCAGCAGCGGATGGCAGACAATACACATAAATGAGTCTAAATTACTTTGCAAATATAGCACATTTTGGATCAGAAAGAGAAGGAGAAGTCCCTCTGAGACTATTTCTTCTTCTGAAGCAATGCTTCTTACAATTTGATAGCTGAAGCATACTTTTTTCCAAACTGAAATGGAGATGAACATTACTCTCAGTATATGAAAGAAATATGTCCTTTATAGAACATGTGAGGGTTAGAATGATTTTTTTTATTTTTTTACAGATGAACTCACATTCTGTATTTCTGCATGAGATCTTGTTCTGGTGTGCCTCCTGACTGTAAGAGCCATGAACCAAAGGTTGCAAAGAATGGGAATCTCAAATCCCCAGTATCTCAAATAAATATAGCCTTTATTTCACACATTTCTAGCCTGCCTTTTCTCCAAGGAGTTCAATGCTATCTTCACAACAATTGTATGAAGCAGGTTAGACAGAGAGACAGACTGACTGGCTGTTGGTTATAAGATGAACTTCACGACTGAGCATGAATTTGAACCTGCATGGGTCTTCCTGCTTTTTCTGGCTTCTGGCATTTTCTCTCTTTGTATTTACACATGACCTAAATGAAATGAAAACATTCTCCTGGCAAACAATGAAAAGAAACCCCACCCCTCATTATTCAGTGGAGCATTCCCTTTCTTGTTATGATTTGAATCCTCTTGCTGACATACACAGGCATAACCTCCTATTACATCTCCTTGTACAATGGCCCCCTTAACACAGGGAACTCTTTCCATGCCAGACCTCCACCCTTGCTGTTTAGCAGCCAGGGCAGAACGAAGACACCTGGACAAAGTCTGTCCAAGGTTCCACAGCTGGGATAAGAGAGAATACATCATAGTTCCTGACCTCTAGCAATACCATGTGAGTACCATGGGGATGCAGCAGGATGCCTTCTCTCTGCTCTCGCCTGTGGAACCACACCTGGATGATTCCTAGCTGCACTCTACCTTCCCCGGTCTGCTCTACAGCTCTGGGGTATGTACGCTTTAAAGATTTGTTTCTGTAGTGAGTATAGCCTCTGTCAAAAGGTAGGTGGGTTTTAGAGCAGCATGGCCAAATGTTAACAGCTGGAAAAGAAAGGATTGATTTGCATTTTGTAACTTTGTTAGATACTTGGCGTTCGCTTGGTAGTTCAAGGGAGGGAATGGATTGGGGAGTGAACTTTCCAATGTTACTAACCGGCTTACATAGTTTTCACAGCTTAAGGGTGGGAGATGGGCCATGCCTGTACACTTTTCTTTGTTCACTTCCATCAGCTTTGATCTGCAGGATTGCATCCCAGCCCAAGAGTGCCCGTTAGCCTGCCATGGGGAATTGGATTGCCAGCTAGGGATAGTCTGGATAGATTTGGTTGTTTAGGGGCTCAGTTCTTCCATTGGCTAAGAGGTTTCTGGACCCCATCAACAAAAGATCTGGAAAGCATCTGCTGCATCACTTACCACTAATAAAACCTACCTTGTAACAGTAATGACTGTCAATGTTTGGAACCAAATGAATTCTTGGCAAGGCCTGGAATTGCAACTAGTTCCAGCTCAGAACAATGCACTGGGGGCAGGGGGGGAATGGAGTATGTGGGTGGAGACCGGATCTCATGGGGAGGGGCTTGTCTCATTTGTTTTATTGCTTATTTTTGTAAAAGGATTGGTCATATTATTAAATTACAGCAAGATCATGATCCCCTCCAGTAGTATTGGGAAGCTTCAAATCCTTCATCCTTTCCACTGGACCCCAGCAGGTCATGGTTATGAACAGATGAAACAGCCTTATAGCATTCCTCCTGCACACCTGCAGCATGTACTGTTTGTACCACTGAGTTATTATGGCCCTCATCTCTCAGGATGCATTCATTTGGTGCTGAGCTTCTTTTGGCCTGCACCACCATGGCTGAATGATAATATCAATGATGTCAAAAATAACCAAATTTTAATGAGCTTCAATGCTGTACCTGCATTTTAGTGGCTGTTTCTCAGTAAATTTAATGATGTATTTGAATCTGTCCAGTTCACTATTATGCACCTAGTGAGTGCCTTTCTCTTGCTTCCCTCCTTCTGTTTTCATCTGCAGACACATTTGTCTTTGCTGTTCAAAGATAAATGCACATTGCAAAGATAGAGATCGTGGAATTTCTTAATCTGATGGAAACACAGGTTTCCAGTGTGTTACCTTTCCCTCCAGCTGTGCTTTTGCTTTTGGAGGTTGCTTGTTAGCAGTGCTCTCTGAAAGCTTAGTTACTGTTTCCATGAATAAGATAAGAAAAACTTGTGTTTGTCTTCTAAAGATCAATAGACCCACTCACTTGAAAATAGTGATTTGTCTGAAACACTTGTAGAAAAGCCATATTGAAATGGTAAAGAACAATCTATTTGGAAACAAGTTAAAAGGGGGAAAAAACCTCTCTTCAAACCTAATTACATCCTTAATGTGAGCCAAATGTGGAACAAAAGTACTAGAACCTGCAACTTTTAAACATTTCATAAACAACATTCCACAATAAGTAGAGTTTTCTTCGTTCTTGAATTTTCTGTACATTTTAGTAAAGCTTGTTTTGTTTTGAAGAGATATTAATTGGCACCTTGGATTCTTTCCAGGGTGAGTCTAGGACCCTCTTTGTCCACTCTCCAATCTGTTCCGCTGTGACATTTTCTTTATTGTTAGGAGAAGGTAAGATGTTTACTGTACCAGCAGTTCCCACATTTAAACATACACCTATATTTCTGTGAGCTGGGATCAGGAACGGAACCTTTAAAAATAATTCATTCTGTCTAGAGAGCACACCACTCCTTCCTTACAACAGCTCCATGGGTTACCTGTTTGTTTCCAGGCACAATTCTGGTTATGATCTAAAAAGCTCTAAGTGGCTTGGCTCTAGGTTAACTGGAGGACCATGTTTTCCCACATGAGCCTGCCCAGGTTTTGAGAGCTTTAAAGGAGACCCTTTTCTCCATTCCAACATGCCACAGGTATATCTGGTGGGAGCACAGGAGGAGTCCTGTTCATTGGCTCGGGCTCTAGAACTCCTTTCCTAGAGAGACTAGACGTTTTGCTGTTGTTTATATTTGAGAACTGACTGGTTATGGGGAAAGGGCTTTTAATATGGGCTTCATTGTTTGCATTTGTTGCATTTTAATTTATTTTTTAAAAAATTGCTTTCAATTATATGTTCACTCTTGTATGTCTTTAGTGACATCAGTTTTTTCTCTGCATCTGCTTTAATTTTGGAAGCCATCTTGAATCCCATGGCTGGGAAAAGGTGGGAGAGAGACAGATTTTTAAAATGATATTTAACTTGCTGCATGGAGATCCCTGGGAGAACTTGTTACCATGGCCCACTTGCTTTTTACTGATTGTCCATTATGTTGATCACAGAGATTTTTCAAAAGTTATTTTTCAGTACTTGGGAAGCAATCCACCTTAAAAAGTAGAGAAATGGCCTAAAACGGGCCAGAGAGAGGGGGAGAAGGTCTCCTCAAAATGTCCCAAATGCTCAAAATGCCCAATAAAGCATTTTTAGTCTTCTCTCTCAGTAAAAAAAGTTACAAAGTAAACATTATTTGTAATACAAAAGGTAACAGTACCAGTTTTTACATTATTTGCAAAAGGATCAGTATGCACTTTTTACTCTTCCCCACCGCCAGTTACACATTATAGTAACATCATTGTTTCTGGTATTTCTAATATATGATTGCATTCATCTTATAGAAAAAGGATATATAGCTAGACAGATGCATAAAAAAGCTGTATGTAAGCAACTGAAGTTATCAAAGACACATATTATTCAGACTTATGAAAAACGTAGTTCATAATGTTGTTTTTTTTTTTTTTTACAGGACTTCTGATGACTATAGGTTTGGGTTCTTCCTTCCTTCCTTTCTTTCTTTCTTTCTTTCTTTCTTTCTTTCTTTCTTTCTTAGATGCCCATTTTATTATTGTCACAGGGCTCTTATTAGTTCTAATGTTTATTGTTGGATTATTTTTATCTTGTGAACTACCCAGAGAGTTTTCATTGCCAAAAGGTGGCTAAGGATATTTTAAATAAAATACAAAATTGAATTGAATGAATAATTTTAAAATATACAGAATGGCGTTTAGCAGTATAATATGTAATGAGTACCTTTTTGGGGGAGGGGGATGGGAATATTGTAGTTCCAAATTGCTTTAGGCTATCTTATAGTGTTACAGCTTTAGGCAGAAATCATCCATAGCACACAATGACAACCTTAATTCAAAATAGATAAACTTTCTCTCTGACTATTCATACATGTGTGTGTGCACACACTCTCTTAAGCTACATGCAAGTCTTGGGATTGTTCTGCATAAGGTATATACACATTTTTATTCTTTTTCAGTCTTTGCCTCAAAGGTATTGTATGCCTCATCGTCAAAAGGTGACCCTGAGAAAATACCCCCATATTTCAAGCAGGCAACAAAACTAATTAGCAGAACAGACACAGCAGTTTTATAGTTTAAGGCTCACTACAACTATCTGCATTATACTATTTTCACAATGCAACCTGTTGCATTCTCTTGACTCTCCTGTTTTAATGTTGCAAGTATAGCAACTGCTATCACCTAATTATCATTAAAAGCTCTAATGTGGGCAATTTCATTATTTTGCTTAATCTATAATTTATTGAGGGGGATATAATGACGGCATTGTCCCCAAAATAAGAATTCTGCAACCCTAAATGAAATTTTCCTTCAGTCCTCAAATTTCTAGCATTGTAGTAACTTCAGTTGAGCATTGAGAAATACAATTTAGATATCCAAAGAATGGAGCAGGCAAAATGACCAAGGGAAAGTGAACACAAAGACTATAAGAGTTCTGAATGGTTATTGATGTCTCACTCTCTGCAATGATAGAAATTTGCAGATTGAAGGAAAATTTCATTTGGATGGGAAGAATTATTATTTGCCCTTCCCCAAAGCTACAGCCCTAATTTATTTAATCTTTTCCAAGATTGTAAGACTGTCTCTGTGTGGCTAAAACTGTGGTGTCACTAAGGCTGGTGTCACCCCTCCCCCCAATGGTGTCACCTGGTGTGGTTCGGCCTCTCCACATCCCCCCCCCCAGTGCTGCCACTGGGCCAAAATAATCTACCAGGATTTTGAAAAATACCACTTATCTAACATTGCATTTCCTAGGTATACACATGCACCAAGGTATACACATGCCCACCCAGCTGTTTTTGCAACCCTTGACCCATCCAGACTCCTTGGATGATTCTTTTTCTGACCGAAAAGAAAAGAAAAGAAAAGAAAGATTGAACTGCCTCTCCTGGAATCCTCCAAGAGTTCTATTTCTATACATTCATCTGTTTACTAGGTTGCAGGGAGATACGATGAGAGTATCCATGCTATACCTTTCTCACACTTTGATAACATTTTAATTGCTGTGGCTTCCTCCTAAGGAATCCTGGGATTTGTAGTTTGGTGAGGAGGAACTTAGAATTCTTTGTAGGTAGGCACTAGAACTCTCTAGTGGAGAATTCTAAGTCCTACAACAAAGAATCCTAGGATTATATAGGAAATTAAACTGTAAAACTGCTACAGTTTTACAGTGTGAATATAATCATTATCGTTATCATTAAAAAAATATCCCCCTGCCCGAAACCAGAAATGGATCCAGCCATTTCCCCCTTTGTTTTTCTTTGAGAATTTCTTTGTTTGGAGTCTTTGGGGTACTTATGCCAGCCTGTATGCCCCCCACCCCAAGAGCCCCAGGGGCAGAAAACAAGCCTCCAGACCAACTACAGTTGCCCACCTCTCTCTTAAACAGAGACGTATGCTGTCAGGGTAATCAAAGCATAAACCTTGGATATTCAGAGGACCAGCTTGTTAACAAACAAGACATCTATGGATGTAGATATATGATAAGAATAATATCTGATGTAGAGAGTAACTCTTTTGTAAGTGACACATTCAGACAGTTGTAATGATTAGCCTGAGCGAGCTGTGCTTTAACGAATTTAAAGTGAATTGGGCAAGAGGGCACAAAAGTACTTCTTTTATCTCCTCCCCTTTTCTTTATAAATAAAAGCAACAGCTTATATATGGAAAAAACACCTGTTTGTCTCACAAGCATTTATATCACCTGGATACAGTGTTTGTATTTGCTGTTCAACGCTGATGACGAAAAGCAAGAGAAGGCCAACCATGTAAACTGGTTAAGCAGCAAGAAGGTGACTTTCTAGAAATCGTCACACTACCACCATGTCTATCTCAGCAGATGTCTATCTTGAAAATAGAAAAAGAAACTTTTTCTACTCCCTCTTATACTTTACAGCTCTCTAGACATATTAACTGCACCAGGGAGAATGTGTAGTAAATGCAGATAGGGAACTTGTACACATCCTATAACTTGCAGACTTTAGAACTGATTTTTGACATTTCAAATGCCTCTCGTCTTCAGGCCGACATTAAGACCTTCTCTACAAATTTTAATAACAAACATCAGAGAACATTTAAAATGTTATATCATCTCCCCCTCTCCCAGAAAAACGACAGCAACTTACCTGAGCAATTTCAGAGACCACCACCTGGAAAAGTTCTCCTTGATTATGCCAAATTTGCAACGTGTCAGTCTGGTTATTCTCTAATCATCATATCAAACTCCAAAGGTTCAGCAAACCCCAGGTTGGTTTACAGTTCTGTAGGTTAAACTTTAACTGGCCCTATCTCTCTGCACCATGTAGCCCTTTGACCAGATAGCTAGGTCATTGCAGCTCACTCACTGTCTACACAAGTTACATATGTTTACAAAATTCACAAGACAAAAAGTCAACAGCGGGCCTGAATAAAATGTGCACAAGGTGAGAAGGATATCATTGGCCAGCTAGATTAGCTTCGAAAATATTGTTTTGAATACAAAATTTTAACCCCAAATAATTTACCTTGTCACTCAACTGAACAAGACCCCAGAAATTCAGAGCTCCAGAAAGTTCTAATTGCTGGAACTGCTTTCCAAGGGACGTCATCACATATCTGTATGGTGTCTATATTTATATATATAATTTTTTTTCTTGTAATCCTTTGTAGCATTCAATTTACCTATTGATTTGTGACCAGATGACAATTTTGCTCAGTAAGGACTTTTTCGAATGAGCTTTTAGAGCGCTAGCAGCCTTGTCCCCGTTGTGAGGCTGCTGCACTGCAGGACGTCCCTTTCGGATGACATTCTCCCCTGCCGGTACTGTTGCATTACCGCGGGGACACTGCAGCATTATATTCAGCGGTTTTCTAATCACGAAAGTTGATCGTGATTAGAAAACTGCCAAATATAACGCTGCAGTGTCCCCGCAGTAATGCAACAGTACCGGCAGGGGAGAGCGTCATCCGAAAGGGACGCCCTGCAGCGCAGCAGCCTCGCAACGGGGACGAGGCTGCTAGCGCTCTAAAAGCTCATCTTTTAGTCCTAAGAGTCTGAAAAGTCCTAAGTCAAAGTCCTAAGAGTCTGAAAATACAAACATAAATATACAGTCTTGGGAAATAAATGAATGGATCTCACTAGAACAAAATGATGTAAATACATGCTCAGTTGATGTTCTTTACCTAACTGTGACATGAGATCCAGGAGGACCATATCATTGAAATTTCCCAGGCTAAGAAATTTCAGTTTCTCACTTGTAGGGCTCTTAAAAGCAGGAATAGCACACTTTTAATATCTTATTCAGGGTGGTTCCTTCCTTCCCTCCTTCCCTTTAGCAACAACTATATTGGCAACCATGCCACCATTTGGTATGTTCCACTATGTACCAAACCTAATATTGTTCCAGAGCATGGGGAGGTGGCAACAGCAGTCACTACACACTACAGAAAAACAGACAGAATTCGGAGAAAATTCTGCAAAATGGCTCTCTTGTTGTTTTTTCTTCTTTTTTAAGAAGAAAAACATCAGGATGTTTTCTGAGACTTTTCAGCTCCAGTTTAAAAGTTGATTGTCTTTGTCCAAGAAGAATGGTACAAAGCCACATAATCATATCTAAACCATAAAATTCGTGCTTTTCTTAGTTGTGCATTTGTGTCAACACATTCATGGTTTCAGAAACAAATAGACTACTTTTACTGGAATCAAAGACAACTACACTTGGCAAGAGATTTAAAAAAAATTGATTTAGAAATACAAACAGAAAATATCCTAACCTCTCCACTCACAAGACCTAATAACTACAGGTATGCCCCAGTTAATGAAGTAGATATGTTCCTGGACATTACTTCCGTAACAGAAAGTTTGATACCAGAGATAGGAATAACATGGAAAAAATAGGGATAGGTTCCTACTCCATGAAAACGAAAAGCAGTTTGATATGTTTTAGCTAACTTTTTATTCAAAATGAAGCAATATGCACAAGTGAAATGAAATAATGAAATTGGGTCATTTAAGCTTTGCATAAGTAAAAAAAGAAACAATTTGAACCTTTTAGAGACCACCTGAAGGTTTCTTCCAAAATGTATCCAGGCATGACACTTCCTTTCGCCAGCATCCACTTTTCTTTTGATTTCCATTTTGTTGGCCAAACTGATAGAACATGCTTGGGCTGGATGGTAAGGCAGGATTTTCTGCTCTTTCCTTTTCTCCCTGTTTTGCTGTTCATTTATGCTTAGTAAGGGATTCTGGAGGCAGCTGCTGTTTCCCTTTCCTGTTGTAAGCAGAAACACATGGTTATAGTAGTATTGGCTATAACAGAATCCTGCTCTTTCTCAGCTCAAGCTTTTGTTGCATTGCTTACTGCTGCAACCCAGTGCTGAAGGTCTGTGTTTCTCTAGCCCTCATTCAACACCCCCCTCAATGCCAAAGTTGCTTAAAAAACCTTCCAGCTAGACAGAGGATGAGGAAGAAAAGGAGTCTGGACAGGAGTAAAAAGACTTTGGCCAATTCCATACTACACAAATAATGCAGTTTGAAACTGGATTATTTGCCATGGCTCCTTCCTATGGAATTACAGGATTTGTAGTTTAGTGAGGCACCAGCACTTTTTGGTAGATAAGTTTAAAGACTTTGTAAAACTGCAGATCCCAGGATTCCATAGGAAGGAGCCATAGTAAATAATCCAATTTCAAACTGCATTATTTGTGTAGTGTGGATGTGACCTTTGTAAAAAGGAGCTTCTTTGTCAGAAGCTTTGTTAACTGAGGTATGCTTATATAAATCTGTTAAAATAAAATCATAGGAATATATCAAGCTGACACAATATACTGTTGACTAGAATGAACAGGGACACTATCAAATCCACCTTTGAGTTGCGGGATTTCGAGTAAGTTAAAACACAACTTTTTTTCTTCTTTCAGTGCTTGATAACATACCACAGTATCAGTCTTCCCTACATGTCCAGGTCTCCATTTATTATGCTGGCTTTGGAGTGAGTTGATTTGTCCACCGGTAAAACTGGGATTTCATCATGAACTGATATATGATCATTTCACTGAATGTTCAGAGGAGAAAGTTCAGCTTCTGTTTATTCAGCCCTTACCATCTAAAAGTGATCATGTAAAGGTGACATTGTAAACTGACTCTAAGGAGATTTTCAGACAACACTGTTATAGTGTTACTATTCCACTTTATTTGCTATGGCTTCCTCCTGTTGAATCCTGGGATTTGCAGTTTAGGGAGGGGCATTTACAACTCTCAGCCAGAGAACTCTAAGGCCTCACTAAACTACAAACCCCAGAATTCCACAAGAGGAAGCCAGAGCAGTTAAAGTCGAATTGTAACACTATAACAGTATAGTCTGAAAATCTCCTATCTCTGCTATCTTAAGCAGTTCCCATTTATTTCAATGAATCTTATTTCCCGGAAGTAAACATAGGACTACAGGCTCCCTATACAGAAGTATCCATCATGTGTTGGATAAACATATGGGTAGTGATTGAAACTCCACTGACTTTTCCCAAACATTAAATTTATAATCTAGCCCCACTCCTAGCATCAGTGCAAATCACATGAATATCTGTTTCTCTATATAGTATAGCAGAAACAACACCTCAGGCTCGGCCAAATTGATCACCAACAATGGTCCGCCCTAGCCTCACATTGGGAGGCATGGAGATGCACTATCCACAATGCTGCAGCCTTATTTGAGAACTCACACCGAACAAGTCTTGAAGAGAAATGACAATGCAGAAAGAATCACAACCCGGAAACATCACCCAAGGAGACCTTCTGCTGTGCTTTCTGCAACCGGACTTGTTTATCTCAGACTGGCCTTTTTAGTCACCAGTGCACTTGCAGAAAGCGCAGGATGAGTCCTTCCTGAATCTTCGTTTGCAAAGAAAAGCCAGAGAGAGAGATAGTATAGAATCTTGATTTTGCAGGGCTCCAGATCATACGGAAGATTTTAAATGTACATCTTGACACATAAAAGCTGTCCCTATACATGCTTTCATACTGTCCATGCAGAGTCCAAGGGGAAAGATCACTTAGTACTTCTGATGTCAGAACAGAAGTTACAACTTTTGATCCTCCAAATGTTTTTGAACTTTAACTGCCATCAGCCACAGCCAATACAGACAATGGTGACAGATCATGGGAGCTGCAGTCCAAAAACATCTGAAGAGCCACATTTTGCTTACCCTGAGTCAGAGAAAGTTCTATGCAGTGGAGCTCTGCTTCCCTTGCCCATATTTATCCAATGCATGTGAGGTACTGCTAAACATGAACAGTGCAAATCCTATGCATATCTATTTAGAAATAAGTCCCACTGAAAACAATGGAACTTGTTTAAAAATAGGCACCCATAGGTATGCCCTGTAAAATCAGAGGAAAGCCAGATACTGATGATAGGCTCTTACCACATAGCTTTCTCTTGACCAGTCTATTTCTCCATTTTCTTTGCTAGGGTGAGAGCATTTGGCACAGAAAAGTTTCTGCTAATGAAACGTGGCACCTTTTTCATCACTTCAAAACGGTGGGAAAACGGAGGAAGCATGCCTGGAGAATGACATTATGCGATATCGGGACCCTTTGGTGGTACAGTGATGTCATTCTCGCAAGCTCCCTGGGGGCTTTTTAAAGCATCTGATAATCTCCTATAATCACAGTATGCATTAACACTGTACTGTATCAGTGAAGTATTCTCTTGCAGTGGGTTCTAGGACAGATCATTCACTCAGCTTCCAGACCCCAAGGACACCTGTCTTCAGATCAGCAGTCAGTACACAAGTAGATTGCAACAGAAATGCTGTTTATTAACTAAGGAGAGGACAAAACACTTCTAGCAGCAAAAACTAAAAATGTAGAATCGAAACTACTCCAAGCTTGACCCTGAGGACCAAACCAATCCATGAATGTAACAAAGTGGGCCACTGTGCTGTTCTAATGCAGTCCTCTTGAAGGCACAACATTTATAACACAAGGTCCTAATTACCTTACTTATATTTTTAGAATTAGTAGTCATATAAGAAAATAAAAGCAAATAGAAATTCACTGTTTTCCACCTTGTTTGATTGTAGCTGTCTGGAAATAGAGTACTTCTGTAACTGTTGGAAGGCCCAGACTTAGAATGCATACTTTGTTTATAAATCATTTTCCTGCCCACCACAGCCTCCAAAGCAATGCATAATAAAAGCACTATATATATATATATATATATATATATATATATATATAAAACAATAGTCAAACACTCTTTAACAAACAGACTAAAATAATTTTAAAAGCCAAAGAGCTGACAAAATAACTAAACTTGTCCTAATGGAGCTCAGCAAAGATGAATCCAGGCTGGTGTTTCTCTGGAGAGAGTTCTACAACTGAGGTGATGGTACAGAGACAGTGTGGTCTTAAGTGCTCCCCAAATGAACCTTTTGGCGTGGCAGGACACACAGTAAGGGTTGTGCTGATAATCTTAAATTTGAAGCAAGGCTCATACAGAAGGAAAGGCTCTTTCAGATGTCCTGGCCCCAAATTGTTTACTTAATGATTTCAACAAGAAACAACTCTGGGCAAATCCACACTACACAAATAATCCAGTTTGAAAGTGGATTATTTGCCATAGCTTTTTCCAATGGAATCCTGGGATCTGTAGTTTGGTGAGGCGCCAGCACTCTTTGGCAGAGAAGGCTAAAGACCTTGTAAAACAACATATCCCAGGATTCCACAGTGTAGTTTGGTGAGTCACCAGCACTCTTTGGCCGAGAAGGCTAAAGGCCTTGCAAAACTACAAATCCCAGGATTCCATAGGAAGGAGCCATGGCAAATAATCCA
Source organism: Gambelia wislizenii (assembly GCA_030847615.1). NCBI lineage: Eukaryota > Metazoa > Chordata > Lepidosauria > Squamata > Crotaphytidae > Gambelia > Gambelia wislizenii. The sequence continues at coordinate 120,898,644 of JAUMIR010000003.1, forward strand.
GTTTCAAACTGGATTATTTGTGTAATATGGATTTGGCCTCTATTTACACTAGGCAAAAGGAGAAGAAAATGTAATAGCCAATCTTATAAATGGATTGTCTTAGAATAAGCTAAAGGAAATATTAAACTGTATTCAGTCCCCCAATTTTCATGAGCATCAATGTCAATATTTTAAGTAAGTGTAATACAACACATAGTTCTACACAATATTACACTTAAAGCTATTGATTTCAGCAGGAATAAGACTACCTAACTCTGTACTCAGCTGTATTATACAGATGGAGTATCTGCTGAGCAGATCTTAATATTCACTTTCTTCACTGAATTTAAATAATCGAACAAGGTAAACCCATGGCAATGTCTCTGAAGTTCAGATTTGGTAGTGTTTCTAATTACAATCTGAATGGGGGTAATCAATGCATCTGTATGTTTTGGATTTCCAGGAGCTGAACATAATTTATACTACTTATTTGGATATCTATAGGCTAGAAAATTTCAAGGAAAGACACAAAGAGTGTAAGAGGATGGGAAAATATTTGGACAAATAAATTATTAAATAGTATAGACCTTCAAATTAAACATATTGACCAGAATTCATTAAGGCAGTTATGAATGAATAACCACCTTAGTTATGTAGCTATGTAGTGTCTCCCAGCCACCCCCCTCATCTCATTTTCACTTGCCAGGCAGCAACTGCTGTGAGCAACAGGAATCTGTTCCCCGGTTGATCAGGAAGCATCTGACTCATGTTTTCACCTTCTTCCTTGATCAATCTCCAGCAAGACATCCAGAGGCAGGGTCTCTTGCACCAGAGACCACTCATAGATGGAGGTGGAAACATCAGTCAGCTGCTTCCTGATTGATAGGGGAAGAGATTGTGGCTGCTGCCCAGTAAGAATCATGAATATGAGCCAGTTACAAATGTATAATTCTAAGTTACACATTCATGACTTCCTTAGTGAATTCCGGCCCTAATCTCTGGACATAAATCATGTTTGTATACACAAACAGACACACACATACCATTGCCTCTCTTAATTTGTTTCAGAGAAATAAACTATTTTTTGTAGGACAGTAAGAGAAAGGAAAAACAAAGTGAGCAAAATCTATTGTTGTCTTAGGACAAGAAGCTACATTGCGGGCCAGAGTGAGACAGTTCCCGCCGGTAGCCCCTCCGTTCCCCACCCTCCCAGAATAATCACACAACACAGAGATAAGATTCACAAAGTGTATTGGGTACAAGTGAGATGAAGTGGCAGAAAAAGGCCACAGCTTGTGGATGGTAGTTGCCTGGTTGGCGTATGAGCATGGGGGGGTAGATCCGGAACCTCGGTCAAAGGGTTGGCCAGGCACGGCCAGCTGCCGCAAATAGCCACCTGGCCAACACCCTGACCGGAAGCACGTGACCGGAAGCACGTGACCGGAAACACGTGACCGGAAAAACGTGACCGGAAACACGTGACCAGGCCGTAAGGCCGTCCCGTGAGGGGGAGGGGGGAGCCCTCCCTCTTAGCAGAAAAACGGGGGTGTGGGGGGGGGGGTGACCAGCCTGGAGCTGGTAAAAGGGTGGGGGCAGAACCCCCCCCTTTGAGCCCCCCCCACCCAACGGCCCTCCATGCTCACCGCCGCCCGTACAAGCTGTGACAAAAGAACATACAAGCATGCAAAAGATCTAACTAATACAGAGTGATTCTAACTAGGGTGGGAGGGTCGGGTCTTCGGCTCCTCAGAGCCAACTGCTTGCTGCCGGCTGAGGGCCTCCAATAAATACCCGGCCGGCGGACCAGAGGGAAAACCGCGAGGCGTCGCCTCCTTTCCCTCAGCCAATCAGAGAGCCCGAGCGCTCCGGCTCTCTCATTGGCTGAAGCGCCTGGCGGCCAGCCAATCAAGGAGGGGGAGCCCTTCCCTGATTGGCTGCTGCTCGATCCCTCTCCTATCCAGCGGAGCTGGCTAGGAGAGGGCCTGAGAGCAGAAGATGGCGGCGCCCATGCCGCCACGCGGGAGGTGCTCCGGCGGGGCTCCCCTGGCCGCAACCACGCCGCAGGGTGAGTCCCGCAGCCGCATTTCTTTCATTCATGTCTCACATTGTGCTTTGTAAAGAAGATACTGTATTAATTGGTAAACAGGACGTAGTGTTAATGGGTTCATCCCTAGAATAAGATGACTTTCCAAATGAGAGCTTCATGATGATAGGCTCGTGGAACTCATGAGGCAGTGCTATGCATGTTTACTCAGAAGCACATTTAATTAGCTCTAACGTCCTAGATCTAACTTCTAGTCTCAAATAGAGTAGCACCATGGGGACTTGCATAAGTGTTGATTTAACTTTCAGGATTTGATTTAATATATCTACTGTAGTTGGAACTAATTGGGAGTTAGGCCACTGATTTCAGTGGGTAGAGATGAAAAGCTTTCCTTGTTTTATTTCTCACATGTAAGCATTATTTTTCTCCTGAAAAGGTGGATTGTAACACTTTTGTACAGTTTTTCAGTGCTTTTTCACACTCTTGTACCTTTTTGTTAATATTTGTTTGCATAAAAGAATGTGGGGTTTTTGCACACAAAATCATTTTATTATATTATTATTATATTATATTATATTATATTATATTTATAAAATATTTGTGCAGAAAATGCAATATAAAATAAGATTGTTGGAGGGTGTATGTGTGCAAACAAACAAACAAACAAAGCCAATTTTCTTTCCCCAAATGAATGTTTCAACAAGCAAGTCTAAAAAGTGTGAACAATCTCTGGTATGTTGAGAAACCCTTCCACATCAAAGATGAGAAAAATTATGACTATACTTTACATCCCTCTCAGATGAGCTTGCTCTCCCTTTACTGTGCCTAGGACAGCCAAACAAAGTTTATCCCAACACCCAGTGCTGGGAAGATTCTTGCAGTCCCTGTACCATCAAGCCATCTCTTCTGCTTTTGCTCTGCACTAGTCCTGACCATAACCATAGCAGATCAATATGTCATTGACACACTAACACAAAATTAGTGCAATTAATACAATTGAAATGAATGACTACCGCAAGGGAAGACTTATGCTTGGCTCAGGGCAGTCCAAAGGATCCACAGCTTTGCCAGGCCCCTAATAGTGAGGGAGAAGTGAGGGAGGAATAACATTCACCATTCATCCTGTGGGATTATTTTTAAACCAAGGGAACTGCATACAACTCCCAACTCCCCAAAGCCTCCAAGATGCTCCCAAATACCCTGGACTATTTATTATTAAAAAAGATGAAAATCACCCCCAAATTGCCACCAGAGGCCCAAGGGTATATTCACATTACACAATTATAGCATTTTTATGCCACTTTGACTGCCATGGCTCTATCCTATGGAATCCTGGAATTAGTACTGTGAGGTACTTAAGGGTTCTCAGCTAGAGAGCTCTAATGCATTAGCACTACAGAGTTCTCAGCAAACTACAGATCCCAGGATTCCATAGGATGGAGGCATAGCAGAGGAAATGGCATCAAATTGCTATATAGTCAGACCCATGTATCCATGGAACCAATATCTGCAGTTTCAGTTATCTGTGGGACACAAAAAGAGGAATACATACCATAGAGTCTTCCTAGGAAATGCCTAGAGTCATCCTGTCTTGACATTTTTAGGTCCTCTAAGGCAACTATTTTAAACCAGAAGTCCCATTATTTTTAATAGCATTCACTGTTATCTGCAGTTTCCGGTGTTCATGGTAAGTCCAGGAATCAAACCCCTGCAAATATGGGGGTCTGCCTGTACTTGTGCACCCCTGATGCACAGGTGGTTTTTCTATGATGGTTGTTCCCCCCCTCCCCTATAGGCTTTTAAACTTGAGGTTTAATGCTTTAGTAGGGAGAAGGTGGAAAACATTATGAAAATAGTCAAAGGAGATAAATAAGACATTTTCATAACAGTTATCAAATAGCTGAATCTTCCAGGCTGTAGCATGTCTCTCCTTTTTAAAATGTGGAATACTATAATGGGAGACATGGGAAATCATGCTGAAATACATTTGTCAGCACTCAGGAATGCACATTGTACATTCTGGGTTTTTTTAAAGGTCTTGTGGATATTTTAAGGCAGTCTTACCCTGAAGTCAAGTCAAGGGGTTGGTTTGGTGGCAAATTCTAAGCTCTGACTTTCATCTCTTTCTGTCATTTTGCAAACGATTTGGTCCAAATAACAGTGTGTGTGTGTTGCTTTGCCTTCTCAGCTTGGCACAAAAACATCAGCACTGACTCTAAGACTCTTGTTAGACAATTATCACATGAAGCAGATGGTGTGATTAAAGTGGCAAAGTTTCTATTCTTTGACTTATTGTTCACAGCTTCATTACATGAGAGAGGAACACCATTTAGAGATACCTCTCTATCTTATCCATCTGTGCTTGGGGAAAAATGAGAGCAAGAATGCTGTTTTGTTATCATGTTGCTTGCTATTACCAATGCAACAAACTGCTGCAAAACAAAATAACAAAAGTAATAGTGATCATGACAGTGATGATGACAATGATGATACCCCAGCATCTGTGCAAGACTCCCTTTAATGGTAGTAGTATTCACAGAAATATCTGTGTTCATCCGCTTTAGCATAAAAAGGCATAAGGAAATCCGGTAGTACCTTTGAGATTAAGGACTTTATCAGATAAACCCCTCCTAGAGTTCCTTTGCTGGCATATTTTAAAGCGTTTTTCTGCCAGCAAAAGAACCTTTCTACCAGACCTACCTTGATCATCATGAATAAGCAGCCATCTGTATGAATGGAGCATAAATGGAGCTCCATTCACTTCTGTGCTCGTGATCTTGCCGATTCTTGTGAGAAGATGCTTGCGTGGTTAATTTAAAAATTAAGAAAAATAAACATGCAGAACATACAGCAAAGCACAAAAACACACTTTAAAAGTCCACAGGGAACCGGGTGTGTGTGTGGTTTTCATAAAAAGAGTGTATGGTACCTGGCTGTCGCATTCTCACCCAGAAGTGTTCTATCATTGATGCTGTGGCATGAAGTATCAAACACCGGCAATGCCGGAAAAAAGCACCCCAAGAGATCAATTGATGGCTTGGCCCGTTAATAAAATAGAATGGATTTTTGACTTGACATGATTGCAAAAGGACATCATCTGATATACGCGCCCTTTCGCAATAATTAGGCATCGTTATGACACAATATTTGCCTCATCTGATAAAATCCTTCTAGCATAAGCTTTCATGAACTCCATTGCATTTGATGAAGTGGACTGGAGTACATTACACCTTATGCTAGAATAAACTGGTTAGTTTCAAAATACTACTGGATTCTTTTACACCCTTTTATGGTAACAGAGTAGCTCTAGCTCTAGTGGGCTCTGAGACAAACAGCCCAGGAGCAGAAGGTCTGAAGTTGTGGCCAGAAGCTGAACCTTGGACTACTTTTCCTTGCTACTAGCCTCTGCCTCCTCTGTGAAGCATGAACTCAATGCACCCCCAGCAGCAATGGAGACATTGGATGGAATTCACTAAGGCAGTCACAAATGTGTAACCTACAGTTACACATTCTTGACTGGTTCGTATCCATGATCCCTCTGAATTCCCTAATTTAGGGGATATATAAGGACTGTGAAAGTCTCCAAGTCCCCACTTATTAGGCAGAAACCCTGCAATCAACGGGGGTCTGTTCTTTGTGAATTGGGAAGCAGCTGATTGATTTTTAAAAAATTGGGTCCAGACTATTCGAAAGACTGTATTTCCCAATACAAACCTGCCAAAACTTTAAGATCATCAGGGGAAGGCTTTCTCTCAGTCTGACCATCATCACAGGCTTTCTTGGTGACGACATAAGAGCGAGCCTTCTCGGTGGCTGTTCCCACTTTCTGGAACTGCCTTCCTCAGAAGGCTAGGCTGGCCCCCACCCTGCTTTCCTTTCGCTGGCAGGCAAATGCATTTTTTATTCAAGCAGGCTTATGACATCTAAGCAGGGGAGATTTTTATGGGGATGTTTTATCTATGCTTAAATTTGTGTGTGTTTTTAAAGTGTTTTTATATTGTTTTATCTGGTTTTATTTATGAAGATGAGTCAGCAGTGTGATACGGCAGCTAAAAAAGCCGATGTGATTCTGGCTGCATCAATAAGAGTATAGTGTCTCGATCAAGGGAAGTAATAGTGCCACTCTATTCTGCTTTGGTTAGACCTCACCTGGAATACTGTGTCCACTTCCGGGCACCACAATTCAAGAAGGATATTGACAAGCTGGAATGAGTCCAGAGGAGGGTGTCCAAAATGGTGGGATGTCTGGAAGCCATGCCCTATGAGGAGCAGCTTAGGGAGCTGGGTATATTTAGCCTGGAGAAGAGAAGGTTAAGAGGGGACATAATAGCCATGTTTAAATATTTGAAGGGATGTCATACTGAGGATGGGGCAAGCTTGTTTTCTGCTGCTCCAGAGACTAGGGACTTTTTCAAAGGGGGGGGGAACCCGAGGAGGTTGGGAGAAGAATGGGGCTGTTGCGCTTTCAGATGACGTCATCTGAAGAATGGGGCTGTTGTGCCATTTCAGATGACGTCATCGTCTTCCCAACCTCCTCCCGACCTTCTCCTGTGTTGCGGGCGCCATTTTTTATTGACGGAAAACCTCCGTCAATAAAAAGCAGCGCCCACAGCATGGAGAAAGCACAGGGGAAGGTCAGGAGGAGGACGGTGTCATCTGAAATGGGGCTCCTGTAAGCACGACAGTCCCATTCTTCTCCTGACCTCCTTGGTTTTTTTTTTTACACCATTTGAAAAAGTCCTAGGACACGGAGCAATGGACTCAAACTACAGGAAAAGAGATTCCACCTAAACATTAGGAGGAACTTCCTGACAGTAAGAGCTGTTTGGCAGTGGAATGCACTGCCTCGGAGTGTGGTGGAGTCTCCTTCTTTGGAGGTTTTTAAACAGAGGCTGGATAGCCATCCATTGGGAGTGCTTTGATTGTGTATTCCTGCATGATGGGGTTGGACTAGATTGCCTTTGTGGTATCTTTGAATTCTATGATTCTATGATTTTTATGATGGTTTCTGGGAGCCACCTTGGGTCTCATTCTGAGAGAAAGGTGGCATACAAATGTAAGAAATAAAATAAATAATACATTAATTATTATTTGTTTCCACCCCCTTGCTCATGGGAGGGAATGAGAATATCAGTCAGCTACTTCCCAATTGGCAGGATAACAGACCCCCATTGGTCTCAGTGGCTGCTGCCTGGTGATTGGGGATTGTTGGGGAGGGGATCAGGAGTCGCTATGTAGCAGTTATGCATTTGTAACTGCTTTAGTGAATTCCAGTTGGGAGAAAGAGAGTGTGGGTAAATGGGGCCATAGACTTCAGGTGTGAAACTCTGTGTTCTTTCCTATTTAGAACAAATGACCAGTGCAAGAAAAATAAGAACATTAGAGAAAAATCTCACTAGAACCTTTCCCCTGGATGAGCTAATTTTATAAATATAGGACGCCTCCCTTCCTGGGTACATTTTAAAATGCAGTGCTCTGCTTTAAGTGGTGCAATCTCAACAGAGCTCCATTTATTTATTATGGCTGGAGTTCACTAAGGCAGTTATGAGTGCGTAACCACCATCATTCCGTAGCTATGCAGTGTCTCTTGGCCCAATCCCTTCCCAATCCCCACTTCCCAAGCAGCAGCTGCTGAGATTGATGGACGTCTGTTCCCTGTTGACTGGGAAGCAGCTGACTGACATTCCCACCCCCTCCTGTGAGCAAACTCTGGTGTGACAGCCAGAAGCATGGTCCCTGTTGCAATTCCCCCTCACACTGGAGATCACTTGCACACAGGCGTAGGAATGCCACTCAGCTGCTTCCTGATCAACAGGGAACAGTCTCCTGTTGATAGCAGTGGTTGCTGTCCAACAAGTGAGGATTGGGGGACTTTCATGGTCCTTATGTGTCACCTAAACATTTCCCCTAAACTGGAGTGTGAATACAAATCGGTCACAAATGCATAACCCTAGGTTACACATTAATAACTGCCTTAGTGAATTCTAGCCTATGGAAATTTTCAGACTGGGGAAAAACCCCACGGAGCTTGGGAGAAAAATGGGGCTGCTCTGCTTCCAGCGCTCCGTTTCACACACCCCTTCCTCCTCCCAACCTCCATTAATTCTCCCTCCCTCCTGCTTTCATTTTTATTCTGCTGTTTTTTATTGACGGAAACTTCCGTTAATTAAAAAAAAAACAGCAGAATGAAAATGAAAGCAGGATGGAGGGAGAACGAACGGAGGTTGGGAGGAGGATGGGTGTGTATGAAACAGCACTGGAAGTGGAACAGCCCTGTTTTTCTCTCGACCTCTGCGGGTTTTTTCCCCCCTGTCTGAAAATCTCCTACGTTTCTAGTCTGCCTTTTTCTCCAAGGAACTCAAAGCATCATACAATGTTTCCTTCCCATTTTTAAAAAGCCTCACAATATTCCTGTGAGGTATGTTAGGCTGGGAAGTGGTGAGTGGCCCAAATTTTCCAATAAGCTTTTATGGCTGAATAGAGATTTGAACCCTGGTCTTTCTAGTGCTGGTCCAACACTCTAACTACTCCACCGTGTTGGCTTCTGCCATCTAATCACTCTTCAGCTACAGGAGGTTTTTGAAATCCATCTTGTTTTAGTAGGCCAAAACATTGTTTCACTTCGTAGTAATTCAATCTTGGGAATGTTTTCTTATTGTTTTTGGTTGCTGACTAATGTTATAAGCTAGAATAAAATGACATCACCTTTCTAAAAATATGTTTAGGGGCTGAAAAAATATCCACTGCTTTCAGCTTTCTTTAAGAAAAATGTGTACAGGTCAAGAGTTGGCCTGTGTCATGGAACACAGGCAGAAATGGCTACCAAACACTGTGAAGTGGAATAGGAAAAAAGAAAAGAAAAAAGAAATGGATTCCTAATACAAATAAACAAAGGGAACATCATCTTCAGATTGTCACATTTGGAAGCATATAACTAAGAACAATCTAACAAATGACTTTTTCTCTAAACATAGATTATCTTTCTCTGGGAAAAGCACAGTTATGCATGAAAAGTTGTGTGTTAGTGTTTACTTCAACAGGCTTCAAAGAGCAGTAGATTGATTGCAGACAGACTATGGACTTCTATCAGATGCGGCAAATATAGTGTCATAATGACACCTAATGAATGCAAAAGGGTGCACATATCAGATGACATTGTTCTTTCATGATCATGTAATGTAAATGAGCCATTTTTTTATTGACAAGCCAAGCCATCAATAGATCTCCTGTGGCACTTTTTTGCCAGTATTGCCAGTGTTCGAATCCTCACACCACTGTGCTCCCATGAATACAGCATCAATGACATAATACTTCCAGGTAAGATCATGACAGCCAGGTAGGGGACACTCTTTTTATGAACCTCCCTGGCTCACTTTTAGTTTGTAAAGTGTGTTTTTGTGCTTGTGTGAATGTTTTGTGACTTTGTATTTTTGTATTTTTAAAATATACTGTGCTCATGCCTTCTCGTGAGAATTGGCTAGATCACGAGCATGGAAGTGAACAGAGTTCCGTTTATGCTCCATTCACACTGAGAGGCTGCCTTTGAATGCTGATCAAGGGAGGTGTGGTAGGAAGGGTTATTTTGCCCGTAGAAAAAAACTTTAAAATATGTAAGCAAAAAACCCTTTGGAGAGGCATGTCTGATAAAGTCCTATGTGTGAAGATACACAGAAGAATAACCAACTGGTTTAGAATATATCTTGAAGTTGAACAATTCCTTAAGCATGTGAAATTGGATATAGGATACTGGGGTTTTATGTACATATGTGTGACAGTATATATCCCAACTTTTCTGTTTCATTTTTAAAAACAACTCAAAGTATAAACCTAGAACTGACTTTTCCGGTAGATTGTGCCACTGGCCAAAAAGTCCTGATACTGGTTTATGTCAATGGCACAATTTGTGGTTTATGACAGTTTGCAATATACAGATTAGGTCAGTGTCTGAAGAGATGATCAGATGCAGGGGAATGTGCCAAAAACCCCGCATTCCCAAACATGTCGGAAGATTGCTAGGAGAACAGAAAGGGCGACCTTACCAGACACCTGTGGCTGTCAGCCGTTCCCGGGGTGTAGCAATGCCTCAGACAAGGCTTCCCTTTTTCATTGATGAGGACAAGACATTAATAAAAAGGGATGCCTTACTCACGCCCATGCTACACTCCCAGGACGCTGAAGGACATCCTTGTCTAATAATCTTGCCCCTTGCTGTTCTCAACACGATCTTTTGCCATAGTTTTTGCTGTGTCTAATAATCTCCATGATCTGCATCTTTTCATATCTCATTACATGCTGATTCCACTCCTGCACGTGGCCTGAATGTTGTACTCCATCAGTGCATTTGAAGAAGTGATTTGAAATCCATGAAAATTCATGCTAAAATAAATTAGTCTTTAAAGTGCCAAAAGACTGCTTCCCAGCTTTTTATATTCCATTCCACTATCTGTGGTCAGCACTGGTGCTTGCAGAATTTTGGAATATATCCACATTTTCTTAGAAGGAAGCCTCACAGTGTTCAAGAGGTTATAAGTACATTTCCAAACATGTTTAGCTGGAACACATGAGATTCACTCTGTAGCACATTTAGTGTTTTGCAATTTTTATTCTCATAACAATGGGTTCCAGTAGATTATCACTCAAGAATCACACTAATCTGATTGATTGAAATTTTAATGACTTAAGTCTATATGTAAATAACTAGATATCAGAGGGACGATATGAATGCTCTCTTTCCATGCTAGGGTTATCACTTGTGGAGAGTGTTTAATCTTAAGTGAATGGGAGTGAAAAATAACAATGAAAGCAAGATGAAAAAAAACACAATGGCGAAAGAAATGTTAGAGTATGTATATGGCAGGAGAGTTAACACTTATTAGTTCCCAAAGGGCATTTAGGGTCTGGGGCACAATTAGTTTAATTCTCCTTACTTTTATCTGTTTTGAGTTTTCACTCTTTTATCTTTTCCTCTATTGCTGGGTCCAGCAAATCTTCTTCTGTGTGTCAAGATTAGCATTATCTCATTTGGAACCTGCCAAGGTCCAGAGTCCAGCAGTGGGTGGAGTCAGAGACCAAAGGTAGAGAGGTCATCCCCAGAACACATTCCTCTGTCTACACACTGCACAATCCATCCACACACAAAACCAGAGTTATCCATATACACAACAGGCCAGAGGTTGGAAAAGTTTGTTTTTGGACTAAATAGCTCCAGAGTCCCCTGGCTAGCAAGGTCAGTGGCCATGCTAGCTGGGAAAATTCTTAGAGTTGTAGTCCTAAAAAGTTGAAAACGCTAGCCTTGTTCAGGCAGTCACCTGAACACACATAGGGCTAAAACTGGGCATGAGGTTACATGTAAGCCCCTCCCCACAATGTCCCAAGGAAGCCAGAAGTAAGTTAGAATGTGAAAATCTGGAAAAAACTTTGTAACTGTTTAATTGAATGTAGTTAAGAAGTTCTAATGAACAGGAACCCAGGGAAATCAGAATGTGAATGTGTCAATTCATATGGATATGCAGATCTTGGAAAAATTACTTTTGTTGGAAGTTGGAACATTTTTAAATACAAGCAGAAAGGACTAGAAACCAACTGTTCTGAGTATGATTTATAATATTGGATAGGAAAACCAACTGAACACAGGGCCTTTCCATTTCTTATAGTCTCAGTAAGTGCTTTAATATCTTCTGGGACTCAGCAGAAGGGATGTCTAGTTGTGGCAGGACTAAACTCAGATATTGAAGCATTTAAGTTCTGTTTCATTTGGATCCTTTTCTTTTGTATACAATGCTGGTTTTAAAAACTGAAAATTGTACTTGAGAAATTGAAATTTAAAGTGTCTGTATACATTTAACCCCTGGAATGAAATTATGGGGAATTTTGCTTTGCTATTTTTATCTATAAAATAACATCCAATCCCGTCTCTTCCTACTTTCTTGGTGCCCCGGTACAAAGATGTTAAAGATGAGAATACATTCTTCAAGTAAAGTAGTTGTGTGTGAGAACAAAGTGACAGATCTTTGTGGCTAGGTCTGCTATTGTCCCAACTGGACAATTCCTGACTGCTTGTAGTCCATCCTTTTGTGGGATGTTGCTATACAGTATAGGGATTCCACATCCATGGTGGCTAAGATGGTGTTCCCTAGAAGGTTATGGATGGGCTATAATTTAGGCAGGAAGTCACTAGTGTCCTGCACATAGCTGGGAGTGCTGGTGGCATATGGTCTACCACTTTGTTCTCACACCCAATGACTTTACTTTTGGTAATAACATATACCTTCAAGTCAATGGTACTGCCACATGGGCACAAACAAAGCAGCACAATATGCCAACATCTTCATGACTGACCTAGAACAATGCTTCCTTAACTACTATACCCAGAAACCTTTACTCTACCTGAGGTACATTGATGATATCTTCATAATTTGGACTCATGGAGAGGACTCACTCCATTCCACTAGAATTTTATCAGCTTCCACCTCACCATCAATCTCAGCCAACTATCAACAGAACAAATTGTTACCCTAAGAGGTGGGGGGTGCTTTAGAGACCCATCCATGATACCAACATTTCTATTATTATTTGGGGGAATTATTAGCTCAAACAGATGCCTGTGAGAAGAGGGTACCAGTAATTGCAGGGATCTTTTCACTTATGTATACCAGTACTAACTGCAGAGGACTCCAGGTTAAAGTGAAATAAAGTATTTTTATTGGAAATGATGCAAATTGTGTTCACACATGCAATTCATATACCTAAGAACCATACAAGGCCAAAGCAGAGCAAGGCAGAAGGATGAGAGAGAGAGAGAGAGAGAGAGAGAGAGAGAGAGAGAGAGATTCAGGAATATAGGGGAATGATTACCAGTCTTTAAGAGCAGAATTTTGTGCAGCAAAGATACTCAGACAGGCATTGAGGGTGGGACAGGAGGTTCCGATCCAGGGATAACCAAGAAAAAGAATGGATGGGTTAGTCCACAATGGCACACCTTTCTACTGTCAGGAGACTAATATTTATACCCTGTTTCCTGTCCTGAAGGGGTACTCTGGTTAGGACAAAGCCTGGATAGCTTTCCCACCAGATAGACAAAGGAAACCAAAACTCAACTGATTGTGTTAGTTCCAGCAAGACAAAATACTAATGGTTCTGCAGCAACCTCTTAATGGTTGGTGAGGTAGGGGATATAGGAGAGGTTTCTGTAGGGAACAGATTAAGGAATGGTCACTTAATTGCTTGGTTAAATTATTGCTGGGAATGCCCAAGGCAAGAAGAAAGGATTAGCACATACCTCCATAATGACTGTGTTTACTAAGGGGCTTCCACACAATCCTTATATGGGCTTTCTTGCCATAATATTTCTAAGACACATCCCAGGTCATTGTGACCTCCAACTGACCTTTTTGGCTTGCCAAAAGTCAACCTGACCCTGAAAAGTGTCCAATACATCCAATTAAGAGACATCATGGAGAGATGGTAGTAGGGCATACTAAAAAAAATTGACTTTCTGGGCACTGTACAGCTACATGACAGACATGTGAGCACCACACTATATTGCAAACCCACTGACCACTACATATACTTACATGCCTCCAGTTTCCACCCTGAACACACCTCCAAATCCATAGTTTACACCCAGCCTCTCTGATACAATCACATCTGCTCAAACCCACAAGACAGAGACACCAAACTCATGGAATTACAAAAAGAATTCCTCAAGCTACAGTACCCACCGTATGCAGGGGGGAAAAACAAATCAAGACAAGACTTGTGCCCAGTACTAATCTATTACAGAACAGACTGAAGATAGAAAATGACAGAACCCCACTAGTAGTCATATACAACTCTCAATTGAATCCACTCATACATATAATCACTGAACTACAACCTATTTTGGACAACTTTGCCCACTCAAAGACTCTTGGTGGCAGGCCTTTACTTGCCTACAGACAGCCTCCCAATTTTGAACAGTTACTTACTTACACAAGGATGCACAACACAGATGATGAGACAAGTACAAGACCTTGCCACAAACCCAGATGCCAATTCTGCCCAGGCTCAGGAAATGTCATCCCAGGATCTAATCACATCACCCACAATATTAGAGGTACAGTAGGACCCCTGTATCCACTGATTCATTTATCCATGGGACACAAAACACCATACCTACCATAGAGACTTCCTAGAAAATATGTCATCTCTAGCCATTTTCTAAGTCCTACAAGGCAACTCTCTGGTATTTTAAAATGGCAGTCCCATTATTTTCAATGGCATTTGCTATTAACCATGCTTTTCGGTATCCATCCCCCCCAACCAATCCCCAGCAGATATGGGGGTCCTACTGTACTTTCACTCATTCATCCTCTAATGTGATATAGGCCATCCTCTGCCAACAATGTCCTTCAGCACTCTAAATTAGGTGAACGGACAGTCTCTGCACCAGAAGAAATGGGAATACACAAAAACCAATTGCAGGACACTTCAGTCTTCCTGGGCATTCCATCTATGACCTCAGGACAAAGGAAGATTGGAATGAGAAACAGCAGAATTGGAATATATCCACAAATTCTAGTCCATCAACAGTGGGTTGAATAGAGACAATGGTTTCCTGGCACACTACACATATTATAACACCAGTTAACACCCCAGCCTTGGGCACCAGAAAGATGTGATAAACTGACGATGGGCATTGATGAGGGTGCCCATCGTCAGTTTATCACATCTTTCTGGTTCCCAGCCAGCATCACACGATATTCCATAACTCCCTCCATCATTCATATGGTCATCCACCCACCCTGGCCTTAGGCAACACCTTTCCTTCTGCCTTTGTCCCTCAGCGACCATAATTTATCACCTGATCACCATACTCACAAGTTTTGCATTTCTATGCCTAATCATACTGCCTGCTTATAAGGTCTGTTCCTAAGCACTAGTTCACTCCATGCATCTGAGGAAGTAGACTAAGTCTTCAAAAGCTCATGCTCCAACTTCTTTCTCACCATTTGCCTCAAAGGTGCTACAAGTTCCCTTTGCATATTTTTGCATTGCAGTTTGACAGCGATCCAAGTAGGCACAAGCTGCAGATTGACTTAGCAATGTTTTTACTATGCTCCTTCCTCCTGCTCAATTCTGAGCTTTTTCTTATAAGAGGCATACTCTATAATCTTTCCTTTTTTACATATGTCTCAACAGAAATGAAACCTTCCTTGTTAGAATAATGGTTCTAGAGTCCATAGGCCATTTGCTCTTTAAATCTGGAAGATGAATTAAAAAGAAACATTCAGGCACCTACTCCAGAGGGCCTGGAACGATCAGGAAAACAAATACTACATGTCATGGCATACCCTCCAACATTTCACAGAGGAAAACTAGGACACATATGACCAAGCAACATCAGAATATGGTGAAGATGACAAAAGTAATTAATGAGGAAGGCCCCACAAGCTAGTAAATAGTTTCCTTTTGCCTGAGACTACTGGGAAGAGCAAAGTTCTGCTCCCTCCCCTCCCCTCCCCTCCCCCAGCTGAGTTAGCTGAGTGCAAACTACTTTTGTACTTTGAACACAGTTTGCAGCAATTGGAGTAAGCTGAGCATAAAGATGGGAGGCAGGAAGAGGAAAGAGAAACTGGGATATTTTAAAAGCAGTTGAAAAAGTGGGATGACAGAGGATTAATTGGGACTGTCCCTGCCATATCAGGACAGCTGGGAGCACGTCATGGGAGCACAATTGAAGACACATATATTGTCAGTAGAAGAAGTTAAGACATATTAAAGTAAAGCAGAAGGAGAAAAAAAATCCAAATTAAAACTTGGTATATAGATTTTATTTTTTAAAATAATCTCTGTATTTAGGTTATAAAATACACCATGTAACAACAAATCCTAAATCAGACAAGTAATCTTTGGTGGTAGTACAGACTAACCAGTTCAGATTATGTGAATTAGGAGTTCCTGTCTAAAATTGGGCCAAGAATATCATTAGAATCTTCCCATCCTATTAACATATAGTCACAAGTAATGGAAGACAAATGCTTAAACTCTTGTGAAACATACTGGGATAGTCCAAATTTCAATCCTATATGTTCACCAGGGAGTGAAATGTTTTTAATGTTGACAAGTAATATGAGACATAGCCATTTGTATTTGTAAAAGTTTGAATAAATGAAAGTGGGACATTTTAAAAAATACAAACTGCAGTGTATCAGCCTATTCCAGATGTGTTCACGCAAAAAAAAATCCAGAGAAGGAGACACTTTGGCTGCTGATATATCCAGGAAACCCTATGGTTTATGGCTTTCTACAAATTAATATCTGGATGCACATTTAGACTGCAACAGTAAACATAGTTACCAAGGAGTGAGCCACATTCGACCCAATAGGGCTTATAGTATATCTGAGTAGACATGCATACCATTGCAGTTATTGGACAAACCTATCTTTCACTTTCTCCCATATTCATATTTTGCAAACTTTTGTAAATTCTGATTTTAAAATTAGCTCAATTGATATTCTCACCCATCCCTATCTAGGGACAGCAAATGCATCCATTTTGCTCAATACACACATTTGATTAATGAACATTTTGATAAATTTCCATCAATCTGTAAATTGAGCTCCTTGGGTCCTATATTGTGAGAAATGACAATAAATGCTTCATACCTATCCTTAATTGTGGTGTTAGTGGGCAACATTCAATTGTTAATTGCCACTGGAATTGAACTGACTCAATGTGATTTGCATAATGCTGGCTTACTGAGGGCTCATCTACATGAGCCAGGATACGCCAGCTCCCCGCTGACATATCCTGCCCATGGGTCAGGCCCATTCCTCCCCGCTACCTGGATGAAGCGGGCCAAAATCCAGAAGGACACGCTGGCCTGTCCATTGCTGCTGCCTGTGTTCTACTCTCCGGATCCAGGCAGAAGGCCCACAGCACATGAGCAAGACCTGTGTTAGCCCTGTGACCACTCTGGTTACATGACATGCTACAGGCCCTTTTCTTGGATCTGGAATAGCAAGGCAGCTGGCAGCTACAGTGATGGGCTGGCGTGCTGAAATAATCTGTTTTTCCCAGGCTGGAACACATTTCACCAGGTATTATTTTAAAACATTTTATCAGCCACTACTGCATCTTTCCCCCTTCTTAGCCCTGTCTTTGTCCCAGGAGTCATGAGGACTGCCCGGGGGCAAAATAGGACAAAAGCCTTGTGTCATCAGGTCTGCAGGGCTCCAAGACAGGGTAAATCAGCTATGTAGATAAGTCCCAAGTCTCCATTGGGTCTACTCTGGTAAGGACTAGCAACTGGATTCAGACCAATATTTACACAGGTGATTGCTTTCCATCTATGGGCGCAAAGGTTGGCTGGACTGACAAGACTGGGCTTGACTTGATTTATAGTGACTTTGGTGTAGCAGAAAATGGCACTCCCTTGCCTTGAACCCAACCTGTATAGTTCCAAAAGCCAGACAATTCATTTTGGCATGTGAGGCAGAAAGTCCCATAGGTACCTCTTCTCATCCTTGGTGATTAAAAACAACTAACAAATAACAATTTCATGATGCCCCTAACCAGCTGCCCCAGTCTGCCTGATGGTCCTGCGAACCAATTCCATAACAAAGAGCCACAGCTTTTCTGTCTTTTCAAATGAATTCTAAAGTGATATTGAACATTCCTGGGGGAGGTTTTCCCCTTGAGGATATGAAAAGTAACACTTGAGAAATAGCTGGCCTGAATCTTCACAGAGAATGAAAACCTCAGTGGAAAATGTAAAATGTTTAGCTGCATTTATATATAAAAAATAGAATTCTTTTTTTTGAAGGCATGAAAAGAATGGCTTCACACTCCAGTGTTTTACAACATGTAATGAAAGCCACTGAAAAGGACAAGTCGCACAGTGCAACTTGTCTCTGCTTTGGCAGATACTGCTTTATGTTTGTCCTTGTGTTTTTGAAGGCATGAAAAATATACAAGCTGGTTGGAAATATGCTAGAGGAGACACAAAAAGAGTTCTATACATGGCAAAAGGATTTGAATTTCTATGAAAGGTGGCTCTCTGGTTTTAATCCATACATTGCCATGTCAGAGGAGGTGTTACCCTGCCTTACACCCCCTCCCTCCAATAATTCAAAATCTGGCAATAGTGGACAGTTCATGAGGTCTAAGATAGACCAGGTTCAAGTGAAGGTCGCTCAAAGGCCTAACAAAGTTGTCTTGGAAATTCCCCAAACAAACATGGCCAGGACAAGGTGAATGCAAAACCCTTTAGTCAGGGTTGTTAAAGAAGAATGTGCTAATCTTTCCTGGATGCACCTGGCAATGAGTCATACTCCAAAAACAAACAGTAACTGGAACAACTATTATCCCCACTCATCCCTGCAAATAACTTCCCTCGTGTCAGGCTCATCCCTGAATTCTGGGATTGAGAGTGAAATTCATGGAGGACCCTGACTGTGGCTGCCTCTGGCCTGTTTCCCTTGCCTAGGCCCCTGGAGTTCTGGAGATGGGCCAGCCCGCCTTGTTGGCTGTTCCTCCCCCCCTACACACCATTCTCACGCTGTGGGGGTTTATCTGGAGATTTGTGCTGGCTACGTTCAGTCTCGGCTTTGTTTCATGTTCCTGACACATGTTTCCTTACCAATAAAGAATTTCTATTGAGTGAATGTGAGTGTGTGTTCTCAGTACATCACAGAAGGCCGAGACTCCTCTTTACTATCT
This sequence comes from Gambelia wislizenii, assembly GCA_030847615.1. Classification (NCBI taxonomy): domain Eukaryota; kingdom Metazoa; phylum Chordata; class Lepidosauria; order Squamata; family Crotaphytidae; genus Gambelia; species Gambelia wislizenii. The sequence continues at coordinate 120,917,369 of JAUMIR010000003.1, forward strand.
AAGCTTCTGAGGGGTTCTACCCACAATGTTGGATGATGCGGAGGCTGGAACCCAGATGGAGAAGGATCTGGCCACAGGCGGCAACCAGGGGGCCGGAGCACCAGAGGATGGTGCCGGCATCTTGGGGGATGCTGCAGGATTACCTGAGGAAGACTGGAGCCGGGCCCACTGGAGGGCTGGAAGGCTTACACATCCCTTTGACCTGATGGAGCTGGAAGCCAGAAAAGCCCTGGGGAGGGGTAGCCTGACATTCTCCGATACCCCAGTGCGTGGAGCTGGATTGGCCATGGGAGCCAACTGGCCCTGGCCAGACGACCAAAGCTGGGAAGAACGCAGGTCCTGTCGGTGGGACAGACCCTAGCTGAGGGGCCCCGAGAGCCGGGAGTGAGGTTTTCACTTGCAGAAGTAGGAGCTGAGGTCCAGCAGTTAAAGCAGCAAATGGAGGTGGTGCAAACGAGCCTCCTGGAGATCCTGCAGAGACTACGTCAGCCACCAGCTGCCCCAGGTGGGGCTAAGCCTCCCCAAATTCAACCTGCGCCAGCCCCAGTACCCAGGGCTGGGGATCCTGCCATGCCTGCGGGGGGCCCTGGCCTGCCGGCTCCTGGACCAGTACCCCCTGGGGGAGCTGGACCGGTCGAGCCATGGGAAAGGTCCCAGGGCCTGAAGCACCGAGACCTAAAGGTGACTTTTGATGGAGATGCGGTGAAGCTGCCCTACTTCCTTACCCAGATGATGGGGTTTATGTCCCAGTGGGATGAGGAGTTCCAGATGGAGGCTGAGAAGGTGCAGCATGTGTCAAACCAGCTGGAGGGAGAGGCGGCGCAGTGGCTGGTGGGGCTTAATGACATGGGCACCCCAGAACTAGGTAACTTCCATGAGTTCATTGTGGTCCTTCAGGCTCAATTTGAAGACCCCATGAGAGTGAGATGGGCCCGCACGGACCTCTGGCAACTGAAGCAAGGTTCGAAGTCCATGGCTGAGTACGCCACTGAATTTCGCCGCCTGGCCAGCCAGGTCCCTGACTGGACGGAAGCCATCAAGGTACAGTTCTTCCAGGATGGGCTGAATGCCGACATCCTCGAATGGGCATTGTTCCAGGGGAACCTCCTAGGATGGGTGCGGCTAGCTGGAGAAGTGGAGACGCTGAGGCGGAGCGTCAAGCTGGTTCGGTGTCAGCAGGGATCCGAGGGAAAGAGCACGGGGTCCACCGGGAAGAAAAATAAGGTGGCCCGCCCAGGCGGAACCACGTGGGGGGAATCGGGGAGGGAGCAAAGGATGAGGAAGGGCTTGTGCTTACACTGCGGAAAAGGGGGCCACCGCATAGCCGAATGCCCAGAAAGGAGCCCGCAGGAACACATGGCGGCCGAGAAGCCCCAGAGGAGTGAGGGGAAGCCGACGGCCCTGAAGACCCCCTCCAAGCCCAAACCCAAAGCTGCGGTGCACGCCTTGGTACCAGGCCACGTGGCGGGGGAGTTTTCGGAAGCCCAGGTGACAGCGGATCTTCCTTTTCTGACGCGGAGCTGGTAGGGCTTAGTAGGGCTCCAGCCCACCCTACTAAGCGCCCGAGGGCGGGCTAATCATGAAGGGCACCCAAGTGCTGTGGTGAGTGGGGTGAAAGGCCCCTTCTTTATAAAAGCCAAGTTGGGGGTTGGCAAAGGGGGGGTCCCCTGAAAAGTCATGTTAATAGTTGACTGTGGATGTACCCAAGTACTAATTCACCCCTCCCTGGTCAGTGAGGTTGACATTAGCACTATCAAGCTGGACAAGCCAGTGTGGCTGTCTCAAATGGATGGAGGGATGATGAAGGGGGGTCCTGCAAGGCGAATGACTGGTCCAGTACACATGAGAATGGGAAATCATCAGGAGGAGCTTCAATTTGTGATAGCCCCAGGTTTAGTTCCTGCTGCAGTGGTGGAGTTAAACTGGCTGAAGTTCCACAACCCCATCACAGACTGGGTGAAAGAGACAATGACTTTTGCAGATCCTGTGTGTGTACAGGAGCATGGAGTGGGGGAAGCTTCCCTAAGGGGGGGTCCCTCTAGAGACCAATGTGCGGAGCTGCACAACCGCTTTAGTCCAAGGGGAGCTGAAAGGATTACCGGTGGAATATAAGCCATGGCAATTTGTATTTGAGGAGAGGGAGTGCGACATTTTGCCACCCCACCGACCCTTTAACTGTGCCATTGAGATACTTTCTGAGACTGAGCTACCTAAACCAAGGATTTATTCACCATGACGCTGGCTGAGATGGACGCCCTCCGGGAGTTCATAGATGAAAACTTGGCTCGGGGCTTCATCAGGCCCTCAACCTCGCCTTTGGCGGACCCTGTTTTGTTCCGGTGTAAGGCAGATAGGACCCTTTGTCTCTGCCAAGATTACAGGGGCCTAAACGCGATCAGCATTTCTAATCAGTACCCCCTCCCATTGATGAAGTACATACTGGCCCATTTGGCCAAGGGGAAGATATTTACCAAATTGGACTTAAGGGAGGCCTATTTACAGTGTGCGGATCAAGGAAGGGGACAAATGGAAAACTGTTTTCGATTGCCCCCTGGGGGCTTTCGAATTTCTAGTAATGCCTTTTGGATTAAGTGGAGCCCCAGGAATTTTTGTACAAGGGGGTCTTGGTGTATTTTGATGATGTACTGACTTATTCTGAGGACTACACGTCCCATGTGAAACTGATGAAAAAAGTGCTTACTAAATTGGGGGAGAACCATCTGTATGCAAAAATGTCAATGTGTGAATTCCAAATAACTCTGACGGAGGGTGTCTGATATAGCACTCCAAAACAACAAAAGGAAGTGTGATAATAAATAAAAAAATATATATATAACTAGTTTGTTAATACAATGCTATTTTAAAGATTTTTCAATATGATGAATTCAATTTAAAGCAATACAACCACAAAAGGCTTTTTTTCAGCATGCAAAACCCACTATGCCAGCATAAAGCTTACAATTTTTACATACACAGATAGCTTAATACAGCATAACGATCCTCACTAACTTAATACAGAATAATTATAACCAAAGACAGCTCTTTTTCAGCAATTGTTGACAATATCAACATAAAGTTTGACAAATATTTTTACATCCACAATTGGCTTAATATATTGTAACCAAAAATAACTCTTTTACAGTAAATATTAACAATACCAGTATGAAAGTTTGACAATATTTTTACACCCACAATTTTAATACAAACAAACAACTTTTATCCGGATTCTTTATCCAGTTGTTTCGATCCTACTTGGATCTTCATCAGTGTCTTTATCACAGTGTATTCCTTCCTACACTAATATTAAATGAATTATTTTAACTGGTTAAACCATTTAGCTGTATTAAGTATCTAACCATAAGTATTTCAGCTGTGCTTACCACTGTTTTTGAACTGTTGTGAGCCCTTTCCCCACTTCTGCAGCATGGACCTTGATTTTTACAGTCTGTTCATTTAAAAAAAAAATTGTTAGTTATAATGCTCTAAAGAAATTTGCTTCTTATGTATTTTATATGTAAGGGAAGTTAGGCTTACCTTGACTGCCCTGAGTATTTTTCTCTCAATGATGCAGTACCATAGTGACTGCTAACCCCATTTTTATGATGAACTGTGAAGCTTCTAAGCCTATAACTCACATTGTATTTAAAGGGACAGTGTCTTGTTTTACTTATAGTACTCCCTACTTAGACACCCAATTATGGCAGTAAAATCAATATTTAGAGGAACACAGATAAATCCATTCTGTCATTCAAACCATCAGGTTGCATGGATTTTAATTTGTATATCCAAAACGCCTCTCTTCTAAGTAACAATGTGTTAATCATGGTACCTTGAGTAGATTGGTCCTGAAGTGACTCTATGAAAAAAACCTAAAGGAATCAGATGAGTGATGTAATGTGATAAAATGGTCCACTAATGGGTTATCTGGAGTCTTGTTTTTGATTTTGCTCCTGTGTTCTGTGATTCTGGTGCGAAGATTTCTTTCAGTTTTCCCAATGTAAAGTAAATTGCAGGGACAAATTATTACATAAATTACATGCGTGGAACTACAATTTGTAAAGGAGTGCAATTTATATTCCAACCCTGTTTTTGGATGTTTGAATGTTTTAAGTTCTAATGCTTGATTACAAACTATCATCCAGACCCAGGACCAGCACCCTGCCCTATCCTGGTCAACAAAGGTCAACATTTTGAGATATCTGATGTGTTGGACTCTCGGGTGCACAGAGGGGGGTTACAGTATCTGGTGAAATGGAAACACTTGCCCTTGGGCCATGCTGAATGGGTCAATGTCGAACATGTGAATGCTCCGCACTTATTACGAAAGTTCCATGCCCGCTTTCCTAATAAGGCGGGCTGAAGGGGGGGTTTCTTTGGGGGCCAGAATGTCAGGCTTATCCCTGAATTCTGGGATTGAGAATGGAATTCATGGAGGGCCCTGACATGAGGATGCCTCTGGCCTGTTTCCCTTGCCTAGGCCCCTGGAGTTCTGGAGATGGGCCGGTCCGCCTTGTTGGCCTGGGAACGCTGCTCTCCACCGCGGCTCAAGGTCAATTCTCCAGGTGCAGGCCGGGCTGTTCCTCCCCCCTACACACCATTCTCACGCTGTGGGGGTTTATCTGGAGATTTGTGCTGGCTGTGTTCAGTCTCAGCTTTGTTTCATGTTCCTGACACATGTTTCCTTACCAATAAAGAATTTCTATTGAGTGAATGTGAGTGTGTGTTCTCAGTACATCACACCTCGCACCTTTTTCTCTCCACAATATGGAGGCTGGCATAAACCCATCAGCCTTAATGTCCCAACCATTAGCAGTAATCAACAAAGCCGGAGTTCCCTTTGTTTAATTATTGGAAACCCATCTAAGCATTCTTTTACACTCAAAACACCCCTTAAGTATACAATAATGGGTATAAATATTACCCTCAAATAATAGCCATGCATGCTAAAGTTAGACACCGTCACTCTGCCAGACTGCTGTACCACCCTTAGATCCAAGTCTGAGTTTTCATTTGCTGCACGGACCCCTGCTCTTCAGGACTAGTAAAGATCACCCATAATTCCCCAAATGTATTCCTCTATCCCAGTGTTTCTGCCCTGATTCTTTGTTAGCCTTGTGTTGTTGTCCTGTGAGCTTGAGTGCATGTGTGAATGCTTCCGTGATTATTTTCCAATAAAAACCATTTTAATTTCATTTAGCCTTGGAGTCTTGTGAGTATTTGTATACAGAGGTGCAAATGTCCCATAAGTTACCCGGCCTCTGTCAGCCATACCTTTGAGATAATTAAAAATTCCCCAACTTAATATCATAATTTTCGTGTCACTAATGAGGCCCCAGAGACCCCACACATTTGGGTATCAGAGGAATGTCTGGTGTCCAGTGAGACTGCTGAGGTGGATCACTATAGACAGAACCAATGGAAATTTGGTGTGTATACTAGTGTAAATTTTAGGGCTGAGAGCCAGTTATAATGCTGGCAGAACCAAAAGCCCCACCAGTGTACTTACACTGGATCTCTAGGTATTTGTTGTTATTGAAACTGGGTAATAAGTAAGGTTTTATAAGGCAAGAGCAGAGCTTATAGTCCAACAAAGACAAAAATTGGATCTTTGGGTGAAAGTGGACACACTTGGCCCTATCCTCACACAGCTGTATGTGGTATGTATTAAAATTATTATTATAGTGTTGCACAGGAACCTAGACAACCAATTGACTGAGCAGTTGGTCAATTATATTTCATCAGTACATACATTCCTTGGATCTTTTGTGCAAAGCAGAATTTTAACATGTATCAGATACTAAAGATGAATGATAAAATATCATAAAATACTTATCCATGTTTTGTCAGCTGTTAGATATAACAACACTGACTTGCCAATCAGTTCATGGATTCTTCTGTCCATCAAAATTGTCTCACTATTTGCAGGTTTAAATACAGCCCGTGTTGCATTTCTAGTCAGATATTTTTTTTGGCTGTTTAAATCGTAATAAATTCCTTTTCTAAACTATGTAGTCTAGAGAGAAAATTACAGACGGACTGGACTTTAGATGTGGCTCCATTAAAAAAAACCCCCAAACATACAGTTTTAGTGTTCAGAGGAGATTCTTCATGTCTCTGAATGCTCAGGAGAATGGTTTGTTTATTATCCTGGATTTAGTCCAGTCCCAATAAAAAGATGTTTGTGATGCAATACCAGTGACATTTATTTTTAGGTGTGTGCACAAGCCACCAGTGTCAAGGTATTTAATATAATGGACTGCAGGACATACAGAGTGATCTGCCTCTAGTGTGGGCAGAATTATGTTATTTCATGCTTTTAGTGTCAATGTTTGCTTTACATTTTTCCTTCAGTTTAGGTGACTATGAAATACTTTTTAGCCTTCATGCCATCTAAATTTGTTCTCTCCTTTTAATCTGAATGCCAGAATTTTTGGTATTTGGCCACTACAGCCATCGTATAATGATGTTTGGGAAATGCTACTATTTTCAAGTGCTGAATTTTGAAACAAACACTTGTGTGTGTTCTTTTCTTTTAAAAAAAAATAGGAGCCAAGTTTAGACCTTAAAAGTTTGCTTGTGCTTTTCTTTTCTTTTTTAAAAAAGTGTTCATTTAAATAAAAAAAAATCCCACATCTGTGAGAGTACTTTTCCAGTACTCTTTTCCAAACTGTTGTTTTGAAAAAAGTCTGTTCAAATCATCAGGCAAACATTTCATGATCATTAAAATTTTTCTTTTTTCATGAAGGTTTTTTTAAAAAAAAATTGGGGAGAAATTTAGAAAGTTGTATCATTACAGGTTTTTAATCACAGAGGAAATTCAATGAAAATGAACAGGGGGCAACTGTGTAGTTCAAGAGGTAATATAAATGATATGTATACGTTCAGTATATGTACCTGAAGCTGCAATCCTGTACATGCACACCTGAGAGTAAGTCCATTAATATAAATGAGAATTAGTTCTGAGTAGATAGAGTCATAGAATCATAGAGCTGGAAGGGGCCTAATGGGCCATCTAGTCCAAACCCTTACCCAATGCAAGATGTCCAGCTAAAGCATCCCCATCAGGTAGCTTTCCAACTTCTCATGGAAGGCATCCAGAAAACGAGATCCCCACCACTTCTGTAGGCAATTGGTTCCACTGCTGAACCACTGTTACAGCCAAAAAGTTCCTTCTAATGTTCAATTGAAATCTACTGTCCTGTAACTGCAAACCATTAGACCTGGTCCTACCCTCTGGGGCAGCAGAGAACAGGCCGGCCTCCCCCTCTCTGTGACAGCCCTTGAGGAATTTAAAGAGTACAATCATGTCACCTCACTCCAACTTGCCTACATCCTTATTAAATGTTCATTGGATTATGTGTTAAGTGATGGATTTTCTTCCAATATTGTCTCTCACAATGCTAATTAATTCACATTAAGCCTGCAAGCTACAAAATGTTGGTTGGTACTTTTAAAGCCCTACATGGTTTGGTCCAGTTACCTACAGGATCCCCTTTTTCCATGTAATCTTTCCTGTATACTCAGGACTTCTGGGGAACATTTAGCTTGGTCAACCAGGTCAGCCAGAACCAGGCTGGCAACTGTTAACTAAGGACATTTTCTTCAGCTGCCCCCAAATTATGGAATGACCTGCTGGAAGAGAATTGATAGCTGGATATACAGTCTGAGTTTAAATCTCTTCCAGCAGACCTTTGCAGGTGGTTATGTATAATTTTAAAAATTATGATTTTTAAACTATGAATTATTTTTAATATTATGCTTTTTCAATTGATGTTAATTATCTTTTAACTGATAATGTGTTTTTAATTGGTGTTCATGTTTTTAACTGTGTAATGTGTCTATTTGTTGCTGTATTTCAATCTCTTGTTCCCCACTGTGATCTGTAGGGAGAGGTCGGTAAAAAATAATAACAACAATAGTATCTCCTAGAGAGAAAACAATATGCTTCCCTGTGGTTTAGATGTGCCTCCTAGGTTACCACTTGGAAATACCTTAGGGAGTAATGAGACAAAAATGTTCATTTTGAAAGCAATGTAATGATTTGTGGTAACATTATTACCTTTGTTTGCATGATAAGTAACACTTGTTACTTTTCCTGATTACATTTTGGAGAACCCTTGGGTTTTTGATTTAGGCAATTTTCATAATGTTTTTAGATTATTTTTTCCTCAAAAAGGGAAATAAAAAGTAATCAAAAGGTGTAAAGAAAGCAAATGAAGCCTGGACTTCACTAGAAGTCAAAATGACTAAACTGAGGCTACCATACTTTGGACATTAGAAGATATGACTCATTAGGAAAAAAAGATAATGCTTGTAAAGTTGAAGGCACCAGGAAAAATGGAAGACCAAAATACAGGTGAATTGACTCAATCATATGGAAACCATAATCCTGAGTTTGCAAGACTTGGGCAGGGCTGTTAATAATAGGATGTCTTGGAGGTCTCTCATTCATAGGGTTGCCACAAGTTCAAGCCATCTTTACAACAATTAACAATAAAATGTAGTAATGACTTAATGGGATATTCAGAGTTTTATGTGTAATCATTTATGGTCATGAACCAATTTTAAAACTCTAACATGAAACATCAAGAGTTCTTTTTAAAAAGTAACTTTCCTAACTCTGCCCTACTTCCTGAATTGTGCCACAACTAATCCTCCTTATGACAGTGATTTACATTTGCCTTCATCTTACTGACTTGTTTCTTTATCAGACCTTTAGGCCATGCTATAACATAAAGTTCACTGGCAGCTTTCAATAAGCAAACAACACAAAACCATTTTGATACAAAAACTATAAAATCAAGAACAACATAAAATATGAAAATTTCACTAAACTCATAGCACCCCAAAATTAAACACACAGATTTTAAATATAAGGGGCTTAGGCTACATGAATTATTTATTTACCTTTTGATGGCCAAACTGTTTGTACGTTTATTGGTTAAGTGGTTTTATTTACCTTTTGGTCATTGTGAATGAACTTCAGTCTGTTTCGCTGTAAAGTTGATACCAGGGTTTCCGAGGCCCTCAGCATGGTGACATCCTGGCCTCATCCTGCCTGGGCAGTTTGGCAGGTGGATTCCTTCATCTTTGCAACCATTGTTTTAATTTTCTTGAGCTATAATGGGATGGAAGTTCAGGTTGCACCACACTGTGTGTAAAAACAAATAAATATGACTGCATCCCCACTCACTCCCACACAAAACGGCAGCTGTCATGGCCATAGTCTCAACAATAAACATCTTTCATTGGGGGGAACAGGTATGGTTTTTAACCTGCAATGTGCCATTCTGTGTCATAATTGTGTGCCATAATGTACATTCTTTTTAAGGAAAATTAGGATGTTGGTTGCAACTAAAAAAAAAAGTTCTGACATTGGTTGTAGACTATTAAGACTGATACAGGAACTATACAGCCACACAGAAATGAGGGCTAGAGTTGGCTTAAATGGTCCTCTGACAGAAGCCTTTACTACTACATGGGAGTGAAACAAGGATGCCTATTGACCCGCCTCCTTTTTTAACATCTGTGTAAAAGATTTGGTGCATTGTCTGGGTCATGTAGATTCTTCTCCAGTAATCAGGAACAGAACAGTTTTCATTCCATGTATGCAGATGATTTAGTGCTCATCTCCCTCTCTTGTTTTGGTCGCAAAATTCTTTTGAATGCCAACAAGAGCACCTGTCAATAAATTATTCTAAGACCAAGGTAATGGTTTTTGGTAAAAATTGTCCAAGGTGCAAATGGATTTTAGATTAACATGCCATAGAACAAACCCATCTATAGATACTTGGGCTTTGCTTTCAGTGAGTCGCTCTCTTGGAAATGGCATAGGGAGGCAATGAAGCTGAAAGGCAAGAAAATGATAGAAGCACTGATGAAATTTTATTACATCCAGGGTGGTCGGTTGTTTGAACCCACCCTAAAAAAAATAGCAGTAAAGTGATTGCACAGATGCTTTTTGGTGCTGAAATTTGGGGGTTAGATATCAATAACTGCAAAGCCTTGGAAACTTTACAGAACAAATTTCATCAAATACTTTATTCTCTTCCAACTGAAACTCCTGCAGATTTTTTTCTTTTTTGCATATTGAATCTGGTTGGGCATCAGTTAAAACAAGAGTAGATTGTGCCCAGTTAAGGTACTTCAAACAAGTTGCCACTTTACCAACTGGCTGTCTTCTAGCATTGTGCCACATGGAAATGGGTAGTAATCCATATTTGGGGGGGGGGAGCTTCTACATAGTTACTACTTCCCTAAGTTGAACTCTGACTTGGGTATGAATAAGAGGCAATGAAGAGACTGGCTATTTTGTATAGCTTCAAGAAGGGATCTACAGGATCTCAAAATTCTCCCTGTGGTTCTCCTTTTTGCAATAGAACATTTTAGAGCCAGGTATTTGATCAGACTCAAGCCACCAACCTTAAGAATTGCCTTCACAGAACCGCAATTTCAAGTAACATCAACTGCAGTTTTAGATGGACACTATAATGAGGTGCTATTTGAAAATAGACTACGTATGTATTTGCAGCCAAGGTCAGGTGGAAGACATTGTGCATTACATGCTAACTTGTTCCTCATATAGCAACCCCAGAAAGAGATTTCTAACACCCTTGCTGACAAATGGAAGTGGGAACCCTCTAGCAGAGTCAGTTCAATTTCTTTTGAGTGGTACCGATGACTATGTAACACATAAAGTGGCCCTTTTTGCTTTGGCTGCAAAAAAGATTAGAAAGAGAGAGTTAGATAAAACTGCCAGAAACTGCCAAGGAGACTCAAAAGTATTAAATTGATTTTCATGTTGACAACTTAGCAATTTACTTATCACTGGAAAGGTTTTTACCTTTTATACTAGCTTGGCAATAACTTTGGTTAGTGCATGTTTGGTTACTGCAAAATTACAGGGGCTTGGTTGCAACTACATCTGCTAATGGGACTGGATGAGAGGGTTGGGGAAGTTGTCAGGCCCATTCCCACAGACACTACTAGGTGATGTGGACCTGAATGCTTATGCACCTTGCTAAGAAGACCTTGCTTAACCATGTTGTGATGCCAAGTCTTATGGATGTTTTAAAGCTATTTACATGGCAGTGGTTTTTAAATAAATAAAGGTCAGAATGGTTTAAAAATCTAAAGCATGAATGCAACATTCTCATCCATCCATCCACCCCTTTATTTATATCCCACCTTTTTCTCAGCCTGGGACTCAAGGTGGCTTACAAAAAGGCAGAAAATACAAATAGAAGCAAATGTAGGGCTTGACTAGATGAGAAGATATAATGCGTATTCCTGAGCATTAATGCAAATTTGCATTCATTTGTCTCCACAGTCCTTTGGTCAAATTGCTAGTATGCAAAGCTATCCATGTTTAAAGTGCACATGCAGCCATGCCTGTGAATCAAGATGGTGGCCAAGAGTGAATTACTCATGTTATTATTCTGCACAAGTTGTTGCTGCTGCTCATATTTTTTTTAACTGTAAATCAAAGGTGCAAAAGTGCAACCTTCCACTTTAAAAAGCTGTTTGGTCACCTCAGCACAGCAAAAAAGTGCATGATTGATAATGCTAAACTCCAAAATGGTGCTTCCAGCCACTTCATGGCTGGTAAGCTTGCCCCCTGTGCATGTCTGACCAATCAGCTTTCCACTTCCATCCTCACCGAGAATGCATAGTAATGCGAATCAGCTGTCCAAATGGGTGGTAATGTGCAGTTCACGCATTATTAAAAAAGCCTCAGGCTTTTCACAAAGCTTTTCACAAAGGCTTTTCCTGCGCAGTAAATGGAGTTTTTGGCCTCCTTCCTTCCAAAAACCACAAATCTGGGTCAGATCTTGTTGGGACAAAAAGTATTCTCTGCAAATTCTATTAGCATTATTTTCACTGTCTAGACAATCCCATAGTTAAAACATGCAAAATTAAGATTAAAACAATATAAAATTAAGATTAAAACATTTGGTTCCATAAACGTGTAACAGACAGGTACATACGTCAGAGAAATAATGATTATCTGTGACAACCTGCTGGGTGTTACACTCAGTAAGAATCCTAGGTTTGCCCCTCTATATTAAATTTGTGATATAATTTGGGTGTGTGAACTAATGAAAGCATTGTTCTTCCCTATGGTGCAAAATTGTTGGCATTAACATGATGCAGGTCATCAGGATTGTGTCATTATTTGAAAGTATAGGGATCTCTGTCCCACTGCCAGCCAGCGCTGCTCTCAAAGGAGCATCAGCAATGCTAAGAAGACCTTGATAATGGTACTAAGGCCACTAAATGTACCCTGGATAGTACAGAATACTTATTTAGAAACTATAAACACATCTGGGCTGTGACCCAACATTACAGTTCAACAGGTCTGCTCAGAGTTTGGAACATATATGCTCAGAGCGCAATAGTGTACATTCCTTGCCCTATTTATAGAAAGCTACAGGGGATAGAGTAGGCCCAAGTATCCTGAAGGCACCAGATCCTGTCTGATCTGGTTAACTAAGCAGGGTCAAGCCTGGTTAGTACTTGGATGAGATACTCACCAAGATATACCAGGTACTGTAGGCTATATTTCAGAGGAAGGCAATGGCAATCCACCTCTGAGTATTCCTTGCCTACGAAAGAAATATGAAAGTCATGGGGTCACCATAAATTGACAGGCGACTTGAAGGTGCATGTCCATGCACACACAAAGTGGACATCATCTTGTGTCTGTAACTGAGATTTTTCTCATCTGCTTTTCTCTACCCTACCCTTTCCTCAGCAAATCTATTAAGGAAAAGAAATTGAGAAATTGCACAATTTTTTTGCCTAGCTGTGTTAGGAGCTCTGCAGCTGGAAGCATCTGACTCTCACTCATTTCAGTGGCAGGTACGACTCCTCTCCCATTAACTGCAGTATCTGAAGGTTCTAAACATTGCCTGGATCATGTCCCTTACATATGCAAAGTAATGGTTTTTTTTAATGGTATAATCATCTGTTTGCCAATGATGGATGGTAGCTCCATTCCAGTGGGATGGTGAATCTACTTTGGGTTTTACAAGAATATTTTACAGGAGCTGTCCAAGCTATTGAGCACTTTGCCAAAATAGGTTCATCCCTATGGATAAGTCCCATGAAATGTTCCTGTGAATTCCAGAGCTCCTGTAAACCTGAGTGTAAGATCACCACCACAATGCAGTGGAGCCACTGGGCATTACTACTGTTGATTTAGGCCTAAATTGGGAGTAGGATGTGGCCATCCAGATGATATTAGATTGCAAGGTCCTATAACCCACGGGGTAAGAAGGAGTGATGCATGATTCCCACCTTTAGCTAACATTCATCTGTGAGTCCTAACTACAAGCAGACCCATTGAATCAACTGCTGGATGGTATGTCAATATTTAAATATGTCCCATTGATTCAGTCAAGCTAATGTACCCATAGAAAGTACACAGTACGTTGTTTGTAAAAGCACCATATGCATCAGATGTCTTTCTTTTCTCCTTTCTTTCTGCTTGGAATGAATGTTTTCTGTTGGAAAAAATTAAAAGCTACAAAAAGTGTAGCTGTGCCTTGTTCCTCTGATCTTCCCTCAAGAACGTCTTTTTTAGTCACAGACGTATTTTGTAATAAAAACACTTTTATGACTATAATTCTGATTTCAACCACACTACTGTCATAACCCTCATTTACTTAAAATGAAAGTCTGCTGGTAGAGTTAATAGACTGTATTTCATAATTCTAAGACCTGAAGCAACTTGGATTTCTTTATTTATTTCACTAAGAAAAGCAGAATGCTGCCATATTAAGACTGCAGAGAGATTTTTAATTCAAAATCTTTCAAGTGTTTTTTTTTAATGTTGGAGATCTTATGGATTCTGATTGTTGGTTCTTTTAAAAACTTGGATCTTATTAAATTTCTTTCCATCACTGATGTGCTTAACTTCCTCCATGTCTGGCATCTATCATACTACTATGGTAAGACTATAGAGTGGCAGAATTAGAAGAGACGTATTAGATAGCCTTATGTGAACCACTGTTCTGTGTGAAACACTCTTCTGCAATTGCTATGATTTGTAACTGGATCATTTGTGGAGTTAAAGTGGATTGCACCAGCTACACATTTAAAACCATTTTTGTTTATTTATTTAATTTATATATTGACTTCCTCTCTGCACAGACAAAAATCTGTATCCAAGATCAGAGAGATAAGGAGGAAAGGGAAAAAATACTCATGTATGAGATTGTTGGATATAGATCTGTTATTTCAGACTACAAGTAAAGATGGATTTCAAGTTAGTATCTGTGTATGTGTTATATTTATATTTCCCTCTGTAATAAAAGTTCCCTCTGTTGCTTACAGAATATAAACAAATGTGTTCAAAACAACAGTAAAAGGCAATCAAATAAAAAGAAAAAAGTTGATTTGTACTCCCTTAAAGACAAAGACAGCAAAACCGGCAATGTGTTTGTTTATTTACCTGTATTACATTTATCCCCTGCTTTCCTGCTACAATTTAAGCCAACTAACCAACATCATTCCAAACAAGTTAAAAGCAAGTTAGAGTACACAACCATTAAAATGCAATACCGCCCCCTAAAAAAAAATTCCAAAAAGCAAACCTTGATTTTGACATTTTATATAAGGGACACTATTTTGCTACAACATTGCATATAATGGGACTTGTGCATCCACAGATTTTGTATCGGGGGGGGGGGGAATGTGGTCCTGGAACCAAACCCCAGTGGATACCAAGGGCCCGCTGTAATCAGTAAACATCAAAGCACTTTAGAAGGCAAGTTAAGAACACCCTTCCTAAAAGCAGTTACAATGGGAACTGATTATAACTCTAATGGGAGTCAAGTCAGCCTCTATAGATATTGGTATTCTACCGCTGAGCCACTCCTGAAAATCTTAACATCAGGACAGGTTCATACAGTCAGTCCTCCTTATTCATGGATTCTTTATCAATGGAGCAACCAACCATGGCTTGAAAATACTTAAAAAAAATAAAAAATAAAAATCCAAACAGCAAACCTTGCTGTTCACCATTCTATATAAGGGACACCATTGTACTATGCCAATGGCCAGAGCATCCATGGATTTTGGTATCCATGGGGGGGTGGGTGCTGGAACCAAACCCCAGTGGATACCAAGGGCCTACTGTAATGAAACAATCCAAATAGCTAGACCTAAGCTGTTGGGGCCTTTGAAAAGCTAAAACAACTGACAACCAGTGTAGGGTTTTCAGTACCAGCATAATATGATCTCACTAGCACACCAATTATCAGCTTATTTCATCAACTGATACTCCTACACCCTGTCAGAACACATTATAGTAGCCAAGATGTAACTTAGGCATGACTGACTGTTGGCCAGCTAGGCCAACTTAAGGGAAGGCTACAGCTGCTGTGCTAAACAGAACTGGGCAACCACTGCCACCTGGAAGCGGTGTACATCCCGAATTATGGACATGATTATAGGTTTTCCGTGGTTTTTTTCTGGACTGTGAGGCTGTGTTCTGGAAGAGTTCACCACGGAAAACCTGTGAATATCGGCCGTGAAAGCCTTTGACTTCACGTATGGATATGATTGTTCAGGGATTCTGAAAACCATTCTTAGAACAGCTTGAATGCCAGTCCTTGAGTCAGACTTTTTACCGACTAGCAGCACCTTTTCAAGTTTTAATTTTATCTTGTTAACCTTTACCCAGTCTATTATTGAGCCAAGAAAGTACCGAAGGGTATTGACTGCTCCTAGGTATTAGATGACAAAGAGCAAGACAGCAGGGATCATCAGCCTGTTACAGGCCACTGCTGATTTAGCTGCAAACTTTGAGACCTGGAAATGTGAATAGGGCATTTATAAAGTATAAAATATTAAGTACAACATATAATCCAGAAAAGTCTGTGTATCATAGAAAGTGTGTGTTATCAAGTGCCTAGACACAGCTCAGTTCCAAGCAGAACACCAGCACAAGTATAAACAAAATATGACTTATAAACAATTTGACTTAATTGATAATATCCTCAAAACAGGTGCTACAGTAAAGAGTATCAGTTGATGCTATCAGCTGGCTGGTGCAATCTAATGGCAAAGTGTACCTGGTGTGTTATGCCTCCTCCAAGAATCTGACTGGAGGAGAAAAGGATGTTTATGTAAATGAGGACCTATAAGCATCTCTTATCACACTGGACCAGATATGTCTGCAGATTAGGCTAGGAAAGCTATAAAACAAGCCAAGAGGAGAAAGAGTGCTTGCCAGTCTCCAATGTAGAAGAACGCTACTGATAACCACTGTGCTGTTCTGAGCTGATAACCCAGACATGCTGATAGATATAGACCATGGTGGTAAGAGCTAAATAGATATGTTTCCCTTTGCTAAATAGATATGTTTCCCTTTGCTAAATAGATATGTTTCCCTTTCTTTTAGGTGTACAGTAGTAATTGCTAGATATAGCAATGCCCAGAGATATTAACCTCTAGAAGCCTGTTTGTTCACAGGTGCCTGTTTAGAGATGTACAGTTCCTCAACAAAAGAAAGTGAGCATAAATGAATAAATCCATTTAATGGATAAATGGCTGAGTTATATAATTTAAGATGATAATGTTTCTCTATTTGTTATCTATAGAGATGCCTGATGGAGAGATGCAGAGATAACGGTCCAGTCCTTAGGAAAATCTTTTACCTGCCATATATGGTAATGTATGAATATATGATGTCTTACATGCAATGTAATATTATGAAAACAAAGCATCTAGATATTCGCATGTCTGTTTCTTCCTAAAGAGTATGTGTATGCTTGTATATCTATGATTGCTTGTAATAAATAGCCTAAAAGATTAACAGAGAGCCTGCTCGTTCTCCCGTATAAATATCCTGAGATTCCAATACTTATGAATGCTTGAGTGGAGTATTGATATTAACTCTGCCTGTCTGGATTTCACTGTGGTAACTGTGGTAATAAAAGGGAACTCAGACTGATGTAGATCAGCTGACAAATGGCAAATGACCTGTAATCCCTCAGTCTAGAGATAGAGGGTCTGGAGCCACACCTATTTCAAACCTATTGGTGATACTCCACAGCTTTGAATTCTGTCAGTCACTTCTTATAGAGGTAGAACATCAACGTGGATAACAGCACCCAGCCCCACCCATTTTTTTAAAAAAAAATAGGGGCCATTTTTGAGGCATTTTTTTGCCCCAGAAGGGCCAAAATTACCTTAAAATGTAGTGCTTTTCTTCCCCTAATCTTGCAAAGCCCCCCCAACCTCCCTAAAACATAAAAAAGAGAAAAATTGGCTGAAAATTGGCCAAAATGGCAGCCAGAAGTAACATTACATCACTTTGGGTATGCTAAAATCCATTGGTGTGGCCTGCCAGATAGGCACACAACCTGTCTACACTGCAGTAATACAAACCTGGTACAGTTGTCCCTTCATATTCATTGGGTTTGGTTCTAGGACCACCACCACCAGCCGCGTGGATACAAAAATCTGTGAATACTCAAGTCCCATTATATGCAATGGCATAGCAAAATGGTGTCCCTTATATGAGATGGCAAAATCAAGGTTTGCTTTTTGGATTATTTTTTTTAAGAACATTTTCAAGCCGGGAATACTTAAATCCGTGGATACCAAATCCATGGATATGGAGGGACAACTGTATTTGTAGTTTGGTGAGGCATCAGTATTCTCTGATAGAAAAGGCCAAATACTTCACAAAACTACATATACCAGGATTCCATAGGATAGAACTGTTGTGGATAAAGTGGTGTCAAACTGCTGTATTTCTGCAGTGTAGACAGGTCCTCAGAGAGGAAAAATGGCCCCTACCCCCTGTACGGATGCCCACCCCTGCTTTAGACAGTGCATTTGTTTATATTTGTGGCCAAACTAACGCTGGAATACTTTTCATTGTGCATCAGAAAACATGACATTAGAAAACTATATCCATTGTGTTATCTTTGGTCCATCAGTTTATATTAAGTGTGTACTTCATGGTATTATTTAAAGGAATCAGTATCTATAGTCATCTATTGCATATTTTAATACAATGATCTGGATTTAGGCCACAGGAAAAAATAATTATTCATTCTGGCAACAGCCACAGGTATACCATGTATGGTGTTATGACTAACTGGATCACTTTTGTGAGGAGGTGCATGTTTGTTTAAGAAGTGTAAGGACCCAATGAGAATTAAAAATAATTAAAATAGTAGAGATGAGGTGTGGTTATGAGGAAAATTTGGACTAGAATATTTACTGTAGATGTTCTTCATTGATTTAGTTTGTCAAATAAATGTTATCAGTAAACTTCTAAGAGCATTTGATGAGAGGTAAATGCAACTGGAGAGCCGGCGTGGTGTACAGGCTTGCATGGTGGATTAGGACTCTGGGAGACCAGGGTTCAAATCCCCTCTCAGCCATGGAAATCCACTGGATGACTTTGGGCAGGTCATACTCTCTCAACCTCCGAGGAAGGCAATGGCAAACTCTCTCTGAACAAGTCTTCCCAAGAAACCCTGTGATACATCCACTTTAGGGTTGCCATAAGTTAGAAACAACTTGAAGGCACACAAGAACAGAATAAATGCAACTGATTTCATTTGGATCCCAGATAATTTGCTTAGGACAGCAATCTGTATTATTTTGTAATGGAGAATGTGGGCATGCTTAATAGATATCATTGTGGGGATGGAGCATGGGGGGAGAATTTATATCCCATCTTTCCTTCAGAGAGCTTCTGACAGTATATGTGGTTCCCTTCCCTACTTTATCCTCACAAGTCTCTGAACAGAACTTGGAGCATTATTTTAAAAGTGTAATTGCTCCATTCCTTGTTGAGATACACAGCAGGACACCTCATTGTTGTTTCAAGAGCCCTCTCAAGAGTAATACATGGCATTACCATTACAACACTCATTTCCAGTGTAATTGTTTGGGGGCAGAGACTATTGTTATCATCACTTGCCTGAAATATACAAAGCGGGCTCGAGAGTTTTTAAATAAATAAAATTTAATTTTTTTAAAAATGGAAACAAGCAAAACAGAAGCACAGGACCTTGTTGGCTGCTGGCCAGCACTAGACCAGAGTGTTGCTGGTCTCCTGCCGGCCACTGAATAAAGTCTCTTTGGAAGCCAGCAAGATTTCCTGTAGGGATTATACCAGAGGGATGCAAGAGTGGGCCACACAGACGGCCAAAAAGGAAAAGGGAGGGGAAAACACATCATTTTGAATAAGAAGTAGCTGGCTTTGAAAAAAAAAGTGTTGTTTTTTAAAGGTTCAAGACTGTAGTGGAGTATTTAACCTATAATCTATTTAAAAGGTGAATTGCAACCCCTGGAGAAGCAATTCAGCCTTTCTTTTAGCGGAAGAAAAAATGTGTTCTAAGAAGTCTGGAGGGGTCAAAGGGTGAAAAAATAGTGTTGGTAGGTTTCACATGGCCCCAAGCCTACACTGGATCACTTCATTTTAGCCTTTAGCTCTATATTAATGTGAAACTCGAGGGCATCCAGATTTTATAGGCAGGGAACACATAAGGTTCAGTTTTCCCCAGAACCATGCCAAAGTAATGGGGTGGGTGATGAGTGGGAGAGAAAGCTACTTTTCTCAGCTGCTTTCACGCTACATGATTATACAGCTATGATTCTACTTTAACTGCCATGGCAACATTCAATGAAATCCTGGAATTGGCTATTTAGGGGAAAGTATTTAGAATTCTTTGCCAGAGAGCTCTAGTACCTCCACAAACTACAAATGCCAGGATTCCATAGGATGCAACCATAGCAGTTAAAGTGAAATAATAGGCTGCACTTGCACTGCAGAAATAATCTGGTTTGACACTGCTTTAACTGCCATGGCTCAATGCTATAGTATTCTGAGATTTGTAGTTGTGTGAGATATTTACCCTTCTTTGTCAGAGAGCTCTACTGCCACAACAAACTGGCATTCACCAGCAAGCAAGGGGCAAGAGCCCTTTTAATCTTGGAAACCAAGAAAAAGAGTTTACTTTTCAGGAGAGTCTGTTTTCAAGTTCAGAATGGGTTTCTTCCTTTCTCTTTCTAGGAAAGGTTAGCTCTGATTAATGGCCATTTGGAGACCATTTCTGATCTCTTTGGATTGTGTTTTAGTTCCTCACTATCCACTTGCAAAACTGCTTCTGCCATTCAGCTTCTTTGCCAGCCCAACCGCCACCCTCACTGTGAGCAAGCATATCTTCCTTCTAAGTATCTCCCATGTGACAAGCACTTTCTTTTGAAGAACAGCAAGATAGTTTCTTTTGAAAACATATTTGACTAACTGGGTGGGAGAAGATGGACAGCAATTTCTAATGTTTCTCAACTTCCGTGAGTAAAAAATAGCACGGCCGCCTCCAGTGCTGGCCGCAACAGTCACGGACGACGCCGAGAGAGAAACGGCGTCGTCCGAAATTGACCCTTGCCGCGCAGCAGCCTCGATACTCTTCCGGAGGCTGCTTGCGCGGCAAACGGCGATTTTTACAGGTCTGAAAATCTCCACTGACTCTGATTCTGTATGTGATATTTTGCTATTCTGATTAAACCCTAGTCTCTAAGAATTAACATAATCCCTCAATTTATCTAATCCCTAGTATACTGTGAGATGAGAGAGTGTTAGAAAGAGTCTTTCAGGATTCCTGGGCTTATGGGGAACAATTTCATCCTTAATTTTGTGGGAGGGGCAGGCTGCTAGGCAGAAAGAAGAACAGGCTGTCGTTGCTATCTCTTATAAAATATTTTGAGCTATTTATCTTGAGCCTTATCCAGGAGTACAGCTACAGGGACAGGGGCAAAATGAGGACATTGTGCCCCCCTCCACAAATAACAATGCTGTTCCTCCCAAATGGAATTTTCCTTCAGTCCTCAAATTTCTACCATTGTACTAACTTAGCATTTCAGTTCCACTTTTAGGCACCAAATAAAAGGGGCAGATTACTAATGGAATGGGAACACAGTAAATATAAGAGTTCTAAGTGTGTATAATTTTGTGTCACACTCTCTGAAATGCTAAAATTTTGGGAATTGAAGGAAAATATCATTTGGGGAATAGAATTCTTATTTAGGAACAATGCCATCATTCCCATAGCTCAGATTCTGTGGACCCCTGTCCACATAATTTGTGCACCTCTATCCTGAATGCTGTTTCTCAGCCATACTGGTATAACACTGATATATCAAACTCTCTAAGCCAGTTATAACAGTCACAGTTCATTTAGATGTTGGCTGAACAAAACAAAACAGATATCTCAGTGCTACATCTAGAGTCCACAAATTAATCATTTCATATAAATATATGAACACAACATACTTAGCACGTTATGAAAGCACACACAAAGCAAGTTATACCTCTGTTATACAGAGAAGCAAGGCTGATGATAGCAGCAAATTGGGGGGAGGGGAAGGAGATTCCATTAATAGATGACTGACTGTTCAAACTCAGTGAAATGCAAGAAAATGATAAATTAACGTGTATTTTAAACAAGGCAAACACCACAAAACTGGAAGAATGGTTTCCAATTCGAGGATATTGGAAAAAAAGATGGACTATAAAGACGACTCAAGAAATCGGATTATAAGGACAGTGTGTTAGGAAAAAGTAAGACAAGAGGAGAGATATAATATAACTGGTATAGAAGGCACTGAGCAAAGGAGCAAAGGCTTTAGTATAATCAGTATACTTCTAGAAAATGAAAGAAGGATATAAATTTTGGAAAGGAAAAGGAAAGGCAAATGAGAGGAGAAATAATAAATGAATAGAGGAGAAGATGAAGAGATGTATTTAAAATAACCGAGACGGGAGGTGGGTCAAGGGAAGTCAGAGGATGGAAGGTGGGATATGAGTATAAGAAGGCAAAGTGTGTGTGAGGGTGAGAGAAAGTGGAGAATGGAAACTAGAAGTGAAGAGAAGGGGAGAAAGAAAGAATTGGATGGAAGATAGGGTTGGAAGACGGTAAAGACTGGATTTAAATGATTGTAAGAGAAAGGAAGGGAAGTGACTGTTATGTTTAAAATGTTGGAAAATGTTAGGTAGAGTACGTAAGTGTGAATGGGACAAATTAATTAATTAAATGATGTAAGTTTGTGAAACATGAAACATCATAACTGTAAAATTTGAATTATTATCAATTACTAATGGAACAGTGTAAATGGAGAATCTGAAGTAATAAATAAATCTATATAAAAATAAAAATAAATAAATAAACACTCCATGTAGCTTACTCTAAGTCAATAGGAGCTTTTGAACACAGTGGCTTTTTACATGGAAGGTATAGGTGGAGCTGTCTAAGTTGCTCCAGACACAATTCCTTGGAATATTTCTTTGCTTTACTTCCATGTTAAACCAAAAGTAACAGTGCTGTTATCTGGTGGATTAGCCAAGTCATCTTGGTTGGGATTATCTCCCTGTTTACCAAGGTGGGGCATGCTAAAGGGCCTCAAGAGAATGCATATTGTCCTCTTAATTACTTAACCACAGATTAGAAAATCTATTCCTGTCCCATTCTTGCAACTTCAGTCCAGTACACCGGCAATTTTGCCATGCCATCTAATACAAAAGTGAGCAACTATAACGAGGCTGAAGGCCAATTTTTGACTTGCCAAGTGGGCTTTTTCTCTGTATTTTCTCTGAACCAGAAGTGACATAGCGGTAATTGACATGAAGTTTGATTTTGGCTTTGGCCCGTTTTTGGCTATTTCAGACGAGTTGAGGATTTGGGGAGCTGCAGCCCATACTTACCTTAGTTCTGGTCCATTAGATATTTTCTTCAAGATGCCTCTGACTATATCCTTAACCTTGGGACTTCTTCTGTGGTTCTGAGGAGTCAAGATTCAGATATACCACAGTGGGAAGTAACTTCTGTGCATGTGAGTGTAATGATTTCACACAGAATATGACTGCAATTCTCTTATTGAACAAACCAGCATCTTAATCAAGGAACTGATCAAGTGAGATAAATAGTCAAGGAACTGAAACTCCTGGAAAATATATTTTATCAGGAGGGTGTTTTTCAGAAATCTTTCACATTTCAATGAGAATATTCCCATATGTACATGGTGTGGACATTCCAGAGTTAAATTTTTGCAGTCCTTGTCCACCACAATATAATTTTAGAAATTTTCCAGTCAAAGAAAAAAAAGGTTGTTGGGTTACTTTTTGAAGACTGCAAATGCGCAGGGATTTTCCTCCCTCTGTTAGCTTTGCTTTCTTTGAACTAGGAGCTAGCCTGAAATATATCTGAAACTCAGCAGCATTTTTTTCTCTATTTGATTTTGGGACTCCAGCTGAGCTTTGGCAGCTGAGCACTCCCTGACCCTACTACATAAAATTTTGCATTGGAAAGACTGCACATAGAAATCCTTACTAAGTTCCTGACACCATCTAATTACAGCTAGATCTTCAGTTCTAAATTTAGACAGCTGATGTTACCAAATTCTGCTGCTTTGGGTTCATTCTAGCATTCTTTTCTGGAAATGCTGCATGTTTCCATGCATGTCTTTTCATGTTGTTTTGCAACAAAGCAATCATATGAAAAATAATGTATCAATGTAAAATTCAGCAACACTTGCTCTTCAGCACCGGCATGGCATTCATAATTCTGTGCTGGAAGGAGGTGGTAGAAGTCACCAAAAATATTAAATAATTGGAAAGTACATAAGTTATAGAAATCAAGTCGTGGTATAAGTGGTTTGAGTGTTGGACTAGGAGCCTGGGAGACCAGGGTTTGACTCCCTGCTCAGGTTGGAAACCCACTGGGTGATCTTGGGCAAGTCACATTCTCCCAGCCTCAGAAAAAGGCAAAGGCAACCCATCCTCCCGAACAAATCTTGCTGAGAAAATCCTAGGATAGGGTTGCCATCAGTTGGACTTGAAGCCTCATAACAATAACATCAGTTATGATACATTTGTTTTGTGCATTTTTAAAAGGTATACATCATTTTTCTGCTTAAAAGTCAGAGGCGGATAGAAGTTGTGGGCAGTGGTATCTGAATTCAGATCTGGTGTCTGTATTCTCCAGCGCAGGAACCAAGAGGTCAACACTCAAGAGCTGACGAGAGCAGCAACTATGGTGGCTGATGACTGAGATTTCAGTGAAACAGTGAATCCACTTCAGGGTTTAGTCTGAACTTTTAGGAAGCTATCCAAGGTGTTGGACCCATGTTGGGAACAGAGTTCAACATCTTAGATTGATCCCTTAATATTCTCTACCTCACTGATACAAAAGCCATTAGTCACACCACTGAACAATAGTAACCAGGCATACAAACAACAAAAGCTAAACTCTTCATTTTATTCACAAAGCTGTCCAATCTAGAGGTTTCATATAGCCTACCAATCACAAGGAGTGACATTCCACATATCTCTTTCTCTTTTGCATTGGAGGCACAAGCTAGACTGTATCTTCCCATATGAGCCTGCCTGAATTCTAAGATCTCCAGGGGAGGTACTGCTCTCTATCTCACCATCTTAACAGTCATGTTTGGTGGAATGTGGAAGAGGGCTTTCTCTGTTGTTGTTCCCAGACTTTGAAACGCCCTCCCTAGGGAGGTTAGGATACCTCCTTTTTTGTTATCTTTTTGGTGGCAGGTAAAGATCTTTCAATTCCAGCAAGCATTTGGACATTGATCGTTAACAAGGGCAGGGCTTTTAATGGTGCTGTACTGTTTTTAACATTTGTTTTAAAGAAATATTTTAATTCTGTTGTTTAATACTGTTTTAATACCGCTTAATTCTGTTGTTGCTTAATATAGTTTTAATCTCAACTTTTGTATGATTTTAACTATATGTGTTTTTATTGTAATTTTGTCTTTTGTAAGCCACCTTGAGTCCCAGTCTGGAGGAAAAGCGGGATATACTGTAAATAAAGTGATGGATGATGATCGAATTAGGAAGCTCTGTGTAAATTGTTTCCTGACTTCTTAAATGGAAAGGGCACAGAATAGTGAACCTGAAAAGGGAATGCTGAGCTGGGAATGCTGGCTCACGGATTCAGAGAGGGTCTAGTCCAAAACAGTTAGGGTAGCATTTTTAAGCTGTAGGAAACTACTTTTTAGGGAGAGGATAAGATTTTAACTTTTTCCTGTCTGGGTGTTTTTCTGCTCAAAACCCATCTCTCAACAGTTATCTCTATCTTTTCCCCTATCAATTAAAAAAGAAAAGTGCAGTGATTTTAAAAAAAGAGTGCAAGTCACCAAATAGTGACTCTTCTGGTGGGAAGGAATTAAGCTGTCCTTTTCTCCAGTCAAGGTTCTTCTGTCCTGTCATTATGGTTGTGAATGCTTTTAAAAGAAATATAAGGAACTTTCTCCCATGGATAATTCAGTGTTTAGAACCCTTAGAGTTAAAATATATGAGAGATATGTGTAATAAACACTGAGCTGTCCAGGGGGGTTCACTAAACTGGACACCAGCCTCAGACCCTGACATTCTAGCTTAAAGCCCTGAAGCCCCTGACAAAGCCAATTCTCATGGCTCATCAAATGATTATATAAATACATTTATTAAACTTAGTAAATGCTTATCATTCACCTTTCCTTTGGAATCAAGTGGACTGCAACACTTCATAAAATGCAATTGAATACCATAGATTTAAAAAAAAAACAATTTAAAAATAAATCAGTTTCCCCATAAGAAAGGACTGCATCACTAACCTCATTTCAGAGATTCTTGCTGAAATTGCAGTGAGGTTTGCGCTGCTCTTTCTGGTGGACTATGCCCACAGATGTCAGGCAGACAGGAAATTTACTCCAAGTGCAGTGGTTGCAGGATGAAAGAGGCCATTTTGCATTTTTATTGTTCCTGTTTGTGAAAATTATCTCCTACAAATAAAATAAAACAAAAGGACAGAGTAGGTTGTTAAAAGAAGTTATATTAAAGCAGATTTACCTCCCTTTAGCTAATATTTCTTTATTTTATTCCAACACAATAGATCTGCTGCAAGGCACTCACCAACATGTTTAAGAGCCAAGTAGTGTACAATTGCTCAAACCTTACAGAACTAGGCAGGCTCATTATTAAAACCACATTGTCCCATTCATTTTCTTCTCTCCCTTTTTTTTCTTTTACTGTTGAATCATGCAATTTGACCCAGCGCAGATAATCTGTTCTGTTTGGGAATACAGGTCACCCTTCTGTGGGAATTGATCCTTTTAGGGGGAGAGCTCTGCTTTCCCAAAACAGATCAAGGTAAGAGAAGCCCTAGACCCATCACTTAAAGGTTTTATTTTATTCTCTTTTCTGAATTTTTCAGCTGCATTTGACTGGTTTAGTTGCCTGCCTCAAGGACAGACAACTGAAATGAGGCATTGCTTTCCTCACCTTTTGCCTCAACAAACAACTAGTACTAGCAGACAGCATTCCCCCATTAGGCCACATATGGAAACTACATTCACAGGAGCATAGTTCATTGCCCTATTAGGATATCTAGACTCTTCTTGCATTGTTTTAAACTGTAGCAGATTCCTTTCCTTTTTGAAAATCCCAGGTGTCCTCCACAGACTCAAATCTCATTGCATTTTTGCTACATCTATCTTTCTAGTGAGAGATTAGCTTTAGCCAAGGGACACAGAGAACAGCTCAGACCTACATTAGCTCCATGCTAGGAAGTACTTTAGTCTATCTCTTGCTGCTTCTGTAAACTCACAGGACAGCCTTCAGCAAGTCAGTATTGCCTTGGCTCTGAACTACAATATGAGAATAACAATAGTGGCCTAACTTTTCAGGGTTGCTGTTAGGGTTAGTGAAATACTATATAGTATGCGATTTTGAACAGTCTGAAGAGTCTACTCTGAAATGCTGCGTAATAGTGTTCAGCACACTGGAAGAAGGAGTTCCGTGGAACATTTCTCCAATTCAAAACCTTCAGGCAGCAAATTCTGGTGGTGTGTGACAATATGCCTGGAGTCCAAAAGGAGCCACTGAGAAATAGGAAGGATAACCCCAAGGTCTGTAGAAGTGCAAGGCAACAGCAACCCTCCACCCATCAAAAATTGACCAATGAAGACTGGCCATGATCAGTACTTATAGAACATTGAGTTTTAGGACTTTTTCAAACAGGGGAACACCCCCCCCCACAAGGAGGTCAGGAGAAGAATGGTGCTGTCACGCTTAAGCGCTCTGTTTTGGACAATGCCGTCCTCCTTCCGACCTTCCCCTGTGCTTCCTCCATGCTGCGAGCATGAGAAACACACTGCTTTTATTGATGGAAAAAAACGGTCAATAAAAAGCGGTGCCTGCAGCATGGAGGAAGCACGAGGGAAGCTCGGGAAGAGGATGGTGCTGTCTAAAACGGAGCACTGTTTAAGCGCAACAGCACCGTTCTTCTCCCGACCTCCTCAGGGTCTTTTCCCCCATTTGAAAAAGTCCATAGTTGGAATAGAAGCAACAGGAAACATGGAAGGGAAGGAAGGAGAATGGAATAGAATAGTGTATCCTAGACAAAGGTATGGTTGGCCGGCTGGAATCCTAAACAGGAATAAGTGAGGCAACATTTTGTTGTAGGTCTCATGAGCCATGCTGAATAGAGGATTCTGAGAGTTACAGTCCAAAAATGCAACTTCTTCAAACTTGTTGCAAAGTCTTGCTGCACCTTAAAGATTAAAATTTACATTACAGCCAAAGCATTAATAGGCTAGAGTCTAATTCATTAGACATATGGCATGTTATCCATAGTTCAGAACATAGGACAGAAGAAGAGCCACATTGGATTAGACCAACAGCCTGGCCAGCCCAACATCCTCTTTCCCAGATGCCCGTGCAGCCAGGAGGCCATGAGGGCAATATCTCTCCTACTGTTGCTGGCCATTGACTGATATTGAGAGATACACTGTCTCTGGATTTGGAAAATGCTTGCAGAGAGTAATAATGACTATTAGGTAGCTATTGAGAGCTCAGCCTGTAAACTCTGTTTAAGGAATCTAAGTTAATGTCCTTAAATAGAGCCTAGAGGATGGGCTATCAATGGCTACTAGTCTTTATTATTTCCTGCAAGCATTCTTGCAAGCACACCATGTCCTGTGGAGGCAAATTCCCAAGAGGAATATGTGTTGTGTCAAGAAATACTTACTATAGTCTGTCCTGAAATTGCACCATTCAAAATTAAGTATTACTGACTCTTGACCCAGAACCAGTTCACACAACCACCTTGCTATGATAGAAAAGCCTATCCTTGCTAGTTAATTGCAGATGGCAGCTCCATCATATGCATGTTATCAGAAATCCTTGGGGGAAAAGGGGGGGCTTTATAACAGCATGCAACAGTGTAGATGTGCTGCAACTGCATGCAGCCAGCTGACCAGAAGGTTTGGCAACATATGTAGCTAGGAAAATTGAAAGGGCCATGGTAATGTTTCATGATGAGTTACCACCACAACCAATTCTGCTTGAGAACTGACCTCTTCTCTGATCATTGATGTGGATATGCTTGACTTCAACAGAATCAAAGCAGAGTTGCATCCTGAACAACCAGATTTCTGGAACTGTGGGATGGGTTTTTTTGGCTGGGGTGGGGGGTCGGTGAATCACATCTCCTGCCTCCAGGTGCAATGATTTGCCTTTTAAATAGGTGGTGCCTCCCACCAAAGTGTTTTAATATTTTTAAAATATTGACCAAGTACCTGCACTGTAAGACATAGCTATGTCTCCCAATGTTATTCCTCAAACTTACCATTTCAGCAGTGCACCCCCATGGCCATTTCCATGTTGTTGGAGAGCAGGAGGATGAACAGAAACACATCCAGCTCTTTTCTGCTGCTGTAACAGACATCTGCAGAGATGGCCATGTTGGAGGGGGTTGCACTGTTGAAGATAGGTTTTGTAGGAACTTTTGGTCATCACATGCACAACAAAACATATAAATGAATTGCAATATCATAAGGCAGACTTATGACACTGCAATTACTGAATAGGATGCCAACTGTTCTTTTCAATATCAGAAGTTGATTTCTGGCCTCTTCCAGGGTTTTTTCCTCTTCTTTGAGGAACTTTTGGAAATGCATGCCACCCACAGAAATTCTGGGCCAAAATTACACCCCTGCCTATTCCTGATCTTTGTTGTTAACTGCTGTCAACTTGACTTATAGAGAACCTGTGAATGAGAGGGCCAGCTTGGTGTACTGGTTGGAGCACTGGACTACAACTCTATAGACCAGAGTTCAAATCCCCACTGGGCCAGTCATAGTCTTTCAGCTTCAGAGGAAGGCAAAGGCAAACAACCTATGAACAAATCTTGCTACAAAATCTCTATGATAGCTTTGCCTTAGGGTTGCCATAAATCAGAAATGACTTGAAGGCACACAACAACTGAATGAGAGACCTCCAAGTCTCCCTGTCAAAAGCCCTCCTCAAGCCTGCTCAGGTCTTACAAACTCAGGTCTGTGGCTTCCTTGACTGAGTCTATCAAGGTGCAAAGCAGTCGGCCTCTCTTCCTGCTGCCTTCCGCCCTGCCAAGCATTATTGTCTTATGAATGACCTGGATAGACTGGAGAGCTGGGCCAAAGCTAACAAAATGAAATTCAATACGGAGAAATGTAAAGTACTGCATTTAGGGCGGAAAAATGAAATGCATAAATATAGGATGGGAGAGACCTGGCTGAATGAGACTACGTGCGAAAGGGATCTAGGAGTCCTAGTAGACCACAAGTTGAACATGAGCCAACAGTATGATGCGGCAGCTAAAAAGGCCAATGCGATTTTGGGCTGTATCAATAGAAGTATAGTGTCTAGATCAAGGGAAGTAAT
Organism: Gambelia wislizenii; assembly: GCA_030847615.1. Taxonomy (NCBI): domain Eukaryota; kingdom Metazoa; phylum Chordata; class Lepidosauria; order Squamata; family Crotaphytidae; genus Gambelia; species Gambelia wislizenii. The sequence goes on from JAUMIR010000003.1 coordinate 120,947,100, forward strand.
AGTGCCACTCTATTCTGCCTTGGTCAGACCTCACTTAGAATACTGTGTCCAGTTCTGGGCACCACAATTCAAAAAGGATATTGACAAATTGGAGCGTGTCCAGAGAAGGGCGACTAAAATGGTGAAAGGTCTGGAAATGATGCCTTATGAGGAGAGACTTAGGGAGCTGGGTATGTTTAGCCTGGAAAAAAGACGGTTAAGAGGCGACATGATAACCCTGTTTAAGTATTTGAAGGGATGTCACGCTGAGGATGGAGCAAGCTTGTTTTCTGCTGCTCCAGAGACTGGAACACGGAGCAATGGATGCAAGCTCCAGGAACAGAGATTCCACCTCAACATTAGGAGGAACTTTTTGACAGTAAGAGCTGTTCGGCAGTGAAATACGCTCCCTCGGAGCGTGGTGGGGTCTCCTTCCTTGGAGGTCTTTAAACAGAGGCTGGATTGCCATCTGTCGGGGATGCTTTGATCAAGATTTCCTGCGTGGCAGGGGGGTTGGACTGGATGGCCCTCGTGGTCTCTTCCAACTCTGCAATTCTATGATTCTATGATTCTATGATCTTATGAGTCATGTCTACTCATGATATGTCCAAAGTACAACATGCTCAGTTTAGTCATCTTGGCTTCCAGGGAGCGTTTAGGTCTGATTTGCTGTAGGACCAATTTATTTGTCTTTTTGGCAGTCCAGGGAATCCACAATTTCCCTCCACACCACATCTTTAATGAGTGGATTCTCTTACTGTCAGCTGTCTTCACTGTCCAGCTTCCATACATAGAAACAGGAAATGCAATGATATGAACAATCCTCATATATCTTTACATTTCCGGATCTTGTCTAGTTCTTTCGTAACTGACCTTCCAAGTCCTAGGGCTTGTCTACACTAGGTTTAAAAAAAAAAAAAAAGAACCCCCCACCTTGAATCTGGCCCTCTAATACTGCACAACACGTGGCCTTTCCCCAGATCTGGTGCGATAATGTCACACAACGGTATGGCCCTATCTGCACCAGACTGGGGAAATTCCACCTTAATCCAGGTTTTAGAAAACCGTCAGTTTTCTCCAGTTTGCTTGAAACTCCAGAGAAAACTGTAGTGTGAACAATCCATCCGCACTGGATTCAGGGGGTGAGGAGGAGAGAAAGGACAAGCACTACCTGGGGTGCCACCATTTCCCCCTCCTCAATGCCATTTCCTCATTTCAAAGGCAGAGCCTTGGCACTAGTCGCTGTTTCTGAGGTCAGAAGGACCAGCCAGGCCCACCATTGTGGCTAGCCTCTCCAACTTCAGAGAGAGTAATTAGCACTGGAGCTCTGCTTTTACAGAGCTCAGAGCTGGTGATTGTGTGCCGGGAAAGCAGAGCCCCAGCACTAGTCTCTTTCTATGAAGTCAGAACGGGTGGCCAGCCTCTCAATGGTGGAGCTGGATGCTCGTTCTGACCTCACTGGAAAGGCAGAGCCCTGTCGTTATTCTGGCCCATGCCAGCAGCACCACAGAGGTCGCTGGCTAGCAGGGGCAGCAGACCTGCAGCTTCACTGGGGGTAAAAATCTGAATGCAGGTGAAATGTGGCACTTAAATCCAGACCAGAGTGGTCCAAATTTCATGAGCCACAGCTCCAACCCAAAGTAGTCCAATTTTCATCTGGATTTTTACCCCCAGTGTAGACAAGCCCCTAGTCTTCTGATTTCTGCTGTATGGCTACAAATTTCCAACTTAATAACAAAGCAACTTTCTATTATCAGAGCAAAACACTATCTTTATTATTTTAGCATTTTTAATTCCTTATTAGCCATTCAACATTGCTTTAATTTTCATCCTTGGACAGTGCTTTGGTAATTAGTATTCTAAAGAAACAGAATTATGACACAGCGACCAAATATATGTAAACAAATGGTGATAATTCGCATGAGTGTAGAAGCAGAAGTGGGGAGGCAAAGGTTACCTGAAAGCAAAACCTTCTGATTTCCATAGTATGAAAACAAGGTATAACAACTGTAAGATGATCGGAAGCCTTCTTTCAACATAACTTTAGTTTTCTAGAAAAGAACAGAACTGGCATTAATGAGGTAGGGTTGTACAAGTCTTCATAATGAGATGAGAGCCAGATCTAAAAGGCCAATTAGCACATTTTCAACCTTATACTGTGCATCAGCTCTTTGAATGCCACTGCTTTATAAAAGAAAATGTGAAATATTAGCTAACTGGCGGGTATACTTAACAATTTCCTAGTAATCCTGCTTCTCCTGTGAATCAAACTATACGGCTTTAACTACATTACTTTTTATAAACTATATGTAATAGCTCTTAAACCATACATAACAATATTGAAAAACAGTTCTACTGTCTGGTGTTAGGTGGGATTTATATTTGTATTAGATTGTCTGGGGAAAACGGATCCAGAGAATTGTGTGAGCATCCTCAAATAATCAAATACCGTATATTTTAGAAAAGAATTATTTGGGTCTCCTCACTTCTAAACAAGGGGTAGAAGCTAATGGTCAACTTTCACTGGGAGAATAGCAGACTCCAACAAAGTGGGAGACTTCAACAGTCATCCTCACTGTAGTCCCCTGTGTGCCACCAAAACCAACTGTGGAAGGCTGTGGGGAAAGTTGCAATGGGGAAGAAAGCTCCATTGCAATCACCAGGGCCCTACTGAATGTAGACCATGATCTCATTCCAATACACTGTACGTGTACATCACTCAGTTGACTTTCAATAGTACGTGTGAACTGTCAATTTATTTCAGTAGGACAGCAGGAAAAAAATAGCTCTCCAATCATAGCCTTGCCCTCTCCTGTACTAGAAATGACATTCATTTGTTTTAGGCTACCATATTTTTTGAATAGTTTCCAAGTTGCATAACTTTCATGCTTAAAATGGACCAGAAAAACATGGTCCATGGGCCACATGCAACTCCAAGATCACTTTTGTGCACCCCAGGGTTCCCCATAGCCCATAATAAAATTGAGGGTCAATTTTTTGCCCCCAAATGACTAATATTCCCCCCCCCAGCTGCCATTTTGCTGCATTCAGGAGGCATTACAGGAAGGGTCTCACTTTTCTTAGGCTGGTATAGACATTTTAGGGAGGAAAGGTTATGTGGGCCTGACACCAGTTAGAAGATTCTAAAATAAAGACCTTGGGTGCTCTTGGTCATTCTGCTATGGAAAACAAAACAGAGATAAGCATTTGGGGGAGTGGGGGTCTGTGACCTCCAGAGTCCCATTGGTGTCTGATGCAGCCCCCCCCCAACCCTTGGCAGACACCCAACCTTATCTTTAAAGGGAAAAGGACATGTTGTATGTTTTATATTGCTATTGGAACTATAGAGCTCTTTAGACCAGATGTTTGGATTAGCACATACCACCCACCTGTCTGTTTTGCTTATGCTGTCCTTTAGAGGAGGGCATAATTTGGCAGAGACCATCCTTTGGTTCACAGTACATCCCAGGTTCAATTCCTAACCTCTTCAGGCATGGCTAGGAAAGACGTCTTCAGGTATGACTTCCAGTCAGTGTACATAATATTGACTGTATCAACACATAGAATATTAGAGCTTCCCCATTGCTGGATTAAAATGGGGCTCAAGAAAATTACTTTTTTGGACTACAACTCTCAGTATTCCACAGGGATTCTGGGAATTATAGTCCAGAAAAGGTTAATTTGCTCAAACTCTGCTTTAAAAGAATCAGTGTATATACTGGGGGCGAGGACTCAATTCTCTGCATAAAAGTCCATCCATCCCCCACCCTCATAAAATCTAGTAGTACCTTAAATATTCTGTTAAACCTGCACAAAAGATTTACTGGCAAGGTACCTAAATGGATAACTGCAGCCACAGTATGAGTAATGTCTGTGTGTTTCCGTCTTGTAAAGTGATCTTCTTTGGTCAGAGAGAGTTCTCAATGAGAAATGAAGGCACCTGCTCTTCTTGGTTCAATAGCTGGCAAGCCTTTGATATCTGCTGTCTGCAGTTTCTTTCTTTCTTTTTTCATAGGAGCGAGTGGCTGGGTGGGTAGTATTAATGCCACTAGGAGCAGAGATGTTTTTAGCAACATTGGCTCTCTAGCACTGTGAAACTCATGATCAAAACTACCACAGAATTGTCACCCCTTAAGCATAAGCTGTGTTCAGTTTCTGTGAAAGCCAGTGAGACCTACAGGCTGCTTGTAACCATGGAAAGAGCTTGGAAACATTACTTTTTTTCATTAGTATTTCCCAAATCCCCCAGATATGCTGGCTCAGGGGAATTTTAGATCCTCAAAAGTGACTTTTCTAAACTCTGAAAAACAAGTGTGTAATCAGGAGCAGTGCAGAGGCTGGTCAATGCCAGAACTGAACCATCTGCAAAGGAACTACTGGTACAGTACTTTCGAAAACACACTGAGCTGTCTAAATGATCAGATATAGTACAGAACAAGTCTCTCTTGTGTAGACTTGAGTGTAGAGCAGGATCTTTCTGCAGCACAGGGTTATAAAATCCAGTGAAAGTGAGGTGGGGGGCAGTGAGGGTGCTTTAAATCATTCTTAGCTTGTGCGTCTCCATTGCTTCCTGGGTGAGATGATTACTGATGGTTTATGGCCCATGGCTCCTATAACATAAATTTGTTTAAGGGGATTGTTGCTGAAATTAACCAGATACAAGAGTACGGTATATGTGAATGTGAGTTAATATTTTGTGCTCCTGGATGATTCTCTTAGAGCACAGGTAGGGAAAGGAGCAGCTTATGGGCCCCAGGCCAAAAATATCCTCCAAATGCTCAACATGGCTTAAAAGTACTGCAAAGGATGGTGCTTTGGTCCCCACAACCCTAAAAGACCCCCATACATTTAACCTCCCCCCAAATTGGCCCAAAACAAAACTAGAATTGGCATTCACTTCCAGTCATGTCCAGTGTACCAGTTATCTACTCCTGCCTTAAAACTACAAGACTCTGCATGCTTAATCAGAAGTTAGACCAAATGAATGTAATGAAACTTACTCCTTGATAAACATGTATACCAGAGGTGGTTGAAGTGTGCCTCTGGTGCCTGTGCAGCACTCAGTCCCTCCAGACCACCCCATTTCTGGGGGCCCCAAAAAAGAGAGAACAGGTGCAGAAGCTTGTAGGGGCTGCAGTTCATGCAATTTAAATCAGAGGTGAGATTCATGTAACCCAAGTATGACACCTAGGACACCCCCTGACTCTCTCAAACCCTCTGCTTGCCTAAAAAAAAGGTTGAAAAAAAATCACCCAGTTTCAACAGCCCTGGATGTAAAAAGAGGCTGCCTCCCCCAAAAGCACAAAGAGCCCACATTAGGCAAGTACAAGTGATGCACTGGCCAAAATAGCAGATTAAAATTGGGTGGGGCAGCCCTCTGGGCTCTGCATTATACCCACTCCCATTTTAAGTAGGTTGTGGAACACACCCACCCACCGATTTAACATCACAAAGTACATGCTTTTCAAAAACAGAAGTAGACTTCTGGCCAGTTCCAATTGGGGTGGGTTGCCTCATTTTTTGACAGTCTGTATATCCCCTAGAGGGTCTGAGGGATATAAAACAGGTCCCCTGGCCCACTCAACTTGCCTACCCCTGATGTAGGAGTATACCATGGCCCAGAAATTCCTGATTCAGGCACAGTATTGGTGGTTATCAATGTTCATGCCTTGGAATATTCATTTCCACCATTTGACAGAGAAGAAGACTGGAAGGGCATGTCAAGGACCTCTTGCAGTGAGATATACTTTGTGGCATTTGGACATATAGTAGCTCCTCTGTATCCACGGGGGATTGGTTCCGGGGGTCCCTGCAGATACTGAAAACTGTGGATAGTGGCAAATGGCCTGTGATGGGGGGGGGAAAGAATTATGGAGGAGGAGGAGGAGGAGGAGGAGGAGGGAGGGAGGCAGGAAGAGGAAGAGGAAGGAAGAGGAATGCAGTGAGAGAGCAAGGCAGCCCAGTGGGTTCCTGCCACAGAGAGAGGGCCATGGAGTTGGAGCCAGGCTTGGTTAGGCGGCGGTGGTGCTTACCATGGGGAGGGGAGGGAACTGGACTGGAGGAGGGGGCAGGCGAGTTCTCTCCTCCTCTTCTCCCTTCCCTGTTCACCCCCACCACTGCAGCCCTCGCGGGGATGGGAGAAGGGAGGCAGGTTCTCTCCTCCTCCTCCTCTCTCTTCCTTGTTCAGCCTTTGCCTGTCGACAACCATGAATAACTGAATCAGTGAATGGCAAATAAGTGGATATGGGGGGTCCTACTGAACTTTGCTGGTCACAGCCATGAGTAGAGTCGTCACACTCTACTCATGTGCAAAGTAGGTTTCAAGTTGTTGCTGCTCTTACTTTGCAAACTTTTCAATTCGTTCCCATGTTGTCTCATTTGTGACATAGGCTTCAGAACTCTCACTGTAATACGTTTCCATTGAAGGACCATAGCTCAGTGGTAGAGCTTTCATGCAGAAGACTCCTAGAATTTCCAGATAGGACTGGGGAAGACAATGACCAGACTGGATATGGCAGCTTTCTCCACATTTCTGTACCAATACCCTTTCCCAGTTATGAGGTCTGTCTATTAAATAACAAGACAGACACAATAACCCATCTTTATTTACATGTATTACAATTCTAATGTTTGACCCCTTCAATATACTCCCCGTTCACACTCACACACCAATGCAGTCTTGTTTTTCACTGGTTGAAGGCGTGGAGCAGACCAGTTTCTGTCAACGGTTTCAACACATCTGCTGTTTTCTTCTTTACTAAGGACTTTTTTGGACGTTTAAAAAGTAACGCAAGCAGCCTCATCAGCTTGCGAGGCTGCTGCACTGCAAAGCGTCAGTTTCAGATGACGCTCGCCCCTGCCGGTACTGTTGCGGTACCGCGGGGAGAGTTGAGCGTCATATTTCCTTGATTTTTAATCACGATCAAATTTCGTGAGTAAAAATCAAGGAAATATGACGCTCAACTCTCCCCGCGGTACCACAACAGTACCGGCAGGGGCGAGTGTCATCCGAAACTGATGCTTTGCAGCGCAGCAGCCTCATAAGCTGACAAGGCTGCTTGCATTATTTTTCAGCATCCGAAAAAGTCCTAAATCAGTTGACGCAAAACGTGTTCCTTTAAGCGCCAATTTCACTTTAGGGAAAAGGAAAAAGTTGCATGGTGCCAAATCTGATGAATATGGAGGATGTTCAAGTGTAGTAATGTGTTTATCAGCCAAAAACTGCTTCATAGAAAGTGCTGTGTGAGCAGGCACATTGTCTTGATGAAGAATGAAACAATTTTCCACAGTTCTGGGCTTTTAAAAAACTCTTTCTCTCAGCTTTGTCAAAACTTCCTTATAGTAGTGCTGATTCACTGTTCCGCCTTCTGGAATCAATTCTGCCAAAATTATGTCCTTGATGTAAAAAAGAACACTAAGCATGCTTTGAATATGAATTTGCTTTGACGTGCTTTTTTAATTCTTGGTGATGAGGAGCCCTGTTGGCGCAGTGGTTAAGTGCCAGTACTGCAAGTCACCACGTTGCAAGTTTGATTCCAGCGGGCTCCAAGGTTCACTCAGCCTTCCATCGTTTCGTAGGTCGGTAAAATGAGTACCCGACTTGTGGGGGCAATTAGCTAACACACATTGGAAACTGTTTAATGCAGTGTAGATGTGTAAATAGCTATTGCTTAAAACAATTTGTAAGCCGCTCTGATAGCCTTGTGGCTGAAGAGCGGGGTATAAATAAATAAATAAATAAATAATTAAAAAAAAAGATTGCGGATTGACTGTTGTTTTGTCTCAGGATCATACTGGAAGATCCAGGTTTCATCACAAGTGCTGATTTTTTGAAAAAAGGTTTGGGTCTACCTCAAGTTGCTGCAGAATGTCAGAGCAAATTTCCTTGCAGCACTCTTTTTGCTCTGGTGTGAGAACCCTAGGGACCATTCTTGGCACCTACTTTTCTTATATTGAGATCCTCATACAAAATTTTTCATGCAGTCTCTTTTTCAATGTTCATGGCTTCAGCTATCATTTGGACACTGAGTTGGAGGTCTTCTAGAACAATCTGGATGATTTTTTCCATAATTTCTTCACTTCTTGAAGTGGAAGGTTGTCCAGAGCATTCATCGTCTTCCACATTCTCACATCCTTCTCCGAATCTTTTGTGCCACTCAAACACATGTGCACAAGACATGTAGTCTTCCTTTTAGGCCTCAGTAATCATTTGAAATGATTCTGTTGGTGTTTTGTTCAATTTTACTAAAAAATTCAAATTGACATATTGCCCAACAAATTTTAAACTTAGCATTTTTCCGGCACACAACAGACAACACGGCTGCTTTAAATGATGACTGACAATTAACTGAATGGCCAAGACTGTTGATGTTTGTCATGCAGGTTCAGACATGTTCAAAGTCACCACTCAAGCATTCATAATCAGTCCTCCATGATTTGTCTGAAAGGTAGAAACACAGTCTCGTTATTTAATAGACAGACCTCATATTGCTCTATACTGTAAGCAGCAATAGAAATAAATATAAATTATCCTAACTTCAAATCATTAAGCTGGTTGTGATCCAGAACTCCAAATTTCTATTCTGACTTTTAAAATGTTTTAAAAGTGTAGAGAGCAAGCAAATGAAAGGACATGCTCTCAAAAGAACTTGAATTAATGCAATTTGGGAAGGCTTGGACAGCATATGCTCCACCAGTCATGTATGATAGGCACCTGAGCCCTTGAGACTTTACATCTTCAATTGGGCAGCAAAGCTGTGACTTCAGGATTGTCCAGATGATGAAAATACTCTTCATAGAATTTTCAGAGAATACGATGTGTCCCAACACAATCAGAATAAGATTCATATTATTTGGAAAGAGGGGGGCTAAAAACTCCACAAACTGTGCAGTCAAAGGAATTGTGGTTTTTCATGAAGTTTCCCAGAAAATGTTGGGGCTCGGAGCATCATAAGTTATGCAAGCCTGAATGTGAGCGGGGCTTGCCTAATACATTTTGCTTTCTAGCCAAGGATAAGATGGTGCCTTCCTCCATTTTCCATACAGAAATCAGTTGGACCTGCATCTGAATCTTATTTCAATATTGGCAATAAGATAGGGTTGTCAACCATGACTGAGGTCAGCAAAGTAGTTAAGGTAGTGCAGGCCTCAGAGTAAGACTACAGATGTTCCATACATGAAGGCTTCTGAGAACGTTCCAGCAAACAGTTCCTCTGATATCACACACAGGACTGTTTCTGGATGAAAAAGACATATTTTTTCTGACTCTGTGCATCAATTAATTTTAAATAACTGGCCTTTTTTTTTTTTTTGTATCTCCTTTCAGTTTTCATTATATGTAGAATTTAATAATACTTAAAATTAAGAAAGCAGGTTCAGTCTCTATGCTGCGGTTAACATGACCTATTAAGATTAGAACTAAATGCAAAATGCCAAGTATAAAAATTAAAATTGTGACAGGATTCATGTACTACTTAGGCTGTACAAGATCATTCTCTGAGGGGCAATTAGGAATGAAATATTATGTTCATGTACATCCTAAAATAACAACTGGTCTTAATATTGTTTCTACCAAACTAGGCCAGCTTACATTAGATTCAACAGGGACAGAACAGAATTCAGTAGTTGAAAAATTAGTTCTCTGTCAGCCATACCACTGAAATATGATGAAAACTGAAGTGGGAGTACAGCCTGCAAGTAACAGTTTAGAAATAAAGAGGTTACATTTTAAGATGTTAGTTTTGGGGGATAATGTGAGAGGCAGCTAATGATGATAAACATTTTAACATTAATGTTAGCATATTAGTGAAATGAGTAATATGCTTGTTACTATTACTCCTTAATTTTAAAACATCATTTTGAGTAATTTTGGACCATTTTTTATTTTAGGATTTTTTTTTAAAGGATTTTAAAAACAATGCATTAGCAACATATTAGTACTGAATAATGTAACACGTTACTTTTTTGTCCAGGTAGTAATGAGAATATGGCCTTGTCTAAACAGGCTATTTACCCCATCTTCGTCCTGTCTTAGAGCCTTGCCGTCTATACGAAGCTGGGTTTTTGCCCCATTTTGCTCCTGGACAGTCCAGTGTCTAGATCAAGGGAAGTAATAGTGCCACTCTATTCTACTTTGGTCAGACCTCACCTGGAATACTGTGTCCTGTTCTGGGCACCAAAATTCAGGAAGGATATTGGGAAGCTGGAATGTGTCCAGAGGAGGGCAACCAGGATGGTGGGAGGTCTGGAGGCCATGCCCTCTGAAGAGCGGCTTAGGGAGCTGGGCATGTTTAGTCTGGAGAAGAGAAGGTTAAGAGGTGACATGATAGCCATGTTTAAATATTTGAAGGGGTGTCATACTGAGGATGGAGCAAACTTGTTTTCTGCTGCTCCAAAGACTAGGACACGGAGCAATGGGTTCAAACTACAGGAAAAGAGATTCCATTAGGAAGAACTTCCTGACAGTAAGAGCTATTTGGCAGTGGAATGCACTGCCTCCTAGTGTGATGGAGTCTCCTACTTTGGAGGTTTTTAAACAGAAGCTAGATGGACATCTGTTTGGAATGCTTTGATTGTGTATTCCTGCATGGCAGGGGGTTGGACGAGATGGCCCTTGTGGTCTCTTCCAACTCTATGAGTCTATGATTCTAGGAGAATAATCAGGAAAAATTATTGCACAGAGGAATAGTTGTTTATTTGATAATGTCAACACCCGATACTAGCAGCCCAAATAATCTCAATATGGAGGTCATTCTATATGGTGGTTGCCACAACTAAAAAGGCCCCTCTTAAGTTGTAAGCTTAAAAGCATGTAACTACAACCACGCCTATTCCCTTTTATCCTTCTTTTCCCTTCTCCACCACTGAACATTTGGACTGTAAGCTTCTTGAGGCAGGGTCTTTCTTCCCCTCCCCCCCTCCTTTGTTGAGAGCAATGGGTTCCATATAAAGAAGAGTAAGAATAAACTTCTTCCATTCTGTCATGTCACATAAAATTGTTGCTTGCTCTGAAAATATCCCTTAAAACAGCAGGCAGCCTTATAAAAGTAAGCACAACCCAGTCAGGGAATCAGTTTAGATCACTGCTGTGTCAAATACCTTTCATCACGTATCATTTTAGCTTTGTATTCTTGGGTCATGGTCATATTTCTTTCCAGTTCCCGCAGTACCACAACAAACTGCTCTCACACACTAGAGGGCACTGCTTTCCTTTCATTAGTTGTTGAGTTCTGTTTTCTTTTAAGATCAAAGAATGCCTTCAATTTCTTACCAGTGGCAATTAACATGCAATATAATATTTATATGCCTTTAAGGTTACATTTCCTTGGGAAAACCAGAGACTTTTCCACTTTCCTGTTTTATAAATGGGAGAAAGTGAAATATAGTTGCTTAAGTCTCCAGTTGAAATTAGCCAGTAATAAAGAGGCACAGCTTTGCCTGGATCGTGTCCAATGATTTGGAATTTTCAGAACTGAGCTTATTGAAAACTGATGAGTATGAGTCTTGCAGTCCATGAAGAAACTATTTTCTACATAGGTAAGCTGGTTTTAAATAGTCAGAAATGCTTTCAACTTATCGTTTTAGAACAGATTTTTTTTCCCACGAGAAGATTTTTTTTTCTTAATAAGTATTCCTTAAATAGCAACTTGAACTTTCTTTAAATAAGTCTTCTGCCTCCTCTCCACATTGTTTTTGGCAATTGCTTGAGAGCAGACTTTCTGAAATTACTTAACCCTCCCCCCTCTTCCCTGCACAAAGAGCAGAACTTATACACTAGCTCAGCCCATGCAGGTCACCCAAAGCCCATTAGCTGAGATAACATGGAATTGGGAGGCAGGAAAAACTCTTGCGGAATAAAATCATGAGAAGATTAAATATTGCTTAACCCCTCCAATGCAGTCTAAGTCTGGCTACAGGAGAAATTATTCAAATGGGCCAGAGGAATTTGCAGGGGAGAATTGGTAGGGAGGGGAAGGGTTAGGCAATATTTTTGTGAGCTGCCCTACCTCAGTGTTACACCCACTGTTACACATTACTCAGTGTTAACACGTTCAGTAATATATCATTCCATCTGAAGAGTAACTTACATGACAGACTTTCCATTGCAGGTTGTTGACCAGGGATGGAAAGAATACAGTAGTTTGTTATTTTTTGTTCCCAATTTGAAAAATTAGGATCCTGACAGTCAGGAAAACCTTGTAAGTAAAAATAATAGACCAGTGAGAATGTTGCACAATTTTCTCTCAGTACTTGAATGTCCTGAAGTATTGCAGAGGAATTATTCTTCTTAGAAAAACACAAGGGAAAAGGGGTTTGGTAAAGAATAATTTTCTGTGCAGAAAACAAGTCCTGCACACAAAAAACATGTTTTTTGCATAGTAAACATTGTTCCTATGCAAGGAACCTTTTTTTTCTGCGTAGAAAATGGCTCCTCTCTTTCCTTCTTTCTTTTTCTTTTTTGTAGAAAAACATGTTTTTCTACACAGAATAATTCCTTTACAATACTTTGGGATGTTTAAACACAGGGAGAAGATTCTGGAGGGATGTTTGTTTTCTGCAGTAGGGAGAAAGCTACATTATTTACCCCTGCATGCAAGGATGGAATGGTTGTAAATAGCTATTGCTTAAAACAATTTGTAAGCCGCTCTGATAGCCTTGTGGCTGAAGAGCGGGGTATAACTAACTAACTAACTAAATAAATAAATAAAAATAAATGTCCAACAGACCAGGGAAAGGGGCTGTTGTTATTATTAATGTTGTTATTAGTTACTTTCCCCCCAACACTGGGCATCAAGGAAATTTATAAATTATGGATTAAAACAAATACAATATAGTTAAAATGTACAAAAAGTCAACATTGAAATGAAATTAAACAATCAATATCACTAAAAACAATTTTAAAACACATAATTTAAAATAATAAAAGGCAGCTCAAAGCAGTACAGTTAAAACCAGTATATAACCCCTTTTAAATCCTTCTCTTAAAAATTCATTTCTCAAAAACCTGTTGGAGTTAACAAATTTCTGCCTGGTGACAGAGGGAAAGCATGGAGGGGGGCATTCTAGTCTCCTCTGGGACAGAGTTCCAGAGCCAAGGGCAGTCACAGAGAAGGCCCTTTCCCATCCTCCCACTAGATATTTCTGTGAAAGTGGTGGGACTGTGAGAAGGGCTTCTCTTCTGGTTCTTGGGACTTGCACAGGCCCATATATAGCTTTATACGGATGTGTTTTAGTTCAGCATATTACTCCAACTGTCTCCCACAGCTGCTTCTGAGGGAAATGTACCACTTCTGCAGAACAAATTTATTCTAGATTGAACTTCATTCTCCCCTGTGGGAGTCAATACTACTTTCTTGGGAGCATTTCCTCTAGGACAGGGGTGGGCAAAATGCAGCCTGCATGCAGTCCCTGGGGCCATTTTTGTGGTCCCCAGGGCTCCCTAGGGGTCAATTATTTTGCTTCCAAATGCCCCAAAATGACTTCTAGGGTTGTGTGAAATGCATTCACAATATGTTTGGAGCCCACCTGGATCCTCCAAGAATGAAAATATTTTTTTACTAAATTCTACCCCCCCACACCAAAAAAAAAAAAAAAAAAATTGGCCTCAAAATGCTAAGGCCAAGAATGTTTCAAAAGATGGTGAGAATGTCTCCTAGAGGGTGTTTGAGGTGTATATATATAATGTTTTAAAAGAGTGGGTGTGGTGAGGATGTGGCCCTCCAAGGTCTCCTGGGAGGTTAATGCAGGCCCCTTGGCTTCCACAGTTGCCTAGCCATGCTCTAGCATTACCACTCAGCTATAATAGTTTCAGTTATGTTCCAGATTTCATGGGTTCTTGTGCTAGGGTGGGTGGGGTGGGGAGGGGACGGCAAAAGTAACCTAAAATCTATGCTATATGGGAATGTCTCAGGATACTACTTTTTTTAAAAAATGAATCCAGCCCAAGGGGGAGACTGCTGTAATGAAAGTAGGAAGCATGTGTGATATCGGAGATTATCACACGACCTTTTTAATCTGGAACAGGGATGACAGGAGATTGCCAAAGGGTTTTCTGTTCACACGATGTCATCCCCACCCAGTTCTGCTCCCGTACCCCCTCCATTCCGTTTCAGTTTTCTTCAATTGACGGATTAATCCGTCAATAGATCGCCCGTTCCGTTTCCATAACAGAATAAGGGGCTTGTGAACAGGTGTCCTGTTGTGCTGGTGCTATGCCAGCCACCATGGGAGGTCCCTCCCAAAGACTTCTGGGTGCAATCAGGATGAGGAGGTAAGTGGCACCCTTGTTTTTCCCCTCCCTGGGTTACTTATATAATTTAAAGGGTGTTTGGGGGCTTTGTATCCTTTTTTTACATTTGGTTGTCTTTATATTTTTAAATTTCCTGCACATTGTTCTCTCGCGAGAATGTGTGGGATTTGCTTTCCGGGACGTGGATGCAGCTTTATGAGAGCTGCATTCACTCCCAGAGGACTGAGAGGAGGGGGAGCAGTTAATATCATGGAAGAAGGTGGGTGTATGATAAAAAAGTGTTTTAACTGGAACAAGGATAGGAGTGGGGCGGGTGGGGGGAGTAGCGGGATGGAAATGCTATCAGACAGTGTGTCTGATAATCTCCATGGTCTTGTCAGTGATTCACAGCTAGAGAACTCTTTTACAATTGCCATGCTGGGCCTCTTCAGTACAGGCTTTTAAAACGGCCCTGAAAACCTTTCTGTGCACTTGCTGCCTTTCTTAAGATCATAAATGTGTGTGTGTGACTCAGAGCAGCTTGCCATAATAGCTTCACACCTATCTGAAGTGCCTAATGCTTCTTACTTAAATAATTGCTATGTGTGTTGTTACTTTGTAAGGACTTTGCCTTAAAAAGATGCTTAATAATATTTTGAATATGTGCCAACATACAAAAGCAGGACACCAAGACATCCCAAGCTAATTCTGGTTTTATATCATTTTAATGGTAATAGTTTTCCCCAAAGAGTCTTGCAAGGTTGATGCAGGTGCTGAAAATTGTCTAACGATATCTACACTTTCTGAGTTTCCAGGATTTCTTGAGGGAATGTGGCACATTAGGAGGGAGACAGTAGTCCTAATCTAAAGCTGTGTGCCACATATTCTGCCCAAGGCGCTGTTCTGGTCCACCTAGTTGATCAAGAGATTCTTGCTGTCCTTGCTGATAGGACTAATTGTTGCTCACTAGGGAATGAACATTGCCCAGGAATGGGGGACTTTTAGTGCATTCCCTGGTCTCCAGCAGGGTCTTTTTAAGACGCCGAGAGGCCCTTAGCAGACTCTCCATCTGAGATGCTTTCCATGGTGGTCAGTGTGGTGTAGCAGTTAGAGCACTCAACTGAAACCCTGGAAATCCAAGTTCTTGTCCTTGCTCGGCAAAGAAGCTTACCAGGTGACTTTGAGACAGCCTCTGACTCTCAGCCTGGCTTTCCTCACAGGACTGTGCTAATGATAAAATGAAGAGAAGGATCATGTAAGCCACCTTGATTTTCTTAGATGAAAAAAAATGGTATAAATAACGCAGTATGTGTATGATTTGGCCTGGGTTGCTACTCTTAGCACTGCCTTTGGTTGTAACCATTTTGTTCATGCAGATCATGACAAAATGACACCGTTGTCAGGATCAGGCCATAAAGTGACCTTTTCCTGCCATTAATTCTGTGTGTTGCATCACCATTTGATGCTTTTCATTCCTTTTAAATGGTAACAAATTGATGGTGCTCAGAATAGCCGAGAGAGGATGGGTTCTGCTGGAACAAATGGTTGGGAGGGGGAGTGGAAGGGGGAGTGTAGATATTTTGGTAACCAATGAATGATTTGCCTGCCAGATTCAGCTGATTGTAAATACTTTTTATTATACTACGTTTCATTTGAGCTTCATTAGAAGCAATGATATTGTATACTTTGGAGCTTCATGTAATGCGGTTACATGACAACTGCAACCAGGAGAATCTATCTATCTATATATATACAGTTCTCTTGGGTGTGTTGCTGTTCCCAGTGTGCTGATTGGCCACTTAGGAAACATACCAAACCAATCATAGTGCTCTGTTGGCTGGTAAATCAACAGGTTGAGTGTGTTTTTCAGCACCACCTCCTTGG
The DNA here is from genome assembly GCA_030847615.1 of Gambelia wislizenii. Lineage (NCBI taxonomy): Eukaryota > Metazoa > Chordata > Lepidosauria > Squamata > Crotaphytidae > Gambelia > Gambelia wislizenii. Next base: position 120,963,190 of record JAUMIR010000003.1, read on the forward strand.
CCTACATCCACATATTTGCCTGTTGAGCTGCGGTAACTAAATACTCAACCAGCCCCCCTTGGTGTCTTAATATGCATGCATGGGGAAAATAATGTTGCTTTCTATGTGTACCCCACCTACTTATTTCTTCTTTTTCCTCCTGTCCTATCTTGCAGGGTAGGTTTCACACCCTTCCTCCACTCTTCACCCCTTCTGCACCCAAAAACTTGAGCCCTTCCCCCCCTCCTTCTGTCAGGGTAATATTGCTTTAAGTGCAAAAGGAAAATGTTGGCGCAACAGACCATGGACTAGCACAACTGAAGTGGATTTGTTCACAGCTGTGGCTAGGCAGAGGGATGACTAGCAGACACTCCTATATAGCCAAAGCACAGGATGCATTGTGTGTGGGTTGGTGTTGTAGAGAAAGAGGAGTGTTGTTGAGTTTGTTAATGAGGTTTGCTGTGTATATACTGTGTTTGTTTATACTGAAACTGAAGATAAAGACTTCCAGATATTTTTGGATGAGTCTTGCTGTCTTTAAGTCTTTTTGTGTGTGACAGTGGGTCAGAGCAGTGAAATGCTCTGCTAGCTGAAGCCTTTGTTTTTGTGCCCTTTCTGCTGTGCAGTTCTGTTGTTTTGGCTACTCCTGGGTTAGTTTGTCCCCAGGCTGTGCCAGGTGCCTCTCAGTGACCCTATACTGAGTGGACACCTTGTGCCCCAAGGAACTTAAAGGCTTTTTTAAAAGCATGGAAGGAGTGGGAAGGATGTGGGAGGCTGCCCTGGGGTTCCAGACCCTCTTTTTCCTCCTTAGGGGACCCCTTGGGGTCCTCTGGCTGCCCCTGGCTTTGCTTCCCTTGGGAAGAAAGACTTTATAAACAAATGCTGCACTGGACAGGCTGCTGCCTGCTAAAACAAAAACCCACTGGCTGGTGGGAGGAGCCAAAGCCATCGAGGGAGGGGAAATAGAACAGAGCAAAGTGGGCTCTCATTGGCCATTGGCTGCCCACCAATGGGAATCCAGCATGCTGCTCTCAAAGGACAGCTGGTGTCAGAGCAGAAGGCTGAGACTCTGCAGGTGGGGCAAAGGTGAGCCCAAAGACTCATGAAAAAGTTAGAGGTGACCATTCCACCCCTTGCTGGAGAGACTCCTTCGTTCCATTTTCTATTCACTTCTATTTTAACAAGCAGTAGACAAGGGTCCCTGGACCCCCCTTCTCTAAACAAGGCAGAGCTTTTGCATTCTACTTTTGCCAAATATCTAGACCAGTAGTTCTTAACCTGGGATCAGGGGACCCCCAGGGGTCCATGATGTCCTCACAGGGGGTTCGCGAAGGCTGCTCAGACCACCTCATGCCTGCAGTGGAGTGGCCATGTGACAGAAGCCAAGACAAAGACTGGCTGGCTTGGCCTGCGCAGTGCCATTCAATCCACTCCAACCACAATCATGCAGGAAGAAGTAGGTGAAAAGTTTTTCCTCCCTCTCCAGTGCCTCTGAGGGAAGATTTCATGGATGGTGTATTGTGTTTTTGTTGTTAGGTATTATTATGATTATTAGGGTGTTGAATCTAAAGTCTTGGGGGACCATGGCGACAAAAGATATTTAAAGGGGTCACTGGTAAAGAAAAGGTTAAGAGGCATTGTTGTAATTGTATTGTTGTTGTTGTTATCAGGTATTATTGTTATTATTGTTGTTAGAGTTTTAAATCTTGAGTTAAATCTTGAGGGCCCATGGCAACAAAAGATATGTAAAGTGGGTCCCTGCTAAAGAAAAGGTTAAGAGCCACTGGTGTAATTGTGTTGTTGTTAGGGTTTTTAATTTTGAGTTATGTCTTGGGGGTCCATGGCAACAAAAGATATTTAAAGGGGTTCCTGGTGAAGAAAAGGTTACTGGCGTAATTGTATTTGTATTAGTATAGGTGTGCCTGGTGTAACATACACCATTATGTGTCCTGTTGGGGTTTCAAGCTGTGGTTGCAGTGTGGAGCTTGGAGTGGCAGTGTTCCTTTCACATGGTTCAGCTACATGGTATTATTTTAGGGAAAAAATATTGCATTTTTATATGTGGGTGGTGATTGGCTGAGGGCTTGAGAGGAGGGAGGGGCCCTTGTGAGGCTGGGGGTGTAGATGCAGATTGAGTAGCAGGAGTGGATTGTGAGGTGGACAGGGAATTTGCATGTGGGTGGTGACTGGCTGAGGGAGTGAGGGGATTAGTTGGGTATGTTTCCTAAGTTGCCAATCAGCATGCTGGGAAAGGAAACATACACAAGCTATAGATAGATAGATAGGTAGATAGGTTTATTTTGTAAGAACTGAATCAGTGAAGATGGATCTCCCAACTAATTAATTGGATTTTTGGAATAGTACGCATTATTTACTCTGTTATAGAACTAGACCAACTTTTGATAATGGGTTTGATATTGCCCGGCACTGAGGGGGGGGTCACATCATTGCCCCGCCGCCCCTGCTGCCACTGCAATGGGACCTAGGCAGTCAACTCGTGGTAGTGGTGGCAGCGGCAGGGGCAGGGCAACAGAGCGACTCACCCTTAACGCACCACCAGCGTATGTTATGTCGGGTACAGCTAGTATGGTACTAATTTCCTTCCTGATAGGCGTATGGAGTTCAAGTCTATGGGATCCTGGGGGACAAATGAGGAGCCAACAATGCAGTAGTGCCAGTGTTGATGAGGCCACCTCCATGTGTGAGGCCCACTTCATGTAAGGCCTGGGGCATTTGTTTCCTGTACCCTCTGCCTCTTTCAAAAAGGCCCTGGCCTCCATAGGTTCCCCATCTGGCCTGCCAGATTCTATTGTTATCTCCAGTCAGTGATCAGGCTATTTAAAGTTCAAGAAGCTAGTGAATGGAATTGAGTTCTCAATTGCAATCCAGGAAGCTGTTGCATGGAACTGAGTTCTGATTACCAGCCTAGGAAACTGTTGCACTGAAGATAGCTCCGCTTGCATAGAACTGAACTGTGCGTTGCACATTTGGTTGGGAAATGTCCAGATTGGTAACTTATTACATTTGACCCCACCCATTTTGCTTTAGCCCACCCCTTGCCCTTAACCACTGCCCAAATGCAGAACCCTGACATCTCCCCAAATGGGAATGAAGTACCCTGCACTTAAAAAAAAGAAAGAAAAGAAAAGAAAAGAGAGACAGAGAGAGAGAGATTCCCTGTCCCTGCCCAAACCCATAAATTCTGGTTGGCTTGATCCCTGGTCTCACACTCCTGTTAAAGATCTTTGATCATGGAATCCAGTCCCAGTAGAAGAAACAGATGCATTTCTACACTCAAGATTGCTTACACTGGATCACGACCATAAGCTGCAAGGTTAATGTCAAGGCTTTTTTTTTTTTTAAAAAAAAACTCTCCAATATTAATTGTAGGTTGGCTTTTACTTGTGCTCCCAAATACTTCCAGTAACCTGGTGAGCAGATTACATTTTTTTAAGGGGTGATAAATATGGTAGAATGGCACAATACCAAACCTTGGGAACTGGTGAAAAATAAATGCTGCATGTTGAGTGTTTGGTAGAAAGCAGTATACTTATAGAAAACAAGTCTATGATGTCTTCAAGCATCATAGTGGATGTATTTTGCGATACAAGGTATTAAGAAGACTGTTGTTGTGTGCCTTCAAGTAACTTCTGATTTATGGTGACTCTACAATGATCCTATCATGGGTTTTCTTGGCAAGATTTGTTCAGAGGTTTGCCATTGCCTTCCTCTGAGGCTGTGAGAGTGTGATTTGCCCAAGGTCATCCAGTGAGTTTCCATGGCCAAGAGAGTATTTGAACCCTGATCTCCAGAGTCCTAGTCCAACACCCAAACAACTACGCCATGCTGACTCTATTAAGCTATTCTTTTAAGAAGACACATTTATAATTTACTAATGAAACCCAGTTGTTTTTATTTTAGTTTTCCAGTTAATTGCAACATGGTCATTTCTTCAAGAACTGATATTTTAAAGTTACGGATTTTTAAACAAAAATATTAAAGACAAGCAAGCTTCTAAAATTACGTCTCCACTATGCTATTTTTATGATATTTAATGGCATCTCTTGTTTTTGTAATAACGAACCAGCCAAATCAGCTGCATTATTTTAAAGCTTGCAGACATTAAGGCGTACATTGAAAACAGTAGTGTAACTTGGCTGCTTTTGATGAGCTGGCAGAGACTATTAGCAGGGATTTTAAAGCCATCATAGGAAAACTACAAATATAATTTACATATAATCTGAATGCCCATGGGCATTGTTTATTTGATGCCATGGAAGTGCTGATATACGGAAAGCAAGAGAATGGTAAAATCTACACACAGCTCAGAATCACCATATCTTAGCTGCACTTTTTAATTATGGCAGTCAACAAAAAGTCACAGCCGTAGTTAAACATGCACTTTGCAAACAACAGTTTTTATTGAGGGTTTCAATGTTTGGTGCACAAAATGTTTATGTATTTCAAACTTAAAACATGTCTAACCTAGAAATATCAGTACATTTTAGACAGTGTAGACTGGGGTGTGAACCATGTGGCCCTCCAGATGTTCTTGGACTGTAGCTCCCAGCAACCCTAGTCAGTACACCCAATGGTAAAGAATGCTGGGAGTACCAATATCTGGAGGACCACATAACCACAGCACCTGTTGCAGACGAACCTCCAATAATCTAGTATTACCTCAGCTCAGTAACTTTCAGTGGAGGCTATTCACTCAAGTGCATAAGTGTGAGCACACACACAAGAACCAACCATAAATCTTCCACTTTATACACACGTTCAACTTACTGTCCTCCAGATATTGTTAGACCACCACTCCCATAAGTCCTAGCCAACATTGCCTATGGTGAGGGATCTTGGACATTGCAGTTCCACAACACTGAGAGGAAAACAAGTTGCCTATGTCTGTTATAATAGAGTATATAAATTATTGTTATTTGTCTTCAAATCAACTCTGACTTATGGTGACACTGTCAGGGGGTTTTGTTTCCAAGATTTTATTCAGAAGGGAGTTACCAAGGGAGTTACCTTGGGCTCCAAGGTTCACTCAGCCTTCCATCCTTTTGTAGGTCAGTAAATTGAGTACCCAGCTTGTGGGGGCAATTAGCTAACACACATTGGAAACTGTTTAATGCAGTGTAGATGTGTAAATAGCTATTGCTTAAAACAATTTGTAAGCCGCTCTGATAGCCTTGTGGCTGAAAAGCAGGGTATAAATAAATACGTAAATATAAAAAATAAACCATTAGCTTCATCTAAGACTGAGAGTGTGCAACTTGCCCAATGCCACCCAGTGAGTTTCCATGTCTGAGAGGGGATTTGAACCGTGGTATCCCAGAGTCCTAGCCTACCACTCAAGCCACTACATCACATTGTCTCTCTAATATATAAATAGGCTGAAGGCATCTCTGTTTTTTACTGTACTTGCCAATAAGACTAGAAAAACACTTCCAGTGATTGTCACAGGGATACAGTCAGTCTTCTTCACTAGATGGGGTTGCCATATTTCCAGGGCTGGCTTAAAAATGATTTCTTTAGAAATGTCTGTATCTCTTTCAAAACGTCAGGTGTGTCTACATGAATTCAATGTGGCAGATTTTGGAACACCACCATTTGGGTGTGGCACCAAGAGCACTGATTTATTTATTTACTTACTTATCTATTTTGATGTAAACATGAGAGACAGGGGCTTAGGAAGCTTGAAGAAGATTTTGTTTCACAAAATAGCCCAGCATGTTTCTGCCAAAATAAAATAAAAAAAAATCTGTGTGGCCATCTTCAGGGGTAAGTAAGTTTAAAATCAGCCTACAGGTTTTTGTTTTTTAAAAAAGCATCTCAAAAACTTAGGTCTCAAAACTAACTGATTCTTTTTAAACTATAAATGTTTCTATTCCAAAATATTTTATTTCAATGGAAAAGTAAATTTTTAAATATTTGTTCTTGTTAATTCTTAGGGTGAACAAGTACTCTTGGTGAGCTTGGAATATAATTCTGCAATAATGTATTGTTTTGTACAGGAAACCCCCGCTTATCTGACAGGCTAGGGACTGCAGCAGTGTCAGAAACCAGAATTGGTCAAAAATCAGAACCTGCATAGGGAACATGAGGGAATTATGGCAGCTTGCTTGGGACTGCCTGTGTGTGTCACTTGCAAAGCCTCTCAATCGGCTTGGTGACTCCCCTTTCTCCACAGCTCACTTTGCAGCTCATGTGCAGTCAGTCCCCAAGCATACCTCTCTAGGGAAGAACTGTCAAAAGAGTGGATTCCTCACCAAATGAATGGAACTTGTTCTTAATTTGCAAGTGTCCAAAGACCAAGTCATCAGATAACGAACTGTTGAAGGCAGGAGCTTCCTGTATTAGTTATACTGTATTTATATACCAATTTTCCTACAATAAGTTCAAGGTGGCATGCATTGTTTTCCTCCTCACGTTATTTTCATCACAACAACCCTGTGTGATAGATCAGACCATTAGAAGGTGGCTGACTCAAAGTCACTCAGTAGGTTTCATAGCTCTCCTAAAGTTTCAGTCCTGTACTCTAACCATGGTACCCAAGTGGTTCTCAAGCACTAAAGATTTCTCTGGAAGGGAAGGAATCTTTCCTACAGTGGTAAATAGGAAACCAGAGAAGGTGCTTGTATGGGTCACACACAATGATTCAAGTGTATCAATTAGCAGCAGGCCAAATTAGACTGAAGTGCCATGCATGTGTACAGTGGAGTTTGAACTTTCTTAAATGGTTCATTTCCATAACCGGCTTGTGATCATCTGAACAAAGAGCCCACATCAAAATACAGTTCCTTACTGTGGAGCCCACAGATTTCAGTGGAACTTATTTCTAGGTTCAAAGATATAGTTGTGTTAGTCTGGATCAGTATGCATACGGATCTTGTAGCACCTTTGAGACTGAGAGAAAGAACTTGGGAGCATAAGCTTTTGTAGACTTAAGCCTACTTCATCAGACGCACTTAAGTCTATGAAATATTATGCTACTGAACATCTTTCTCTTAGTCTCAAAGGTGCTACATTATCCCCTTCCCATACTTATTTCTAGGTTAAACATGTTTAGGGTTCAAACATATAGCCAGACCTTTTCTGGGGGGAGGAGATTTAAGGGAGGAGATCCTTGCAGGACATAAACACATGGCACCTTTTGTGGTTTTTAACTGATATTTTTTTCTTAGTAAGCAACTGGATATAATACTCCCTACATGCTGTTCATTATCTACCCACAAGTAAAAAGTCATGCCTTTCTTTTTAAATGAAAGGTATGAATTTAGAATATCCTAAAGGAGGTCAAGACTCCCTGGAACGATGGCCCAGTTTGCTGCCTAAGTCCCTTCAAAACTTGCTTGCAATTAAGCTGTACTGAACACAAAGGAACTTACTTCTGAGTAAACAGGCCTAGGACTGTGCTGCCACTAAGTGCACTTGAGATGCTATCTTTTAGTTCCCTCTTATCCAAATCTTCTTAGAGGGCTTGTTTTTGAGTGATTTTAGGTTGTGCTTGTTGTGTGCCTTTAAGTTGTTTCCAACTTCTGGCAATCCTATTCAGAGGTTTTCTTGGCAAGATCTGTTCAGAGGGGGCTTACCATTGCCCTCCTCTGAGGCTGAGAGGGTGTGACTTGTTTATGGGTATTGTTTAGTAAACTTATTTATTAGTGTATACATTAATTTTATATTCTCCATGTCCTCTAATGAGCTCAAAGCAGCATACATGGCTCCTCATCCTCATGAGGATGTTCTCTGAGAGACTGACCCACAGCAGAAGAGTCATTGGCCAACACAATAGCATTATCTTCACAGTTAGGCTACTGTGAATATTGGGTATTGTGATTATTATGGCTAACCCTACCATGAGGCCACATACATTTGGAAGGACGCATGGAACAGAGGTGGGATGTTAGGGAACAGAGCTGGATGCATCACACACTATGCACTCCCTCCAGTAAACTAGACTTCTGCTCTCATCAGTTGTCCAGTTCAAGTAAAATTTGACTGTCAGTGTGGTCAGCTTCTGTACATAGAATAGACTGTACATTAAATTGTCCTTCATCTCAGACAGCTAATTGTTTTGAGCTTGCTCTTCTCTAACCCAGCTGAAACTCACCACAGTGGCATTAAGGGAACTACAAACTGGAGTAGCAGAATTCTGCCATGAAATTCTGAGAGCATTCACTGAAAAGGAATAAAGACTTCATTAGTGTATTGACTGGCTATGAGCTGACCAGTCCTTGATTCAAATCATGGCCCAGCCATGAATTCAATAGTGACCATATGTGGTTAAAGGCTAGGAAAGACATAAACTGACAGTTTTCACGACAGATCTCCCTCGGAGCGTGGTGGAGTCTCCTTCCTTGGAGGTCTTTAAACAGAGGCTGGATTGCCACCTGTCGGGGATGCTTTGATCAAGATTTCCTGCGTGGCAGGGAGTTGGACTGGATGGCCCTCATGGTCTCTTCCAACTCTACAATTCTATGATTCTATGATTCTATGAATAGTGCAGTTGCCAAGTTTGTGGATGACACCAAATGACTGATTATGAAATCCAAAGCAGACTGTAAAGAACTGCAAATGGGTCTTTCCAAATTGCATGACAGGACAACAAAACAGCAAATGAAATTTAATATATAGGTAATTCTGCAGTGCTTTGAGGCATATATATGGAATGAGAACTGGCTGTGAATATCCAGGAACAAATCATGGTGGATAGGTCACTGCAAATGTCAACTCCGTGTGCAGCAGCAGAGAAAAAGGCAAACTCTGTGTCTGGACTTATTAGAAAAGAAGTTGTAAACAGAACTGCCAGGACCTGACTGTGCAGTCTTAACCCCCTGCTGTTTCCTGCCAAAGGGGGTTATGATATGGTGGAGGCATCCCTCTGTCAGCAGAGAAGTTGTTTACAAGTGGGGGCAATCTGTCACTGTGGTGCTCCCACTGCATTTGCTGAGAGTTCAGCAGGCAAAACACCTAGTGCCAACAGTGGTCCTGTAGATGATAACTGACACAAGGCCTTCAAACAGCCGGTTCCATTCATGGAAGGAACTGCAGACCCCTTGAGATAGGTCTGACCTGGGCCCATCAACTACACTTGTTTTATCTTATGGAGCTCATCCTTCCTTGCTTTCAACAGGGGAGTTTAAAAGGCAAAGATCTGCTGGGCTGATATTAGATGTGCTGCCTTTCACTTCCTCTATCCATGTTGTTGTTGTTGTTGTGTACCTTCAAGTCATTTCTGAGACCTCCCCCTTTTCTCCCCCTCAGGGTTATCTTGGCAAGATTTGTTCAGAGGGGGTTTGCCTTGGCCTCCCTCTTAGGCTGAAACTGCAACTTGCCTAAGGTCACCCAGTGGGTTTCCATGGCCAAGTGGAGAGAACTCAAACCCTGGTCTCTATAGACTTATGAGTCCAACTCTCAAACCACTACACCATGGTGGCTTTCTGTTATATAAACCTATGGCGCAGCTACATTTTGAATTCTACCACAGATTTCTGATCCCTTCATCTTAACAAGGGTATTGCCATTGGAAAAGATGCAGAAACAAGCAAGCAAACCATTCAAGGAGCTGACACACCATCCTTACAGGAGAAGGCCAAAACTTTTAAAACTTTTTTTTTTTTAGCTGAGCTGAGATTGAGGTGAAGGGTAACATTACAGAAGTTCATAAAGTTTATAAAAAGTTAGTAAGTTACATTTATTTATTTAATATATAACCCGCTTTTCTCCCAGCATGGGAGTTGGAACCAATTCTGAATGGGATGTTATAAACTGTATGAGAAAAGCAGACTGGGAGACATTTTTGTTTCTCCCATAAGATTATGTTCATCCAGATAAATTAACTGGCATTAAGTTTGTTTTTCTGTTTTTTTTAAAAAGGCTACAGCAGAATGTGGTGCTGACTAGCTGTTAAAAAAATTGGGGTGGGGGAGGACAGATTTACAAAGTATACATCTCTCAGTGGCTGTCATTGAGACAGTGAAGAGCCAGTGTGATACCGTGGTTAATACTGAACTAGAACCTGGAAGATCCAGGTTTTAGCCTTCATGGAACCATAAAACTCACTGGCTAACCTTGATCCCAGTCTCAGTCTCTCTCTCTCTCTCTCTCTCTCTCTCTCTCTCTCTCTCTCTCAGCATGACCTACCACATTTTGTGAGGATAAAATTGGGGAGGAGGAGAACTGCATATGCCACCTTGAGTTCGTGGGAGGAAAGGTGTGATATACATTTAACTACCGCATGAACTACCTAACTATATAACTGGGCCTTCATGTTCAGAGACATTCTAGCAGATGCTGGGGACATATATGATGGGAGGGCTTGTGTGTGTGCTTACAGCTTCTTGGAGGCATCAGGCTGGCATCTATTGGCAAGAGACACTCCACTCTGATTTGCTAATCTTAATGGGCTTCCTGTGGTTTTTTTTGTTAGGTGAGCAATTGGTTCCTCAGTTCCTCACAACATGTCAACCAGGGCTGGGAATTGTGCAGCCTTACATGCGTAGCGGCATTGCTATGCCCAACATCTGTCCACTCTTGGCTACGCTGGCTAAGACTGATAAGAGATAGGAGTCACCCTAAAATGTGGAGGTTGGCATGACACACACACACCCTACACTGGTTACAAAGGCCATAATATCAGCCCTCTTTACAGGCTTGCTGAAAGGCTTATTAAGAGCATGCACATGCCAAGAGTTTGAAGCCCTTGAAATATGCCCATCAAGGATAAGTATGGTTCTGAAGGAGGCAGATTGATTTTGTGTGTAGGTTGTGTATTACACAAAAACCAAAACAATCAATAATTTGTTTGAAGGACATCTGTATTTTTTTTTAAACAACAACAACAACAACAAAATCTGAGGCTCTGGTTACAAGGCAGCTGTGTGTCACCTTTTAAGGACCACGTGATAATTATGGTGGCTATTTTAAGGATCTTGAAGAGTAGTGGGAGAAGAAGTTTGGGGGGCTGTTGGGGGGGTCTATACCGCTCCCCACAAACTTCTGTTGTAGGTATCGCTAACTACAGAGAAGTGGAGTCTCTCTCTCTCTCTGTTGTGTGATGGAGAGATGAAAGAGAGTCTGATGGGTCAGGATGCGGGGTGGGGGGAGAGGGAGAGACTGCCTGCGATTCTCCAGTGCCTCTTTCCACCAACCTTCTCCTCTCCCCCAAGAGTGAATCCGGTAGGTCTGTAGGCAGGTATCAAGGGCGGCGGCAGGAGGGCAGCTCTAATTGCTTTCTCAATGAAAGATAATCACCAAGTCCCACGAGAGGCTTCCCGATTAGCACTCAGCCTCTCTTCCCTCCAGTGATCTCAGCCCTCTCTTCGGCTGCTGCTGCCGCCGCCTCCATTTACAGCCCATTCAGCAGTAAGTGGATCGAAGAAAGCCGCTCACCGCCACCCATTAGTGACAGCAGATCTCTCCCCACCGGCGCTTCGGACTGACTTTTCCCCCCTTCTCTCCTCCTTTCCTTTTCCTCTCTTGAAAGAGGCTCCATTCACTCCGCGCTCGCCTGGGTTGCTGCTGCTGCCTCCGCTTCTCCTCCTCCTCCTCCACCCCTCCGACGGGACAGCAAAGTTGGCGGGCCGGAGGGGCTTCTTTTTCGAGGGGCTTTCTCCTTTCCTTCCTTCTCCCCCTTTTCTCCATCGCCCTCCCCGCCGGCTCTCTCTCCCCCCCCCCGTCCCGGACCATGAGCGAGCTGGAAGGGGACTTGGCCCGGCTGCTGCTGCTGAAGGATGAGCGGATCCAGGAGCTGGAGGGGCGCCTGGCCGCCAAGGACGAGGAGCTCCAGGAGCTGAGGCGCAGGCTGCACAAGTGTCAGTCGGTCCTGCCGGCGCCCACCCCTCACATCGGGCCGCGCACCACCCGGGCCCAGGGCATCTCCGCCGAGCCCCAGACCTACCGCTCCTTCACCGACCTCCGGCAGGCGTTCCGCAAGTTCACCAAGTCCGAGAGGTAGGTAGGTAGGTGGGTGGGTCGGTCGGGGGCTCCCCTGTGCGCGCGCCTGCCTGCTTTTGGGGAGAGGGGGTCGCCGTCAGGGCGGCTCCGGGTGTGGGGCGTGCGAGACCTCCTACCCTCCCCCCGTCTCCCCCTCAGCCCCCCTCAGGTCTCCTCCAAGCTGGCTGGCTGCGGCCAAGTGGGGGGCGGAGTTGGGGGGTGGGCAGCCCCCACCCTCCCCCTCCCCTCTCCTCAGGGGTCCCCCTTCTTCCCCCGCCCCCTCCAGGTGAAACCACGCGCCTGGCTGGAGAGCGGGCTGGGGGGGAGAGGAAGAGGGGGGTAGGACGCGAGGCGACCCTCCAAGTGGGGCGGAGGGGAGGGGGAGAAAGCGAACCCTCTCTCCCGCCCTGCCCGTCCCGTGCTGGCTGCCTGGGGTCCAAAAATGACAGACCCGCAACAACGACCGCTTCTTCCCCCCCCCCCACGCTCTTCCACCGGGTGGGGAGTTTTGAACCCGCGGAGCATGTGGGTCGGAAAGTTCCTCTCAGAGTTCTTGAACTGTTTGGGAAGAAGCCCCCACCCCCCCTTCTCTCTCTCTCTCTCTCTCTCTCTCTCTTCCCAGCTGAGCAGCACCTTCCGGATCTCTCGCTCTCTTTGCAAACTCATCCTCTCCAACCGGGGCAGAGAGAGAGCGAGAGAGGGAGAGCGCCTCGGCTCCCCATCCTTTGGCCGGTCGGGCTGCCCTTCTATTTCTGCAGAGCATGCCTGGGCGGCCGGGCATGCTCAGTGGCCAGGGTCGAAGCCGCCTGCCCTTCCTCCCGTTGCCCTTAGGTCGCGCTGCTGCTGCGCCCACAGCTGGGGAGGGAAGGGGGAGCCAAGGGGGAGGAGGGAGGCCTGCGAGCGGGAGGAAGCGACTCTGGGCGACTGGAGACCGGGAGGGAAAGATTGGTGAACAAGAAACAAGAGGGAGGGAGAGAGGCAAGGAAAAACTGCAAGCCTGGGGAAAGTTATATTAGGGTGTATTCACACTACTACACAAATAATCAACCCAGTTTGAGACTGGGTTATTTGCCCTGGCTCCTTCATGGAACCCTGGGATGTGTAGTACGGTGAGGCACCAGCCCTCCTAGGCAGAGAAGGGTAAAGACTTTGGAAAACTACAAAGCCAAGGATTCCATAGGAAGGAGCCAGGGCAAATAACCCCGTTTCAGACTGGCTTATTTGTGTAGTGTGGATGTACCCTTATTACTTGGGGTTGGGAGAGGAACTGCAGCTCCCAGATTCCACTGGCCAGCGTGGGGGTGATGGGAGTTGTAGTTGCAATCAACATCCCCCGATGCTGGTCTGCCAAACTTCACTCTCACTCCGCTGCCAACCCCAACCCCCGGGCATTTTGCCCACAGCAGCCCCTTCCTTTCCAGTTTTGGCGGCGCGGCGGCTGCTTTTTGCAAATAAATAAATAAAGTCCCGGACACCAGAGAAACCCCATCGATCGGCCCCAGCATTAAACCCCCGGTGGACATTAGCGGGAGGAAGTGCCGAGCGCATTATGAGCTTTTAAGCCGCTGCTGGAAGCGCAGAGCTCCAAATGCATCTTGCAGGATATTGAATATCCCATTAAACCGCGTCTCGTTTCCACCTCCCGCCCTCTCCTCCTCTCCCCCCATCCTCTGTTTCTCCTCTGAATGAACGGGGGGCATCCCAGGGAGGGGGTAGGGGCACCAGCAGCAGCAGCCACGGGACCCAAGGGGGACCAAAGCTGGGACCCCCTTTGGGAAAAGTTGAGGGGTGGGTGGCTTTGTGGCGCCAGCATCTCTCTATGTGTGCCAGGGGGTTTTGTGCTTCGTCTGCTTTGCCACTACTGGGTCCCTTCACTGGTGCCCAGGCTGGGTCCTCGTGTTGTGTTGTGTATGTTGTGTGTGTCGGGAGGGGCGTCCTGGTGGCGAAATGTTGCTCCGAGGTTGCCATGGCAATGGAGGCAGGCGGGAAAGGGGGGCCGCGGACAGGCCAGCCCTTCAAGGCCTGCTGAGCAAGTGTGGTGGCTGCCGCCGCTGAGAAAACAGCCCTTCTTTCTCCCCTTTCCCGAGAGGGAGAGCCGCCCCTTTCCTTCTCTCTCTACTTTCCGTTTTCCAAGGGGCCGCCCAGCCAGGACGGGTTGGCCGGCCCCAGAAAAAGCCCGAAGGCCTAAACCCTTTTGCTAGTCCCAAATAGAGTAGAATCATTGAATCACTGGGATTTATAATCCACACTACACAAATAATTCAGTTTGAAACTACAGTAGATTAATTGCCTCCTCCTTGAATCCTGGGATTTGTAGTTTTGCAAGGTCTTTAGCCTTCTCTGCCCAAGAGGGCTGGTGCCTTACCAAACTACAAATCCCATAGATTTTCCTTGGGTTTTTTGCAGGCTGTGAGGCCATGTTCTGGAAGAGTTTACTTCTGACATTTCACCTGCATCTGTGGCTGGCATCTATGGATCTATGGATGCTGGCTGTGAAAGCCTTCAACTTCACATACAAATCCCAGGATTCCATAAGAAGGAGCCAGTGGCAACCCAGTTTCAAACTGTGTGGTGTGGATTTGGCCTACATTTCCATCCATTCAAGGACTAGCAATTGGAATTAAGCCAAAGAGTGTTGTGGCAAATTTAAAACCTGATAGAATTATTTTAACCTGGACTTGGGTGGATTACAATACACATCCTCTGTGCTGCAGGAAACTTTTAGCTACTCAGGGGAGGCATTGTTACCAAAGAACAACAGCCTAGCCATTAGGCCAACTGAGGTGGTCACTTCAGGCAGCAGTTGCTGGTAAGTGGAGGCATGGTGTTGTAGGAGAGAGGTCTGAACACCTGCAAACAAACACCAAGTTGGGCATAGTGGAAGATGCTGTCCTGTCACCAGTGTATTCCAGAAAGATTCAAAATGCCAGTCCACAGGGCTTTCAGACATAGTGCGGGAAGAGATGCTAAAGGAATGGTTATGGGTAATTATCTTGTTCACCACCTTAAGCTGCAAAATGGCTTGGGCCTCTCCTGGTTGTTAGTTTGGCTTCTGATTGTGATGATGATACAATCCTGGTTTCGTTTACGATGGTTTGTGTTTAAATTGTAAGCTCCTTAAGGACAAGGACCTGTCTTCACATGTTCTATAAAGAGCACTCTCACCCTGATATACAATTAATAATCTTTATTATAAAAGTATTATTTACAATTTTATTATAGAACTAATATTGCCACCAATAGCAATATTTACTAATTTTCTAAAAAAATACTTGATGAATTGTGAGTTTTCATCACTTTGCACATTAATACAACAGTATTTCTGAGAAGAGAGGAAAGTGTATGTACTTTGCCTATATTTTAATGATTCGCCACACATTACAGGAGACACCATCTTAGAAGACACATTCCATCCTGTACAGGAGATTAATGTTCCTTCTGAGAGGTGCTCTGGTAATTGTAAAGACATGAAATAAACATAATTTAAAAGGCTTTTTAAAAATACTTGCTGCCCAGTTTGTTAGAGCACCTTCTCAATCTTTCACAATGGTTTTAATCTGTTAACATAATAACAGACTTCTTCTGGGTGCTTTATACTTACTTTCACTTAAACCCTACAAGAAACTGCCTAGAAAAGAGGAATCAATACACTTGAAAAGAGTATTATGTATGTTTCAGCTACTTAAGTTGCAAGAGAGCCAATTTGGGGTTGGAGGAGAAGAGGTTAGCTGAAATGAAGAACAGTGAAAGGTTGTTACTGTTAGAAAGAAGGTACATGAGTGACAAAATTACCCAGTGGTCTCTACATAAAACTGTGTCAGACACATCCCATACAAAAAAAGACCAAAGGGTGTGATTAAAAATTGGCTTCCTCACAGTGTCAACTATGGCCTGAATATGTGTGTGTGTGGGTTTTGCTGTAGTTCCTTGTGTTATTTCTGGTTATGGTGTCTTCCTCTCCTCCCCAAATGGCTAGAGTTTGGAAGGTGAGGTTGGTGAGTGGGGCAGGTTGTCAGCTTCTAATACATCTAGTTCTCTAGAGGGCTTTTAAGAACTGGATGCAGTGCCCTCTTTGCTGCATTTTACTATATAGTACTTTTTAAAAAACAAAACAAAAATGCTTTAATGACTGGGGTAGTTTTATGAATATTGAAAGTCCTGCTTTTGAGGCCAGAGATTCACCTGAAAGAGAGTACTGTAGGTCTTGGGTTAAAATTAAACTGGTCTTACAAATATAGGATTTTAAGTTAAGGGTTCCATGTGCCACTGGAAAATGATTTTGAAAAAAATTGTGCAAAGCAGGGGATTCCCTGCTTCTGCTCCTCTCCCTGCTCTTTTTCCAAACTGGGAAACTTTGGGAGATGGAGAGTTTGTCTTGCCTCACAGAGACAGATTTATTTGTCCTATCAAGATGTCGAGAGCACTTTTTTTCTTCTAGCATTCGTCACAACTTTTAAATCCCAACTTCCTCCTATTTGTGGTTTACACTAGGACAGAGGGTAAACTTTTTTTAAAAAATCCCTTTTGCTTGGTGTTTGGACTCCTGCTTTCGAATAGAAGCCATGAAGTTTATTTTCAGCACACTGACTCACTGTAGCAGGGAGTTATGACAAGTATAATATATGGAGATAGTAATGGTTGGAATTGAGGGTGGGAGAGATGCATTAGAACATTTAAAGGAACAGAATGTCTTTTAATATCAATCCGGCACGGAGCTTGCTTTCTTCCCTGCTTCTCCACCCCCACCCGCATTGTGAAGAAACACATGTTTGGCTCTAAAGTTTGGTTTTAGATTTAAAAACAAAAATTCTATCAAGTGATAGAACTTCCTCATATCTTGCATTCTAGTCTTGCAAGCTCTACTTTTTGAAATCAAAACTAAGCTTGCAAGGTTCAAGGCACACTGGAGGTTTAGGCTGCAGCTATATGACCACTTGACTAGAACTCAGTAATACTTACTTCTGAGTGAGGAATTACTCTCTCTGTAAGACTGAAATCCTGAATGTATTTACTTGGGAGTAAACCCCATTGGAAACAGAGGACTTTTTTTTCTATGGAAGTGTATTTAGATAGGCACTGCATGTCCAATTAAAGTGAATGGTTTTTATTTCTGACAAGTAAACATATTTATCCATGCTTAGGATCAGATTGAAAGGGTTGTCTGGGGGTGTCTTTGCTAAAAGATGTTGATGATAACTGTAATGAATAAATAGTTATGGGTTTACTATTAGTGGAAGAAAGGGCATTAGCAGAGCTTGATTTAGAACTGGAGATAGACAAATGTATTATGTCTGTTAGAACATACAGCTTACAGTGAGGAAATGACAGCTGTTAAAATGAAAGTATTTTCTCTAAAACTGATCTTACTGAAGATGTGCCACCTGGAACTCTCTCATCAGTGGGAAAACAAATATCTTTCCTGTATATATTCCATTTCCAATTAAAAGCTGGAATGCAAACACCACAAAATTCCTATGACACCAGCATACTCAGGAAGACTATTTTAATTCTTCCTGCAAAATTGTTGTAATACTCAAGTACAACATTTGTTGAGCTGAGTTTTCTTTTTTAATACCAGAGGTGATGTCTATGAAGCATTTTGAGCAAATGAAATGCAGTATATAAACATTATATATAATGATGTTTATATATGAAATAAAACAAATATATAAAATTAAAACCGTTATGCTGAATTGCCTGAGTTTATATGTCAGCACAGAGTATGATAAGGCTTCTTTGAATGACTACTGCCACTGTGATCCCCAAATGTGGAGAGATGAAATTGATATGGAATGTTGATGGTACTCTTCAAGTATGTGACTAAATTATTGAAATAGTACCCCCTCCTTTTCCCTCCCTCAAGATCCCAAATGCACTGTTGGGTAATTTGGAGGCCCTCTGGCAATGCACAGTACAGACTGGACAGATTGCTTGAAAACTCTTACTGTAGAGCTTGAATCCAATAATAGGAGCTGATCTGACATTTGGGGCATGTGACAGCTGGCCATTTAAGGTGCAGGGAGAGATGCTAAAATCTGCTCAGATAAATGGACTCTTCAAAGCCATTTTGCATCATACAAATTGCTTCAGAAACAAACAAAGAGATGCTTTCCTTGCTGTAGGATCACAGAACAGTGGTTCCCAAACCTGGGATGGTGATGAACGTCAGGTGCTAGAAGCCAGGATTCTGGGAGCTGCAGTTGAACAACATCTGAGACTCTGAGATTGGGAACCACTGTTGTAGAGGTTCCTTACATTCTAGGACTAATGGTTCATGTACCATAGGGATGGAGAATGTGTGGCCTTCCACATGTTGTCTGACTGTAAGTCCCATCATCCCAGATAATTGGCCTTACTGGCTGTATAGGAAACAGGCATCCAACAACCTCTGCAGAATGACAGCTACCCTGCCACTGATATAGCACTATTGTATATCCATTACACATTAGCACAAAAGGAAACATCTCAGAATCTGTGGATTGTTTTCAGCTTTCAGCCATCACGTGTCTGAGAATATCAACTGTGTGAGAATATGTGCTTCCTCTCACCATGCATGCTCATCATTTGACAACTAGCACATCTGTGAATGAGTTGTCATAGGTCTAACAAACGCAGAAATTTCATATAATTCAATGTAATTTTCATAAAGGGTTTTAAAAATTGTCACTGAGATCCTGCATTAACTACAGTAGGACCCCAATATCCGCTGGGGATTGGTTCTGGAGGGGCCTGTGGATACAAAAAACTGTGGATAATAGTGAGCACCATTGAAAATAATAAGACTTCTAGTTTAAAATACCATAGAGTTGCCTTGGAGGACCTAGAAAATTGCTAGAGAGGACACATTTTCTAGGAAGACTCTATGATAGGTGTGCTGTTTTGTGTCTTGTGGATAATTGAATCAGTGGATAATGAATAAGTGGATACAAGGGTCCTACTGTACTTAGTTATGAATATGTAACTAAGTAACATCTCCTGGCCTGACTGCAACCCCTACCCCAAGCCCACTTTAACAGCCAGCAGCTACATTGACCAAAGAAGGTCTTTGCAGCTGCTGATCAGGGTACATTGAGGATGATGCTTCCAGCTCCCTCCTGCCAGAAAGTGAGTCTGTGGCAAGGAATTGTGACGGGGGTCCTGCTTCTTTTGATTGTCACTATCTGGCAGGAGGGGGCTGGAAAGTCAGTCTCCTTGCACCCCAATCAGTGGACAAACAGACTTCCATATTTCAGTGTGGCTTCTGACAGTTAAGGTGGGTTTCAGTGGGCATTTATGACGGTGGCAATAGTGCTATGATCATGACTACGTAATGTTACTGAATACAGAGACATTACAGATCCGTAATTCTAGGTTATGAATCTGTAACTACAATACAGAAAGCCAGCCCATATTTTTAAGACTTTTATTTCTTTTCTGTTTATTTTTACTGATGCTATACAATTTGATTAGATTTTTTTCTTGTTACAAACAAGCCATTTTATGTTACAATTTGTTCTTTATAATTTTGTTTTTATTATTATGTTGTAATATTTAAGTTTTTGAGAGCCACACAGAAACCATTGTTACTGAATAGCCTATACATAGATACCATATAAATAAGTAACACACTTATTAATGGAGTCTGCTCACATATTTAATTGTGAGTCAGGTGCAAATTATGATGAATATGCCTGAGCGAACTGGCTCTTAGTTAATAATAGCTGTTGGTAGTCATCATGACTGCCACTGAATTAAAGAAATACCAGCTAATTAATAATAAGAGTTGAACAGAGCAACCTTAACCTCTCTTGAAGGCCTGCTGAGAGAGGTTAGGATAGAAGGTGCCCTTCCCTGGTGGAACATCTTGTCTACCCTGAAGGCCATCACTAAATGTGCAGAAAGTTTTGTCTCAGTATGGTTATCTCCAGTAGTGTTTCCCTTGACAGTAGATTCTGAAATCGGGCATTTGGGGATGGCTAGGTATGTCTTGGATCCATCAGTCCACCAAGAAGCTCCTGGATTGGGACCCTCATCTAAACCTAGTTTCAACTGGAGAGAATTAAAATCAAGCCAGAGTGCTGCAGGAGAAGGGGAGGGAAGGAAAAGAAAGATGAGACCACACCGCCATATCCTGACCTGGCCAGCAAGAACTAGTAGGGCTTTGGAAGTGGTGGATCATCTGCCACAAAACTTTGCCTTCTTAGAATTGCTCTACAGTATAACTAATTTCTTTGTTTTGGGATGATGTGTGCACATATTGTCTTAGAGGAGGCATTTCCCTTCTGTCTATAAACAAAGGGAAATGCCTTCATTAAAATGATGATAACTATCTGTTGTTTTTAAATACAAAAGTATACCCTCAAGCTGTTCTGATTTTTGCAGGGACTTTTTCAGCTGGTTTTTAAATACCTCATTTTCTGTCTCTTCTCCCGTTTCCCCTGCTTTGACCTTGGCTTAATTCAATTGCTGTAAACTGAGTTCAAAGTGCAAAAGTAGTTTGCACTCAATTAAATGGGGGAAGGGGAGAGGATGGGGTGGAATATTGCCCTCCCTAGTAGGCTCAGGCAAAAGCAAACTGCTGTATCCTCTCCTAGTTTGCGTGTTCTTCCTCATTAATAACTTTTGCCATCTTGACCACACTCTGATCTTCCTTGGCCATATGTGCCCTGGTTTTCATCTGTGAAATGTTGAAGGGTATAAGAAAGCCTTCATGATGCGGTGGTTTGTCATGTTGGATTATGACTTGGATGATTTAAGTTCAAATCCATGTTTAGCCTTGAAGTTCAGTAGCTGACCCTTGGCCACACAGTCTTAACCTAACTTGCAGCTCACAGGACTGCTGTGAAGATAAAAGAAGTAGGGTGGGGGGGACTAACTCCTTGGAGGAAAGGTGTGATAAAAATGGAATATGATTGTATTGATAATAATAAAGGCCTTTTTCATTTGGCTAATTAAAAAACCTTGCAATAACTAATACTATTAACAGTTGAAAAACATTAAGCGTAAGTTCCTCACACTTTATGCCTTACTTTGCAGAGCTTTTATGGGGCTATATTTTGCCATTATATTCCTAACACCTCACTGTAGTTCTTGTACGTTGCTAGTGTTTTAGAGGGTTGCAAAGCAGTAATAGACAAAGCATTCCATTTAAAAATATGAACATTTGGTTTATATTGTTTAATAAATTTTTATATTTGATAAAACTCTTTAGAAACTTTTATTACCTAACGAGGTAGCATATTTTAAAATATACAAGTATTTATCTTATAAGGCGATGAGTTTCAAGACCAGAGTTTCAGAGTATTGTGTAAGAAAGCACACGTAGCTTTGGTTTCTCTGTGTTGTTGAAAATAACATATAAAGATTATGTTAGACATCCAAATAAAATATGAAAAATATTTATGGCAGTCACAATGGTGTATTTCTGTTGAATGCTTTTGGATTAGTTCTTTTTAAATTTGTTAAACAGTTGGGCATTATCACATGACATGGCATGAAATTCCAAAGATCAAATATGTAGCTGTAGTGTGCGTGTTGGAGGGGGTGGCTTTTGTTCACATCACTTTACTGGAAGTTCCCTGTTTTTTGTGTTTCTGAACAAATAAAAACATGTAATAACTGTTATCAGGGCATTTTTTTTACATTATGTACCATTTCATATATTTCCCGATAGCTTTTTCTGTTTTAAATTAGAAGAGAGTAATCTCCTAATCTTCCCTTGTTCTGAAAAAGATGTCCTTTATTATTTCCCAAGTTATCTTTTGTCTCTTTGTTTCCCAAACTACTGATAGCTGAAACACACTTCTTTTTCTTAATTAAAATTGGAGTCACACTCTGCTCTTCCACCTAGGAAGATTTTCCATTGGCCTATGAAAGAGTAATTAGGGCTGAAAAAACAAAACTCCAACAAGACTTCCACACAGGGCTTTTTAAAGACACTGAGAGGCCCTCTGGACAATGTTTATTTGAAGCCCTTTCCCTGAGTTCAGTGTGGTTAGAACATTGGTATGAGACCTTGGACCTAAAGTTTCTAGGCCCCATCTTGAAGCTCATTAAGTGACTTGGGGGGAGAGTCAAACATTCTTAGGCTAACCTCCCTCACAGGGTTGTTGTTAGAAAAAAAAGAGGTGCATAGCCTCCAATATTACTTAGGTGAAAAATGAAACGTGTGGCCAAATGTAGTCAAGGTGGCAACATTGATTAATAAGGAAGAGGCTGCGGCACTTTGTTTTTGCCTAAGTCTACCTAGAAGAGCAAGACTCTGCCACCTCTTCTCCACTTCCCACTGCACTTTATTTCGCACCCAGTTTGCAGCAATTCATGTAAGCTGAGGACAAAGGAGGAACGTGGGAAGAGGAAAGAGAAACAGGCACATTTTAAAATAAGTTGAAAAGCGGCCTGACAGAGGATTAATTGAGGCTATCCCTACCAAATGGGGACAATTGGAGGGTGCGGAGAAGGAGGAATTTCATATAACATGCTATAACTTCCTTGGATGGAAAAAGAAATGATATAAATGGAGTAACTAAAGATAACTGATTGTGGTTTAGGCTGAGTTGCTAATATTGGCACTATCTGTGACTGTAACCATCTCATTCATGCTCTCATTGTTATAGGACACTGCCAACAGGAGAGTTTATTTTTCTCTTTGGTCCCATTAGGTTTACAGAGCTCAAGTCTAAAAGAAATGAGGTGACTATAATGCAGCAATATCCATGTTGATGCGTTCAACTCCATGTATGAAACCTGGGGTAATTTCCCCATGTGCCATCCCCTTAAAAGGCCCATGTTCTACAATATTCTAGAGGCATTCGCGAGACTCCATCAATGTCCTACAACAGGAGACTTTTTAAAAGGAGACAGAGAGAGACATTAAAATCTTTGTCTCCATTTTCTTGTAGTTCTCTGAACCCCACTTAGATTTTCTTCTGGTCCTTGTTTGATATCCGGTTGCAAGACACTATATATGTGTATATTGGGGGGGTGATACAGACATTTGTGCATATTTTGTATCTATAAATTTGCTATAAAAAACTGTTATTGTGAATTTCATTTTTTAACTGTTAAAGCATAGCAAGAGCTTTCTGTCAATTGTTAAAGGAGGAGGAGGAGGAGAAGAGGAAGAGGAAAAAGTTTCCATTGCTGCCATGACATGAGAGTAATAGGTTAGCAGTATTTGTGTCTGTGTTCCTTCAAGTCACCTGTCGACTTATGGCAACCCCATGAATTTCATAGGGTTGTCATAGGCAAGGAATAATAGGTGGTTTTGCCAGTTCCTTCTTCTGAAATATAGGTCACCTGGAGCACCTGCTATTTGATGATGGTATCCCATCCAAGTACTAGCCAGGGATGATCCTGCTTAGCTTTAAAGATCAGATAGGATCTGGTGACTTTAGGATATTTACTCAGACACAAATTCCACTGTGTCAAACGAAACTTTACTAGAGCGGGATGGGTATTGTGTAGACCTCTGGATGTTGAATTACAACTCAGCATTCCTTTCCAATAGTTCAGCTAGTTCAGGTTGCTGGGAGTTGCAATTTAGCAATACTTGGAGGACTGCACATTTTCTGCTTTGGCTGTAGCTTAGAATTGTAGCCCAAGATACCATGGGATGAGAAGACTCACCTCAGGATAGTCTGGAATGGATGTCTTGAAAGGCTGTTGTTCCCAAAGGCTTTTTTCCAAGTTTCCTCATGTTGTACTATTTATGGTGGCATGAAGAAAACTACAACTGTTGACAATGGCTAAGCAAGGTAGAAGATAAAATGGCAGCTACTAATTTACAGAACAACAGATCCCTGACATTTTGTTTCTTTTAGGCTAACTAGACTACATATTTACTTGTTTTCTTATTTTACAACTTGTTAATTCAACAAGGAAGGGCAATGGGGGAAGATGCACATGCTGTTTTATCCTCAGTGGTTTGGGGGCATTTCGGTAATTTGGCCGAAAAATAATTTGGCAGTCTGAGGAAAGGTAGCCAACAGCCAATTGTGTAAGGTAGGAGCAGGGCAGTGCAAACCATTTTTTGCCTGAGACAAAGACTAAGGATTTTATTAGACGCAGCAAATACAGCATCATAGCAATGCCTAATAAACGTGAAAGGGTGCCTGTACTGCACAACATCATGCTATGGTGATTTTAAGAGCTGAATAAGGTGTTCCCTTTTATTGACGGCCCAAGCCATCAATAGATCTGCAATGGCTTTTTTTCACGGTTTTACCCGCATCTGAAACCACATGTCATTGTGCCCATCTGAATACAGCGTCAATGGGCCGAACACTTCTGGGTGAGATTGCGAAAACCAGGTATGGGATGCTCTTTTTATGAACCTCCTCAGTTTAGTTGGAAGTTTGAAAGTGTGTTTATGTGCTTGTGTGTACGGTTTGTGTATTGATTTTGCTGTTTTTAAATTTTTTACCATGCTTGTGTCTTTTTGTGAGAATTGCCAAGATCACGAACACAGAAGTAAACAGTGCTAGTGTGTGTGCTGCGGTTTTGCTGGGGCTGCTTTTAGTTGCTATTTACAGGTAGGTTTGATAAAGGGTGTTATGGTGCCGGGACAATTATGCTTTAAAATGTGGTGAGAAAGAGACGTTTTAAGAGGCTCGTCTGATGAAGTCCTGAGATTATTTCCTCCACCCATTCAGAAACTGACCTGATTGGGAAGTAAATCTTAAGCTTTTGGACAGGACTCCAGTGCAGCTATGAGGGGAGCAGTAAGGGAACAGAACACAGGCCATTTGGCCCACAGGGTTCTGTCCTTCAACAAAGAACAAAACCTAGGAGAGTCCCAACATCTGCCACCTGAGCTAGTAGATTCAGGCTGTCTAACGGCAGGGCTGGCCTAGGGTAAAAGATGGGAAAACCCAGTGCATGATGACGTTGCATCCTTCATTGTTTTAATTGTTAGGAGAAAGAAATGAAAAAGCAATACAGAGTGGCTCTGCTTCTGGTAACATCTGGTTCTGTCTTTATTTATTTAGGATGTGTTGGTAATTTTTTTAGTGTTGAAAAGCACTCTGCATATTATAACAACTTTAAAACAGAGTACAGGTACACTGAAAAGCAGTAAATTTAAGAGGTAAATCAATTGAAGAACATACTTATAATTCTTGAAATGTGTATACCTCAAAATGAGAATTTTAGATTTCAGAAACAGAAACTAATTTTACTGATAAACAGCTTTTGTTATGGAATGGCCATCTAGCCATTGGAATTAAGATAATCACAGTCCCTTGAAAACTTCAGTTCATCGAGATGTGCAGTCTTTTTTTAAACATGGCAATTTTGATTTTGTTTGACATGATTTCTTGTACACTCCCTTCATTATAAAACTCCGAGGGAAGCATGAAATCAATAATAGAATTATCATTGTACACATTTGCTCTATGAAACAAATATAAAACTTATTTTGTTGTTCAGGTCAGCCAGCAATATCTTTAAGCATTTTTTTTAAAGAGGCATTCATGTTATTAAGAATATTCTTGTTGTTTGCTGGATGTTTTTAGCAGTTTGGCATAAAAATAAGGACACGACTCATTGAAATTCTCTGTAAGCACCCCTTTTTCTGGAAGAGTCGACACTGGTGAGATTTGTTTGTTTCTCTGTTTTGCCAACAAGTTCTGGTCTGGAAACTCTCTCTTGTGGCAACATTCATCCTTCGTAGAGATAATGCAAATTATTACTTTACTGTGGCCAAGTGCAAGTAGTAAAAGAAAGCAACTTGCAAAACAGGAAATTTGGGACAGGGTCAGCCCCTGCAAAGGCAGCAAATGGTTTATTTAATTAATCATTATAGTTTTGTTACTACCAGGGAGAGGTAGGGGTGCTGGTGGGAAATTCTACCTCCAGGGCCAAAATATGAAAATAGAATGCGGGGGGGGGGGGACACACCATTTACTGCACTGCCCCAGGCACCAAATGTCTTGTGTCAGCCCTGTCAGTGACTGCTTCATTTGTGCGGTGCCCTTCTTTCTTTAACAGGTGCCATTCAAAATATATTTTATAAAATGAAAGAGAAATAAAGCAAACTGAGGTGAAGACCACTGAATTGCTAAATTCAACTGTAACAGAAAGTTTTAAAAGATTAAAACAGAGGAACAAAGATGACCGCCTGGAGTGTGAGAATTCCGCACAGTGGGTTATGCCTCACCCAAGGCATAATAGGTAACATCGGTACAATAATGAGGTATTCAAAGAGCAGGAGATTGTTTGATGGTAGGTTGCCCTGAGGAGGTTGTTCTGCCATTTATGGTCTAAAAAATCAACAGCATAATATTAAACTTTTCCCACCATGCTGCAGGCAGATGATATAAAAAGAATACAGTAGGACTCCCGTATCCACAGATTCATTATCCACTGATTCAATTATCCATGGGACACAAAATATCACACCTACCATAGAGTCTTCATAGAAAAGGTGTCCTCTCAAGCCATTTTTCTAGGTCCTCCAAGGCAACTCTATGGTATTTTAAACTGGAAGTCCCATTATTTTCAATGGTGTTCGCTATTATCCAGGGTTTTCAGTCCACAGGGTCCCCCAGAACCAATCCCCAGCAGATACAGGGGTCCTATTGTACAGGGAATACTCAGCATTATCATACAATATTGTCACTATTATAATGCTTTTGGTGGGTACTCAAAAAAGGCCCTTCTCAGTTGTTCTTGTCAGGAAAACCTGATTTAGCCACTCATTTCTCAGTTTAATCTTTCAGCAATGGCCAGAGAGAGTTCCTCCCCTCCATACAGACTTTGGTCCTGATATGCTGATTTCTTTACATGTGTTGCTCTTTATGGTTGATGGTGTTGCAATTTGTTTGACTGATTTTATTGAGGTATTTTGAATTCAAATAAAGCAGTTCAAATGGATGCAGTACTACATAAAAACAAACTGAATTTCTCCCAAATTTGAGTAAAAACAATCCAAGCAGTAATACTTAAAAACAATAAAGCCATGTTAGAACATTCCAAAAGCATTCAAACACCGTGAAAACCACTATTTATACTTTAAAACTCCAAATTAAAGAGATGTGTCTGAAGTCCTTTCCAAAAAGCTGAGAGAGTGGGCAACAATCTCAGCCCTGAAGGAACAGCATTCCACAGTGTGGGAGCAATACTGGAGAAAGCCAATTTTTGCATGCTCAACAAAGAGGACTCTGGAAACAGGGATGCTCTCAAAAGAACCTCTCCTGCAAATCTTTATAACTGAGCAAGTGTTTGGCTTGGTTTGGTTTGTTATTCTGTTTGCTATCTCTATTAGCTGTTTTAACCTTTATTTGTCAAAGAAGTGGAATTTGTAAATAAAAAAAATAATCAGAATTGGATAGGTATGCAATTGTGCTACTGTTTTTTAAGATGGATTTTTCAAAAGTTGACTGGGCTGATGTGTCAAGAGTCAGCCTGTATGAAGTTAAAGCTTATTTTGCATAACTCATGCAGCTGTAAAAAGCCACCTTGAACTGTATCCTATTCTTTTGTTTTCATGAAATGTTGCCTGTGACAAATACATTTTTTCTTTGTTTTACTTGATCAACCATTGCAGCCTGGCAGTGTCTAGATCAGGATGCGATATCCTCACAGGGGGTCTGTGAAGGCTTGAAAGCTGATTGGCTTGCCTCCTTCTCGCAGTGGAGTGACCACATGACAGGAGCCGAGGCAAAGGCTAGCTGGCTTGGCCTGCACAGTACCATTCAGTATGCTCCAGCCACAAACCTGCAGGGAGAAGCAGAAAAAAAAGTCTTTTCTTCCACTCCTGTGCCTCTGAGGGGAGGTTTAATGGATAGTGTAATTGTATTATTATTATTATTATTATTATTATTATTATTACAGTGTATTTTAAATCTTGAGTTAAGTCTTGGGGGTCTGTGGCAACAAAATATATTTAAAGGGGAACCCTGGTGGCGCAGTGGTTAAATGCCAATACTGCAAACCACAAGGTTATGAGTTCAATCCTGGAGGGCTCCAAGACGGACTCATCCTTCCATCCTTCTGTAGGTTGGTAAAATGAGTACCACAGCTTGTTGGGGGGAATTAGCTAAAAATCATTGTAAACTGCTTCGGAAGTGCTTTGGCCCTTTTAAGTGGTATATAAATATCAATGCTATTGCTATTGCTAAAGGGGGGGGGGTCCCTGGTAAAGAAAAAAGTTAAGAGCCACTCGTTTAGATTAAGCTGCTTCTAGGGCTGGCTTGACCTGAAAATGTGGCTGTAGTCTGTTAAATGTTTCACAGGGAGACAATGAATAGGCATACACTAGAATCCTATATCACCTTTTATTTAACGTAACTTTACATATATTTAGTGAAATGGCAGAGATGCTATTAGTGACTTCCAGAGATGCACATTGGTGTTTGATGCACATTGGTCCCATTGTGCATTGGTCCTATTGTACATCAGACCCATTGCACAATGGTCATTTTGTCAGCTCTGCTATGTAGTAACTTAAAAGCAGCCCTATCCTGGACACAGACATTACAAAACTGACGAATTCTAATCTCTGCATATGCAAATCCACTTAGGAAGACATAAATTCCATACAGGAATCCGGCCATACTTTCTCTCAATACTGCTGTACCAAGATCTGGAAGACACTTGCTGAGGAA
Organism: Gambelia wislizenii; assembly: GCA_030847615.1. Lineage (NCBI taxonomy): Eukaryota > Metazoa > Chordata > Lepidosauria > Squamata > Crotaphytidae > Gambelia > Gambelia wislizenii. Next base: position 120,991,692 of record JAUMIR010000003.1, read on the forward strand.
ATGGCTTTCTTGGTGGGGGTGGAAGGGATTCAGCTCCCACAATCTCCTGGCCAGCATGTTGCTTGGAGATTCTGGGACTTGCAGTGGAGGGAAAACAACTTTCCCAGTCTTTGCCTACTAAATGCTCTTCAGGCAGTGCAGGTAAGAGGTGGTATGGTCAGGACCGGTTTAAGGAATTAGGGACCCCCTGCAATGCTTTATTTTGGGGGCCCCATATGTTTTATCTCAGGTCAGTGTAACCTAACTCAACCTAAGCTATTCACAGTACAGGATATTCAGATTATTACTAATAACGTTTTTGCAGGAAGAGGGTTACTACAGGGCCCCCCACAATGATGGGCCCCCCTGCGGATACTGACACCGCTGGTGCCTTAAACCAGCCCTGGGTATAGTCCTTAGCCGTGGCTATCAGGTTTCTGTAGCCAGCGTTTTGTCTTGGCAGAAGGATAGCTAATGAATCCTCCTGTTGGGTAAGGCCACTGGCGATTGCCTGATAGTGTATCAGAGGTATTGAAACTGCTGTTGTATCATGAATTGACAATGCTTGTGGCTGTGTCATTGAGGCCTGTGAGGTAGAGAGCTCTAGGACGTACAGCATCTGGAATAGGTGCTTCTTAGGAGGAGGTATTACCACATTCTCTGGGACATATACAATATTCAGGGAGGATGCCTCTCATAGACAATCTGATTACTCTGGCACTATGGTACTATCAGCAGCTTTGCCTCTTTCCCCTCCAGCAGAGCTGGGTCAGAAATTAGCACATTGCCCAATTAAACAGAAGCACAGCTTGGGTATCATTAAGACTTTTGATCTGGATAATGGAGCATCTCCATAAGGTTTATGGAGAGGGAAAACAGAGCTTATGAGTTAAAGATTTAAAACTACAGAAAGTAGTTTTACTTGGGACAGTTCTATACATGCCACATTTACATTTCTGAAGATTGTCCCAGAAGGAAGACTAGTAGAAGTGACCAAGAGCTGAGCTTAGAGAAAAGAAGAGAAGATCTTCAAGGAGGAGAGCAAACGTTGTTCCTCCCAGCAGACTGGAGGAGAGCAAACGTTCCCATCTTCAAAAAGGGGGAAAAAGAGGATCCCAACAATTATCGTCCAGTTAGTCTGACATCAATACCAAGGAAGATTCTAGAGCAGATCATTAAACAGGGAGTCTGTGAACATTTAGAAGGCAATGCCATAATCACAAAAAGTCAACATGGGTTTCAGAGAAACAAGTCATGCCAGACTAATCTGATCTCTTTTTTTGATAAAGTTACTAGCTTGGTAGATGAAGGGAATGCTGTGGACATCGCATACCTTGATTTCAGTAAGGCCTTTGACAAGGTTCCCCATGACATTCTTGCAAACAAGCTTGTAAAATGTGGGCTAGACAAGTTAACAGTTCAATGGATTTGTAATTGGTTGTCCGGCCGAACCCAAAGGGTGCTCAGCAGTGGCTCCTCTTCATCTTGGAAAGATGTGACCAGTTGGGTGCCACAGGGTTCTGTCCTGGGCCCAGTGCTATTCAACATCTTTATCAATGACTTGGATGAGGGAATTAGGGGCATACTTATCAAATTTTCAGGTGAAACCAAATTGGGAGGAGTAGCTAATACCCTAGAGGACAGGATCAAAATTCAGAATGACCTGGATAGACTGGAGAGCTGGGCCAAAGCTAACAAAATGAAATTCAATATGGAGAAATGTAAAGTACTGCATTTAGGGTGGAAAAATGAAATGCATAAATATAGGATGGGAGAGACCTGGCTGAATGAGACTACGTGCGAAAGGGATCTAGGAGTCCTAGTAGACCACAAGTTGAACATGAGCCAACAGTGTGATGCGGCAGCTAAAAAGGCCAATGCGATTTTGGGCTGTATCAATAGAAGTATAGTGTCTAGATCAAGGGAAGTAATAGTGCCACTCTATTCTGCTTTGGTCAGACCTCACTTAGAATACTGTGTCCAGTTCTGGGCACCACAATTCAAAAAGGATATTGACAAATTGGAGCGTGTCCAGAGGAGGGCGACTAAGATGGTGAAAGGTCTGGAAACGATGCCTTATGAGGAGAGACTTAGGGAGCTGGGTACGTTTAGCCTGGAAAAAAGACGGTTAAGAGGCGACATGATAGCCCTGTTTAAGTATTTGAAGGGATGTCACGCTGAGGATGGAGCAGGCTTGTTTTCTGCTGCTCCAGAGACTGGAACGCGGAGCAATGGATGCAAGCTCCAGGAACAGAGATTCCACCTCAACATGAGGAGGAACTTTTTGACAGTAAGAGCTGTTTGGCAGTGGAACACGCTCCCTCGGAGCGTGGTGGGGTCTCCTTCCTTGGAGGTCTTTAAACAGAGGCTGGATTGCCATCTGTCAGGGATGCTTTGATCAAGATTTCCTGCGTGGCAGGGGGGTTGGACTGGATGGCCCTTGTGGTCTCTTCCAACTCTGCAATTCTATGATTCTATGATTCTATGATTAAGTAAAGAAGAAGATGTGGGTGGTGAATAGGGAAGTACGGCTAGATGATAAGAAGATAATGGGGAGAAGGAAAGAAAATATTTACATATCCTTTATCTGCTGAAATGTCTGGAAGAATAGAAGTTTCCTTAGTGGTAGGTCAGGCTACTTATCCACCTGAGTGTTGTCCAATCTCACTGGCAGCACTTCTCCAGAGTTGCAGCAGAGGCTTTCCCCACATACTGATACCCTTATCTTTTTCAGAGGAGATGCTAAGGACTGAATGTGGATATGCTAAACATGCACAACTGTATACTGTTGAGATAGGGCCCCTCTTTATAAACTGACCTCTGTATGAAGAGCTAGATGGCTAGGTATCGTGCGATTTAGTGGGGTGCAATGGACAGTGTCAATCCTGGAATAAACAGACCAGAGTTTGATCCCCCACTAAGCTGCAATGCTGTCAGTGGGTGACAAATAACTATTTCTCAGGTCTACCTATTTCACAGTGTGGCTGGGAAGATTAAATGGAGGAAAGAGGTGAGCAATGAGCCACACACACTGTACTGGTTCCTTAAAGGAGAGTCAGATAAAAACCATAATAAAGAAATACAAAACTTCTTGAAACTATAACCACATCAAAGTTCTTGTGCATGCCATTGGGAATACTGGAAAGCAACTATTTGACAAATGTTTCTTGTAACCATTCTTTATTTAGCTAATTTCCCAGTTCCAAGCTATTTGGAAATATTAACTGCCATTTTTACCAGAAATTGTAAACTCCTGTTTAAACATATTATCATCAGAAGCAGAAAAGATTAAAAATGCATTTGACAAGGCAACTTTGTTGCCTTGTAATCAGTTTTACTTCTGATTGTAATCATTTCATATACAATTTAACAGAAAACCATTTAAAAAACATTAAAACTGGGCTAAAATGGTATAGGACTAAAATTCATGTCTGCCATTTTCTGTAGTTTTATTTTTGTCCCTTTTAATGTAAATCAAAGCAAATATTTTAGAGATGGGCGATACCCCAAAGGGTAATTTAGTACAACTCCCTGCCATTGCAAGAATCCATTGTTAAAACACCACCACAGATGCCCATCCAACCTCTATTTGAAAATGAAGGAGAGTCCAACACATCTCAAGGTAGTCTGTACTACTGTTGAACAACTCTTACTATTAGTCAGTTCTTCCTAATGTTTAAATGGTATCTTCTTACAATTTGAATTCATTGGTTCTGGTGCAGCAGGAAGCAAGCTTCCTCCATCTTTGATGTGACAGCCCTTAAGATGTTTTAAGACAGCCATAATATCATTTCTCAGTCTTCTCCTCCCCATGATAAACATGTCTTACTCTCTCCACCACTCCTAGTAGGGTACTGGTCAAAATACTCCAAGTGAGGTCTAAATCAAGCAGAAGTGGCACCATTACTTCCCTTGTTCTGGACATTATGCTTCTGTTGATGCAGCCTCGAATCGCAGTACCTTTTATTTTATTTATTTTATTGCTGTCACATCACGTGTGTTGATTGAAAGTTGCCCCCTTCAACATGATATTGTATTCTATTTGCCTTGTTTTTAATGGAAGGGTTAGAATCACAAGACTTGGGCTGGATTAAAATGGCTAGCAGTTATGCTTCTTGATTTATCTTGTCCTCTGGAAGCACAGTTAAGGGGGTGCCCCAGAATGCCTTAATGATACTAAAGATGGGAGGCTGTGCCATTGCTTAGGTAACAAGGAATCAGTCTGGCCATTCTCACTCACTTCTATATAACCTTTTGGATTAACTGCTGCAGTGTGACTCAGATGGGATTGCTCTTGAAGACCACACAGAATTTTCAGCCGGAGCAGAATGCGAAACCCATACTTTCCAACATTTTGTGGATTACAACTGGGACAGAAACAGCCAAGCAACAGAGTGTGGTTAAAATGGCAAATGTTATCCATGAGGAAGAACACATAAGCTAAGAGAGGCTGTGGCAGGTGGCAGGTGACAGGTTGCTTCTGTCTGAGCTGAATGGGTAGAGAAAGACCGGCCTCTTCCTCTCCTTTCCTTCTGCTGGGTTAACTCAGTGCAAACTACTTTTGCACTTTGAACTCAGAATGTGACAATTGCAGTAAGCTGAGACAAAGGACAAAAGTGGGAGGAGCTGAGAGAAACTGGGACATTTTAAAAGGAGTTGAAAATGTGGGGTGGCAGAACGTTAATCAGGACTGTCCCTGCCAAATAGGGACAGTTGGAGGGTATGCAAACTTTAAGGAAGTATGGAGGTAGGCACATGTGCAATCATTTTTACAGAGCTATTCCAGCTGAGATTTAGTCTTCAGGTGCAATTGCAGGTGCTGTTTTAAAGCCCTATACTCTCTCCTCCAGACTGAGGAGCCTTTGAAATGATCTCCTTGTCAAACTTAATAGAATTTCCTGCTTCAATGTAGCATCATTGGGGAAGTTTATAAGAACAGCATTTGAAAGAAGTGTTGTGAGGGGGAGTGTCTATTCTTGCTCCAAAAGAGGAGGCTTTTATATTGTATGCTAAAAGATGACCTAAAAATATTTTTAATGAAATAAATGTATAAGAAGTCCATCAGATCATATCTTTCCTTGCGTTCAGTATAGGGGACATATTTAGATATTACTATAGAGTAACACTGCAGCTGATGACTAATCGGTTTGCTGTCTTGTTCCCTTGTGTGCTAATGGGTTCTATGAATTTTGATTTTAAAATGGTGTTGTAAACTATTTCAAGGATAGGAGAAGTAGGATAGAAGGATAAAATATTTTAAATAAATACATTTTGAAAATGAATTATTAATGTCTGAAACACATCCCATTATTCTATCATTTTCTATGATTAATGTGGTGAGAAAATGGGAGTGAGAAAATGAAGTTATAATATGCCATAGTAGCGATTCTTCTGTTATAAGCCAGAACCTCTACCATCTTGTATGTGATAGCTGGGAGTCTTGCAAAATAAAGACTACAGACCCTGAAGATGTGGCAACATAGAGAAGATTAAACATATGTCATCTAATTGGTACTAGCCACAGGCTACATAGATTGTATAGCACAGAGGTGGGGAATGTGTAGCCTTCCAGATATTGTTGGATGCATCTCCCATCATCTCTCAAAATTGACTTTGCTGGCTAGAGTTGATGGGAGGTGTAGCCCAAAAACCTCTGGAAGGCCACATCTTCCCCACCTGTCTTCTAGTGCAGTGCTTCTCCAAGTGGTGGTCCTTGGACTGGTACTAGTCTTCTGGACATTGGCTGCCAGGTCTTTGGTGGTTTTCCAGGAAAGAAAATAAACAAAAGCTAAAAGGAAAGAAAAATACTGGCCATGTTGGACCTGAGAAACTGCTGGAGAATTTTTCCTGCCCTTACCAAAATAATAATAATAAATAAATAAATAAATAAATAAATCAGTCAAATAGCCTCCTCACCCCACCCCATTTCTCCCTACAAATAGTGTACGGGCAATGTCAAGAAGCCGCTTTCACACCTTATTGAACAAACAGGTCTTCCTCATCAATTGGCTGTTGAGCAGGTGGTGAACTGATACCTATTGCATTATCACAAACCACCTTTTACATACACTGTCATAACTACATCTACACATTCAAATAACCATGGGCTATGCAGCCCTTCCAGGATTCAGGTTTCAGAATACAGGTTGGGGATCATATGATTAAATAAATGATGAATTTCTCCCTCACTGGAAAAACCTCCTGCATGTTGAAAATGAGCACATCAGGGAGAATGCAGGGCTTTCTTTCTTTTTTCCCCCTGCATGTATCATCTAGAATGGTGATCAGACCAAAAGCTTAAATGCAAACCAGGCCTGTTCACTGTAAGTCTAAGCATGCCTAAACCCTTCTATTTCAGTGGGCCTCAGATTCAGGACAACTTTTTACAGAGGGAAACATTCAGTCATGCTATCTGGCTGACTTCCAAACTGCTCTATGTGCGTATGTGTGGTCAAAGAAGAATTGCAACCTCCTAGTGACTTGATTTAGTAGCATGAAAGTTGGGAAAGTGCAATTTCTTCCAAATATTGCTGGGAAAGCATTTTATGGATCGTGTGCAAGAATTCCCTGCATTAAAATAGAAACACACACACACACACACAAATTCAAGTGAGAACTAAATGGCATTAAATAGAAGTTGGGATGTTGTTGTTTTTTTCTGGTTAAATACCATTACTTTGGGTGCCAGTGGAGATTTCCCAAGCTAATAGAGGAGAGGTGGGAGAGAAGAGGGTGAGCCCCTTTGTGTACAGCACAGTTTCAGTGAAAATCCTCCCCTGGTAATTGGTCCCTTCCCATTAAGAAAATAACAATGATACACAAACAGAACTTGAACTGACATATTTAGCATCTTGTCTAGTTCATTTCTGGCAGGGCATGAACATATAATAGGTATATGTCTTCTCTTTGTGGTAAAGAAATGTCTTTGAGACAATGACCTTCTGTGATGTCAGTTGATAATTACAGCTGAAAAGTAGAAACTATATTTGACAGAACAAGTCATAAAACCATTGAGCAACATGATTGGGCAGATGCATACAGGATCCATATATAAGGGATGTTTATTGGCAGTGTGATGCTGTTTTTAATGCAAGATTATTTATTTACACCATAACAGCTGCTATAGCCCCTAGATGGGATTAACTATCCAACTGGCTTATTTCAAAATGTTGTTCTAGCACAAGTTCTTATTTTAGCCACATTCTCGGAATCCTTAAATGTCCTTGGAAAGTTATAACGCTATTCTCTGAAACTAGATGTAGACCTATCTGTCTTTAGGTCATAATTACCTAGGTTAATATTGGGTTGGTTGCAATAATAGAATCCTGGACTAGAAAGAACTCCACAGATCAAATAGTCCACCTACCTGCCAGTACAGCAAGTCTCTTGCTACAGCATCTCTAGTAGGAGGCCATCTGCTTAAAATCTTCTAACAAAGTTGAGTCCACCATTTTCTTAGGCAGTTTATCTACCATCAACGGTTTGTTTGGCCAAGATATGTATTGTAATAAAATAATCTCTCTCTCTCTCTGGGTTTTCTTTGTGAACGAAGATTCAGGAAGGACTCATCCTATGCTTTCTGCAAGCGTGCTGATGACTGAAAATGCCAATCCGAGATAAACAAGTCCCGTTGCAGAAAGCACAGCAGAAGGTCTCCTTGGGTGATGTTTCCGGGTTGTGATTCTTTCTGTGTTGTTGTTTCTCTTCAAGACTTATTCAGCATGAGTTCTCAAGTAAGGCTGCAGCATTGTGGATAGTGTGTCTCCATGCCTCCCGATGTGAGGCCAGGGCGGACCATTGTTGGTGATTAATTTGGCCAAGCCTGAGATGTTTCATCACATTCGTCACATAGTCAGTCCAGTGTATATTTAGGATTGTATGTATACAGCGCTGATGAAAGCATTCAAGGAATAATAATGTTATTGGAAATTTAATGTTGGCAGCTCTGGAAAAGTTGGAGTAGATGCATATATGAGAGCTATAAAAATGTTTTTAGACTCCAAATAGCAGTGGGCCATAATCATCTTAACTAAAAAGGGGAAATGTCAAGAATACATTTGACTATGATATAACATTGGCAGTGTTAGAATGTGGCAATAATAGTTGGCAGGTATTATTACCCTAGACTAGATTCCGTCAATAATGGCCATACTCCTTAGCAATCTCTTCTCCCTTTTTGTTCCTTGTATGCTGGTCTTTGGATATGGAGATAACTTTTTCCAAAATCCAGAGATATTTTGCTTTAAAGCTTTCATGTAGTTTCTCACAGGGCTGTCATACACTTAGCCACAAGATGGCAGCGGGAGTTAAGGTTTTACATACATTGTTGTGTTGTGTTCAGGCTTTATTCTTTTCTCAGGACAGCTATGCTTTCCAGAGAACCTGCTTTGCAGAGCAGCCTCAAATGAATCTTATAAACTTTGTATTATACTTCAAAAGCACATGTTCATGCTAGGTATTTCTACTTAGATATAGTCCTGGATTTGTATGGCTAATGAAGTTTAAATTATTATTCAAATGTTTGATACTTGTCTTAGGTTAGACATGCATGAAACAGACAGGTGTTAAAAGTCTCCACTAGAAACAGTTGTATCTTGGCTTACTAAGTGTATTTAAGATTGCTGTATGAATTGCTTTCTGCTATCCTACATTATAATGTGACTTTATAAAAGGATTAATCATTCTTAATTGAAAAGATGTGAAATTGATTTAAATTCTTTGAAAAATTCTTTCATTTGGTTGAACTTAGATACTGGCATTTATTTTAAGATGAAGAGGAACAAACCAGACAAGAATAGAGGAACAGGTTATTGTTGGATTCCCAGTCTCTGTATTTCATACCAGGTGTTCCCCCATTCCCTACTCCTGGTTCTACTGCTTGTACAGTATACCGAAAAATAAGCCCCATTGATTCAATGGGGTTATATTGGAGGTGGGAATCATGTGGGCTCTCCAGATGTGGTGAGACTGCAGCTTCTAGCATTCTTCACCATTGGCTGGGCTGGCTAGGACTGTTGGCGCTTGACATTTAACAACCCCTCACAATTTCCACCCTTGGCTTCCAACCTAGTAAATGTGGAGCTTGAGTGAACATGGAAAGTCCCTAACACAGCATGTTGGACCATATTTTGGTTAACAGAATTTGTTTTAACCTGAGAGAAATAGTTTATTTGTGAGTGAAGTAAATGCAGGAGATACATTGTTGTCATTGTAGTATGCCTTCGAGTGGTTTCCAGTTTATGGCAACCCTAAGGTGAGCCTATCATGGTTGGTTGGTTTTGGAAAGATGTATTCAGAGGGGGGTTGCATGTGCCTTCCTCTGAGGCTGAGAGTGTGACTTGGCCAAGGTCACCCAGTGGGTTTTCACATCTGAGTGGGGATTCAAATCTTGGTCTCCAGAGTCATAGTCCAGCGCTTAAACCAGTACACCACACCGGCTCTTGCAGGAGATAAGACTATTATGAATACCAGAATCTCTTCTTATGTTCTTGCCTATGCCTTCATTTCCAGTGGTTACCTTGGAAAATTGTCTCTCTTGCCTAAATAAGACTGGAGTGAAGGAGACAGTAAGGCCATTTCTCATCACCTGCAAAAGTACATCCTGAGTTTTTGTCAACTGAATTGTTTAATCTGAATGACTTACTGGTTTTCAGGTGTAGGAGCCTGATTTTAGGGAGCCTGTGTAGTGAGTTATTGCAAAATCCAACACGTTATGGTGATACCTTTATTAGGCCAACCACAAGACAAAAAATACAAGCTTTCAAAGCTCACAGGGTTCTTCATCAGGCATGGATGTTAAAAGTAATTTTAGGGACCTGATTGAATAGCCTAATAAAGGCATCACTGTAATGTTTTTTTTAATTTTTCCATATTAGCTGCATAGCTACTCCTGAATGTATATGTATATGTATATGTATATGTATATGTACCTATATGTATATAGTGTAGGGAGTTGTTACACAGAATTAGCTCCCCAGCCCTGCAAGGGGATCATTCTCCATACTGACTAGCATGTCTTCTCCAAACATAGTTATAATTTAATTTGCTTCTACGGGTGCAGTGATGGGTGCCCCCTTGGCTGGTTTCAAGAGTCACTAGACAGATCCATGAAAGAAGAGATTGCTAGTCAGATTAATAGGCAATACCTAGCCTGCTAGTCATGATCACTATGTATTTCCTACAGTATGAAAGGCAGTTGCTGGGGAACCTAAACAGGATGGTATTATTGCATTAATGTCTTGCTTACAGACTTCCCATAAACCACAGGTAGCCATTGTGAGAATAGAAGGCTGGATAAGACAAGCAATTGGTATGGTCCAACATATACCATATTCTTGTGTTCTGCTGTGTGAACTGCTGTGAATAAGGGCTGACTCGGCCATGAGTTTCATGGGTCACTGGGTGACTTTGGGTCTGTTTATCAACCTATCCTCCCTCAAACTTCCATTGTAAGGATAAAACAGGGAGAAGAAGAGCTATATGTGCCACTTCAGCAAGTCTGAATAAAATATAAGTAAAAACTAGATTTTAAAAACTGGTTATGCTTGTGAAGCTGGTTATGGTTATGTGAAAGCATAACCACACGGAGCAATGGATGCAAGCTCCACGAACAGAGATTCCACCTCCACATTAGGAGGAACTTTTTGACAGCAAGAGCTGTTCGGCAGTGGAACGCACTCCCTCGGAGCATGGTGGGGTCTCCTTCCGTGGAGGTCTTTAAACAGAGGCTGGATGGCCATCTGTTGGGGATGCTTTGATCGTGATTTCCTGCATGTCAGGGAGTTGGACTGGATGGCCCTCGTAGTCTCTTCCAACTCTGCAAATCTATGATTCTATGAAATCTAGTTATGTGCAAACTGGTTACGCTTGTGTATGTGAACCTGCCTACTCCTGTAAAGTGCTTTCCTAAGAAATTAATTTTTGTGTCTTCTTTGTTAATTTTTACTACCAAAAAATTACTGCCTTATAGAAGTAACATTAGTGAATTGTGTAGGTGATGCTGCTGTGCATATTAAATTCATTCCTCTAAGCATCCAATGAGGAACTAATGATGATGACTGATGATTGCATGTGAGGCACCTGGAGGCCTAGGGGCTTGTAGCCACTGTAGTACTGTTATGTTTTAAGAGGGCATGAGTATCCATTCATTTTGCATCTGTAATTCAGATTTTGGAGATGAGGACATGTAGCAAAAGACACATTCCATGTAATTTTAATCCTCCACTTAATTCTGCAGGTGGAGGAAGAGGGCTTGAAACACTCTCCTGTAGGTGAAGTAGCACTGAGTAATGGTAGCTGTCCAAATAATGCTGCTAAATTTTCTATATATGCTGTATTTTCTGTGTATGCATCAAATAAGGATAAATGCTTTATAATGTCTCTCTCAAATATGCAAGTGTCAGCTAGCAAGCTTAATTTGCTATTTTGTCATGAGAAAAAAAGACCCATTCTCCAGTGATGAGGAAAGAAATAGGGAAAGAAATATAATGAGGTCATGTCTAATTGACTACAATTTCCTGAATCAATATTCCCTCAGAGCTTTCCATTCAGCATTTTGCAAGAAGGAGATTTCATTCATCTGTACCTGCCTGTAATCGCATTTATTCTCCAGGGGCTGGAAATGAGGTAATCTTTTCTGATGTCATGGCTTGTATTTTATCACACACTTGATATACATATCCCGCAATACATTAAAGCACAAGTCTGCCATGGGAATCAGTACTAATGATGGTTGTAAAAGGAATAGGGCATGGAACTCTGATAGTAGCTGGAGTAGATTTTATGGGTTACATTTGGCTATCCCCCCCTCTGCTCTATTTTTCAGCTTGTATGAGTTGTCTGTTTGTATGAGATACAGAAAAAACCCCAGAACAACTAGCTCATGGGGTCAAGGAAATAGGTTTTAGGAACTGCTTGAACATACTTTGTTGCTGTTTGGATTCTAATGTGCTCTACTCATGTGTAAACCATTTGCATGCAGTGAAAAGAAGAAGAAGAGAAGCAGCCATTCATGCTGTGTTGATCAGACCTTTAGCAGAGTGAAGATCTGGAGCCACATGTAGTACCTTAGTCTTAGATAGATAGATAGATATTCGCTAAAGTCCCCCTTCCCCAAATCCTCCAATCTGTCCATCATTACTTTTTCTGGAAGCCCCCAGGAGTTGTGATTCACATTTTAAATAGGTCACAGCACTCCCCTGTACTGTTTAACGTTTTTTAAAAACCTGGTCAGAATCCTGCGGGGGCACTGCATGTTCATAAATGGATTTATTTCTGCAGGAAATAGAATTGTGAAGATGCGTGAAATCCATATCCAGTAAAGGGCTGCTGTCACATTACTATGTGGCAGAGCCAGCAAAGGGACTGAAGTGAATTGGTATCAATTCACTACAGTCCCCAATGTGTATTGGAATCATGATGTACATCGGGCACCCCCAGTGCACATTGGGCACTCTTGCTGATATTCCGCTACACATCTTCACAATTCAGTAACTGAATTTCTTAGCACTTCTGCTACTTAGTTAAGTGCATGCAAATTTATGTTGAGTGAAAGGTCATACAGGATTCTGGCCCCTATTTTTTTTAAAAAAAACTACAAGCAGACTTTTGACCACTTCCAGGGAAGGATTGTTTTGTCTGTTGAGCTTTTGAGCAGTACAGAGGATCCTAGGAATAGCACATTGGCCACTGGACCTACTGAACTTGCCCAACCTGCTTTATGTATAAAATTGAAGTGTGATATAGAAAGGTGAGATACATGCAGCAAAAGAAATAACATTGTTGCACCTTGGAGAGGGTCACTGTGGAGGGGGTGGGGGTTTGTTTTCACATCTGCACCCACCACAGGACCACACCAGATCAGCTGATGCAACTAGAGATGATGTCAGTTCATTTTTGACTGGTTTTCAGCCAATTGTGGAGGATTCTGGGATGCTTGGGGCTCGGGGGTCAATGGTAAGCTATGGGAGCAAAAACACTATCTTTGGTAGTGGATTTGACCAGTTTGGGCTGTTTTTACCCAAAATATGTATATAATATTTTCCAGCATTTTTTGAGGGGGTCTAGGGACTTGGGGGTCTTCAGGGGTGACAAAATGGGACTCCACAGGTGTTATCTGGCCCATAGGCCACACTTTCCTCACCCCATTGTACATGAAATCTGATACATTTCTTGTTTAGGTTGGTTATAATGAGAACCAGCGTGGTATAGTGGTTTGAGCATTGAACTACAACATTCTTTCAACCTCAGAGAAAAGCAAAAGTACCCCCCTCAACAAATCTTGCCAAGAAAACTCTGTGATAAATTCAACTTAGGATTGCCATAAGTAAAAAATGATTTGAAGGCACATGGCAACAACAAAAACAATAATAATGCTTTCATGGGTAATGGCCTACTTTGTTAGATAGATGAATTAGCTACCTAAATGGGTAGGTTAAAAACAACAACAACAACAAAAGCATTGCTTTGGCCAAAATACTCATTTGCATCACAAAGGCATCTGCTCACAGTGTCATGTGAAAAAGAGAGAACCTCAAAGACTTACAGCAAGGTGGGCAATGAAGGAAGGATTGGGGCCATTTCCCGCCATCTCCACCTAGTGGTCCAAACTGGCACGTTTTGACACACCATAAGTGACATAACAACGCTTCCAGCCACAGTTTGGGCTGATTTGGAGGCATTTTTTTCTTTTGGGTGTTTTTTTGAGTGGAGGGTTGAGGCAGGGGGGCTCCTGGCAGGTTGAAGGAAGCAAACTCCTCATTTGTAGGCAGTTTAGGAGGCTTTTGAATGGTTTGTGGGCCAAAAAAAAAAGAATAATCTGAAAATCAGCCACCCAAAATAAAATAAAAAAAGATTGTCTGGGGGTTTTGAGGGGCTTCTGGCAGGACTTCAGGGGCTGCACTTGGGGAATCCAAGGTTTACATGTGACCCATGGGCTGCAATTAGCCCACCTCTGGGTTACAGTGTGTTTATTCTAATGCCTACATACTTAGCAACATTCAGGAATCCACTAGGTGTTGTTATCTTTCTATCCTATATGGCACATCTATTTTTAGCCATGTAGTAGCCCTCATGGAAGAGATTTAGCAACTAAATTTGACACCAGGCCAGGCTTGTTGAGTGGGGGGGGGAGTTGTTTTTTTCCCCAATTTCCTGTTTGAAAAAGCTAAATTCCTTTGGTGTGATGGTAGTTTTGTTGAGCCACTGCCTTGGGAGTTTTGATTAAGGGGTGGGGGAAGAGACCCAGTTGGGCAATGCCTTTTTTAAAAACCAGCCAAAAAAGTATGAAAACTTTTGAGTTCACCAGAACTTTTCATAGGGCTACATGGTACAAAAATTAGAGGGTGAAGGAAGGAACAAGAAATTCCAGATAAAAAAATTACCCAGCTGTGGTAGACATGAGGCCTGAAATTCAGACTGAGACTTATGATGGAATCTACATCATCAGAGTCATGATGTAGAATAAATGGGATGAAAGAGGTATCTTTCAGGGCTCCTCTAATAATGAGAGCATTTGCCAAAACAGTTGCAGAAGTAGGGCACAACAAAATGCTTACATGAACCCAGTGATGCGAAACCATTTTTGCAAAAATAGCTTCAATACCTGGAAACTCTCTGGTGTTTTTTGTTAATGAATCATCATCATCTTCACCACCACTACATTTTTGGGGTGGGGGGGCATTCACACTATGGCCCCTTCCACATTACACAATTACAGCACTATGATTCCACTTCAACTGCCATGGTTCCATCCTATAGAATCGTGGGATTTCCAGTTGAGGGAGGGACACATAGAATTTTCAGCTGGAAAGCATCACTAATGCCTCACCAAACTACAAATCCCAGGATTCCATCATATGCATCCACAGCATTTCAAGTGGACTCAAACAGTGCTTTAATTATGCAGTGTGAAAGGGCCCTGTGCAATTATAGCAGTGTTATTCCACTTTGAGCCACTTTGGTTCTGCCCTATACATTTCTGGGGCTGGCAATTTAGAAAGGGGTATTTAGAATTCTCAGCCAGAAAGCTCTGGTGCCTCTGACTGAACTACAAACCACAAGATCCCATAGGATGGAGTCATGACAGTTAAAGTAGATTCATGGTGTTAGAACTGCATAGTGTGAATGGGCACCTTATTCTGACCATTGCTGTTTAAGCAGGTCAACAAACTAAAAAGTGTCCAAAGGAGGGCAGCAAAAAAGATGAGAAGCCTAGCAGCAAGCCCTGTCAGGAAAGCATGAAGTGTACATTCCTCTTCTCCAAGACATGATTAAGAGGAAATACAATACCCATTTTCAAATATTTGAAGGGTTGTAGATGAGAGAGTTAGTGTGGCTACACTACGACTATGAATCCCCACTCAGCCATGAAAACTCAGTGGGTGAACTTGGGAAAGTCACATACTCTCAGCCTCAGAAAACTCTGTGATAGGTTTGCCTTAGGGTTGTCATAAGTCGAAAATTACTTGAAGGCACACAAGGACAACAACTATAATCAAGCAGAATTATTTTTTGTTGCTCCAGAGGATAGGAAACAACCCAGTGGAATAAATTCTTTAAAAGGTGGGGGGTTAGACTAAACATCAGGACAAATTTCCTGATGGTAACAAGTGTCCAACAGGTGTGTCCATATGTATACATGTGTGTGTGAGAGAGAGATTAACAGGTTTATAGCACAGTCCTGTGCATGTGTACTCAGAAGTAGTTTTCACTGAGTTTGATGCATATTTTCAGGTATATGGGCATAGGATTACTACTTGAGGCCAGTATCCCATGATGTCATTTTGCTAGCACTAGTACTATAATGATACTTGAAGGCTAGTTCCAGACCAGTGTTACTCAAGGAATTGGTGCTGTTCCTTGAGACATCAGCTGCCAGGCCCTGGAGAATTTCTAGGAAAGAAATAAACAATTGTACTCAATGGGGCACAAATATGATCCTGGTCCCTGGCACATGGGGGGAAATTTGCCGGCCACTGAAGAAGCACCATTCTAGATTTTGAAAAAGGGAAGTATCAGACAGGTCTGATTGTACAGCATTAAGGCTGTGTCTTTGGGCTCATCTACACAGGCCAGAATATGTCAGCTACCTGATGGCATATTCTGGCCGGGGATCTAGCCCTTCCTTCCCTATTACCGGCATGAAATGGGATGGAGTCCAGACCACCACGCTGGCCCATCCCTACAGCCACTGCCGCTGCTGCTCACATCCCACTCTCTGAAGCCAGGATGTCAGCCCGCAGCATGTGATTAAAGCCCCCGGCATGTGACAAGCCTAGGTCATATGCTACGGGACTCCTTCCAGGCTGCGGAGAGAGTGATGTAGACGGCAGCTGCAGTGACAGGCCAGTATGAGCTCCTGCAGTCATGTGGGGCCTGATACATTTTTTCACAGCTGGAATGGTTTTTTGCAAATGTTACAATACAAAGGTGTAATGGGCTTTACCCCATCATAACCCCATCTTTGCCCTGGACATCATCAGAACTACCTGGGGGCAAAATGGGGCAAAAGCCCTGCATCATTAGGACTACAGGGCTCCAAGATGGGGACACGATGGGGTAAACAGCCTGTCTAGACAAGGCCTTTGTCTTTTTCTTTTTAACAAATGATTACTATATATAAACATATACTTACATTTTCTTGCAATTCGGGAGAGTGAAGGTTGTGCAAATAGCTAATGCATACTATATTTTCTAGTAACACAAAGTCGTTTGCTAAGGTACACACACACTACTGCTTGTACAACTGGAAAATGCAACAAAACACTGCTAGCACACTGTTGCCGTCTATTGACAATTCATTGGATTTAGAGCTAAGTGTTAAAGATAGACTAGAATAATGGGAAAAAATAGCTTTGTTTTGCCCTGCTTTTGAAAATTAACATTGAATGACCAAATATAGGGATCATATACATTTGAGTAATTATTATCAGATACTCTAATCAAACTAGGCATGTGACAGTTACTTGAAGGACTCATAGGAAGACTATTTCATCCTGTCTTGTCTCCAGACAAAATAGGATTGTTCCCAAGAGTGTACAGTAAAATGCTTTCTCCTACCAACTTCTAAATGACTGGAATGATAGGCGCTTCCCTTGGGAGAGTCATCTGCCGCTGGCTAGATTTCACAGAATTTGAGATATTACATTTTAATGCATTGTTCACCCTGCAGAGATTTTTCATGGCTTTGTTAGGAATTTCTGCAAATATGGTTATCAATAACTTTAAAAATAATGTGGAGATGCTTCAAGACTGTGCTGCAATAAACTGCTTCAGTCTATCACATCTTTCATATGAGCTCATTTTTTAAAAAAATCAAGAAAATGTATTATCTGTTCTCCGTTTTACTGGCAAAGATAATATTTGGATAGATAGCAAATATTCCACACTGGAGAGCTCCACACTGGAAGACACTCCAATATGAGGTTGAAGGATTAAAAATGACAAATCTTCAACCATATTTGAAGTAGAGCATAAATGGTTATGTCCAAGTCAGTATAAGCAAGGAAGGCAGTCAATGCTGTGTTAGAAACTGGGTTGGCTCAAGGTATTTTGCTGCCAGGGCAGAGAATGGGCAACCTGCCTTCCTTGCTCCCACATTTAAATGGCATTGCACTCTAGCCTGGTTGAGTTATATTGACAGTTAAGTAGAAAATATCACAAAGGATCCCCTTGTCCCTGTTCCTAGCAGTAAAAATATAATGAATTAACACAGGGTACAGCCAGACTGATTAAAAGGTCCATAAAGTCCTAGATTTTGTTATTTCTGATTTTATTTTGGAGATCCATACATGTTCTGATTATCCCAAAATATTTTCTGTCAGCTTCCGGTATGGTCAGAATTTTTTTTTTTTACCAGTTTTGTTGGTTTATTGTAACCCAGTATAAAATTGGAAAGAACAGAAATGAAACCTGGGACTTTTCAAACTCCTGGATGCACTCTAAATCAACAATTTGCTGCCTTTTCATAACACCCCAAATCTGATGCTTGTGGTGACCATACTAAGACACCTACACTTTGGGGGGGGCTGCTTCCCACACTATGCCCTCAAATTCCCCCAACCTGGAGGATGGATAGTCATTTCCCAAGAGCCTCCAAGTCTGTGGGGGCCTGAAAGGGCCCTGTGTACCCTCTTGAGGAGAGTCAGTGTGATATACCAGTTTGGGGTGTTGGGTTAGGACTCTGTAAATCCACTGGGTGACCTTGGGCAAGTCACACTCTTTCAGCCCCAGAGAAGGGCAAAGGCAAAACCCCCTCTGAGCAAATCTTGCCAAGAAAGCCCCATGACAGGGTTGCTTTCAGGTGGCCATAAATCAGAAATGACTTGAAGGCACACAACCAGCACCCTCTGGCAGCTTCTAGGACTACGATTTGCCACTCCACCCCCGTTTTGATGGCCCCAAAGGTATTACTAGGTAGAGCAATGGTCTGATCAAGTACAGGGAAGGATCCTATGAGGTCCACCCACTATTATGCAGCAGGACTTCTGCTCACACATCATAAGTCCCACAGCACTACCCCCCATGAATCCATACCCACAGGGTCCATTTTCTGGGTGATTGGATACCATTGCATACAACCTAATGTCTCTCCCTCCCCTTAATGTTTTGAATTCTGTTTAACTAGATAGCAAATACGTTTGAGTCATGGCTATGCTGTAATATATATTACAAGCAGATCTGTTGTTAGATTAAACATCTTACATTGAAGGTTTTTTTTAAAGAAGAAGAAGAAAGGAAAATGTTGGCGTTTGCTATCATGTTATGCTTCAAAAGTGAGTGCAGAACAGACTATGAAGGCAGGAGGCAAAGAAGTCACTTCAGTCTGAAGAATGCAATAGCAGGTGCAGGTGTCAATTGACTGATTCAGCAGCAGTCCTTGGAATGAAAATAGAAGTGTTATAAACACACAAAAGCACTCATTTTTCACCTGTATTTATTATTTTTGAAATATATGAAAAACACAGATCTAAAGAAGAGTGCTAAAACTGCTAAAATGCTCTAAGGCATGCAATTTATGGTACAGTTTGTGTACAATTTCCTCCCTCGTCACTTTCAGTGTAGAGTTAAGTCCCAGAATGAACGTCCTGATTTTGATAGCAATGTCCCAAAATTCAAGTTTGACAGCTATGGTATATGCCTCTAAGGGTGTAAAAATTGCAACTTGGTAGATAGAAAATTAACTCCCTGATCTAATTTCAGGTCCCAGAAGATGTGACATTGATTACTTCCTTCCTAATTTGGATAATTTTTTAATTGTTTTCTGGAACAAAAGAAACCCTAAAATGAAAATTATGCCAAGTTTAGATAAGAGAAACAAACCTCCTGTCTAATATAGCACTACCTAAAGTTAAAACAATTCCAGGCCCAACCTGCTGGACCTCAGCATTATATTACAAAATTGACTTATACCAAAGATAGTAAAATGGAGAAACTTACCCTTTTTCTAGAATAAAAGATTACATTTCTGATGTGTGGTTTTCTTAAGAATCTAATTTTGAAATAATTGCTCTCTTGAATTATTGCCTCTGTGAAATAGTTGCACAGAGTGAAAAAATGTGTAATGCTTTTTTATGTGCCTAAAAATAGAGAAATGTAATAGAAACTGTAAAAATGATTTTCAAAGGTCATTTTTAAAAACCAGTTACACTGATGTAACTACAAGTCAGTAGGATTATATATGAAAGTACAGCTTCAGTATGGATGGACCCACATGTTTCAGATAGAGGTCACTTCCTCTATGGTTTGCCTCAAGCCCTTGTTGTCCAAGCTCTACATAATTGCTCAGTTTGTGTCCTCACCTGTTCATATGGGTGGGGAGGTTCTACACACATAGAAGAACAGACATGTAGAGCTAATGGTGGCTGAATCTGCTCCAGGTTTTAGTCTGATATTTAAAGGAACTATTCAAGGTGCTGAAACTGTTTTATGGATAGAGTCCAGCACCTTGGATAATTCTTTTAAAGTTCAGAATAACATTCAGAGTGGAATCACTGCCCTACTGCCATGAAAGCTACTAGCATGTAGAGTTTCTCCATGCCTAGCATGGCTTCCAGTTACAGGGGGATTGGGCCTAGCACACATGGTCCCACCAATGCACTCTTTAGTTCATGGTGTGCTGCTCAAGCCCACAAAGCATCTGTATTGATTCTTGCTTTCCTTTGCTCTTTCTCCAGGGCCCTTTGGTTTTTCCCCCCCTTCCTCCCCTTGAGTAATTAGCATAATGATTATCTATGATTTCTTTGAACTGCAATTTTTGGTTGGTGTTGGTGTGCTTCCTATACCATTCTGTCCACTCAGTGATTCTCAGTTCTCTAAGTACTGGAGAATTGGCTAAGATCCAGTGTACATGCAAGTCCATTATTAGACAACTTTTGAATTCACTACAGGGGTTGAATTCAACACAGGGGTTCTAATCATCAATGCAGGGCAGGGGCAATTAATCAGGCCAATCATGGGAAGAAGATGTTCTGCCCAGGGCGAGGCAGGCTCTACTAGTGAGGTCTAATAAGACAGGCCAAGGGCCATTTGTGTGAAGCAACACACCTACTGACAATCCAGACTGAGGTCAACAGTCACCTCTTACGAGAAAGCAAGTCAGTCCAAACAGGAGTAGGTAAAATGAGGCAATCTAAAATCAAAACTCAAGCAGAACAAAACTGATAACAAGGAAGGGAAGTTCTGCAACAGGAACAAAATGCATCACAAGGTCATGTATCAGATAGGCAGTCACCACAAGAGTCACTGGTTTGAAGGAATAGCTGACAAGAGCCAGATCATACACTGATCTCAGGAACTAGACTGATCCAGCTCGGAGTCTTTTATGGATGGGTTGCCTAAGCCATACCCAAGCCTCAGGTGTAACTCCCTTGGAAGAGGGGTCCTCACTTGAGAAGACCTCTTACTCCCAAGAAAACACTCTGGAACTGAAGATTCCTTCTGTTAGCCTTCAGCTGAGTCTGTGCTTTCACTAGATCTCACTCCTGTGGACTTGGGATGGGGTGTGTGTCTGGCCATCTGGTTCTGGAGCTGTGTTGCCTCCATCCAAGGAGTCCCCTATATCCCTGATGGCCCTGGATCCAGCGGGGCCATTGGCACTTCATTATTTTCAGGCTCAGGAGTTCAAACTACTCTTTGATTGAATCCTCCAGTGGAGGCATGACACTAGGCCTTTAGGCACTTTACAGATAAAATGTGGTGGTGGAGGTGAGATACGGAGAGGATTTGAAGTAACACTGAAAACTCACGAAATTTGTATACCCAGCCAACATTGTTGTGCTTTATCTACTCTAGCTTTGATGGGAAAACGGCATGGGGGGATTTCTCACAGATGGAAGGTCATCAGTGGACAGATTTCAGGCTTTTAACTTTTCTTCCTCTGGTGTATTCCCAGAGGTACTTCCCCAGCCTAGTTTATGAAGGAGTTCAAGAGATCTAAATGCAAACACACACACACGCTCACACACACACACACACACACACACATATATGCAGACAGATGTAAAAGCAATGTAAATAACTTGTGTGCACACACATGCACACACACATACAAAAGAAAAGAGTTTTAGGAAGTTGTTTTCCTATGTTAGCTCCTGTGAAAAATGGTTATTATATAATTCTTTTTGACTATTGTTATTTTTAATGATATGCTTAGTACAAATTATAAGAGAGCTACACAAAAGTTTGCATAGTTCTCTGCTCTGAAATCAGGATTTTCACTGCAAAGCACTGCAAAGCATTACCTTTAGAATGTGTGGTTGTAAGTGAATGTGTAAGTGTAAGTATCCCCAGCGGATACGGGAGTCCTACTGTAGTCCAATAACATCTGGAGGGTGTGGCATCACTAAGGCCAGTGTCACCTCTTCCCCTGACAGTGTCATCTGGTGCAGTTCAGCCTATCTGCACCCCCTAGTGCCACCACTGACTGGAGGGCCTATTACCTGCCCCCCTTCCAATAATTCATCAATTGGTTATATTTCATCAATTGGCTTATTTATTGGCCTTCCCCGTGGTTGGTAGTAGAACAGGACTTCCCAAATGCAAGAACTTGAGGTGTGCTCAGAAAACCTAAGGAAGAGGCCATCCCAAAGACACATCTAGGGAGTCATTATGTGGACCCCCCCTTGGACTGGTAGTTAGGGTGGAAATGGGCGAATTCTCCTGGATGTACATGGAAGTGAGTCATTCACTAATTCAATCAAAGTGGCCAGACACTCTTTGCCTTGCAAAACTGGTTTTCCTTCCGACCTCTCCTAGAACAATAGAAGGTTGCCTGATATCCATCAGTCTTAATGTTTCAGCCATTAGTGATCATTAACATAGCCAGAACTTCCATTGTCTAATTATGGGAAACTCCAGCAAACATTATATTCCACTCATATCACCCTTTCAGGGGGAATATCGAATATAAACATAACCCCAAAATACAGCCAAAGTGTGTGGAGTTTCCCAGAGGCTGTCATTCTGTTGGGTTTGCTCTGTTACCTGGCATGCCTAGCCCTATTCCTTCTCTGCACGAATCTCTGCTCTTCAGACAGGTATAGTATAGCCTATTATCCTGGACTCCATCCCAATACTTCCTCCTATTCTTTGCTAGCCTTGCGTGATTACTTGAAGCCTGAGTGTCGGTGTGAATGCTTCTGAGATTATTTTTCAATATTTTTTAAAAATTTTATTTCCTGGTTGTGAGTCTTGTCCGTTAGTACCAGTATACATAGGTCAAAAGTTACCTGGCCTCTCACTGCCATATTGAGCTAATTAAAATTCCTCATATCAATATCTGACACAAGTGGAGCTCCACAAACTCCTTGTAATTCGGGTAACAGGCCACACGTTGTCCCCCTATCTTAGATTCTACCTACTGCCTATTTGGCACTGTGTCCAAGTCCAGGGTAAACACAGAGAAACATCAGAAGGGCCAGCAGGGGCCCTGAAACTGCCTTTCAACATACAGTACCTGAACAGTAGACACACAGGCACACAGATTACCTGGTCATACTCTTTGCCACAGCTGTGATGATGAGACATTTTGTATATTGTAGGGTCCTCCCCTCAGAATTTGTACTTCTGCATATAAATTAGCATATGCAAGTTGTGAATGAATTTGCAGCCTCTTTTGTCCTCAGTTTTGGTGACACTTTTCCTTTTTCTTGGCAGTTTGTAAGTGGGTATTCTAGCACTGTATTTTTCCATAATATTAAAGAACTTTTAAAAGGGAGGTTGCTCTTTAAAGGGTATTACACCGGGGGAGACTGAGATTCACATCTCCATGCAGCCATGAAGTTCACCAGGTAAGTCACTCTTCTTCCATCTAATCACCTTCACAGGGTTGCTGTGACTAAAAAAATAAAAATAGGGAGAGGAAGGACAACTTACCTCACACTGAGCTCCTTAACATGTAATAGGCATAATAAATAAATGCATTTAACTTTGGTTGGGAGGGTGGAATGTGTATTTACAGGATTAATAAACTGATTTCCATCCTTCTACCACCCTTTTAGTACCCATGTGTGAACTGACTGATGTTTCTAAATTGTGTTAGTAAGGATCCAAATGTTGGTAGTTATTCTCAATTTCTGTGCAATAAAAGGATGTGATCTTGCAATATGCCTAGAATTCTACTAGTGTACCACATCTTTTGTTACAGCTCTTCTAGAGAGTGTCTCTCTGCCCCCACCCCAATACACATTCTTCTTTTTTTTTTTTGTATATAGATGCTGACAGCTGTGACTTGATTCTAGCCTGGAGATTAGGTGGATGATTATAATACAAAGAGAAAAGGAAGTATGAAACTGAAGAAAAACACTGTATTTTTGCACAATAGAAGGGAAGAATTTCACTTCTGCAAAGCATCAGTGACATAGCATTCTCCCTGGGGGAATTTTGAGTCATTTTTGCTACTGGTCTAGCATTTCTCACTGGAGGGCAGTAATGTCAGAGGAGAAGATGAAAAAAGAGCAAAACTTTGGATAAATAATACATAAAATGGTATGGATTTCCATTTTTCTCTTATGAC
Organism: Gambelia wislizenii; assembly: GCA_030847615.1. Classification (NCBI taxonomy): domain Eukaryota; kingdom Metazoa; phylum Chordata; class Lepidosauria; order Squamata; family Crotaphytidae; genus Gambelia; species Gambelia wislizenii. The sequence continues at coordinate 121,015,684 of JAUMIR010000003.1, forward strand.
TTCAATCCTGTTTATGCTCTGCAAGTTGTTCACAGCATTGATCAATAGGATAGGCTGTTTTTCAAAGCTAGCCTGGAGCCTATAGGAGTGTTACTTATTTAATAGTTTCATCATCACCTGGAACTCAGGGGGCTGCATCTATGACAGCATGAAAACCACAAATGATGTCAGGAAGAAGGGACTGTCATTTATCTTGAGGCTTTTGTGTGACTTTGAGCCAGCAGATTTTACTTGAGTTTCCTTTTCCGTTTCTTTCTTTCTGAAATGATAAATTCAATTCTCTTACGAATTCTGAATGTTAGCCCCTGCCACTTGGTTCCAAAAATCAAAGTACCATTGATTCAAATGGGTAGCAGAAACATTCATGGGTAGTTTCTCCTCTAGCTGAGTAATCCATAATGTAACATAGGTCTGTGAAGTCTGCATGGCTAGGACTGATATATTTACAGAGAGGGTGTCAGAAGAATGAACATAACATCTGGGGTACAACAATTTTTGTAGCCCCTTTGCCAATCTCAGTGGTCTCTGTTCATATGAATTATTAACCAAAAACATGTGGAGTTTTGGGACATGACTGCTGACTGGAATGTCCCCCCACCATTTGACTCCTCCCGCTATCAATCCCAAAGCAGGGTGAGAATTTTTTTGTAAAGAATAGATATTGTTGTGGCTATGCTGGTTAAGGCTACTGTGAGTTGCACTTCAGTATCTGAAGGGCCAGGCAATTCCTGCCCTACCCTAAAGCAATAATTCTTCATCTCTTTGAACCAAATGGCTCTATTTTCCTTCATAAAGATCCTTAAGCAATTGTATGCAGTGGCAAAGTTGTCTATAGCCTGTAACTGGAAGGCTCCCAAAGAACAACCATCTAAACAGGCAGTACAGTGATAAAAATGTAAGAGGCTATGTCTTAAAGTCAGTTGCTGGTATGAACTAGAGGAGGCCTATTGAACCAATTACTGAACAGTAAATCAGCATCAATGTAAATCCTATTGTTCAATGGTTCTATTCTAGTTGGGACTAGCAATTGGATTTAAATGCATGATCATATGTAAACTTGTTCAGTGAGTGCTATAAGCAAGGAATCCTATTTTTCAGACATATCACGGCATCATGTTTCAAATTATATTTAATTTACAGTTATGTGGTGATTAGTGCTAAATGGAGACCATGGCCTATATCCTATTGTTACTCCTATCTAGAGTAGACCCATTGAATCAATTGGATTTACCTATGAGTTAACTCAATGTTCAACAATTGATTTAGTGGGTCTACTCTAGTTGTGACTAATCAACACGATTCCATTCCAACATTCTTCCTTTGGTACTTCACATATATACTTTCATGATTCATGGTTTTACATTACTATTTTGTTTGTTTTTCAAGCAGATATTGTTAAACAACACTGGGGAAAATGATAATATTGCAATATTACGAAAACATTGTTCTACCAATTATACAAAGCCAACACAAAATGTTTTAAAAATTTAGTGATGGGGAATTAGAGATTCCAGTGGGAAACAGCTGAACAAGACTTCATCACAGAGAAAAGGCAGAATTACTCAACACCTTCTTTGCCTCAGTGTTTTCAGAGAAGGAAAAGGAGGACCAACCTGAGGAGAATGGAACAGAGGACACAATAGGGGAAATCCAGCTCAAAATAAGTAAAGAGGTAGTACAGGAATGCCTTCTTAATCTAAATGAATTTAAATCTCCAGGACCAGATGAACTACATCCAAGAGTATTAAAAGAGCTGGCAAATATAATCTCAGAGCCATTGGCAATAATATTTGAGAACTCCTGGAGAACAGGAGAAGTCCCAGCAGACTGGAGGAGGGCAAACATTGGTCCCATCTTCAAAAAGGGGGAAAAAAGAGGATCCCAACAATTATCGTCCAGTTAGTCTGACATCAATACCAGGGAAGATTCTAGAGCAGATCATTAAACAGAGAGTCTGTGAACATTTAGAAGGCAATGCCATAATCACAAAAAGTCAACATGGGTTTCAGAGAAACAAGTCATGCCAGACTAATCTGATCTCTTTTTTTGATAAAGTTACCAGCTTGGTAGATGAAGGGAATGCTGTGGACATCGCATACCTTGATTTCAGTAAGGCCTTTGACAAGGTGCCCCATGACATTCTTGCAAACAAGCTTGTAAAATGTGGGCTAGACAAGTTAACTGTTCAATGGATTTGTAATTGGTTGTCCGGCCGAACCCAAAGGGTGCTCAGCAGTGGCTCCTCTTCGTCTTGGAAAGATGTGACCAGTTGGGTGCCACAGGGTTCTGTCCTGGGCCCAGTGCTATTCAACATCTTTATCAATGACTTGGATGAGGGAATTAGGGGCATACTTATCAAATTTGCAGATGACACCAAATTAGGAGGAGTAGCTAATACCCTAGAGGACAGGATCAAAAGTCAGAATGACCTGGATAGACTGGAGAGCTGGGCCAAAGCTAACAAAATGAAATTCAATACGGAGAAATGTAAGGTACTGCATTTAGGGCGGAAAAATGAAATGCATAAATATAGGATGGGAGAGACCTGGCTGAATGAGACCACGTGTGAAAGGGATCTAGGAGTCCTAGTAGACCACAAGTTGAACATGAGCCAACAGTGCGATGCGGCAGCTAAAAAGGCCAATGCGATTTTGGGCTGTATCAATAGAAGTATAGTGTCTAGATCAAGGGAAGTAATAGTGCCACTCTATTCTGCCTTGGTCAGACCTCACTTAGAATACTGTGTCCAGTTCTGGGCACCACAATTAAAAAAGGATATTGACAAATTGGAGCGTGTCCAGAGAAGGGCAAATAAAATGGTGAAAGGTCTGGAAACGATGCCTTATGAGGAGAGGGAGCTGGGTATGTTTAGCCTGGAAAAAAGATGGTTAAGAGGCGATATGATAGCCCTGTTTAAGTATTTGAAGGGATGTCACGCTGAGGATGGAGCAGGCTTGTTTTCTGCTGCTCCAGAGACTGGAACACGGAGCAATGGATGCAAGCTCCAGGAACAGAGATTCCACCTCAACATTAGGAGGAACTTTTTGACAGTAAGAGCTGTTCGGCAGTGGAATGCACTCCCTCGGAGTGTGGTGGAGTCTCCTTCCTTGGAGGTCTTTAAACAGAGGCTGGATGGCCATCTGTCGGGGATGCTTTGATCGTGATTTCCTGCATGGCAGGGGGTGGACTGGATGGCCCTCGTGGTCTCTTCCAACTCTGCAATTCTATGATTCTAAGACATTTGCAGTCGGTGATCCTCCTGCCAAAGGGGAAGTTAATCTACCCCATGTTTTTGTTTGAACTTTAAAGGAGCCATCCAAGGTGCTGAATCTACTTTCCGGATAAGGTTTGGAACTTTGAATATATCCTTTAAAGTTCAGGCTAAAATCTGGAGTGGATTCATTTCCCCATTGACTTCATAGGCACCAGTTGCCACAAATTCATCTCTATCTGCTGTGGCATCAATAGGGACAATGTATTTTTATCTCACTGCATCATCTCATATATGCAGGTTTGTATGAATTACTATCCTACTTTTTACCATTACTTTTGCATTTTCATTACCATATGTTCCAGCGTATAAGACAACTTTTTAACCCAGGACAATCTCCTCAAAAGTTGGGGGTCGTCTTATACCCCGAGTATACGGTGGTGGCGGGTTGGGGAAGCGCGGAGGGGTGGCTGGGTGGGTGGGTGGGGGGAAGCTTGCCAGCCACCTCCCATGCTTCCCCAATGCAAGCCTCCCCCGTCCAGGCAGCCACCCCTCCACTCTTCCTGAACCCGCAATGGGGCTGCCAGCCCCATCTTGGACTCAGGAAGGGCAGGAGGTGGCGAGTAAGCTTCCCCACCACCAGCCACCCCTCCACCTTTCCCAAACCCGAGATGGGGCTGCCAGCCCCATCTTGGATTCAGGAAGGGCGGGAGATGGCTAGCAAGCTTCCCCCCACCAGCCAGCCACCCTTCCGCCTTTCCTGGGCTCCCAGCGGAAGGGTGGGTGGCTGGAGGAGGGTTTCTAGCCACCTCCTGCCCTTCCCAAGTCTGAAATGGGGCTGGCAGCCCCATATCAGGTTTGGGAAAGGTGGAGGGGTGGCTGGCTGGGGGGGGCTTCCCAGCCACCCCCGCACTTCCCGAAGCCATGATGGGGTGGCTGGTTGGACGGGGGTAGTCTTATACAGCGAGTATATCCCAAACTGTGTATTTTAAGTGGGAAGTTGGGGGTCATCTTATACACCCAGTCGTCTTTTACACTGGAAAATATGGTACCTCTAACACTCCTAATTCTAACGTCAGTCCCCGCCCCCAAATAGAGCCCACTTTGAGATTAAACTGTATTTGGATTGGACAAAGACTTTTTATCACTATCCATGTTATCCACAGTAGATGTTTTTTAACCTTTCAATGACTGTTCAACAACAGACATCACTTGCTGGTCCTTTTTTGCATTTCCCTTTCCACACATTCCCACCAAACCTAGCTTATTTATAAATACAATCAGATCCTCATTTCCATGGGGGTTCGGTTCCCAGACTTACCATGGATACCATAAACAGCGGATAACAATGAACCATATTATAATAAAGGATTTCTGGTAAAAACATACCATAGAGTTGTGTTGGAGGACCTAGAAGATGCCTAGACTGGTGTGTTCCAGTTCCAGACTTTATGGTAGAATTCATTGTGATGTTTTGGTATGTGTCCCTTATTTTGTGTTCTGTGGATAACTGAAACTGCAAATATTGGCTCTGTGGAGATGGGGTCCAACTGTATCTATAAACTGAGGCTAAACTCCATATGCCTGATGAAGTGGACTAGAATGCACAAAACCTTCTGTCAACAAAATTCTGCATATATATTCAGTTAGCACATCTATTAAGTAATTTATTCACTTTTAGGAAAAAGTAGATAATATGAATAAACATTATACCCTTCCTGCCATCCTTCTGCTCCACCCATTACCAGGAGGTGTTCTTTCACTGGTCCCACCAGGAGAGGTTTGAAAGAATGGATGGAAAGTCCTAGACGAGGTGCTATCAAAGCTGTTTTTTAGCCATGGCTGATGAGAGATAAGTTGTCTGGGGGGACAGAAGGATATCTGTTGCACCTTCAACAAAGGCAGAAAATTAGTAAATTGTTTGTATTTAGATGCCCCTCGTAGTCTGAGGGGCATTGTAGCCCTTCAGATGTTCTTGGACAGCAATTCCCAGTATCCCTCAATACTGCCTGTGCTGGGAGTTGCAGTCCAGCAACATCTGGAGGGCCACATGTTGCCCAGCCCTGCCCTCAGCTGTAGCTTGCTTAGCTTTTTAAAAAATCCAGCACTGCCTCCAGTCTCCTTCAGAAACATAGAACAATGTGTTGATTTATGCTAAATCATTGAGATGCATAAATCTGGACGGTGATTTAGATTGTGACTCAGAAAGCCTAATTATGAGGAAGGCACCAGACCCTGTCAGATCTTGGAAGCTAAGCAGGGTCAGGCCTAGGAGGAAGACCTCCAGAGAAAAGCAGGTGCTGTAGGCCATCTTCAGAGAAAGGCAACACCAAAACTCCTCTGAGTGCTCTTTGCACAAGAAAAACTTATGGAGTTCATGGGGTTGCTATAAGTCAACAGGTGACTTACGCTATTTGTTTTATCAGTATCTTTCTTCTATTCTGTCACTTGTGCGAGACAGTCTATTGTTCCATTATACTCTGTGACAATGTGTTAGTGATTAGCCATGTATAATGCAGCAGGAATTCAGAACAAGATCTTATTTTACCTTATTTTTAAAAAAAGGAAAACAATCTGTCATGTTTACCTGCCCACCCTTGATTAATTTAAAAACAGGTGATCATGATTTCTGTTTCATGTTCACCTGTTTTTGTTGTTCCTTGACCTAAAGTGATTTGCTATCACAAGGTCTAACAACCTTGGGCTTTGGAAAATTCAGTCTCTAAAGAGTTATTCAATCATAAAGTCTATAACAGCTCAGGGAGGGAAAGCTGAAAAGGGCACGCAAGGTGAATGGGATTTAATATTTGCTTCTCCCTCCATCACCCTTCATTGTCAGTATTGATACAAGAGGGCATTCAGAGGGATAGCATCTCAAAGCATCCTCGTTTTTAATAATTGCTTCATGTTCAGGAGATTCATTAATAAGCAGAAAGATTGGACGGATTATGTATCAATCGTTTGTTGCTTCAACAAGCACCACTTTTCCCCAGCTGCTGCTAAGGGCTAGAGTACAAAGCTTCTATTACACTCAGAGAGAAAGAAAGAAAGAAAGAAAGAAAGAAAGAAAGAAAGAAAGAAAGAAAGAAAGAAAGGAAGGACACACTCATATAGCACCAGCCCCAAACATTTTGCTTACTGAGGTCAAATCCACACTACACAAATAATGTAGTTTGAAATTGGATTATTTGCCATGGCCCCTTCTTATGGAATCCTGGGATTTGTAATTTTACAAGGTCTTTAGCCTTTTCTGCCAACACATGCTGGTGCCTCACCAAACTACAAATCCCAGGATTCCATAGGAAGCAGCCAGGTAAATCTAGTTTCAAACTGGATTATTTGTGTAGTGAGGATTTGGCCTGAAGCAGAGCTCCCCACCATCCTTCAAGGACCAATACTTTAAAAAGCCTTGTTGCACCAATGCAAATATAAATTCCTGCTCTCATTTATCCTCTCCTTCGGGTGCCAGATGAAGCAGGTCACTTCACCCTGCTGCATGGTAGGGTAGATCCTGGTCTTATCTACACTAGTCCGGAAACACCGGTTCTCCACTGGTGTATCCTGGCTGCAGAGGTGGCCCCCTATTAACTGCAAAAGATGGGCCAATCCATTTCTGAAGCCGCCATTGCCATTTTCTTGCTAACATGGAAGCCAGGCAGGGGTCTCACAACATGTGACTGCAGGCCCCCTGCATGTGACCAGCCTCAGTCACATGCTGCATGACTCCTGTTTGACTTCCAGAAGGAATGTCATTCTGAGGATGGAGCAAGCTTGTTTTCTGCTGCTCCAGAGACTAGGACACGAAGCAATGGGTTCAAACTACAGGAAAAGAGATTCCACCTAAACATTAGGAGGAACATCCTGACAGTAAGAGCTGTTTGGAAGTGGAATGCACTGCCTCAGAGTGTGGTGAGTCTCCTTTGTAGGTCTTTAAACAGAGGCTGAATGGCCATCTTTCTGGAATGCTTTGATTGGTTATTCCTGCATGGCAGGGGGTTGGACTGGATGGCCCTTGTGGTCTCTTCCAACTCTATGATTCTATGATCACCATAAGTCAGAAACAACTTGAAGGCACACAACAACAGCACACTATTTCTGCTCCCAAATAAATTTTCTAAAAACCGTTCTTCCCCCTCTCCCCTATCTGAAACAGTAAAAAACATTTTAATATACAGTCAGCCCTCCATATCCACAGATTCTTCATCCACAGATTCAACTATCCACAGCTTGAAAATCCCCCCCCAAAAAAATAAAATAAAAAAAAACCTTGCCGTTCACCATTTTATATAAGGGACACCGTTTTACTACACAATTGTATATAGTGGGACAGGACATTCCACTGATTTTGTTATCCGGGGGGGGGGGGGCTGGAACCAAATGCCAGTGGATACCAAGGGTCCATGGTACACTTCTCTATTTCTGGCCCAAAGCACACTAGCTATTTTTTAGTCCCCTTACTCCCCCTCTCCTTTACCTGTAACTGTAAAAAACATTTTAACGCACTTTTAAAAATAGCTTTGGTACTGCTTGTGGTCATGGACACCTCTCAAACAAATCCATATATTTCTCTGGACCTTCTGTCATTGCTTCTTTCTCCTTCTCTGTGTTGCTCTCTTCCCATACTCCTCCCATCTCTCTTTTTCTGTGTCCACACCTATGCCTACCATTCCCTCCCTCCTCTTGCCATTTAGCCTCATATCTATATCCACTCCTTCCCACCTTTCTCTCACACTCACATATACTTTGCAACTTTCTTCCATTCCATGTGGAAGTGGAATTCTCTTTCTACTTTTCCTCCCCTCCTGGTTTTGCTGTCTTGCCTGCCATGCTTGCCACCTGTAGCTGTCACCTCCCTCCAGAGAGAAACCTGTTTCCCGTGGGAGCTAGAGTGGAGCCATTCCATTGCCTATATCACTGGCCAGAAAATACCCTCTAAATCAGTGGTTCTCAAACTCTGGTCTTCCGTACATTTGACACTTCGACTCCCAGAGTTCCTGAGGATTGGCCATATTGGCCAAGACTTCTTGGTGTTGAAGTCAAAATGTTCAGCAGACTCGAGTTTGTGAATCAGTGCTCTAAATTAGATTGTTTCCTTTGGGAAAACATCACAGTTTATTATGGTCTAAGTTTTTAAAATGAAAAATATAATATTATGCATGAGTTCTCAACTCTGTTTAGGGTACAAAATGTGAAGGAGTTCTTCCCCCCCCTTTTTTCTTTTCTTTTTTTTCCCTTTCCCTTCCTTCTTTCCTTTGTTATTTACTTTCTCTTGAGGATCCCCAGGAGAATTCCATGTTCATAAGGTCAGTTTCACTAATGCCTAGAAATAGGTACTGATAGGAATGACTAATCTCTATTTAGTGAGAAGCAACTAGTGGCAATTTAGCAGCATAAAGAGAGCAAACTGAACTCTTACATAAGCTACATATGGGTCTCATCTATACAAGCCTGGAAAAAACAGATTGCTCCACAGTAATAGCAATTCACAGCAGCTGCAAATTGTCTTGATGGTTTTACAGCCCCCATAATCTTCGTATGCCCTCTAGCCAAGATGGTGGAAACGAGTGAATTACTCGCATTTTTAAATCTGCCACCACCAAAAAAAATTTTAAAAAAACTTTTTCCATGGTGCACACAAGTGATATTTCATGTTTACAAAAAAGAGAGAAAAAGATAATACAAATTGCCATTTTATCGCCTTAGCGATCGCTCACTAAGGCAAAAATCCAACATGGTGGCAGCAGGCACTTGCCCTGTTAGCCAGCCCTGCCTCCCATGCTTGTCCAGCCAATCAGGTTTGCGCTTCCTCTCATATAGGAAAGTGATTCAAATCAAACTGCTTGTCCTAACAAGAGGGAATGCTCATTCCCCACAGAGCTGTTTAAAAACTCCAGGAAAACTGTGAAGATTCTCTGGGTGTAGTTTTTTGCGTTTTTTGCTGTACTCTCCCCCTTCTGAATACAACACATCGGTGCAGGTTCCCATTAAGACAGATCATATTCCCAGCGAATTCCATGAGGATTATTTTGACTGTTTAGACAGGACTATAGTCTTGCCCTTTTAGCCCATTTTATTCAACATTTCAATTACGTAGTAAAAGAAGTAGGCCTATGGCCAAAATCTGAAAGAAAACTACTTCAAAATAACACAAAGATGGTATTACTTCCCAGACAAATTAGGGAAAATCTACAAACTAGATAACAAAAACTGCTGGAAATGCCATAAACATCATGGGACTTTTTCCCCACATGTGGTGGAAAGGCAGTCTAATTAAAAAATTCTGGGGTTAACAAAAATCCGGTACATAGCCAAAGATTTCTGAATATAGGTCTTTATTCTCCAGTACTGTTTCTTTTTGAATATAAGTAGATTTCACTTGCTGCAGAATACAGTCTGGGTATGTCCCAATATAAACCATAATGTATAATCAAAGATTTCTCCCCAGAATTTTTAAATTAATTTCCACCCATGTGGAAGTGTGATGGAAAGTAATAAGGAAAATAAAAGAGAGAAAGAGAGAATGAGAATTAGATTGAGGCAAAATGAGGTGGTTATAAGAAGAGTATAAGGGGTGTGTTAGGAAGAAAGAAATTTCAGTGAGTTTTTATGCTTAGTATGCTTCCAACGAGAGCTTAAAATAACTTTTTCTTTTTTATTTAAAGTTATTGATTTACATATGTTGGATTTATTTATATTCTGTTTGTTTCTTTTTGTATGTTTGAATTATTATGTGAAATCAATAAAAATATATTTTTAAAAAAGAAGTAGGCCTATGCTGATAATATTTTCAGACCATACAACAGAAGAATAAATTTGTCCTTTCCTCATTTGATCTTCTTTCAGAGGGGACTAACAGTCTTTTGAAAGAGTTTATGTGGACATTAACTTTTCAGCCATACATTGTGCAAGTGAGGAACCTTTGGCTCTCCAAGTATTTTGGCCTACAAATCCCATCACCCATAGCACAACTGTAAGGCTGCAGAGCTGTAGTCCAAAACATCTGGAAGGCTAAAGTTTCCACACTCGTAATCCAACATTTTCCATTAGATGGAACTATATCCAGGAACAGGATAACACAGAATTCTATTGTCTTGTGTATACAAATATAATTGGTAATAAACAGTTTCCACAAAACTTTTCCCCTTGGAGATGCTTATGTGTTTCCTTTTTTAAATATACACCCCAGACTTTCAAGCACTAAATCAGAAGCATCCCATTATTGTATACAGAACAATTTGGTAATCAAGGAAAATGATGCAGTGGTCTTATGCACTTGAGCAATGGAGGGGCTCCCACCCAAGTGGACATTATCTCTACTATGCTACTGCCAGGCTTGTTGAGTACTGGCAGCTGCGGGAAATATAATAACATCACTGTACCAGACATCACTAAAAGTGTGCCTGGCATAGCCAGTTTGCAGAAAGGAGAATTCTAGCAAGAGGAAGTAAGCATGAGCAACTAAAATGAGCTCATGAGTGAGCTGGATCACATTGTAAGTAATCCCAGAAGGCCACCGTGCCATGCAAATATTTTTTTTTAATTGGGTATTTATACCCCACCTTCAGCCACAAAGGCTATTAGGGCAGCTTACAAATTGTTTTAAGCAACAGCAGTTTAAAGCAATAGCATTAAGCGGTTTCCAATGTGTGTTAGCTAATTGCCCCCACAAGCTGGGTACTCATTTTACCGACCTACGAAAGGATGGAAGGCTGAGTGAATCTTGGAGCTCTCTGGAGTTGAACTTGCAATACGGTGACTTGCAGTAATGGCATTTAACCACTGCGTCCTTTATCTCCCAAGATGCTCCTGCAGCCAAGTGCAAAATGTTGGCTGCCATGTCCTTTTAAAAATGCAAAATATAAACAAGAACTCCATGAAAATTATTATGAACAATTATCTAAATAATATAGAGCTGTCAGGTTTTGAAATAGTGTCAGCTAGTTAACTTGAGATATCCAAGCTATGAACTGTGGTAGTATAGCTAATCCAAATTCAATTTATGAATCCATTCTTTCATGCTTATTGTAGCAAAAAGTAAGATTGAAGTTACTTCACCAGAACAATCAGTAACAACTTCTAATTTCTTTTACAAGTTATTTGTGAGAATGTATTAAGAAGCTTTTTGACAAGAATTTTTAACATTTTTTTACTATTCTCTTATAAATCCTAAGACTTTTCCCTCAAAGAAGGTATAGAAAACCAATGCACAGCACAGCAAAAAAATGTGATCAGTTATTTTGTCAACCCTGAAACAATCAACAGTGACAGATTACCTGTGAAAATTGGGACATCTTAGTTTTTTTAAAAAGTAATTTTCCAAGCTGTGATTATCTATTTTTTTTCCTCCATGGAGCCTCAGGTTAGTTTCTGTGTTTATCTCTGATAAGGGATTTTTCATTGTGTTGGCATTCATCTGTAATGTAGACTTGTTTTAGAATTACAGTAGAGCACTTCCCTTGAGTGTGATGTTTACGAGAATAAATAGCTGTCAAATTCTATTGGTATAAAGCACAATTACAGAATTAAATTTCATGAGTACATATGAGAATTCCCAAAATAGAAATGGAGAGTGCAGTCTAATTGTGGACTCCCTTAGATATGAGGCTTTCCCCACTAAATGGACTCCATGTACTCACTTTGTAGGGAGGAGGGAGTTATATCAACATATATGGTGTCTGTTGTGTATGCTTATTCTAGATGACATCTTCTTCTTAAAATAAACCACACAAACAGAGATACATCCTGTTAAAATTCCCCTCCTCTGCAAATAGCATAATCCTGCTCTCAAGACAGTTTTTTTCTTTGCCCAGAAATGGGCAGATGTGTCTGAGCTTAACCAAATTCTATTACATCACTAGCTCAGGAGATACTGTAATACTGTTATAGCCAACCAAGTCTTGAAAACTGGGATGGAGAGCATGTTGTGTCCCTTCAGAGGATGATTTTCCATCACCATCACTCACCACTGCGTATGGTGGCTATTGGGCCAATGGAAGTTGCAGCTTAACAGCATGTGGAGAGCTACACATTCTCCACCATTGCTTTACAAGAAGATTCTGCCAGGCTTCTGAGAATGTTCATATTTAACAACCCTCCTGGTGAAGTTTCCTAACTGGAATGTAACCATCAGTTCTCCTGATGTTATCACTTGTTAGAAATTATTTGCTTTTCTAGACTACTTCTGTACTTTAATTTAATTTGAAAATCAGTGATGTTGGTAAGTCTTGATACTTTATTTTAGAAACAATAAACTGAATCGGGATTTAGAACAGCTAGCAACATATTGGTCATGTGACACATAATTCCCCTGCCCCATACATCATGTGTACATAGTCTGGTATCACATGTCCAGACAATCCCACTAAACGGGATGGTAGAGCCATGTTAATAATTGGTTTATTAGGCCTCCACAATACCTAGGGATATATACCATGGGATAAAAAAATCCGGTATGTAGCCAAAGATTTCTGAATATGGGTCTTTATTCTCCAGTGCTGTGTCTTTTTGAATATAAGTAGATTTCACTTGCTGCATAATACAGTCTGGCTATGTCCCAATATAAACCATAATGTATAGTCAAAGAGCAGTTTGCCTGGGAATTCCAAGATTCTATGATATACCAAAGGGTGAAGCTGGGTTACCAAATTCACATGAACCTGCATAACTCTTCCCATTTGCATTGCAACTAGAGGTGGGGATATTTGTCAGTGTCATTTTCCCCTCATTTGAATTTTTAAAATGTCAAGTACTTTCCATTCCAATATTTAATTTGGAAATTTTATTGAATTCCAAAACAAATTGAAATTGTTTCCCCCCCCACCCACCCACACTGGCCTAATTGAATAGATACCTCTAGTCCTAGTACACAGCCATTTCTACATGCCTGCCAGGTATATGTTAAAGATGAGGAAACTTTCAGGAAAAAAAAAGTTGTGGCACCCCTCATGGTTCCATACCAAGAGATTCAAGACAAGACTTTTAGGAGATTATCAGACGGGGACAAAAATAGCATCCCCGTCTTGCAACCTCCTCTCCCACCCCGCTCTGATCCCCATCCTGGCACAGTAACAAAAGCTTTCACACTTACCTTAATCGTGCAACGCTCCTCCCACCTTGGCAGCCCAGGAGTGAATGGAGCTCTCATGGAGCTGCATTCACTTCCTTGTTGAAATCCTGGGCTGTTCTCGTGAGAGGCGAGCGTGTGGGAAATTCAAAATTAAAATGAAAAATACACTTTAAAAAATAAAACCAAGCACCTAAACATACTTAAAAGTTTACAAGTAACACAGGGAGGGTACAAAAATGTGTGCCACTTACCCGGATCTCCCAATTGCACCCATAAGTGTTTGGCACGGACCTCCCACTGATGTTGGCATCATGCCAGCATAACAGGGCACCTTTTCACTCACCTGTCATTCTGTGACAGAAATGGAACGGGCAATCTATTGATGGCTTAGCCTGTCAATAAAAAGAACTGCTGGTGGAATGAGAGCAGCACAAGAGCATAACAACACGGGGACAACATAATGTGAAAAACAAGCCCATCAGCGATCTCCTGGCATTGTTGTCATGCCATATTTACAGCATCGGATAATCTTCTTAACAGTTAAGCATTGGACCTTTGGGCCTGGGTGGATTAATCATGTCACTTTTATCTTCCCCCACATCAGTTAAAAACAAAAACCTCTCAATTTCTTCTCATTCCAAATATGAATAAATTTCTGAGTTTTGGAAATTTCTTATTCAAAATTACAGAAACAAAATTCTTCCCTATGGCTCTTGAAGAAGTAAGTGTGTGTGTGTGTGTGTGTGTGTAGAAACTTGCTTTCTAGAAGCTCCAGCCAGCAACATGTAGTGATCAGAGTAGTGGACTAGGACTCCAGGAAATCAGGGCTTGAAGCTCTGCTCAGCTGTGGAAATCCACTTGGTGACCTTGGGCAAGTCACACTTTCAGAGGAAGACAATGGACAACCGTCTCTGAATAAACCTTGCTGAGAAAACTCCATGATAGGTTTGTATTAATGGAGATCATCACACCAGGCTTTACCAGTGGTACTAGACCAGGATAATAGCATGTGTGGTTGTTCCTTATCGCACAACGCTGTGTCTGTGCTGTTGTCAATATCATTCAAACCATTGCTGGAGGGCACCTTTTCAAGGACAAGGGAAACCTGTCCATAGGCCCTCAATAGTGCTGCCTTTCCATTATTGCCTTGCGTGTTAAATTTTCTTCTGCTTCAGTTCTAATTGTGGCAGTCATGTGGAGTGAGTAGGCATGTTTTCCCTCTTCTCTCCCACTCTCTTCCCCTTGTTTTCCTGCCTTCCCACCCACCCAACCTAATGATTTCTCCCATGACTTTGCCTACTTGATCTGACTATTTGCCCCCCTTTGACTGCCCAATCTATTCCCCCTCCCACCCATCTGTCTCTTTTCTTCCAGCCCTCACCCCTCTTCCACCCCTCGCCAAATCTGACTTATTTCCCACCCTCTTGCCTGCCCAATCTGACTATTTCTCCCCTATTCTGCCTGATCTATTTCCCTCTCTTGCCTTCCTGATATAATCCCCCTCCCACCCCATCTGTCTCTTTTCTTCCCCCCACCACCTTTGCCTGCCTGGTCTGACTATTTTCACCCCTCGACTGCCCAATCTATTCCTACTTCCACTCCATCTGTCTCTTTTCTTCCTCCCATCCTCCCACTGGTATTTCACAGCAATCGCGTTAGTGAAGCAAATAGAAACATACAGGTATTGAAGTGGAGGTGCGATAAGGATTGCTTCAATACCGGTATGTTTCCATTTGCTTCACTATTGAGATTGCTGCACATTAGAAGTCTGGTGTGATAATTTCTAATGCCCGTATAAGTCAGAAGTGGCTTGAAAGTATGCAACAGCTCAGACAAGATTACAACAAACTGCACCTACATTATAGCTGCAGACTTTACTCTTACATGATCTTTTCTCTTGATTTTTTTTTAAAACAAAAATTCCTATAGACTACCTTGTGTGGATAAAATTTTAAAAAACAACAGGGCATGTTCAGGAACTCTTCACAATTAAGGCACAACAAATCTATGTTAAGTGATCTAGAGTATGCACACATGTTTGAGAACATGACTCAAGATGGTGCATCAGATTCTCTTATTCCAATGTTTTACTATATTTCTGCCAAAATGCTGATAACCTCTAAGGAAGTAGCTTACCAGAAAGTAGCCATTAGTCACTAGTAAACTACCATTCAACTTTTTTCACAGCTAGTCTCGTTTAATTCTTATTTGAATCTTTATAAAAAATCAGCACACAAGTTGCCAAGGAACTGAGATATGAACAGCAAATAGTACTCTTATGTAATGCAAAGTTCCCATGTAATGGAATCGTTCTGTTTATGAGCTAGAGATTGGTTTCTTGTCATATCCTGTGATCTTTGTGACAGAGTCTCCTAAAATTCTGATGCAATTATGTAATGCACAATATTGGTTAGCACTCTCTCATTTGATGTACATCTGTAGAGAGGCCGATTAGCTTTGTTTCCATCTTCTCTGAACTCCTGAAAGTGTTGGGAGGAAATGCTGAGCCTTTTATTATGGCTGAAGCGACAAGAGAAATGAAACAGCTGTTTAAAAACATAGCAAGAAAAGCAACAAACCGTTAGGCAGGAAAAGACTTGTCTTATCCAATCCCCAATATAATTCAAGATATACTCTTTTCTTCTACAGGCCAAAAAAGAAAAAAAGTGAAAAAAGTGGGGGATTGAGTTCCCCAGCTGTCTTCCTGTTAATTTTCTGTTTACATGAACTGTGTGAATGGATCTCTGTAGTAACTGTAGTAGGATACTATTGTGTTAGTTCCTTCACCCTTTGACCAAGCTTTTTAATAAAGGTGTGTATGAATGCAGGTATAGAATTTACTTACTTACTTCATTTATATGCTGTCTTTCTTCCAAAGTGGGACCCAAAGCGGCTTCTAAAAATAGTTAATTAAAAATAATTACAATAAAATTTAAAACAGTTAAAATCACAGAAATCATTTAAAATCATTTTAACAATGAATAAACATTTAAAAGTTAAATAAAACATCCAATAAAAAGCCTTCCCCCCCTCCTCCACTTATACACTAAAAGCCTGCTTATACAAAAACATCTTTGCCTGCTGGCTAAAGGAAAAGAGAGAGGAGGCCAGCCTAGCTTTCCACAGAAGGGAGTTCCAGAGGGTGGGAACAGCCACTGAGAAGAAATTACTGTAGTTCTCATTGATTCAGAGGACTGTTCCAGTGAGGACTGGCAGCTATGAAAAAATAGAAAAACAACCACCAAGAAGCATTTACTTAGTTTGAGGTGGGCACAATACAGTTCTGTGGCCTCATGGCTGTTTTATCACCATAAATCCTTCTAGATTTGTCATTCCATCTGCTTTTCTGGCAAAAAAGGTTTTTTTGGGGGGGTATTCCAAATCCTCCAAGAGCAGTGAATCATCTTTTAAACACTGTTTAACATGAGGAAATACCCATTTTTTAAAAGAAGTGCTAAGGTGAGAAAACAGGATGTTGGTTCCCCCCCCCCTTTTCTGCTCAATTGAAAAATCGCTCAGTATTTATTTATTTATTTATTTCCCGCTCTTCAGCCACAAGGCTATCAGAGCAGCTTACAAATTGTTTTAAGCAATAGCAAATTTATGCATCTATACTGCATTAAGCAGTTTCCAATGTGTGTTAGCACTTTGGACATTTTTTAAAAAAATAAAAATAAGGCTAGCAGTGGCAAATTAAAGTATGTGCAAATGCAAGTAAATCACTCGTGGCTGCCATGTTTACTAGCAGGCATGCGAAGCTTATGGGGGCAGAAAAACCATTAGTACAGGCTGCAGCTGCTGTTAAATGGCATTACTGCGAGTCATTCCTTTTTTTATGGGCTTGTATAGACAAGCCCTGAGTTCAAAGTACAAAAGTAACTTGCACTCAATTAACTCAGCAGGAGAAAGGAGAGGAAGGGAGGGCCAGGAATCTTGTCTTTCCCAGTAGGTTCAGGGAAAAGCAAACTGCTGCAACCTCGCCTAACTTGTGTGTGATCTTCCTCATTAATAACTTTTGCCATCATGACTAGACTCTGATGTAGCTTAGCTACATGTGTTCTTGTTTTCATCTGTCAAATATTGAGGCTATGTATTACTACAGTACAAAGTTACAGTTGTTTTATATGCAAATGGATCCTGGGAACTATTGTTTGCTGAGGACTTGTAGACATCCTCCTTCATATAGATGTAGTTCTCATTGATTCAGAGGGCCTATTCCAGTAAGGACTGGTAGCTATGACAAATTAGAAAAACAACCACCAAGAAGCATTTACTTAGTTTGAGGTGGGCATAATACAGCCCTGTGGCCTCATGGCTGTTTTGTCACCATAAATCCTTCCAGATTTATTAATCCACCTGCTTTTCTGGCAAAAAAGGTGTGTGTATTGAGGGGGGGGGGAATCTGCTTATTCTAAAAGCCTCCAAGAGCAGTGAATCATCTTTTAAACACTGTTTAACATGAGGAAATACCCATTTTTAAAAAACAGGAATGAAGCTCCAGCCATTTGTTCTTAGAATCATAGAATCATAGAATTGCAGAGTTGGAAGAGACCACGAGGGCCATCCAGTCCAAACCCCTCCCATGCAGGAAATTACGATCAAAGCATCCCCGACAGATGGCCATCCAGCCTCTGTCTAAAGACCTCCAAGGAAGGAGACCCCACCACACTCCGAGGGAGTGTGTTCCACTGCCGAACAGCTCTTACTGTCAAAAAGTTCCTCTTAATGTTGAGGTGGAATCTCTGTTCCTGGAGCTTGCACCCATTGCTCCGTGTTCCAGTCTCTGGAGCAGCAGAAAACAAGCCTGCTCCATCCTCAGCGTGACATCCCTTCAAATACTTAAACAGGGCTATCATATCGCCTCTTAACCGTCTTTTTTCCAGGCTAAGCATACCCAGCTCCCTAAGTCTCTCCTCATAAGGCATCGTTTCCAGACCTTTCGCCATTTTAGCTGCACTTCTCTGGATACGCTCCAATTTGTCAATATCCTTTTTTAATTGTGGTGCCCAGAACTGGACACAGTATTCTAAGTGAGGTCTGACCAAGGCAGAATAGAGTGGCACTATTACTTCCCTTGATCTAGACACTATACTTCTATTGATACAGCCCAAAATCGCATTGGCCTTTTTAGCTGCCGCATCGCACTGTTGGCTCATGTTCAACTTGTGGTCTACTAGGACTCCTAGATCCCTTTCGCACGTGGTCTCATTCAGCCAGGTCTCTCCCATCCTATATTTATGCATTTCATTTTTCCGCCCTAAATGCAGTACCTTACATTTCTCCGTATTGAATTTCATTTTGTTAGCTTTGGCCCAGCTCTCCAGTCTATCCAGGTCATTCTGACTTTTGATCCTGTCCTCTAGGGTATTAGCTACTCCTCCTAATTTGGTGTCATCTGCAAATTTGATAAGTATGCCCCTAATTCCCTCATCCAAGTCATTGATAAAGATGTTGAATAGCACTGGGCCCAGGACAGAACCCTGTGGCACCCCACTGGTCACATCTTTCCAAGACGAAGAGGAGCCACTGCTGAGCACCCTTTGGGTTCGGCCGGTCAACCAATTACAAATCCATTGATCATTTTTTTTGCAATCCAAGTGAATTTGTCCCCAGATCCACCACAGTTGCCTATCCCTAACTTTGTTGAAAACCCATATATATATATATATATATATATATATATTCTTTACTTAACTATCTCATTTCAAAAGTACCACTAAAGCCGCCATACAGAGCAGCCACATACTACAGAATACAGTGGGCCCTCCAGAACCGCAGGCGGAAAGCAAAAAAACAAAAACAAACCTAACCCTCGTGTGCCCTGTGTACAGAACTGAAACTGGGTGCAGGGATATGACCAACATGCAAGCCTTACCCTCATATATCCTAGAGCACCAGAACTCAGTCAGTCCTTTGCACATTTAGTGCAAAGGTCAGAAGAGGGCTTTGCATCCAAATTGGGCTCAAAACATTTAAAGATTGCCTGTGCTCAGGAGCCCTGTCTTTTTTTACTCATGTTGCCCTCAGCTTGGAGAGAGGGGTTGCCCTTTATTCCTTTGCTCAGTTCAAGCAATCAACCAGGTCTCTGCCCAAAGCTATTGTAGATAATTTTCCTTTCTCAGAGCACAGAATAAGCAACATTCCCAATGGAGTAAAACAGCAATAGAAATCCACTGGGTTTTGGATTTCCACTCTTTGTGTTATCCTGTTGAATTGTTCTAGATGGTTTTAAGTTCTTTATAATTGTTTAAGTTGTTTGAGTGTCTGTGCCCTGCCTTGCAATCTCTAGATGTTGGCCAGGTTATTTGGCCTGAAGCACTTTGTTAAGTTCTGCAGCTTGAGGAAATTGTTTACTTTTTTATAGAGTTCCCATGACTGCAGACTGTTAAGCTGCTCTAGCAGAGCAAGGCCTAAATACCCTAAAGGCACCAAATCCTGTCTGTTCTTAGAAGCTAAGAAGGGTCAGCCTGGGTCAGCCCTTGGATGGGAGACCAGCAATGAAAACCAGGTGCTGCAGGCTATATTTCAGAGGAAGGAACTGGCAAAACCACCTCTGAGTATGCCTTGCCTAAGAAAACCCTATGCAGTTCATGGGGTCACCATAAGTCGACAGGTGACTTGAAGGCACACACATGCATACACAGCAGGGCAAACTTGAAGTGTCTATTGCTGCCCCTGCAACTATCTGTGCACTGCACTGTTTCCCAGAATGCATTTTCTTCAAAACCAAATTGACCCAAAGTTCATGTTCAGTTCTGGAAAAAGTGCCAGAACACCCCACACATACCTACTAAACTGTGGCCTTCTATTTTGCTCTAGATACAAATCACCACTCCAGAGGCCTTTTCACACTACATAATTATAGCACTGTGGTTCCACTTTAACTGCCATGACAACATCCAAGGGACTAATGGGATTTAGAGTTGGGAGAGTACTTAGAATTCTCAGCCATAGAAGTATAATGACCCCTCAGACTACAAACCCCACGATTCCACTGGATGTTGCCATGGCAGTTAAAGTGTAATATAGGACTACTAGTTATATACCCAGTATAGCATACGCCGTTTCCCCTGCCGCCCTCCCTGTCCCCCCCTGCACGCATGCACACACACTGCTCCTGCCCCCCACACCACCTCCCTCCCCCCATATGGCACCTGCACCCCACTGTGGCTGTCCCGCCCCCTGCTGCTCTCCCCACTCCCCGCGCACAAACACACACACTCACCGCTCCCTCCCCACCCATCCTGCACACACACTGCTCCCCCCACACCCACCCACCTCCCTCCCTCCCTCCCCCCACACGCAGGACCTTCCCCCCTCCCCCACGTGGCCCTCGCCACCCCTTGCCACCCTCCCCGAGCCCTGCACACACACCATGGCACACACACCATCCCACACACACTCGCAGCCACTCACTCCTTGCCAGCGGCCATGTTTACACTGGAGGTAAAACTCCACATGGTTCTACCTCCAGTGTGCTGATTGGCTGCCCAACCAAGCAGTTATTGTTTGGTCAGTTTCCTAAGCAGCCAATCAGCACACTGGAAACAGCAACATACCCAAGAGAAATATATATATAGATAACTGTGTGGTGGGAATGGGCTCCTGAGAGGTCCCCTCCAATTATGCATGGGGGAGACATGAGGGCCTCCAAGTGCCACAGCCTCCCCCATAGCTTCAGGGATACATATGGAACACTGGTCATATCATTTCCACCCCGTACTGTAGAAACCTGCTTCTTATGCTAGGCACATTGGCCTGAAGTCACTTGGGCACCAGAAACAGAAAGCATAAGCATTAACCTTCGTTACTACAGTCATTTATAGTAGATGTGAGAGAATTATTTAGGTTTAGGACAACTGCAGGCACAAGAACTGTTGGCCGTTAATGACTCTAGGCTGAAAATCGGAAGGCAATTTCTAACCACTGTACTGACAATTACAAAAAGCCAGGAGTACAGATAAAATGGACTGTACCCAAACAGGAGCAAAGAACTCTTTTAGTGTAAATACTGCATTTATGAGTATGATTTAGGGTAGGGTGGGGTTGTGTGTGGTTTTTACCTTCTGTCTGACCTGTGCCTTTCTGTAGTCAGGTAGGCTTTCTCTTGCCAACATCTTTGATCATCTTTTGTGACAGGAAAGCAGCAGATCCATTAATTATCACTAAAATAAAATGAAATAATCCATCTGCTTTGCATTGCCTTAGAATAGTACATCTGGTCTACTGTTCTCGGTTTCCTCTGTGACTTGGTTAATTGTGCTTCATAGGTTACATAGGTTAATTGTGCTTCATAAATGCAGCATCTTTGGGACAGTGAGTTGCTCATGATTACTGTCTTTTCCCTTTTGGCTCTATGATTTAGCAATTGCTGCCCAATTACCACTTGATTTACCACTTTTCCATCACAAGCAATTGATCATATATACAATAGGAATGCCTGTCTATGGCCTTTGTTGGTCAAGGATAACTTACCCGCAGTAGTCTATGCACTGGAAACTTCCCTGTTAAGACTCCTGCAGTTAACTCTATGTGGAGTTATCCTTGAAGACCTGTCAGATGCTGCAGCAAAATGCAACAGATAGACAGCTGAACAGAACACTACAGTTGTCCCTCTGTATCCACAGATTTGGTATCCACGGATTTAAGTATTTACAGCTTGAAAATATTATTTGAAAAACAATAATCCAAAAAGCAAACCTTGATTTTGCCATCTTATATAAGGGGCACCATTTTGCTATGCCATTACATATAATGAGACTTGAGTATTCACGAATTTTGATATCCATGGGGAGAGGGGTCTTGGAACCAAACCCTGGTGAATATGAAGGGACAACTGTATATATATATATATATATAAACCATATAAAACCAATTTTAAAGCAATTGCACTTGCTGCCAATACACTACTGGTCTGAATTCAAGGTGTTGGTAATGACATTTAAAGCCCTAAATGACTTGGGCGCTTGATATTTGAAGGGATGCTTCTCCCTTTATATGTTTGCCCAAGATTTGAGGTCTGCTTGAGGGACTCTGTTGTATTCCATCACTCAGGGAAATATGCTATGGGAAAATGTGGGAGAGGGCCTCTCTGCTGCAGCACACTTGTTATAAATTACCCTTCCCTTAGATGCCTCATCCGTGCCAATGTTGCTGTCATTCTGGCACCAAATAAAAACATTGTTATTTACTAAAGCCTTTTGGGCTTAATTATACAAATCTTATATATGTGCATGCTTTTCAATCATTTTAAACTTTTTTAGCTAGTTTTAAACCATATTCTTTTAATTTGGTAAACTTTTAAAATATTTTAAAGCTAGTTTAAATCATGTTTATTGTTTACATTGTTCTAAATTTGTCAGACTGATGTTATTGTACACTGTTCTAAGATCTTTAGACATAGGGTGGTATATAAATATTTAGGGCAACTAAAGGAGGGTGGTTGTCTGCCTTGGAGCCCTTCAGGGACTGCATGAACTGTCAAATGTGCCACAAAACAAAAACAAGAACCTAGAAGTGGTCAGAAATCCACTTGTGGTTTTCAAAATTAGAGAGGAGGGTGAATGTTTGACAGCACTGGCATACCCTCCAAAATTTCACAGATAAAAGCAGGAGACATGTGGCCAATGAACACCAGAGTATGGTCTAGAAGGCAAAAGTTATTAATGAGGAAGAAGCTAGGAGAGGATGCAGCAGTTTGTTTTTCCCTGAGCATCCTGGGAAGGGCAGGATTTTGCCCCTCCTCTTCTCTCCCCATTGCTGAATTAATGGAGTGAAAACTACTTTGAACTCAGTTTGCAGCAACTGAAGTAAGCTAAAGACAAAGTGGGGGGGGGGAGGGAAGGAGGAAAGAGAAACTGGGACATTTTAAAAGCAGTTTTAAAAGTGGGACAACAGAGGATGTATAAGGACTGCCCCTGCCAAACAGGACAGTTAGAGGTTATGCACTGGAGGGTCATGCAATCTATTTAAAAGCAGTTGAGGACCATTAAAAAACAGGTTTGCTGGCCATTGCTCTAGGAAATACTCACCCCCTCCTCCCAGCTTTCCTGGTAGAGTTCTGTTCAGGTTTTGTTTTAAATTCGAAAGAAAAGGATTAAAGAGAAAGCAGTGGTGAGGATATACTAGAACAGCTGAAAAGACAATAAACAGACAACTCTTGAAATGAAATTTGACTGTTTTAAACAAAAATAAAGTAAAAGGCAAAATTCCCTCTGTGTGTGGGGAAACATAAATAAAATGGCCATGCAAATAGGAAATGCATGGCAAGTAATGCAGAAAGTGGGGCTTCTCTAGGACCTCTAATCACAAGTGTTTCAGGAACCAGTCCACCCACCATGTGTCTCAGTTATGCAGTTATAGCAGTTAAAGTGGAATAATAGCATTATAACAGTATAGTGTGATAATCTGTCAAGAACATACTGTGACCTTCGCGCCCTTGAGAAGGCCAGCTTTGCTTCAGAGAAACAGGAAAAGCGACCAGCCATTTCTTGGTTCAAGGCTAAAGTCAATTTTATTGTGATAGTGATTTCAGAAAAGAACTGCTATAGCAGGGTGCCGAAAGGTTCGGAACAGAGAAATGGGGCTATGGAAGGCCCTTTTATCCTTGTCAGACAGTGTGGACACACCCACTTGTAACTTTTTACACCAGTCATGGATCATTTACCTCATATCACCCCATGTCACCCCATGCCTAGTGAGGTGGTATCAGTTGCGAACAGGCAAATGGGAGGGGCTAGGTCTCCTGTGTATGTGACCTCCCTGTAATCTGTAATGGAGGGCTCACAATACCATACCACTAGGCCAGTTAACAATACCTAGTACCAATAATATCACCGTAATAGGCCTTATCCAAACAGGAAAAAAGTCCCTGAAAGTATTGAGACTTTCCAGTTCTATTTGTTTTTATTTCACCTGCATATTCATGGTTTTGCATCCAAGCTCTTTTCTGAAACAGCCTGAGGGCTTGTTTACACAGGCTAAATACCCCATCTTGCCCATGTCTCAGAGCCCTGCAGTTCATAAAGTGAAGGGCATTATGCACAGGTTCTTGCAGGCCAGCCCTCGCTGCTGCTGCAGTCTTTCTGGCTCTCCCAGAAGGCTGGAAGGAGCCTTAAGCATGTGACCAAGGCTGGTTGCAATCAGGGGGCCCTGGTCACATGTTGCGGGCCCGCTTCCTGCCTTCTGAGACAGCAAAGAAAATGGTGGTGGCGGCAGATACAGCAATGGGCTGGCATGCCGCACCATCAGGACTTCCTCCCGTTCCGTACAGGGAACAGGGAACTATCAGCGACCAGGATACACTGGAGTATCCTGGCTCATGTAGATTAGCTCAGGGTTCCCCCACTCCCGCTTTTGTCCTTCCCCCTCCCCCTCCCAGTTATCATATGTCACATCTAGACTCAAACAACGTTTCAGAAATTGACTTTCCCCAGTTTCCACTCAGATATTTTTAATTATTATTCAGGATTTTTAGGTGCTGACACACTGCAGAAATAATCCAGTTTGACACCACTTTAACTGCCATGGTTCAATGTTGTGGAATTCTGGGAGGTATAGTTTTGTGAGGTATTTAGCCTTCTCCAACAAGAGAGCTCTGACAACAAACTACAAATCCCAGGAATCCATAGGATGGAGCCATGATAGTTAAAGTGGTGACAAATGCATTATTTCTGCAATGTGTCAGCAGCCCCAGTCAAAGTGTTACAGTGCTTTAGCAATATTACACTTGTTAAACATTCAGACCATTTTCTTTTATTGCTAGTATTCCTCTTTCCCTCGCTTGATCTCTGTTGAACCTGCTGTCCTGGGAATAATAGTCACTACATTTCTTGGCAGCAGCCATCTTAGCTACCTCCAGGATAACAGAAACACACTGCCATGGAGCAGTATGTTGCATTTTGGGAAATACTGGTTTAATTTAAATTTACCTCAACAGTGGAATAAAAAGTCTTTGTAAGTGCTGGGAGTTCCCTGGGAATGGTTCAGAATGGGGAAAACATCATATAGCCCCCCAAAAGGAGAGAAAAAGAAAACCCCCAGAAAGGACAGGAACAAAACCAAGGATTTTCTGTTTTTTCCAGTCCATCCATATGGGCCCAAAGTTGCAGTAGGCAATTCATTAAACAGTTAATATTAACAGATCTAAGAATGAGACACCTTGCATACATCAAACCCACATCAAAAAGGAAAGATAAAACAAAATAGACACAAAGCAGTTCAGACACCCTCAAGCAACAGAAAGAGACCCTCCTTTCCCAAGAGAGGCTACCCTCTTCCTCATGGTAACTCTCCTTCTGGCTGTCTAGAACACCAAAAGAGGTGAGATGGGAAAAGTCTCCTACTGAGCAGATGTCCTCCTTAAAGCATACAGTGCCAAAGACAGCACAAAACACCTACACACACACCAAATGTAGCAGCAACACCTATGTGAAGGGTCCATATATGCATGTGAGGCAAGGCAGGTGGATACAGCTGTTCTGATCACAAGTACTGAATCTCTCCTTCCCTCACTATTCATTCTGGCAACAGCTCCCCACAAAAGCTCATAAGTCTGACAGTGAGGAAAGGAAGAAGAAACAGGCAAGCCATGGTGGAAAACACATGCTCTCTGTCCCATAGTCATATTCTCTCTCTCTCTCTCTCTCTCTCTCTCTCTCTGGCTTTTCTTCGCAAATGAAGATTCAGGAAGGACTCATCCTACGCTTTCTGCAAGCGCGCTGATGACTAAAAAGGCCAATCCGAGATAAACAAGTCCGGTTGCAGAAAGCACAGCAGAAGGTCTCCTTGGGTGATGTTTCCAGGTTGTGATTCTTTCTGCATTGTTGTTTCTCTTCAATACTTGTTCGGTGTGAGTTCTCAAATAAAGCTTCAGCATTGTGGATAGTGCGTCTCCATGCTGCCCAGTGTGAAGTCAGGGCAGACCATTGTTGGTGATCAATTTGGCCAAGCCTGAGATGTTGTTTCAGGGAATCCTTATATTGCTTTTTTGGAGCGCCCCTCTTATGCTGACCCGTGGCAAGTTCACTGTAGAGTACTATTTTTGGGAACCTTACTAATAACAAACAAACCAAAGATATCTTTCTCCCTTGTCCACAGCTGGGGAAGATTTCAGAATGATGCCATTAAGGGACACCATCAGACCAGAAGAAGAGAATAGATGGCAGAAGGAAAACACTGGACAATCTCAGGATGTCATGAGGCATATCCACATTACACAATTATATCAGTTCAATACCACTTTAACTGCCATGGCTTCATCCTGTGGAATTCTGGAATTTGTAGTTTAGGTGAAGTACTCTAGCTCTCTGCTAGAGATCTCTAATGTTATGGTTCAGGAGAGTCCACTAAAGGTCTCCAGCAGAGAATACAAAGGAGATTTTCAGACAGGGACCAAAAAAAAAAAAAAAAAGCATCTCTGTCTCGCAATCTCCTCTCCCACCCATTTCCTGTCCCTGTCCTGCAATAATAACCCTACATTTCAGCCCTACCTTTTAGCACAACCTGCCCTCCCCCCAGCAGCCCAGGAGTGAATGGAGCTTGAACAGAGCCCTATTCACTTCCTGGAATGGAAATCCCAGCCATTCTCGTGAGACAACGATCACACAGGAAATTCAAAAATAAAACCCAAAGTAAAAGACAAAAAGTGACAGTAAGCACAAAAACACACTTTTAGAAAAACCAAGTAACCCAGGGAGGGTACAAAAAAGTGTGTCACTTATCTTGATGTCCCAATCACAGCCGGAAGTGTTTGGCACAGACCTCCCACTGAGGCTGGCATCGCACCAGCATAACGGGGCACCTTTTCACTCACTTGTCATTCCGTCATAGAAACGGAATGGGGGATCTATTCATGGTTTAGCCTGTGAATACAAAGAAGCACCAGCAGAACGGAAGCATCACGGGAGCATAACGAGAGGGGAATGATGTCATGTAAAAGGGAAGCCCTTATAGCAATCTCCTGGCATTCATGTAACGCCATATTTACAGTGCCTGATAATCTCCAAAGTATCTCAGGAAACTACCAGCCCCAGGATTCTGTGAGGTGGAGCCACAGCTGTTAAAGTGGTATCGGAGCATTATAATTGGGTAGTGTGGATATACTCAAACTTTTCACTGTTCCCACACTGACTGTGGAGGACATGGTCAAAAATTTGTTATATTTGTAAAAATTGGGGTAAGATCAGATGGAGAGGGGGCCATATGAGGAAGAGGCAAAAGAAGTTTCCCATGTAGTTTTACATTTCTGCATCTGGTGTGGGATAGAGCTAAGATGAGAAGTATAATAACCCCTTTTCTTCCTCCCTGTAATATAAGAATTATTCTAAAATGATGGGGAGATTTAGGTCAAAGCCTGTTTAAACCACTGTTTTCTATTGAATATAAATAAGAAAAGAACAACAAACTAAAAAGACAGTACAAACTGGAGTGAGCTCTTGGCTGTATGTTATTTGCAATATAACGCAAACACGTTTAAGTAAAAGTTATGGTGCTTTTTACCAGCTTCTTCCACATTACTTCTGTTAATCCCTGGATGCTGGGAAAGGAATATATTATGCTGAATTCTTACATATGAATGAAACAGATGAAATAGGTAGTGTATATATCCCTTTTGACATCCTGATAAACAAAAAGTGTTCTGCAATATGTCAGTATTACTGTCAATAAATTATATTTCCTGTGGTGTTACTAATCCAATAGTAACACTGGAAAGCCTGAAGGAAAAAAGTCAGCTCTTTGGACTTTCATCCCCTAATGCTCTACAACTTTCTTTTCCCTTAGATTATCCAATCTGTGTTATACAAATAAAGAAGTCTGCCATTTTATTAGCTCAGGTTACTGGTTTTATTGTAAACCAAATGGAAATGTATGAACTTTAAATAACCTTCATACATCCATCTGTTTCAGATATTGTTAGTACTGTGCTATCATATGGTCTTTTGTATTACTGAGTCTGGTTACAATCAGCTATGTTTATTTCACTGTACTTGTACACCATTTATGCCCAAATAACCATTCCTAAACCAGTGAGTAAGGCTGCTGCCACACTGCAGAAATAATGCAGTTTGATACTGATTTAACTATCATGGCTCCATCCTATTGAATCCTGAGATTTGTTGTGGCACCAGAGCTCTCTGACAGAGAAGGCTAGATATCTCATAAAACTACAACTCCCAGAATTCCATAGCATTGATCCATGGCAGTTAAGCAGTGTCAAACCACATTATTTCTGCAGTGTGACAGCATCCTTTGTTAGATAGCACTTAAAAATCCTGAACAGTGAACACCTTGTTTTGTGTGTGCATGTCCGTGCATGAGTTTTGCATTTGCAAAAACTCTTTCTGAAAGTTGAAGGTTTATGATCATTATTATTATCACTATGCTACTACAGTGCAGCTAGCTTTCTAGTAGCCAGCACTTAAAAAAAAAAATCATTGGATGATGCATAAGAAAGTGCCTTGGATGAAACACAGTATAAAATTGTGGATGGGGCACATGTCATTCACATTCAAAGTTTGAAGTCACTTTGTGTCTTAATGCAGCTGTCCCTTTTTAGTTCAAGAAAAGACTAATGAATATTTTAACTATGAATATCAGAATAGAATAAAAAGGTTTCCCCATTGATTTTTTCTGCAACATTAAGAAAAGAAATACGCATATGGCACAGCCTGAAAGATAAGCAATCCACATAGACTACCATTTATTGTGAATCATTTCAACTAATGTTTTGCTGATGCATTTAACTTCAGCTATTAGGAACAGAAGTCTGTCTGAGAAAGCTCCAATGGAGCCATGTCATAATTTATCTTGACCCACAATCAAAATACAGAAGAGACTTTTCAAACCAGAATGTAGGGAAGGTCAGCTTTTCTCATTGTAGATCATTTATTGCTTGTATCTGGAACACATTTATGTGGACTATATGTAGAAATACTTCAGGTTCTCAGAGTGGAGGACTGCCTAGTGAGCTTATGTGGACTGCATTTACCGGGTATGTAACTTATGCCTCAGAAGCCTTTTCAGGAGTAGAAGAAAAGAAGGATCTGCAACATAGATTCCTGTGATTTATTTTATTTATTTATTTAAAGTATTTCTGTATCGCCTCCCAGCCTACAAGGGCTCCCAAGGCAATGAACAAATAAAAGCCAATTAAAACAATACAGAGATAAAATATTTTTTAAAAACTCTTTAAAAATTCCTAAAAGCAGTCTAAAATAACAAACCTAAAATCTAGTTTTTAAACAGCAGTTTCAAACACTGAATATCATGTGGAACAATACTGTTAGGGTTGCCTGTCAGAAGTTTAAAAGAGATGGGACCAGCCTAACTACCTTGGGTAGGGAGTTTCCACAGTGAGGTGCTGCTACAGAGAAAACCCTGTTACAAATACAGGAGATAGGAAGCTTCTAGATTGGTGAAGACTGGTTTAAGTACAGTCGGCCCTCTGTATCCACAGATTTGGCATCCACAGATTCCACCATCCATGGTTGAAAATATCCCTCCTGCAAAACAATGCCAAGAATCAAACCTTGATTTTGGCATTTTATATAAGGGACACCATTTTACTATGCCACTGGATATAATGAGACTTGAGCACCCGCAGATTTTAGTATCCGCTGGGAGTCCTGGTACCAAACACCAGCGGATACCAAGGACCCAGTATACTAGATGTGTTGACTCTGACTGGTCAACAGAGTAGTGTCTTCTGTTGGTACTATTTCAGACTCCAGTTCTCAACTTCTCCAGCTAAGGGAGTGGTCTAAGGCATTCTGATCTGGAGAAGGCAGCTATCAGATCTGCATTAAGGCATCAGAACCCACAGTCATAATATAACACTGAGCCCAGAAGCAATTGCTACAACTGTTGCAGGAAAATATATGCTGCCATGGTTGCAGAAATTGTGAAAATGACTATCCATGAACACTGTCCATGAACTCACTAGGTCATATTATGTTTTAAATGAGAACAGGCCTTTCTCAACCATTGAACTGAATATATTGCAGATGGCTAAACAAGTGTACAGTGTGAAGTCAGTTCAAATAAAGATGATTAGCCAATATTTCACACCAAGGGCAACATTTCAGAAAAGTAACTGATCGGTTAAAATGTTAAATTAAATCACTGGCATCTGTCAAAGAAAACATAGCCATGTTTGGATTATAGATCTGGACACTAGATCATTATTATGGCTATGTAGTTGGATTATATTCAAACCAAAATTATGTTGCTGGGGCAGAAGGAGGTAAGCCACTCTGTAGAGAAGAACATAAAACATGCCAAAGATCAGTCAAGTGGGATTTCATAGCAATTTTGCTAAAATATCAGACATTTCTGGCTAGGCACAATAGTTAGGGGAAAATAGTGTAACATTTCACTCCTACTAGTGAGAAGTGAGTGAGCCACGCATGTGGCATATCAGGGGAATTTTAAAAAAAATCCTCAGTGTTACTATCAGGTTTATTTGGTCATTCATTGTCCTTATTGCATAAAGACAGGATGTTCAGAATGGAGTGTGTGTGTGATAACTACAAACGCATAATTAAGAACCAAACAATGTGATCCATAAATATATATCAGGTGTAAAGATATATCATTAAATATCAAACTCAGAATCATCCAGACCATAATATTTCCAATGTATGTATGGTTGTGAAAGCTAGACAGTGAAGAAAGCAGTCAGGAAGAGAATTAACTCCTTTGAAATGTGCTGGAGGAGACTACTACAGATACTGTGGCCTGCCAAAAGACAAATGAATGGGTCCTAGAACAAATCAAGCCTGAATTTTCACTAGAGGCAAAGATTACTGCTGAATGAGATCCGTCAGATAACAAGCCTGAATAGCTTTAAAAAAGCCCTGAAGACGGATCTCTTTCGGCAGGCCTTCCCTAATTAGATCCCGGCCTCAGGGGATCCTGGCCTCTTTTTAGTCCGCTGGCCATTTATTGTATTTTATTGTATTTATTGTTTTTAAATGTGATTTTAGATCAGTTGGTTTTAATTTATAATTGTTTAATAATTTTTTATGGAGGAGGGTGGGGGTGGGGGTGTTTGGGGATTTTATCTGTATTGTATTTTAATTTTTGCAAGCTGCCCCGATTGTTTTGACAGAGGGGTGGGGTATACATAAATAATAATAATAATTATTATTATTATTATTATTATTACTAAATTAAGGCTATTGTGGCAACAATGTGACTCATTGGAAAAGATTATAATGCTTGGTAAAATAGAAGGCAGTTGGAAAAGACAAAGCCTACAGGTGGTTTGATTCAACCAAGGAAGCCACAGCCCAGAGTTTGCAGGACTTTAGCAGAGCTGTTGATGACTGGGGCTTTTGGACGTCTCTCATTAATAGGGTCACCATCAGTCAAATTTGATGGCAAATAAAAAAAACCCAAATGCGATGTTGTAGTTAAGAGTGTTGCATTGTCACTTGGGAAACCAGAGCCTAAATCCAATTGCTAGTTCCAGTTAGAGCAGCCCATTGAAACAATTGTTCAAAGTAGGTCCATAAGATTCAATAGGGCTACAATAGTTCGGACAGCCTATTTGAATTTAGGTCCTGAATTGCACTCTCACTCTTATCCAACACCATTGCAGCACAATTTGAAAAGGTGTCCACGCTGAGCAGTATATTCTGAGAGTTGTGTTCCAAAAAAGTCAATTTTCCAAGCTCTAGGGTGTAGTGAGAACAAAATGTGTGTGTGGCATGTAGTCCATTTAGAATTGTAGAAACAAGAGGGGGGATAAAAATGTATTGAAATACACATACAAACATGATTTTCTTACTTTTACTACAGTAGCACCCCCACATCCGCTGATTCGCCAACCGCAGATTCAGTTATCTATGGTTGGAGATGGCAGGGGAAGGGATGGGGAGGAGGAATCTCACCTCTCCTGTCCCTTCCCCTGGGAGGGCTCCTGGTCAGGGGGTGAAGGGGGAAGGGAGGGGGAGAAGCGATCTAGCCTCCTCCCCTTCCCCCCTTCATCCCTGCGATCCCCTGTGCAGTAGGGCCATGACAGGGGAAAAGGGGGAAGAGGGAGCGATCTAACCCCTTTCCCCTTTGCTCCTGCGATAACTGCTGTGGTGGGGCCATGGTGGGGGAGAAGGGGGAAGGGGGAGCGACCTAGCTACTTTGCCCCTGCGATTGCTGCTGCGGTGGGGCCATCGTGTGGGGGAGGGAGAGCGATCTAGCCCCTTCCCCCTTCGCCCCTGCGAACACCACTGTGATGGGGGCATGGTGGGGGAGAAGGGGGGAGGGGAGAGGGATCTAGCCCCTTCCCCTCTGCATTTGCTGCTGCAGTGGGCCCATTGCAGGGGCAAAGGGGAAAGGGAGGGGGGCTAGATGGCTCCCAAGATGGTGTTCACTATTATCCGTGCAATTCACCATCCGCAGGGGGGGGGACCAATCCCCCATGGATACGGGGGTGCTACTGTACTATTTTCAATCTGTGAGTGTATGACCAAAAACAACAAACCCTGAAACAATGTGCTTTCTTTTGATGATCCTTGCTCTTTAGTTAAATTAATATAGCAGTAGTAGACTTTACAAGCAATGTTGTTTCATTTGTTCAGACTTTGGAATTTATTTGTACAGTTGGTTATAGTTGCATTGGTTGTATATCCAATGATATATTGGTTTGTATTAGCCTAAGTGGAAAATGCTCCTGCACATTTGTTGGCGTTTAAGCAGGTCCTTCACTCCAACCACAAAAAGCTGGTCCTGCAGGTAGAATAGGACAGAGCACCATGGGGACCATGGCAAAAACGGGATGCTGTGTCTTGTAGAAGCTGAAGCTCCTTCTGAGAAAACAAGCCATCATTTGATACAGCACTTTCCTACACCAGCTGTGGTCCCCACAAAAAGCATCCTGCAGCAGTTATGGGAAATTCCTATAGGAACTTTTATTTCAGAGCTAATAACCTCCACGGGAATGTAAAATTTGTTGTCAACATGTCTGTCTGTGCACTATGATCCTAATAAAAGTTTGGAGTCTCCATGGGCTTTTTAGAAACCCCAAATCCCCCTACAAATTCCCCTAAATCTGCGGTGATCAGGCCACATGATATACAGTCTTTCCCCTGAATCTGGGATTATCAGGGCACATGACTCATGGCCCAGATGCAGGGAATTTCAGGGTATTTTATCTTTATGCAGATTATGTTGGATTCCAGGTTTTCGCTGCATTTTTGTCCACTGCTGCTGCCACTGCAACCATTTTAAAGCTCAGGAGGTCAGTTCCTGGCTGAAGGAAGAGGTTTTCTCCCTTCCCCTGGCTCAGCAGCTGTGCTTCTACCCATTCTCTTGCTCACCCATCACTTGCTTCAAGCACCTCTTTCTGTGATGGGTGAGTGGGAGAGCAGGCAGAGGCAGCACTGCCAAGCCAAGGGAAGGGAGAAAACCTCTCTCTTTGGCCGGGAACAAAGCAAGTGATGGGCAAGTGGAGGGCAGGCAGAAGCAATGCTGCCAAGCCAAGGGAAGGGAGAAAACCTCTCCCTTCAGCTAAGAACCTTGCCTTCTGAGATTTAAAATGGTTGCCATAGTAGCGGCAGACAAAACACCACAGCGACAGTCAGGTAGTGAAGACAAGTACCAGTCATCCCTGTGGAGAATAAATACTGTGCAGGGCTTTGGGGCTAATGCAGGGAGACAAGAGGCAGGACTCCATTCAGAGTTTTGCCCCATGTATAGACAAGCCCCAAGTGACTACTGATATTTTTAAGAATAACCACAGCACTTGAAGTGACCACCTTGAGTGTATATCTATTTAATGCTTATTGCCGAACTATGGGGCCCCAACCACTTTGGGCCCATGGACACAACTGAAATTGTGAGACAGTGTCAAATATATTTGGCTCCCCATGAATCTTCATGATGTTTCCATGAGATGACAACTAAAGTTCCATCAAATCATAAAACCTCTCTGTAGACATAGAGCTGGCCTGTGAGGTGTTAGTGGCTTTGAGGTATCGATTGTAAATATCAAAAATCATGTTTTGGTTATGTATTATTTTTCTGACATGGTGGCATTGGAAACCACCAGAAACCATCATTTTTTGTAGTTGAGTCCATGAACACCGACATGATCTGTGATTTAATGGAATCTCGCTTTTTTTAAAATGGTAAATTCAGAAGGATCTTTTTTTACTGGAGCTGATATACAGTATGTGTGTGCCTGTGTGTGTGTTCATGCACACAAATGCATACATATGACCTCTTCCTCCCTCTCTCTGTCTCACACACACACACACACACACATCTTTCTCTCAGGTATATCCCTCTGTCTGGGTTCCCATTGTCTCTTTTCTATCTAACCCTCCCCTATGGCCTCTCTTCCAATGTCCACACCTCCCTATCTTATTATAAAAATTACAAACTCCAGTTTGAATATGGGAGTGAGATCCTGAATGAGATACAGGGGGAAATTATGTTTAGTAATTTGGCAATGTTCTGTGGGCTGCCTTTCTTCTAAGATCTGACAAGGTTGTGTACCCCACCTTTCCTTAATTAAATACATGCAAATATAACAAAATTCCAATATGCATCTTATGACCTCCTTCTACAGGAAACCAAACTTCTGGTACTTCTCACCAATGAGAGAAGTTGGTGTATACATAATAATGCAACAGCAATAACTGGGTCAGTTGTGAGATTAATCAGTCTTACCGGTATGTTTAAATACACAAATCTTAAACATCAGAGGCCCCAAAAGTATGATGTATAAGTTAGAAGAAATAAATAAATTAGGGAATGTTAATGGAGAAACAAGCTGCCTATTTAGGACCGTGTGTTGCAGAGTAACTGAACGTGATGTACATAAGGCAGAGAGAACCTTCTACAATGTGAAATGGTGTATGTAAGAGTTTTCTGGCAGAGAGCCAGCATGCTGTAGTGGTTTGAGTATTGGACTATGGAGACCAGGGTTTGAATTCCCATACAGCCATGGAAACCCACTGGATGACCTTGGGCAAGTCACACTCTCTCAGCTTCAGAGGAAGGCAAATGCAAACTCCCTCTGAACAAATCTTGCCAAGAAAACCACATGATAGGGTCACCTTAGGGTTGTCATAAGTAGGAAACCACTTCAAGGCACACAACAAGAGTTTCTGGCAAGGAACCACAGTGTAAGATAAGGTTGTAGTTATATGTGCTATGCTAGAGTGTGACTGTTTTCCTCAGTAAAATTTTAAAGGATATGCAATACACTTACACTAAATACAGTTCACATCGTGGGAAATTTTCTTCCAGGTGATAGTACTTGTTTTACAAGTTATAGCAGTTTCATGTAGTCTTTTGTTTTAATGATTTGTATGAAGAAGGACGCATTTTCAAGAGGAAAAGCATAACATTTAGTCAAGAGTCACTGAGAGTTATGAATGAAAAGTGCTTTTAAATTTGTGGCCACATGTTGTCTTTTTACAGAAAAGAGCCTCTGTGAATACTGAAAGACTGGGCTTTTAAACAAGGTTTTGTGTTGTGTGTGCGCGCCAGTTCATGTCTGAGTGAAATGTGTTTTGCTACAGTACAGAGAAGGCCAAATTCTCAGTGGGGTTGCCCAGATATAAACTGGGGCTGGTGTCAACCCTGGCAAAACCTAAATGAATGAAAAGCTTCAGTGTTTAGTCACTGGTATTTTTACCAGTGCAAACCTTAGTGAAGAATTTGTGTCAAATCCACCCAACTGGAAAACACACACACATTAGGTAGGGAGAAGCCTCTGAGGTTGAATTCCAAACAAAACTGGAATGCAGTAAATACTTTTACTCCTGTTGGGAAGCTATATATGGAATATCCATTTTAGATGGCTGGAACAGGTCTGCTGAGACAGACAAGTTGGATAACATAAAGCGGGGACTGTGGAGTGGTTCCCTCACATGGAGATGAAAGCAGTTGCCAAGGGAGAAGGACACTCCATCCTATTTCTCAATATTTCTGTTAAGCAACACTGTGGAAATGACTGCAACCCAGCAGAATGGCGCATGCGCTGCCTGCCTAATATTCCCAGGTTTGATTCCTGACCTCCCCTGTTGAAAGGATCAGATAGTAAGCGCTGGGGAAAACATTTGCCCGAGACCTCCCAGTGTAGCTGCTGCCAGTAGACAGTGAGGGGCTAAAGATAAAGAAACAGCTTGACCTGATGTAAGGCAGCCTCCTAAGCTTTTGCTTGTGCAAGATAATATGCTCGGTCCTTCTGTCACCTATCTTTAAAAGGCTGTTTTCCACTGCTGTGTTTAGACCCTTATGTGAAACAAGAGTCAGCTCTACCTGCTGGGAGTCCCTTCTAACCTCTCTGAGTTTTGGAATACACTGTGACGTAGCCCTATCTCACACCTCTCCAATAAGCTTAATTACTGTGGGAGGAGTCTTTGCACTGTGGTGCTTTTCCATGTAGTCTTGTTTTTAACGCCAGGGGAGGGGACAAGATTGGCTTGGTGAAAATATATAGCATGGGCTTCACCATGACTTCAGATGCTCCTGAAACTCACACACTATTAAAAATGGTCTTGTTGTTTTATTTGTGACTGTTTTATGTTACTTTTTAAAAGAAAAGAAATATGGAAAAATGCATGTCCCCCCCCCATAAAATACACGGTAGACATGATTTTCCAACACTGGCATACAGTATGAAGACACTGTTGTTGGGTCCCTGCCAGGAGTGTTCAGCCAGCAAACTGGTAGTTCTAGTGGGGCAGGTCAGCCAGTGGCCACAGAAGATCTAATGGGAATATTCTATCACCCAGAAAAGGGTGATTGCAGAGAGGGTACCAATGGTGCAAAGCGCCACAGCCAACAACCCTGAAGGGCCTCAGCAGCATCAACTGCTCCCTCATTTTCTGCTCCCAGTGCTGCTTTTTTTGAAAATGTTATAATAATAGAGTTGGAAGGGCCTCATGCGCCATTGAGTCCAATCCCCTGCTCAATGCAGGATCTTCAAGTAAGGCATCCCCAACAGGTAGCAGTCCAACCTCTTTCTGAAGACATCCAGAGCAGACCTCACCAATTGGTTCCATTGCTGAAGGCTCTTGCTGTCAAGACGTTCCTTCTAACATTCAATTGAAATTTACTCTCCTGTAACTTAAACCATTAGACCTGGTTCTACCTTCTGGGGCAGCAGAGAACAGGCCTGTCCCTTCCTCTCTGTGACAGCCCTTGAGCACATCTTTGCTTTGGTTCTGCTGTATTCATCTGTTTCTACCCCACTGCCAACTCATGCAGTAAGAATAACAGAATGGCCAGTAAGAGGCAGGGGTAATACACAGAAAGTGGGAGATTAAGGTCAAATCCACACTGCACAAATAATCCAGTTTCACACTTGATTATTTGCCATGGCTTCTTCCTATGGAATCCTGGGATTTGTAGTTTGGTGAGGCACCAGTAGTCTTTGACAGAGAAGGCTAAAGACCTTGTAAAACTACAAAGCCAAGGATTCCATAGGAAGGAGCTATGGCAAATAATCCAGTTTCAAATGGCATTATTTGTACAGTGTGGATTTGGCCTGAGTCAAACCGACAACAGGAACAGAGTTGCCAGACTCCAATGAGGCAGTTTCCTTGGGAACTCTCTCCATTCTTAGGAGATGTTGTACCTCATTCTGTCATTAAGTATATTTTCCCCTCAAACATGGAGTTAATTTTTTCCCCCTGTAGAACGCCCAACTCTTTTCCAAGCTGAACTTTTTAGGTGTTTCTTTTCTTTTTCTTTTTTATGAGGTTGGGACTGAAAGAAAGTTCCTGAATCCATGAATAATGTGATGGTGAGGACTACAATGTTAACCCACCATATACAAACTATTTAAAGTTGCAATCCTGGGCGTGCATCTGCTGGGAAGAAGTAGGCCCTGCTGAATTTAATTGAACGCAATGGGGCTTAAAGATCTGAATAACCAAGGAACACGTTGTGGCAAGAACCTACTTTGTAACACCAGCATAACCGTATGCATAATTACTTGGAAATAATTCCCACTGTTTCCCATTGGAGCTTACTTGCATATAGGTGTGGAGTCTTGTAAGAGAAGAGAAATCAAACAGCTAGCCTAGAATTGGGAGCTGGAGATAGGTATGACAAATAAAGATGGAACTCCATAGCATTCAAAAGGTCTCCTTCAAAAGTGTTTTGAGTAGGGAAGTGAATTTCATACAAGAGTTTGCCATCTCCACTTCCTTTTTTCTGGACCCTTTCAAGGCTGGGCGTCCACCCCTTTTCTGCTAGGATAGGGATTAGTGAAGACTTCAGCATTCATAGTTGATTGCTGGCTGCTTTTTCCTTTTTATTTCCTCTCTAGAAGAAATGCCTTCTGTAGCAGGCATTTGACTGAGAGAAGAAACCAAATTTCTCCCTCTCTCAGAGATAAGTCTATTAAAGTCTTACTCTCCCATTTCTTTCTCCTCCCTGCTTCTGCTCCTAACATTTCCATATAGGGTCTCACCAGAATGAGAAAGCACAGACCTAAAAAACAATAAAATGGACTGTACCACTTCAAATTGCCAATGGGGGGTGCAATTTTTTTTCTTAAATTAAAAAAACCCCAAAACCTGCTAGCAGAAAACTAAATCTGGCATGATGTGGGCTAGAAAATTTTTCCTAGTGTGCAGTAGGTTTTACTTGCCAACAGGATACTATGTATGTAAGCATTCAAAAACTGTGCTTGATGGGGACTCCTTTCTACATCTCAAGATTTTGCTGAAATGTGTAGACTGCAGGCCCTATCACATCACAAAATTATAGCACTATGATTACATCTTAACTGCAATGGCAATATCCTATGTAATCCCAGGCTTTGTAGTTTGGAGAGGTACCACTGAGTTATGAAAATTATTAGTTCCAGGATTCCATAGGATGTTGCAATGGCAATTAAAGTGGAATCATAGTGCTATAACTGTGTAATGTGAAAGGGTCCAAGGTCTGAGGGCTTTATCAGACGTGGCAAAAATTGCATGATTATGATGTTACAGTAGCGCAAATGGTTTCCGCTGTCGCATGATGTTGTCATGCGGTCAATCTGTGCTCCATTTGCAAATAAGGTGTTGCTTTTCATTGATGGGACAATCCGTCAATAGCCCTCAATATTGCTCTTTTCATGGTATTGAACAGTGTGCAAAATCACGCCCTGCTGTAATTGTGAGATTACAGCATGAATAGGCAGTCTTCTTTCCCCCTCCCCATCCCTGG
Source organism: Gambelia wislizenii (assembly GCA_030847615.1). NCBI lineage: Eukaryota > Metazoa > Chordata > Lepidosauria > Squamata > Crotaphytidae > Gambelia > Gambelia wislizenii. The sequence goes on from JAUMIR010000003.1 coordinate 121,055,133, forward strand.
CAAGAAAACGCCTGGGTGAGAATGTGAAAACTATGCACAGGAAGCTCTTTTTATGAACTGTCCCAGTTTGTTTCCACATTTTTAGGTTTGTTCAATTTTTTGTGTGTTGATTTTCTTTGTAAATTAAGTTTTTTTTTGTGTGTTTTAAGCACTCTCGTGCCTGCTTGTAAGGACTTCTTGTGAGGACTGCTGAAATCTTTCCAATGTTAAATCATGGAAGTAAAGTCCCATTCTTGAAGTGTTAATGGTGTTATGATATAATTCCATGGCAGTTCTTTCACGCAATTACAGCAATGTGTGATAATAAGTGTAATAATGCCACTATGTTTCTGCTTTGCTCATTCAAGGAATTACAGCATTTTTAGATGCTAGTCTGATAAAGTCCTGAGTGTATTGCTAAGGAGAATAATCCTCCCCCCCCCCATCTATAAGGCTCTATCTTCCTGCTTCTTCTCACTGGAGAATACTTAATACACAGAACTTTTGACAAAGTCAAGGAGGAGCTGATAGCCACGTAGCCATTTTTAAATAGGAAGTTTATGGGAATATCTGTTCTAGAAAATACAGTTGAGATCACATTTGTTGGGAAACGTTTGTTGTGATTATTTTCAATTTTGTTTCCTGTTGGTATCTCATCCCCACCCTTCTTAAATGGTGCTCCTGGGGAATTACAGCCCAGTATTGCATTCTACATCTCCTGCATCAGCATTTAACATATTACTTATAGTGGTCAGATTGATCTGCCTTGACACAGTAGAGAGAAGGAGACCGTGGTACTTGAACTCATTGGGAGAAACAGGAATACAGTAAATTAATAATAAACACACCTCAATTTCTTAGTACAGTAGGACCCCATTATCTGCTGGGGATTGGTTCTGGGGGCACCCATGGATACCGAAAACTGTTAATAATAGGGAACACAATTGAAAATAATGGACTTCTGTTTAAAATACCATAGAGTTGCTTTGGAGGACCTAGAAAATGGCTAGAGATGACACATTTTCTAGGAAGACTCTACGGTAGGTGTGCTGTTTTGTGTCCTGTGGATAATTGAATCAGTGGATAATGAATCAGTGGATACAGAGGTCCTACATTATTATGCAGAGATAGCAAGGAAGAGATCATCTCTCTCATATACATCCTTCTTACCACAAACACTATGGACTTTATCAGACTAGCATCTAAAAATGCTGTAATGAAGATAGCAGGAACATCGTGGCATTATAACACTTATTATCACATGTAGCTGTAATCACGTGAAAGAAATGCCACAGACTTATCACACAATGACCACTGGTGCTTTAAGAACAGGAGTTTACCTCTGCAATTTGGCATGGGTGAGATTTCGGCTGTTCTTACAAGAAGATGTGATCATACTTAAAACTTAAAAAAAAAACCCTACATGAACAAAGTTAATGAACACACAAGCACTGTAACAAACCTAAAAACATGCAAACTAGATGGGACAGTTCATAAAAAGAGTGTCCTGTGCTTTGTTTTCGTGTTCCCACCAGATGTTTGATCACTGAGGACCGCCCATTCACACTGTGATCTTGCAATTACAACAGGACATGTTTTTGCGTGCCCTCAATACTGTGAAAAAGTAATATCGGCAATCTATTGATGGCTTGTCCCATCAATTAAAAGGAACAACTTATACACCTTATATGCAGCTGGGGCGTGAGGTAACCACAAGATGACAACGATATCATGCAATATCCGCGGTCGTTCGTGCTACCGTGACATCATAATCCTGCTATTTTTGCCACATCTGATAAAGTCCTATATCAGGACAGTTTCAAGAGAACCAAACCTTCATTCCAAGGTCACATTCCCATCAGGCCCTTCACTGCAAATTTCACAAGACTGGGACTGGGGAGAGGGGATATCAAAACCTTTTAATTTAACTTCTCCAAACAAGAAACACCACTTCTCCCTTCTCCCTTCTTAACTGTTCTGGGTCAGAAGGACTAAAGTCAACCTGCCTCCTTTGCAGCTACCCCGCACCACCCCTCCAATTTGCACCCATGTGTTTGAGGAAGCTCTTGCCATGATCCTTAGTCAGAGAGAAAGCTCTATAATTTCTGGAAATGTGTGGTAAAGCCATATTAATTTTGGCCCCCAACACCCATAGTCATGTCTAATACTATTATTAGGCCAATTGAAACTGTCCAAAAAATGTGGCAAGCTTTTGACATTTCCAGATCTCTTCATCAGGCAAAATACAAGGTAGTTTGAGAGAGAAAGCTGTATAATTTCTGGCAGGATGTGTTAAAGATGTAATGATTTTTGACAAGCGCTTAGGTAAGTCCTAGCTATTTCATTTTTCAGAATTCTTGCACCATTATCTTCTGACTAAGTAAGAAATATTCATAACAGTCATACTGTCAGGGGGAGAAAGAAAGCAGAGGCTAAGACAGATGGCTAAATTTCCAAACTCACACATCTCTTTTTAACAAAAGTAGTAAGAGTTGTCCATGAGAACCAGAGCACTGAAACTGACATCACTGCTGGTGTATAGCAAACTAAATTGGGAAGGGAGGGCTCAAAAGATATTTTTCAACAGAGCCCAAATATGGAAACAGGAGTGAGTTCAGATTTTTAGCATCCTGGAATGTTTAATATATACTCATTCATTGCCACATAAAGCATAAAGTGATGCTTAGGGTCAAACTAGACATGACACCAAGAATCCTTTCAAACTGTGCAATTATAATGCTATCATTCCACTTTAGCTACATTGCTTCTGTCCTATGGAATCCTGGGGTTTGCAGTTTAGGGAGGGGTATTTAGAATTCTAAGGACTTTTTCAGACAAGCCTTACCACGCAAGAAGACTCCGGGAGAGGTACGACGCTGTTGCATGACAGGAGGTCCTTTTCGGACGCCACCGTCTCTCTCGCGACATCGTCCGTGACAGTTCCGTGTCCCATCTACAGCAACCACACCATATTTTAGTCACGGAAGTTGTCCGTGAGTAAAATATGGCACAGTTGCTGTAGATGGGACATGGAACTGTCACGGACGATGCCATGAGAGGGGTGGCGGCATCCGAAAAGGACTCCCTGCCGCACGACAGTGTTGTACCTTTCCCGGAGTCTTCTTGCACGATAAGCCTTGTCTGAAAAAGTCCTTAGTCAGAGAGCTCTATTGACTCACCAAATTACAAACTCTAGGATTCCAGAGGAAATTGCCATGGGAGGTAAAGTTGCCTTGTAGTGCTATGACTGTGTACAGTAGTATGAAAGGGCTTGTCTACACTGCTGGGGAAAAAATTGTACTTACCTTGTAGTTGCTGCAATCATGGCACAGGACATTCTTGAATATTTGCTCAGAATGTGGTTCTTTTCTATGCCAAAGGGCTTTCATCTGTTCTTTAAAAAATTGCCTTTTACCCCACACTTTCCTGGAAAATCTGGATAATCATATGTGTGGTGAGCTCTGCAAGGTGGCTGTGGAGCTGGGGTGGTGGGTGGGGTTTGGGGTATCTGTCCATTCCCACCAGGAATGGCTACTTCCTCTGTTTGTATTTATGTTTTGCCAGTGTGTACTCTTATTTTTTGAAGGTGCATTTGTGCCGATACTTGTATGCTCATAACATTATTAGCACACCTCTGCCTATTTGCATATTCACATATTCACATGCATGATGGGAAGGAAAAAAGTGAAGCAGCCATGGCTGCATGGCCAAAAATAATATGAAGTATAGGACATGTGATCATCGCAGGACCGCACTTTTACACTGAAGTGAGCTCACCTAGGAGAAATATGTGGATGGTAATGCAGCTCTGACTTCACTTTAACAAGATGTGTGTGACATTAACAAGATGGGTGTGACATTAACAAGATTTCTGTGCATACCAGGAAAATGCCATTTGAAGAGAAAAAAATTGCCTGTGTAGACAAGACCTAAATCAGAAATTATGTAACTAAAGAAAAGAAAAAGGAAGTAATTAATGGCAAATGGGGGCACTGTGACCACACTCTTTTCTTCCCTGCCATTGTCTGTTCCTCCTTCCTCATTAATCCACAGTGCTCCCCACCCCCGCTAGTAGCAATGCAGGAGTGTCAGTGTAGCTTTTGGGACCATAGCAGGGGAGAAAAAAAGTTACACTTGCCTTCCCCACATTCTGTTTTAACTGTGGCCCTTGGCTCTGCCTATTCATTTAAAAAGAATGCATAAACACCAAAAAAAGATTCCTAATTAAATAGTTAGCATAATGTGTACCTTGTCCCTTATTTACCCTTGAAAAGATTCAAATATTTATTTTTCTGATTTGTGGAGGTTTAACAAGCACAAAGTTTGCAAACCTCTAATTTAGAATACAAGTTTGAAAAAGAGAACAAGATGGCGGGGGAATTATATCACATTTCTAACACTGGCTAACACAGCAGGTGGGAGAGAAGAAGGGGGGAATCTTGCCCTTCCCAATCAGCTCAGGCAAAAGCAAACTACTGCAGCCTCTCCTCACTTGTCTGTTCTTCCTCATTAGTGACTTCTGCCATCGTGACCACACTCAGATGTTGCTCAGGCTCCACATGTACGAGTTTTCATCTGTGAAATGTAGAAGTGTATGCTATGGACCTGCATTAATTAGGGTCACAGGCAGGGATTTATCAGCACTTGGCCCAAGAGATTCTGGGATGTGCAGTCCAAAAAGTAACATTTCCAACTTCTGATCAGAATAGAAACTCTGCAACAAGCCAAGATAATGCACAATCTCCTATCTCTATATATAATTCTCTTGGGTATGTTGCCTTTCCCAGTGTGCTGATTGGCTGCTCAGGAAACACACCCAACCAATCATGACCCACGTGCAGATTCCCTCTCCACCTCATAATCCACTCTTGCCATTCAGTGTGTGGCCCAGATTGGGACCCAGATATTAAACAGGGGGGGGGGACAGCAACAGAGTGAGTCACCCTCAGCAATTCCGGGAAAAGTGTGGAATGCTGAGAAGGGGGAAGAGGAATTTTAAAGCCCACCAGCCTACTTTAGAGGGTTGTTGTGAGGTCTACTGGGTGTTTTGGGGGGAGTTGTTTTAATGGTGTATTTTACGCAGGGTACAGCTAGTATATGCATAGTCTCCTTAATTTGATGGTGGAAAGTATGCCTTCTCACAACTCTTCTGTAACACCCAGATGTCATTGTGGACAAGCCCCCTTGCCATGCCTGCCCCCCAGGGTGTAGTTTAGCCTCTTGAGACAGCACTTTCCTCCACCTGCCAAGCCTAATAACCACAGCTGGCTCCTAATAACTTCCTTGAATGAAGCAAAAAGGTTTAAATAATTCATGGGACTTAAATAATTAACATTAGAAATACTGTATAGTACATGGATTTAGAAAAGTGGCCCTGGTGGTGAATAATTATCTTTAATTAACCCATAAAACTCACTACTAGTGGGAGATTGCATATGTTTCCAGTACTTTCTCACACTTAGGAAAGTGATATAGTCCACATGGTTGTGTAAGCTGAAACCTGAATTTTAAAATTTAAAGTTCAATGATATTGTATATTATTTTTAAAGGCCTGGGGTTTATTCAGATATGAATTTTGTGCACACAAAGAAAAGTCTTATACTGTATGGGAAATAAACCTGTTTCTGTATAAAAGGGGGGAGGGGAGGGGAAGGGGGAATGAATGTAGTAACAACTTTAAGACTCTCTGGCTTTTCTTCGCAAACGAAGATTCAGGAAGGACTCATCCCGCGCTTTCTGCAAGCGCGCTGATGACTAAAAAGGCCAATCCAAGATAAACAAGTCCGGTTGCAAAAAGCACAGCAGAAGGTCTCCTTGGGTGATGTTTTTGGGTTGTGATTCTTTCTGCGTTGTCGTTTCTCTTCAAGACTTGTTCGTCGTGAGTTCTCAAATAAGGCTGCAGCATTGTGGATAGTGCGTCTCCATGCCTCCCGATGTGAGGCCAGGGCAGACCACTGTTGGTGATCAATTTGGCCAAGCCTGAGATGTTGTTTCAGGGAGTCTTTGTATCGCTTTTTTGGAGCGCCCCTCTTATGCTGACCCATGGCGAGTTCACCGTAGAGTAGTATTTTTGGGAGGCGATGGTCCTCCATCCTAGAAACGTGCCCTGCCCAGCGCAGCTGTGTTCTCAATATCATGGCCTCAATGCTGGTGATCCCTGCTTGCTCAAGGACAGCAACATTCGTCACATAGTCAGTCCAGTGTATATTTAGGATTGTGCGTATACAGCGCTGATGAAAGCGCTCGAGGAATCGTAGGTGGTGGCGATAGGTGACCCATGTTTCAGATCCATAAAGGAGGATAGACAGTACGATGGCTCTATACACACTTTAAGACTAACTGGTTTTTATTGAGGCATGAGCTTTCATGGATATAAACCCATTTTTTGAATGCAGTACAGGGTGGTAATAAATGCTCAGTGTCTCAGTGTTAAACTATGATAATCATAAAAGGAGCCCTGGTGGCGCAGTGGTTAAATGCCAGTACTGCAAGCCACAAGGTTATGAGTTTGATTCCACAGGGTTCCAAGGTTGACTCATCCTTCCATCCTTCTGTAAGTTGGTAAAATGAGTACCCAGCTTGTTGGGGCAATTAGCTAAAAAGCATTGTAAACTGCTTAGGGAGTACTTTGGCACTGATAAACGGTATATAAATATCAATGCTATTGCTAATGCTATAAAATCATAGAAGCTTAGAGTTGTAAGGGACCACAAGGGCCATCTAGTCCAATGTCCTGCCATGCAGGAATGCACAACTAAAGCACTCTCAAAAGATGCCCATTCAAACTCTGTCTAAAGACCTCTAAAGAAGGAGAGACCACTGTCCTCTGAGGCAATCCATTCCACTGCCAAACAGCTCTTACAGTAAAGAAGTTTTTCTAATGTTTAGGTGGAATCTCTTCTTGTAATTTGAATCCATTGGTTCATGTACAGTACTAGTTTCTGGAGCAGCAGAAAGAAGCTCACTCAGTCTGCATGACATCCCTTCTGATATTTAAAGCTAGCTATCATGCCCCCCCCACAGTCTTCTCTTATCAGCTCCATTACTTCTGAATGCTTTTATTCAGAAACCATATGAACAGGAAATAGGATTGGGTTAGAAATTTCCTTGCTTTGCATTTTGCTGTGAACTTGCCAGAGTTGGACTTGCTGTACTTCAGAGTACTTTGGGTACTTCAGAGGGGACCAGAATAGTTTGAGGTTGAAATCCACATCTTTCTGAAGCCTGCAATACAGTTTGCAGAAAAGAAATATGTATATTTGAAACACTGTGCACAAAAAGTGTATATTTGAGAAATATGAACAGAAATGCATATACAGTCAGATCCCCATATCCACAAAATCAATACCCACAGTTTCAGTTATCTGCAGCTGAAAAAATAGGGACACATACCATAGAGTTTCACTGGAAAATGCCTAGAGAGATGTGCTCTCTAGGTATCTTCTAGTTCTTCCAATGCAACTCCATGGCATGTTTGTACTGGTTTGCTATTATTCATGGTTTCTAGTAACTGTGGTAAGTCCAGGAACCCAAACCCTGTGGATACAGAGATGTATAAGGAAAAAAAATCTAGGCAAAACATTTCATTGAAATATGGTTGAAAAAATACAGACATTTGCAAATTGCAATTGTGTGCACAAAAATGCACACTTTTTTAAAAAAATGCATAGAAACAATTATTTATTTAAAAAGTTGAAAAATGATATAACATTTTCTGCAAATAGGGAGAGTCTGATGGGAAGTGAGACAGTGTGAACTTTAACTTTAAAAAATTGAGAATCCAAGCAAAATCTTTAAAAGTCTTGGTTTAGTCTTCCATAATTTTTGTAACTGCACTATCTTCAGAATTTTCTGAATAATTTTCAATAATTTTCATTTGAGGAGACTGCCAAAACAAACTAGGATTGTTTCATTTAATAGGCTAGAAGAGATTCCAGTTATATATGTAAATATTAAGAGCCCTGTACAGGTACAGCCATTTTTAAACATTTCCCCTGCTTATTTCATTGGGGAAGACATAAGCACAACCTTTGTTCTTCAGCTATAATCAGTTAGACTTAAGTGATTATCTTCTTCAGGTTCTTTGGATTTTTTCCATTTGGTCAGTTGACAAAATACTGGACTTGGGAGATGAAGCTTTCTTTAATACATGAATTTTTATTTTTATTTTTTTGTAATATGCAATAGCAATGAGATGGAGATGTGAAGTCGAAGGCTTTCACAGCCAGCATCCATAGATTTTCCTTGGTTTTTTTCCAGGTTGTGAGGATGGCCTCACAGCCTGGAAAAAACCCAAGGAAAATCTAGAGATGGAGATGGATGGAAGGATCAAAAACAGAAAGGTAAATATCTGAAAAAGTGATAAAATAAAACCAAGTTCATTGTGACGGCATACTGATCAATGGTCCTAGCAACTGCAGCTTTCAATGTCTTCATTCTCAGAACTGCACCTCAATGCTCTAGCTATCAAATTCCAATGAGTTTTTGAGATGGAGGATTTACAAAGAGCCAGGAACAGGGTGGATAGGAGTATTGCAGATGGCTGTTCTGAGCATAAAGGTTGAGAAAAGCTGCAATCACTGAAATTATCAGTAAATACCCTAAAGCAGATCTTATCTGATCTTGGACGCTAAGCAGTGTCAGCACCTAGTTAGCACTTAGACGGGAGACCACAATGAATACCCCGTACTGCAGGCTATATTTCAGAAGAAGGAACTGGCAAAACCACCTCTGACTACTCCTTGCCTAAGAAAATCCTATGAAATTCATGGGGTTGCCATAAGGCAACAGGTGACCTGAATGCAAATGCTGTAATGTACTAGCTTCTTCAGACTCAGTAACCAGAGGCTTCAAGGTTAAACAGAAAACTTTATTGCTACAGTACCTAAAGCATGAACTATATAAAATTGTTGCTTCAAATGGAAGCTATTAGCAAAGAAGTGAAATAAAAAGTATTTGCAACCACCAAATTTGGCAGGCTACACAATCATTGGACATCTATCATCCCCACTCCACCTCCCGTTCTCATAGGCCATTGCAGGTGCAAGGCCGCTTAGCCAGTTTTCAGACACATACCATCCTCCCCTGTCTGTTCACAGAACACCAACTTGTTACCAGTTCAGAAAGAATGCGAACATCAAACAGCACACAGAAGTAAAAGCACACAGTGATTTTGCCAGGAGAAGGTCACTTTTAGGGACCGATCCTGACACCTACACACACACACACACACACACCAACTTATATTTTAAGGAGCAAAAGGCCAGCAGGCCTGAAGCTTGGAGTAAAAGTAATAGAAACTAGAAAGTGACCCAAATAAAGAGCCACTGTAGATTTTTAGGCATTAGAATAGTCAGTAGTGGCTGGTGGCTTCCATATCAGTGGGGTGGCGGGTTCTTATCTGAACGTTTAAGACACTGAACTTATTTTGAGGATAGGATTCTGCACCTTGGATATCTCCTTTAAATTTCAGACTAAAACCCAGAGAGGATTCACCACCCTGTTAACAAGGAAGCCACCAGAACTACTGAGATTAACACTCCATATTGATTCTCCTGGTATGTATGGACTAGAAGTGAATGAAATGAAGATTGCCCTGTTTCTTTGCATGTTCTGAACATGGGCAATGAGAGTGTTTGGCATATTAATCTCCCAATACCATAGTATACAAGGAAAAATCTGGACACTGTCTTAATTAACTCTCTGTTAACTGCAAAAATATACTCAGGACTAGTCTTACCTCATTGCCCCAGGCTGATTCTGAATGAAGTTACTGGGGCTATACAGTGACTCAAATTAAGCTGGGTCAGGGAGCTTGCATTAAGGGAAAGTGAGATCCTACAAAGTTCCTTAATTAATTAGTGAGTTTAGAAAGCTGCTAATACAGTAATAATAACAGATTTAGAACTTACTAATGGCTTATGCACTCCAGTAGTTTCCCTGCCTCATGCACATCTGTAGATGATTAATAGTTATTGGCATTCTCCTTGAAAAATGACTGGTTTTGTTGAAGTAATATAAATTGATATTTAGCATCACTGGATAAGTTATGGTTTGTTTTGAGGCTTTCCTGTGAAAATAAGCCCAGTTTTACTCTTCTTAAATAGATAAAATAAATTCCTTTCCTCTCTACTCCACCCCTTTCTGCTTTTGGAATAATAAATCCTTAAGTTTAAACCTTTGCCCATTGTTTGCACACCAAATAAAAGGGTCAGTTTAGAAAATGTGTGAGAAAAACATTTACTAAGGACATTCATTCATGAGTTGGGCAGAATTGTGCCTCAAAAACAAAACAAACCTCAACAACCCTGCTGTTCCTACAAGATTCCAAAAGAATGTACAGTTGTTCCAGGACCCCCCCCCCCGGATATCAAAATCCATGAAAACTCAGGTCCTATTATATGCAATGGCATAGCAAAATGGTGTCCCTTGTATAAGATGGCAAAATCAAGATTTGCTTTTTGGATTATTATTTTTTAAAGAATATTTTCAAGCCGTGAATACTTAAATCGTGGATACGGAGGGACAACAATTTATTATTATATATTATATTTACTGTATATTACTAATTCCATTTGTTAGTTTGTTTCAGCTATTAAAAAGATCATATTGCAGAGAAGGCAATCTGCCAAGAGATAGTATTTTTGCAGGATGAAGTGGTTTCCAAGAATACTGGTTCACGAAAACTATTTGAAAAAGGCAATCACTTCTGACAGTTGAAGAATTGTTTGGCTTCAGTATTTTCACCCTGATATTAAAAGATGATAGTTCAGCGACTTGAGTTTAGGCCTCGTTGCACAGATAATGCAGTCTCCGCTCTTTTTAGAAGTTCGGTTGTCTCGATTCCTTGTAGCATGAAGTGTAACTGTCTCAGTGTCTGAAATCCTTGGCTGAGTATGTGTGTACGTGTGTGTCCGCATGCACACGCACACACACAGATGTATATTTGCAAAAGGATAAAGATGTAGAAAGGCAGACATACTATGTCAAGGTTGAACACCAAGACAGCCTACTTTAAAAGAGCGAGTGTGTGTTCAAACATCTCTCATTATAATTCAGAGTACATATCTGCCTTTACTGCGTGGCATTTTCTATAATAATAATAATAATAATAATAATAAGTAGTTATACCCCGCCCCTCTGTTAAACAATTGGGGCGGCTTACAAAAATTAAAATACAATACAGATAAAAATCCCTAAACACCACCCACCCCCACCCTCCACCATAAAAAGATATTAAACAAATATAAATTAAAAAGCAACTAATCTAAAATCACATTTAAAAAACAATAAATACAATAAACAGCCAGCAGACTAAAAGAGGCCAGGAGCCCCTGAGGCCGGGATCTAATTAGGAAAGGCCTGCCGAAAGAGATCAGTCTTTAGTGCTTTTTTAAAGCTACTCAGGCTTGTCATCTGATGGATCTCGTTCGGCAGGTCATTCCACAATTTGGGGGCGATTACCAAAAAGGCCCTCTGGGAGGTTGCAGACAGCCTAGATTTTTGTGGCTGAAGCAAATTCTTCCCAGAGGACCGGAGTGTGCGGGGATGATTGTATGGGAGGAGGCGGTTCCAGAGATAAGTTGGACCCAAGCCATTTAGGGCTTTAAAGGTAATAACCAACACCTTATACTGGGCCCGGAAACTGATAGGCAGCCAGTGGAGAGATTTTAATACTGGAGTTATATGGTCTCTCCAAGATGTTCCTGAGACTTCTCTGGCTGCCATATTTTGTACCAACTGAAGTTTCTGGACCAAGCATGAGGGTAGCCCCATGTAGACTGCATTGCAGAAATCTAGACGAGAGGTTACCAGTGCGTGCACCACAGTCTCGAGGTCCCTAGCTTCCAGGAAAGGGCACAGCTGGCGTATCAACCAAAGCGGATAACAGGTGCTCCTGACGATCACATTCACCTGACTAGTCATCTGAAGCGATGAATCAAGGAGCACCCCCAGACTGTGAACACAGTCCTTTACGGAGAGCGTGACCCCATCCAGGACTAGAGGATACAACCCAACTCCTGGTTTTGGGGCTGCTACCGTGAGCACCTCCGTTTTGTCTGGATTTAATCTCAATCTGTTTTTCCTCATCCAGCCCATTAGTGCTTTAAGACAATCATTAAGAGGAGAGACGCCATCGGAATTCAAGGCCAACGATCGGGACAAGGAGAAATAGATCTGGGTGTCATCTGCGTACTGATAACACCCAGCCCCATAACTCTGAATAATCTCACTCAGCGGCTTCATATAGATGTTAAACAGCATTGGGGACAGGATGGCGCCCTGTGGAACACCACAAGTAAGCTCCTTTCTGCTGGAGCAACTGTCCCTGAGCAACACCCTCTGGGACCTGCCCGAGAGGAAGGACTGGAACCACTGGAGCACAGTGCCTCCGATTCCTAACCCACTCAGACGATCCAAGAGGATGCTATGATCTATCGTATCGAAAGCCGCTGAGAGGTCCAAAAGCACCAAAAGGGTCACACTACCCCTGTTGATGCTTAGACTCAGGTCGTCGGTCAAGGCAACCATGGCAGTCTCAACTCCAAATCCTGTCCTAAAGCCAGTTTGAAATGGGTCTAGATAATCGGTTTCATCCAAGACCACTTGGAGTTGAAGTGCAACTCCCCTCTCGATCACTTTGCTCAAGAATGGTAACATAGAAACTGGCCTATACTTGTTCATGTCCAGGGGGTCAAGGGAAGATTTTTTCAGGAGCGGCCCAATGGCCACTTCCTTTAAACAAGATGGAACACACCCTTCTCTGAGGGATGCATTGATGATTTTATCTGCAAAGAAGTTGTTAAATGCATCACAGCAGGCTGTTGTTGGGTTAAGCAACAGGTTCTGCGCAGGAATAACCTGCGTCATCTCCCTTACCACCCTGAACAGTTCTGCTGGACGGGACTCTGCAGACGCAATACATGCAGAGGAGAAGGATCTCTGCGCTGCACGTATTGCCTCTTGATAGGACCAAAGAAAGTTCCTATGACGAGTCCTGTTGGATAAGAGTCGAGTTTTCTGCCAGTTGCACCAGTTTCTAGGCCAACTCTGCTTGCGAAAGTGTAGAAGATTTCCATGTTTCAAAAGGTGTCCTCCCCAACACTCCTCCATTTTGTGTGAATTACTGTTGTTACTGGAAAAAACCCTGTTTGTGTCTTGAAGGCTGCAGCAGGATCCAAGATTTTCAGGGCTCTTATTCATGTGTGGTGTGGACTACAGTAATGTGTGGCATTACAGTAGCTGAAGAATGCCATTGCAGTTGCATTAAAAAACTAGGATTACAGTAGCTGAAGTATCAGTGACTCCTACTATACTGAAATACACCAAACACAGGCAGGGCATCCAGTGCACCCTTTGTCTCTGTTTGAGTAAATTAAGCAGTGGATAGTAGGAGTAACATAAAGCTGGAGAGCTCAGCCTTCAAGCCATGTTCACTATAGCCTTACAACATGTCAGGATGTTTAGTATGACCCAAACCCATTTCAAAATGCAAATTGAGTCTCTCTAAATGTGTATGTTGTAAAAATTGTGTTAATTTTAAATTATTTTGGATGAGGATCCATTGCTCTCTAATGAATCATCACCATCATCATCATCTGCATTTTACCTCACTCTCCAGCCAAAATGGCTTACACGAGATCAATAGCAAACAATAGAATCCCAGGATGTTAACTGCCGTGTAAAGTACATGACACAGAAGGAAGAAAAAAATCAATGAAAAAGGAAGAGAAGAAAAAGCAAATACATGTATCAATGCTTAAAGTTAAATAGTAGCTTTTATGGTGACTAGCTGGGATAGTCAGCTCAGGGAGAGAAGGAGGCTAATGGAGCTAGTTTTCCCAATGGATCTAGTCTTCAAGCAGAAATAGTGGAATGAATCCTGTTTCCATCAGCTGCAGCATGATGGAATGTCTGCTGTGACCTGACCATTGAGACAGAAAAGCCTAATGGAACTGGTCTTCCAGCAGAGATGATGGAAAGCTACCGATCTGTCTCTCCCTCTGCTGCAGCTTGATGGAAGGCCTGCTGCAAGACACAGCTGAAGGAGAGGGAAGGAGAGGCAAATGGAACTGATCTTTCAATAGAATTAATAGAATTCTTATCTGTCCCTCAGCTACAGGTTGATAGAATGGCTGCTGCCGCACAGCAGGGAAATGAGGAGTGTGATGCAGCTGGGCTTTCAGTAGAGCTGATGGAATGGCCATGCTTCATAATTCTCTCACTTCTGCAGAATGACTGGTGCTGTGTAAACACCAAGGGAGAGAGCAGTGTGATGCAGTTGGTCTTTCCTCAGAGCTGATAGAATGGCTTCTTTCCCATTTCTCCTTCTGCTGCAGCCTGATGGAAGAAAGAAGCAATAGGAAGCAACTTCTGAAGAGAAGTTGGCCTAAGTCTAGGAGTGGAGAAGGTGATGGAGGCTCAGATGACTGGTTCTGGGTAATTAGACATGTTTTAATTTAAAATCAAGCCATTCTATTAGTACATCAATTCATTGATGTCTTCTGGTGTTTCTACAGTAGGAGCCCCGTATCCATGGGGATTGGTTCCAGGCCCTACCGTGGATAATGAAATCCGCGGATAATAGCGAATGCCATGGAAAATTATGGGACTTCCAGTTTAAAATACTATAGAGATGCCTTGGCTAAAGAGGACACATTTTCGAGGAAGACTCTATGGTAGCTGTGCTGAAACTGAAAATGTGGATAATTGAATCAGTGGATACAGGGGTCCTACTATACACCACTAAACAAACAAATGATAATTTAAAATATCTCACATAGCCATCTAATCTAATATTTCTGGTATCATGCTTATTGATTTCTCTGCTCTCCAGCCAGCCTAACGTGTTTATAACGTTATAAAGGCTCTTCTGTGGATGATGCATAATGTAATGGGGGCAGGATGTTGCCACCAGCCCATCAACTCTGAATGTGCCTGACTCACAGTCCTCAGCCTTCCCATATTGAGTGGTAAGGTAAGAAGGGGCATTATCATCACATCTGATTGAATGTGAGTAGAATACATTGCATGACTAAGTACTCTGCACTAGCATCATGATGCACAAACTTATCAGCTTGCACTGAGTGCTCATCCATTCAGGCTATATGGGGAAAAAAGGAGATTATCTCATTATACAGTTATAGTGCTATTATTCCATTTTAACTGCTCTAGCTGCCTCCTGTGGAATCCTGGGATTTGCAGTTTAGGGAGGGGCATTTAGAACTCTCAGCCAGAGAGCTCTTAGGGCTCACTAAACTACAAACCCCTGAATTCCACAGGAGGCAGTTATAGCAGTCAAAGTTGAATAATAGAACTATAACAGTATAGTGTGAAAAATCCCTAAGAATAACTAACAAATCACTCCTAGCCCCACACACTCCTTTCATATGCTCCAACAATTCTCACGTATTTACCAGGCAGAACTATAGAATTGGTATCATATCAAAGCACCCGATAACAAAATGGATCCCTGACATCAGCTTTCCCTTCTCCCTGCTCCCATCCTGAAATTAACTCAGGCAGGCTTACCCACGGTTTCTCTCTCTCTCTCTTTCTCTGGCTTTTCTTCGCAAACAAAGATTCAGGAAGGACTCATCCCATGCTTACTGCAAGCGCGCTGATGACTAAAAAGGCCAATCCGAGATAGACAAGTCTGGTTGCAGAAAGCACAGCAGAAGGTCTCCTTGGGTGATGTTTCCGGGTTGTGATTCTTTCTGCGTTGTCGTTTCTCTTCAAGACTTGTTCGGCGTGAGTTCTCAAATAAGGCTGCAGCATTGTGGATAGTGCGTCTCCATGCCTCCCGATGTGAGGCCAGGGTGGACCATTGTTGGTGATCAATTTGGCCGAGTCTGAGATGTTGTTTCAGGGAGTCCCTGTATCGCTTTTTTGGAGCGCCCCTCTTACGCTGACCCGTGGTGAGTTCACCATACAGTACTATTTTGGGGAGGCGATGGTCCTCCATCCTAGAAACGTGCCCTGCCCAGCGCAGCTGTGTTCTCAATATCATGGCCTCAATGCTGGTGATCCCTGCTTGCTCAAGGACAGCAACATTCGTCACATAGTCAGTCCAGTGTATATTTAGGATTGTGCGTATACAGCGCTGATGAAAGCATTCGAGGAGTTGTAAGTGGTGGTGATAGGTGACCCATGTTTCATTCCCATAAAGGAAAATAGACAGTACAATGGCTCTATACAACTGATTTTTGTGCTTCGCCTCAGGTGTTTATTACTCCAGACTCTTTTGTAAAGTCTTCCAAATGCGCTATATGCCTTTGCTAATCTGTGATCAATCTCTTTGTCAATCTTGGCATCTGAGGAGATGATGCTTCCCAGGTAGGTGAACTGCTGAACGGACTTAAGCACAGAGTTGCTGATGGCAATGTGGGGATGATGGTGCTCATCCTGTGATGCAGGCTGGTAAAGAACTTCCGTTTTCTTCAGGTTGACTTCCAGCCCAAACAGCTCTGCAGCTGTTGCGAAGCAGGATGTTAGGCGCTGCAGAGCTGCTTCTGTGTGGGCAGAAAGGGCAGCATCATCAGCAAAGTTCAGCTTATGAACTAGATAGTTTAGAGTCTTAGTGTGAGCCCTCAACCAGCAACAATAAATGCAAACAGCGCCAAAGTCAACAGCAGTCAGCTCTGAGGATCTCACCATTTAAAATTCCCCAGAGTGTCCTCACATAACATCCCTCTAGGGCATTCCAGGAAGTTCAGACTGGCAGATGGGGTACAGCTATTCACCCCTGGGTGCAACAAACAGAATTAGGAACCAAAGGCAGGCTTCCTCAACCTACAGGAGCATGGCTGAAGAGAAGGGAATGGGGTGGTGGTCAAGATGCTTGAGGACTAGACCTCTGGAGGACACAGGTATATAAGGATCTGGACAATGAAAAAACAAACAATACATTACACAATAAGACTAGAGAGTGTTTCTAATGTGTGAGACTAAATTTAATAGGACAGTCACCCATTTTGCCTCAACCCCAATGCCAGTTCTTAGTGGCCCTGCACACAAAATATCAGTTACCAAAGGATACTGCCCCTCTGGTAAATAATGGCTTCTCATTTGCATTCTGGAGATTTGTTGTATGTCTTCAAGTTGTTTCTGATTTAGGACAATCCTAAGATGAACCTAAACCTGTCACAGCATTTCCCTGCCAACATATTTGCAGAGGGGGTTTGCTATTGCTTTCCCTTGAGCCCGAGAGAGCGGGAATTGCCCAAGGTCACCCAGAACATTTCCATGGATGAGCAGAGATTTGAACATTGGTCTCCTGGGGGTCAGTTACACGGGAGAATTAAGTGCAGCAAATATCGCCTTACCTTCCTTTCGCAAAAGTGGCCATTTGTTTCCACAATATTCTTCGAAAGTGGTTGTAGCGAAGATGTACCGATTTTGCAGTTCACACAGCCATGCCGCTCCCAAGGCCGCTAGGGCCAGAATCCATGGTGCATTGGGGTTGCAAGCCAAAGGCCCAACAACAGCAACAACACCGCTACTGTTTTGGGGAGGTTTGGGGGGCTTTGCAAGACTGGGGAGAAATCCTACATTTTTAAGGCTGTTTTGGCCCATTCAGGACCCTCTAGACAACCCCTTGAGTTTAGATGGAGCCACAACAAACAAGGCCCCCACCCATCCAAGATGTTGGGAAAGCTCTCCCCCCAAGCCAAGAGCAGCACCCAAGGAGGCCCAAGGTGAGGAGCGAAGAAAAAAAGAAAGGACCAGGCAGGAAGAAGGGGAGAAAAATGGGGCGAGGAAGAGTAGGCTGAATATGGGAAAGCGACTTTCTCTCTCTCCCTCCTTGGCAGCAGTCTCCTTTTTTCCCCATGTTCTGAGGGCGGCCCATCCCATTTCCCTATGGAGAAGAAATGGGGAAAGAGGTGGGGGACCAGCACTGCTTCCCATCCCAGGCCCCCAAAGAAGAACTCTGATCTTGCCTGGAGGGAGCCAAGAGGCTGCCGCTGGGGAGGGGCAGCTGAGGAGATGGAAAGCAACAGTTGCCTCATTACCTCAAACACACATAGAGAGACCAAGGTTGAGCTGCCTGCCTTCCCTTCCTCCCCTCAAACCCCTCCAAACACAACAAGCCCGTTGCCTCCAAAGTTGCCTCAGCTGCAACCCCCTGTGTTGCTCCCAAGGCCTCTAGGGCCAGTGTCTGCAATGCAGAAGGAGGGTGCAGCTGAAGGTCCAACAACAACAACAATACTGCACCGCACCAAGGCTGGCGTTGGGCCTCAGCCACGCCCCCCGTGTCATGGACACTGACCTTAGAGGCCTCAGGAGTGGTGCAGCAGTTCACACAACCATGCCACTCCTGAGGCCTCTAGGGCCAGAGTCTGCGGCGCAGAAGGGGGTGCGACCAGAGGCCCAACGACAACAACAACACCACTGCACTACTCCCGAGGTTCCCAAGGCCACTCCTCTATGGCCAGAGTCTGTGGCGCAGTGGGGGAGGACGGGCCAAAGGCCCAAAGGCCCCATGGTGAAGAGGATGTACCCTTCCCTCCCACAGGCAGCACGACAAACTCCTTCTTGCTGCTGTGAATTTTGCCCTTTTGCAAATTGATTGTATAGATGCCCACTTGCGAATTGGTTGTACAGATGTCCTATTGTGCGCATTTTTCCAAATATATTGCTTCACTTAAAAAAAGATTGGGAAAAATTGTGATAGCAGTTATCACACATTTCATGGGTATTTTTGCCCCCCTCCTTCTGAATAGTGTGACTTTGACCTGAAATGTGTGAGAACCATTAGGAATCTGGGTGAATTCTTTTGAGGATTTTTTTTTTTTTTGGCTGTGTAAATGACCCCCTGGAGTCCTTGTCCAACTCTCAAACCATTATACCAACGCTGGTTCTCATTTTGGACATCCTGTTTTAAATATCAGTTCCTGCAGAAAGGCTACCCTGGTACCTTCACCATAGCCATCTATTTCCTAATTGTAAGTATTATTCAGTGTGCCTGAGTTACTCCGTAACAAATACAACTAGATCAATTGGCTGAATAACATTCTTTAGGGGAGGTGTTTAAGGGAGCTGTTATGGTCAATTTAGTAATACGTACAACTTGCTTCAGTTGCTCCTATGGAACAAGCTATTGTTGTGTTAATGAATGCAGGCAATGTGCGATGTTGCAAAAGAAAAGTCTTCAACTGTGGATGTCTTCAACCACACAGAAGTCCCTGTTTGCAACTATGGGATGTTGGAGTTTTTTCTGGACTTGCAGTATATTGCAGAGGTTCACATGCAGTGGTATGTCCAGTTTCATTTCGAAATTCAAACTTGTAGCAGTATTCATAGGTGTAGCCTATTAAGTAATGTTTTGTTCAATTATATTCATTCTTAATCCTGTTGTCATGCTAGTAGTATTACTGCACCCTCACTACAATCATATTCTTCAGGGTCAGCAATATGCTAGTCAGAACAGCAGTGATATGGCCCAGAAGAAATAATACAGTTTGACACCGCTTTAACTGCCATGGCTCAATGCAATGGAATTCTGGGATTTGTAGTTTTGTGAGATATTTAGCCTTCTCTGTCAGAGAGCTCTGGTGCCGCAACAAACTACAAATCCCAGGATTCTATAGAATGGAGTCATAGTAGTTAAAGTGGTGTCAAATTAGATTATTACTGCAGTGTGCCAGCAACCTTAGAGTCTATAAAACAGACCAATAGAGATGATGGTGGGGCCAGGTCATAAGCAATGTAAAGGTGAAGGGGTGGTGAGATCCAGACAGCATCTGAAGATGTAGTAAGAAGGTAATTAGGTGATACAATATGAGAATAATTGTGGTGTGGAAATTAAAAAGCCACATATATAGTTCTGAATCGCAGGTTATTTGTAAATATGCAACGTCCCTTTAAAAAGTGAAGTAGTGTGCTCAGTACTAAAATATGTCATCAGATAATATTTCCTAAAGATGTTTGACTTGTATCTTGAGTGTCTTCTTTATAGTAGTAAGTGCCTATTTCCTTCATTTTCTAAAGTTCTGACAAACAATTAACAACTTAAAACCAGAATCCACAAGCAGTGATATTTTGTGGGGGCGCAGCTCCAAAGCATAAAATACATTATGCAAGCTTTTAAAGCTTCACTGGCTTCTTTATCAGGTAAAGATGTTTAAAATTATAGGAGAAAAATGGTGACCAAGTTAGAGTTACAGGTCTACAGGCTACCCCTGAATATTTTTTAACCTAAAACCAGGTTTTGTGTTGTTTATTATTCCATGGTCATGGACAACTAGACACTAGAGGGCACAATTGCACCTTAAGATTTTGCATATTTTCCTTCCCCAGAATTAACTAAGAAAGAATCTGATGAATGTGATGCATATTAAAGCTACAGACCATTTAAGGAAACAGATAAAATGCTAACAAAGGAAGACTTGGGGGAGGGGGAGAAAAAGAAGGGAATTAACTTTCAGTTTGTTTTATGCTAAAATAAGGGGGAAAGGCCATCCACTTATTCAAGGGCTAAAATACAAACTATATTTGAACAAGAAGTTAATGTATTCATAATAGAACACTGACATTTAAGAAAAATGGCAGAACACTTGCACTTTTATATCTGAATAGCAGAAGCACATTGTAAATGTGTTTGCTATTTGGTTAACCTATCATTATGAAAAGTACTGCAACTGCTCTCCTTTCATTGTGCTATATCAGCAATACACCCCCTAATAGGATGTTTAGTAGCTAATGTGAGATAGCACTTGGGCTTTGAGAATCTATATGGTTCACCAGGGTTCTTTGGAGCAAAGAAATAAGAAGGCACAATGAAAATACAGTAGTATGTTTCCATTGTATCTCTAACAGAACAACATGTATCATAATAAAAGGTGTCAGTATATAGCTTGAGTGTCCCTTATCAGGAAATTTGAAATCCAAAATGCTCCCTAATCCAAACTTGTCCACATGGATGGCTGAGATAGTGACACCTTTGCTTTCTGATGGTTCAATGCACACAAACTTTGTTTCATACACAAAATTATTTAAAATATTGTGGATAAAATTACCTTTGGGCTATTTGTATATTATCTGGCTTTTCTTCGCAAATGAAGATTTAGGAAGGACTCATCCCGCACTTTCTGCAAGCGTGCTGATGACTAAAAAGGCCAATCCGAGATAAACAAGTCCGATTGCAGAAAGCACAGCAGAAGGTCTCCTTGGGTGATGTTTCTGGGTTGTGATTCTTTCTGCGTTGTCGTTTCTCTTCAAGACTTGTCCGGTGTGAGTTCTCAAATAAGGCTGCAGCATTGTGGATAGTGTAAGGTATATATGAAATACCGTATAAATGAATTTCATGTTTAGACTTGGGCCCCTTCCCCAAGATATTTCATTATATATACCTGTATGCAAATATTCCAAAATCGGAGGGGGGGGGTGGAGAATCCAAAATCCAAAACACTTCTGGTCCCAAATATTTAAGATAAGGGATGCAGCCCCTTTTAGGAATGTCATTTAGGAAGAAGTTGCCATTTTACAGATGCCTTTTTTTACCACATCACATGTTTTTGAAACTAGAACAGGTGAAGAAAATTGCATTTTAGTAGGATGCATATTGTTGGTCTATAGCTCCTGCATGACTTGAGGACACATGATGCATTATGCAACTAGTTGAAGTCACGTAGGTCTATGCTTGAATGGGTTAGGGTTAGGGTTACTAGCGAGTAAACATTCACATTGCTTGCAAGAAAGGTGAGATGTAACACTTTCAAGGGACTTATCTACCCATGGGACCAAAAGTCAGAATAGAGTCCTGCCTCTCATACCCCAGATTTGCCCTGAGGCCCTGCACAGAATTTCTCCACAGGGATGTCAGGTACTTGTCTTCACTGTCCCTGAGGATTTTTCTCCTCTGCCACCACCACTGCCATTTTAAAGTTCAGGAGGCAAGTTTTGAGCCAAAGGGAGAGGTTTTCTCCCCAGGGGAAGCCCTGGCTTAGAAGTGCTGCTCCCACCCACTCTCCACTCACCCACTGCTTACTTCAAGCACCTCTGCCTTTTTTTTTTTAAATGTACTTATTTATACACGGCTCTTCAGCCACAAGGCTATCAGAGCGGCTTACAAATTGTTTTAAGCAATAGCTGTTTACACATCTACACTGCATTAAACAGTTTCCAATGTGTGTTAGCTAATTGCCCCCACAAGCTGGGTACTCAGTTTACCGGCCTACAAAAGGATGGAAGGCTGAGTGAAACTTGGAGTCCACTGGAATTGAACTAGCAACGTGGTAGCTTGCAGTACTGGCATTTAACCACTGCGCCACCAGGGCTCCTTTTTTCCTGCGATGGGAGAGCAGGAGAGCAGGTAAAGGCAGCACTGCTGAGCCAGGAGGAGAAGAAAACCTTTCCCTTTGGCTGGAAACCTGCCTCCTGAGGTTTTAAATGGTCACCACTGCCACAGTGATGGCATATTAAAATGCAGAGAAAACCTCAATATCTAAAAACTCCGCATCAAGATAAAATACCCCAAATCTGGGCCATGCATCATGTGGCCTGATCATTCCAGATTAAGGGGAAAGGACATACAATGTATGGCCTGATCACTGCAGATTCAGGAGAATTTACAGAAGGATTAAGGGGTTTTAATAGTGTAAACAAACCCCAGGACTACAAGGGGAACATTTCCAGACTAGTCTTATCTCTTTTTTTGATAGAGTTACAAACCTGATAGATGAAGGGAATGCTGTGGATGTAGTGTATCTTGATTTCAGTAAGGCTTTTGACAAGGTCTCCCATGATATTCTTGCAAAAAAGTTAGTAACATGTGGGCTAGATGGTGCAAATATTCAGTGGATTTGTAATTGGTTGACTGACCGAACCCAAAGGGTAGTCACCAATGGCTCCTCTTCATCCTGGAGAGAAGTGACCAGTGGTGTGCCACAGGGTTCTGTCCTGGGCCCAGTGCTATTCAACATCTTCATTAATGACTTGGATGAAAGAATAGAAGGCACGCTTATCCAGTTTGCAGATGACACCAAATTAGGAGGGGTACCTAATACTCCAGAATCAAAATTCAAAAAGACCTTAACAGATTAGCAAGCTTGACCAAAACTAACAAAATGAATTTCAACAGGGAGAAATGAAATGGACAGATATAGGATGGGTGACACCTGGTTTGATGGCAGTACATGTGAAAAGGATTTAGGAGTTTTAGTGGGCCACAAATAAACATGAGTCAGCAATGTGATGCAGCAGCAAAAAAAGCCAATGCAATTCTAGGCTGCTTCAATAGGGGCAGCCTGGAGATGTTCAGGGGCTGTTTTCAGAAGCATAGAAGCTGGTAAAAAATTGGGAGAGCTGATCACCTAGGCTGTGTGGGTGTTACAAGCTGGGTCTTTGCTTCCAGGCAGATAATTTTGGAGTCCTTGTTGGTATGATAGCCAAGCATATACAGTTATCCAGTGATATGAAAGATTAACTTGTATTAGTGAAACTTCTCAGATACGTATTGCATTCACTTTGCAGTTTGAGGCGGGGGAAAGATAAGAAGGCTGATAGCTACAGTTCTCATATCTATGGGGGTCGGGTGGAGACAGATCACACTTGCACACTTTGAGTTTCCTTGTTTGCTTCTGCATTATACAACCCTTGGGAGCCTATCTTACATTAGCCTCAGGCTCAGGTGCAGGGGGAGAGCATCCCAACCAAGGTGGTCAATATGTCAAATGATAAAAATTTGATTTGCTTGCCAGACAAAAAGGGAAGTCTGTGTTGAATCTGAGGGCCCAGTTCTACCATTGGCTGTGAAGGGTGCTGGAGCCCATAAGCAAAAGGGCTGCAGTGCTTCTCTGCTATGTACCATCTTCTGCATCATTTACCACCAATAAAGCTTATCCTATAGCAATAATGTGTGTCTGTGTCTGGCACCACAAGAACCATGGGAGAGTTCTGGAACTCCCCCAGTTCTGGGAACAAGACAGGACATGGAGATGTTGCCGATGATGATGTTGCGGCTGCTGCTCCTCCTCCTCCTCTGAGGCCACAGTAGGTTGACCATCTCTATGTCTCTATTTCCAGCTGTTGCCACCACCATCAGAGATCTTCAGTTTTGCCACTGACTATGGAGATCGTCACACCAGCCTTGTGACTTGTTTTAATGAGATTTGTAAAGGAAATGGGGACATACCAGTCTTGCAACGTTCGTTATCACTCCTCTCTTCCAATCACACAACAGGGTCCCTTTGGCTCCTTCTCCTGCTGCCTCTCATGTTCAAATTCAAATACAGTCCTAGAATGAGCGGAGCCATGTGGAATTAGTGCAGGGTTTATTCTCCTCTTCTCTCCCTCTTTCTCACAAGTTGGCAGCAGGACAAGGATGGCATTGTGCAATAAGGTACAGCTATAGGCATTGCTGTACAGCTCCAATAATGCTGTAAAACCCTTGTGTGATAATCTCCTACTTCTGATGCCGCCTACTCACTTACCTGTCTCATTCCCTTCCTCCCACTTATCGGAGCTATTGTATCCTTTCACAGCTTCTTTTCCTTAACTTGGCCCCCAGTCCTGTTTTCTCTTGCAGCAAGGGTTGACTAGCTAAAAATCTTAGTGCAGAGTTTCGTATGTCATTATTAGTTTTCATTGTAATTTACCATTTTTACAATGGACGTTAAAGACAGTTGACAAATAATGAAATACAAAATCCTGTGTTACAAAAGAGACCTGCAGATACCTCCTTTAGTATGCATAGTACTGTTTCCCTACATAAATACTGGAATTCACCACTGAACTTCAGGAATAGAGGAAACTGCAATAAAATGGTGTAGTATTGAGTCGTCCATCCATCCATCCATCCATCCATTTATTTCTTCTTTCAGAGACCACTGAGAATGCTAAATCATAGAATCATAGAATCATAGAATTGCAGAGTTGGAAGAGACCACGAGGGCCATCCAGTCCAACCCCCCTGCCACGCAGGAAATCACAATCAAAGCATCCCCGACAGATGGCCATCCAGCCTCTGTTTAAAGACCTCCAAGGAAGGAGACCCCACCACGCTCCGAGGGAGTGCGTTCCACTGCCGAACAGCTCTTACTGTCAAAAAGTTCCTCCTCATGTTGAGGTGGAATCTCTGTTCCTGGAGCTTGCACCCATTGCTCCGTGTTCCAGTCTCTGGAGCAGCAGAAAACAAGCCTGCTCCATCCTCAGCGTGACATCCCTTCAAATACTTAAACAGGGATATCATATCGCCTCTAAACCGTCTTTTTTCCAGGCTAAACATACCCAGCTCCCTAAGTCTCTCCTCATAAGGCATTGTTTCCAGACCTTTCACCATTTTAGTTGCCCTTCTCTGGACACGCTCCAATTTGTCAATATCCTTTCTGAATTGTGGTGCCCAGAACTGAACACAGTATTCTAAGTGAGGTCTGACCAAGGCAGAATAGAGTGGCACTATTACTTCCCTTGATCTAGACACTATACTTCTATTGATACAGCCCAAAATTGCATTGGCCTTTTTAGCTGCCGCATCACACTGTTGGCTCATGTTCAACTTGTGGTCTACTAGGACTCCTAGATCCCTTTCGCACGTAGTCTCATTCAGCCAGGTCTCTCCCATCCTATATTTATGCATTTCATTTTTCCGCCCTAAATGCAGTACTTTACATTTCTCCGTATTGAATTTCATTTTGTTAGCTTTGGCCCAGCTCTCCAGTCTATCCAGGTCATTCTGAATTTTGATCCTGTCCTCTAGGGTATTAGCTACTCCTCCCAATTTGGTGTCATCTGCAAATTTGATAAGTATGCCCCTAATTCCCTCATCTAAGTCATTGATAAAGATGTTGAATAGCACTGGGCCCAAGACAGAACCCTGTGGCACCCCACTGGTCACATCTTTCCAAGACGAAGAGGAGCCACTGCTGAGCACCCTTTGGGTTTGGCCGGTCGACCAATTACAAATCCATTGAACAGTTAACTTGTCTAGCCCACATTCTACAAGCTTGTTTGCAAGAATGTCATGGGGAACCTTGTCAAAGGCCTTACTGAAATCAAGGTATGCGATGTCCACAGCATTCCCTTCATCTACCAAGCTGGTAACTTTATCAAAAAAAGAGATCAGATTAGTCTGGCATGACTTGTTTCTCTGAAACCCATGCTGACTTTTTGTGATTATGGCAATGCCTTCTAAATGTTCACAGACTCTCTGTTTAATGATCTGCTCTAGAATCTTCCCTGGTATTGATGTCAGACTAACTGGACGATAGTTGTTGGGATCCTCTTTTTTCCCCTTTTTGAAGATGGGAACAACGTTTGCCCTCCTCCAGTCTGCTGGGACTTCTCCTGTTCTCCAGGAGTTCTCAAATATTATTGCCAATGGCTCTGAGATTATATTTGCCAGCTCTTTAATACTCTTGGATGTAGTTCATCTGGTCCTGGAGATTTAAATTCATTTAGATTAAGAAGGTATTCCTGTACTACTTCTTTACTTATTTTGAGCTGGATTTCCCCTATTGTGTCCTCTGTTCCATTCTCCTCAGGTTGGTCCTCCTTTTCCTTTTCTGAAAACACTGAGGCAAAGAAGGTGTTGAGTAATTCTGCCTTTTCTCTGTCCCCTGTTAGCATTTTGCCATCTTCTCCACGTAGTGGCCCTATCATTTCCTTCTTCCTCCTTTTGCTGCGGACATACCCAAAAAAACCCTTTTTATTGTTCTTAACCTCCCTAGCAAGCCTGAGCTCATTCTGCGCTTTAGCTTTTCTGACTTTACTCCTACACGTGTTCGCTATCTGTTTGAATTCTTCTTTGGTGATTTCCCCCCTTTTCCATTTCCTATACATGTTCTGCTTAAAACTTAGCTCCCTTGAAAGTTCTTTAGTCATCCATCCTGGTTTCTTGAGACACCTCCCATTTTTCTTCCTCAATGGTACTGTTTGAAATTGTGCCTTCAGTATCTCCCATTTTGAGAAAGTCCCATCCGTCTTGAGGTCCCTTCTCTTTTAGTATTCTTGACCATGGGATCATCCCCAGTATTTCCCTGAGTTTATTGAAATCAGCTCTCCTAAAGTCAAGAATGCGTGTCTGACTGTGCCTGGCTTCTCCTTTCCATTGTATAACAAACTCCAGGAGAACATGATCACTCTCACCTAAGGATCCCACCACTTGCACCCCATTAACAAGGTCGTCTCTGTTGGTTAGGATCAGATCTAAAATAGCTGACCCCCTTGTTGCCTCTTCCACCTTTTGGACCATGAAATTGTCTTCCAGGCATGTAAGGAATTTGCTAGACCTTGTAGTTTTGGCTGAGTTAGATTGCCAGCAAATATCAGGATAGTTGAAGTCACCCATCACTACTACATCTCTCCTTTCTGCATGTATGTTCATCTGTTCTAGAAAGGCAACATCCAATTCCTCCGTCTGATTTGGGGGTCTGTAGTAGAGTCCCACAATAACATCCCTGTTGTTTCCCTCCCCTTTAATTTTTATCCAGATGCTCTCCACCTGGCTTCCAGTATTGATGTCATGGATCACTTCACTGGTGTAAATATCCCTGACATATAATGCTATTCCTCCTCCTTTCCTGTTTGGCCTGTTTCTCCTATAAAGGTTATACCCCTCTATTCCTACATTCCAATCATGAGACTCGTCCCACCAGGTTTCAGTAACGCCTATTATATCATATTTGTTTTGTAGTGCAAGGAGTTCTAGTTCATCTTGCTTATTTCCCATGCTCTGTGCATTAGTGTAGAGACATCTGAGACCATGTGTTCCCTTTACTTGCTCCCTGTGCAAGTTTTTTTGCCTCCCACTGTTGGGTCCTTGCGCTGTTCGCCTTGTTGCCTAGCACAGAACTGGCACAGAGCATTGGCATCCTCCTTGGTCTGTTTTGTGTGGGTGTATCCCTAAATGCTTTTTCTACTTTTACAAATTTTGGGATTCTCTCAAGCATGCTCAGACCTCTCTTGTTTGTCAGTAATCATTTTTTGGCTGTATGGCTGTCATATCTCAGCATTTGATTTTGTTATTAATATATACATACATAATGATGGCTGCTGTCCAGCCAGTCACCCCTGTGTTAGTGAAATTGCTGTCTAATAGCCAAGGGTAGGTGGCTGATAGTTTCTCAGTGGGACTCAATGGTTGGGAGATATATCAAGGCCACTGTTAAGTGTTAGACATTACTGATTTTAAGAACTTAATTCCCTCACTAGGCAACGAGTCAATGAGTCTGGTGACAGTAGTAACAGTAGTAATGTATTTGTGCAAGAGCAGCAGTTGGACAACAGGATAAGCCAGGGAACTGCAGGAACCCTGGCTTATTGATTGTAAACAGTGTGCTGGCTGCATCCTGATTGCAGTGGGAGCTGTCAAACAAACCAGGGCTTCCATGATTTATTTAGCACATCATACAAATGCAACAGCAGGTTTGCTTCTTTTTGTTGTTGTTTCTTTCTAAATAAACCAGAAAAGAAATGCTGGATTTGTTTTGATTCCTTTGATAGTTTGATGGGACAGAAACAAAATGGGGATGAATTCCACGCATGTTTGGATGACCTGTTCAATAAACCATATGAAGCTTTGTTGAGCTACTTCCATGAAGTAGGATAACTAATAAGCCACAGTTTCTTGTGATGGCCCAACTTTTCATGGCATTCAAACCCATCCAGTAAAATCACAATGAAAGCAGAACATAAAAGAAGGGAGACAAGTCAAGCTGAATACATATTCCACACAAAACGTCTGTGTAATTTCGTCCACAACCACAGAGCTACCATGTAAATAACAAAGGATTCACCACTATATTCCATAGGAAAGAACTGGCACAGAGCATTGGCATTTGCAGTGTAGTTAAGGAGGGCTGTCAGAACATAGGCTTTTTGTGCAGGGTTGCATTAGCGTGTCTGAAGTAAGCATTGCAGTATACAAATCTGGAACTGGGAAAGAATGGGATTCCACTGCAGCTGATCACTCTGTAGCTGTTTGTGCCTGCCTACAATAGGCAATGTAAAGAGCAGGTGCTTCTAGAATCCCTGCTGAGAATGTGCAGATAGCAAAAAAGAGGGGGAAAGGGTAGAGTGGATAAGCCCTCCTTACCAGCTCCCCCAGCATTAAAAAATACCCAGATCTGTACGTTTGGCCACCAAAATGACAATGATAAGAATAATGGAGTACAATGAAAGAAAAAGTCATCCCCAGATGCATTTCAGAAGAAACCTTGAAGTGGTCTCCAGGATGATTCAAAATATTTTCATCTACTTATGCAAGAGCCAGCATGATGTACTGATTTGAGTGTTGGTCTCACTGCAAGACCAGGGTTCAAATCCCTACTTAGCCATGGAAACCTTGGGCAAATCACACTCTTTCAGCCCCAGAGGAAGGCAAGAGAAAGCCCCCTCTGAACAAATTCTGCCAAGAAACTCCCATGAAACTCCCCTTCGAGTCACCGTAAATCAGAAATGACTTGAAGGCACAGAACAACAATGCAAGACATACCTGACCTGGTTGTTTCATTTCACATGTCCATACTGTTAGCTTTGGATAAAAAGTTTGCTGAAACATTTTGAATTGCTCTTCTTTTTTTGTGGTGTAGGAACTTATTCTTATAGCTCTCATGTTATTTCTGCCTCTGGTATCAAATTTTCTGGTAAATAAGTAATGCCCAGGAACATATTTACTTTGTTAACTGAGATATACAGTACTTGTAAGGTATATCTCTTGCAAATGTAAGACTAATCCAGACACGGAAGTTAAACATACACATTGGAACTTACAAATGGATTCTTCTAGTAGCTGTCTTTCTCTTAACGACAATTCTTCTTCCTCTTATTTTTGTGTATTACAGGTTTTTTCTTCTTCTTTAACTTAGCAAGTGCCTGCTTCTATGACAAGCAGCCACACCATCCCTGTGCATGTGGGTGTTGTGGCCCTGAATTATCTTTACCCACTTTTGTTCTGATATAGCAGAGACAGTTGCCTAGCAACAACAATTCATCTGCTATTCTTAGTCCACTAACATGGCAAAACCAAGAATAAAACATTGGCTTAGCTGCTGTGATGTCACAGAGGCACAGGGCACCTTGGAGTCAGGTGGATGACTGCTTAGAGCAGGGTGGACAGCAGGTACCTCAGGATCTCTATGTGATAAATCGCAGAAATATTTGCAACAGATCAACTGTGTTTCTGAATCACAATTGTTTAATGATATTAACAGCAACAATAACCTTTTCTGTCCCCCTCCCTCACATGAGGCTGCTAAAACAAAGGGGGCAAGGGAACAGGAACAGATTTTTTAGTAAATGGACTATAACCTCAGTTCTGGTATGACACAAACATATCTATCTATCTGTCTATCTATTTATCTATCTATCTATATTACGCGCGTGCGCGCGCGCACACACACACACACACACACATATATTCTGGGGCTAAATATGGGCTTAGAAGAAGGGTGGAGAAAGTACTGTATAGTTGGCAGGCCAAATTTGGGACTTTTATCAGACGCAGGGAAACACGGACAAAACCAAGTCCCAAAACACATCAGAAGAATGAACGAGAACACAAAGGGCAACATTATTAGACACCCGCATCCTCAGCCATTCCTGGGGCATCATGTGGATGTGAATAAAGGATCCCTTTTTTATTGTCCTTGGTCCCAACCCCCACTTCTGTAACCCAGTGAGCCCCTTTGGAGACCCCCAAGGTCTTCCAACCACTCCAGTGTTAAAATTTAGGGGGGAATGATCCCAAATGCCTGCAAACTTCTGGCAAATGCAGCAGCTTACCTTGGCCTTCCTGGAACACCCCCCACAACCCCATGCCAAAAAAAGGGCCAAAAATAGCAACTGGAAGTGATACATCACTTCCATTGCACCCACACAGATAGGTGCAGCCTGTGAGGGTCACAGTGGCAAAAACTGGCCTTTATTCCCCAGGCAGTTGCCTACCCAATTTTAGAGACACCATGTTTCTTAATTCTATGTCCTTCGACTCTGTGGAGTTATACATGTGAGAAGCATTTAAGGCATTCCTCAGTTACAGCAGAGTACAGGCAGGCCCTTGTCTACCATGTATATAAAGGATTTTTTTTTCTTGTTGATATTGTCACCCTATAACATCTTAAAATAAAGGACTGCAGTTTTGATTTCACTAACGTGATGTGAGTTTATAACCACTCCACTTTACAGTTTAAATCAGCTCTTCTGAAGGCTTCCCAGCTAAGACAGGGGCAGAATTGATTATAAATTATAGCAAAGCCACAAGAAGAAATAAGATGTGCGCCTGGGCTTAGAAGATGATCAGAGGTGTAGCCAGAACTCCAGACCCTAGATTCTGGGACTACAGCTAAGACTGTGAGTTCAGGAAACCAACAGGGGCAAAAAAGTAATAAAATATCAAATGAGTTATAAATAAGAAAAAATGATGACAGTATCTAGTAATGTCTTCTCATCTTCTGCTGTGCTGTGTTGGGCAGGGTTTTTTTTTTAAAAAATTGCTATTCTAAACTGTTTTATTGCATTGTCTCAGAGCTTGTGTATGTGTATAGATATATATTCCTCCCACCCCCATTTTGTGAGAATTGCTGTAGGCTTCCAAAAATGGAAGATGACATTTCTGTTGTTTTGAGATGAGTTACACTGGGTGCAGATGTTTGATCTTAGCTACCATAGCAAATAATGCCTTGAAAGTAAACAATGCTGCACTGGTAAGTTGAAAGCAAGTGTGCAAATAAATTTGATATATTTTATGCAGCTATGGTATACCCATATTTATGTATGAGATCAGCTAAAGTGATATCAAAGGGCAGTGTTAGAAAGCCGTTGTATAAACAGCTTTAAGAACAAAATGTTTGGAGAGGGGGGAAGTTGCCCATTTCAAACAAAAGTATACATATTCACGTTTGTGTGTGTGTGTGTGTATAATTTTTATTTCCGTTAAACAATGTTGAAGATTGCTTATAATAATAAAACCAACATAATAATACAATGGAGTTGGGTTTTTTTTTTAAAGAGCACACACACACATACACAAAGTTGTTCAGCCAACATATGAAAAAATACAGCAGGTTCTAAAATAGGCCAGCATTAGAAAAGTTTGGCCTGCCTTCTCAGAATCAGGAAAAAATATGATCTGCAGAAAAGTCCTATAACTAAGTTGACAGAAATTAACAGCAAAGTTGGGCCTGTGATGAGTCTCAGAGGTATTAAATCGATTCCTAGATCTGCTAAAGTTGGCCACCACTTCCTTAAGTGTCCCTAAGTCAGACATGACTTGCCCCCCACCTGCATTCCCTTAGGTCATTGCTACAGCTACAACCCCTCCAAATCTTGTTTCTTGAGGTTCAGTGCCAAATCATGAAAATGCTTGTTTTCAATTCATGTTTGTTTGTGCATTTGATATAAAGGATTTTTCCTGGTTGCAGAAATACTATAGTATTTGCAGAAATGCTATAGTATCTGACCTAAGCCTTATCTATACAGGTAATTTACTCCATTTTGCCTTCATCTTAGACCCATGTAGTGCAGAAGACACAGGGCTTTTGTCCCAATTTGCCCCCGGGCATTCCTAATGATCCCTGGACAAAGACAGGGGGAAGAGGTGGTAAGTCACGCTACACCAGTTTAAAAAAATACCTGGTAAAATCCACTTCAGCTGGCAAAAAACAAACAAGCAAACAAGCAGGTCAAGCCCCGAATGACCACAGCAGCCCATTCCAGACCACCTGCCCATCACTGCAGCTGTCATCTGTCTCATGCTTCCATAGTCAGGAAGGTGTCCTGCAGCATGTGACCAATGCTGCTCACAAACAGGGACCTTGCTCATATGCTGTAAGCCAGCTTCCTGGCTACAGAGTGGGGTGCAGGCAGTGGTTGCAAATACTGGCTGGGGTGGTGGCCTGGACTCCATCCCATTCCCATACAGGTAACGGGGAGCAATGGGTCAGATCCGTAGGCAGAATATGACAGCAGGAAGCTGGTGTGTTCTCCCCATGTAAATGAGCCCCTAGAAAAGGAGTGTCTATAAAAGTGGTTTTCAACCTTTAGTCTTTTAGATGTTTAGAACTTTAACTCCCAAAATTCCTAAGCTTGGCTAGGCTGACTGGGATGTCTGGGAGTTGAAGTCCCAAACATCTGGAGAACTATTCATCTAATAGTCATCAGGCATGCAATCTCAGTCTGCTTTGAATTAATTCAGATAGGGATTCTGTTGGTGTTCATCCACCCCATGCTCAACAGTCTACCTTCCTGAGGAGTGGGGAAGTGAGGCTGCACGGTCTCCCTTTGGTATAGTCTTAGTGCTGGTATTGGAGTCCCCTCATCTTATGATGCTAAGGAACTTCAACATACATGCTGAGACTGCCCTGTCAGGAGTGACACAGGACTGTCTACTGTGACAACCATAGGTCTATCCCAAGTGATGTCTGGCTCCATTCATGCTGCTGAGCTCATGCTAGACCTCATTTACTATGCTGGATGGGATGATGGTTATCTGGGAGAAGAGTGCCTATAGTTCCATTGTCATGGACAGACCACTATCTGGTGAAATTTAGGATGTTTGGAGGCTCCTCCTCCCCAGGGATCAAAAACAATTTTTGTGTTTTTTTAAATAGGCCTGAAATGCTCCAAAATGTCTACCAGAGGGATGGGCTGCATTCCCACCACATTTTGTGGGCTTCATGGGCCAATTTCCAATTTTGAACCCCCAAACATGACGGGGGAAAAAACCCTTAAACCCTAGATGTGTTTGGGGGCAAATATATATATATATATATATATATATATATTTATTTATTTATTTTTCTGGCTGGAGCAGATATGGCCCTCCAAGGTCTCCTGGGGGACTAATGCATCCCCCTAGCTTTCCAGTTACCCACCCCTTGTTCAACCCTTTTCAAAGTATGCATCGGTCTACTGTGATCCTTTGGATGTTGCTGAACTCCAGTCAGGCCCTGCTAGATTGACAATAGTGAAAAATTATGAGAGTCAAGCTGAAACAACATGGGAAGAGTTTCAGGTTCCCCATGTTATGTTCAAGGCCATGGCAGAACACAACCTGCTAGCTAAGGGTTTTTAGTGCCCTAGAACAGATCCATAAATGTTCATTGTGCATCAGAATTAAACATCCCTCTATTATGCTAATCTGGAAAAAGGTTTGGCCATATGAAAGTATCCAAAACTGTTTTTTTTAATGGAACAACCTAATAAAAGCATTTCACAATATGCCAACCTCAGTAAGTTTAAAGGCTTCTGGCTGCATAAACACCATTGTTCTGTTTAATTATCTCCTATATGGAAGTCAGTATCTGTCTCCCTAGACTTCTTTCATCTTGGCAAAAGAAATCCAGCAATCTGCATGAAGCTTATAGGTATGCTCTCTCATGGCTCATTGCAGCATGTTCACTTCTATCCTTTTCACAATGCTTTAGAAATTACAATTACAACATTATTAATCCTCCGGATTTGCATGTACATTATTCAGTGTTCCACATGTAAAGCATTCCATGCATTGATGGACACATGATGTTTCAGCAGTAGCATGTAAGCCAACATTTAATTATTTTAAGCTATTTTGTAAGTATCACTGTGAAATATTTTTTAAAGGAGGGCAATGAGGTTTAAATTATGTAGAGCTATTTCCCAGCATGAAGTGTTATTCTGGATAGAAACATGGATAAAGTTCTTAATGGCATCGACTCTGGAGTATTCTTTTAAAAGAAGGACTTTGAGAGCATGATGTGATAGCATGTGACAAGAAATGTGTCTTTGGCACGTTTGAAACCTCCAGCTTTGCCCACCAGGGCAGACTCAATAATAAAGAACTGATGACTTTCTGGTGTTGCACAATGTTTTGGCCAGGATGTTGTCTTATTAGGAAAAAAGCCAAACCTAGAGAGAGAAATTAATTCCTATTCTGGCTAAGATTTATACAAGAGTTAATAGGGTTTTGTGAAGCTCCTTGAGTCTGTAGGAAGATTGGGTTCTAGCAAATTCATGCTAAAGAAATATGGACACAATCCAGACAGGGTTATCAACTGATTTAAATCAAAGAGCTTTAAGCAC
Organism: Gambelia wislizenii; assembly: GCA_030847615.1. NCBI lineage: Eukaryota > Metazoa > Chordata > Lepidosauria > Squamata > Crotaphytidae > Gambelia > Gambelia wislizenii. The sequence goes on from JAUMIR010000003.1 coordinate 121,090,107, forward strand.
ATCATTAACTTCCCCATCATAATGGCTTGATTTCAGTGGGATCAAGATATACATTTACTGTATATACATTTTCACCCATGAAAGTCTTGAAACATGCCTCTAGGATATGTTCACTGAACATCATTTTGCAGCCTTTTAGGATTTATATATATATATATATATATATATATATATATAATTACCAGCCCATAAACATTTTACCAATTTGTCTATTCCAAAGCAGCTTGTTTTACAGAGCATCTTGGCAATGTGTCTAGAAGGCTACTCTCTCAAAAAGAATTTGTTATTTTCTGTGTCTAAGGGCATTCCTGCTATCCTGAAAACCCATCCAGAATGACGCTCTTGCACCTTCACTAATAAGAAAGGAGTACTTCACCTTTTTGAATGTCTTTGTCCTTTGACATTATTAATTGAAAACAAATGAGAGAGGAAATATTGTTGTTGTTGTTGTTGTTTTATTTTACACATTCCGTTCTAATTCTGTTCCACAATTCATTGCCCCATAAACACAAACAACATTTCAAATAATTTCATTTTACAGGCCAAAGACCTGTAGAAAAGAACCAGAACTGAATGTATAAAATTCAGTGTATAAGTTTATTTGCTAATTCAGTAATGCCTCCATTTCAAATTGCATAACTACCATTCATTTTTTGCTGTTATGACTCTAATGAGATATAAAAAGCTTAAGTATATTATCAATTATAGTGCAGTACATCACTATTTTTAGTCATTGCAGCAGGTGTCTTTTTTCCTCATGTTGGCATAGCTTTGGTCTGTCTCCCTCTCCCCCTTCCCATCCTTCTTTGTAAGCCATCTGCTTTTACTTATGCAAACTCTTCCTGTAGCAGAATAACTTTTTTTGACTGGTAGCATTAGACAGGCGTTATATGTGCTATGGTTAAATATTTTTTTCTCCTGTTTGTTTTCTTTAAGAGAAGTTATGTATGACTTAGAGTGAAATTGGGTTGCTTTTACAGTACTGCAAACCTTGAGTTCCTTAGGAATTGGTGAGTTTGACAAAGAGAGTATTTGATATAAAAAGCAAAAGATTTCTGTGTTGCTGTGTTGCTTGTTACTCTTTCTCTCATTAGTTCCCAAAGTAAAAGTGGGAGCAAGCAGAATTTGTCATATTCTTGCTTTAGAAATTAATGTTTAGATACTGAACAGGTAAAAGGTGAAAATAGCATGGTACTGTTGAACATTTCTTTCAGGGACCTAGGAAAGATGAGATTCACTTGATGAAATTGCAAATGTCACATTAATCTTGGTAATTGAATTGTCTTCGCTAGAAAAATTTCTGTGAAGCAGTAGCATAAAAGGTCTGCGCTTGACTCCTACCACTGAATTCACCCCTCATTCTTCCATCTGTTGCATAACTTTAAAACTGCCTCACTGCTATGGGAAGGAATACACAAGGGTATTTTCCTTTGGGCTAGAAGAGGTATTCTGAACTTGAATGGCAGTTGCTAGAAGTACTTTGCCACTGCTAATGCAAGAACACAAGCAGACTTCAGAGAATAAATTCAGAAGTGGCAAGGGCTAAACTGTGGAAGAAAAGGCCAATTGTTCTTTATACAGTTGTGCCCCTTAGATAAGCTGAAGGAAGCTTGCACAACAGCTGTATTATGGCTCACAGAGCCTACTGAACCCACTTTCATAGATGGCATGGCCTGGAGACCTAGAGAAGTGTTGATGCTGTGAGCTAGGAAATACTTGGTTCAAATGTAATCATATTGATTAGCTCATTTAGATCGTCACCAATTGTTTAATAATTTGCCAAATATCTGCAATTGGAAGACAGCAATCATGACTGATCTTGGAGGGATGTTGTCAAGTGGGTTGCATTCAGATTTAAAGTAGAGCAAACCAGTAGAGAACATCCAATCTACTCTAAACATAACTAAATCTGGCTCTAGACCACTGTGCCACTGAAGCAATGGCAACTGTTACAGCAAGCCAGTAACTGAGATTACACCAGCAGTTTCCTGATTATATAGCATATTTCTATGGGTCATAGCCTTACACATCATTGAGTTGGATTTGCACTTACTAGTACTCAGAAAAGAGCCATTAAAATCAACAAGACTTGAATTAGTAATGACCATCTTAAATCTTGTTGATCTCACGGGCTGTACACTAAGTGTAACTATGGTGATTATCACACAAGGCTAGGAAAGTGGAATTAAAGTAGGATAGTAGCATCTATAGCTGAATCATATTACAAGATGTCATAACTGTCCTGTAGATGGCATATATTCATACCATCACTTTGGTGTCCCTTTTCTTTGACAGGAAAAGCCTGTCAATATTGTTGTTGGTGTTATTATTATTAAATTTCGCTATTGTTCTGTTGCTGGCCCTGCTGCAATATGTCCCCAGTCAGTGCCATGAGGTGGCTTGATTCTCCTCCTCTTCTCTTCTCCCCCCTCCCACTTGCTGTTCCAAAGCAGGCTAACTCCATGCCTGATGTTTGTTTGTTTTTGTTTTAGTTTTTTAAACCTTTACTGTATTTGCACAATTATGACAAAAGCAATTAAAATTATTTTTACTTTATCATTTTGCTGTAAGCATGCAAACACAGCAAAGATAAAAATAAAAAAATCAGGCACAGAGTTAGCCTGCTTTGGAATAGCAAGTGGGAGGGGGAGAGGGCAGAAGAAGAGGAATTCAGCCCCCTTGTAGCACTGACTGCTGCAATGCCGGAATTGCGGTGGAGAGCCTTATCACACCAGCATGTCCCAGGTTCCTTTCATAATGCAGTTGCCCCAAGATATCAGCCTCATGTGGTAATCTCCTATGTCTGAATCCAACCCAATGTATGTTAAATTCTTTTCACATAAAAATGTGCAGTGTAAAGCTATGAATATAAATTTATATACAGTTCCTCATCACACTGCTATAAAAGTGTAAACTGGACATATTGTCAATAGCAGTGTGTGCTTCCCTGTCCACATTTGCTTTTGTTTTAGTTGTGAAGACCCATGTGCATCTGAAGAGCTGATCCTGGCAAAAGACTGTTCTGTGCTTCAGCACCATTGCCCAATATTGAGAGCATTGGACATAGATTAAAATAAATCTACAGGGTTAAGAGAACAAGAGGCACGCCCATACCCATTCAAAAGGCCAAATAGGTGAATAACACAGGCATGGGTGTGTCTCAAACCAAGGTAATATAAGTTATTCTATATCACTGGGGTGCGGGGAATTATGAATATGAACTGTATCAAGAAAACAAGAGGTTTTAGTTATAGATCACAGCTAGATTCAGCAGTACTTTTCTTCTAGCTTTCCTATGCCACTTGCCTGACTGACCTTCTTCTGTTTTTTCTTCTTAATTGTGATAACGATGTCAAAGTGTTGCCAGGGAATAAGCCCCATTCCTGCAAGTAGCATTCATGCAATGCATAATGAGATTCTTGCCTGAGGCTTCCGTATCAGAATTTTAGATGGGATGGTTTTCTTTCCTGGTTTTGTGTTCTTAAAATGTGGTGCAGCAAGTGAAATATGGAGAATGTGGGTAGAACAAAAACCTAGGAATGTATGACCCTCAAAAAGCAGAATATAGTCCCAATGTATGACCCATCAACTAGAACACAGTCTGCCAGGAGTATATGGGACATGACAACCCTCTTGTTTTTGCTGACAGTGCATCTGTCAAATAAAGGGAAAGATGGCCAGTAGGCTTGGTGCTTCATAGGCCTTGTAGGTGCAACCTTTAATACAGTCAACCCCCATATCCACGGATTCGGTATCCACAGTTTCACTTATCCACATCTGAAAAAATATGTTATCTCTAGGCATTTCTATGTCCTCTAATGCAATTCTATGATCAACTTCCAGCGTTGATCTCACTGAAAATAATAGGGTTCCCTATTATCCATGGTTTCAATATCCATGGGGGGTCTTGAAACATATCCTGGCGGATATGGGTGTCGACTCGTAGTCAAGAAAATAAGTGTGCATTAATTTTTATGGACAATTAGCCCAAGTCACAAACAAGTCTTTTGAGCCCACTTAGCAAAACACCCATTAAAGGTGGCTCCAAGAAGTGGGGCTGTATCCCCTCACCTGTTCACAATGAGGTGCCCATTTAGTGTACAAATCACTGAAGCTGCATGTGTATTATGGACTTCCAGGACCTCAACAATTATTATTTTAACAGAAAGGTTAACTTTCCCCCAGTCATCAAAGTTCTCTCAATATGAAACAGCTGTGCTGGGGTAATTATTTGTAAAACTGCTGTGATGCTATAGAACAGATTTGTGCTCAGGTAGGTTATACATCTAGTTAAGAAAAGGGTAGTCTTGCTGCATTGTTGCATACAGCAAGGTTTTTTTATATCAAGAACCCTTCTGTGTTGGCATAACCCATTGTAGGATTTAATCACAGGAACTGGAGCTAGGTAGGAAATCTTTAAAAAATAAACATCTCATTTCTTTGGGTCAATGGCATTTCTCCTTTAAGTTGCTGTAACTAGGGGTCAGCTTCTATACCTTCTAAGTCTAAATCCAATTGTTAGTCCCAACAAGAGCAGACCCATCATATCAATAGGAAATTAATGAAACAACATGTACATAAATTCCATTGATTCAACAGGTCTACTTCAGTTGGGTTTAATAACTGGATTTACCCCATAATTACTAGCAGTTCCCAAACCGTCAAAGGGAGTTATTAGCATGTAACTGAGAGTTGGGGAAATGTCTTCCAGACGTTTGGGTATACAATTTGTATAGACCTTCTCTCTGGCTTTTCTTCGCAAACGAAGACTTAGGAAGGACTCATCCTGCACTTTCTGCAAGCGCGCTGATGACTAAAAAGGCCAATCCGAGATAAACAAGTCCGGTTGCAGAAGGCACAGCAGAGGGTCTCCTTGGGTGATATTTCCAGGTTGTGATTCTTTCTGCGTTGTTGTTTCTCTTCAAGATTTGTTCAGCGTGAGCTCTCAAATAAGGCTGTAGCATTGTGGATAGTGTGTCTCCATGCCTCCCGATGTGAGGCCAGGGCGGACCATTGTTGGTGATCAATTTGGCCGAGTCTGAGATGTTGTTTCAGGGAGTCCTTGTGTCGTTTTTTTGGAGCGCCCCTCTTACATTGACCTGTGGCGAGTTCACTGTAGAGTACTATTTTTGGGAGGCAATGGTCTTCCATCCTGGAAACGTGCCCTGCCCAGTGCAGCTGTGTTCTCAAAAGCATGGCCTCAATGCTGGTGATCCCTGCTTGCTCAAGGACAGCAACATTCGTCACATAGTCAGTCCAGTTTATACTTAGGATTGTGCGTATACAGCGCTGATGAAAGCGTTCAAAGAGTCTATGTAACATTATATAGGCCTTACCTAGCATGCTAATAGGAAGGTGTGGCAACTGTAATTCAAAATGTCTTAAGGGTCAAAGGTTTCTTAGCACTGCTGAGCCTTTTGGATAGCCTGTCATTACACTTATGTATACCTTACAAGAGTTATGTATGCCACACTAGCCACACTAGTGGCAATTTATTTATTTATTTATTTGTTCAATACATATCTGGCCTTTCTCCCAGGATGGGATCCATAAGCCTGGATGACTGGTGAAAACCCTGAATAAATCTAAAGAGGACAAAAAAATATATACAAGCAATATCCATATATAATATTTAGAAACTAGCTGTACCCAGCGTAACATATGCCATTTAAAAACTCCACCCCAAAACACCTGGTAGACCCCCACAACAACCCTGTAAGGTAGGCTGATGGATTTAAAAATTCCTCCTCCCCGTTCTCAGCATTCCACACTTTTCCTGGAATTGCTGAGGGTGACTTGCTCTGTTGCCCTGCCGCCACTACCACCGCCACCAGTTGACTGTCTGGGTTCCAATCTGGGCCACAGACTGAGTAGCAAGAGTGGATTGTGAGGAAGAGAGGGAATTTGCATGTGGGTGGTGATTGGTTGGGTATGTTTCCTGAGCAACCAGTCAGCACATCGGAAAAGGCAACATACCCAAGAGAATTATATATATAGATTATATAGTACTTAAGATGTATCCATACCAAAAATGTTTAATAGCATCCCAAAAGCATTTGGACAATACAACTGACCATTTTGCTGGATTTGGAGGCCTTTTGAGTACCCCTTACCCTTTTAAAGATATGGACCAGGGCTTTCCTCAAATGAGAAGTGACAATGCAGTTATTTTCTATTGGGAAATAAGCCTGTTTGGGGCTAGAATGGGTGAGGAGGTGCAAAAAGGCCCCCAAAGACCAAGAAATGGCCAGTAGCAGTCATTAGAAGCTTTTATTTATGAATAAAAGAAAAAAAAAATCTAGTGCCTAAAATTGGAGGGGTCAAAATGGTCATCCGTGATCTTGTGGGGGGGGGGGCTCAATACGGCTCCCAACCCCTAGCAATCACCCATCCCTGCTTTAGACTCTTCAACAGTAATATGCACAACACTAGATTGTATGTCAGTATTATGATCTCTATTGTTTTTAAAAGTCAAATTTTGGACTACAACTTGGACTACCATTTGGCCACTGGCTTTGGGGAGTTACAGTCCACAAAGTAACCTTTTAAAGCTCTGGCTAGTGACATATTGCAGATGAGAGGCTGCGAGAATGGTGCCTTTCTGAATTGCACTCTAAGCCACTATGTGATGCCAGCTCATTGCCAGCCCAAAATATTTTACTGCTGAAGAAGAGCCTAAATGGTAATCTTGCTCCCCATAGGGCTGACATGTTCAAAAGTGCTATTGCTATACTACTAAGATACCAATTCCTGCCTTCATCTACTTTCCCTTCATGGTGGTACTTGAGTAGGGTTGTCATACCACCCAGTTGAAAAAGTTTCACCCGTTTGGACATCATCTTACCTGAATTCCAAGCTTTCATTTAAATATAAAAATGCTATAGTGATCTGATGAGAACAGTATTAAAAGGGCATCTTTATAACAAAGTGTCCTGATATTCATTTTTATACTATCACACCAGTAATTTAAACAGCCACTTTACATGGTTTCTGTCTTGCTATGAATTCCCACAAGAACCCTGTAAAGTAGATTTGCTGAGAGATAGTGATGACCCAAGGTCACATGGTAAATTCCATGATCAGGCAGGGATTTGAGCACTTGAACAGTATAGTAGTCCCCTGAGAAGAGTAGTTATTAGGGGTTTTTTTTAATGGTATCAATGCTGAAACATAGTGACTGGAAAAAATGCAATGATTAATGCACTGAATTTACATAATTAGCATGCAACTTAATAATATACGGGATTATAATGATCTTCACAATATAAATATTGTTCAAATTGGATGTCCAGACCTGAAGGGCTAAAACATGGCTACACTATATCTTAGGGGCTGTCTAGATGAGTAAATATAAAGCGGATTTGTGCGCATTATCACAAATTTGCAGCAGCACACATTTGTCTCCATGGTTTTTTGGTTAAATCTACTCTATGTGAAGCTATCTGCATTTGAAGTGCATGTACAGCCGTGCCTGTGAATCAAGATGGTAGCTGAGAGTACAGCTCGTTTTTATTCTTCACCGGTGTTGTCACCGCTGCACAGTATTATTATTTTTTTTACTTGTAAATCAAAGGTGCGCAAGTGTGACCTGCTTATAAAAAGCTCTTTAGTTGCCTCAGTGCAGCAAAAAATGAACACTCAATAACATGAAACTAAAAAATGACACTTCTGGCCACTTCCTTACCAGGAAGCCTGCCCACCGTTTGCATGGCCGACCAATCCACTCCACTTCCATCCTCACTGAGAATGTGCAGTGTCATGAATTAGATGTCCAGATGCGTGATAATACGCAAACCCACACATTATTCAAAAAAAAAAAAAACCTTGGGGAAAACTGCAAAGGCGTTTCCCTCACAGCATATGGAGTTCTTGGCTCCCCTCCTTCCGAATACCACAAATATCAATTGGAGCATGTTGGGACAAAAGGTATTCTAGTTGAATTCTAGGAGGCGTAATAATCTAGAAAACCCCTGAGACAAGCTGGCTTCATGCTGTTTTATGCCAAAGGCACACTTCATCAGCTCTCTGGCCACAGTGTCCTAGGAAAGCCTATACAGGCACCCCCCCACACCACTTATTTGATGGCTCAGGGACCAAAGTACTGTCAAAAAGTAGAAATTGTTGAAATGCAAAAGCCAGGCTTTTTTAAGCTTGCAAATACATTTTGGCTGCCGAAAAATGTGAATAACACACTATATATCAATGACACACAATATAATACTCACACACACACAAGTACAGTAAAGTGAACACAAGCTCACCTTTAAATATTTTGATTCTTGCATACGTGGACGAATGATGCTAATTTACTGAAGAAAGCTGGAAGGAGATAGTTGAGTTTCATCCTCAGAAACTTCAAACAAATTCACTCTTTTTCCAGAAGGGGGCTTTGATGGAGATCTTACAGGGGTTGATGTAGCTATTAATGTTGACAGCTTTGAATCTAAGGAGTTAGGAGTGAATGGCGATGATTTTGGAGGTGGTGTCTTGGAATAAGAAAGCAAAGAAATTTGCCGCATTGACATCTTTCACCTTTCTCTAAGTAGTTTTCTGTAACAAGCTTTTTGGTTTTGTAGGCCTCTATTAACTTTTGAACATCTTTCAAATGGAAATTGTCCCTTTCCCAAAATGCAATTATATCCTCTATTTTGGGGACTCTTTCTTCTAATCTTTAGTTATCAGTACCCTAGGCTAAAGCCATATCATCAGGCAGGGCTTCCTGTTCTCTGAACAGCCTTCTCTGTTTTTCAAATAACAGGAGATCTTCCTCAGTCAGGGCCTCATCATGCAACCCAAGCAATTCTGCAACATCTTCAGGCTGGACTTCCAATTCTAATTCCCTGGCCATGTCAACAACATTTAAAAAAAAATGTTATTAACTCAAATCTACATACTTACATACCTTGATAAATACACAATACATAATACATAGATAAACATACATACATAAACACAAAGCATACCTACCACCTACTATCAAACTACCCACTACTAACTACTAGCTACTAAAACTACTACTAAAACAAAAACAAAAACAAAAATGCATGCATTACAAGTTGACTTCCAACTTTCCTATCAATGATATATATAACAAACGGATCATTTCCCCTATGTTCAAAATTGCTTCCCACTTCTACTAATTAATCTAATCTACTGATTCTCAAATCTCATGATTATAAACTTCTCTCTTTGTCTGTCAAAAACTACAAGTAATGGTTCCCAATCTTTGCTAAAACTACTCAACTACAAGATTTGAAGTGATTTCTTCCACTAGATCCTCAAAACCTGTTGAGTGAGGTATAACTAGCTTGCAGCCTATATCATTCATGAACATGCCTTTCTCACTAAGTTTGATTAGTTCCCACCCACCCCCGTTTTTCATATTTCATCCCACAAAAGTCAGGAGCCTTGGGGCTCTGGAGAAGCTTTTTTTGGGGAAACTTTACATCTATAAATTTCTCTAATGTGACATACCTTAGGATCTAAGACATAAGACAGTGCATTTTTCTTTTTATTATATATGTTAACTTTCAGAGTCTTTGGAAGTTAAACAGGCAGTGTCTTTATGGACATTATCTGCCTGAGAACTATAGATCGATTTGAGCTGTATGTGTGCAAATTTCTATACCCAGAGCTGTCAATTAGTTATTAGAGAGCACTATAAGGGTATATGATGTTTCATAAATCACATCAGTCCTGACCTTCTATGCCTCTTATGGGATTATTGATTTAAAATAATGTTCTTGACTTTTTCCTTAATTAATATTCAGAAGTCTTCACAATAGAAAATGCCACTTCCATGAAGTTTGAATAAATCAGTTTACGGTTATTCCAGGAGGAAAATGTAATCTGCCTTTGCAACAACTGTCTTTTGTTTGGTGACTTTTCCTGATAACTATCAAGGCAGCAATCACATTATAGTGTGTGAGCATTAGGTGTTGAGAGAGGAGGTTGATACCTTCCCTGATGAACGGAAAGGATATATGGTCACTTCTATAATACCTTGTTGTTTTAGAGTGTATCAGAATGAACAAACACCAATATTAAAATCACTCCACTGGTTGCAAATTAGTTTCTGGGCAAGGTACAAAGTGTTGGTTGTCACCTTCAAAGCCCTACGTGGTTTGGGTCCAGGTTATCTGCAGGATCACCTTCTCCCATATAATCTGCCACATACACACAGGTCCTCTGTGGGACATTTGCTTCTGTCCACCAGGACTAGGTTGGCAACTGTCACCCAGAGGACTTTTTCTTCAGCTGCCCCTAGATCCTGGAATGGCCTGCCAGAAGAGATTCAACAGTTGAATACACTGTCTGAATTTAAAACAGCACTAAAGATTAGTCTCTTCCGGCAGGCCTATCAAGGTGATTTTTAAACTGTGAATTTTAAACTGTTTTAATATGTACTGGTTTTATTCTTTTAATTGATATTACATGTTTTAGTGGGTTTATGTACTTTTAACCGATATGTATTTTAACTGATATTAGTTGTTTTGTATAAATCTGTTGTTCCCACCTTGATTCATTGGGAGAGGTGGGTAAGAAATTGTTGTTGTTGTTGTTATTGTTATTCCTGCGATCTGGGAACCAATTTTAAGTTGCTATACAAATAAAAAATATGAAGGATTGCATACTCATAGTATTTTGAGTCTTTAGCTTTGGCAGCTTGAATTGGTTTGATTTCATGGTGGAGAAAGAAATCCTTATGAAGCCAGGCAGTTCTTCATCCATTACACCACAGTATTAATTACGAACATTTTGATCTTTACAAGACATTAAAGAATGTTTCTGATAAGTGAATTGTTGTTGAGGGGAGGGGGGAAACGCCAACAGATTGCCAAGACTTAAGGAAACACACTTTCAGAATCTAAGATTCCGGAACTCTTGATTTTAACCAAGCCACTGCACACACTATTATAAAAGTTGTAATGGAGAGGAGAAAGGTAGGGAAGTATGACTTGAGAAGAACATTGTCAGATAATGAAAACTACGTTGTAAACATTGAAGAGAGTTTGCATCTTTACCCTTTCTCTCTCTCATGCTCACTGTGCATGTTTATTTATACACACACTTTCTTAAATAGTTTGAATGAAACGCTTGATCTTTTTGGTATCTTTGTCATAATTATTGTATCTTTCAAGAAATGGGTTTTGTGCATATTGTGCCAATATGCTGGGTCATATTACTGCCTAACTTCAATTATACTACTGTTCCAGCATCCATTTTTGTGTAGGGGGAATGCAGTGTCAGGAGCAGACTCTTACTAGCAGAAACAGACAAGTCATAGTACTTTACTTTATATAGTACTTACAGCATAGGTACCATCTTTCCCATCTATTTCTTTGCCACAGTAGCTTTTGGATACTTTTGGAGGAGTGTATACATGTGACATGAATGTGTCTCCATACTTTTGTGAACCCCCATTTAGACAGGAAAAATCAGATACAGTGGGCCCTCAGTATCCACTGGGGTTTGGTTCTAGGACCACCCCCCCATGGATACAAAAATCTGTGGGTGCTCAAGTCCTGTCATGTACAATGGTATAGTAAAATGGTATGCCTTATATAAAATAGCAAGATCAAGGTTTGCTTTTTGGATATTTTTTTAAAAAAATATTTTCAAGCCATGGAAGGTGGGATCCATGGATGCAAAATCTTTGATTACGGAGGGCTGACTGTACACAAATATAGAATGAGTGGCACTTAGCCAGATAGCAGTAAGTGTGAGAAGCATCTTACTAGACCAGAAGCTAAACATGAACCAACAGTGTGATGATGCACTTGCGTGAAAAGCCAATTTCATTCTTGGCTGCATCAATGTAATTATAGTGTCCAGACCAAGGACTTTTTCAGATGGTACTTACCGTGCTAGGAGGTCTCGCTAGAGGCATGGTGCTGTCATGCGGCAGGGGGTCCGTTTCAGATCCCACCGTCCCTCTTCCGAAATCATCTGTTTCACTTCTGTGAAGGATTGGAAGCGGTCACGCCATATTTCATTCACAGAAGTTGCCCGTGATTAAAATATGGCATGGCTGCTTCCAGTCCTTCACGGAAGTGAAACAGATGATTTCAGAAGAGGGACGGCGGCATCCAAAATGGACCCCCTGCCGCGTGACAGTGCCATGCCTCTAGTGAGACCTCCTAGTGCAGTAAGTACCATCTGAAAAAGTCCCAAGAGGAGTAATATTATAATTAGAAGTCATTCTATTTTGCTTTGGTCAGACCTTACCTGGTGTATCTTTGTCCAGTTCTGGGCACCACATTTTAAGGATAGCAACCAGCTGGAACATGTACAGAGGAGGTGATCAAGATGATAAACAATCTTGAATCCAAGCCCTATGAGGTATGGTTGAGGAAAATGAGTATGTTTGATCTGGGAAAGAAAAGACTGGACTGTGATAAGATAGCTATGTTCAAATATCTGAAGGGCTATCATAACACAGATGGTGCAAAAATTTGTTTCCTGCTGCTCCAGAGGGTAGGACCTCAGTCAATGGGTTCAAATTACAAGAAAATAAGTAAACATTAGGAAGCTCCTGATGGCAAGAGCTATCTGATGGTTATACACATTGCACTGGGATATGGTGGATTCTCCATTGGAGTTTTTTAAAGAGAGGCTGAATGGCCAACTGTCAGGGACACTTTAGGTATCAATTTCTGCATTGGTAGGGGGTTGGATTAGATGATCTTTGGGATACCTCCTAGCCCTACAACGTTATGATTTTATATCCTGTTTTTATACATATAGGACTCATGCTGGCTAACAACAGTAATAACATTTAAACTGTAAAGATTTGTAGAGTCAATGACAATGTTTAGTAAGAGCATATAAATAGCAAGGTAAAACATAAAATAATAACACATAAAAGCAAGCAAAGGCAATCAGTTGAGGCCACATTAAAACATATTTTAACGTATAAACCAAACAGCTAAGCAGCCTCAAAAGCATGTCTAAATAAAGAGGACTTCACCTGAGAGCAGAACATTGAAAAGGAGGCTAGAAAGTCAATTTTGTTAGTATGTATGTGATTTTTTTGAGTCCCTTCCCCATCCCAGTTCATTCTGCACCTTAATTGAGGTTCCTTTGTGGTAGCCATTCATTGGGAGCTCTTCAGAATCTGTTTAAGAGTTTGCCATTCTTGTGCTTTGATTGTGTATTTCTGCATGGCAGGCGGTTGGATTGGATGTCCCTTGTGCTCTCTTCCAACTCTATGAGTCTGTTATTCTATTAATTCAGTGTCATTTGAAAATGTGGCAGTATCACTGCTCGAATGTAATCCAACAGGCAAGTACTGTAGATACAACACTGTGAAGTAGATACAACATTGCTTGTCCATCTTACTCATTAAAAATACCACTCACCCTATTCCAGATAATTTACGGCCCTATATTGGTCTGCACAATGAAACTGTTTCTTCCTGTTCTCTTTATTTTCTTTCTTTCTTTTTTTTAAAAAAAATCTATTTAAGGAGCAGTCTTCTTACTCCGTGGAGGATATATTTACTCAGGACTCTCTCATGAGGGACTTGGTCAAAGGGTTTTGTTTGGAAAATTTGAGTGTATAATGTCTACCAGATTGCCTTCTGTCTACTTGCTTAACTGACACTACTAAATGAATTCTAAAAGATAGTGGATCATGATTGTTGCAAGTTGTTATGGATGCTCACAGCTGATTTTTATAAAGTATTTTTTCTCCACATGAATATCCATGAAACAATACATTTGTTTGGGAAACCATGAAGATGAGCACTTGGAGTACTTCCAGAGGTTGAAAGCAAGTCATCCTGAGCTTGAAACAAACTTCTCCTTGCAACAGCTTACACAAAATGTATTTGACCTTCTCTGGATTCCTCTTGGAATAAACTCACCCTGCCCAAGCTGCATTTGTGAGCACTCTGATATCACAGGGCATCTTCAGAGCAACTAGTGGGGCAAGAAGTATCACTAGAACAAAGCTGACTGGAGCCTGTTGGACTCCAAATCCCATCAGCCCTGCTCAGCATAGCCAATGGTGAGGAAGGGTGTTCATCAACATTTGTTTCTTTTATTTATTTCTGTATTTAAACACTTCTATCCTGCCCTTTATGATAGGATCTCTGGGCAGCATACAATATAAATCAATTTAAACACTTCCAGATTAAAATCATCAATAACTGAAATAAATTTTTTAAAATGTAAACATAGGAACAGTTCAAACTTCTTTAAAACTACATTTTAAAACCAAGTACATGCATACTTTGAAAGAAATTAGTCCCTGAAGGATTTAATTTTTTTTTTTAAAGTTTTGGCTTGAAGCTGCTAAGAAACCAACATTGGCTCTACTCAGACCTCCAAGGGAAGGGCAATCCATAGTTGGGGCACCACAGCAAAGAAGGTGGGACACAGAGAAGGGTCCCTTGTGCAGATTCTCAGACAAGTATGTGTACAGAAAGGCACAACTTCAATATTCAGGGAGAATTCCTTGAATATATGAATACCTCCTTCAATATACATAGGAAAAGGTACTCTAGGTACTGCCCAGAGACCTTCAAGGGCCACAGGTTGCCAGCCCCATTTTAGACTGTGCCCATCATTCAAAACATCTCTATCAGAATTCACTCAACAGTGTCCTTATCAGGATCTTTGTTTTTCCAAGGCCTGCCCAAATAAAATGGATATGGCTTATTATACAGTAAGGGAGGAGTAAGAGTCTCCCTTCATGTCCCAAATGGAATTCAAAGGTCTGGGCTGTTCCACTGGAAAAACAAAAACAAACCCTGAGCAGTCTAGGTGCAACTTTTATCAAACCATAACCCTTACCCAAACTAAATTTTATGGGGCTTCAGATTACACCATTCTCTATTCACAAGTCTCCCTTTCTCTCCCCCTTTGGAAGGATAGGACCTTCTAAGACATTTTCCCAACTTTTTCTTTCTTACCATAGAAATTCTTTTATGGAAAGACAGATGGAATTGTTGCACACAGCCTAATGTGAGGAATCCTCCATCTGTATATTTCTCCTGTTCTTTATTGCTATGCATGTAACTTCTAACAGCAGGGAGTAACTAGAGCAGTACCCAAGACAGGATTGCCCATGCCATTGTATTTCCAATTTCTATGTATGGTTGTGAAAGCTGGACAGTGAAGAAAGCTAATACTCCTTTTGAAATGTGGTGCTGGAGAGTTCTACAAATACCACAGACTGCTGAAAAGACAAGTAAATCGATCTGAAAGCAAAGCAAATCTGAACTCTCCCTAGAAGACAAAATGACGAAGCTGAGACTGTCATTCTTTGGTCATATCATGAGAAGACATGATTTGTTAGAAAAGATAATGATGTCTGGCAAGGTAGAGGCAATAGGAAAAGAGGAAGACCATATTAAAGATGGATAGACTCAATCAAGGAAGCCATGGCCCTGAGTTGCTCTCAAGTGTTTCCTGATCTCAGCCCATCTGAGAGTTATAGTTTAATTCCAGGGCCTGGAATTATAGCTGGAAACTGACTGGAAGCCAGTGTAGGTCTTTAAAAACACAGACTTACATATTTAGAGTAGCCAGTATCACTCAAAGTCTTTCAGTTATATTTTAGAGCAGTTGCACTTGTGAAAATGTTATAAGGAGAGCCCTGCAGAGAACCTGCTACAATAATATGACCTGGATATCACTATGTCATGGATAATAACGGCTAGTATCTTGTTTCTGATAAGGCATGCAGCTACTGCATGTTGACCCTAATGAAAAGCAACTCAAGCCATGGAGACTACCTGAAAATCTTAAATATTCCTATTTTTTCTCGATTGAAAATCAAATACAGCTACCTCAAAGAACTGCCTCCAGTCATGCACATGAATGTTTAGTGAGACAGAGGCCACGTTATTGCCACTGAGAGGAGGATATTCTCCAATTTCCATGCAAGGAGCTGTCATACAGTCAGTGCAAAACTTCAGGGCTGCAGTCAGTACCATGAGCAGCAAGGACCCCTTAAGCCACGATTAGAGTCAGCAATACCAGATTGTGAAATATGTAAGTTATTACATATTACATTCCAATGGAGGCAAGGTATGACCATTAAGATAGGAATTCTAAATTTTCCAGCTATCCCATTGAGAGAGACAGAAAGAGAGAGGGGGATCAAATCTTGTGTGAATCTGCTAAATCATGTCCTGAAATTAAATGTGAGCATGCAGCTGCATGTTTCTGCACCCCACATTTTGTAAACCAAAATATGCCAAGTCCTTGGGTGAGTTTTATGGCTGAATGCAAATACACTCAGTAAAAACAGGTAGCTATACACCACCCTTCTGTAAGGAGTAAAAACTATTATGATTTTGAGAACGAGAACAACTGAGCAAGACCTCATCCTGCTGGTCCTCCACTCAAGGTTCTTTTTATTTTATGATTCAGCAGAAAAAATACACACAAACACACACCACAGCTTTAGAGGCCATCCCTTTCTATGAGTTTCCACCATAATTCAAATGCACATGGATCTTTCTTTTTGTGGACAAAAGGTCTTTAAGAGGAGATTTGACTGCTGTCTACTCTGGCTTATAAATGTCCCTTGCACATCAATTTTCCACAGCAATGGAACATTTTAAATGAGGATTTCTCATAGGAAAACCACATGCCACATTATGCTTCTGTTCTTCATAAAGCTAAAACAAAGCAGTCAACTCAACAATTCTGAGGTGTTTGTTTCTTCATTAGTGGTATTTTGTTTTCAATTTAGAGGGAAAACTATCCCTCCAGATTTGTCACCAAAGGAAAAATTTCTTCAGTCGACATACAACGACACAACAGTCTACATGATGGTGTTTGGGAGACACGGATAGTAATTACCATTCCAGGGCATCAGTCTTGAGATGCTTGCAATCACGGCTGAAGAGAGATAGGCAGGGAAAGTGTTCACCTCTAAGAACATTAAAATTGCCTTGCTCTATCAGACCAAAGGTCTGTCTAATCCAGCACTGTCTCCAGCTGCTGCCAGCCAGGTGCAACTCGCAACTCACAAGCAAGTGCATGAGGAAGATAGCATCTCTTGTTGTCCACAGCATCTGCTCATTTGGCGTATATTGCCTTGGTGGTACATGGAGGTTTCATCTTTAACTGTGATGGCTAACCGATAGACATCTCCCTTCTTAGCTGTTTCTGTCTTCTGGGTACTGTGTACCTGATTCAAACTTCAGGGCCTGGTTCACATACATTTATGTTCATCATAGCAGTCCTTGATTACTGTACTGTAATCAGTGGTAGTGCACAGGTAGAGTGGCTTAAGCCTGTCCCCAACTGTTTCCCCACTCTCAAATTAATCCCCAACAGAGGCTTAAAAATGAATCTCCCCTCTTGTCCTGCACTTCAGATTCATACACATATACTCATGTAAGGACTTTTAAAAAGAAAATCTCCACTGTTGCCAATGTGGTTTCCTTTCTTTTTTAAAAAACCTGTGTGCATACACATACTTGTGTGTCTGTGTCTGTACATGCATGTGAATTAAGTGGGGAGGGGGAATAGATGATAGGGACCCCCTGCATGCTACATATGTAAGATGGGTTCTAGTTTAAGTGTTGCATTTATTGGAGAATTGTCTCCAAGAGAACCGTCCTTTCAGCACAATCAGTGTTAAGTTTGATTTCTGGCTGTTTGGGTTGAGATTGGCTGATCGCATGCACTGCAGAGCAACAACAAGTTTTAGCCATGTGATGAAATTCACCTACTCTTATGGAGAATTGGCAGAATTAAGGTGGAAAATTCACAGTTCTGGATTTGCCAATAACATGCATATGGCAGAATTTGAAAGACACAAAATCTGTTGGTTTCATTAGATGCACCTGGCAGTAAGTTGCAATATGCACAAATTCTCTCTATGCCTTGTTTTTCTGCAATGAATGCTCTTAGAGTTGCGTTTCATTCCCAGCAACAACATGTGGAATTGAAGGTGGAAAAAGAATATTGGCTATCATGAGTAGGAGACAGGTGCTGAATCTGAAGTCATGCATCAGTTACTGCTGGAGAGGTATAGCTTGGGCCTCAACTAGTTTGGATGGAGGTGCAGAATATTGGTGCACCTGGTTCTCCCCTCCTATTATACAGTTGAGAGACCAAGGCCAAACACTCAGCAAGATCCTGGTAAATGAAACTCTTACCTTTCAATTGCTCACTTGAAATGCAAAAATTGTCCCTCTCTGGATGCCGATCAATTGCTTTTCCTCTCCACTAACTGCTTTATTTATTTCCTGTGGCTGTAATGACACAGTGGGTTAGCAGGTTTACTACTACTCAGCTGTAATAGGGACAAAGCTCTGAACTGTCCTGAGAGAAGTGGCTGACCTAAAAAAAGTAATTATCCCCGCCTCCTCAAAAGTGAGAGCCCAGGGAGCAGAGAGAGAGGGGGGGGGGCTGGAGAATGCTTTAGGCAGGTTGAAATGGTCTGGCGACAGGCATTACAATGAATATTTTAAATGTGTCTCGACTATAATGTCGCTATTAATATATTTTGTCTGGATGAAGCCTCACCTGAACCTGGAGGTGGCTTGGGGCAGGGATGAGAAGGTCTGTCAGATAAATCTCTTGCTCAAGAATAACTTGGCAGAGGGATCTGTTATTTATTTATTTTAGGTATTTATACCCTGCTCTTCAGTCACAAAGGCTCTCGGAGTGGCTTACAAATTGTTAAGCAACAGCACTTTACACATCTACTTCAGGCATTCTCCAAGTGGTTTCCAATGTGCGTTCCCTCATTGCCCCCAAGGGTCCTGGTAACAGGTTAAGCCTTCAAACCGAGAGTGCCTCTTGGCATGTGCAGAGTGGCTTGCCCTCAACCGGGTAATGAAGACGACCAGTTGCCAGCCACCGGTGAAGAACACAAAGGAATATGCCTCCGGCTCCC
This sequence comes from Gambelia wislizenii, assembly GCA_030847615.1. NCBI lineage: Eukaryota > Metazoa > Chordata > Lepidosauria > Squamata > Crotaphytidae > Gambelia > Gambelia wislizenii. The sequence goes on from JAUMIR010000003.1 coordinate 121,108,974, forward strand.
TCTCATTTTACCGGGGGCTGCTTTGTGTCCAGGAAAGGGGGCTTTCGCCACGAGTTCCCGAGGTCGCTGGGGGCGCGCGGCCTGAGAGGACTTGTTGGTCAAAGCGGGGCCGAAGAGGGAGAAACTCCAGACGGCTCCTTCCCTCCCTCCTCCTCCTCCTCCCGCCCTTTTCCCGCCCTCCAGGCAAAGCGCGCCCAAACCGAGGCGGCGCCTCCCGGCCCGGAATGCCCCCGGAAAGCCCACCCAGGAAAGCCCAAGAGGCGGAGGGGCAGCAGCGGCAGCCGAGAGGCGTGGGCGGCGGCGTGGGAGCCCCCAGGAGGGTGACTGACACGCGAGGGGAAGAAAGTGCCTGTGCCACGGCATGCTGCAGACGCCCCTCGCTCGCTCTGGCCTGCCCGCCTCCCCTCCCTCCGCCTCGGTCTCGGTCTCGCTGCCTCCGCTGCTCTCGCCAGTCTCCGCTTGACGCAGGCGGAGAGCGCCCGCTGCTGAGGAGAGCCCAGGGCCGTCGGGGGAGACCCCGGTCCGGGAGGATGCGCCTGAGGAGCCGCCGGCCGTAGCCTCCCGCTCGCGGCGCCCAGCACAAGCCGCCCGGGCCGGGCTGGGCTGGAGGCGCGCCTTTCGGGGGAGAGGGGCATCGAGCGGCGGCGGCAGGAGGAGCACCACTAGCAGCAGCAGCGGGTCGATCGCGGGCGCAAGTGGCAAAGTTGGCTTGAAGTGGAACCACCGCCAGGAGGAGGTGGAGGCGGCGGCTTGGTGGGGCGGGCGGGCGGGGGAGTTTCGGCGACGGGGGCGCAGGCAGGCGCCTTGAGGGAGGCGGTCGAGGATGGGGACGCTGCGGGATTTACAGTACGCCTTGCAAGAGAAGATCGAGGAGCTGAGGCAGCGGGATGCCCTCATTGACGAGCTGGAGCTGGAGCTGGACCAGAAGGACGAGCTGATCCAGAAGCTGCAGAACGAGCTGGACAAGTACCGCTCGGTGATCCGGCCGGCCACCCAGCAGGCGCACCAGCAGAGCTCCGGCGCCTTGCCCGGCGGCGAGCAGAGGACCAAGAGGCAGGCCATTTCCGCCGAGCCCACCGCCTTTGACCTCCAGGACCTCAGCCATGTCACCCTGCCTTTCTACCCCAAGAGCCCACAGTAAGCCCGCGGGGGTTAAGCGTTGTGTCCGTGTGGCGTCCCTGTGCTGTGCTCTCCCCGTCCCCTGTCTCTGTCTCTCGTCTCGCTCGCCTGGCCGAGCCCCCTGCCCTGCCCTGCGCCGCCGCCTGCTTCCCATCGCTGCTCTTCTCATCTTCAGAAAATGCCCCCCCAACCACCACCACCACCACGGGTCGCCCTCCCTCTGCCTCCTAGCCCTAAACTCTTCGATCTTGGGGGCTGCCCACCTTCCCCCCCCCCGCAGCCACATGCAGCTGCAGGCAACAGCATTCCTCTCTGCCCCTTTCAGATGCCAACAATGTAATCCCCTTCCGGGGGAGGGAGGGGGGAGAGAGAGAGTTCCTACAGTGTGGAAGTGTGTGTGTGCGCGCGCGCGCGTGTGTGTGCGTGGGGGTCTTCTCTCTCATCCCCTCCCCCTCTTTCCAAACGATCGCGGCAGCAACAGCATCCTCAGACTGTCTCTTCCAGTGTGGTATGCGTTTCTGTCTGGGCTTTTTTTTTGGTTTTTGTTGTAGCTTATGCCCTGAATTTAAGTGTGGGGCTTGTGTTTTTGAGTAGTATGAACCAAATTCACCCTAAGGATATTGAGAGGAGAAATGCATTCATTCCATCCACCAGGTCTTTGTTTACTGAAAGGTTTTCTTGCTTGAGGAGGGTTCCCCCCGCCCAATAAGGTGTTTTCCTGCAGATCTCATTTTCTTTGGCATCCAGACAGGAAAAAGGTTTGAGCAGTTTCTTTTCTCATCCCATATGACATTAAGCAAAGCAACCCAAACGGTATCCCAAAGCTCTTCCTGTGGCTCCTATTTCAGCATCTTCCTGCAAAGCTGCTTTGCACCTTTATTTTAGTTGTTGTTACCTGCCTCTGATGAGTGACTGCTGTTGGTATCATAAGGCAGTTGCAAGTGCGTGCCAGTTACAGCTTTTCCACTTGGCCACTTTCCCCTTTCATTTCCCAGTGAGAACAGAAAGACCATCAAGGTTTGTACCAGCCTTCTCCTCCAGTGCCCTCTCAAAACTTGAAGAAGTGTCTTTGCCTTTCTGGACCTCAGAACACAGAAGTTTCTTCTTCCATTTTGGGCAAGAGTTTGATCCCTCTCACTCTCAAGTGGTTGCTTTTTCTCTCTACTGAGTGGTGAAAAGCTTTGGAGCTCTTTACTCTTTCATCACAAGCTTTGACTGTATTCCTTAAGCCTGAGAAGCGTGGGTCTGTAATGCAGCAGCAGTAGAGCAGAAACACAGCAACTCAGAGCTTGATTTCTCAGAAGAAAAGTGAGTAGGCTCAAGCCTTTCTCAGGTGTCAGCACTCTTGCCCTTTAATCAAAGAGTCTTGTTGCATTTCTTTGGGCGCTAGAGGAAAGACACTCTGCACCTACTTTGCATTTTCTTCATTTCACTTACTACTCCATCACATATACCAGGGCTCAACCCTAGCACTAATGTGTGCTGCGACAGCTCCATTCTATGCAGCAATTTGCTGAGCATCCCTGACCAGAACGTAGGTGACTTGGAGAGATGACCTCCATTTCTTCTGTCCTTCCCGAAGGTACCATGGATAGAAACAGAGTGGTGCCTTGGGTGGATGCTGTCAGTGCTTGTCCACACAAGCTTGCAGCAGGCTAGCCTCTCCCTGAACATCATCTAGGTGTCCCTAGAGCACACAGCATCACCAATGCAGGACTTCCTTTCCCCATCTGCTAGCATTACTTTTTCCTCTCATCTCTCTTGAGTCTTTTCAGAGAAGTCTACTCCACTTCACAGCTCATCAACCCTACTGAGACAGTCAAACTGACAAGGCTTTTTAGAGACAGGGAGCAGCATTGGGGGCGGCAGGGATGTGAAAGTGTCTCTTTGCTCTTTTTGACAAGAACCAATGCAAATTTAAGAGGTGACACCAAGTAATGCAGCAGAGTGTGTACATCTTACCAGCTTAGCCCAGAGTTCTCTTGCTTTTTAGGAAGCAGAGCTGTATAGGTTGCGATGGTAGTCAGATGCTGTGGATTCAGTTGCCCTAATAAGACATACAGACAATATGATCCAACACATGTTTATTTAGAAGTCTGATTGAACAAGACTTGCTGCCAGAGAGGTGTATCTCTATCAAACTATGGGACAAAACTGAGCAAGATGTACTCACTAAATATGCTTAAGATTTCTCTTTACATCTTCTATTGAAGAGTCTAGGAAACTGTGACTAATACATATAAAAGTACCAGGAGCTTTTAATGTGTCTCTTGTCATTACAAATTATCTGTTGGATCTGAGGAGCTTTCTTGAGCTCAAAAGCATCCATTTTCTTGATTTAAGAAAAAGGTTTGAAGCAGCAAAGGTTGTAGTCCTCAAGGTCCATATTTGAGTGTAAATCCCCTAATGCAAGGGCTTTTTCTTGAGTAAATGTATTTAAGAGCGCATACACAATATCATACCTTTCAGAAATACTTTTGGATAAATCAATCAATCCAAGGCTACAAGAACTTGGTCACTTTTTTCTATAGTCATAATCCTTAATATGGGTTAGAGATGCCACTCCCGATAAAGGTCTGAATTGAAAGAGTTAGAGGAATCCAGCCTGTGTGTGTAATGCAAAAAAGTGGGTTAGAAGACAGAAGATATACTACATGATCTTGAAAATTTCAGCTCTGGGATATTGTGTTTATGCCATATTTGTAAACTACTGGAAATATCTGGCTTGCCACTGTTGGAAACAGCATGCTAGACTAGACAGATTTTAGGGTCCTTTCCAGCGGGCTCCTTTTCTGTTTTTTTTTTTTGGTCATACAAACACCAAATTACGGCAAACTCACATGTGTTTATAGGTCCCTCTCTTTCATACATACAATTTTGTGCTTCATTTTCCATATGTTACAGTGCTGTGATACAAGATTAGGAATGATTCCCAGTTTCAAGAATTGGCCCTCTTTGGCAGGAGCTGAGCATTTTGAAAGTCAATTATCAGATCACTCCACCTTTGCCATATTGCTCTTTGACAATGTGAGTAATCTCTTTCATTAGCTTTCAGGGCAAGTTAAGCCAATTTGGGTGTACACTGGAATGATCAAGCAACTGGGTTGCCACATGGTGAGCTGGAAAGTGCATTGAGTTGGCTTACACACTGAATGTTCTGTCATGAGGATAATCCATGCTACAATTCTCAAAGAGAGTAAGACAAATGTTGCACTTAATTTATCAACATGCATATTAAATCACTGAATTGTAAAGATTCACACAACAGTTTTTTTTAAAAAAAACACAACAAAGATTTTTCTCACTTTGGTGTTATGTTCCACTGAGAGTACAAAATAAGTAAAATTTGGTTATAACTAATGCCCCAATTTACATTCCATCCTGCTGAGACATGAAGCAGTCTGAGATTACAATCATTGCACTTGGGAATGACCAGAGCAAAAAAAGCCAGGGGTGGAGTAAAAGGTTTAACAGCATGAAGTGCCTGAGAAAATGTTCTTGGGGAACTTCCTTATATAGTTAACGCTATTCTCCTTCTATATGTGATGGGTTAAGGTGTTCAGCAAGGGTTGCAAGTGGAGTTATAAGTGAGTTGACTTCCCCTTAAACCTCCCCTACACCTTCTGTAATTTGTCAGTCAATTGTATTACTGGCAATTGTATCCAGGACCAGAGGCAAAGGAATATAGTAGACCTATTCTATATTGGAGAGAGCAGAAGTCATTTCACTAAAATTTTCCTCCTTTCAAAGGAATCAATATGCTATAGTGCACTTGTTCTCAACCTTTGGTTCCCTAGATGTTTTGGACATGCTAGTGGAAGCTTCTGAGAGCTGAAGTACAAAACATGTGGAGGATAAAAGGTTGAGAACCCCTGCTATGGTGTATCAGGCCTAGGACACAGGTGCATGGGAAGCTGCCCCATACAGCTGTTTATCCATCTAGTTCAGTAGTGCCCTCTCTTTCTAGATGTAGTTTTCCATATTCCCAGGTGGAGGTTTTTCCCATCACCTGCTACCTGAATTGCGTTAGCTGTGTCTGCTGGTGTTAAAACTGGGACCATCTTCAGGCACAGCATGGACACCACCACTGAGCTTTGGGTCCTACAGAAGATACTGGTGGCAGTCCTGGCTGTTTTATCTAATGATTCTTCTGCCCTTTTACATGCTTTCAGGTTTGGATAAGGAATAAGCTATACACTGTGTCTCCCTGTATGGCTGAGAGTTTTGTAGTGCCTTGCTATATTTATGGGTTGCTTCTGAGTAATAAGTGATCAAGCAATAAAATTTAAGGAATGACAAAATGGAAGAGAGGTTGTGACAAAGTGTTCAGGGGAAGGGGGGAGCCATAAAGTCTGTCATAAAACAAAATGCCATTTGAGACACTGTGAGCAGCAAACTGTGGAGTGATAGGAAATAGGAAGCTAGAGGGTGAACAGATACTCTAGGTAGGGATCCCCTTATTGTCTGACATTCTTTGGAACTAGAAGAGAAAGCAGGGAAGATCCATTATTACAAAGACACCAAGCCTGAACACAGCACTCAAATCCCATTCGCCACTTACTCAGAGGATTGCCCTGCCTTTACTGATCTTGCTCCTCTCTGTGGTTTTGAATGTCTTCAAAGGTTAGAGGGAGGGGGAACCTGCTTCAGAATCTTTTCCCACTGCGCTGCCTTGCCTTTCCAGAAAGGACATGTTGAAGAGACAGTTGTAATAGATCTTGCTTTGAAGCTTTTAAATAAATTTGAGGAAAATCATCTGTTCTTGTTTCACGCTTGCTGTCACAATTTTTTTTAAATGGAGAAAGCTAAACCTCAGATGAAGAAATATAGCATCTTTCACATGGCACTTAATTTCCTTTCATAACTGTCGTATATATCTTAATGTATTTGGTTTGGTAATCATGAAAAAGCATGTGTGTTTTTAAAAAACCCAAACAATTCATGGCTCATGTCAAAACATACCACATGGTTTTATTTATTAGTAGCATTGCAGTTGCTGCCTGTATACATATTTTTGCAAAATGGTTGATTAAATGCAAAATTTAAAACTCCCATATGCCAGATAAAATACATCCAAGTGCAAGAATCTTTTACAGGATACAATATATAGCCCAACAAAGGATTTCTATGAGCACTATATGACTCTCTGTCCTTTCCCTGTTTAAGTCAGCTCAGTGGAGGAGCATATGACATCATTGTCCACTTTGGGTACATATCTCATTTTCTCAAGAGTTAACATACATATTATGGATGGTTCTTTTCCCAGTTTACAGATCAGAAAGAGAGAGGGACCTCATTATATAAAGCTTTGTACTATTTATGAGTGACATTTCCCCCTTACAGTATGACCAATTAACTAGTTAAGGCAGTTAATTATGACTTTTCAATAGCTTGGTTTATAACAAGGTATACAAATTAGCTCTCACTTTTACCTGAACACTTTTTGCTCTTTCTATGTTGGGACACAAATATTGCGATCTTGAAGGGCTGTGTTCTGTCTCCCATAGATGGTCTATTAAAGACTACAATTTTTTTCCTTGTCACATGTTAGTATTATTTAAAAGTATGATGGGTTACAATGTGTTACAGCCTTCAGTTAAAATGGAAGTTTTGTAGCTAGTATGGATATTTAGAAAAGGGACATGACTCCATTCATTTGTTTTTCTTCAATATAAGCAATAAAAGAGGAATGTTCTTTTAAAATAATTCCATTTTAATAAAAATCTGGTTTATAGATTCCATTTTAATAAAAGTCTGGTTTATAGATTCCATTTTTCTAAGACTCCTTTTTTTCCTAATTTAATAATGAAGTTTGTAGCCCACTTATATGCTTACACAGAAGTAGGTTCCATTGATTTCAGGGGGACTATTCCAAATGTAGCATGAATACCACAGCCCACAGTTCTTACTAAAGCCTATCAAACAATCAATGGGTATCAGTGGGTTTTGTTTTGCATAGTTACCACTGCTGCTCATTTGGGTACTTTGGTGATGATGAGGCTGGATTTTGCCCTCTAAACCTGAACTGCCAAACATATAGAAGACAAAATGTTTTTGAAAATACTTATTATGTATCTTCAGGCTTCATTCAGGATTTTGGCACAGAGTATATAGACCAATTTGTAAGAATGAGAGGTAAGGGAGGGGACTCAAAGCACTTGCATAAATTATATTTGCATTTACACAAAGAGAATTTAATTATCTGACAGAACTGGGAGAGATCAAGGATGACTTGAGATCTCTTCTTCTCTATGAGGGGGAGGAGTAGGAACAGGACAAAAGTGTCCTTGCCCAAAATAAAGAGTGTTCCAGATCACTGTGGGTTCTGGGATTTGAACATGATTGAAAAGATCTGAAGAGGAAGATAAAATGCAAGTGCTTCACATTTCTTATTTTTGTGTTTGTGCTTCTCCACAGTGCCCCCATGTTAATCCTATTCCATAGGGAATTTATCCTTCCTTGGGGTAAGGTGCAAAAGTTCTGTTCAGAACATTGCAGAGATGTTTTCATGAGCACCTAGCGCAGTTAAAAGTAATATGTGATCCTGAGCTTGTACACTGCTTCCAAGACAATGGAACAGTACTTGAAACATGCCACTTACAGGTGGCTGCCTGAAACAGTTAAGGTTTCAGAGCAGGTTGGTACCATTAGGAAGAAAGGCAATTGCTTCAGATGGCACCCATATAACTAGATTGTGGCAACTATGTGTTGGCAGAGAGAACTGTGTATAATGGGACTTTCTCTGCTTCCAAGCTTGCCTGTTGCCATTAGAAGTGGTGATGGCAGCTGTCTCATCACCAGTGGGAGATTCAGCTGTCCAGTTGGCTTCTGTATGTGGATTGAGAGGAAGCATCACCTTTTCCATCAGTTCAGGAGGTAAAATATAATCCTAGATAAGCCAGGAGGATGGGAGCTAGTGTGGTGTAGTGGTTTGAGTGTTGGATTATGCCTCTGGAGACCAGTGTTTGAATCTCCACTCGGCCATGGAAGCCCACTGGCTAACCTTGGGCAAGTTATATGCTCTCAGCCTCAGAGGAAGGCAAAGGCAACCCCCTTCCCTGAACAAATTTTGCCAAGAAAACCCCATGATAGGTTTACCTTCGGGTCATCATAAACTGGAAATGACTTGAAGGAACACAACAACAACACAAACTAGGTGGGTAACTAAGGTTTGCATACTAAGAGTTTTACACAATATATGACTGTTTCCTCTAGAAGTAACATAGAAATAGAGAACTGCATAGAACTTAAAAAACACACAGTACATTCAGCTCTGATTATGAGACTTTCATTCTGTACAGTAGGAAACAGACAACTCACTCTCAGCTGTAAGAGATTTAATGGGAGATTAAATGCATTGTGTTGCACAGAGAATGACAGTATTGGTTTAGTTACTTCAAAACATCTTTCTTTACCAACATCTTGCCATTTAAAGAATCCATTTTACAAATAATGGACTTTAAATTTATTTCAGGAACTTTTGGCACAGTTTAAGAATTTGAGACAGCTGAGAGTTGTTCTGTAACAAGGGGAAGACCCTTGTATGGAATGATTGGTTACAAATCTTTGCAAAGTTTTAGCATATGATAACAGAGTCATTATTGGTGGAACAACAGTTTTTACAGTTTTTAAAGTACCTTAGGGAAGGAATGCATTTTATTCAGAAGAAGAACAGATGTAGAATATTTCTCTTTAATAGAAATAACTTTTGGAATCTGAAATAAAAATACAATTTTTCTCATAATACAAACTATATGTGCATTCCCATCAACACACATTTTTGATGAGGTTTCTCAGTCTTTTTCTAAGGTTCTCTGAAATTTTATACAGGAAAGAAATTTTGCAGTTAACCTCTTTTGCATAAATAACATTGTTTTTTAAAAAAATTAGCAGTATTAATTTTATGTTCATTTTAGTGCCCCTGTGCCTAGCTCATTAAATTATCAGGGCATTAATAAGATAGCCTCTAAATGCTCTGGGGCTGTTAAAAAGGCTAGAGGTGATTTGTATTCTAGAAAATTGGCTTCCAAATTGTGAACTGGCAGACCCTTAACTAGAGCCCCTGGTGTCTGCTCTTCCAGAATATAAATAATCAGTCCTCCCCTCAGTCTCTACTGCGCAGTTGTTTCCAGGTTCCTGATGCATGGAATTTCACTGGAGGCTGGCAGCCTTGCCTAGTAGAGATGGGCAGGAAGCAGCAGCATATCCCTATTGTTACTGCTGTTTGCTCATAAGGCCTAAGCATGAGGGTGCTTTTTTTTTTTAAACTCCCTTGTCTGCTTAGCAGTGGAGGGTCTTCACAGTATCCTAGCAACCACAGGCTAAAACGCTTGGCTGCTGGTCTTTTTGCCATCTCTCTCGCTGTCTCTCTCTCTCCTTTACTTGCCTTGACTGTGTCAATGAGGTGGCAGGGCTGGTACTTTGGTTAACTTGCCTCAGTATGAAGGGAGATCTCTAGCATATGCTGACAGGTTCCCTAGATTTAGTACTACCAGAAGCTGTTACTGAATCTGAATTATGCTGTTGCTATTTTCTTCCTTCTTTCTGCTCCTTTACCTGTCATCCTCCTTGCTGAGGACTCCACTGCATGCTGGATGCTGGGCAGAGCAAACAGAGGGCAGTCTCGTTTGACTTGTCTTATTTCTCTCATTCACTGTAGCCTTCACCTCTCATAACCATACTGCACGCTACAGGTACTCCAGACTGGCATCTGAAAGCGCAGGTTTGGCCCACTGACATCTGAATGGGAGCAGTAAGTTGAAATTTAAAGGGACAAATTGATATGTGAATGGACTTGTATCCACATCCCATTCCTCTGGGTACAGGTCTTCTAGATGGATTTATTTATAGGATTGGACTTGGGGAATGATTCACCAAAAGGAAGGGCTCTATATGTCTATGTGTGTATTGGAGCTATGGATAGAGAGGACGTTACATCTTTTTCTTTCAGTTGTGCTGTCTCATGGTCAGCTCTACACATGAATGGGGCAGACCTGTATTTAAAGGCTGACACAGATAGCTGAAAGGTACCTTTGTGGTATTACAGCAGGTATGAGAAACAGTCCTGTGAATACCTTGAAGACTAACAATTTTGTAGCATGAACTGACATGGATTATAGTTCCATGAAGTGATCTATAGTCCATGAAAGGTTCTGTTTGCAGTAATTATGTTAGATTTTAAAGTAGTGACAAAACTCTTTGTTGTTTTTACCAGAACAGATTAACTCAATTCCCTGTTTGAACATGTGTGAGTGCATTGATACTTGGGTAGAACAGATTGATAAAGGCAGATCTTACTTAACACCATTGTGCTAAATGAGAAATATAGAAGAAACTCATAGGAAGTGCCTTGCATGGGATGAGATGCTTATTCCTTTTAAGTTCCAGAACTGAAAATCCAAAGCTACTTTTGCAAACTGGAGGGATGATGTTCACAGCCTTGTTCATTCCCTTTGAAATCTTGGATGCAAAAGAGATCATGGATATATGCCATACCAGTACCTCCATACAGCTGTGCTGCAGATGTTTAGAAGTAGATCAGAAACATTTGCAACTGCAACTATGGCATCATAGGCACTGAAATGGGAAGCATTTCACTGAATTATACCCCTTCAGACATTTAGTGAGAGCCAGGCAATTGATGTTCATCCTTTTAAAAAAAACCCAAAAACAAACCCAAAGCATTTCTTCAATGGAGAAAACTAAAATTTAGGGGAAAGATTTCTATCCTAACATTTTCTCTGACATCTCATTTTCTGTGTGGAGGTTTTTGTTTTTGTTTTTGTTTTAATATGGACTATGAGCCACCTTTATGCATGTGAGCCTTCATCTGTAACGTGGCTCAGCCCAGATGCATATATGCCAGCTCACTATGATCCATGCCTACGCTATGAGTCTGAAGCTGTCTTGTTAGTTGTCCTGAGATATCTGCCCACGCCTGCACATAATGCAGTATTATTAAACAAACGAACAGTAGGATGAGGCATGGGATGCCCCACCTGAACCTGTTCTAACTTTGGTATATGTGTGTGACAATTTAGTTTGCGTAGGTTCTTTCCATTCTGTAGATATTTTGCTAGGTTATGTATCTAATCAGGAGAGGCATTTTCAGGAGACCCTGTCTTACTTATATACTGAGAAGGGAGAGGTATTAGCTTGATTAGCTTGGATCAGTCGTTCTTAACCTTGGCCTGCGCACTTCTGCTCCAGCCACAAATTTGCAGGAAGAAGCAGGAGAAAAGTCTTCCCTCCCCTCCAGTCCCTCTGAGGGAAGGGTTAATGGATGGTGTAATTGTATCATCATCCTCATCATCAGGTATTATTGTTGTTATTGTTAGGGTTTTAAATCTTAAGTCTTGGGGGACTATGACAACAAAAGATATTTAAAGGGAGACTCTGGTAAAGAAAAGGTTAAGAGCCACTGGCTTAGATAGTAAGTACAGTGTTGAGTATGTATATACTATCCAAAGGCCAGACAATTGTATATTTACAGTACTCCTTTCCATAAAGAGAAATCCATTGCTGTTGTGTTCTGCTTGTCTTATCTATGCACATAAAGGTGCACTGATGAGTATGTAGAATGCATTGAAACTTATGGGAGTGCCAATGATAGTTTGAGCTATCCACAGGAGGTAATCAAGTGATGGGCATCTCAGCAAATGAGCAAGTTCAGCTTCATTCTTTTTCCAAGCATCAAAACATATATGACACCGTCTTTCTTCTACTAATGATGTTAATCCTTTCCTCTGTGTCTCATATTTTTTCCTTTGTCCTTGTGGATTATAAAGGTACTATGTTTCTGGGAATTCAGTGTTTCTCTTATGAAGCATTACAATTACAATTACTGTATCAAAATCACTGCAGAACTCACAATCCATCCCCCTTCTGTGTCTCTCTGCTTTCTTCCTGACTTTCCAACTTGCTGAAGTTTATTTCCACAGATATTTTGCCCTTTTAAGGCAAATAGTTTGATCAGCGCTGGGTCTCAATTTTAAACAGACTACACTAACAGTGACTGAGTACCACAGTGTATGGAAAAAAATGAAAAACAAAACAGCTCTCTTTTCATTTCCTCTCTCCCTTCCTTGCAAATGTCTGGTTTTCTGTGTAAAGTCACTGAGCTAGGAGGTAGTGTGTGATGTCCAATCAACAAATCAGGATTAGGGGAAACAGGCTAAAAGGAGATTAGGCAGACAGTAGAATAGGCTTTTTGTGAGTCTTCTTCAGTGGTTTCACAGTGGTTTCACGTCCCCAGTTTGGTCTTTATTACTTCCAAATTCCCCAAGATATGTGAAGTTGAAGCCTTTCACAGCTGGCATCCATAGATTTTCCTTGGTTTTTTTTCCAGGCTGTGAGGCTGTGTTCTGGAATAGTTTTTTTCTGATGTTTTACCTGCATCTGTGGCTGGCACCTTCAAAGAATGGTTGGGTAGGAGTGTATATGGAGTTTATATGCTGTGGACCCCTGTTGGGGAGTATACATCAATACAAGGATGCATTTCTATACCCAGAAACTAACCATTCAATTACACAAATTTACATATACTCTCCAACAGAGGTTCACAATATATAAACTCCACACACTCCTTCCCACCCATCCTCTGAAGATGCCAGCCACAGATGCATGCAAAACGTCAGAAAGAAACTATTCCAGAACATGGCCTCACAGCCCGGAAAAAAACCAAGGAAAATCCCCAAGATAGCTTCCCTATTACATTAGTCTTCTGCAAAACAGCATAAACCACATTTTTATATTGGGATTTAGAAATAGGTAGCTACAAACATTTTTAAGAAGTTATTATGGAGTTGGCTATTCTTGAGTTTAAGCATTCTGAGGCATAAAATCAGGATCTATTCCAATGTACTGATCACAACAGATATGCAGATTTTATCCAAGTGCAGCTGTCTTGTAGCTGACACCTATCTCTCATCAGGGTTGTGCTCTAATTCCACCATCTTGATTTAATAATTTATTTTTTAAAAAAAATGTGGAGGACACCTTTCTTTTTATTTACACATGTAAACAATATTGGTGTGGTATTTAGCAGAGTTAAGTACTATTAGTAGTATCTGCTATCGGGATTTAGCTGTCTGTTAATCCATCCAAATACAAACAGTTTTTCCAGATGTAGGAACCTCTGTGCAAGGTGAAAAGTGAAAGATATTTTAACAAAAACAGTTAATTTGTGCTCTGTTTTATTCTACCTGTTTATCTGTATAACTAAAATACATCCTCTGAATCCAATTACCATTCCTGTATCAGTACTGGAATCAGTACAGTACTTGCATTTCCTCCTCCAGAATGCCAAATGACCTTTCTGCCTGACTCTTCTACTATAAGAGTAAACGAATGGAGTAAAGCTAACGATGGACCTTTTGAACTATGGCAAAAAAGCAAGATCTCTCACAAGAGGAAAGCCTCATTTATAATCAGTTGGAACTTCTTAGAAAAGCATTTTCAATCTACATGGACCTCTCCAGCCAAAAGGGAGGCAAGGGAGAATGAAGGAAGATGGGTGGGCAATTTGGTGAATAAGCATTCAGATTTCATAATGCTATATAGGTAGTTGGCCAATCATAGATCTCTTCTGTGTCTTTGCTCATTATTGACCCTGAAGACCTGGATGGATATGCCTTTTTTTAAAAAAGGTATGATGTTCTAAAACCCTTACTGTTCTAGTGTACAGGCCCTGTGCTTCTCTGTCCCTTAATCGAAACTATACAACCACACATCCAAAAAAGGGATTTATTTATTTATTTTGCTGTGATGTGGCCTGGTATTAAAAGAAACCAGCCTCTAGGTAGGAATAAAATATTTCAAGTTTGTGCTGAACGTTGCCTCTGTATGTTCCATGAATTAGGCAATGTCATCTGGTTGTTTAAAAAAAAGACCCAGAGAATTTAGGAACAAGTAGAGCAACTAATACGAACTTTTCCTCTGACTGTTGTCCCACAGTGATGACCATCTTTCTGCATAATATAGGTATTCTATAGACTTGGATGCAGCACATCTGTTATGACTCCTCAAAGGCACTCATACTTCACTCTCCACTATATAGTACGAAGCAGCACCATTTCTGGTCCACCAAGCTGTATAAGGTCATCAGCCACCTGCCAACTACTTATGAGCTTTTCCTCTCCAGTTTTTCCATCAGCAGGACCACTGTATATATGGATGTCACGTGACTTAATGTCACACAAGTTGATCATGTCTGTTGTTACTTACAGTTTAGTCATAGTCCACTTATTTGTCATCTAAAGTTCTCAGTGTTAGAAGAACAATTACAATCACTTACTGAATGTAAATGATCAATAATTTCCCCAATCATTTGGAGGATACAACTTTCCTCCTTTTTCAGCTTCTACCTTGCTTTCAGGCTTCCTCCTTGCTCAGATTTAATTGGCTATTTATAGCACAATGCTAGGAATACTTACCCAGAAGGAAGTCCCATTGAGTTCAGTGCCCTTGTCTCCCAGTAAGCATACAAGGAATTGAATTCTTACTGTTTGACATAAACCATAGTTTGCTATAACGTATCAATTGACCAATTATGGCTTGTGCTTGCCCCCAAAGTGAAGACTGCAAGCCATGCAACTATGTTTTGTGATTCTGGTTTCCAGGGCAGATGCAAATCATAGTTTGATAGTTTGGGTGGTATGAAAATGATGGTTTGTGTTAAGTACGAAGAAACAGATTGAATCTGAGCAAGAAGGGAAACACAGAACCTATGAGATAGCACTTGGCTTATACACGATGCGAAGCCAGAGTCTTTTGATTTATGTGAACAAAGATATTGAATAGACAAAATTCCATTTCACTTTTTTTTAGTTGGACCAAGTATTTTTAAATGTTGCCAACACTTTTAAACACCAGCAGATTTTTCCTTGGTGAGAACAGTATATTGTTCTACAGTTGGAGACCTGGCTTTGCAACATAAGAATCTTCCCCACTCCTTGCCCCATTGGGCAAGATGTGGGTGAATTAAGGGCAATCCTTACTGTGATCTCTGACCACTGATTGGGGTTCCTTTCTAAGAATTTCACAGAACATTTAGGAGGTGAGGCTAAGGTCTCTGCAAGTCAGATGGGAAACCTCTCCTGTCCAGCAGTTCCCTATCCTACATTTTAAAGAACTTGCTCATCAGTTTACTATCCATGTAAATACACCCCATCTGTAGTCTCAAAGATCTAAGGACTTTATCAGATGAGCCTCTAAATTAAAGCCATTTTTATGTCAACAAAAGAACTCCTCCCACCAGACTTAATGTTGTCTCCAGCAAAGGCTTCCTCAGCAATGAAGAGGAAGTGAACAGAGCTCCGTTCACTTCCTCATTTGAAATCCCATGGATTCTTGTGAGACTTCATCATGCTGGAAATTCAAAAATGATACAAAAAATAATACATAAAAAGTGACTGAAAGCACATTTACACACTAAAAAACTTCCAAGTAACCCGGGCAGGGTCATAAAATGTGCGTCACTTACCTGAATGTCATGATCTCACCCGGAAGTGTTCTGGCCGATCCAGCCATTGATGGAGTAAGTACGTGGGGGCAGGGGGCACTAGGTTTCGTATGCCAGCAATGCAGGGAAAAAACCTGCACAGCCAATCTATTGACAGCTTGTCCTGTCAATAAAATAGATCAGCTTATTGGCAAGACATAAACGTGAAAGGGCAATGCCATATCGTATGTGCACCCTTTCGTGTTTATGTGGCATTGTTATGACACCGTATTTAGTGCGTCTGAGAAAGTCCTAGGTCAGGGGGTGGTAGTCTTTCTTTTCCTATACCAATAAACTTTTTGGCAACTATTTAAATGTTTCTGATAAGGTTTATTTCAATATGTAGGTAATCTAATCATTATCTTGTGGGCTAAGATTGGCAAACTCAGATGTTTTATATACAGGAACAAATGTTTAATAGAATTGCAAATAACCCTTGATAAAAATAAGCTTCTTCTAATCACTGTCAATGACAAGGTATTATTTTCATTACCATTTTTTAAATATGAAAATGGATACAACAGACATACAGCACCCAAACATATTAGCCCTAATAAGAATTACTGGAGAAACCAGGGCATTCATGACAGGGAAAAAATAATTATAAAAAATAAATAAACACTTCCATTATGAATATATTATGTCATAAATCTGCCTATTATGCTTAAGTACTGCTTAATGACACTCCAACAGACACTCCAGTTGAACATTTGCTCTCATTCCAACACAACTTCTACAGCAGGGATGGGCAACATGTGGCCCAAACTCCCCTGCATTTTTTGGCTGTCCTTGCTGATGGGTTGCAGTTTGTAAGTACCATTGTGCATTGAGAAGATGGAAAACAGACAATAATATTTGTTCTTTTTACGTTTTCCATTTTCTCAAAAAAAAAATGAGCAGGGGAACTGTGTGCATATCTAAGGAAATATATATTCAAAGAACTCACTTTTTTTGCACTTCAGGAATAAGGATAAGAAAAAGGTGCAATGATTTTAATACTCTGGTTCCTTTCTTGTGAATACTTCTACAGTGGTTTGATGTTACTGAAGGTCAGCTTAACCTGGATGAATCATCAATTGCTGAATTCAGAAAACCCTGGGATTTTGTTTCTGTGAATGAGGCTAGGCATCTCTAATATTCAGCTGTTTGATTATTATGACCAATATACCAGGTGTAGAACCAAACAAGATCATGTTATCTTAATTATTAAGCAAAGTATAATAACATAGGTACCATCAGCTCCAGTGTACAGGTGTACAGAACAGCAGTTGACCACAGTTTCAAAAAATCTCTCCAGTGTCAAGTAATTGTTTCTTTGTTCTCATTATCAGTGATAAGAATTTAGCCACTGTAATAACACCTATGGACCTGTCTCTGTCAGCAAGTATTTAACAAAAAATTGAACAGACTTTCCTGATAGTCAAGGATCTCAAACAGCCTCTTCTTGGTTACATCATTAAATCGCAACATGATTATTTGCAGGGAGTGGGGGGAAACATTATTTGGATCACGACAGAATTCAATGGAACAGTTTTTCTTCTCTGTGATTCAACTTTATCTTCTCCTATTGTCTTAAGTTCATCTACAAGTGTTTATTTGCAAGACAGATCCCTCAATGTAAAAAATGTCCTAACTGAATTTGATTTAATGTTATAAACATAAGCCTCTAGGCCAGTGATGGGCAACCTTTTGAGCTTGGTGTGTCAAACTTCGCCAAAAAACTGAGCATAACTCGGGTGGTGTGTCACTTTGAGGAAAAAGCATGATTTCATGATATTTATTGTTTAAATAACATAAATGTATACAGTTGCTCCTCCACATTCACAGCTTTCACTCTCACAGTTTTGATTATTCATGGTTTGCTCAGCAAGCACCCCATTTAAATCAGCTTCTCTCCACCTGGGAAGGCCGGGGAGAGGCCAGGGAGATTCCCACCCGCCCACCCGCTGCCTTCCCCGGCCTTTCTGAGGCAGCTCTGGAGCTTCGAAGCCTCGGAGCCCCCTTGGGAAGGCCGGGTAGAGGCCGGGCAGAGTCCCTCCCGCCCACCCACCGCCTTATCCGGCCTTTCTGAGGCGGCTCTGGGGAAGCGCGGCAGGCCTGGGGGGGGTGGCGGCCAGGTGGGGGGGAGGCTCCATCCCCTGCCTCTCTAAAGTGGCAGTTGGGGCTTTGTAGACCCGCCCGCCACTTTCCTCCACCCTCCCACCCTCTGAAGTGGCAACCGATTGCCACTTTAGGGAGGGTGGTGAGGTTGTGGGTGGGGGGGAGGAGACCTACGGCTGCGTATCAGCCCAAATGGCTACACGTGTCAGTGCTGACACACGTGTCATAGGTTCGCCATCACTGCTCTAGGCTTATGACCCCACTTTCCTCCTTATTCCTCCCCTGACATAACCATTAGGAGATTGGACTATTTTGCTTCTGTTTTCAGTTATTTGTTAAGTACAAATCTAAACAAACTGTGGGTTAGTGCTAACTATGGTTAAGGTCAGAGGTGGAGAACTCCTTGCTCATTGGGCTCCCTCAAGTGGTCTATAGCTTTACAGTCTTGGCTTGTTACCTTGCACCCGGTGGCTTCCAGTCCCATTTTTGTGGCCTCCAAAGCCCCTGCCCCCAATTTTCCCAACATCTTTCTGGGTTATTATAAGTGAGTAGTAGCATGAACTTATGTCTAGGTTGCTGGCAGTGTCTGGGGAATAGAGAAGCAAAATTTGGGCCCTGTTGCCAGTGCAGTTCCCATTTCTGCTCGGAATCACAGTTAACACTCATCATGTGTCCCAGTTCAGATGAATTGACTAGCTAGTGGGAAACAAGCCAGAGTTAATAGTCTCCTTACAGTTGTATCAAAGGAGAAAGAGCATGCAAGCCTAAACATCATTTAAGCTTGTTTTCACAGTGCCAAGCTGTCTACATTCAGCCAGTCATTTCATCTTCAAGGCTGTATCTGGCATGTTTCAGAGTGAGACACCAGTAAGTTATACACCCCATTTTAGGAGCCTTTTACTGAAGTTGTTAATGACTGCATTATAAGGTTACCAGGCATGTGCACATAACCCAAAGTTGTTTGTTTTTACTAGATTTTCATTGCCAGGAAATTATACATTTTTGCTATTTATTATTATTATAAAGAGCACTGTAAGTTATGAGAACATAAAGCCTAAGAACAGTGCTTAGACATTCTGGCACCTGAAGCAAATAAATAAATAAATAAATAAATAAATAAATAAATTAGAAAAGACCCTCTGTTGGGATGGAATAAGTCAAGATCACAGAGGCAAAAGAGGAAAGTGATGTTTAGCTGTTGCAGGGCAGTCTTTAGCATTACAGCTTGGCAGGACAATCGTGGGTAAGGAGGAGGCTCTCTGAAGCTATCGGTCGGGACTTCTTCCTAAGGACCAGGGAGGAGTCTAAGATATCAGGCTCACAGAATGGTGCCAGGAATTATTATATTACATGTACTAATGAGGTTATTTATTGTTAATAAGGTTATTTGCTGTCAAAGGCTATTTTGCTGGGTGTGAAGTGATTGTTACATTTATTGTCCTGCCTTGAATGTAACTGTTTATCAATAGTGGTGATCTGGGCAGGAAGGTTTCTTTCTTTTCTTGTTTTGGTATCCATTAGGCTTAAAGCTCCCATAGACTGGTGGCTGGAAGTTTATACAAGCTTGAGCCAAGTAAGCTGGACATCTTAGTAATGGCTTTTTCATGGGGACTTGTTCAGGACAGCTCCTGTTGCTTCAGAGTACAGTAGGACCCCTACTGATTCAATTATCCACGAAACACAAAACAGCATGCCTATCATAGAGTCTTCCTAGAAAATGTGTCCTCTCTAACCATTTTCTACGTCCTCCATAGCAACTCCAGTATCCCCTCTCTTGGCCAGCATTTCAAATCTATGATTGGGCATAACATTGGGTGCATACCAAAAGTGTAGTGCTTGATTTTAAAAGAATTAATACTGTGATGCAACTGAGTAGGTAGGATGGTGCTATGGGACTATCTATCTTTCCCACCCTTTGCCTACCAGTGGGATTTACATGGTTACACTAAACCTTGCCAAGGAGCAAAGAACTAAATCGTTCCTTGGGTTGGCTGTTGTTTGCAGAATTCCTGCTGCAGTCTTACAGAGGAGGGTTTCTACGAATGAGGAAAAATTAACCAAATAACATATAAGACAATACATGCTGCTTCTATCAATGACTATTACCATCATGAATTCTTAGATAAATGCCAGTTTCCTATATTAGAAGTAATAGAAAGAGAAGTTCTTCTAAATATATCATAATTACCATTACCATTATCCTCCCCCCATCTTTTTTTTTAATCTATGCTGCACTCTAAGCTTCTGGAGGTCCTTATTGCGAATACACTTTTCTGGCTTCAAAAAGTAAATGTTAAATTTACATCAAAGTGTGAACATTGTAACATTGATACACTTCAACGTTCCCCAAAATGACACCCTCTAGAGATTTTGGACTATAACTCCAGGCACCCCAGTCAGATTGGGGAAGGCTGATGCACACATTTATGAAATCCAGGTGACTAACAGTGTGGTCCTATGTATATGCACTTTGAAGTTCAGTGGAGCTTACTTCCAGGTTAGCTCATATAAGATTGCAGCCTGAAACATTACTTTCTATAAGCAGAGGCTTTAAAATACACTCAGTGGCTTGGGAAGAATGTGGGGGTGTAAGTAGATAAAAATAAAATGTAAAATATATGGATTAGAATATAAGGAAAATTGTACTATATGTTAATGCTATACAGTATATATTAGATAATAGCTATTTGGTGAAAATAAGTAAGCCCTTCTTTCTCTCCCACAACCCTTCGAAGCATATCTGGTGGGAACTCGGGAGAAGGCCTTCTCAGTCACTGCCCACAGGCTCTGGAACTCCCTGCCCAGAGAAGTCAGACTGGCATCCTTCCTGTCTTCCTTCCAGAGCCAATTAAAAACCTCCTTGTTTTGGCAGGCCTTTGCCAATATCTGTTAATGGTTGTGCTGGGATTTATGCGTGTGTTGTGTGTATATGTATGTGTGTTTTTTTTCCAAATTTTAGCTGTTTTAAACTTTTTTGTTGTTTAATTCTGTTTTAACTTTTTTATTTTGCTGATTTTAACAATGTCTTTTTATTGTACACTGCTTTGAGTCCCAAATTGGGAGGAAAGTGGGATAGAAATAAAGATAATAAAGATAATAATAATAATAATAAGTAGTAGTAGTTAAGATAACTTTAAAAAATTGGCTGTGAATAGTTTAGTTTTTTAATGTAGCCTGGGATAAACTCTGTCAGTGCCGTTTGTATTAGAGAAAATTATTTTTAGACTGTGTTTCAAGACTGTTTCCCTAACAAAGGCTACACGTTATGAGGGCTTTTATTTTTTTACTGTGGGAAAAGATCTGTGATTTTTTAAAAAGAATGTTTTCATTTTTGATGGACAACAGCTGTATGCACTTTGAAAACTGCACAGTATGTCCCCATGGAAATAACAAACTGCACTGGGAATACATATTTTATGTCAAACAGAATAAAGAGCTAATGAGTATGCTTTCTGTATGGCATTCCTATCCAGCTTACTCCCACAGGTCAATGCTGTTAGTCACAGGAACTACAGGATTTGACCTACTTATTCAAGCATGGATATCCATGTGTGTCCATATGTGAATATGGAATGTAATCTATAGAAAATAATCTGACAAAAAGAAAATGGATCTATTTTAATATCTTATAAAGTTTTTATTGTAGTGTGCACATCAGGTTCAGAAGTTATATACAATTATTCTATATACAGAAGGATTTAGCAGCACCATTGAGACTGAGAAAAAGTAGTTTGTAACAAAAGCTTTTGTAGACTCGGTTTACTTAATAATAATAATAATAATAATAATAATAAAATTTTATTTATATCCCGCCCCTCTGCAACGCAATCGGGGCGGCTTACAATATAAAAACCCCATACTCACAATACCCTAGCCCACCCACCCCTTAAAATAATATTAAATTACAAAGGATTAAAAACATGCATTAATTAAAATATATATAAATTAGAAGAACAAACATTTAAAACATACAATCGTAGCCTAGAAAGGGCAGCTGAGTCTTGGGCCGGGATAATTATTCAGGAAAGGCCTACCGGAAAAGATCCGTCAGATGCATCCTATTTTATCCTATGTTGGGATGCTTGACAATAATCAAGCTGAAGGCACAGTGCAAGTACAGTGCCTGAGAAGTAATAATCCTGCACTTAAGCAGCAAATAAAATACGTGTGCCTAGATCTTGAGAGCCAGCATGGTGTAGTGGTTTGAGCACTAGACTACAACTCTGGAGACTAGGGTTCAAATCCCCGCTTGTCCATGGAAACACACTGAGTGATCTTGTGGAAGTCATACTCTCAGCCTCAGAGAAAGGCAAAGGCAAATCTTGAAACGCTCTGAACAAATCTTGCCAAGAAAACTCGGTGATAGGTTCTCCTTAGGGTTGCCATATGTCGGAAATGACCACAGCCTAATGCTTGTAGCTTGCAAAGTATAGTCACAAGTACCTGTTGCCCAGGCAAAGCTCCAGCCTCATCTGAAGAAGCCATTTTAGCCCTGATAGATCAGGAACAACCAAGAGGGTTGTCTGGACAGAGTGAGTTCTCCATCCAAAAGCAACTGGAGAGCACACAGCATTATCACTGAACTTTTTCATTTGTAACCTTAACTGCCAGTCATCCACAGGTGATAGAAGAGTGCTAGTACAAAAGTTGGAGTTTGTCCTCTTGGTGACTCCTGACACCCAGAGGTCTAAATTCTGTTTTAGTCCTCACTAGAGTAGACCCAATGAATTTACTGGATTTATCCATGTGCTGACTCACCATACAGCAACTGATTGAATAGATCTACTCAAATTGGGACTAGCCAACAGAATGCCAACCAGAGAATGTCATTGTGTGGAAAGAAACATAAAAATGTTATACCTTCAAGAGTTGTATTTAATATATCTGAATTTATAAAGAATAGGTTGAAAACATGTTTGTGTCATGAGGTGGGGAGAAGGCCGAACAGAACCTTTCTGTCAGTTAAGACAATGCTACTCAAAGTGGCGCCCCTGGACCAGTGCTGGTCCCTGAACTATTGGCTGCCAGTCCCTGGCATGTTTCCTAGACAGAAAAAAAAAACCAAACAATTTTACACAATGGACACAAATTTAGTGCTGGTAACTGGCACATTGGAAGAAAATAATTGCTGGTCGACCAGAACAGATAGTCTGCAATGCACTTAGTTATGGTATAATAATAAATGACTAATCACCCTTTGATTTCGGGTGTTACCCTTACACCCTAAAGTTTGGGGGAATTATAGCTCAAAAGGAGGCCTGTGATAGGAGGGTAACTTTGGAGACCTTTCAGCCTATGTATACCAGTACTAGTAATTGTAGAGACCACTTCAGCTGAAATTAAACAAAGTATTTTATTTGATTTAACACAAGAGACAAATTATCTTACAAGAACATCCACTCTTAAGAACCATACAAGGCTACTGAAGAGAAAGGCTGAAGGGTTGGATAAAGAGAAGTCAGGGGCGGAAGGGTCATAGTTATCAGTTTTGGAGAGAAAGAGGTCTGCACAGCAGAGAGACTCAGACAGTGTCTCAGGGTGGCACAGGGAGGATCTGGTCCGTTGAGAGAGAGACGAGGTGACATGGGTCTAGTCTGTGACACACAAGGCTGAGGTCTGAGCTAGGATAATTATACCCTATTTCATATCCTGAGGGGTGCTCTAATTAAAACAGAGCCTGGATGGCTTTCTCATGGAATGGACTGCCTGTATTGCCTTAGCTTAGCTGATTGCCTTAGCTCCGGAATAGCAAAACATTGATGGATCTGGAACAACTTAACACCCAATATCTCCCTCAGACCTAATTCTGCTAATAATATAGAATCATAGATAGAATCATAGAATTGTAGAGTTGGAAGAGACCACAAGGGCCATCCAGTCCAACCCCCTGCCACGCAGGAAATCACAATCAAAGCATCCCTGACAGATGGCCATCCAGCCTCTGTTTAAAGACCTCCAAGGAAGGAGACCCCACCACGCTCCGAGGGAGTGTGTTCCACTGCCAAACAACTCTTACTGTCAGAAAGTTCCTCCTAATGTTGAGTGGAATCTCTGTTCCTGGAGCTTGCATCAATTGCTCCGTGTTCTAGTCTCTGGAGCAGCAGAAAACAAGCTTGCTCCATCCTCAATGTAACACCCCTTCAAATACTTAAACAGGGCTATCATATTGTCCCTTAACCGTCTTTTTTCCAGGCTAAACATACCCAGCTCCCTAACTCTTTCCTCATAAGGTATGGCTTCCAGACCTTTCACCATTTTAGTCGCCCTCCTCTGGACACCCTCCAATTTGTCAATATCCTTTTTGAATTGTGGCACCCAGAATTGGGCATAGTATTCTAGGTATATATAATTGGTTCTGCTTTTATAGTAAGCTATATAGAATGTGCAACACCCTTTTATGTGGTCATACAGCAAGTTTCCCAATTACTCCCTTGAATCTAGAAAGTTAATTTATGGTCTCACATTCATGATAATAAAGAAAGTAGTAACATTTTGTTTTGTAGTACGACTTGGCATTTGTCCATGTTATGCAGTATGAGAGGGGAAGAAGCCCTTCCAATATACCTTCGTTATTCTGTTAGCTCCTGTTAGTGCATACAGACTAGTCCCACAGGGAAACTAATACAATTTAAAATGAAGTGGTTGTCGTTTTTGTTAACAAATATAATTTATGTTCTTGTATGGGGGAAATCTTTTAATCCTTGACTGAATAGTGACATTGAATAACATGAATGTGCTGCAACCTTGGAAGCAACAGGCTTGGATTGCATAAAAACCTAATTCTATTGCACATCATTTATGAGATACTGCATGTAGACTTTCTGCCCTAAAGCTGTTGCATGCACTGCATATTGTTCTAGCATGTCACAGTAATAGACTTGCCAGAGAGACCTATAAGAGAGATAACAATTTGTTTCCCCTGTTTGTTTGTTTGTTGGTAGCCAGGCTTAAATACCCCAGATTTCTATATCATAGCCAGGCATCAAGTTAATGCCCTGCCAAGCATGGTGTATCATCCATTACATACTGACTCTGTTGTCAGCTTTGTACTGTAAAAAGAGCTGGGTGGCCCTTTGTCAGAGGGGTTGTCTAAACAGCAAAAATATTCCTCATAGAATTCAAGGAGAATATGATTTGTCAGACAGACAGACACTTTATTTCGGTCATTGACCAATAAAAATACAACCAATAAAACAAACAACAAATTTAGTCTGTAACAGCAATAACTATTAGTGACCATTTGTGGGCGAAGCATACACGTAATATAACAGAATTTTGCTACAATTTGTCTAAATGCCATCCTACATCAATCCACAGTATTGAGAAGGTGGGGGGGGCACCAAAAAATTCCAAAGGAAAATCCTTTGTGGCTTTTCCTGAAGTTTTTAAAAAACTCAGTGGGAATGATCATTCCCACTTGTTGGGACAATTTGATTTGCATTCATTCACATTCCCGATAAGAACAGAAGTGGAACATTGATTGGTTGGATGCGTGCAGGCGGTAGAACGTGCTAACAAGGCAGGTGCTCGGAACCTCCATGTTGGAATTTTGCCTTAGCAGTTGTGTCCTGAGGTGATGAAACAGCCTTTTTTAAAATTTAGGTGGCCATATCCCACTTTTGCACCTTAGGTATGCTTCTTCTTCTTCTTTTTTTTTTTAAATACTGTTTGGGGGCAGCAACTAGTGAAATTAAACCATGAGTAATTCCCTTTTGCCTGCCATCTTGATTCGCAGGCATGCCCATTAGGACAGCAGAAGCAGATAGCTTTGCATGCCTGGGATTTTGCTAAAAAAAAAATTAAGATAAATCGAAGCTGCTTCGAATTGGCATTAATGCGCATCAATCCACATTTCCCCCCTTGTATAGACAACACCAGAGGTACTATAGTCGCATCCTGCATTGTCCAGAGGCTTGGACCAGATTACTTTAGAGGTACCTTTCAGCTCTATGATTCTGGAGGATTACCAAGCATCTGTAATAATGATATTGTGTTAAGGGCATAATTTTTATTCCAGAGGTATGATTCCAATTAAAAGTGGAAGAGTGGGAAATGTCTCTGTTCCCTGTAATGAAATACTATGAGTGAGTCAACTTTTTCTGGTGAAGCATTTTGAAACACTTTTCCACCTCCTTCAATAAGACTTCATCACATAAGCATCTTCTCAGCTCACTTTGCATTTAGAAGTAAATTAGGCACCCTTTCTTTTGTTCCACAGAGGAAGGACATTGTCAGTTATTGTAGACTCTTCTAAGAAAGCTGTTCTGACCATATAAACTGCCTGTAAATGAAAAATAAAGTGTACTATTTTTCATATTTGGTGTTATTAGAGAAATTTTGGACTGACATGTACCTAACAAAATATTCTCAGATCTGGGCAACTGCATTGAGGTAGACATTCTGTACTAAGGAGATTTTCAGACACCTCTTTCAGCGTCTTGCCGTGCAAGCAGCCTCCGGAACAGTAACGAGGCTGCTGCGCGGCAAGGGGTCCATTTTGGATGACGCCGTTTCTCTCTCGGCGTCATCCCTGACTCTTGCGGCTAGCATTGGAGGCGACCGCGCTGTTTTTTACTCACGGACAACTTCCGTGAGTGAAAAACTGCACAGCTGCCTCCAATGCTAGCCGCAAGAGTCACGGACGACGCCGAGAGAGAAACGGCTCTGTGAGTAAAAAACAGCGCGGCCGCCTCCAATGCTAGCCGCAAGAGTCATGGACGACGCCGAGAGAGAAACGGCGTCGTCCAAATTGGACCCCTTGCCGCACAGCAGCCTCGTTACTGCTCCAGAGGCTGCTTGCGCAGCAAGACGCTGAAAGAGGCGTCTGAAAATCTCCAAAACACATCTATTAGTGGAGAACGTCGACCAGATAACCATATGTAGTTCATGACAATATGAAGCAAAAGGTTAAACAGGTACAAAACATTATCTAAAACTCTTGCAAATTCTACACAAGCCTAGATGGACATACAATTCTTGTTTACCGTTTTTTGTTTCTGTACTATATAGTCAAGGGTTTTGTTATTGTTGTTACTCTTGCAATAAAGATAGGCTAAACAGATGTATGGCCAGTGATTTATCTCTAAAATGGACATTCCTGAGGTTCAGGTTTAAATGGAACTCACATCCTGTACATAATTGCCCTCAAACATTTAATTTAATTTGTGTTTAGGTAAGGATGAAGTGGGGGTGGATGTTTTAAGTTTACAATGAGCAACCAGGCAACCTTTAAATTAATCTTTATGACATGCCTTTTCCTATGAACTGTGGTTACCTTCCTCACTATATTAAACTTATCCCCCTGGATTTAAAACCCTCAAATAGAATGACTTCTGGAGTATTTTGACCCCATAACAATTCCAGTACATTTCAGGGGATAAAAATGCCCCATGTCAACAGGTGTGTTTTTGGGTGTAAAATGGAAGTTATTCAACAATACCCAAATATCCACAACTGTAAAATACATGTTCACATGAAACAGAACATGTATTTTGTATAGCTGGCAGACTGTCTTTTCTGCAAGACACATAGCCAACATAATTTTTATGTCCTAACAATGCTACCAATGTTATTTTCAACTGGGGAGAAAAACTTATTTTGAATCTTGAAAATTAGGAAATGGATATAAACCCCGAAGAAAAACAACTGTTGTTATTTATGTGCAGAAAGACTGGTCTTTAATGGTATCATGGGATAATTTTCTATCTTAATGACAAAATATGCTCTCCTGGCTGAGTTGGCTGCCAATGAAAGGCCATACTATGTGCCAGTAGCTCTACATGCAACCAGATGCTGCAGTAGTCTTTGCAAATAGTTTTTTTCCACATGTGGTGTACCATGTGGTGTACCATCTGCTGGTTTTCCATTGTCCTGCAGAAATAAAGGAGAGATTGGGTTACACTGCCAAATTATGCCAATGTATGTTGACTGTAATAATCAGTGCAGAAAAATAGAAGATGACAACAAAAAAGAAAGAACAAGAGACCTCTTCCACAAGATCCAAGAAATCAAAGGGGAATTTAAACCAAGCAGAAGTGGAACAGATTACATGACCAAGTAGAAATAAAAAGATGATGGAAACAAAACACAGAAGAAGAACAGAAAAGATATGAAAGGATGACAGATTCATTCAAGGAAGAACCAGATAAAGATTAACTTCTAATTTTAGAAAGTGAAGTGGAAGCTGCACTGAGAGCACTTATGAGAAATAAATAATCAGGAACAGATGGTATACAAATAAAGCAGCTTCAATCTACAAAGACAAAATCTACTCTAGTTCTAACTAAAATCTGTCAACAAATATGGAAAATAAAACACTGGCCCACAGATTGAAAACTGTAGCATCACCCCTCTCCCCCCAATGTGTTACCTGGTGTGGTTCGGCCTCTCTGTACGAAACCACCACTGATTGGAAATGCTTAATATACATTTCAAGCCCCCCCAGAGGGGACACCTGGGATTACAGTAACCACAGGACTATTGTATTAATTTTCCATGCAAGCAATAAATGGTTCAATTAGAGTTCTTACTACACTGTAGCCAAAATGGGCTTCCTGTACTATACCAGGCCGTTAGCTCAAATACATATCTCTCTTCAGAAGGTATGCTCCTTTTCCTGGTTTACTTGGCATTACTTCCAAAATGGGCATTTACTTCTGGGTTCTTCCTGGTTATTTGGTGTGTACTGCAGAAATGAGTTTTTACTCCTAGCTTAAATACCTGTCTGTCCAGTGGTTACATCTGTTGCTGGCATGCATCACATTGAAAATTGCTCAGCATAGTTTACATGTCCTAAAAGGCAGCCAGTTTAGCTGTGACTCGATGTTGTTCCTATTGTAGCAGCACCTTAAGGGTTTCTTAAAGGCTCTGTTTTGAGCTATAGAAACAGTAAATAATAATAATGAGAAAATTCTATTTTTTTTTTTTTAAAAAAAGGAGCAGAGTGGATTTTGAAATTAAAAGTTTTGGTTCCTGGAGGACTAAATGAACAACTTGATCTCCCACTTGGTAAATTTACTCAGAAATTTACTTTTTCTAGTCTAGTTATATGTTGATATGGTCAGTTGACTAATCAATAAACTTGCTTGTTTGTTTAGTCTAGTTGTACAATATGTCTTGCTCCTCTTTCTTCCCCTTCCCGCTATCATCTGTGAACATTAAAAAAATCACCTTGAGCCTAGTTCTTCTTTTTTTCTGTCCAGCCAATGGAATGAGATTTTTGGTTCTAGAAATTTCTGCAATTGGATTTCATATTTATATGTATAGGCTTTAAGCAGTATACAAAGATTAAAATGGTATGTACCAGGATGTATTATTACATAATTATGTGCTGTCCTTTAGATTTTAAACTTATACAGTAGCACCCCCATATCCACTGATTCGCCAACTGTGGATTCAATTATATGTGGTTGGTGATGGCGGGGGGGGATGGGTGGGGAAGGAGGGATCTTACCACCCACCCCTATCCCTTCCCCTGGGAGGGCTCCTGTCACCGCCATCGTGGGACCATGGTGGGGGAAGGGGGAGGAGAAGCGATTTTGTTTCCCCTTCAGCCCTGCCATGGTCCCACTGTGGCAGTGATCACGGGTGGTGGTGGAAGGGGACAAGATCACTTCTCCATCCCTTTTGCCCCCACCATGGTGGTGATCGCAGGGGCAAAGAGGGAAGGGGATAAGATAACTTCTGACCCTTCCCCCTTCACCCCCATAGTCACCACAGTGGCAACAGGAGCCCTCCCAGGGGAAGGGGTGGAGTGATTTTGCCCTCTTCCCCCTTTGATACCGCGATCACCACTGTGGCAGGGCCATGGTGGGGGTGAAGGGGGAAGGGAGGGGGATGAGCGAACTTGCCCCCCCTTTCCCCCCAGGATGGCGTTCACTATTATCCGCAGAATTCACCATCCGCAGGAGGCCCCGGAACCAATCCTCTGTGGATACGGAGGTGCTACTGTATTTATTTTTATGTTTTTAAGTAGCCCCTGAAGAAGGCCATTGAACTGCATATAGCCCAAAACATATTGGGCTTTCTCCAAAATAAAAACAGCCATCCACTGAGCAGTTGGAGATATGTCTCTCTTTTCCCCTGTAATTCTATTCATAGAATCATAGAATCACAGAGTTGGAAGAGACCACAAGGGCCATCCAGTCCAAGCCCCTGCCATGCAGGAATAAAGAATCAACGCATTCCTAACACATGGCCATCCAGCCTCTGTTTAAAAACCTCCAAAGAAGGAGACTCCACCACACTCCAAGACAGTGTATTCCACTTCTGAACAGCTCTTACCGTTAGGAAGTTCTTCCTAATGTTTAGGTGAAATCTCTTTTCCTGTAGTTTGAACCCATTGCTCCATGTCCTAGTCTCTGGAGCAGCAGAAAACAAGCTTGCTCCATCCTCAGTATGACATCCCTTGAAATATTTAAACATGGCTATTGTGTTTAACTGGGTGCTCTCCAGTTTTTGTCTCTTCTGAATACATTCTGTGCCTGTTTGCCTCACAGCATTAAATACTGCTTTCTCTGAGGTATGGTTCAAAGGTTTCTAGCATTCTTTCTTTCTTGGCATCTTTTGCCCTTGGACGTATGTGAATGAAAGGTCTGTCTATGACCTGGACATACCTGAATGAAATGTCTACTCTATGATGATATCTATACTAGGTTGTTCAGTCCAGGCCTATCTTGACTTCATTATAACTATCTAGTCCTACCTGGACAGGGTTGAGGGAGGATGCACTTGCTGCCCTCCCACACTGAGCAGAGGAAAAAATGTTGTTTCTCATCTAAGCACTATCAGTGGCTTCTATATACCATAATCCATCCACAAAATGGTAAGTTGCTGAGGGTTAAAAAGCCTTCCCCCCCCCCGAAAAGCTGCTAAGGGTTTCAAGGCCTTCGGTCCTGCCGCCCACACCACAGGAAAGCAGCCAGCGCCGGGAAAGCTGAAGCCTGAACAAACCCAAACCCGCACTGGCTTCCAAGATGCGAAAGGTGTGTTGGGCTTTGGCTCCCCCCTTGTGCCACAGGGAAGGGGCAGTTTTTTGGCCAGCATGGCAGGTTTCCTCCATCTCATTCCCGGTAGTGGTAGGGAAAGCTGAAGCGGGAACAAATCCAAACCTGCGCTGGCTGCAAAGCCGCCCCTTCCCTATGGTGCAGGGAGGAAGCCGAAGCCTGAGCACACCCTCGGAATGTATTGGAAGAGGTCATGGAAGACATTGGACTTTTCCCGAATATCTCCTTGCCTCCACCCCCTCCCCATTTAGGGCAGACATATGGGCCTGCCTTTGATTATTTTCCTCTAGCTTTCAAGATCAGACCACATGGACAACTTCACCATTGTGGAAAAAAACAGTGAACTTGTGTTGCATCAGCAAAAACAAGACCACCCCCACCCTGTAGATGTTGGTTTCCTAGGAAACTAGTACATGAGAATATATACCCAAACTTCTAATGCTGGAACTTTATTTTCAATAGTGTCAACAGTCAATAGGTGACAGAATTTTCAAAAACACTGTATCAAGACATATGGCAAAGTCCAAGCATTCTCTGGAGCAAACTTCATTGAAATACATGTCATGCTCCTGCACAGCTCACGTTAATTTAATGTGGTTTGAGCAAGAAAAATTTCCAGTGAACTGAGTCATTAGACAGACCTTTATTACTACCATTTCTACCTTCAAGTCCAGAATAAACTTCTATTCTGTGATTATGGACTTTTAGTGGCCAGGAAATTTTAAGACTGGAATGTGTTTCTTTTTGTTTAAAACAATTTTCTCTTATTAGATTTTTATGGATACATTTTCTAGAAATTATAAAACTGTTATGACATTCACATATTTTTCCAGACCAAATATGAATTTATTTAATTATTTTGTTCGTTCAATACCAACTGTTATGGCCAGAGTTTGGTAATAAGTACTTTTTTTTAAAGAATACAGCTCCAGCTAAGCTGACCAATTGCCATGCTGGTTGGGGAGTTCTGGAAGAAAAGGCAACTTTTTTAATCTCTGGTTTTTCATGTATTGCAAATCACTAAAATATATGTATGGCAGTCAATTAAAGAAAAAGACAGAGATAAGATTTCTGGACGAGACTAGAAATCTACCTAGTTGAACAATCTGCTTAGCATTGGCCATGGAAGTTCACAAGTGGGACATGATGCTAGATGCCATCTGTGAGTTTTTTTTGTCCCTATATGCTAATCATATTGGCAGAATATGCTTTTAAATATGAAAAACTATGATAACTACAAGTCAGTATTGTTAGATTCTAAACATATTTATCCCTTAGTGGTAGGGAAGGCACAATTTATGGCTGTCCAGATGTTGTAGGACTATTGTTCCTATCATTTCTCACTATTGGACTGATAGGAGTTGCAGTCCAACAGCATCTCGAGGGCAACAAGTCCCTGCTTGATGGAATCACACCATTTTATGATATTAATTATTCCCAAATATTAGTTAATTCAGTGGGACTTACTACCAGGTAAATGTGTATAGGATTGAAGCCGAAAAACAGCAGATATCAAAATAAAGAGGCCAGAATAGTACAAATCCTTATTTGTACTTGAACTTGTTAGAAAATTGCAGACAAAAGACACCTGCTTAATTTGTGTAATAGATCTCTTATGAGGCGAAGCACAAAAATCAGTGTGTATAGAGCCATTGTATTGTCTATTCTCCTTTATGGATCTGAAAAATGGGTCACCTATCGCCACCACTTATGACTCCTCAAACGCTTTCATCAGTGCTGTCTACGCACAATCCTAAATATACACTGGACTGACTATGTGATGAATGTTGCTGTCCTTGAGCAAGCAGGGATCACCAGCACTGAGGCCATGATATTGAGAACACAGCTGCACTGGGCAGGGCACGTTTCTAGCATGGAGGACCATCGCCTCCCAAAAATAGTACTCTACGGTGAACTCGCCATGGGTCAGCGTAAGAGGGGCGCTCCAAAAAAGCGATATAAGGACTCCCTGAAACAACATCTCAGGCTTGGCCAAATTGATCACCAACAATGGTCCGCTCTGGCCTCACATCGGGAAACATGGAGATGCACTATCCACAATGCTGCAGCCTTATTTGAGAGCTCACGCCGAACAAATCTTGAAGAGAAACGACAACGCAAAAAGAATCACAACCCGGAAACATCACCCAAGGAGACCTTCTGCTGTGCTTTCTGCAACCAGACTTGTTTATCTCGGATTGGCCTTTTTAGCATCAGCGTGCTTGCAGAAAGCACGGGATGAGTCCTTCCTGAATCTTCGTTTGCGAAGAAAAGCCAGAGAGAGAGAGAGAGAGAGAGATATCTCTTACGGAGAAAATGGCTTAGTAGCAAAGGAAAGTACTTCTAATCTAAGTATGTGTTTGCATTGTACTTGTAAAAATAGCACATATGTTGACTTGGATGAACATATCAAATTAGTACAGACTGATGTAACAGTATATATAAAAATATGTGAGTGAGAAGAAACAAACCTCTGAGAGCCGAAACTATATTGTTTTTTTTCAGCTTGGCAACCATCCCATGTAACTCAAGTAAAAGGCTTAGAAAAAATAATTGCCAATGAAGACTACTGGCTGTAAATCTTCTCTTCATTCCCTTCATCTTACAAAAGCATTTTGCCAGTGCTTATTCCACCTTACACTATCTGATGTAGATTGGGTACAAAATCTACCAAGGGAGAAATTGATCTGAGTTTTTGTGACCCAAACATAAATGAAGAAAATTGGTTTGATGGCAATGGACAATATATCTTAATAAACAGAATGAAAAGAAATGGATTCAGTGTTTCAGAAATCGTTAAGTTTTTCCCCTGGATTATTGTATCCTTTATATCAAGCTTTGATAATACTATAGGCTTCAACATATAGCTTCAGCTATTTCTTTCTTCAATTTATATTCCACTTTTCTCCCAAAATGGGATTCAAGAAGGTTTATAATGATTTAAAAAGGAAACAGCTAAAACATTAATTACAAAAGTTTAAAAAAGAATTAAATATTACTATTATTAAAACATAGTTATAACAGTTAAAAGCACTTCAAACATAGTTAAAACATAGTTTCAATAAAGTTAAAAACATTTTAAAAAGCATGCTAATTACACTTACACAGACTACATAATTTCACACTTTAAAGTCACAATTCAAAAGCCTACTTAAATAAAAATGTCTCCACCTGTTGGCAAAAAGATAGCAGGGAAGGGGGCCAACTGGACCTCCCATGGAAAGGAGTTCCACAGTCTGGGTGCAGCCACCAAGAAGGATCTCTCCTGAGTCCTCACCAACTGTGCCTGAGAAGATGGTGGGACTGAGGGAATCCCCCCCCCCCAGATCTTAACACTTGTGCTGGCTTATATAGGAAGATATGGTCTTTCAGATAGTCTGGACCCAAGCTGTTTAGGGCTTTAAAGGTTAAAAAATATCACTTTGAATTCTGCCCAATAGCCAATGCAGCTGTTTCAACAGGGGAGTCATGTGATCCTTGTAGCCAGCCCTGGTCAACAGTCTGGTTGAAGCATTTTGGACCTGCTGAAGTTTCCAAACAGCAGCCCCACGTAGAACAAGTTACAGTAGTCAAACAGGATGTAATCAAGGCATGTTTCACTGTAGCCAGATGTCTTTTCAAGGAACAGGCATAGCTAGTGTACTAGTTTTAACTGTGCAAATGCACTCCTGGCTACAGCTGAAACCTGAGCATCCAGGCTCAGATCCAAGTCCAGGAGTACACCAAACCTGAGATATCAGGGGGAGTGTAACCCCATCTAGCAAAGGCTGAATCCCTATTTCTTGATCTGATCAAATAATTTTACCAGACCACTATAACTGAACAGAAACATATGGTGTTATTTGCATTAACCTCTTGACATGCGGAAAACACAACTAAAGCACTCCTGAAAGATGCACATCCAACCTCTGTTTAAAGACCTCCAAAGATAAAGAGTCCACCACCATTCAAGGCACTCTATTCTACTGTTGAACAACTCTTACAGTTTTTAAAAAAGTTTTTCCTAATGTTTAGGTGGAATATCTAGTCTTGCAATTTGAACCCACTGGTTTGTATTCTAGTCTCTGAAGCAACAGAAAACAAGCTGGCTTCATCTTCTACATGACATCCCTTCAGATATTCAAAGATAGCTATTAGGACACCTCTCCAAGCTAAACATACCCAGCTACTTAAGTCATTCCTGATAGGGCTAAGTTTTCAGGCCTTTGATCATCTTGGTTGCTCTTCCCTTGATGTGTTCCAGATTGTAGATATACTGTACATCTTCACTGGTGGTGGCCAGAACTGGATACAGTATTCTGGGTGAGGTCTGACCGAAGGAGAACAGAGTGGCACTACTAATTACTGCAGTCAAAACAATATACTCCTGTTGAGGCAGCCCGGAATTTCATTGGCTGTTTTGGCTGCTGAATCACACTGTTGACCCATGTTTAGCTTGTAGTATAGGACCACTAAATCATTTTCACATGTACTGCTTTCAAGCCAGTTGTCACCTCTTCCTATATTTGTGCATTTCATTTTTCTTGTCTAGATATAGTACTTTACATTTATCCCTGTTGAAATTCATTTTGTTAGTTTTCGCCCAGCAGTCCAATCTATCAAGGTCACTTTGATTTCTGTTCTTTTCTTCAGGGGTATTAGCTAACCCCCTAATTTGGGGGCAACTCCAAATTTAACAATAGCACTTATATTTTTTTACTGCTTTATAGTGCTAAGCACTCTCGAAGCAGTTTACAACATGTTAGCTAATTGCCCCCAACAAGCTGGGTACTACTTTTCTTGACCGATGGAAGGATGGAAGTCTGAGTCAATATGGAGCCCTGCAGGATCAAACTTTCAACGTTGTGGCTGCAGTACCGGCATTTAACCACTGCACCACCTGGGCTCCAGAATTTGATAACCTTGTCTTCTTTTCCATCATCTGAGTCATTTATAAAGATATTAAATAACACTGGGACCAGGACAGATCCTGAGGCACTCTATAGTTATAAAGGATTTTTTTGGGTATGTCCGCAGCAAAAGGAGGAAGACGGAAATGATAGGGCCACTACGTGGAGAAGACGGCAAAATGCTAACAGGGGACAGAGAAAAGGCAGAATTACTCAACACCTTCTTTGCCTCAGTGTTTTCAGAAAAGGAAAAGGAGGACCAACCTGAGGAGAATGGAACAGAGGACACAATAGGGGAAATCCAGCTCAAAATAAGTAAAGAGGTAGTACAGGAATACCTTCTTAATCTAAATGAATTTATATCTCCAGGACCAGATGAACTACATCCAAGAGTATTAAAAGAGCTGGCAAATATAATCTCAGAGCCATTGGCAATAATATTTGAGAACTCCTGGAGAACAGGAGAAGTCCCAGCAGACTGGAGGAGGGCAAACATTGTTCCCATCTTCAAAAAGGGGAAAAAAGAGGAACCCAACAATTATTGTCCAGTTAGTCTGACATCAATACAAGGGAAGATTCTAGAGAAAATCATTAAACAGAGAGTCTGTGAACATTTAGAAGGCAATGCCATAATCACAAAAAGTCAACATGGGTTTCAGAGAAACAAGTCATGCCAGACTAATCTGATCTCTTTTTTTGATAAAGTTACCAGCTTGGAATGCTGTGGACATCGCATAACTTGATTTCAGTAAGGCCTTTGACAAGGTTCCCCATGACATTCTTGCAAACAAGCTTGTAAAATGTGGGCTAGACAAGTTAACTGTTCAATGGATTTGTAATTGGTTGACCGGCCGAACCCAAAGGGTGCTCAGCAGTGGCTCCTCTTCGTCTTGGAAAGATGTGACCAGTGGGGTGCCACAGGGTTCTGTCTTGGGCCCAGTTCTATTCATCATCTTTATCAATGACTTGGATGAGGGAATTAGGGGCATACTTATCAAATTTGCAGATGACACCAAATTAGGAGGAGTAGCTAATACCCTAGAGGACAGGATCAAAATTCAGAATGACCTGGATAGACTGGAGAGCTGGGCCAAAGCTAACAAAATGAAATTCAATACGGAGAAATGTAAGGTACTGCATTTAGGGCGGAAAAATGAAATACATAAATATAGGATGGGAGAGACCTGGCTGAATGAGACCACGTGCGAAAGGGATCTAGGAGTCCTAGTAGACCACAAGTTGAACATGAGCCAACAGTGTGATGCGGCAGCTAAAAAGGCCAATGCGATTTTGGGCTGTATCAATAGAAGTAGAGTGTCTAGATCAAGGGAAGTAATAGTGCCACTCTATTCTGCCTTGGTCAGACCTCACTTAGAATACTGTGTCCAGTTCTGGGCACCACAATTCAGAAAGGATATTGACAAATTGGAGCGTGTCCAGAGAAGGGCAACTAAAATGGTGAAAGGTCTGGAAACGATGCCTTATGAGGAGAGACTTAGGGAGCTGGGTATGTTTAGCCTGGAAAAAAGACGGTTAAGAGGCGATATGATAGCCCTGTTTAAGTATTTGAAGGGGTGTCACGTTGAGGATGGAGCAGGCTTGCTTTCTGCTGCTCCAGAGATTGGAACACAGAGCAATGGATGCAAGCTCCAGGAACAGAGATTCCACCTCAACATTAGGAGGAACTTTCTGACAGCAAGAGCTGTTCGGCAGTAGAACACACTCCCTCGGAGCGTGGTGGGGTCTCCTTCCTTGGAGGTCTTTAGACAGAGGCTGGATGGCCATCTGTCGGGGATGCTTTGATTGTGATTTCCTGCATGGCAGGGGGTTGGACTGGATGGCCCTCGTGGTCACTTCCAACTCTGCAATTCTATGATTCTATGATTCTCCAGGATGAAGAGCGGCTATCAGTGAGTACTCTCTGGGTTGGTCTTTCAACCACTTACAGATCCACCTAACACTGTCTATCCCACAGTTCACCAGCTTGCCTGCAAGAATATCATGGGATACCTTGTCAAAAGTCTTACTAAAATCAAGATATATCATATCCACAGCATTTCCCTGATCTACCAAGAATATTAGTTTTGCATGACTTGTTTTTGAGAAGATGCTGGCTTTTAGCAATCACAACTTTCCTTTCTAAGTGAGCACACACTGACTGTTTTAATGATCTGTTGTAGAACCTTTCCTGGTATTGATGTCAGTCTGACTGGTCAGTACTTGCTCAGGTCCTTCCTTTTCCTCTTTTTGGAGATGGAGAGAACATTTGCCCTCCTCCAGTCTGCTGGGACCTTTCCTGTCCTCCAAGAATTCTCAAAGATTATTGACTTTTGTTAGTATTTCACCATCCTCTCTATGCAATGGCCTTACTACTTCCTTGTTCTTCCTCTTGCTTTGAACATAGCCCACCACCCCATCATCATGATTATTATTGTTGTTGTCATTGTTGTTAGCCTCTCTAGTGAGCCTGAGCTCATTCTGAGCATTAGCTTTTCTAACCTTCCCCCTACAAGTTACTGTTTATTTGTTTATACGCTTGTCCTTCACATTTGCTGGGATTTGCTTCCAGGACCCCCCGTGAATACCCAAATCCATGAATACTCAAGTCCCATTATATGCAATGGCATAGCAAAATTGTGTCCCTTATATAGGCAAAATCAAGGTTTGCTTTTTGGATTATTATTTCTTTAAGAATATTTTCAAGCCATGAATACTTAAATCCATGAATGCCAAATCCGTGAATATGGAGGGACAACTGTATTCCTCTTAGCTCCAGAGATTGAGGCAGCATCTATACAGTTTGCTAGCACCACCCCCAACCAAGTCGGTAACTCAAGAGAAGCCCCACCCCCTTAGACCATTTGGTCAGGGGGAGCATTTGTCCCCAAACAAACAAGAACACCCATGCAAACTTCTAAAGAGTGCATCCAAACAATCAATGTTGACCGCAAAACATAAGTTCACCTTCTTGTCTAAATGACATTAAATAGTAAAAGGAGAGGCAAATAAGAGTTGTGCTTTACATTACATAAATCTGACTAATTAATGTTATATATTCATCATGGTCACTCAAACCTCTGTTATTATCTGTTTATTCTTACACCAATAATGGTGATGGTGCCAAAACACCTGTAACTTACTTGAAGGATTGCTTAGTGCCTTGATTAACCCATACCAACCTGCCTGCACTCTGAGATCAACCTGTGTGCTTCCTTCTAAATAGCAACCAGGCTAGCACGTACAAATGACTGGGCCTTTTTGGTAGTGAACCCCCCAATTGAAAATTCTGATCCAGTTGAAGGCCAGTGCAACACAGTTTTCTTCCCCTTCATCTTGAAGTCCTTGGCACTATTTGAAAACCAGGGGCACAGCTAAACAGGAGAATTTGTTGTGAAAAATAGCACCTTACCTCCCTATTGCTGCAGTGTCCATTTGTGCCCACAACTCATTCGCAAGCTTGCTAGAAGGGAAAATTAGCAATTTTGCAGTTCACACAGAGCGGCACAAAAAAACCCGGTGGCTGCGAGTGAGCTGCGTCCCAAAAATCTCCCCCCCTTTAAAAAAACAGATGTGGAAGAGCTATTTTCCGTGTAAAGAAACCACCTTACTTTTACTCTGCTGTTTGAACGATTGTGCTGTGGTGAAAACAACAACAATGGCAGCTCCAGCATTGCAAAAACTCCCTTGCAAGTTCGTCCCCTCTGAGGTCCGACCAATCAGGTTTCAGCCCTGCTGTGTGCTCCTTTTCAAATTGGTTGTACAGACAACCTGTTATGTGCATTTTTGTGAATTTTTTTTTTAAAAGATCGCAAGAAACAGCGAAAGCTGTTATCACGATCTATTTGGAGTTTTCAGCTCCTGAATATGGCGAATCCCGGCAGGAGCTCATCTAAACTAAAGGTATTCTGCCTGCATTCTTGACATGTCGCATAGACAAGCCTCAGCTCTGGAGACTTTCTCAGGAATCCAGAGTCAGTTCTGTTTGGGCACCAGGGGCTGCAGTAGGAATGGTTAGTTCTTGATACTGCTGTTATAAACAGTTCTAACTGGACATTCTTTTTTTGGTATTAGGCTGACATACCTCCCAACTAGGCTTGACAGGTACACTCTCAATTAATCCTCTGCCATCTCACTTTTTCAGCTGCTTTGAAAATATCCCATCCTCCCCCCCACCCTTTGTCCTCATCTTACTTCAATTGCTGCCAATTGAGTGCAAGGTGCAAAAGTAGTTTGCACTCAATTAACTAAGCACAGGGAGAGGAATGGAGGAGGCAGAATCTTTCCCTTCCCAAGAAGCTCAGGGAAAAGCAAACTGCTGCAGTCTTTCCTAGTGTGTGCTCTTCCTCATTAATAACTTTTGTCTTTGTAAGCATACTCTGAAGTTGCTTGGCCACATGTGCTGTGGTTTTCATCTGTGAAATGTTGAAAGGTATGAGCTAAAGTCCATTGACCCACTAGTATGTGCCTTCAACCAGGCTCTGCTGTGGCAGTTGTATATATGGGGCTGTCTTGTTTTTATGATTAATTCTAATTTTTTATTGATTTTTATTATTCTGCACATTGTTTTCATTATGTTTTGTAATTGGGAAGCTTTCCCCTAAAAAGTGGCTTCAAAAGCTTTTAACTAACTAAATAAATAATCTTGATCAAATTTACTGTATTCATCTAAACTCAGACAACTGTGAACAGAGCTTCATATTGAAAAATAATTTGCCAGGAGAATGCCCCTACTGTGAAACAGTTAAAATTTAACTATGTAAGAGAGGTATCTACATTCCTTTCCTAAAAACCAATAGCTTTGATGCCATGTTCCATGAACTCACTGTTGCTCTTAAAGGTAAAAATGGAACAGGATTTTTAGTGTCTATTTCATAGCAAAGATATATGTAGAGGTCTTCAAATAATATTTTTCAGTGAACAAGCATATGAAACAAATTGGAGTCCTCATAGGAGACACAAAATATTTGGCCAGAATTATGTCCACAGAATTCAGGAGAAGTCATAAGAGAATAAGTTACATGATCATTTAACATGTTCCTTGTGTGATATCTGAAGCAGGATCTCATATTTCATCAATGTGGTATCAGTTTTGAGTTGTAGTACAGCACATGGTTTTCATCATAAGAAAGACTCATGAGTTTCTTCTTTGCAAACTACACTGAAGCTCACAAAAAAAATCCAGATTGAGTCATTCATACATCTGCTATTGCTGCTCCTGCATAGCAGTCAAATTCACTAATGGACATGGTTTTAAAAAATGGTGTTCCTTTGTCACAGTGTTCCAGTTCTCAGTGACTGAGTTATATTGACGAAATATCTTGATATAAACATAGCAGACCAGAAGTCATGTTGTTATTTATTTTTTAAAGTCTTTCTGCAAATCCCTCTCATAATAAAGGGGCACTTCAAAGCTGAAGAGTGCTGTTACAAATACTTAATCATTAAGGACCAGATTCAGTAGGTCTAAGCATGTGAAATGCATTTCGGGGTTAATGCTAACAGATGAATAGTTTGGTTTCATCTCTGCCTACACTTCAGTAGTGCCATTGTTAGTGTAAATGGAAACAGCAGAAGCAGGAGGAAAGCCATTGACATATTAATAAATGTTTGCTTGCTGTTCTTTCTAGGTTAATAAGCTTGAGTGAGAAAAAATTAGGAATATTTGACATAATGACCTGGATCCTAAGAGAATGAAATTCATAGAAGTAACATTTCCATCCCCCTCTTCCTCTTGTAGCTAATTGTGACCCTGTAAAATGGAAGGGGATGGGAAATTCTCCTTTCATGAAATTCCTAAAGTACCTAAACATTTCCTAGGGCCTGAGCCAGTGTAAGTTCAAGTCAGGTGTGTCAGGTTCTATCTAACGAGGCTACAGTTCTATGAAAATTTTAAAAGCAGAATTTCTATTGGTATTCCTTTTGATATGTAACTTTTATTCAAAGAATAAACAAGTTCCTGCCCTTTGGTTTTTGAAATAAGAGTTTTTCACAGTGGGAGTAACATTCTCATTTTCAACCTTCTGTAATAATAAAATGGCATGGTGGTTCAAATTTTGTTGTTCTTTTGTCAATTGTTGGCTCTGACATAGCATTTGATGTCCAGAGATAATGTTGGCAGAATAAGGTCTTGTGTCACTCTAAGGAGATAAATTGTCAGAAGTCTGACACTCTCTTGTATTCATTCTGTTTTATAGCCATGGCTTCTTTTTCACTGGAAAATCTCCAGAGGAGGAATTTTTGAGCTACCTTTCTCAAATCATTTGATAGATTTATTAATCTGGTTGCAGGAAGGAGTGGGGTGACAGGACATA
Source organism: Gambelia wislizenii (assembly GCA_030847615.1). Lineage (NCBI taxonomy): Eukaryota > Metazoa > Chordata > Lepidosauria > Squamata > Crotaphytidae > Gambelia > Gambelia wislizenii. Next base: position 121,150,897 of record JAUMIR010000003.1, read on the forward strand.
AGCATTTAATTAGGGAAATATGGAAAGGCTACATGCCACAATCTTTCAACCAGCCAGCACAATCCCAATCCTTTTTTTCATGTGCCACTATTGTTTGTTCAATATTAGGCACAAGGGGAAACTACCTTTGATTCTCATACTGCCAGATTCCTGCTCCTGCTAAGCACAACATCTGCTGTACCTTCTGTTTTTCCAAGTATCATTATCTTGTACATTAGTTCTCCTGGTAGATTTCTTAAAAACATCTGTTATCCAAGGCCAAGAGCAATCTAGCTGTCCCTTATCAAAACTGAATGCCACTTCTATGGTGGTCTTTTGAAGTCTTCAGTTAGAAGAGAGAGAGAGATGAACGGGTTACTTACTGTAACTATAGTTCTTTGAGTGGTCTTCTGTGAATTCACACAGTGGGTTAATCCTGCACCTGCACAGAGCACTTTGGAAACTTCTAGCACCTCATTTAGAACTTTTGGGTGGTAGGCCCGCCCCCCTAACCCCTGGTGTATATAAGCCCATCCCTCTCACCAACTGCTCAGTTCTTTTTAGCCACGTTAAAGAAAGTAAGTGAGAGGTAGGACACCGGAGGGGGGACAGTGGGTTTGTGTGAATTCACAGAAGACCACTCGAAGAACTATAGTTATGGTAAGTAACCTCTTCTTCTTCTTCATAGTCTCTGTGAATGCACACAATGGGTAGATTAACAAGCTCAGGAGAAAAGGATGGAGTGGGTGTCCAGACCAATAAATACACCACACAGTATGCTAAATACAAAAATACTATATTGTGACAGATGTAGGTTATTATATAACTCAGTCATCCAAAGATGAGAGTGTGCAATGACCGCCCTCGCAAGGGCTGCACCATCCAGAGTGGTTGAGTCCAGTTTGTAGTTCTTTACAAAGGTGAGCAGCGTTGCCTACGTGGCCGCTCTGCAGATGTCTGGCAGTGGCACACTGTTCAGGAATGCTGTTGAGGTAGCTGCCGCTCTAATCGAGTGGTTTCGAATGGAGGAGTGCAAGGATGCACCTGCAGCTTCATATGAAATTTTTATTGATGAGGTCACCCATTTGGAGAAGCATTGAGATGAGACAGGAAAACCCTTGTTGGGGCCAGCATAACAAACAAAAAGTTTGTTAGTGTGTCTAAACATCTCAGTCCGATTGATGTAGATCTTCAGTGACTCACACAAGTCCAGGGGGTGGTGTGTAGATGTAGCATCTGGAGAAGGTGTGGTCTCAAAGGACGGGAGCACAATGTCCTGGTTAAGATGAAAGGAGGAGACTACTTTGGGCAAGAACGCCACATCTGGCCGAAGGACCACCTTGTTCCTATGGAACTAAGTGTAGGGAGTGTCCACCCTGAGGGCACAAAGTTCACTGGCTCTTCTGGCTGATGTGATGGTGACCAGAAAAGCTGTCTTAAAGGACAGGAGGTGAATTTCCACCATATCTAAGGGTTCAAAGGGGGGATGAAATATCACTCTGAGGACCAGCTGTAAGTCCCATGAAGTGACCAGGCCAGCCACTGGTGGGTGCAAATTCTTGTATCCTTGGAGGAGGTGCCTGACCAGTGGGTCGGCAAAGCAGGAGCCTCTACCTAGACTCTGGAGGTTAGAGGAGATGGCTGCTATGTAGGTTTGTAAGGATGAAAGGGAGAGGCCCTTCAGAGACAGGGAGGCAAGAAAGTTGAGCAGGAGTGGCGTGGATGCTTCTGCTGGTGAGGGCCCTTTGGCAGTGAGAAATTCACAGAATTCCTAATTATAGCTGTACGATCTCAGTGTGGAGGGTTGCTGAGCTGTCTGGAGCGTGCAGAGTCCAAAATTCCATTTAGTTGCCTATTAGCCATGCTGTTGAGCCCAAGTCTGGGTGAAAAACCTGTGCATTCTGCATTGATAGGAGGTTCTTCTGTAAGGGAAGGTGGTGGAATCGACACTTGGAGAGGAGGAGAAGGGGATAAACCAGTGTTGTCTGGGCCACCACGGCGTTATCAGGATGCAGTTCGATCCGTCTCTCTTGGCTACAACTCTGGAGAGAAGTGGGAACAGGGGGAAAGCATATAGAGAGCCCCTGTCCACCTGAATAGGAACACATCCCCCAGATTCTTGCGGGATAACCATTGCTGTGAGCAGTATAGTTTGCATTTGGCATTTTGAGGGGATACAAAGAGGTCTATTGATGGTTGACCCCAGTCTGCAAATACTGTTGACAGAACCTTCTGGGCTAGAGATCATTCGTGGCAGTCGCTCCTTGTCCTGCTCAGTGAGTCTGCAATGTCGTTCTGGTCTCCTGCTAGGTGGATGGCCTTCAGGAATATGTCTCTGGCTATACACCAATCCCATATCTGGGTTGACAGGTCCAGAAGAGTTTTTGGACTTGGATTCTCCCTGCTTGTTGATGTAGAAGACTGTGGTGTCTGATACTACCAGCCCTGAAGGGAGGACTTGAAGACCTTTAATGCCTTGAACACTGCCAGGAGCTCCAGTGCATTGATATGAAGCTCTGTCTCCATCAGAGACCAACGGCTATGGATGGTCAGGCCATGGGAGTGAGCCCCCCATCCCATCATGGATGTGTCTGTGGTTAGAGACCTGGAGGGATGTGGGATCTTGAAGGGCAAACACACCTTACGTTGTGAGGGAGAGACCACCAATTCAGTTGCCTGAGGATTGGCTGTGGGATCAACAGCCATCTTGTGGGGTCGTCTCGCAGCGGGTCGAAGGACTGGAACAACCACATTTGCACAGGGTGCATTCGTAGTCTGGCAAAAGGTGTCACCGCTGTAGTGGAGGCCATGTGGCCCAGGAGAATCTGAACAAAGTGCGCTGTCACTCTCCTCTGTGTGGTGCAGTAGGACACTTTGCTCTGTAATGTATCGAAGCAATCTTCTGAGAGAAAGGCTCTTCCCCTGGAGGAATCTAGTTGTGCCCCAATGAACTTCACGGTTTTCGCTGGGATCAAGTGTGACTTGGCTGCATTGATCATGAGGCCCAGGTCCTGAAGTAAGGAGATAGTGGAGGCCACATCTCTTGCTACTTTTTCCCTTGTAGGTCCAATGATCAGCCAATCATCTAGGTACGGAAAGATCACGATGCCTCTTGTGTGGAGAGGAGCTACAACTGGGGCCATGCATTTCGTGAATACCCTCGGTGCTGTGCACAGGCCGAATGGTAGAGCTTTGAAGTGGTACATCCTGGGACCTACCGCAAAGGTGAGGAACCTTCTGTGAGACTGTGTGACTGCGATGTGGAAGTAGGCATCCTTTAGATCTAAGGTGGTGAACCAATCTCCTGGGTGGAGGAAAGGCAGGATAGAAGAGAGGGTGACCATTTTGAAACGCTTGGGGGTGACAAAGTGGTTCACCTCTCAAAGGTCTAAGATAGGGCGTAAACCTCCATCCTTTTTGCTGACGAGGAAGTAGTGGGAGAAGAAGGATTCTTCTCTTTGGTCTTAACGCATTTCCTCCACAGCTCCTTTCTTCAATTATGACTGGACCTCTTCCTCAAGAGGAATGGAAGGGGGAGTAGACTTTAGTGACCCTGTAGGGGGTAGGCTTTTGAATTCTATCAAATAGCCATTTCTGATTATGCTGAGGACCCATGAGTCTGTGGTGATTGTGCACCAGTGATGATATGTGGCAAGAAGCCCATCTGAAGGGGAATGGGCTGTAGGCACAGGATGCAAAGGCAGGTAGTCAGGCCTTCTGCTTGGATGGATCAGGTTTCTTGTTCTGGATCTAAGACTTTGGTGGGGGCCCGGAATTTCCTTTGGTATGGAGCATAGTGCTGGGCATACTGCTGAGAGTGGGAGGCCACTGGACTGAACCTCTTACTAAAGGAGGGTGGAAATCTCTTTGGGTAGAAGTGTGAGCATGAGGCTTGACCAGGAGGGTGAAGCTGAAGTGCTTTGCTGTTGTGCGCATCTTGTGAGTGTGCTCTAGCTTCGTGTCTGTTTCCAAATGGAATAGACCAACCTCGTCAAAAGGGAGATCTTTAATTACAGATTTGGCGGTGGACGAGAGACCAGATGAACGAAGCCAAGCATGCCTGCGGACAGCGATAGCACTAGCCAGGACCTTCCCTGCACAGTCGGTTACGTGCTTCGCTGTTTGCCTTTGGAAGTCAGACAGTGCAACACCATCATTCCTTGTGTTTTGGACTTGTGTTCCAAGTCTTGTTGCGGAACTCTATCCAAAAAGGGGGATACAATGTCCCAAAGGTGTTTCTGGTAGGCCCCCATGCAGGCAATGTAGTTAGCTATCTTCATCAGTAAGCTAGCTGAGGAGTAGAACTTCTTGCCCACAGCGTCCAACTTTTTACTTTCACGCTCTGCAGGTGATGAATGAATCTTGTGAGAAGTATACATCTGAGCTGCGTCAACTATGATGGAATTTGGCTTGGGGTGTGCACCCAGCCACAGAACTGCATCTTCAGAGACTCTGTAGAGATGCTATTGTCTCTTAGATGTTGGAGGTACCAATGAGGGGGCAGTCCAAGCCATTCTGGCTATTTGTGTTAAGAATGTCGAGAAGGAATGTAAGGCAGGGGAGGGGCCTGCCTCTGAAGATCATGGAACAGGGGGTCATCTACATGCACATCTGCTGTGGATGTAGTTAAGCCCAGAGACGCTGCCATCCTATTCACCATCTCCGAAAATGAGCGAACATTGTCTGTTGGAGACCCTGGTTCTTCAGCTTTCCTTTGGGGAGACAGCTTAGCTGATGTAGTGTCCTCGTCTGATTCCTCCGACTCATCGTCTGATGGTACCTGAGTCAATGGTATTGTGTGCTTAGGCTGCGCTGCCGGTACCGGGGATGGAGACTTCCTGGGATCAGAGGGCTTTGGAGAGAGCGTTCTCTTCACAGGAGATTTGGAGAGAGGACATATTAGGACCCTTTTATGTGGAGACTTAGGCCTCCGAGGAGATTCCACTACCACTGGAAGACTGCGCTTGTGCTGTCGGTGGCGCTCCTCTGGAGACCAAGGGCAACATCCTATGATTATTTGCTAAGCACTTGATAAAATTGTAGAGATCCTCTGTGATTTGGATGCTACACTGGCAAGACCAGCCAAAGACATTTTGTTGTTGGAAGTGGAAGAACAAAAGATGCTCCTGTGCCATAAAGGTGCATACCAGCAGAGTGTTTGGCACTACAGGAGTAAAATTCACAACAACCTATCATCTCGATTAGCAGTTAAAATACTGAGATTAAATAAATAATAATTGCAATTCTTTAATGATATCCAAATTCAGGTGTCTTAGGCAGCTGCCTCACTCAGCCTAATGACAGTGCTGTCCCTATATTCTGGATGCAATACCTATAAAGGGCATTTCCTTATGGTAGTAGGGATAAGCAATTTAGTGCCTATCAGATATTTTGATTGCAAAGGCCTAGCCAGCATGGTGAATGGCCAGAGATTATGAGAGTTGTGGCCCAAAACATATGTAAGGCACAAGGTTGTCTTTCCCTGCTTTTTGCCTTTGTGTTACTATTTGAATTTTATTTTACTTTCCCCCCGTTACATATATATCCTATTTTATGTCTAGTTAGCTTAAGTTCCTGTATATGACTATCCTCCCAACTTTCTGCTCCTAAGAACCCTGTGAAGTAGATCAGGTTGTATGAGAGTGACTGGCCCAAGATCTGTCAATGGGTTTCATAGTTCAGTGTGGACAAGAAGTTGGATTGTCCAAGTTCAACATTCTTAGCATTTTTATCACTGCACTAGCTGTATTTCAGTTGCTACAACCTAACGGTACTTAGAGGGTGTTGCCCTATTGGCAGCTTCCCTAAATAACATTTAACCTATGAGGTGGCAGGTTGGATTTGAGGGATGCCCCATTAGGAAGGCCGTGACAGTTTTGGCTTAATTGGAGAGAAGGAAGGAATGCTTCTGGAACTCAGGTGATCTTTCTATTGATCATCAGTTCAATTATATCTACCTGGGTGCATCCACACTACACAAATAATCCAGTTTGAAGATGGATTATATTCCATGGCTCTTTCCAACGGAACCATGGGATATGTAGTTTGGCAAGGTACCAGCACTCTTTGGCAGAGAAGGCTAAAGACCTTGCAAAACTACAAATCCCAGGAATCCATAGGAAGGAGCCATGGCAAATAGTTTGGCAAGGCATCAGCACTCTTTGGCAGAGAAGGCTAAAGGCATTGTAAAACTACAAATCCCAGGAATCCATAGGAAGGAGCCATGGCAAATAGTTTGGCCAGGCACCAGCACGCTTTTGCAGAGAAGGCTAAAGGCACTGCAAAACTACAAATCCCAGGAATCCATAGGAAGGAGCCATGGCAAATAGTTTGGCTAGGCACCAGCATGCTTTGGCAGAGAAGGCTACAGACCTTGTAAAACTACAAAGCCAAGGATTCCATAGGAAGGAGCCATGGCAAATAATCCAGTTTGAAACTGGATTATTTGTGTAGTGTGGAATACACCCCAAAGGCTTCAACTAGCAGATGCTTCACTACTCTGACCCACTGCTCTGTCCTCCTTCTGCCTAGCCACAGCTGTGATCAATCCACTTCAGCTGTGCTAGTAAGTGGTCCGTTGCTCCAACATTTTTATTTTTGCACTTAAAGCAACATTACCCTGGCAATTATACAAGCAGATAGTTGGGGTCTAGCTCCAGAATTTTTTTGGATGACATGGTTCATAACTGATCTGGATTTCATGCATTTATAAGTAAAGTATTTGCAACTATTCACATCTTGCTTCCAGCCTAGTACATTTATTCTAGTTACCCTGATTCTCTTTTTTGCCTATTATTTTTATTGAATTATTGATATATATTAAGAAACTTATAAGAAAAACATAACAATATATACAGTTTAACAGCATATAACATCTACTTACACAATCACATACAATATAACAACTTACTTTATTACTACATAAAAAACTACTCTACATAACTACCCTACAAACACTACATACCCTGTCCTACATACAACAAAAACTAAAATAACAAATAATAAAATAATAAAATAATTAGTTACCCTAATTCTCAAAGCAGTATTCAATGCAATGCTACCCTTCATGGCTCAAACAGGAGTTGGACACAGCATGTTCTGCTCCTAACTGGTGAGAGTATTCTTAAAAGCGGTTGTAGGGGGTTCCTATTTTGCCCTATGGCACTATGTAATGTCACTTCCAGTCACCATTTTGAGAGGGACTACAACATCCTACTGGGGGTGTGGCCTTGCAAAGGGTCTGGGGGGAATCAACCCTGATTCCACACATTTGCCTGCTCCTATGAAACATAGGGGAAAATACTATATTTTCTGTCTGCCCAGTTAATTAACTAAAAACAGAAAATTTCAAGATTAATGTCAGGACAGCTCAAATCCATTTGGATGTGGTGAAAATTTGCATGCAAATGCTAATCAGCTGACAGTAAAAAATATCTTTGGGATATTGAAAAAGACCAGCAGTGGGACCCCAAAACAAGTCAATGTGGAGTGATTGTGCTTAGTGGGTATGGAATGCTGTCGTTAAAATTGGGGAGGAGGAATGGGAGAATGCATATCAGCAATCCTTAACAGGACCATTTCACAGTGCAACATTTTGTTACAGACCCAACTTCTGGTCCAGCAATAAATAGATGTTTTGTGCTGAAGTTGTACATGTTATTCTAAAAATGAGCATTTTAAAAAAATCTGAAGTTCTGTTCTTCAACTGTATTTATTTATCAATATCTTAAAGACAGTTGTGGAGGGGTATGCCATCTCACAAATTCTGTCTTTTACTTGATGGTTACAGTTACTTTAAAAACAAGGCTAATGATATTAAATATCTCTCTTAACAATGGGATCCCCACTAAGTTGTCTACTGCACTGATTTGGACTCTGATGTGGAAGACAGGCATTTGCCTCTACCTATATTTGTGCCCATTGGCTAAAAATTTTTCTTTCATTCCTGGAAACTTGGTGTGGAGTGGCAGTCAATGGCTTGTGGACTGGCACTGCTCTTGGGATAACCACTTTGAACAGCACTGATCTACTATATTTAATGAAACTGTTTCTTAGCTTACCACTGTCAATATGGGTACTCATTCTACACTTCAATATTTCTGATGTTGGGGGTTAACTTTCCACAATTTGTCTAGCAAGTAAGGTGAACAAAGCAAGCAAAGTGAACAAATTATAACTTTTGCTTACAGTCTGATTGCTTAAGACAACAATTACGGAAAATGGCCAAGAGATTATCTGTAGATACTAAAGTGTAATTAAGCAAGAGTTCAAGATTTCAGAGCATTGTAAATAAGGTAATAATGTGTTTTTTTTTCCTCTTTCAATAATCACTGCTAGTAAGGGCAATAGAGTGTTATAAAGAAACCACTGTCTCACCATACTCATTCAAGAAGAAACAGCTGATAGTCTTAGAAAAGGTAAATGTATAATTTAGCCATTTATTTTAAACTATGTTGGGAAATTTCCTTAAGAAATCCATATAGGCCCTTGCTCTTCCAGTGATATTCTGACTTCCTCCTGTGGGCCCAAAGACTGTAGATACTTATATCTATATATAGATATAGATATAAGTGTTTAGATACTTATAGGACGATTTGCCTCATTAAACAGACAGTTTGTGAGCACTTAGAAATGAATGCCGTGATCACTAAAAGTCAACATGGATTTCTCAGAAACAAGTCATGCCAGACTAATCTTATCTCTCTTTTTTTTGATAGAGTTACCAACTTGATAGAGGAAGGGAATGCTGTGGATGTAGTATATCTTGATTTCAGTAAGGCTTTTGACAAGGTCCCCCATGATATTCTTGCAAAAAAGTTAGTAACCTGTGGGCTAGGCAATGCAACTGTTAGGTGGATTTGTAATTGGTTGACTAACTGAACCCAAAAGGTAGTCACCAATGGCTCCTCTTCATCCTGGAGAGAAGTGACTAGTGGGGTGCCACAGGGTTCTGTCCTGGGCCCAGTGCTATTCAACATCTTTATCAATGACTTGGATGAGGGAATAGAGGGTATGCTTATCAAGTTTGCAGATGACACCAAGTTAGGAGGGCTAATTCCCCAGAGGACAGGATCAGAATCCAAAATGACCTGAACAGATTAGAAAGCTGGGCCAAAACTAACAAAATGAATATCAACAGGAAGAAATGTAGGATACTACATGTGGACAGTAAAAATGAAATACACAGATATAGGATGGGTGACACCTGGCTTGATGGCAGTGCATGTGAAAGGGATCTAGGAGTCTTAGTGGACCACAAGCTGAACATGAGTCAGCAGTGTGATGCAGCAGCTAAAAACGCCAATGCAATTCTAGGCTGCATTAAAAGAAATATAGTGTCTAGGTCAAGGGAAGTAATAGTGCCACTGTATTGTGCTATGGTAAGACCTCACCTGGAATACTGTGTCCAGTTCTGGGCACCACAATTTGGGAAGGATATTGACATGTCTAGAGGAAGGCGACCAGGATGGTGGGTGGTCTGGAAGCCATGCCCTATGAGGAGTGGCTTAGGGAACTGGTCACGTTTAGTCTGGAGAAGAGAAGGTTGAACGGGGACATGATAGCCATGTTTAAATATTTAAAAGGATGTCATACTGAGGATGGAGCAAGCTTGTTTTCTGCTGCTCCAGAGACTAGGACATGGAGCAATGGGTTCAAACTACAGGAAAAGAGATTCCACCTAAATATTAGGAAGAACTTCCTAACAGTAAGAGCTATTTGGAAGTGGCATACCCTGCCTCATAGTGTGGTGGAGTCTCCTTCTTTGGAGTTAAACAGAGGCTGGATGGCTATCTGTTGGGAGTGATTTGATTGTGTATTCCTGCATGGCAGGGGGTTAGAATGGATGGCCTTTTTGTCTCTTCCAACTCTATGATTCTATGATTCTAAACACTGCTTTGTATAGCATTATAATTGTATAGCACTGTAATAAGGCAACGACAGATATGAGATTCATGATTGGATCTTCTCGTTAAAAATGTTAAATTGTAAAGTAGTTGTATGGGTAGGGATGAGTTTGGGGTTGATTTGACTGAAACAGTAGTACTGGGAAAGGAAATCTGCGAACCTGAGATTTCAGGGGGAGCGTAACCCTGATTGGCCTTCTGACTGACCAGGAGCACCTCTGTCTTATCTGGATTAAATTTCAATTTGATCACCCTTATCCAGTACATTACTGAGTGCAGACACTGGCTTAGTACAGAAACAGCTTCCTTGGAATCAGATGGAAAGGAGAGATAGAGTTGTGTGTCATCAGCATACTGATGACACTGAAACCCAAAACTCTGGGTGACCTCTTCCAGCAGTTTCATGTATTTGTTAAACAGCATAGGGGATAAATTGTACTTCTCCATCAGCACTGCAACTGCAAAGATGTCTGGTGGAGCATTTTTGGTTGATAAAAAACATATTATGTTCTGGATTATAACAGAATTTTTTTTTAAAAAAGATCACTTCATAGCCTACTCTGAGCAATCTGTACAACATATTGCTGGTAAAAGTGCTCTGATCCATGGTGATTTTGATGCCATAATTGATACAGGTCTGGTAAATACAACTTTTGTCTTTACTTTTCCAGGTACAGTAGATACTATTCCCTCTCCATTGATGCCCCCTTGTCATGGGAGAGAGGCTTGCATACCCTAATGATGTTTTGAGCTATGCTGGCGGTGGCATAATAGCTGCCGGTAGGGTCTCCCATGCCAGACAGGTCAAAACCAAAGGGTCTGACAAAGAGCATCAAAGGGCATGATAGGCTTTCTAGTCTTATGGCAACCATCCTAGGAGAAGGAAAATACAACAGAACATCATCTGCATATAGGGAAAGTTTGTGTTCTTTCCCATAGATCAAGGGGGCCTTAAGGTCCAGATTACGTCTGACCATTTCTGCAGAAGGCTCAATAGCCAAAGCAAACAGGATGGGGGATAGAGGGCAATCTTGCTTAGTCCCCCGTTGTAAGGAAATATGCTGAAAGTCCATTCTATTGACATGGATTATGGCACTAGATCCAGAATATGTGCCCTGTAAATAACCAATAAACTTGTGGCCAAAGCCCATTTCAGTTAAAATGTCAAACAAAAAAGACCAGTCTAATTGGTCAAAGGCTTTCAGAGCATCTAAAGAGACCAAGAAGGTCGGGTGAAGGGAGAGATTGGCATGGTGTATGATATTCAGAGTTCTTCTAATCGCGTCAATCATCTTATGGCCGTGGATAAATCCCACCTGGTCCGGGTTTATGTATGAGGACACAAATGAGTTGATCCTATTTACCATGATAGCGGACATAATCTTAAAATCTTGATTTATCAATGATATTGGCCTAAATGCTGACATGTTGAGATTAATATGTGTAGTTTTGGGAATAAGAATAATTCGGGATTGCTTGCATGAATCTGGGGGGAAGGGAGTTTATTCAAGACTTCATTGTACAGGGCTATCATGTGGGGGGCCAGGTCCTCTTTAAAGAGCTTGTAAAATTTGGAGTTAAATCCGTCTGGGACTGGAGCCTTCCCCGGGTGCAATTGATGAAGGACCTGATGAATTTCCTCTGATGTAATTGGACTATTAAGAATTGCTGCATGTTTGGGGGTTAATTTTTTCAGAGGCAGGGACTTTATGAATGTGGATCTGTCAGGGTTGGGCTGCTCTGCAGAGTACAAATCAGCATAAAAGGATTCAAATTCTCCCAGAATATTTTTTAAAAGAGATGTTATCATGCCATTTTTAGTGGTGATGCTAGAAATTAATTTTTTCTCTTGATTTTTTTTTTTACTAGTCTAGCTAACAATTTAGAATTCCTGTTATTATGCTCGTAATAGTATGCTTTAGTGAAATGGAGGGCTGTTTGAATTTGGTGAAGATCTAGTTTCTGAAGCTCGACCTCTTCTTATTATGTAGGAACAGGTCCATATCTTTTTGTGTCTTTTGATGTGTTTTGGAGACTTCAGCAATCTCTAGCAGTAAGGAAGTTCATTTAGTGGATCTAAGTTTTTTCTGCTTTGCTCCCTCCTGTATAAAGAGGCCGTGAAGCATTGCTTTCATCATGTCCCAAAGCAAAGCCTCAGAGGTAATTTGTGATCTATTTTCTACATAGAACAATTTTAAGGACTTTTGAATGCTGGATTTCAATTGGTCATCTAATAGCAGTCTAGGATTAAACCTCCAAATGGCTTGAGCATCTGGATCTAGTGTCCATGTCAGGAGAAGGGGGGCATGGTCAGAATGGAGGATATTCTCAATAGACACATCTGTGATCTGGGAAAGGACTGACTTGTTAACAAAAAAATGATCAATTCTGGACTAAGACCTGTGGACAGGGGAGAAAACCCTATACAGCCTCTCCATAGGATTAAGTGTCTGCCAAGGGTCAATCAATCCTAGGAGTGCCAAGGGCGCTTCAGGAATTAGAGGCAGTGTATAAGGGTTTTTCTTGACCCTCGGGGACCTATCCAAAATAGGATCTAGAATTGCATTAGAATCGCCTCCTACAATTATAGTGCCTTTCGCAAAGAGGGCTATCTCATGGAAGAAAGATTCTAGGAAATCTTTCTGGTGAGCATTTGTGACCAAAGTGACCAAATGATTACAAAGTAAACCCTGTATCATTATATATCTACCTTTCTTGTCCCTTTTTAAATCATAAAGTTGAAAAGGCATACCCTTGTCCAGTATTATAGCCACTCCTTGTGACTTGCCTGAGCCACCAGAAACAAATTGGGCTCCAAATCTGGAAGTGAGAAACACTGGCTTATCAGATCTATTATGTGTTTCTTGGAGAAACAAAACATTGGGTTTGTGAGGGCGAATTTCTTTTAAAAATTTTTGGCGTTTTATTTGTGAGCCGAGTCCTTTGACATTGAATGATAGCATTCAGATGGCACTCATGGCAAGTCACAAGAGGGGGCGCCGACTGGATCGACTCTGAGGACAATGGTCCAGAAAGCTTTTTCCTCAAAGGGTACCATATGCAGACACTGAATCGCCCAAAATACAGTAGTACATCTAAATAAAGCATGTCATCTCCCTTCTCATAATACAACAAAAAAAGTAAATAAAAATCAACATTAAGATTACATAAGAAGAAACCCAGAAGGAGGGAGGCCATCTGAACGATTGCCTTCCGATCGGATTTCAATGTCGTTCCGATCACCTTCAGTGCACCCTGTCGGGCGAGGGGAAAAATAGTATATATCCAGGCTGGAGCATCCATCCTTGCAAAAAAGCAGATGAAATATAATGTAAAATGGAGTAAATGGAGGTATGCACTGGTCAGAGTGTATCGAGAAGAGTGACAGTCATAAAAAGGATTTGAGTGAAGTTTACCGTGGCCATGGCAACTGGTATCTTTAACTGGGAGCTGGCAGAAATCCTACATGTGCTGCTGGCAGGTGATGGTTGTCAGTTGGTGGGATTTGCAACACTGTAGCTGGTGCAGAGGCAGAGAAGAATAATGTTCAGCTGAATAACCATGAAGAACCATAATGGCGGAGTCCTTGTCTAAGAGAGGACAAGAAGATGGTGACAATATGGCTGCCATTCTTCTGAAGAGGGGACTAAGCTATCAGGTAGCAATCTTGAAAAAGGCACTTTCGGGAAGTATTTGGCTCCTTCCGAGTGACTCGTTTCTCTCTCTTCTTCTGGACCATTGTCCAACCCAAAGAATTTTGCCCTGGCAATGGCTGTTGTTCGCTTTTGATTTCTGATTCCAGGGATCTAGGAACTTGGATGTCTAGGGCAGTCAGCACATCCAGGAGTTGGAGTTTAGTAGTCATGGACATGACAGTATTGCCCTTTGTGATTATAATATGGAACGGGAATCCCCAGCGGTATCGAATACCTGCTTCTGTCAAAAGCAAGGTGAGTGGTTTAAAACCTTCTCTTTTCTGCAAAGTCTCCAGAAAGACATCTTGGAAAATTAATACTGGAGTGCCATTAAAGGTAAATGAAGTCAGCTTGTTTAATTTGGAAGCCACTTGCATCTTCTTAACAATGGAGGAAAACCTCAAGAGGATGTCCTGGGGCAGATGTCAGGCCAGCTGAGGGGGGATCAATGACCTGTGCACTCTTTCTATGTCAGCATCTTTCAGCTCGAACTCTGGGCAGATATCGTTAAGCCAGCTGATTAACAAATGTTTTAGGTTGGATTTTTCCACCCCTTCTTCTAGCCTGCGAAGGCGGATATTCAGGCGTCTATTCCTGTTTTCCAGATCATCAATTTTATCTAATAGCTACTGGTTGGACTCCTCCAGTCTCTGAATCCGTGGTTCTTGGGCCGATGTCACTCTTAGATCCTCAGAAGCTGTAGTTTCTATGGCTGTGACTTTATCTGTCAGACTGGACACCTTCGCAGTTACCGGCTCAAGCGCTTGGGCTAGTTCACAATGCAGATCTAGTCCAACAATTCCCTTTGCTTCTGCAGCTGGGTGGAGAGATCCTGGTCCGTTCCCATCTGCAAGTCAGGTTTGGGTCCTTTCCCAACCTTGTTCGGCCCAGGGGCCATGCTGTCTCTGGGTTCTTCAGGAGCAGTCACCTGAAGAGCACTTCGTTCTTTAGCTGCTGGGTAGAAGTCGTCAATTGTTTGTTCTGCCGGTCACTTGCTACCTTGCATTAATGAAGGTGACCTAATTAAATCATTGTGATAGTAATATACTCCAGTTTGAGCAGAGTTTTGCAAGGTTTAGGAGGAGCTCAATGACTATGTGTCTGCCATAGTCAATTGCTAGCCGCACCCCCCACTTTGATACAAAATCGTAATTGACTATTGATATGTTTCCAGGCAAAATTCAAAGCGTTGGCTATGACCTATAAAACTGTATACAATTTCCCTGATTCTCCTGAAGATCTTGACCAGCTTTTATGCTGTTTGGGAGAGGTGCTTCTTGTGGTCTTTAGAGACATGTTTCATGGAGACACAAGATATGGCTTTCTCTGTGCTGTCCTCAGGTTTTACAACTCCCTATCAAGATAAGTTAAGTTGATTCCCTCTCTCTTGTACTTCCACCGGTAGGCAAAGACTGTTTTATTCAGAGAGGTATTGGGTCTCCAAGCTGGGCCTTACTTAAAGGGAGTTCTGTCTGGTTAGACATTATTTACATGGTGTGTTTTAAAATTATGTTTTAATGCTTTGTATCTGTTTTCATTAGATTTTATTATGGCTGAGCTTATTTACTACACACTTGAATTCAGTTTTGTGGCAGAGAGGAAGGACATAAATTTAATAAATATGTTCCATTAGGCAGTTGTGTGTGTGTGTGTGTGTGTGTGTGAGAGAGAGAGAGAGAGAGAGAGAGAGAGAGAGAGAGATTTATAATCTCACTGTTCTCACAAATGAGACTCAAAGAACAAGTGAAGTAAGGGGAAGCAATGGCATTTTCATAAACTCTTTGGTGGTTCTCATGAAACCTCTAGCTGTTAGAAGATTGATTGGTGTGTCCTATACCACTTATCTTGGGCCACTAACTAGCTAACTCAAGTGTGATAGATGATGTTATGCCATTGCCACTGTTAAGTCAGAGTTCATCAGCAGTTAAATCAGCTTCCATACATGGATTTGGATTCTGTATATGGCTTTGCTACCTCAGTCCTTTGCCTCAGGTAGCAATGTATCTCAGGCTGGCCATGGGTGGGAGCAAAATAGATACCTCAGAGCTGTAGATACCTGAAAAAGATTTTGATCAATCTCTTTTTTTCTCATATGAAACTCTTTCTTTGAATACCTAAAGCTGCAATTCCAAACTTACATACAGCCCGCCCCCTGTAACCACCACCAGGGGGTGGAAGCAGGAAGAATCGCCCCCACCACTATTGCTTCATCACCAGGGATAAGCCATGCTAGCTTCTCCCGGGTAGCAAAACACAGTAGGGACGTATCAGACTCCCCCCCCCAACCCTGATCTTTTGCCAGCATAACTTTTCCGTTTTTATGCTGGCAAAAGAACTCCCCATACCACACTTAGGAGATTTTCACACAGGGCCAAAATGTCCCGTTACTGCCCCACCACCTCCTCTCCCGTTCCTGCCATGGAATAACGTAAATCTTTCACACACTTACCTTAATTCTGCGGCAGGAACGGGCTCCCCCTCCCCTCGCTGGCCAGCCGTAAATGCAGCCATCGTAAGGCTGCTTTTACGACCAGCTGTCTGAAACGTTATCACGTTATCATGTGATAACAGCTGGGCGGTAAATTTAAAAAATAAAACTCCCCCAAACATAAAATCAGTTCACCAAGCACAAAAACACACTTTAAATCACACAATCAAAACAGGGAGGGTAAAATAAAGGGTGCCACTTACCTGGACGTCCAGATAGTACCAGGAAGTGCTCAGAATGGACCTCCCCTCCACGGCTGTCATTTCGGAACAGGAACGGGGCTCCTGTTCGCACACCCATGATTGCGTGATAACGACGGAATGGGAGGTCTATTCACGATGAAAAATCATGATTACATTGTTCCAGAACAGTCACGGGAGTAGGATGGATGCAGGACAGAACAGGGTCAACGTCGTCTGAAAGGGAAAACCTTTCCCAACCCTGTTCTGTTCCTGCCACGGGATATATAGCCTGTGTGAAAATCTCCTTACCTTCTCTCCCATCCAAGGCTTCCCTGGCAATGAAATAGAAAGTGAACAAAGCTCTAGTCACTTCCTCGTTCACAATCCCACATATTCTTGTGAGAATACATAGCGTGGGAAATTCAAAAATAAAAACAAAAAGACCACAGAAAAAAGTTTTTAAAAGCACAGGAGTACACTTAAAAAGTCCCCAAGTAAACTGGGGAAGGTCATAAAAATGTGTCACCTACCTGGAGGTCATGATCTCATCTGGAAGTGTTCTGGCCAGACCGGCCATTGATGCTGTATTTGCGTGAGTTAAATGGTGTGAGGTTTCATATGCTGGAAATACCGGCACTAAAGCGCCACGGAGATCTATTGATGGGTTTTGGCCAGGACATAAATGCAAAAGGGTGACATTGTCTCATATGCTCATCCTTTCATGTTTATGAGGCATCATTATGATGCCGTATTTGATGTGTCTGATGATGTCCTCAGTGTTTTGCTGCCGGAGAAGAGCTGCCCCACCCCAACTTCTCCTGGGTGACAGTTAGTGCTTCCTTGCTGGACAAGAATCCATCTCACCACCCCATTTTCTTCCAGATGACAAAACACAGTTAGCACTTCCTTGGTGGGGAAAATCTACCCCAGCGCCCACTTTATCTTGGGTGATGAAGCACAGCTAGTACTTTCTTGCAGGGGAGAATCCACTCCACCACTCTACTTTCTCCTGGGCAACAAAGCACAGGTAGCACTTTGTCACTGGGGAGAATCCACCCCACTTTCTCCCAGGTGATGAAACACAGGGCAGCAGATGAGTGTGTGTGTGGGGGGGTATAGCGAACATTTTATTTTTGTTCTGATTAATTTGAGGGTACTTGGCCATTTTGCTCAGATGACACTGGAAGTCAATATCTCAGATATGTTGCTTGATTGTAGATTTAGCTTTTTTCACATCCAAGGGTTTTTAAAGCCTGAGGCATGAACCCTATGCTTCTCAACTTCTCTTGCAGCATAGAATTACACTTTGTCTTACACGTGTCTATTAATGTTAGCAGGACCAGACCCACCAGAAGAAAAACCAGTTTTAACTGGTAATGTATCTTAAGGATACATGCCTAGGCTTCAATTGTAATTTGTCCAACCTCCACTGCATTAGGTACACAGGAAGGAACCCCCAGCAATTGGTTTGAAAGAAGTAGTAACAGTTTTATAGGTACTAGTATACATTTACAAGGCTGGAAGCACTCCACTTTCTCCTGGGCAACAAAGCACAACTAGCACTTTGTCACTGGGGAGAATCCACCCCACTTTCTCCCAGGTGATGAAACACAGGGCAGCAGAGGTGTGTGTGTGGGGGGGAAATAGCTAACATTTTAGTTTTGTTCTGAGCATGAAAATAGAGCATTTGCTGTTACCTGCAGTTTCATGTATCTGTGGGAAGTCCTGGAATGTATCCCTGACAGATATGGGGTTGATCTGTATTTGAAAGTAAGTGCAATTGATTTAAGCGAGCCTTAATTTTGAGTACACTGAATGATCACACTGAACATATTCTCAAATGGATAAGGATATTTTAAAGTTTTACCAAAATGGTTACAGTGCTATTTGTCATCTTTAAAGAGAAGCAAACTCATATTGCAATTTATAATACATAAATAAATAAATAAATAAATTTTACTCCTGATTCAACTACATTCTTAAAACTTTGTAGCTGTTATTCTGTTCTTTGTTCTAACAGACCTATGTTCTTAAAGTTTAACTTCTAGTTTTTAAAAAGCTTGGGGGCTATAATCATATACTTGTGATTAAAAGGATGATGGGCAAAAGAGCTACTTTCAATCTTTGTAAAAAGCCAGGTAGACTGAATGATCTTATTTACCTTAAGGCACTTAGTGCTAATTAATAGAGTTTACTGTTTCCAGCTTTGAAAAGAGACTCTTGTTCATTAAAACGCTTATAGCTGAAAGAAAAACTGTAAATTCTTTGTGTGCTCCACAGCAAATGCTTACTAGCCTTATTACTTGTGCAGAACCCGTATAAGTTTGTTAATTGACTACAAATCCCAGAATCCTCCAGCATGGCCACTGGCTGTGGCAAGCATAATTCATCTCCAGGTATTAGAAAAGACTTGGGGTTTTCCAGTAAGCCATCTGTTCATCCTAAATAGCTAACTTTGATATGTGTGGGCTGGCAGACTAATAGAAATGCTTATGGCCTAAGGACTTCTGTGGGCCTGTTTGCCAAGCTAGGGAAGAGCATTTTCAAGGGCTTCTAAAAACAGTTGTTAATACATAATTATAGATATGCTAGGTACTCAAGATGGCCTTGAAGCAATTCCTTGAGATTTGAAATTCAGGGTTCTTAATTCCAGATATAAGTGGATGGCAGTATTATTCAGTAGGGAAACATGCTTTGCATTTGCTCAGGGGTGACTCTTTCCTTATTATTAGGTCATGGTTCAGGTTTAGATATAGTATTTCAAACAACTTCTGGATCTGTATTTTATTGAATGCTGGCCATTTCACACAATCTTTCGGTGTACAGTTTGGAGTTTTTATGGTTATAGGGTGTTATTGTTGTGCAGAATTTGATTATTAATTTTTAAACTTTTAAATATGCAGGCTAATTTGTCAAAGTAAGAATACTGATTTCAGTGAAAGTAAACTGTATTTGGCAAAGATTCTAGGAAACAATGACTGTGTACCCTATCTAGTACAGAAGCAGAAACTGAACATAGTGAAATTTCCCGGTGGCTCTATTATACTGAGCCATACTGAGTGCAGGAAGATTTTGCTCCTTGTTTCACAATTTTGAAAAATCAACACTTGTAATTCAAAGCTAAATACAAGCCTGGATAAAGCCAATTTTATAGCTCAATTCAGGCGCTATCAAAGAAGGGAAGGAATTGTTGCATGGTCTCTGCCACTGATCATGGTAGTAATCTTTTGAGATAATTTAATCCTCTGATACTTTTGGTCTCTGAATAGGTCTCCTGGGCATATGTACCTACAAAGAGAAACGAGCAAGTCTGAAACATCTCTAAGATGATTTTCCTGGTCCCTTAGTGCCAGTTTTTCTGCTGGAATAAATGATAGCTCACTATCTCCTACTGTAATTAGCAAAAGAAAAGTGCATGTTTAATAACTGTAGATGACTCTGGACCAGGATGATAAAATATTGATTGTGTCCTTATTTATAACTATTGTATATACTTGTGTATAAGCCTTAGCTTTTTTGACAAAAAAAGACCCCAAAACCTGGGTCCACTTATCCATGGGTCAGAGCTGGAAACAGATGATGACAATGTTGCCTGGATGAGCTCAGTACTGCCTGCCATCTTGGGCACTTGAGATAGAGTGAAGTAGCGATGACCATTTTTAATAAGAGCTTACTGTATAAGCGAGGTCCTCGGATCGTAGGTTTGGTTAGTTTCCTTCTCTTAGATGGTTGACCTTCCAGGGTTGGATGAGCACCATCTGCCCGGGTTTGGGCTTAGAGTTTTCCTTCTCCTAGGGTGGTTGCCATAAGGCTAAAGAGCCTGTCCTGCCCTTTGACGCTCTTTGTCAGACCCTTCAGTTTTGACCTGTCTGGCATGGGAGACCCTACCGGTGGCTATTATGCCACTGCCAGCATAGATCAAAACATTGTACTGTCTATTCTCCTTTATGGGTCTGAAAAATGGGTCACCTATCATCACCAATTACGACTCCTCGAATGCTTTCATCAGCGCTGTATACGCACAATCCTAAATATACACTGGACTGACTATGTGATGAATGTTGCTGTCCTTGAGCAAGCAGGGATCACCAGCATTGAGGCCATGATATTGAGAACACAGCTGCACTGGGCAGGGCACGTTTCTAGCATGGAGGACCATCGCCTCCCCAAAATAGTACTCTACAGTGAACTCGCCATGGGTCAGCATAAGAGGGGCACTCCAAAAAAGTGATACAAGGACTCTCTGAAACAACATCTCAGGCTCAGCCAAATTGATCACCAACAATGGTCCGCCCTGGCCTCACATTGGGAGGCATGGAGACACACTATCCACAATGCTGCAGCCTTATTTGAGAACTGACGCCGAAAAAGTCTTGAAGAGAAATGACAATGCAGACAGAATCACAACCTGGAAACACAACCAAGGAGACCTTCTGCTGTGCTTTCTGCAACCGAACTTGTTTATCTTGGATTGGCCTTTTTAGTCATTAGTGCGCTTGCAGAGACTGCGGGATGAGTCCTTCCTGAATCTTCGTTTGCGAAGAAAAGCCAGAGAGACTGTATAAGCCTCATGAGGCTTGGCCGTCTCTGCAAGCCTTGCAAGCTGAGGCTTATATAGCAAGCCCTTATTAAAATGGCTGCTGCAAACATGAAGTAGCGCTGTTTCCACGTCCCGCCATGCCAAGAGGAGGTTTCTCACCTCTGCTTTTATACAGGGCCCCTAATAGGGACAGGCTGCTTTCCTTGCTATTCTCCCACTCCACTTTTTTTTCCAGGCCACATTCTCATTCTTTTCTCTCTATTTATATATAGAGAGACATTTTAAGATCAGCAATGCAATGTACACCCCAGTTGTAACCCCTAAAATAAACAAATCCTCTTTTTATTTTTAACTCTTCCTAAGTATGTTCCCTCTATGCATTTTTAAAAGTAAAAGAAAAGATTTGTTTGTTACGTGCCCCTAAATTTTACCCATGGCTTATCCAGGGGCATAGCAAAACCCATAATTTTGGCCCCAAAACATGCCCTCAACTTATAAATGAGGTTGACTTATACACAAGTATACGGTATATGATACATTACTTTCCCAGTTTCTTATTAATTGTAACCAGCATTGTGACCAGTTGTCACATACTTGTTAAAGAGATGCAGAGCTCAAAGACAGCCATAAAGGTTCATTAGCCCTTTGAGAACCTAACATATCTCATCATGCCTTGAAGCAAAACTATTCAGCTTCCAATAAGAAATTAGTTTCCTAGCCAGATTTTGGAAAAAGGAATTTTCCCAGTTTTGAGAAAAATTCAAAAGAGGTTGTAATTACCTTAAGGTGTGTGTCCTAAAATGGTAATGTTCAGTATTAGCTTTAAATCTGTATTTTTGTTGTTATTGTTGTCAATAAAATCTTCAGATTTGTTATTTTGCTTGTGATGTAGGATATTGGGTGAGGAGAAAAGGAAGAGGAAACATCAAAAAAGACATTAAGTTTTTCACAGAAAAGTCACATCAATGAGAACTACAGTTGGACCCTTGTATCCACGGAAACAATATCTGCGGTTACAGTTATCCATGGGACACAAAACAACATACCTCCATAGATTCTTCCTAGAAAATGCCTAGAGAGGCATCCTCTCTAGATATTTCTAGGTCCTCCAAGGCAACTCTATGGTGTTTGTAACCAGAAGTCCCATTATATCAAGATGTTCGCTGTTATCCGCATTTTCTGTTATCCACAGTAAGTCTGGGGGCCAAACCGCCGGGGATATGGGGGTCCAACTATACTGTTTGCCTATTCTCTTCCAACTCTATGATTCTATGATTCTTTTAAATATATTTTTAGTTTTTTTCTGGGGGGTGGAAATCACATCACTGTCTGCCTTTTCAAGCATTTGAGGAGAAATACCTTCTCTTCTACCTTTTTATAGGATCCATTTCTGAGCCAATGTCAGAGGTGAAGGCAGGATGGAGCCTGCCCCATTCCCTATGCATAAGCCAACCAGCCTAGATTTGAACTTACTTCAAAATTGTCCTCACCATATCTGAGGGCATCAGTGTAACCTAGGGGGCACAGATCTGTGTCCTCCAACAAAACATTGCCAACCCCAGCAATTGCTGTCTGAAGTGGCTGCTTCAGTCTGCCCTGTTGTAGGGACTGCATTGATTGATTTCTTCTTATGCACAAATGGCTCCAAGACAATGCTCCCCAAACACTGGCTGCAGGGCAGGTGTAGGAAATTACAACTACCCAAATGTTGAAATATATCTCACCATACATGACCACTCTCCATTATTCTGGGGTTTTAAAATGTCCCATCAGCTAAAATGAGGGTTAATCTGGAGTGTTTTCTGACCTCAGTAAGAATTCCAGCATGGAACATAAGTATTGAGCAGCAGTTAGCCTCCTTCGTTTGTTTGTTTGTTTGTTTTTGAAAAACGGAGCCAACACAGATGCAATAGATCTGTTGGGACAATTTTTGTCCCTGTGGTTTATTGTTGGTTAAAAAAATGTACATGTTAGGTAGCTGGAACTCAGGGGCATTAGTAACATTGAAAAATGCCTGCCATGTAGTTCTACTTCTGTGTGATTTTTTTGCAAGAAAACATGACCCGTGTGTGTATTTAAATTTTCCTACTCGTTGGGATGAGAGTTATATGGCTGGAAATATATTAAGCTAATTAAAGATTTCAAAATCCTAAATATTAGGAAGGAATATTTTGCAACAATGACTAGTACATAGTTCTAACGGCTTGGATGTGGTTAATTTGGGAAATAAAATGCAAGTCCTAGAAAGCAGTATTCTGTTGGCATCCTCTGGACATAGGAAAACTGACAGAAACCAATCCCCAGACCCGCCAGATCCATAAGCCTTCCAGATAGAAGCAACCTCCTTCTCGTGACCCAAGAACTTTTCACTTTTCTTCTTCCCCCCAGTTAAATCTTGTCAGGTCATTTTACATTCAAATTGTTTACACATTTCATTCTTGAGACTACTTCTCTCTCTCTCTCTCTCTCTCTCTCTCTCTCTCACTCTCTCTCACACACACACACTGCTGTTCTGATTTAGTATTCCAACAGCCATTGCAAAGTAGTATTTCCCCCAATCCTATTTGGATAAACAGGTGGTAGGAGCTGCAAATAAACACTACAGTTTATTTCCTCCAAATGGGAGGATGGCCACCTGATAACCATGCCTTTCTTCAGGCTGTTCTGCCCTACCCCAATTTCTCTATTTCTTTTCAAGTTGACTGTCAACACTCTATACCTACTGAGAATACTCATTCCTAATTTAGCTGTTTATTATTGGGGAAGGGGTGTTTCCTCAGGTTTGTGTTTAATACATTGTTTGGACTTCTATAAACCTGGCTTCCTCAGGTTTGCTGCTAATACCTCTCTCTTGTCTCTCAGTAATGCTTTTTGGATTATTATTTCTGTTGGCACTCACCATTCCTATGCACTATTAATGAACTCCTAACTGCTCAACCCTTTCCCGCCCATGGCTGAAAGGATATTATTTCTCTGATGACTAAACAATGATAAAAGAGTACATTATTTAGTTTAGGCATGCCTGATTCATCTTTTGCTCACAATTCGTTGGCATACTTGGGTGCCAGTTACACGACAAAAATTGTCATGGGGCTTACCGTGACTTCCTGATCCCGTATCCGTCCCTCACTGTTTATACGATTTTTGTCACTCTTTAGGAAATCCTGGAAGATCCCGTGATTGATATTTACACAACAAAAATTTTTATTGGTCTCGCACTCTTATATCCTGTGCTTTTGCTGTTTACACATGTTTAGCTTACCAGGATATATATATTTTTTTGCTATCAATCAAGGATGCGATTACTCGTGTTTTCACAACCTCGGTGATGCACTTCCTTTAGAGTTCCACGCCACGAGCGATGGTATTGGCTGGCTGGGGGGGGGGAGAGGGGGCAGACGCTTGTGTTTGTCCTCTTAAAAATGTTAACCCTTTAAGCAGAGGCAGAAGGGATTTTGAAAGACTAAAAATGTGATCTTTCGCTCCGACGGAGAAACAATTAAACCATGTCCTTTCCTTTTGAAATCAAGCTGAGTGTGGGGGGAGGAGAGGCTTGGGATTTCTTTTAAAATCTTGACGCTTAAAGCAGAGGGAGCTGCAGAGTGAAGATTTCAAGCCAGTGTCACACAAGGCATTTTGGCTGGCATTTTTTTTACTGTGCCTTGGAGGGGGAATGAAAGTGTGTTCATTCGCTCAGACGCTGGAATATTGTACTGTGCCCGTTCAGACCCAGGGAGGTGATAAAGGCAGGGGATGAATGGGCGACCCTCTGCCCACCACGATCTCTTTGTAACATGCAGTTGAGGAAGAGGTTAAAGCTGAAGGGTTTGCAGTGTAGAAATCCATTTAAAAAGGTGACTGAGTACACGTGCGCGCACACACACCAACCTATGTGCAGCTGGAAGGGATGCCTTTATTTTCAGCTGGTGAGGCTGGACCTGTTGAATGGGTGACTGACCCCTCCTTTTCTGGTCGCTGATCTCTAAGCCCGCCCCCAGTCACCATTTCCGGTCATCCCCTAGTACTGAGATATTTTGTCCCAGGCTATTTACATTTCCGATTTTCTGAATCCTCCAGTGACTTTTTTAAAAACCAGCACAACCTGCGGGACTGGAAGTCCTGCAGGTTGAGGGATAAAAGGTGCCCCCCCTTCCAAAAATTACGTACCCGACCCGATGTACGTGTAAACTGCCAGGGATCGACACGAATTCTTCCCAGGACATTTTCATCGTGTAAACGGACCTTGTACTGGAGATCTTGGAAGTCTAATTTTTTTAAAAAAAAAAGAATATGCTTTTGTATCCCCCCCGTTATTCCTTATTTTTCAA
Source organism: Gambelia wislizenii (assembly GCA_030847615.1). Classification (NCBI taxonomy): domain Eukaryota; kingdom Metazoa; phylum Chordata; class Lepidosauria; order Squamata; family Crotaphytidae; genus Gambelia; species Gambelia wislizenii. The sequence continues at coordinate 121,176,014 of JAUMIR010000003.1, forward strand.
GTGATAAACCAGAGTTTGGCTTTATCTAGCATAGATTTGTTTTCTGCTGCTCCAGAGCAGCTTGTTTTCTGCTGCTCCAGAGACTGGAACACGGAGCAATGGGTGCAAGCTCCAGGAACAGAGATTCCACCTCAACATTAAGAGGAACTTTTTGACAGTAAGAGCTGTTCGGCAGTGGAACGCACTCCCTCGGAGTGTGGTGGAGTCTCCTTCCTTGGAGGTCTTTAAACAAAGGCTGGATGGCCATCTGTCGGGGATGCTTTGATCGTGATTTCCTGCATGGGAGGGGGTTGGACTGGATGGCCCTCGTGGTCTCTTCCAACTCTGCAATTCTATGATTCTATGATTCTATGATTTCAAGTATGATGTTACTCTGGTCTGTATATTGGTGATTCTTTGCTTCACTTGCTGAATGTCATGATTAACTCAACAAATGCTCTCTTTGAGCATTCCAGGTGCTTTGGTGAAATAACACTTGAATGGCTTGCTTTTGAGTTTCCAGAGACAATTTATGGGCTGGATAGATTTTCAGCTGGGCTGGATGAAGCACATTCTCCAATTATAAATAGAAATTGTGGGAGGAACAATATTCTCTGGCACATATTCAGAAAATAGCTGAACAGAAGTTGTGAAACTTGGCAGCACAGAAGAAAGTTAGTGTTAGGCCTCAGTTAGTGTTAGGCCTTTCAACACTCATTGAGCCCTGTGAGTTAGCTAGCTGATGTGGAAGATGAGCAATTTTTTCCTCCTAGTGTGTCAGGTTCTTATACTATATTTGTGCCCATTGACTACAGCTGGATGTTTTTGTTTTCTGGAAACTCACTGTAGACCAGTCCAGCAGCCAAAAGCTCATAGACTGGCACTAGTTCATGTGAACCAACACTTTTAAGAGAACTGCTGTAAGAACCCATGAGGGTAGAAATTTTGAGAAACCCTGGTTTAGAGTATGGGGTACCGAAAATTCTCTTCCCAATAATTTACTTTAGTTTTATTTAAGGAATGCATACAAATAGAAAATAGTTTTGTATAGAGAAATTTTGAAAAAAACCCAACACAAATACACAATTAACAAAGTGAACTATTAAAAGAGGGGAGTTCATCAGAACATGTGCAGATGTCCATTACCACAGTGAGACCCCTGAGAGAAGAGAGTTTTTATTCCAAAGAGGCAAAAAGGTCTCTCTGATACCAACCTCTTCCTCTCATCTCCCCCACAATGTGGTTGGTGATGTTCCTAGCCACCTCTAAGTGCAATGAAAGTACTGAGGCACAGTAAATATACTTTAAAAAAAATTATGTAGTTCTGTAGTGATTCTTAAAATTTGGAGGCTATGCCCTCTTCCTCAGAGCAGAGAAAGGGGAGGAGGAGGAGGAACTAGTGCTCCTTTTGAGTGTACTTAAGATGGCTGCTGCAGTTAGTTGTAAGAACAGGCTATGGGGCTATGTTTTGTTTACAGCAAAATTAGAAGCTCATTTTCGAGCTAAAACATAGTGCATCTCCTTTGGTGGAAGGAAGCTAGGGAGTACCTCTTAAACCCCACTGCAATATTGTATAGAGCGAAATGGCAGCTGTTCCCATATCTTCTGAGACAAAGACCTACTTCTTCTTTTCCTCTGATAGGGCAGCAAGAATTAAGTGTGACAAAGACAAAAGACTGCCATGTGGCTCCACAGCTCAGAACAGAATGGAAAAGAATCATAGAATCATAGAATTGCAGAGTTGGAAGAGACCACGAGGGCCATCCAGTCCTACCCCCTCCCATGCAGGAAATCACGATCAAAGCATCCCCGACAGATGGCCATCCAGCCTCTGTTTAAAGACCTCCAAGGAAGGAGACCCCACCACGCTCCGAGGGAGTGCGTTCCACTGCCGAACAGCTCTTACTGTCAAAAAGTTCCTCCTAATGTTGTGGTGGAATCTCTGTTCCTGGAGCTTGCATCCATTGCTCCGTGTTCCAGTCTCTGGAGCATCAGAAAACAAGCCTGCTCCATCTTCAGCATGACACCCCTTCAAATACTTAAACAGGGCTATCATATCGCCTCTTAACTGTCTTTTTTCCAGGCTAAACATACCCAGCTCCCTAAGTCTCTCCTCATAAGGCATGGTTTCCAGACCTTTCACCATTTTAGTCACCCTCCTCTGGACACGCTCCAATTTGTCAATATCCTTTTTGAATTGTGGTGCCCAGAACTGGACATAGTATTCTAGGTGAGGTCTGACAAAGGCAGAATAGAGCGGCACTATTACTTCCCTTGATCTGGACACTATACTTCTATTGATACAGCCCAAAATCGCATTGGCCTTTTTAGCTGCCGCATCACACTGTTGACTCATGTTCAGCTTGTGGTCTACTAGGATTCCTAGATCCCTTTCGCACATAGTCTCATTCAGCCAGGTCTCCCCCATCCTATATTTATGCATTTCATTTTTTCGCCCTAAGTGCAGTACCTTACATTTCTCCGTATTGAATTTCATTTTGTTAGCTTTGGCCTAGCTCTCCAGTTTATCCAGGTCATCTTGAATTTTGATCCTGTCCTCCAGGGTATTAGCTACTCCTCCTAATTTGGTGTTATCTGCAAATTTGATAAGTATGGCCCTAATTCCCTCAGCCAAGTCATTGATAAAGATGTTGAATAGCACTGGGCCCAGGACAGAACCCTGTGGCACCCCACTGGTCACATCTTTCCAAGATGAAGAGGAGCCATTGCTGAGCACCCTTTGGGGTCGGCCGGTCAACCAACTACCAAGAAGGGCAACTCTATTGTATCCTAATCTGAGAAAGAGGCTGCGCCTCTCCTGAAGGTGAAGGAATGGATTGTTGTAAGGACAAAGTGGCAGTAGTGAGGCTTAGCTTCTGCTCAGGACAAAATGGAGGGAAATAGTGATTCACAGGTTTCCTTCCCTTCTTAGCTGCTCATCCCCCTCTTACTGAAAAGCAAGCAGCAGGAGCTGGAGCACAAGGTTGGAAACACACCCATCTGTTTGCCTTTATGCGAAAGGTTTTCCCTTCCTTGCCCATGTTTGAAATTGCTCATTTTATGGGGGAGAGTTGTATGAATACAAGCACCACAACAGGATTGTGCTGCATGTTACATCTCTTAAAGATGGGTCTTATTTTGTCTGTTGGAAAATAGAAAACAATTTAGAAACCTAGAAAACACTGGACACTAAACCAAATATAGGAGTGAAAACGAGGAAAGTTTAGATATTTTCCAGAGGAAACAGGTTGGGGGAAGTTGGGGTAAAGTGATCAACTTTAGGGCCAAAATGGGGGCATTCTAGTGATCATTCCAAACTCTCTAAAAGTCTCCCCGCACAGCACAATTTGTGGTTGTGAAACTAGTTTTGTGTTTGCCAGAAAGGCAAATCTAGGACAGAGGGCCATCACTCTGTCATCTAATTCCAGAGTAACAGTGAAGCTAACTTTAACTACGCATAGCATACTACACCATGTCTGCCTTCACGTGAAAGGATTTTTATCTAATAATCTTAACAGTTGCAATTTCCTGTCACTTTGTAGCTTGTATCAGACCCCTTAACACAACATGTAAAATTCTTTTTTTTTTGTTTTGTTTTTTTTTTTGTTAACTAAATCTGGTAAATATGTGGGGAACACGTTAGAGAACACTGCAAGGCACTGGTGCTAGGGTTCTTTCACACTACTTAGTTATAGAAATATAATTCTACTTTAACTTCTGAAGTTCTATCCTATAGAATCCTGGGATTTGCAGTTGCAGGGGTACTTAGAATTCTCAGCCAGAGAACTGTAATGCCTCATCAAGTTATACAGTTGTTCCTCTGTATTCATGAGTTCTGTATCCACAGAATCAACCAACCACGGCTCAAAAATATTCGGGGGGGGGATAAAAAAAGCGAATCTTGCTGTTCACCATTTTATCTAAGAGAAGCCATTTTACTATGCTGTTGTATATAATGGGACTTGAGCATCTACAGATTTTGGTATCCATGAGGAAGCGGTCCTGGAACCAACTTCCAGGGGATACTGAGGGCCCACTGTAAACCAAGAGTTCCATAGAATGCAGCCGTGACAGTTAAAGTGGAACCACTATGCTACAATTGTGGCATTCGAAAGGGCCCCTATATAATGAGAATACCACAGACTGCCATCAATGTCTTTATTTGTTCTATAGGGTATTTCCAGATAAATGGTTCATAGTGCTGCCCATCGATAGGTGTGATACAGTTACTCCCATCTTTTCCTCCTTTACACCTTTTTTTGTGATAAGGAAAAAAGATGGAAGGCATATAATAAATAGAGGAAGGTTAAAATCAAACATGATTTTACAGGATTCCCTGTAAAAACTCTTATGTATTAGGCAGAGTGATTTCACAAAAAAAATCATCCTTACTGTCTCCCCAGAACATCAGGAACTGTCAAAACTGTAATGAAGTAGTGTTCCCTGAGGCCAGAATTCCCCAATATGTTGCCCTCAAAGACTTGTTGGACTACAACTTCCAACTTGTTGACATGTCCATGAGCACCAGGTGGGTTACCAGGCTAAGGAAAGCTAATTTAGGTGAATTTGCCCCCATGTAATAATGTAAGCCACTTCCATTCTGTAATGGTGATGGGATAGCACTATGTGAGGAAGCACAGCTGGAGTTTACTCTGTAATGGATAGTAGGAGTGGTGGTGGTGGTCCTAACTAAAAAAAAAAAAAAAAAACCCAATTAGTGTGGATTTCCCATGTCCACCTAGTAGCATCAATGCTATTTTAATTGTTTTGCATCAGTTTTTATTAAAGTGTTGTAAACCTGACATTTGTGCTGTCTTTAACCACTATTGTTTGTGGTCTTTGTGGTACAAAACCCATTTAAAATTCAAGCCTTGTATGTCACTATATCTTTTGCATCCTCTGAGCTGCTAAATTCAGCATTTATTAACATACTCTACTCCCATCAGGTGTTCAATCCATTCATTAAGTTCTAATCTCTGCTCTTTTATGATTTGTGATTGATTTTGAAAGAGATGCTAATTAACTTTTGTTATAATCTTTATTATATGTGCCTGATGCTATTAACCCCACAGGCAATTAAAATGTCTACATTGTCCAAATGTTTTCAAAAGACTCCTTCATAAACAGTAATTGTGCTCTATATAATGTATATATTGCTTGCAGATTAACTTTCCCCAAATACCAGGCTATGAGCAAATTACCTGCTAATTATACTAGTCTGAACTTCTCTTGTTGTCTAAGCATAGGATACTTAAAAGTGTTTTGCATCATTGATCATAGGAAATCTTTCTAGTCTTATGAAGTGCAAAACAGGGCTTCAAAGTCATTTGGTTTCCTCCGTCTATGACAAAATATAAGCCTAAGAGTATTTACTTGACAGGACATTCGTATGTATATTTTAATTTTTTTAAAAAAATATTGCTTTTGTGTGTATGTGTTAGCTGTGTTGGAAACTTTGAATGGTAGAATATAGACAATTAAAACAAATAATGAATAAACCGAAAGCAAGCTACATCAAAATTAACGGTCCTTGTTTCCAGATAAGCGTGTTTAGAAGAACAATTTGTAGTGTAAGCCTTGATTCTTACATTTATATAAATTTATATCCTTCTGTATAAACCTTTATCAAAGTACTGGTTATTGAGATGTAAAAGACATACTGAAGGCAGTTGTATTCACTGTTAGATTACCTCATAGATTATGACCTGGCAGCTCAAAAGGCTAAGTGCCTGTCTTCTTTCTGTCAACCTAAGCATGGCCAGAAATACTTAGCTCAGTTTTCCTGCTGGATCAATACTTTAAAATGGATGATGATACCTGCCAACTGCTTATACTGTTTCCTTCACTGTCACCTGGCAGACTTTAGGTATGGCTATGGCATCAGGCCTGAGCTTGGCTAGGCCCAAGACCTGCAATCTTGAGGCTTCCTAAAGGCCTCCTTCATAAATGAGGGTGCAGTCTTTTTCTGACAAAGGATTCTACTTAATGCCCTCAGGGCCAGTAGAAGCAAATAGCAGCAGTAGCAACAAAGGAATGCCATATTCACTAAAAGTCAACATGGGTTTCTCAGAAACAATGTCAAAAACAAGTCATGCCAGACTAATCATCTCTCTCTCTCTCTTTTGATAAGGGAATGCTATAGATGTACGTATCTTGATTTCATTAAGGCCTTCAATAAAGTCCCCCACAATATTTTCGCAATTAAGCTAGTAAAATGTGGGCTAGACAATGCTACTGTTAGGTGGATTTCTTGACTCACCAAACCTAAGGGCTGCTTACCAATGGTTTCTCTTCATCCTGGAGAGATATGAGCAGTGGGGTGCCACAGGGTTCTGTCCTGGGCCCAGTGCTATTCAACATCTTTATCAATGACTGGGATAATGGAATAGAGGTCATGCATATTAAATTTGCAGATGACACAAAATTAGGAGGGGTAGTGAATACCCCAAAGAATAGGATCAGAATTCAAAATGACATTAACAAATTGGAGAGCTGCTCCAAAACGAACAGTATGAATTTCAACAGGGAGAAATGTAAGGTACTACACTTAAACAGAAAAAAATGAAACGCAGAGATATATGATGGGTGACATCTGGCTTGACAACACTATACATGAAAGGGATGTAGGAGTCTTAGTAAAACACAAGCTGAACATGAGTCAACTGTAGTTTGAGTCCATTGCTCTGTGTCCTAGACTCTGGAGCAGCAGAAAACAAGCTTGCTCCATCTTCAGTATGACGTCCCTTCAAATATTTAAACATGGCTATCATGTCCCTTCTTAACCTTCTCTTCCCCAGGCTAAACATACCCAGCTCCCTAAGCTGCTCCTCATAGAGGAAGGCTTCCAGACTTCCTACCATCTTGGTCACCCTCCTCTGGACACGTTCCAAATTGTCCATATCCTTCTGGAATTGTAGTGCCCAGAACTGGAAACAATGTTCCAAGTGAGGTCTGTCTAAAGCAGAACAGAGTGGCACTATTACTTCCCTTGATCTAGACACTATACTCCTATTGATGCAGCCTAGAATTGCATTGGTTTTTTAGCTGCCTCATGTTCAGTTTGTGGTCCATTCAGACCCCTAGATCCCATTCTTAGCATAGCCAGCTTTTGAATAATCTGTCCTAGAGCTGAACGGTGAGATAAAAAGTATCTGTTTACAACCAAGTGGAGGTGTGGAGTGTGTTCAGGTTATATAAACACAGATAGAAAACTCTATGTTGAAACCATAATTCAGTTCCCTTATAATGTGTACACTTTCTTTGCTTATCCGGGATATTCCTGTGCTTCTCTGTTTTGGAATTGATTTGTCTTTGGGGCAAGAACTCAAAGCCACCTTTTCTACCATTGGTATAGTGGCAATTAAGCTCTGGAGTCCAATGTGGATGTTCAATAGATATAGGTTGACAGGCAGAGACACTGCAGTTTGTTTGCTTTAAATAGACGTTTTCTGTTAGATGCTGCTGGAGATGTGGGAGATCTGTGGCTAAACGAATACTCATGTAGGGATATCTGTACTGAAACACTCCCATTTACAAATGGTAGATTTATTTACTTTATATACCCTCTAGTCACATTCTGATTTGGCACAGTAACCAAAGCACAAAGGTAAATAGAAGAACTGATGGGTTTTTGTTGACCTAAAAAGGATAATTATTATAATAGCCAAGGATCATCTAAGTTATCTATTTAATGGATAAATGGAATATCATAACACTTAAGTACAACTTAAATGTGAGTGCTCTAGTTAATATTGTATGGTATGAGGTTCTGATTGTTTCAAATTTAGCATAGTCTTAATAATGTGTTCTATTTGAAGAGAGTTATCAGTTATAAAAGATTTAAACTGTATTTCTTTAAATGCTCTAGAGGAAAGGAATCAGCGCTAGTTGGCAGGTACCTGGGAAAGACTGTGTATTTGTGAAGGAAGGTTTGTGATGATGCTAAGCTGACAACTGTCTCTGTAGTGTACCTGTAGTGAAGTAGACTTCAACAAGATAACAACAGTGTACTAGTTGCATTTCAATTAGTTTAAGTAAAAGGTGGGGAAAGAATATGAATAAATTGATAGGACTTGGTAAGGAAGAAAAATCAAAATTTGAAATTCATCTTGATTTCAATTTGGAATGTTTACATTTTCAAATGTGAAACATTGTATGAAATGGAGTTATAGTGATCGTGAAAGTTTGGTAATTGTACACACTCTGTGTTATATAAAACTTGATAAAACATGTGGGTTTCTTTTAGGAGAGTTGGTTGATTATTGATGCCTATAACAAATTGATATTGTGGTTTTTGATCTGGAGAATATCAGTTTCAAGTAGATTTTCCTCCTGTAAGTTACTGTAAATTATTGTAAACAGAATCAATATAATTCTAGTAATTTTACAAAGCACTTGTATAGATGGGCACATTTTGGTAGTGTGGAAATGATATGCTACATCGAAGGTGGGAATCATGCAGACCTCCAGCTGTGTTGGAATGGAAGTCCCATCAGCCTCAGCCAGAATTGTTAATAGTGAGGATTACACGGAGCTGCAATCCTCAAGGTTCACGTGATTCCCATCACTCTGCTCTGTCATTCAGGAGTAATAGTGTTCTGTACAAATGTATTTCTAACATTTTTGTTTGTGGATAACATGAAAACAGATGTGAAAATAAATTTCTTATTTGCTTTGTTTTTCAAGAGGTTATATCTTGTGCTAACAAGATTTTGGGCTATTTTCATTGCAAATACCTGGTATGTACCAGGTGTTCCAAAAGATCTATTCATCCCCTTGAAAATGCTAATTTGAGATTTGTTTTCTGTCAGCAGGAAATGTATAAAATACTTTGTATTTCTATAGGTTGATTGTAGGATTCACCTCAAGTGTACTTCTCCACTTCTAACATAAGTATTTTTTCTGTGAAACTCTTTTGTGTATGGTTATACTCAGTAGACTGATATTTGCAGATCCAACTGCAAGTGTGGGGTTTGCTTTAGCAAGTATGAACACAGACCCCATTTTTTTAGAATGGTAAAGGTCACAACTTTATTGGTTACAGCTGAATAGGCTTAGCCCACAGCATGGGTCCAGGTATCAGTTGACCTGGCAACCCATTAATCAGTCAACCTGCCTGCTGTCCAATGGAAACTCATTCATCCAGCCCTCCTGCTAGGTAATGCTGGACTGACAGACATAGGAATCCACTCAGGCAGAAGACACTGCGTGGTTCCCCAGTCACCTAGGAATGAAGCAGAGCCATCTACCCCCAAGCTGGGAGTGACCTGGTTGTCTACAACCCCAAAGTTCCCTAAGCCGCACCCCTATACCAGGTATGATGGGTGCATGGACCCTGTCTACTCTGAAATTGGATTTGGTCCCCCATTGTGCAAACTGCTCAAAGTTGTGACAATAAGTATTAGCAATGTGATACCACTATATTGTTGTTGATGTTGCTAACTGCCCTTAAGTCATCTTCCACTCATGGTGACCCTATGAATGAGTAACCTCCAAGATCCCTATTCTCAACCACTCTGCTCAAATCCTGCAGGCTCAGGGCTGTGGCCTCCTTGATTGAGGACTTTTTCAGACAAGGCTTACCACACAACAATCTTGCGGGAGAAGTATGGTGCTGTCGTGCGGCAGGGAGTCCATTTCGGATGCCGCCGTCCCTCTCTCGGAATCGTCCGTGTCACTTCTGTGTATTATTGAAGGCAGCTGTGCCATATTTTACTCACGGACAACTTCTGTGAGTAAAATATGGCGTGGCTGCCTTCAATTGTACATGGAAGTGACATGGATGATTCCAAGAGAGGGATGGCGTCATCTGAAATGGACCCCCTGCCGCATGACAGCGCCGTACCACTCCCGCAAGCTTGTCGCGCGGTAAGCCTTGTCTGAAAAAGTCCTGAGTCTATCCATCTAGTATGTGGCCTTCCTCTTTTCCTACAGCCTTCTATCTTACCCAGCATTATTGTCTTTTCTAGTGAGTCATACCTTCTCATGATATGGCCGAAGTATGACAGTCTCAGTTTAGTCATTGTGGCTTCTAGGGATAGCTCATGTTTGATTTGTTCTAGGACCCATTTGTTGGTCTTTTTGGCAGTCCACGGTATCTGTAGCACTCTTCTCCACCACCACATATCAAATAAGTTGATTTTTTTCTATCAGCTTTCTTCACTGTCCGGCTCTCATTTCCGTACATGGTGATGGGAAATACGATAGCTTGGACAATCCTAACTTTAGTGCTCAGTTTTATATCTTTATACTTTAGGATTTTGTCTAGTTCTTTCATAGGTGCCCTTCCCATTCCTGGTCTTCTTCTGATTTCTTGACTGCAAACTCTGTTCTGATCATTGATTAATCCCAGATATGGGAAATCTTTAACTACCACTATACAAAATCGCACCCACTGAGGGTGAGTAAGGATGTTGATGGAAGCCAACTGATTGTTGGCACAATGGGGGAGTGGACCTGAGCAAAACCTTAACTTGCTTCTGAGCCCAGCCTCCTACCACCCAACCAGGCTGCTTCTGATTGACTGTCCTTCTCACTCCATACTAGAGTCTGGGAAAACATAATGGTTTCTAGGAAAGATAAACAGCCCTGATGCTTAGAACATGGCAAAATTTACTTGCAAACAAGGAACACTTGTTTGAATTCCTACTTTACAATCCTAACTTGGCAGGGCTAGTACAGACCACAGTTGTGGAGTATAAGAAAAAGCATAGGAGGGAACACGTAAGGCCAAGCTAAATTCCAGGTTTGTCAATGTAGTGCCAAACCATGACTTGACATTGCATCTCAGTTATAGGGTGTGAGGTGTGGACTTTGTTCTGGATTTGGTATACACTTAGCCAGTTCTCACTTCTCAGATCAATGTTCAGATTGGAACACAGATATGTGTGACTCATTCTACACATCTATGAACCTTTCTGCATCACAGTTTGACTATTTGCAAAATGGTTTGAAGTCAAGAGCTTTTTTCTTCTTCTTTATGGGACCTGGCTGCTTGGACCTGACAGAAAGCATGGCAGCTTGTAGCTTAAAAAAGACTTGAGAAAATGTTCAGGAAGTCATAATGTATCATTACATGCTGTCCTTTCCTGGTTAATTGTACATAATGTAGAGGCATCTTTTTACCCTGTAGTGTAGCTGGTATCTCTCTGAGCATCTTCACAAGTGTTTATAACCCATATAGCTGGCACTGTGCTTCAGATAGCTGTTGTTGTTAACTGCCCTCGAATTGACTGGCTCAGGGCAACTCTATGAATGAGACATTTCCAAGACCCTTGATTGCATCTATCCATCTAATATGTGGCCTTCCCCTTTTCCTACTGCCTTCTACCTAACCCAACAATATTGTCCAGACAGCTAGAGCTTGTGAAAACAATAGAAAGAAAATTAAAGAGCCACTACTGATCCATTTAGCAAATACATAAAAATTAAATGTTTTCTTTTTTCCAACAATGACTTTTTTAAATACACAATTTTCTCTTAAAATCCCACACAGAAATAGAATGGAACCTACTTGTAAACATACCCCAAACAAGCATGAACTAGATCAAGTTTATTTCTGTCTGTACCAAACTGACCCACAGGTAGACTTAGGAGTACCCATAAAGAAAGCATGTCCTCCTCCTACAAGCTCTGCTGCCTCAGGAAGCTCATGTTTTGAATTGTTTGTCTACGTACCGCCAGAAGTATAGATCAGACTGCTATCACCATTTTAAATCACCTCACAAAATTAGGGTTCTTAATATTGTAATAACAGACACAACAAGTAGTATACTTTTTCTATCAGCTGGCTCCATATACTCTGTGAACTCTCTGAAAAAGTATACAAGCCAGTGTACTTGTGCCATCCCTGCAAGTGAGGGAGAACCAAAGCCGCAAAGAGTAAATGGGAGTGGAAGCATTTTATGAGAAGCAGCAGATAAAGGAAGATGAGAGAGGAAAAGTTTCCTATATGTGTAATGGAAGATTATTGGAAAAAGGGTAAAATGTTGACCTTAGAAATGAAAGTGAAAAGGATAGATCTTGCCATTATGGTTGAGAGATGAGTTAGGAAGATGGAAAGATTAGCAGCCTAGAGTTCCAATTCTGTGCACAGTTACTTGAGACCTACTTCTGATTAAACATGTATAGAATTGTGTTGCAATCACATCTTTTCTGCTTTTCATATCAGTTTTTAGCTCTAGGTTGAAACTTCCTTTTTTATACAGGAAAAGGATATCACAATGTAGTTTCTCCTCAAATTGTTGTGTCCTGTTGCAAAGATGGTTATATCATTCCTCTTCTTAGTGGAGACTAAAAAGCATTAAATATAATTATGCATGCCATTTAAACTCCTGTACCTGTCTGCTGCTTGCAACTAGCACAGCTAAAAGTGTGCAGAAATCAAGACTGGTTTAGAAGCCCACAGAATAACAGCATGCATTTGATTCCCTGTGCTGCTGCTAGGGTAGTGTTATACTGGTTTGTTATACTTTTTCAGAATGTTTTTCAGTATAGGAAAAAATTGCAACATGTTGTGCCTTTTAGTAAATTGTTAAGGAATATAATTTTGTGAGGTGATTAAAATGCTTACAGCAGCTGATTTATATTTTAGGACTTTTTCGGACAAACAAAAAATAATGCTAGCAGCCTCGCTAGGTTGCGAGGCTGCAGCGCTAGAGGGTGTCCGTTTCGCATGACGCCCCTTCCCAGCGGTACTGTTGCAGTACCGCTGGGACATTTGACCGTCATATTTTGCATTTGACCGTCATATTTTACTCACGATCGTTGAGCAACCTGGCGAGGCTGCTAGTGTTATTTTTTGTTTGTCCGAAAAAGTCCTTAGTGTGTAAACAGACAAACAATTTAAAACAGGAGCTGTTTGAGGCAGTGAAGCTTGAAACTGAAGGACCTGCTTTCTTTATTGATACTGATAAATCCAGCCCTCAGCTTCATTGTATGAATGAAGTTAAGTATGAACTATTAATGAAGAAAAGTTAATAGCATAAATTCTTCATATGCACTTTTATCTTGCTCACTGGAGAGTAAGTCCTCCTATTAAATATAGTGGGACTTATGTCTGAGTGGAGTTGTGTATGACATTTAATCACCTCTGTATTTGTTGATTGTTAAAATAGGAAGGTTGTACATTTTATCCAAATACTTAAAAATACGGGGGTCAGTGCAAATATTAGAGCAGTTTCTTGTACGGATTATTATCATAATGTTAATTATTTCCATGCTCACTGCAAGATGCTACTAATGGCTAATTTCTATTCTTTGACCTCAAGTTTGTTCACATTTATGTTTTTCAGATGCTCCTCTGCAACAAATCCCTTAAGTAGCTTTTAAACAATTATTGCCTGTAATCTTTACATCCATTGTATTGTCAGATGGATAAAGATAGATTTGATCAACATTCTGTGGGGACATTTGATATGTAAATGATGATGAGTTAGAGCACTGTTAACATTTGTGGCTGAGTGACTCAGAGTAGAAGATAATCCTTCAAGTGTTGTGGTGAAGCTTCATTAAAAACTTTGTAAGACATGAAAAACTAAAGAACTGTTCTTATCAGCATTGTAGAAGTACAGAACTGTAGGGACTTTGAAAATGTTGTGTAAAAAGTACAGAACAATTACAAGTACATGAGTGAAGAACCCTGGCCTTTTATAATTATTTTAAAATGTAATTACAAAAAGAGATGTGGTTATTAATGCTAAAATAGTCATTGACTTCAGTTTAATATTCATACAAATCTGAAAGCCTCAGATCCCTCAATGCTTTGTGTGCAGCCTAGATATTTGTTTACTGTTTTGTTTATAGGCTGCAGTATTGTACAACACCCTTTGATATTCTAGCATCCTCAAGATGCACTGTGTTACAGCTCCCATCATCATTAGCTGGCATCAACAGGGGGCCATGCTGGTTGGGGTTATGAGATTTGAAATCTAAAATCTAACACATCTGAAAAATGCCAGGAAGGTTGCTGTACTCACTACATGAGATCAATTCTGATCAATCTCAGTGGGCTTCTGATTGATCAAGTGTAGACTGTATGATATAGCTTCTCATAATTATAATATTTTTTCATGTAATGTTACATATAGAATTCTGCATCACAATAATGCTACAAAAGGAATTCAGAATAGATTGCTGCAAATATCTGTATTGAATATGATTCATCATGTCATTAACCTTGTCTGGCCTAAATTCATTTGCTAGTCCCAAAACTGATTGAATCAATTCTTTTTTTTTTAATAAATATTTTTTTTGTGTGATAAAACACATCCATTTCAAATAAAATAACAAATTTGTCTGAATCAGCGACAGTTCATTATTTGTTACACATAAATTCTATTTTCATTTTAAATACCCTTTCTTTTTCTCAATTGTAATAAAAATAGTAAATGTACAATATTTTACCTTTGTACCAGCTCCTTTCCCCCCACAATTTTTATAAATACATTAATATTCCATGTACATGTTCATTAATATAATACACTGGTTTTACTGTACATTTTCCTTTGACTTCCTTTCTGACTAATCCGAAATATACTTCTAATTTTGCTGTACATCCATTGTGTATTATTAAAACTTGGTTTCTATAATTTTAAATTTAATACCATCTTGAAAAATTTGATTCCTTGCTATTAGTTTGAAACTCTAGTCTTCTTAATGTCTGTTATTATTTTCCATTTAAGTGTGAGTGATTGTTGCAACATTACCCCATCTATTTACAAAGTAGTTGGCTGTAATCATCCAATCTTTTATGTAATTTTTAGTAGTTTTCCCTTTTAATAATATCGTTAACCTGTCCATATGCATAGTCTCATACAGTGTTTCCAGCCATTGATCTACTGTAGGGCATTCTTTGTTCTTCCACATTTTAGCAAAGATTATTCTGTCACCAACATGTAAATTTTTTTTTCCATGTTCCTTTTCTATTGTCTTCTCTATCACCCTTAAAAAGTATACTTCTGGTTTCCATTGTAATTTGATGTTCAAGATATCTTCAATTGGACTTGTTTCCAGTATTTAGTTGACTTTTTGCAATTCCACAATAAATGGTAGAAAGTACCATTCTTATCTCCACATTTCCAACATGAACTCAGTGCTCATTTATACATCAAGGATAATTTATGGCGGTGACAGGTATCATCTAAACTACATTTTGTAAACATTTTCTCTTATACTTTGACTTAATGTACTTTTTATTTGTTTTGTCCACATTCTCTCCCAGTTTTCTAAATCTATTGTGTGTCCAATGTTTTGCCCCCAAGCTATCATATTATTTTTAATTATTTCATTCTCTGTGTCCCATTTTAGGAGTAAGCTGTAAAATCTTGATATCATGTGTTTATTTCCTAATTCAGTAATGATTTCCCAATCTGTTTTTTTTTTGCCGTAATTCCTCTTAGTCTAATGTCCATTTTATATCTTTCTTTCATTTGCATATATAAATACCAATGGCAGTCTAAATGCTCTTTCCTCATTTCTTCTTGAGTTTTCAATAGGTAACAATCCCCTTTTGTTACTAATACATCACTATCTTTCAACCATTGATGTGTTGGAATTCCTTCTTTACTATGAAATGCTACATGTGGTGAAGCCCAAATTGGTATTTGAGGGAATAATCTGATCTTAATTTCCCCCCAGCTTTTGATTAATGAACTTCTAATGGTATGATTATAAAAGTCTTTGTTTACTGAATCTTTGCTATAAAAAAGGCATGCTAGCCATACCGAATTCCATCTCCTTCCAGTGCCAACAATTTTTCATTTTCTAATGCGGCCCATTCTTTAATCCAAGTCAGACAGCAAGCAGCATGACATAATCTCAGATTTGGTAAATTTAAGCCTCCTCTTTCTCTAGCATCTTTGAGGATTTTCATTTTAACCCTCATTTTTTTCTCGGATCAGATAAATTTAGATATGTCAGATTGCCCTTCTTTAAAGATCTGTGATTGAATTACAGGGATCATTTGAAATAGGAAAATCATTCTTGGTAAGATATTCATTTTGATTACACGTATTTTGCCTGAAAAGGGGAGTTTCAAGTATTGCCAATTATCTAAGTCTTTTTTTATTTGCATGCATGTTTTTTTAATAGTTATTGTGAAAGAGATCAGAATTATTGTTTGTAATATTAATTCCAAGATATTTCACTGTCCTTGCCATTTTAAATCCTGATTTCTCAATTAAATCTGTCTCGTCTTCGTTTGTAAGATTCTTCGAAAGTATCGCTGTTTTGTCTTTATTTATTTTGAGTCCAGATAATGTTTCAAATTCTTTCAGTATATTCATTAAGGGTGTGATTTCTTCATGTGGATCACTCAGAGAGATGATTAAATTGTCTGCATACATTTTTAATTTGAATCTATGTTTTTAAATTTTTATCCCTTTTATTTTGTCCTCTTCATTAATTTTTATGCTCAACATTTCCATTATTAGTAAAAGTAAAAGTGGAAAATGGGGACATCCTTGACGTGTGCTTTTCTGTATTTGAATATCTCCTGTTTTTTCACCATTGATTATTAGTTTCGCTGACTGTTTGTAATATATAGTTTTAATGCAATTGGTACATTTTTGGCCTACATTGATTCGAGTTAAGATTTCAAACATTGTATTCCAGTCCACATTATCAAAGACCTTTTCACAATATCTAAAAATATCAAAGCCAATTTCTTATCTTTGTGGTTTTCATCATAATAAATCAAATCCAAGACTGACATTATCTTTCATATATCTCTCTGGTACAAAACCCTTCTGATCCCCACTGATCCAATCTTTTAGAACTTTTTTCAGTCTGTCTGCCAATATTAACGCACAAATTTTATAGTCCACATTAAGTAGAGATATCGGGCAATAGTTTTTCGGCTCTTGGGGAATCTCTGTTTTCTTTGTGAATTAACATAATATACACCTATTCCCATGTTTTGGAATATGATTCTTTAGTGTTGGCTTTTAAAGTTCTTTTAAATGATAGTAATATTTGGTCTTCCATCACCTTGTAAAATTTTCTGGTAAACCCGTCTGGTCCAGGTGCCTTCCCTATTTTTAACTTCTTGATCTTTTCCGTAATCTCTTCCGATTGTGGCTTCAGGGAGGGAGGAAGGTGGCTCCAGGGGGGCTTTCCAGCCAACCCCCCTCCCCAAAGCCACTATCAGGAGCCCGATCATGGCTTCGAGGAGGGAAGAAGGGTGGCTCGAGGGGGGGGCTTTCCATCCAACCCCCTTTGCTGAAGCCATGATCGGGAGCCCGATCATGGCTTCGGGGAGGGAGGAAGGGTGGCTTGAGGGGGACTTTCCAGTCAACCCCCCTCCCTGAATCTGCGATCGGTTCCTCCCCAAAGGGGAAAAGGCAGAGGAGGGGGGCGAATGAACCGGTGCCTTCCCTATTTTTAACTTCTTGATCTTTTCCGTAATCTCTGCTACTGTTATAGGTTGGTTTAATATTTCCTTTTGCTGACTTGTGCATTCTGAGACTGAATGTTCTTTGAGAAATGTAGATCACCTAGGCTTGTATTTCGTTTTCAATACAATGTTGTGTAATAGTTTCTAAAAATCTGTTTAATTTTCTGTTGATCAGAATAGATTTGGTCTCCTTGCTTAACTTTACTGATAAAGTTCCTTTCTTTTTGTTTTCTTAACTGATAGGCCGACCACCTTCCTGATTTATTTGAACATTCAAAACTTCTTTGCTTCATGTATTGTAATCTCTTTTGAATTTCTTCCATTCTATCTACTGTTAGTTGCTCTTATAATTTTTTTATTGTATATTCCGGTGTAATAACACGACCCCCCAATTTTTAAGTTAAACTGTAGAGTTTGGGATATACTCACTGTGTAAGACGACTCCTCCTTCTCTTATATGGTGAGTATAATTGTCCCTTCATATTCACTGGGGTTTGGTTCCAGGACCCCCGTGAATACCCAAATCCATGAATACTCAAGTCCCATTATATGCAGTGGCATAGCAAAATGGTGTCCCTTATATAAGATGGCAAAATCAAGGTTTGCTTTTGGGATTCTTATTTTTTAAAGAATATTTTCAAGCTGAGAATACTTAAATCTGTGAATACTCGAGTCCCATTATATGCAATGGCATAGCAAAATGGTGTCCCTTATATAAGATCAAGGTTTGCTTTTTGGAGTATTTTTTAAAAGACTATTTTCAAGTTGTGAATACTTAAATCCGTGAATGCCAAATCCGTGAATATGGAGGGACAACTGTATATCCCAAACTCCCCCTCCAGCCTTCCCCCTCCAGCCACCATCCAGCTACCCTTCCCAAAGCCATGATAGGAACCCCAATAATGGCTTTGGGAAGGGTGGGTGCTGGCTGTAAAGCCTCTCCCCTCCAGCCACCACCCATCCACTCTTCCCAAAGGAATTGAAGGTGGAGGAGGGGCAAATGTAAGGGTGGCTCGAGGAAGGGCTTTCCTGCCAACCCCCCCTCCCCGAAGGGGGGGCCTGATCAGGAGCCTGATCATGGCTTCGGGGAGGAGGAAGGGTGGCTCCGGGTGGGGGGCTTTCAAGCCACCCACCCCCTCGCGGAAGCCGCAATTGGGAGCCCGATCATGGCTTTCGGGAGGGAAGAAGGGTGGCTCAAGGGGGGGCTTTCCAGCAAATCCCCCTTGCCGAAGCCATGATTGGGAGCCCGATCATGGCTTCAGGGATGGAGGAAGGGTGGCTTGAGGGGGGTCTTTCCAGCCACCCACCCCCTCCCTGAAGCTGTGATTGGGAGCCCGATTGTGGCTTCAGGGAGGGAGGAAGGTGGCTCCAGGGGGGCTTTCCAGCCAACCCCCCTCCCCAAAGCCACTATCAGGAGCCCGATCATGGCTTCGAGGAGGGAAGAAGGGTGGCTCGAGGGGGGGGCTTTCCATCCAACCCCCTTTGCTGAAGCCATGATCGGGAGCCCGATCATGGCTTCGGGGAGGGAGGAAGGGTGGCTTGAGGGGGACTTTCCAGTCAACCCCCCTCCCTGAATCTGCGATCGGTTCCTCCCCAAAGGGGAAAAGGCAGAGGAGGGGGGCGAATGAACCGGTAAACACTTTGCCTCACCCCCACCTGAACTTCTGCCTCTTCACTCTGTTTGCAAAGAGAGCAAAGAGGCAGGAGATCAGATGGCAGGTGAAGCAAAGTGTATCCAGCGTATAAGACGACCCCTGATTTTGGAGGACATTTTTCGGGGTTCAAAGGTAGTCTTATTTGCTGGAATATATGGTATTTCTCTTAACAACTTTTTATCTGTAGGGTCTTGTTTTAGCCCTATCTCTCTTTCTTTTATTTCTTTTTTTATTTCCTCAGTTTTTTCTAGTTTCTTCTTTAATATATTTTGTTGAATGAAGAAACCACGCATTACTGCTTTAAATTCTTTTGTTTAAATCTGAAGGAGATTCCTTCTAATCTTTCCCATTTATATCGGACCCCATTATATCTCACTTGTTCTGTTAAACATCTATAATTTCTTCTTTTTTTGAGAATCCTCATAGGTACATCCTTAAGCAACAAAATACCACTTCCTTCACTTTCAAATTTTTGTTCAATTTTTTTTTTGTAAAAACAGGCCTCTAGTCTTCTTACGTACAAAGTAAATTACAATGTCTCTTGGTAAACTTTTCTGTTCTGCAACTCTAGAGGATAATCTATATATTTTATCAAGTTCCCACTCAAATTGGGATTTAGCCAAAACTGATTGAATCAATTCTTGAATGGGAAGTCAGTACTTACACAAATCCCTTTGATTGATTGAGTCTACTCTGATGGGGACTAATAATAGTATTTAGGCCTCTCTTTCAGTGTCTTGTATGTGGCTGATTTATATAAACCAGGTAGCACTATTTGGTTTATATAAACCAATGGTTCTCATGGTTCATAAACATGAACTAATATCCTTAAAAATAATTTCTGAACATACCCTATAAACTAGTGTTATGTGCCTTATTCTTTGTGCACGTCATATCTGCAGAATCAGGATTTAGATTTTTGTAAAAATGACAAAAATACTTTCACTTAATATGCACATGTAACACTGTGGCATTTACATATGCTATTGATGCAAATGTTGGTTCAGATATAAAGATACCTCATTTCTTTTTCACCATAGGTCAAAGGATCTAATAAAGGAAGCTATCCTTGACAATGACTTCATGAAGAATCTAGAACTGTCTCAGATCCAGGAGATTGTGGATTGTATGTATCCAGTGGAATATGGCAAAGACAGTTGCATCATTAAGGAGGGAGACGTGGGTTCACTGGTTTATGTCATGGAAGGTATGTTCTGCAATTGATACTTTGAAAGTGATATATGTGAAAGTGATACACACATACTTTCCTTTTTTTTTCTATTTTCACAGATGCAATTCTTATCATGTACAGTAGCACCTCTGTATCTGCTGATTCACCATCTGCTGATTCAGTTATCCATGGTTGGCAGCAGCAGGGGGGTGGATGGGGAGGGATGGGAGGAGGAGATCTCACCTTCGTTCTCCCTTTCCCTGAGATAGCTCTGGTAGTGGTAGTGTCGAGGTGGCAGTAGTGATGGGTGGGGCGAACGGAGAAGAGGAGGGGAGATCTTGCGGTTGGTGGCTGGGGTTCTCCAGGGACTTGGAGGCTGCGGTGGTAGCGTGTTGTGGTAGCTGTGGCTGTGGTGGAGGAAGAGGTGCTGCGGTGGCTGTAGAGGAGGAAGAGGTGGCCTGGGAGATCATGGTGGTGCGTGGTGCGTGGTGGCAGTGTAAGTGGAGGCCGCAGCAGCACTTGTGGTGGTGGAGGAGGAGGCCTGGGATGCGGCAGCCTAGGTGGATCAGGTTGCGGTGGCAGCGTCCTGGGCCACGAGTCTCCCTCACTCCCTCTGTTTCTCCTCTTCCAGGGCATTTGTTATTATCCGTGGGTTTCATTATCTGCAGGGGGCCCTGGAACCAACCCCCTGCAGATACGGTGGTGCTACTGTATATATAATATTATATGTTAGTTGACGAAAGAAGTGATGTAGTTTCTGATTGGATTTTTTTGTTTGTTTCTTTCACATTTTGTATGGTAATTCTAGAATTCTTTTTGTATCTGCTCCTATTGGTTAGACTTACAATGTATCTGCTTTCTTATGGTTTCTTATGGTCTATTATGGTTCATGGTTTACTGTATTCTTGTTCAAGGTAATCTAGCTGAAATGGGAATGTCTTTAAGTAGGAAAGCACACAGTTTTTTGGTGCTGTCCTGCTTATAATGCCACACATTCACTGTGCATGTTGTCATGAGGATAATAAATTACTTTTATCTGCAAATTGGATACAGAGTCAGAGTAAATACTGAGTGGGTGGGTTGGATGTGTTTTGGAGAACACTCAGTGCAGAGCTCTATCAATATAGGCTCAACCTGCAGGTTGCTTCTGATGTACAGTTTAGAAGACCGTTGTTCATTCTGTACATATCCAGATCAGTGAAGGACACATACCATCCAGAACTGTTTATGCAATTTTACTGTGCAGCATGTCTACATCTGTAGTTTTAATAATCTTTTACATTATCTTTTCGCACCTAGAGGCTATTCCCAAGGCAGCAACTTTTCGTTACATTCTGAACTCACAAAGTCTTGAACCTTTGTTCATAGTCCCTTTTTTGTATTTGCTTGCAGTCAAAATCATGTTGCCATCTTTTGGATGTGCCACACTAAGTTTCAAACCAGCAAATCCCACTGTAATATTAAGACATGAAAAGCAGGGCTGTTGTCTTATAATGTCCAAATACTAGAAATGTGAAGATCTGCATTTCAGTTGCTGTCATAATTATTGTATCTGGATTGTTCTGGATTGTTCATTTTAATCTTACTCTGTAAGAGGTAAGAAAAGTGAAAATACTCATTTAATACAGTTGCTTAATACTGAGATCACTGAAATATCTTGATATCTTCAGGTATTATGGAAATTATCTAAGTGTGAACTGTTATTATAGGTTGGATCCAGATTTAGTCATGCTTCAAGCAGACTGATGTAAATAAATGGGACAAGTTAGTTACAACTAACTGAAGTCCCATTGATTTGATTGTATCTACTCTAAGCATGCCTACGTCTGGTTCCAGCTTTTCCCTTTTGTCTTTAACCTGTCAGACATTTCCTCATGTTACCTGAGCAATGCTAGATCTTCTAAAGGAAGAAACTGACAAATGTTTAACCTAAGTTTAAGAATTGATCAGTATCCTGTGAAACAGTCTAATTTCTGAGACTAATATAATTTCTGAGAGGTTTCAGAGGAACTGGCTCTTTTCTATTCATATTTTCAACATTTTAAAAAACTAACTGGTAATGCAGTTCCTCACACTGAATTTCTGCACATTTAATTTTTCATCAACTGGGGCTAATCTGGAAGAATGTTTGGTAGATGTTTACATGTAATGCTCATTGCATCAATAATCAAATTTGGCAAATTTATACATTTTCTGATCAGAAAACCATTTATTTGTTGCCTGAATGGCTGGTGTATGTTTAAAGATGAACCCTCATTCATCCATTCCACAGCAATTTCTACTGAAAATGTTGTTTTTCTGCCACTGGGAAAACAGTGGTCTTGGAAACTAAGGAACAATGTTATTTCTGCCTGCAGGAAAAATGGATGGGGCCTCTACAGTTTCAGGGGACATGCAAGTTCCAAAGGTTATAAATCTCTGGCCTATGTTTTGAATGTGGTTGTGGCATGTCCTAATCACCCTTATTTTGCTGATTCGGTGTAGGGAAAATTGGGTAGAAAAATAATTAAGGAATTATCTTTACACTAGCAAAAGGGGTCTTGTAGAACACCTAACTGAGAGAAATAACTTGTGGCATAAGCTTTTGTAGATTTCAGTCTGCTTTCTCAGATTCATGGAGTAGAAAGTAGACTGCAGTCTACAAAACTTTATGGTACTACTTCTTTCTTTCGGTTAGTCTCAAAGATGCTATAAAATCCCTTTGTATACTGATATTCCAAACTAAGGACTTTATCACACAATAGGTATGTTGCATGATTGCACTGGCTTAGTTCCATGTTTGATCTTTCCTTATCACAAAATGTTGTGACTCCCTGTTTTTGCATTGCATTTCCCTCATTATTGGATCATATCTTTTCATTGATGGGGAAACCTGTTAATGGCCTCAGTATTGCTGCTCTTCAACTGTTGTTTCTGGTGTGATCATTCTGTCCGCTGCAGTCCCAATATTCTTGCAGCCATGTGGTGTGAGGGGGCATTACTCTCCTCTTCTCCCACTCTCTATCCCCAAGCAGGGTGAAGTCACTCTATTTCTGGTTTCTGGACAAAGAGGACATCATAGGAACAATGTTGCTTTTACTCCATTCCCCAGTTTTTATTTTAATTTTAATCGTTTAAAATATCTTGGGTGTTATTGCACAGTTGTGCTGCTGTGGTAGGTCGCCAGCATGCTGCAATTACACAATTATGGCAGTGCCCTCATAACATACATTAAAAACAATGCCAAACAAAATAACTTAAGTTTTCCAGCATATTTTCTCCTCTATGGCATATGTGGAAAAGCAGAGAAACATAAATAAACAATTGTGCTGCCATGGCAGGTTGCTGGAATGCTGCAATTATGCAATTACAGTAATGCCGTTTATTTGTTTGAAGTGCCAGAATGGCGCAATTGCACAATTGTGACATTTAAAAAAGGGAAAAAATTAAGTATATCACATGATAGAGTAGACATGGGTAGAGTGGTGGGGTCAAGCGAGCCAATGCAGAAGACTCATTACAGGAACGTACATCACTGAAGCTGCACCATAGCGGTATTGGAGAGGTGTGATTATGATTGTTTCCATACCAGTATGTTTCCCTTTGCTTAGGCAACGTGGTTGCCGCAAGGCAACAGGCTGGTGTGATAAAGCCCTATGTTTTATCTTTACATTATTCAGTAATATTCTTTGAAGTCTCCTCCCCAAAATCAGGAGCATAATCTCATTAACAGTTAGTATTTTTAGTTAGTAATTTCAGTGAGAAAGGTTTAAGTACCTGATTAACTTACCCATTAAGATGAATGAGAATTTAAAATGATGAATTTTCACTTGCTCATGTATTTGTGTATCTTAAAAAGAATTAGTCTGTGTTTTTTGCAATAAATAAAAGGTGCCTCAGAGCGTCAAATAATGCTTTGAAATAAAACTTTATCCTAAAGCCTCTAATGCTGCTCTTGAATTTCAAACTGTTTTTTTTTTCTTTTTTAGCTGTTGTCCTAAAACAGTTTGGTGTTTTTTCCCCCCTTTTAAGGCTTAGTTAATTTTCTCAAGAGCGGTTTTGTGTTGTCCCCCCCCCCAACTTTTGAAACATGCATTCTTCTAACCATAACAATGTAGTACAATATGAATTGCTGACTTAGGAAGATCCCTGAACTAAATTATTTCCCATACTATGTAGTAAGCAATAGTCATTTTAATTTATTGCTGCAGACTGGAAGCAATCAGTCCCAAACAGTTATTGTCATAATTTATCAGCACAGAACTACATGTTACAAAGAACGATGGAATTCATCAAAATAAAGATATTGTTGTTCCATAGTCATTCAGAGAGAAGAACTGGGGGGCAAGAGGGGACGGTTAATCTTTCCCCCATGGAGGAGACATTTTCAGTGAAGACTCAGCGAATGTAGGGAGGGTGAGCTCCATGTTCCTTCCCCATTCATATTACCTTAGTAAAGATGGGATTAGGAACACTTAACACAAATGCGTGGCAGCATATTAGATTAATATTTCCCTTCTTTTGTAGCCCCTAATGAATTTTCCTCAAACTCTTTTAAAAATCTATATGCATATTGCCTCATATGTTGGCTCTGATTGCTGCTATGGAGGTTACAAAACCCAAAGGCATAGCTTACAGACATTCAAAGCTCTGAATGTTAAAAAGCTGATGATGTATGTAGCTATGTCTCCTTAGTGCAACAATTCAGTATACAAACTGTATATTGGAAATTACCCTACATAGAGTTTTTATAAAACTATAATACCTTGGGTATTCTATGAAGTGTTGTCAGGGGACTGAAATATTTCTATAGCTAGCCTTATGCATACAACTCATGCCACAGATTTGTCACTGTCAAAGAAACGAGAGTGTTATAGTAACTGACAGCCTTTGCAGTCAAATAACAGGCAAGGTGTGTGACATTTGGTTACAGATGAGGTATTATGGAAGCGTCCCCTTGTTTGTGCAGTCCAGTAAAGCCAGCAGTAGTTGCATTTGAGTAGTACCCTTGAATAGTATAATTAAGTAGTACAGTACTGTGCAGTTGAATCCCCTTTCCAAAAGACACTCTCAGACTAAGGTGGCAGTGCATGCCATTCTAATCTATTGCAGGCCAAGTATCAGGAAATGGAAAGTGCTCCTCTCTCCCTCCTCCAGAGTAATGTAAATGAATCCCCTCCTCCAGGGCCTTCTCTCGGATTCCTGGAACCAAACCCCAGCGGATACTGAGGACCCACTGTATATTCCTTTACTTTATTAATGGTTTTATTAGTTTTCCCATGGACAGTGGTTTAGGAGTTAGTTATAGATTCAAAATGCATTGAGTGCAAAAGAAAAAAAAATACTTAGTTTATTGTATGGGTTGTTCTTTACATTGTCCCAATATTTTTCTTTTTAAAATTTGTCTTAGCCCAGGGGCATTTGTGATGTTTTGTCAGGATTGTTCCTGAAACGCGACCTTCTCTTGCCAAAAGACCATTGTAATGCAGTGTGTTTCTATTTCTGAGCTGCCATTTGATGTTTGCATTTTCCCTGTGCTTATAACAAGTCTGTATGTTATGGGGAGACAAGGGAGGATGTTATATGTCTGGAAATGGGATAACTGGCCTTGCACCTGCAGGGGTATGGGAAACAGTAGGCGGTGCCCAGTCTCCATGAGAAAGGGAAGTGGGGATGATGGATAGCCAATGACTGTATAGACCACTAGATTCTGTAGATTGTAAATACTTTTTAGTCTACTGCTCTGTAAATAGTTTTCATTTGAAGCAGTAATTTTGTATCATTTGCTCTTTAGATTTCTGTAGCAATAAAGCTTACTGTTTAACTCTGAACCTGCTGGTTACTGAGACTGAGGAAGCCAGTACATGACACACATGTAAGCAAGTTGTCTTGATAGTCTTGACATCAGCTTGTCAGCATTTCCCAGAATCTATTGGGTTTTTAAGGAATGTATTATGATTATACTTTTAGGAGTCATATTTCTGCAGATGAGATTATTTCTCTAACCCCACATGAATAATTGCAAAAGCGATTTAATAAATATACTGAGATGAATCCAGACTAGCATAATCACACTTTAGTCTTACTGAAATTAATGGGCCAGGATTAGTAATCCTGTTTCCCCTACCTGACATTGATTTTTGTTTGTTTGCAAACTTCCCCTTAGCCTCCATATTATTGTTGTAAAGCCAAGAAATGACTGAAGAATAATTCTTAAAGGGGAAACACAAAGACAGTCATATAAGCCCATCGTTAATATCAGCTTGGGTGTCCTTCTAGCCTGTGAGCCCCTTTGCTGATATTCTGGGATGCAAACTTGGGAATTCCTCTGCCTGGGAATTCCCTCAATAGCACCCTCTATTGCCTTCTAGCTACCACCACACTTTGATTCCTATCCCTTTTACACAGTCCAAAGGGAGACTGGGATTTCTACTTTCTTGGTACTCCCTGCCACTGCAGAGATGTAACTTATCTCCCTCTTTCCCCAAGGAAACAATGACCAAGCGAAAAGAAGTCACATGTGCATGTCAGGTGATAGAAAAATAGAAAAAGCTTATTTGTTCAAGCAATGCTCAAACATGCAATTAAGCAGATAGTCTCATGGAAAAGGCTCCTCCTTTCCCAGGCACAGTCTGAAAGTTACAGAAATAATAAAGCATCCAGCCAAAGTGGGAACTTAAACATAATTCCTAATGCAAGCTAACTAAAAACATTCTCCTAGCTACTCACACACTATGAAGTCCAGTCTTTGAATTCAGAGAGAGGCTATGAGCCATGCTGGCCATCTCAGACCAGGCTTAACAGCATTCTCCATCTTAGGTTCTTTGTTCTTTGTTCATCTCTTTGCCTGAGATGTGATGTGCCCTTCTCAGGACTTATTTGTTTCTCTGGCTGCCTCGTAAAAGGTAATATAGGCTGCTTAGGCAGCCTATATTACCTTTTCAAACCGCCACTCTCAGAGTCCTGATTGGTCATTTCTGTCTTTAGTGATCTGACATTATGATGATGGAAAACTTAGACCCTTGTTAACCCTTTGTTTACCTGATCACTGAGCTTACAGATACTTGATTGCTGAGCTGGCAGATAATGCTGGGAGATTTTGGAGATTTTCAGATGCCTCTTTCAGCCTCTTGCTGCGCAAGCAGCCTCTGGAGCAGTAACGAGGCTGCTGCGCGGCAAGGGGTCCATTTTGGACGACACCATTTCTCTCTCGGAGTCGTCCGTGACTGTTGCGGCTAGCATTGGAGGCGGCCGCGCTGTTTTTCACTCACAGAAGTTGTCCATGAGTAAAAAACAGCACAGCCGCCTCCAATGCTAGCCGCAACAGTCACGGACGATGCCGAGAGAGAAATGACATCATCCAAAATGGACCCCTTGCCACACAGCAGCCTCGTTACTGCTCGTTACCTCGTTATATTTGGTGGTTTTGTAATCACGAAAGTTGATCGTGATTATAAAACCGCCAAATATAATGCTGCTGCGTCCCCGCAGTTACGCAACAGTACCGGCAGAGGATCAGCAGGGCAGAGCGTCATCCGAAAGGGACGCCCTGCAGCGCAGCAGCCTCACAACGGGGACGAGGCTGCTAGCGTTATAAATCCTCATCCGAAAAAGTCCTTAATGTGTTGAAAATGAAAATTTCAGTTCTAAAACATTTAGTCGAAATTCTTTCAATTTCATGTAAGCTGTGTTATTCTGTAACCTAGGAAGATATTCCAGCTCCTAGGAACTTTTCATACTGAAGCTTGCTGACTTACCAGAAGGGATGACATACTCAGCTCTAAAGATCCTCGTTTCTTCCCAACAGTGGCAACCTTGGATACCTGTCCTTTACTGGATCATCCATCTGCTTCAGGTTTATTAACCCTGCAGCTATTTACAGGTGTCACAGATCAGAATATAGTCGTCCCTTCACATTCGCGGGGGTTCCGTTCCACGGACCCCCGCGAGTGTGAAAAATCCGCGAATAACGACTGCCCTCCCCCTCCCCCACCATAGCGACCATGGGGCCTCCGGAGGCCCCATAGTCGCTTTCCCCAGCCTCCCCACTCCCTTCCTAGGCCTTCCCGGGGCCTCCGGAGATCCTCCCAAGGCCCCGCGGATGCCTCCCCAGCCCTCCCCCCTCTCTCCCCGGGCCTTCGTGGGGCCTCCGGAGTGTCTCTGGAGGCCCCACGGAGGCCTCTCCCAGCCCTCCCCCCTCCCTCCCCGGGCCTTCGTGGGGCCTCCGGAGCGTCTCCGGAGGCCCCATGGAGGCCACCCCAGCCCTCCCCCAGGCCTTCATGGGGCCTCCGGAGGCCCCGCGGAGACCTCTCCCAGCCTTCCCCCCTCCCTCCCTGGGCCTTCGTGGGGCCTCCGGAGTGTCTCCGGAGGCCCCGCAGAGGCCTCTCCTGGCCCTCCCCCCTCCCTCCCCGGGCCTTCGTGGGGCCTCCGGAGCATCTTCGGAGGCCCCGCAGAGGCCTCTCCCAGCCCTCCCCCCTCCCTCAACGGGCCTTTGTGGGGCCTCTGGAGCGTCTCTGGAGGCCCCATGGAGGCCACCCCAGCCCTCCCCCAGGCCTTTATGGGGCCTCCGGAGGCCCCGCGTAGGCCTCTCCCGGCCCTCCCCCTCCCTCCCCGGGCCTTCGTGGGGCCTAGCAACGCCCCACGGAGGTCTCACCCGGCCCTCCCCCCTCCCTCCCCGGGTCTTCATGGGGCCTCCGGAGCGTCTCCGGAGGCCCCACGGAGGCCTCCCCGGCCCTCCCCACCCCTCCCCGGGCCTTCGTGGGGCCTCCGGAGGGTCTCCGAAGGCCCCGTGGAGGTCTCCCCGGCCCTCCCCACTCCCTCCCAGGGCTTTCACGGGGCCTCCAGAGGCCCTGTGTCGCGGTTTTGGGGGGGCCCGGGGGGCCCTCCCAAAACCGCGAATAATCAAAACCGCGAATGTCAGATTCGCGAATGTGGAGGGGCGACTGTACAACATTTATATTGTCTCCAGATGAGGTATATGATGTTTCTAAACTAAGATACTTTTTAGAATTGAGTAAAAACCTTGGTTTCTTTCTGGACCAATTGAATTCAGCTTTGAAAGTATTCACCAATATGATCTCAAATCTTTCCCCATTTGGCTGTCCATCCATCCTCCTTCTACCCTTCCACTGATTCTTTTTACTTTTGTTATGATCCGGTTTCCAGAAAATAGCCCAACAATGGTGATGCTCAATTGGCAAGCAGGAAATGAAGTCTGTTCACCCCCCCACCCCACCCCATCACTGGTGCCTGGTATATTGTCACTGGATATCACTGCAACAGTCACCATAGACATAGAGGGGAGAGATCTCCCTCCCATGGTTCATAGTTGAGGTGAGCATTACAAGCCTATGGTACTTATTTTTCCAAGGGCAGTAATATGTGCCTCAGTGAGATCAGTATTCTGGACTAAATGCAAGAAATGTGAATTGCTTCCAACAAATTGAAAGTTCAGGGCTTTGTAGTTGTGGAACAGTAGATTATAATTCCCTATATCTTTTTTTTTTTTTTTTTTAGGGCAGTAGCATCCCATGAACCTGAACAATACCTGGAGATTACTTAGCAACCATATCCTAGGAAAGAAACTGTTGGAGGGATAGATGTTCCTTGGGTTTTTTCCAGGCTGTGAGGCCGTGTTCTGGAATAGTATCTTTCTGACATTTTGCTTGCATCTATGGCTGGCATCTGGGTTTTCTGGGGGGAAAAAAACCATAGGAATGAAGAAGAAAAACAGCCACCCAAAGGGAAGGTATTTTTACCATACATCAAAGGAGTCACAGACAGAATAGGGAAACTGATGAGGAAACACAACCTCCAAACAATCTATAGACCAACCAGAAAAATCAAAGAAATGCTACGCTCACCGAAGGACAAAAGAGACCCTCTCACAGCTGCAGGAGTTTACCACATACCATGAAGCTGTGGACAAGTTTACATAGGGACCACAAAACGCAGTGTGCAAACATGAATCATGGAACATGAGAGACACTGCAGACTGGGCCAACCAGAAAAATCAGCAGTAGCAGAACATGTTATAAACCAACCTGGACACAAAATGTTATTTAAAAACACAGAAATTCTGGACCAGGCCAACAACTATAATGTCAGAATGCACAGGGAAGCTACTGAAATCCACAAACACCTAGACAACTTCAACAGGAAAGAAGAAACCTTAAAAGTAAACAAAATCTGGCTCCCGGTTTTGAAATACAATAGAATTAAAACTCGACACTTACAAAGGAATTCCACCCAGGGACAGGGGGATTTCCAGCAGATAATGGCCCATCAACCAACCATCAGCCAAACAGACACTAACGAGCCTTGCATTTCTATACCCAGAAACTAACCATTCAATTACACAAATTTACATATACTCCCCAACAGGGGTTCACAGCATATAATCCCCATACACACTCCTACTCAACCATTCTCTGAAGATGCCAGCCACAGATGCAGGTGAAACATCAGAAAGAAAACTATTCCAGAACACAGCCTCACAGCCTGGAAAAAAACCCAAGGAAAATCTATGGATGTCGGCTGTGAAAGCCTTCAACTTCACATGTTTGAGGGACTTTGTGCGTGAGAGTGTGTGTGATGTAAATGTCCACTAGAAACTGCTTGAAAGCATCACAGTAATTCTTTATGACCTCTTGCAAGATCTACGTAAGTTCAGCTGTGATTCAGACTGACAAGAGAAAAGAATCTGGTGAAAGATGGACTTGAAGGGCATACATATACTCAGTGCTTTGGCTGGGGACAAAATTATCTGCTACAGAGAGTGTAGAAAGTTTAAATATTTGCTGCCAGAAACATTTTTACAATGTTCTAAAGTGTTTTAGAGTATTGTATTTATGTGTATTCTAAAGCACTTGAGACACTCTTTCGTGCAGTACTAAAAAAACTCTGCTTCCTGCCATAAGGCAATAATTTTTGGCCCTAACTTTCACTGTGAAAGTACCATAATCTTTGCATAGTTTAAATACCAGATACTTGGAACTCACGGACAGTACTTTCTTTTGTAATCCTAATGCAAAGCATTTATTCACTGTTATTTTCCACTTTATTTGTATGCCTCTTTTGGCTAAACATGTTCATCTTTCTGCAATCATTATTTTTAATTAAACTGTTCACAAAGGTCATTATGAAGAGACAGAGCAGCATTTTAATACTGCCAACCCTGCACTGGGCTAACAGCTATCAGATGTGTGGGTGTTGTCTCTGCTTAATGAGGATCAATGCGCTATTTCACAATTTGGAGTTAAAAATATTTTTTTGGTGTTGCTTCACAGGTGACTCTATTAGTATGTCTATTAGTATGTTAACAAGTGAATTATCAGAACAAAATAATTTTAATCCTGGTATAATTGATAACTTAAATGATAATGCTCCTATTATAAGTTTTTCAAATGAATACTATTGTAACTATAATGGCAGGCTTAAAAAACTCTTTTGCAAAAAATAAGTGCCCAAATGTTATGGCCAGTGAGAAAGAATGGGAGAAGAGGAGCCAACTGAAAATTGATCCCAACAAACAGATGAAATGTGTCCAGCAGTTCCCTCCAGTCCTCTGTTCAGGTTACAGTAGCACCCCCATATTCGCTGATTCACCATCTGCTGATTCAATTATCCGCGGATGGCAACAGCAGGGTGGGTGGGAGGGGGAGGTAGGGAGGAGGTGAGCTTGTCTCCTCCCTCCCTTCCCCGGGAGGGTTCCAGTGATACGGTGGAGATGGCGGGGTGGGCAAGCAAGGAAGGAGGCGAGTTCGCCTCCCCATCCCTTCTCTGTGCGGTGGGTGTTCTGGCAGTGTGGCAGAGCTGGTGGGGGTGGGTGGGGGAGGGAGAGAGGAGGTGAGCTCACCTCCCATTCCCTTCTCTGGGGGAGGGGTCTGGTGGTGCGGCAGAGCTGGTGGGGGTGGGTGGCAGGGGAGGGAGGGAGGGAGGAGAGTTTGCCTCCCCCTCCCATCCCCAGGAGGGTTCCAGTGGCAGCGGTGTTCACTATTATCCATGGATTTCATTATCCGTGGTGGGGCCTGGAACCAATCCCCTGTTGATACAGGGGTCCTATGGAATGGCTGTTGTGAGTTCAGAGATAAGAGGAACCAAACTGCCTTTCCCCAAAGATCAGCTCATGTATCATGAACCTATCTGTCCAAAAGATGCAACACCAGATTTTGGAGAGATAGCCTGTGATGATTGGAATGGATGAGATGGTAGTTACATTTAGAGCACTGCATTTTTAGTACCACAGAAGTATATGAAATAAAATTTTGGTAGTTTTGTGTATGGTTGCCAAAAATGTGTCTCTGTACTGTCTCTTCTAAGATTAGAAAGAGTGGGAGAGAAGTCATTCCTCATGATTTAAAGCTATTGGCTTTTTTGTTAATGCAGCCTGAAAAGCTTGCAAGAAGAGAAAACTGCCACAAATTATACATTAAATAAAAGAAGTAGTTATACTGTTTCTGCAGTAATTCCTGAGATCTGGTACAAAAAGAGACAGCATATTTTGACATGTAATTGAAGGCCTTATGCATATAAACACTTTTCATGGGATTCAGACGTCAAATTAATCTGAGTGAAGTCAGACTGTGTGTGCTTGGTTCATCAAACACCTTTGAAATAATAATAATTGAAACATTTATAAAAATTTGGCACAGCACCATTTGCGCCAAGCTGACATTTCTCTTGTCAGAAGTCAGAATGTTGATGAATTTTTAAAAAAATGATTCTTAAATACAGTATATTTACATTAATAGCCTATAAATGCTGGGCCTTTTTCTGTATCGTAGCTGTGTAGCCATCTAGCACCATAGACTGGTTTTCCAGTAAAACTTGTGTATATACTTTACTAGAAAGGTTTGCAAGAAGATGCCTGTGAAGCAATCTAAATGTTCAGCCTGGTTTTGGCAGTCATCTGGTCTGTTAATTTCTCTTTCTTTGGTTTCTCCATATGAAAGTGAAAACAGAGAATTTCCTCCAAATGACTAACATCCCTGGGAAAACATATGTCCTCTCCTCATATCCCCTTCAATTACTGAACACTTCCTTTCATATTCAGTGCAGTACAGAACAGTAAAATCATTTCTTCACTGCACAGCCAGTAAGGACAAGTGTTCCTGTTTGGTTTGGGTAGGTGTAATGATGATGATTCTTGAACAGAATACTTATTAGAGACACATTAATTCTAACAGTGGAAGAATAAACTGATATCAGTTCGATTATAAGAAGAAGCAAAATGCCTTCTGTGAAGTGAACCTGACCATGGGAAAAGAAAGGAAAGCTGTACCATGTGAGGAATTCTTATGTTTTCAGGGTTCTGCAAGGGGAAAAATAACTTCTTTGTTACAAATAGATTGTCTTACTCCGAGGCCTTCACAACTGGTCTTTTTATTGTCCCAGGTAAGAATATCTGGGTTTGCCAATAATCCTCATAGAATTTGCTTGGAAATCGATCTGTCTTAATGGAAATCCACACCAATGTGTCATATTCAGAAGGCGGGCAGCTAAAAACTCCATAAATTGCACCCAGAAAGCCTTCGTGGCTTGTCTCGGAGTTTCTGCAAATGAAAGTGGCACTTTTTTTGGTCGTGCCAGCATGGAGAGAGGATGTAGCAAGCACACCAGGAGGACGACATCGTGTGCTACTGGTACCCTTGCCTGGTACACTGACGTCATTTTCGCAAGCTCCTTCGGAGCTTTTTCAAGTGTCTGATAATCTCCAATCTCCCTCTCTCTCTGTGCACGTAATGCAGCACGATTAAAAATAAATAAAATACTGTATAATTCACTATTGTACAATCAAATGCATTTATGAGACCCCACTCACAAAATTACAGCTTTCTCTTAGATCGAAGGTCACTTCATGAGCTCTGTAATCACATCTGCCTCTCTACAGAAAGATGTGAAGGAGGGAAGAAAAAATGATTTCAGATTAGGAATGCTCCTCTGCAATATTGACCCTATTTTAGGGGAATAGAAAGAATCTGGGGGAGGAAATATGTGTGTCTGGAGTGGAAGAGAGCCTGACATTTCTGGGGGGAATGTGATTTAAAGGGGATCCCTTCAAGACAGGGCTCTCTACTTCCCCTTGTGTGTTGTATTTATTGGTTTTGCAATTGAGGCCACATAGGCTGTTGAACAAAGGCCAACCTTCAAGTTGCTACAGCACCTCCGCTTTTGCTTTTGCCTTTGGCTTTGCCCTGCAGGAAGATTAAGACTCCATATCCTCATCTCCTCTGCATGAGCAGGAGGGCAGGCTCTTTCCTTCTGGGCTGAGTGCAAAGTACTCACTTGTAGCATTTCTGAAGTGAAGGAGGAGGAAGAAGAGGAGGAGAAGAACTCTTCCTCTCCTCCTCCTCTTGGCAGAAGGACAGGAGGAGGGATAATGCAGTATTACTTAAAACAAGCAGAGAAACTAGGAATGCAAAGTACTAGCTGTGGCTGTCCCAGCTGAACTGTGGTTGTTGGAGGATATGTTCTCTTTTTAATAGCTTCTCAAACACCACTTCTGAAATATTCAAATACTAGTATATTATGCTGTTGCTTCCTGCATTGTCAATCAGCTTGGCATGAACCCTGGAGGCTAAATTCTGAGAGGTGGATGGCTCATTTCATGCCTGGTTCTCTGGAAGTTCCTGCCCAATAGTTCTGCCTCTTTTATGGCTTTTCTATCTTCCAAAAGCCCTACATCTGCCTCTGAGCAGCCAAGATATGAGTAAAAAAACCTGTATCCGTCTCACATAATGTTAGGTGTCTCCTATGTATAGTGTAGCTTTGTAGTGTTGAAGAACAATCATTTATATTCTGTCTTCTTGCATATTAGTGGCCCTATAAATAAATACTAATGATACTGATAATGATACTGATAATAGCCTGTTAACATGCAGAGCAAAACAGATGAATACTAAACATTATTATTCCTTATTATTCTATCATTTGATGGCTTGCCTGTTGATATAGCTTTTGATGATGGATGGAAGTGATGTGTGGTTCAAATTGATTCCTGCTTCCCCTTTTCATTCTCAGCTTGAGTGTAAAATCCACTGAGATTCATTTGTGCAGATGAAGGAAGAAAGAGATATAATATCACAGATAGGCAAATAGTCACATTTGAACCAGATTGCTTGATGCCAAAAGGAGAGAAAAGGAAATATTAATTGTGGGTCATATACTACGTAATGTAACCTATGAAGTTTTGTGAGAAAGAGCTGTACAGTTCTTGAACAGTGCAATGTCATTCATTCTTAGTTAGCCACTATAGATATAGGACTTTTTCGGACGAAGAAAAATAACGCAAGCAGCCTCTCCAGCTTGCGAGGCTGCTGCGCTGCAAAGCGCCCCTTTCGTATGACGCTCGCCCCTGCTGGTACTGTTGCAGTACCACAGGGAGAGCTGAGTGTCATATTTCGTTGATTTTTACTCACCATCAACTTTTGTGAGTAAAAAAATCAACGAAATATGACGCTCAGCTCTCCCTGCGGTACCGCAACAGTACCAGCAGGGGCGAGCGTCATACGAAAGTGGCGCTTTGCAGCGCAGCAGCCTTGCAAGCTGGAGAGGCTGCTTGCATTATTTTTCTTTGTCCGAAAAAGTCCATAGTAAGAATAGTAACATGATCTGTACCTCATTCATTTAGTTCAATACAAATAAGTAGACAGATGCAAGTGTATACCTTTAGGCAAATGCTTCTTGGCACCCATGTAATGGGCAGTTAAGCCCTGTTCACGAAAGCCTGGAATGTTAAGCAAGAAATGAAAACGCATTGGTGTTAATGTTATTTCATAAACATTGTATCATTTACATTGATTGTTGCTTGCTATTTGTGAGTTAGCCTCCACCAGTGCATTAGCAAAATGTTTTATTTTGTGTTTGATTTTTGGCGATCTGCATGGTATAAAAATAAATAGGCTCCCACCTTCTAGTGCCACAGACCAATCTTCATCCTTGTCTTGAAAATGCTCTCCTTTCTTCCTTTAAACTTTTTCTCTGTTTATTATACAAGCCACTTGGCAGCTCATATAAAGACACTATTGGCTCTCTGGGAAGGCTCCTGAGTTCAAGTTAGATGGTAGTTTTTGTCGCGGGGCGTCCCGGGACTTATTGATCCCTTATTTGTCCCCCGTTGTTTACACAATTTTTGTCTCTGATTTGGATATCCCAGGAGATCCCGGGATCATTGTTTACACGGCATCACTTCCCGTGTTATGTCTCCTCTCCCACTATATACTGTCCTGTGGTGTTTTTTTTTGTTTTGTTTTGTTTACATGCATTTATGGTGCTGGGTTTTTTTTAAGCTGTCAATCAAGGATGTGATTGCTCATTTTTTCACAACCTTGGTGACGTACTTCCTGTAGAGTTTCCTGCCAGGAGTGATGCTATTGGCTGGCACAAATGTTTGTTTAAGATTCTCTATCTGTCAGAGGAGGAGGGCAAAGGCAATCTCTCTCTGCACAATTTGATTAAAAAAACCCTGATGGGTAAATGCCCCCAAAAGTTAAAATCCATGTAAAATGAGAATGCCAGTACAGACACACAAGGCATTTTAAAAGACAAACCTCGGTGTGATCGTCCACTCAGACGCTGGCATTTTTTACTGTGCTTTTAAACATAGGATGGAGGGGAAGCTGCCGGGGGTCTGTGGATGAATGTGTGATCGTCCACTCAGACGCTGGCATTTTTTACTGTGCTTTTAAACATAGGATGGATGGGAAGCTGCCGGGGGGGGGGTGCGGATGAATGTGCGATTGTCCACTCAGATGCTGGCATTTTTTAAAATGTGTCTTTAAACCCATGGAGGGGATGCAGGCGGCGGGGGGGGATGAATGGGCGATTGTCTGCCCACGATCTCTTTATAATTTACTCTCTCTTTAAAATTTAAACAAAGCATGCAGGGGAGGGACAGGTTAAAGCTGAAGGGTTCGCAATGTAGAAATCCATTGAACAGTGTGATTTAGTGCAGACACACACACACAAACCTAAGTGCAGCTGGAATGGAAGCCTTTGTTTTCAGCTGGTGAGGCTGAATC
Source organism: Gambelia wislizenii (assembly GCA_030847615.1). NCBI lineage: Eukaryota > Metazoa > Chordata > Lepidosauria > Squamata > Crotaphytidae > Gambelia > Gambelia wislizenii. The sequence continues at coordinate 121,213,211 of JAUMIR010000003.1, forward strand.
TGTTGAACGGGTGACTGACCCCTCCTCTCCTCTCTGAGCCCACCCCTGGTCACATCAATTTCCGGCCATCACCAAGTACTTGAGATATCTTGTCCTGGGCTGTTTACGTTTCCGATTTTCCGAATCCTCCTGTGACTTTAAAAAATTGCTACAAACAGCAGAACAGAAAGTCATGCAGGTTGAGTGATAAAAGTGCCCCCCCCTTCCTAATACCTCTGAACCGACCCAGTGTACGTGTAAACAACCAGGGTTGGATACGAATTCCTCCCACTATATTTTCATTGTGTAAACGGCACCCTGGAGTTAGAAGCACCAAAGATAATCAAGGCATATGTATGTCTTGTAGTTGCTTCCACTTATCTTTTTGCCTTTTTAATACTTCTGTTAGTACTTCAGGTTCCAGGAGACTTCTTGGGGTGTTAACAGGATGTTTATATGAACCACCAAATGGCTTGTATGATTTAAGAAAGGTGGAAAAAGGAGTTCAACAAGAGAAAAAGGGAGAATTTTAAGGACTAGGGGGGGGGAAGCTTAGTTTCAGGGAGTGCAGACTGTTTTTAAAAATACATAGAAATAAAAATGGCCAGAAATCTCCTTCAAATTATCTCCTCTCCTTAATTCATATTACTATATGCATAATAATAATAAGTTTTTTATGCATATTTGAGGACATGTTATCATTAACATTATGGGACATACACATTAAAGTTAGCATGGAACTTAACTTTCGTAATATGGAAATTAATGCGTAATGAATACAGACATTATTTATAATAAGTTATTTCCAAGCCGTACCCTTCACATGCCATTCATTGTGTATTGGCTGCTTCCTCATAGGAATATCCCACTCTTGCACTAGGGAGCTTGTGAACAGCATGACCTTGTGTGTGGGTCCGGTTGTACAGGTCTTTCCTGCTCAATTAGTACTTTCCTTCCAGATTGCACAGTAAAGACTCAAGTGATTATATCCCTGTATTATTTATAAGTGGGTCTGTGCAGTCTGTTGTTGCACTTCATGGAAGTGGCTTCCATACTGCTAGCTAACATGCATGAAGGGAAGAAGGTAAATGATGATATTTACAGAGAGAGTACTATTACTTTCATAAGGGACGAGCCACAGGAGATTATCAGATGCTTTAAAAGTGGTGTTACACTAATGCCAGGAGATCACAAAAGGGCTCCCTTTTCAGACGATGTAGTTCCCCCCCTCATTATGCACCCGTTCTGCTGGAGCTGCTTTTTATTGATGGAATAAGCCGTCAATAGATCCCCCATTCCATTTCTGTCACGGATGTTCCTGCAAGCGAAAAGGTGCCCCATTATGCTGGTGAGATGCCACCATCAATGGTAGGTCCCTGCCAGAACACTTCCGGGTGAGAACGGAACATCCACGTAAGTGACACATTCTTTATGATCATCCCCGGATTACTTCTACCTTTTAAAGTGTGTTTTTGTGCTTGCTGTCATTTTTTTCATGCTCTTTTTCTTTTTGAATTTCCCACACTCACGTCGTCTCACAAGAATCTGTGGGATTTCAATCCAGGAAGTGAATGGAACTCCGTTAGAGCTCCGTTCACTCCTGGGCTGCCGGAACAATGGGAGAGGAGATAAGTGTGGTGGAGAGGGTGATTGTGGCATGACAGGGGCGGGAGTGGAGATTCTGGGACAGGAACACTTTTTTTGTTCCTATCTGAAAATCTCCTCTGTGGGTTACAAAATAATTTAGCTTTTTCAAAGGGGACAATCAGTAAAGACCATTGAATCAAGATGTTTTTCTCCTTTCTTGAGACTTCTGGCATATGGAGTGGATGTTTTGAGTGCTCAAGTGCTTGGAGAAGCTCAACATGCAGTTTGTCATTTTCGCTATCAGTAACATCTTACACTTACAAATAGACTTACAAAGAAACTTACAAATTTAGGGGAAATATCTTAAGACCCTAAATCTGTTTATAAGTTTGTGGGGAAAGGGAGCAAAAATCTAGAGTGCTGTTTCCCCCCACCCTTTTTTTTGTAGAATGGAGCAGAGTTTCTATTCCGTGATCCATTTGAATGAATTTAGCCATATTTGATGCATTTCCTCTTAGAAACTTCCATTGCCTTTATATGATATGATCAAATATGTCCTGTAATATATCCCATTTAGTCTTATAGTCGTAAAAATGGAAGGGGAAGGCATTGGTTACAAAAAGCAAAATGGGAACATATAAACCGTTCTTGTTCAGGGGAGGAAAATAAATGGATTAAAGGTGGCACAAGAATCCCTTTTTTTTCATGGTTTTATACTGAAACAGATAGCACAGCTATCTTTTTGAAAAGTTATTGTTTAGTGAGATCAAAGTGGTCATTCCTGTGTTATATCATAATATGTACACAGGAAAATAGCTACTAAAACAGAAAAGTATTTTATTTAAAACAGCTAAAAAGAAGCGCTTTTTGTTGTTGGTATCACATCATTAACCTGTGAAGCTTCATTGACTCAAGCTTTCATTGACTCAAAGAGATTAAGAGGATTCAGAACAAGGATTAGTAATTAATGAGGACATCCACACTTATATTAGATGGAATTAACACCAAAATTAGAGAAACATCCTCTCTGCATAAAGGTTGGCTGGGGCAAGGAGAAAGTGGGTTTGAGAGAGAGAAGGGAGCAGCAATTGCTGGAGGAGATGAGTTTTGTACCACTTTGTATGGGAAGCTAAAATCACAAGAACAGTCAGCTGTCATTATTTTTAGGAATTATTGGCACTCTTATTGGAGGTTCATTTTAGCACTTGCTTGATTTATTTTGTGAGCTGCCAAGGGCGTTTGTTCATATGAGATGATGCCTTCAGCTTACTAGAGAAAAGGCAGGTTATAAATGCATGTGATAAATAAAATATTTAATCTTTGAAGTGAGAATTATTGTTTTGGGTGATTATTTTAGGCTACTATGGGCAGCTGCTGCTGTGATAAGCCTCTTAGATTGCTTGGATTTATCTTGTTGTAGGCATTTTAGGTTATAACTAGCACTTTGCATTGTGCTTGGAAATGGACTGGTAGCCAGTGGAACTGTTGTAACAAGTGACTCATAACATGGCTTACTCAATAATGTGGTTGCAGCTCTTTGGGCCAACTGAAGTATCTGAGCGCATTCTACATGTAGCCCTACATAGGGCATGTTAGAGTAATCCAGACATGTAACTAAGGAATATCTCATCATTAATTTCTGTTTCTTTTATTAATTATGGCTTTAAAAAAATCATTATCTTACATGATAACTTGAGACTGCAAACTCAGTGGCAAGCAAAACAATAAGCAGTTGGAGTCTGAAATCAGAATTGTGTGGTTGGGAACATGTAGTTGTTAGTACCACTAATATAAGCAGGTCACTTGGAGCAGGTCATACAAGGGGACCTTAGTGTTTGAAAGTATTCATATAAGATATTCTTGTGCTGTGGAAGAATAACTCAGGACAGAGTAAGTTTAAAGGGCTAGATCTAATACAGTACTAGTTCCTACTTGAAATGAAATAAATGAATTCCTTGTAATGAATGGGTCATATTACTTATTACTTTAAAAAGTACAGATCATTTAAATGGATCTCTTCTAATTGGAACTAATACTGGATAAGTACTATTAGAGTAAGTACTGTTGGAAATGACTACTGTTAGAAATGAGGGCAGTGAACATCTTCTGTTATTGATTATACTATATTTCAGCTGTATTTTACATTTTATTTAAATTCAGTCACACACTCCTCTTGACTATTGGTGAGAGGAGGCTTCTTTAAAAAAAAACCCCTCAAGCACTGCATTTGTTTGATAGCTAATCCACTATGATAAAAATGTCAATGAACGTAAGTATAGTTAATGAAAGCTTAGTGGTTCAGCTTCTGGAGGAAACAATTCAAATAGGAGCTAATGAATATGGTATTAAAAATTGTCTTGCAACCCATTTAATTATTAATAGTAGAATTTCTGCAGTAAGAAGATCTTGAACAGCATGCCTAAAATTGTGAGTAATAGAAAAGTCAAACATTGGTATAATACTATTTCCCAGTACATTACATGAAAGTTGAAGAGGGATGCCCTCTTTCAAGGTGGGGTATAAATGTTAAATGGTTTCAGTTGGCAGATGATGTGTGTATATGCAGACTTTAACTTGCTCTGTGAGAAAAACCCAATCTCTGAGTCATGTATGAAAATGACCTGCACATTAGTGATCCACAATAGACGCACAGCGTTTGCTTTAGAACTTGTTCATATTCACATTCTTCTGATCAGTCCTGACATTTTGCCTATCATGCCTCTATCTTTTAAAATATTACCTTGTTTCTTTCCTTAAAAGTTAGAATTATAGCAAGAATTATAGAATTATAGCAAGCAAGAAAGAAAGATGTAAGAAAGATGTAAAGATAGCCTAAACTAATCTGAAATGGAACAGGTTAGAGCAAACTTTTAGTTCCAGGGTACCTTTCTGTGTCAACACTGGAAAAGAAGTGGGCTTACCTGCCATGGGATGCCTTTGAATCGCAGAGAATTCTAGGCACACATGTAGTTCATGCATGTTGTTTGTCATCCTTATCACTTACTGCGCAACCAACCAACACTGCCCCCCCCCAGCAACCATGCATTTTAAATGAACATCAGTAGTGGTAGGGGTGACGGACAGCCAGGGAGCCAATGAGGACCTGGTACTCCAGGAGCCAATCCTCTGTGAGGAGGTGGAAGGAGGAGGGCTTCTGGAGGAGCTAAAGGAGGAGTGAATGAGGAAAACAGTTTAGTTTCAGTTAGAGTTTAAGGAGATTTTTAGATGCCTCTTGCCGCCTCTTGCCACGCGAGCAGCCTCTGGAGCAGTAACGAGGCTGCTGCGCGGCAAGGGGTCCATTTTGGACAATGCCGTTTCTCTCTCGGCATCGTCCGTGACTGTTGCGGCTAGCATTGGAGGCAGCCGCGCTGTTTTTCACTCACGGACAACTTCCGTGAGTGAAAAACAGCACGGCCGCCTCCAATGCTAGCCGCAACAGTCACAGATGATGCCGAGAGAGAAACGGCGTCGTCCAAAATGGACCCCTTGCCGCTCAGCAGCCTCGTTACTGCTCCGGAGGCTGCTTGCACAGCAAGAGGCGGCAAGAGGTGTCTGAAAATCTCCTAAATTGAGTTTTCAGTTTAGATAGTTGAGATGAGGCTTTGAGTGATTCAACACAGTTAGAGGCTTAGATAAAGAGTGAATGTTTGTGCAGGCCCAATAAGTTGATTACATGGTTTATTAGTTTAACAATGAACATTCTTTTGTTGATAAAAAAACATCCAGCCTGGCATGAGTGATTCTCAGGAAAGGAGATACAGCCAGGAATACATAGATAGCCACACCTGAGTACTTGTGCTATACCACTGGGAGACGTAGTTTGGCTGTGACGTGGAGGTCATGTATCACAAAAATGGTGACAGGGCAGGAGGTGAAAATTGCTCCTTCTCCACAAAGTGGTGGCAGCGGTGGGATAGGAAAGGCCCCCGTGCCACTAGGAAGGCGCCTGGCATCACTGTAGGCAATATTCTTCTTGAGGGAAGTTTGTGTGACCTTACTGTTAGACTCATTGAAGAACCTCTTGAACATAGTATGAAGCATTGGACTGAAAGAGTTCAAGGTATAGAGCCTTCCTTAGCACATAGCTGGCTATGTACTGTGCTATACCTTTTAAATTAAAAGCAATCAAATTGATCTAGATGATTTTCTTTCAAAGAAGTTCTGCGACCTAATTATTTTGCCAGCAGTACATTCTTAACATCGAATGAGTTATGTGTTTTTCTTCATTTTACGATCATGGTTGATGTTGTGCCCATGTTATTGCCTGCATCTTTCTGAGCATTATGGTCTCAAACAAAGATTTCTTTTATCAAGCAGATCAGTTAAATAATAGGCTCATTTATTTTCACAAAAGGGAGCAGAGTCACAAGGAAGTTTCTTGTTGTCAGTTCTTTCTCCTCTACCCCACTACTCCTACTTCATACACATTTATTAAGATTATACTTAGTTTAAATGTAACAAAAAAAGGGCTTTTAGACAGCAGTTTCTACAAATATGCAGAAGTTCTTCCCATTGCAGTTAACATCAGTCCTAGAATTGTCAGACCCTTACCTGGGTCTACAGGGAAAACAAAAGAAAACAAAACACCAAAAAGGAAACACAAAGGAAAAAAAAGGTCTTCAGATTAATTGCAGGCTGAATGATTATGAAAGAATGGGCCCATTTTAGAACAACCCACACAGTCACTGTAATGTTGGAAGGAAGAAAGGCCAGAACTTTATTAGTTACAGCTGTGAAGGCTTGGTTATGCATGGATCCCAATCTGTGCATTGGCCAGTGATCCCTTCCTGCCTGCTGTGAACCAGCTGGAGTCACAGGCATGGGATTCCGTATGGGTAAAAGCCAGTGTGAAGATCCTATGCCAGCTGTACCTGAGCTGGGTGTGACATAGGACTTTTTCGGACAGAAGAAAAGTAACGGAAGCAGCGTCGCGAGTAAAATATGACGCTGGGAAGGAAAAATATCATGTTCAAATGTCCCAGCGGTACTGCAACAGTACCTCTGGGAAGAGCGTCATTCGAAACTGACTCCCTCTTTACTGCAGCGTCGCAACCTGGCGACGCTGCTTCTGTTACTTTTCTTCTGTCCGAAAAATAGTCTGCATCCCCAAAGTCCCATGAGGGATCTCCTAACTATTTCTGATAGGCCTGCAGCCCTCATCTGCCCCCCAAATGGAATCCAACCCCATGTAGAACTGCCCAAAATTGTGACAGACATTAATGAAATACAGTGTGCCCTCAGTATGCAGTGGAGGTTGGCTCCAGGACCTCCCATGGATACCCAGATCTGTGGATGTTCAAGTCCCATTATGTACACCGGTGTAGTAAAATGGTATCCCTTGTATAAAATGGTGAACAGCAAAGTTTGCTTTTTTGGAATCCCCCCCCTCCCTGGATATTTTCACACTTTGGTTGGTTGAATCTGTGGATTCAGAACCCATCAAGCCCAGCAGCAAGCCAGATAAATGACAATACTTATGCCGAGAAATGTTGAAGAGGTGGGTGGAATTAAACTGAGGGCTCAGGAGTAGGGGAATAGTTTTATACTCCTCCGATAGACCTGAGTGAAAACCTCAGGAATGTTGGAAAAAAGCCTTAACTGGCCTATCAAAACACTCTCTGGTTGTGAATTTGCACTTTCCCAGAAACCCCCAAACCTGCTAAGGCTTCTTACATGGCATTGCTGGTGCCCAGAAAAACTTGGGGTCATGCACCACTCACTTCTCCATCAGTGAACTGCAGGGCTGCCACCTAGGTGAGTTTGAGGGTGTTCTTTCCATTAAGGCAATTAATGCACATTTTTTATTATGTAAGTTGCAGCTATGGGCAATGGGGATAGACAGTAAAAAAATAGCTCCTTCAAAGGAGGTATTTTTGTTGGGGCTGTGGCATGGAAAGAAAAGTTAAACTTCCACTTCCCGTGGTTCCTTTTCTCTTCAGCAATCATCTGACTATTTTTGTAACAATAATGTGTAATTTATTTTCAAAATTAATATTATGCCTGTTTTGGCCCCAGGCCTTCAAATCCTCCAAGGCAGCAAGATATAGTCCTTAAATGTATGGTTCCTTATTTATAGTCATTTCCTTCCTGGTGTGGTGCTACACAAGTATCCTGCTTATACTAGATATGAAGTGAAATTCAGTAAGGCTGAGAAAAGCACAGTGGACAGAATTGTTGTAACAGGAATTTAGAAGATGCATGGCTTACATAAGAAGCCTGCCCAAGCACATTACAGAGGTGGCACTCTTAAAAAAAAAAAGCAATTAAGAGAGGCTTTGTTTAATTCTCCTTATGCTCCTTTTAAAGCTAATTTACATTTACTAAGTTGCATTTACCTCAACGTTATATTCCAGTTATATCTAATTGTTACAAAAGTTTACTAGACACAAATCTAATCCTTAACAAATAAGTCCAAAGGGATTTTTAAGGTATATAAGTATAGTTGGAACTAAGTAGGAATGTTGTGATTCTGCTGGTGAGTTTCCAGAAGAAATTTAATTAACCTTTCTCTGTCAAAGCTGTTGGAGTGTTGGGATTTATCTGTAACTTCCAGAATACAGTATCCTGTATTTTATATTTTAAAATTAAAAAATGAGAGTAAAATAAAAAGAAAGAGAGAGTAAACGAGTGAAAGAGAGATCGAGAGAGCTCTTCAGTACTGAACCATAAATGTTCTGTTTTCTCAAGTGGTGCTGTCTTACTGTTTTTCTCCCTCTCAGTCTACTTGAAGTACAGAGCAGGAGACCAGAATACAAGTCTGTTGCACTGAAAGAGTGAAGGTAGCATATAGCAGAAACATTGCTATTTCAATATAGCTGGGCAGTCTCTTGCTAGTAGAGCAGCATGTACTGTACTTTATATGTAGAAGTTCCCAGGTCTAGTCCTTGGCAACATCTCCACTTAAAAGAATCTCAGGTACCAGTGGGACATGCTACCTGAAGTCTTGGAGAATCACACCCAGTCAAAGTGAATTGTATTCCCCTAAGAGACTTGTTTGATTTCATATAAGGCAGCTTTGTGTATTTATACAGAACACTGTTCACGACAGAAGTGCCATCATTCTAAGCCCCCGCTTAGCTAGAAAATGTAAAACCTAGATATAAGTTTGCTTCCCAGAATTCAGATCTTATAAAATAGTGGCCTTTAGAGGCTTTGTTTTATATTGAAAAACCTCTCGTAAAACTAGGGGCCCATCTACACAAGGGGAAAACCCCCCAGAGTACCTTGTTGTAATGACATCTTGCAACAGCAGCAATATGTCTTAATGGGTTTTCTGGCCTCAGAAGCCCCAATAAGCCTCACATTCCAGATGGCAGTCATGAGTGTTTTACTCACGTTAGTTCTTTGCCACCACCGTTTTTTTTTTTTTAAGTTGTCCATGGTGCACTGGAGCGATAGAGCGATTTTTTGGTTTTACAGGAAATCCAAACAAAAAGTAACCATCCTATTTTATCGCCTTAGTGAGTGATCCTTAAGGCGAAAATCCAACATGCAGCAGTGGGTGCTTGCCCTGCTAGCAAGCACCATCCCCACTATTGCCCATCAATCAGCTTTTTGCTTCCCTTTGAATTTCTTGTTGTTTGATTGTCCAAATGAGCAGAGATGAGTACCCCCTTTGTGGTTTTTTAAAAAGCAAAGGCTTTTCCTGTGTTGTTTTTTGATATTGTGGGCCCCCCTCCTTCCGAATAGTGAGGATTGGTGCAGGAACCCATTTAGACAGGTAGGATTCCCAGCGAATTCTATGAGGATTATTTTGACCCTTTAGACAACCCCTAGATTTTTTAAAAAAGCCTTTTCTCAGGTACCTTTAGACAGATATTGAGCTTTGACTCAAGATTATTTACCAGTTGTTATCTTTAAATGAGGTTATCGTGCTAAAAACGGAGTTATAATGACGCCAAGAGATCACTAAAGGGCTCCCTTTTCAGATGATGCCATTCTCCCTCATAATGCACCCGTTCTGCTGTCATTCTGCCAGCACTGCTTTTTATTGGTGGGAGAAGCTGTCAATAGATCCCCTGTTCCGTTCCTGTCATGGATTTGACAGCAACTGAAAAGGTGCCCCATTTCACTGGCGAGATCCCAGCATCAATGGGAGGTCCCTTCCAGAACACTTCCTGGTGAGATCGGCACATCAAGGTAAGTGACACACTTTTTAAAAACTTCCCTGGTTTACCTGGAAGTTTTAAAGTGTGTTTTTGTGCTTGCTGTCACTTTTTCTCTTTTATTTTTCTTTTTAACTTTAAATTTACCACACTTGCATGTTCTCATAAGAACAGGCAGGATTTCACTCCTGGGCTGCCCTGTTGATGCTACAAAGGTAGGTCTGAAAAAGTTTTGTTATTGTGGCGTGACAAGGACAGGACAGGGGTGGGAGAGGAGATTGTGGGACAGGAACACTTTTTTTATTCCTTCTGATAATCTCCTGAGTTTGGCAATGTAAGATTCCTGGGCCTAGCCATAACGCCAGGGTATACTATTTTATACACATGCGCACGTGCACACCCATACATCCACACCCCACATTAAAAACAATTGAGCCACATTCAGGCATTTAAAGATCTGAGGAAGTGTAGTGTGTTAGCTCTGCCCCCACTCTCCTGAGAGAGACTGTTGATGGGGGAGAGTCTCCTGTATACTTGGAGGTTTCATGCTTGAATTAGAATTGGAGAGCTTCCACCAGTACAACAAGTTCTTTCTTCCAGACGCAACCACTCTCTACATGTGGAGGGCAGTGAAACTGGTGACACAAGGAGTGGTGTGAGCATGCTTATGCCTGCTCCCTCTCTTCAAATATAAATTCTGGATGGTTTTAAATGCCTGAACAGGGCTCAAATGCTCTGGCTTGTCTTCAGTTGAGAGCACAATAATGGGTGACAATAAAAGGACACATTTGAATTAACTGGATTTTTTGCTGTTCTACTTCAGCTTCTTATAAAGTACTCTGATTATTTTTCAAGTAGGGTGGAGATAAATGGTAACTTCAGAGTAGCAAAGATGTGGGGAAATTCTTGGAAAATTGCTTCATATATAGATATGAAATAATTACTTTTATTTTCTTTTAGTTTACTTTTTGTTATTGTTAGGGTAAAATAAACAAAACTGATGTATTTAGCTTGTAGGTGGAATGAATCTTTGCAGAGTTACCTGGCTGTAAGACTGATTCACCACACACACAGCTCACAATGTATTCTAGATCAGACCTCTGCAAGCTGGCACCTTCTAGGTGTGTTGTACTAAAATTCCCAACATCCCCAAACAGCAGGGCCAAGTTGCCTGGTGTGCAACATATCTGGAGGGCATCAGCTTGTACAGTGCCATAATCTTGGGGGGCCCATTCCTGTTAACTATTTTGATTGACCTTCAGTTGTATGCCCATCTATACCCTATGTGTAAGCTGCCCCTGGAATCAGCTTGCCTGCCTTTTTGCATACCTGGCAGAAGTCACAGCAGTTAGTGCCTTCCTGTGGATAGCAAACATTCATAAGTGTTTCACACATTATGAGGAATAGCACATGACAGAAGTCATTATTCTCCACAGTGCCTCATAACATTGAAAGGAAATTTTTCTCAGAGGCAAAATAATTTCTTCTCAAGACAGCATCACTATCCTTGGGAATGAGGTGATGTTGGCATGGAAAATAACCACATTTCTCAAGTGAATGGCTTCTTTCATATGTTAAGAGGAAGCAGAGTAATGGCAGCTAAGTCTTTTCACTTTTCCCATGGAGACATTTTGAACATTTTGACAAGTTGTTCTAGCAGGAATTCTTAAGATAGTATTGTGGAGAAGGGCTAATACAGTGCCTGTCCTTAAAAATCTAATAGTAGAGTACCTTAATTGTGTTGTGTCATGTATCCTATCTACATAAGCCAAGAATTCTGTTAACAGGTTTTATCTACCTGGAGTAGAAAGAACTCTCCTTACTCAAACTGTTGCCTGCCCTTATACCCCCACTCTTTCAATAATTCATCAATTGGCTATATTTCATAAATTGGCTTATTATTGGCACTCCATGTGGTTGGTAGTAGACCAGGAACTCCCAAATAGAAGGATTCAAGGTTTGCTCAGACAGCCTAAGGAAGTAATCAGCCCAAATTCCTAAAGGACACACCTGGGTAAGGATTATATGATCCCCACTTTGGACTGTCCGAGTTAGGGTGGAAATGGGCTAATCCTCCTGGGCATACATAGAAGTGAATAATTCATTAATTCAATCAAGGTAGCTGGACCCTCGTTGGCTTGCAAAATTAGTTTTTCCTCACATCTTCCCTCAAACAACAGAGAGTTGCCTGCAACCCATTAGTTTTAATATTTTAACTATTGACAATCATTAACACAGCTGGAGAATCCATTGTCTAATCCTGGGAAACTCCAGCAGACATTGTATTCCACTCAAAACACCCCTTCAGGGGGAATATCATATATAAATATAACCCCAAAACACTACCAAAGTCTGCTATTTCCCAGAGGCTGTTACTCTGTTGGTTTGCTAGGTCACTGAGTGCTTCTAGCCATTCGTCTTCTCTGCATGAATCTCTGCTTGTCTGACAGTTATAGTATAGCCCATCATCCCAAACTCTGTCCCTCTATCCCAATACTTCCTTCTTTCTTCGATAGCCTTGTGCAAGTGCTTGAAGCCTAAGTGAATGTATGTGTGCATTACCCTGATTATTTTGCATTAAAAAACACTTTTATTTTATCCCCTGGTATACATAGGTCAAAAGATCTCCCAATTACCCAACCTCTTGCAGCCAGTATTCAAGCTAATTAAAATTTTCCCATAGAAATTTTGATTTTTGGTAGATGCATGGAATTTCCATGGACCTCAGTAATTTGGGTAACAAAACCTCTTAAATTTATCTACCATAGTTTGCTGGCAGATGTTAATAGCTCATTTTCACAAGTTCCTCTACCTATGTGCTGAAGAGCCATGTCATCACTGTGAAAGATGATGAGGAATACAATGCTGGATTTTCTCCCATGCCAGATCCTCCTTCAGTCTAGACATGGATAACAAAAGAGACTAAACCTGTGTATTCATTCTCATACATGTGTTACTTATCTTTTGGCTTATTTTGCCTGAACAGTATGGGCAAATCTTGTTTTTAATAAGTAAGTTGCAGAATCTCTCTTTAGAACTATACAGTTTGTGTTATTTTAGGATAAATAGGCCCCCTCCTTTTTAAGAATCATAGCTGACGTCTGTTTCACTCCTTATCCTTAACCTTAATAACACAATAAATTACATAAATTCAAATTAATAACCTTAATAACATATTAAATTAGAACTTGTCTGACAACTTTTATTTTAATTTGATAGGGATGTGTTCCCATGTGCTGTATGCTATATTTCAGAGGAGGGGACTAGCAAAACCACCTCTGAGTATTCCTTGACTAAGAAAACCCTATGAAATTCATGGGGAAGCCATAAATCTAAATATGACTTGAAGGCACATATACACATGTTCCCTATGTGGCAGACTGCTCTTTCAATTTGTGGGGAGGTAAATGAGAGGTGGGATACATGGTGCCTACCAGTGATTGGAGATTTTAAGTTATTGCCCTGACTTTAATCAAATTCTGGTATGGCCAGTAGATTTCAGCTTGTTGGTTGCTTCCTTTGGCAAAGTTCCAGTGTATTTTGGGGTGATGGTAGTGGTGTTGAATAAAGGAAACGCACTGGAGCATGGTTTACCCTATACAGGGAGTAGAAACATATCTTCACCGATACCTCTTGAGAGTGGCCTAAATACCCCAAAGGCACTAGATCCTGTTTAATCTTGGAAGCTAAGCAGGGTCAGCCTGTTAGTACTTGGATGGGAGAATGCCAACAAATACCAGGTGCTGTAGGCTATATTTCAGAGGAAGGAACAGGCAAAATCACTTTTTGAGTAATCCTTTTCTTTTTTTAAAAAAACCTACGTAATGTATGGGGCCGCTATAAATTGGCAGGTGACTTGAAGGCGTACATATACCCCTCTTGAGAAGACTGACCTGTATGCCATTATTAAATGTGAATTTGCTTCGGCCATAATGTCTGAAAAGAAGGTTCTTGTGTTTTCCTGTGTAAGATTTGTGAATTATACCCACATCATCTGCCTTGCTGGTGGGGAGGGATTTCATCTCTACTTTAAATGGTACAGTACAGTGAAAATATCAGAAGCACACGAAAAAGTCAGGTGCACATTCATGTTCCTATTACCTTATAACAATCTATTTCCACTCTCACATTTCTAAGTGCAGTCTTATTTTAGTTCTAATGATTCTACAAGTAGTATAGAAGAGACTGGACCTCATTTTTTTAAAATGCTGTAAGTTTGAAAATAAATTCCTCTCTACAACTTAAGAGAGAGAGAGAGAGAGAGAGAGAGAGAGATCTTCAGCGGGTGCTTATAAAGAATTACTTCGTGTGTGTGTGTGTGTTTTAATTTAACCTCCATAATTTCCAGACAACTAGATAATAGGTAGGGACCATGTATAAAATTGAACGTTTTGTAAAGAAATATGTTAGTGATTGATTTTTGTGTATTTACACAGCACAATTCTTACTTTAGCTTCCACCCTTCAGGTATATTTTAAACCTAACTAGGGGTGGTTATAAGGGCCTGCCTCATCACAGGGCTAGTGTGTGCATGTGCACGTCCGCATGCACACAGCACACCATGGGGGTGTTCAACAACTATTCCATTCCATGGGGAGGTCTGTGTGGATGGGCTTTTTGCATACTTTTCAACTGGACATAATTGGGTATCAGTGAATGTTCAAACCTCCATTATGAGGCGGTTAGATCTGAGATTGGAGACCTGCCCTGATTTGGATCCAAATCTGTAGCTTCATTTAGATCATGTGCATTTCTAATAGCCTATCAGTATTGGGTGTGGCTGTTGAGGTCCAGTCTCTTCTATACTACTTGCTATTAATCCAGTGACTAAACTTATGTTGGTATATTATTTATTAAATAGTACAGTCAGCCCTCTGTATCCACAGATGTGGCATCCATGGATTTCACCATCCATGGTTTGAATATATTAAAACAAATCCAAGAAGCAAACCATGATTTTGCCATTTTATACAAGGGACACCATTTTACCATGCCATTGTATATAATGGGATTTTTGGTATCTATGAGGGGTCCTGAAACCAAAACCTAGTGGAAGGGCTCACTGTATGCACTGTAAAATGCATCATTTGCTGAGGCAGTAGTGCTGAACACTTAAAACATGGGTGGATAACTTTCTTGATAGGATGCATTGAGCACAAAATCACACTCCTGATAACCCATTGGAAGTGTAGTTTTGTTGGAAAATAAAGCACATGCTCCTGTGTATCATATTTTCAAGCAGAATCACTTTGATTTTTGTAGAGCAGCAGAAATTTAAACAGCAGTGGTTGGGATGTGGGGAAGACACACATGGCAAGGGACGTGTTTGGCTTGTGGGCTGTGTCTTGCCCACCTATATCAAAACAAGTCCTTTTAATCAATGTATAAGTTTAGCCATGTATTTCTATAATAGAGAAGAGTATTTTAAAAAAGCATTTAAAAGTATTTCAAAAAGTATTTAAGTATTTAAAAAAGGATTTTTAAAAAACCCTCAGATGTTAATATCAGCATACTGGCATTCCCAGGAAGTGACTTTTATAAATGATACTTATCTTGTATTAAATGTTATTACCTTGGCTTTGATTATAACTTTGTTATACAAGCACACTGCAGTATAGCCCAAAGTGTAGAATTATAGCATATATTAAGAGTGGAATGTTATTCTATTCAGTGTGAAAGCTCCTGTTCACAACAAATGATTTACTATTCTTGTGCTAATCTATCCTTAGGTATTAAAAATACTGCCATACTAGACATCATTAAAGAAGTAGAACTGAAGGTACTGCACTGCCTCTGAATGACACAGTTGTCATTCCTACTCATGTGCTATGCCAACAGCTTTAATAACTTTAATCTATGTTGCCTCCCGAAGGAAAAATCTTTTTGTATAAGCCCATACATTAATGTTCCAGTGTGCAGAGTGAATGTACCCTTTGTGTTATTTGCACTTGCTTGTGAAAAGAATGTGAATAAATAAGTGGAATATATAATAGTTCCACTCCAAGCCTCTCACACAGTGGGCTTATTCACTCTTAAAGCTGGACAGGTTCTGAACACAACAGTCTCAAAGTTGTGCACAACAGTTTCAACCACTCACCAGACTTGATGTTCTGGTTGGGTTGATTTGACAGTCACCTGTTCTAAAGTATCAATGGAATCATAGTTAGGATTGTGAAACTGGGGATGTGAAATCATGAATTACAAGGCTTACTTAACAACTTGTTATTTGCTTTAAACAAGGTAATGATAAGTTGTGAATCCTTGAATATGCAAGTAAACATGATAGAATTGCTTTACTTATCTGTGTGGGGTTTTCTTGGCAAGATTTGTTCAGAGGGGTTTGCACTTCCTGAGAGAGTGTGACTTGTCCAAGGTCACCCATCGGGTTTCCATAGCTGAGCAGGGAATAAAACCCTAGTCTCCATAGTTGTAATCAGTGCTTCAACCACTATACCATGCTGGCCCTCTGACATTCCACAGATGAAAACTGGGACATTTGTGCCCAGTGAGGATGAACACACAAGCTAGGAGAAGCTACAGCAGTTTGCTTTTGCCTGAGCATACTGGGAAGGGCACGATTCCACCCCCTACATTCCCTTCTGCTGAGTTAATTGAGGACTTTTTCAGACACCCCTTACCATGTAAGAAGCCTCTGTAACAGCAATGAAGATGCTGCGCAGCAGGGGGTCCATTTTGGATGACACCGTCCCTCTCTCGGTGTCGTCCGTGACTGTTCTGGGTAGGATTGAGGGTGGCTGCACCATTTTTTATTCACGGACAACTTCCGTGAGTAAAAAATGGTGTGGCCACCCTCAATCCTACCCGGAACAGTCACGGACGATGGCGAGAGAGGGACGGCGGTGTCCGAAACGGACCCTCTGCCACACAACAGCTTCGTTGCTGTTACGGAGGCTTCTTGCTTGGTAAGGGGCATCTGAAAAAGTCCTGAGTACAAACTGCTTTCACACTTTGAACTCACTTTGTAGCCATAAAGTAAGCTGAGAACAAAGAGGGAAAGTAGGAGGAGAAGAGAGAAACTGGGACATTTTAAAAGTGGCTGAAAAAGTAGGATAACAAAGGAATAACTGACTGTTCCTGTCAAGTCAAGGCAGTTGGAGGGCGTGGACCATCATTTTGACTGAAAGCTAAAGCCCTGTTTTCACTCTTGCACACATGCATGATTCGAGCTTGGAAAATTCTGGAAGCATTTGGAAAATCCCCTGTGGGAATTCAGGGAGTTGTAGTCCAAATGGGTCAAGCTCTATACCAAACCATGGCTTAGGGTTACATGTGAACTAGATCTGGTATGTTACAAACATTGGTCAACAGCTAGAAGGGTGTAGCAGATGTCCACTCAGTTGTTTTTGTGTCCAAATGACCAAGGATTTACACCTCTGACTCCCTTCTCCCCTGGTTGTAATTGCTCCACAAAACCTGTGGGGGAAATAGAGCCAGAAAACTCTTAACTGGAATAGGATGTAATGCTTAACTAAGTCTTACAATTACATGAATGCACTCAGATGATGTGCGCCCTATCTTCTCTGGCAGCTGCAAGATCAGCAGCCTTTGTTTCTGTTTGTAACTAACCACAGTTTTGTGTTGTGTCCAAAGCAGGGCAACTGTACTTAGCCTTTGCTGTATTATACATGCAACAAATGAAACAAACCTTTCCTTGGGTATGAAACAAACCTTTTCTTGGGCAGTGGCCTTTGAAGCAGGCCAATTGTCCTGATCCCTCAGAGAGCCATTTGCCATCCATGGTTCCTCCTTCTCGATCACCTCCAGCTTTGCCTCCATGGTTCTAGTTGTCAGTACTGTCACATTTATGTAAAGTAAGCACCATAAATGATAATATGCTTTTTAATTTTTTTTTTAAAGAATAGCATCTATAACCATGGACATACCAAACTATGAATTAAAAAAAATAAAATAAAAGAACCAGTGCAACCCGGGATGCTGATGTTGCCCAGAGTGATGATACTAGGCCTATTTGCTGCTATCTCTATCATTTCTGATGTTTTGAATGGAGGATTGGGCTGCAGATCCTTGGACATTGCCCACCCCATCCTAGTCCACCATTGAAATCGTTTTGCAAATTGCACCTTCTTTGGATGCATTTAATCATATTCCAGAATTTAGATGTGACACAATAGGTATTCCTTACTGGTTTATTCACACTTATATAAAGGAAGCAGTGAATGGACTGCCTTCTTATTTATAGCGTGTGCGTGTTTTAAAGATGTCCAAAGTGTTGGAGTTATGTTGGATTGTGCTTTATATTTATATTTTTTGAGACCGAGATAAAATTTTGAGAAGGTCTGTGACTCCAACCAGGCTTCATCCCCCTCTCTTCACCCAGAAGCCTTAAAAACTCTGCTGCTGCTATCATGTCAGAATGCACAGAAAAGCTATTGAAATCCACAAACACCTGGACAACTTCAACAGGACAGAAGAAACCTTAAAAGTAAACAAAATCTGGCTCCCAGTTTTGAGGAACAATAGAATCAAAACTCAACACTTATAAAGGAATTCCACCCAGAGACAGGGGGATTTCCAGCAGATAATGGCCCATCAACCAACCATTAGCCAAACAGACACTAACAAGCCTTGCATTTTTATACCCAGAAACTAACCATTCAATTACACAAATTTACATATACTCCCCAACAGAGGTTCACAGCATATAAACTCCACATAACTCCTACCCAACCATTCTCTGAAGATTCCAGTCACAGATGCAGGCGAAACGTCAGAAAGAAACTGTTCCAGAACATGGCCTCACAGCCTGGAAAAAAACCAAGAAAAATCTACTTACACCAGCCGCTGCTCTTTTCAGTCACTTGTGACATAATAGACCATTGCCAATGTACACAGGAAACCAGCTGAGTAACATATCTTCTTTTAAGACATTAAAAGTTTTTTCTTTTATTAACCATAGTACTTTAAAAATTTTTTTGCTTCTGGTAATGAGGTAAGCTTGCAAAATATCACTTTGATTTTTCTTTTAACCTCCTGCTTGGTTTACAGTTATTGCTGGAATATAAAGAAAGAGCTTGGCAGATGTATGCAACATAAACCACAAGAATGTACTATTTATGAACCATGGAAGAAACAAATTGCATACTTTCACATTAATGTGCTCATAGTACAAATCCTGGGGTCAATTCAAGGTTTTATAATCTTGTGCTGTGCAGCATTAGTCTGTTTGTTGTTGGCCTTGCTCCTGTGTCACTAAAAGCTTTGCCTCTTTAATATTTCTGTGTAGTCTTGCTGCTGATTTAAAATAATGAGGTTAATAGAAAGCCAGTGATTCTAGTTATGTACCTGGAGACAAAGGGCTTGTCTATAGAGGCAATACAATATACCCAATCTTGCCCCTGTTTTAGATCCCCATTTTGCCCTTGGACAGTCCTCATCAGTCCCAGGGTAGATACAGAGTAGAGACAGAGGGGAAGGTGTGGTAGGGTCCAACCATTATAAGAAAATACCTTGTTTCTTGCATTATTGCCAGGAGGAAACGGATTAGGCCCTACATATTCGCAGGAGCCCATCCTGTCAGGCTGGCTTTCATTGCTGCTGACATGGCTCTCCTGGAAGGCAGGAAGTAGGTCCGCAGCATGTGAGCAAGGCTGGTCATATGCAAGGGGCTTTGGTCACTTGTTGTGGGCCCCATTGCTACATTTCTAGACAGTGAGGAAAATGGTGGTGGCTGCAGCGAAGGGCTGGCATGGCTGTTAAGATTTCCTCCTGTCCCGTGGAGGTAATAGGGGAGGAATGGGTCAGGATATGCCAGTAGGGAGCTGGTGTATCCTGGCTTGTGTAGATGAGCCTATTTCCCCTTTTATTGTATGAAAATAGCACTTTGGCTTCTGGGTGTATCTGTGTATCCATGTGCACACTTCTGTGTATGTTCATGACAAATCACTTTATGAGTAAGGAAGCATGGGGTTTTCCAGGCTTACCTGCAATAAGGTTGCTTCTTCCCAGTTTTGCAGGTTCCTGGGGAATGGTGGGAACAGCCAGCCAATCAGAGGACAGATTGACCAACTGCTGAGGGGGTGGGATTTATGGGCCAGCCTGTCTGTTGAAGTCCTCAATAAGGTCTGTCTGGTAAGTATAAAACTGTACGCCCAAGGAAAACTCCCTCATTCTGTTCAGAAGCAGGTTCTCAACCCACTCCCTATAGGATAGCTGTCGAATAGGGTGGGCTTCATGCTCAAGTTTTGCTGTGTCTGAATTTCTTTGTCATAACTTTTGGCAGGCTAGACATGGGGCTGGATAAAATTATACGAGACAGGCTGCATGCCCATTATCCATTGTTCTAGGGATATCCCTCAAGGGGTTTTGGGTCCAGATACTAAGAGAGATGCACCCAGTGTGATGATTTTTCCAGCTTCAGTCCTGAGTGGCAGGAAAACTAGGCAGTGCTTTTTATCCATGTGAGATTTTGTCATCCCAAGATCCTCCAGCATTTGAGCTTGGAGGAAGATGGTTGCTTGGGTGACTTGCCTGTCAGCCAATCTATAGATCTGTGCCATGTGTCAAGACAACATTTTTCAGCTGTAATCAATGGAATTGTGGGCTGTTTTATTCCACGTTGGAAATATCTGTGTTTTTATTAGAGCACTCAGCTCCATTTCTCTGCCAAGGACTGAATCAGTCAGTGTGCTTACCTCACTAGATTTAAAATGCCCCACTTTCAATTTGATGTCTTTGATTTCTAGTAGATATGGCATCTTTTCTTTGAACATATGAATAAGGATTACTAATTCAGCAAATAAAGCTTTTCTCCATTTGTTAATATAGTAATGGGACAAGTTCATCTACCATTTTTTCTGATTGTAAAAATGTTGGAGTCCAAAACACCTGGAGGGCCACAGGTTGGACACCACTGGTTTAGAGGAAAGAAAAAGATAGCAAAATTACTTAGTAATTCCATGTATTCCATACCTAATGTTCAAGGACAGTTGGTTCTATCCAGTTGACTCTTCCTGACAATGAAACACCTCCTGTTAGCAATAAAAGTAGAGGAGAGTGAATTTCCTTCCCAAAGCACCCCCTCTCTGAGTGCATTCTCCATATTGAATACTCTAGACCAGATTGGAAGTAGCTGAGTGGGGAGGAGAGGAAGATAGGAGGGGTAATTCTGCTTGTGCAATGAGTCACCAGTATTGAGTACATGGACTAAGAATGATTTACTGAGGTGTTGCACAGTACCTTTTTGCTTTTCATTTTCAATGACCTCACCGCTTACAATTCATCTTACCACCTTCTCACACATTCAGCTCTGCATGTGTGTGCTTATTTCTTTCAACTAGGGGTAAGACTACGAACTTTATCAGATGCAGCAAATATGGAGTCATGACGATGCCTAATGATCATGAAAGGATGTGCATACCATACTGTGTTGTCCTTTCGCAATCATGTACTGTCAAAAAGCTGTTCCTTTTTCTTGACAGCCCAAGCTGTCAATAAGATCTCCTATTCCACTTTGTTGCTGGCATTGCTGGCATTTGAATCCTTATGCCATTGTGCTCAGTGAATACAGAATCAATTGTCAGAACACTCCCAGGTGAGATCGGGACAGCCAGGTAGGGGACACTCTTCTTTTTTTTACCTCCCTAGTTTACTTGCAATTTTTTGAGTGTGCTTCTGTGCTTGTGCATATGTTTTATGTCTTTGTCTTGCTTAATTTTTTGATTTTGCTATGCTCGCGTCTTCTTGTGAAAATTGGTGAAATCTCAACCCTGAAGTAAGCGGAGCTCCGTTCATGCTCTGTTACTGCTGGGGCTACCTCATTGATGCTGCTAAAGGTAGGTCTGGTAGGGGGGTTCTTTTGCTGGCATAAAAATGTCACAAAATATGCCGGCAAAAGCACGTTAAGGGGGAGTAATTTGATAAAGTCCTATATGAATTTAAGGAAGTGAATTTTAGTCATCCAAAGTGTATGCCATAATAAACTTAAGGTCATACACTTTTTTTGTTTTTTGATTGAATTTTTGGTTTTGCTTATCTCTGGAATGGACAGGAACTGAGGATTTAAAAGTTACCTCATCGTTTTTCCTTTATCCATGTAGTATAGCTGGTTTATATAGCTGTATTTTTTTGTGCCTCTCTCTTTATCTGGATCAGGAGCTGTACTGTTTTCCAAGTCCTTACCCAATCCAGAAGCATGTTGTTCTAATCAGGAGGTCATTGGCTGGACATTGATTGTCCAGTTCCAGGTGTAAGGAATATACACTCCCTGCCTTACTTTTTGCTCCAGCATACAGTTTGTGATGATCTTGATGATTTCTGGCCAGGTCTGATGTATGTGTCTGTTACTAGATTAGTGACCATGGCCTTTTTTAAAATGGATTTTTTTTTAAAAAAAACTGACTATTTAGTCAGATGGTTGCATTTTGTTTATTGAAAATGTAGTATTTCAGTGGGTTACTTCTAAATATTAGCCTGTTACCTTATATACCTGTGTATAAATATATTCTGTTCAATGCTCTTTTGCAGTATGGCTTACTATGTAGTTGTAACATTTTTTCTATGTATGTTTAAGTGTTGTTGTTTCTTTTTAAAAAATCATTACCATATGATTGCTTTTCCTTTAATGTGACCACATTGTCTTACATGGTTAATCATCTGCAGCCTGAGCAGCCAAGGCTCTAAATCTGATCTCAGAGGCTGTATGAAAGGAAAATTAGCTGCTGTAAAAATAGATGATCTCTGAAACACTTAAAATGCACTTGCCAGTATCTGCTTTGCCTCATTGTAGAAGCCTTTTGTCATGAATTTTAGTCATGAATATATCTAAAAATTACTTTTTGCCTAGTGGTGTTAGAGTTCTGAAATATGATGAAGTCAGATGTATTAGAGATGTGAAATTGAGTGCCATGCACCTGTTTGGTTGATGAAAAGAACTTTTGTGCAGTTTTCTTAAAGGAAGTTGCTAAAAGTGACAAAACACATACAATAAATGTTTGAAATCAATTATTGGCTGCCTTTTGTTAAATTCAAGTCCATGGTGTTTTGGTTATAGACTATATTTCAGGATTTAGGACTTTTTTGGACAAGTAAAATGCAATGGAAGCAGCCTCGCCACGTTGCGAGACTGCTGCGCTGCAGGGCGTCCCTTTCGGATGATGCCCGTCCCTGCCGGTACTGTTGTGGTATCGCAGGGACATTTGAGTGTAATATTTTGGCGATTTTTACTCACGAAAGTTGATCGTGAGTAAAAATCGCCAAAATATTACACTCAAATGTCCCTGCGGAACCGCAACAGTAGCGGCAGGGATGGGCATCATCCAAAAGGGACGCCCTGCAGCGCAGCAGTCTCGCAACGTGGCGAGGCTGCTTCCGTTGCATTTTACTTGTCCGAAAAAGCCCTTAGAAACAAATGGGCAAAAGCATTTGCGGACCTAGACCGGATTTCTCCCCACACCCGTATAACATAAGACACTGACACAGTGTATCTTCACAAAATTGTATTGAATACATGATGATGAGTAATAGAGATAAACATATGATATATGATAAGATATATTGGATAGATATATTATTGGCGATTAAAAGGCCACAACTTTGATAACAGCTGTAAATGGTTGGCACTCATCACATCGGTCCGGATCCCTTCATGTTGGTCAATGGCACCTGTCAGTCACCACCAACACCACTCTGCATGGATGGAGGAGTCCTGGCCAAGCTCCGCCCATTTGATGTCCCTCCTCTCCCCTGTGAAACAAGGAAGAAAAACCAAAGGGGATCTCTGAGCTTCAACTTGACCTTATCCCTTGATGGAGACTCTCCCTGGCCGATTAATCCAGATCAGGACCCATACCAATTGCCCTCCTAAAGTTGTGACAAAATATAAATGACATAAACAAGACATTGGTTTCCCCACCATCCAAATAGACAATAACAACAAAGGGAGGGAAGATGGGTATTTGGCTCTGCATGAGCCAATGAGGCCTACGACACCCAGGCCAGCTTATATACCGGCCCCGGCACCATAAAGCAACAGTCACAAAATGGCTGTCACAAAATGCCATGAGAGGTGGTGTCATTTGGCCGCGCTGGCCGGAAGGACTGCCTCCCCTGCCAGGCAGGCCAATTGGAGCGGGGGAGGCTCGCTCCAATTGGCCAACTGCTTCGTGCCCTTCTTCCAGCTTGCAAAGCAGGCCAGGAAGAAAAGGCCAAGCATGGCAGCCCCCATGCTAGCTGCGCGGGGAGCGAGGCACCTAGGTGGGGTTGCCTGGGTGCTTGGGAGCTGGTTGGGCCCCATCTTGCACTTTCTGAATGCTCCTGAATTGAATTCCATGTGTGCCAGAGAGACCTCCCACCCCCCATCCATGAAATGCAAGTAGCAGCTTTAGAGAGGCATCTTTGTTAAAATCTGGTAGGGAATTGGTGGAAGTTATACTTAATTGCTCTGTTCAAGGCTGCTCAGGATACCACCAGCTTCTATTTACATAAGGAGAAAATGGTATATTACCTTAATTTGTACAATTAATCTCACATGTATTTGGCCTTGAGGTTCTGTGAGAAAAAAAACCTCACCCCATTTATAGTTTCATGTTTTGTTAGTTGTTCACTCTTTTAAAAAATGTTTATTATCTTTGCCATTTCTAAATTATAATGAAATATTGTTTTTTTCTTCCTTAGTTATGCAGCCTT
Source organism: Gambelia wislizenii (assembly GCA_030847615.1). NCBI lineage: Eukaryota > Metazoa > Chordata > Lepidosauria > Squamata > Crotaphytidae > Gambelia > Gambelia wislizenii. The sequence goes on from JAUMIR010000003.1 coordinate 121,237,546, forward strand.
AAGTAAGTTTAGATAGTGCAAACCAATGGGACGTAGAGAAGAAACATAAGTCAAAACAAGATGTATAAGTATATGGGGAAGATGTATATGCCTCTATTTTCACATCCCAAACTGAACAAAAGAAAACAAGTGCAATTCATTTGTAACCCACCCACCCACTTTCTTATGCTTGAAAGCACTCTACCTGTTTTAAAACTCCCCCCCCCATTATGTGTACAGTACAGATAATGGTTTTGATGCCAAAGATAACTTATTGTGCCCCAGCCTCCATTAATTTAGGAAAGGATTGTGAAAATATAATCTTGAGGAGCAGCCATAGATGAACAATTGGCCATAAGTGGCTGTGTGCAAGCACATGGATGTGTGCACATGTGCACTTTAAAACCTTTCCATGCTATGTTATCAGGTCTGTACTTGAGCATTATAACACTATCGTGCAGGGGTGAGGAAAACATTGCCTGCAGGCCACATGTGACACCAGGGCTGTTTTTGGGGTCTGCAGAGCTTCATGGAGCCCAATTTTAATCCCCCCATTTCCACCCCCAAATGTCCCCTGGGGGCATGGGGACAATGTATACCCCCCCACTCCCATACAATGCCAGCAGTTGTCTTCTAGGTCATTACTTGCTGCAAAAATGAGAGTTCCACAAATGTAGAGAAATTATTCTATGTCTCCTGGCAAGGCACTGATGCATTTGGGGACAACAAATTAAATTGGTTGGAGCATGGGCAATACGGCCCCTGACCTCCAACAATTGTCCACCCCTGCTGTAGTACTGTAAAAAGCTAGTCCTTGATTTGTTGTGGGAAAAAGGAGCTTAAACTCCTGGAGTATATCACAGAGCTTGTCTCCTATCAGTATCTGTAAGGCCTCCCTGTCAGCCATATCCAAAACACACTGCCCTTTACCCTATCTTTGAAAACCTGATAGATGTTATTTTTTGTGCAGCAGGCATGTGGAAAGAAACAACCTCCACACACACACCCTGCCACCACCATTGTCATTATGTTTTCAGGTGTTTCAGTATGCTGGTTAATAGCAGCCTTTGGGAGAACTACATCCCCCAGAAGCGATACTGCCTGCTGCCTATCATGTTGCTAATAAGCATGCAGAAGCATATGAAAAGGAGAGGCTACTCTGGTCCCTATTTTCCTTTTTGCTCTGCTGCAAGTGCCACTGTGCCAAACTGTTTTTTAAAAGTCATGGGAAAAGGGCGAAGTATGTTTCAGGGGAGTTGACTTTAGTGTACAGGAAAGGCCAACAGGGGCTAGGTGGATGTGGAATCAGGAGAGAACTTTCTTCCATTTGGATTTTGATCCGAGCTGTAAAAGAGTTTGGGAATACTAAAAATTGACTTCTCTTTAAGATGATTTTTTGCACCTCCAAATTTTGGTACTTTGTCCAACTCATGTGAGTTTTACTGCCACAACTATTGTGTAATCAGTACTCATCCTAGGTTATATATATTTCATGTGCTGTTGGGGGATATCTTTTTGTTTTTTAAAGGGAGACTACAGGGAGGAGGTAGAAGGAAGAGAATGTTCCTTTTGGGCTACTTTCTCTGCATTCTTGTGCCATCATTTTCAGTGCCTTTAACAGTCTGACACTCTTTTTATGGGACAGCTATTCTACTATCATAGGAGATTCTCACACGGGCTATATATCCCGTGGCAGGAACAGAACAGGGTCGGGAAAGGTTTTCCCTTTCAGACGACATTGACCCCGTGCTGTCCTGCATCCATCCTACTCCCGTGACTGTTCCAGAACAATGTAATCACGATTTTTCATCGTGAATAGACCTCTCGTTCCGTCACTATAATGCAATCACAGGTGTGCGAACAGGAGCCCCGTTCCTGTTCCGAAATGACAGCCACGGAGGGGAGGTCCGTTCCGAGCACTTCCTGGTACGACCTGGACATCCAGGTAAGTGGCATCCTTTATTTTACCCTCCCTGTTTTGATTATGTGATTTAAAGAGTGTTTTTGTGCTTGGTGAACTGATTTTATGTTTGGGGGAGTTTTATTTTTTAAATTTACCGTCCGGCGTTATCACGTGATAACGTTTCAGACAGCCAGTCGTAAAAGCAGCCTTACGACGGCTGCATTTATGGCTGGCCAGCAAGGGGAGGGGGAGCCCGTTCCTGCTGTGGAATTAAGGTGAGTGTGTGAAAGATTTATGTTATTCCATGGCAGGAACGGGAGAGGAGGTAGCGGGGCAGTAACAGGGCATTTTGGCCCCGTGTGAAAATCTCCATAGTCTTCTTGTTTTTCATACACCAAATAAAAGTATTAACACTCATATTTTTTGCACACCTGGGTTACCCTGGGTGTCGAAAATCCTACCTTAGTAACATTTCACTGTGACACTGGTTGGTGTGGAGCCACAGGTTTAGAGTTAACAGGGAATTATTAAGTTACAGCATGGGTGTATACACACGTACATATGTACTGAAAGTACATTTTTTATCTTTTTATTATTATCCTCTTATACTTTGTGAGGTACCATGTAAAATAGTGTGGCTTCATAAATAATAATTCTTATTATTTTGCATGATTTTGATGTGGTTGATTGGCTCTTGCTTTGCATTTTGGAAGCTGCTGGTGGTGGTGGTTTTACAAAGTTGTTTGTGCACACACAAAAGCACGTGTGTGTGTCTGTATGCACAATTTCTGCATGGAAGCGCTGGAGTCTGTTTGGTCCAGTATATATAATAGTTAGTGAAGAAGGTTTGTTTAACAAAATTCTTTTACTGGAAGAACATTACAAAAGTGACTCAATTAACTACCTGCACTAGGGATGTGAGGAATACTGGCTAAATCATTGGACATTAAACATGAATACCGCCAGGCAGAGAGCTTGACCTACAGCTAGATAGCCTACATCTAAGAAATAGCTATATGGACGTAGAGATGTGCATGTGTATGTGCGTTTGCATGCATGCGCCTTCAAGTTGCCTGCTAGCTTATGGCAAGGAATACTCAGATGTAGTTTTGCCAGTTCTTTCCTCTGTAATATAGCCTACAGCATCTGGTATTCATATAGGTGGGTGATTGGTAGTTTTTCTTAAATGGGTGCTTGCTTGAGACTTTACTATCTTTTGTTAAATGAAGTACCTGGTAATGTCTCTGAGAAGAGCCAGATGGGCATGCAGCTGTGCTGTTTATTCCTGTAGGGCTAGTCTTAAAAGACCATCTTGAACTGAAAGAATTTTTTCCAGCCCCAAAAGCACATAAAAAGAGAGCCTAGATGCAATGTAATTCATTTGGGAGGAAGATGTCTGCTTGCTGCTTTCTCAAATTCTGTTCTGGCTCAGATGAATTTGCTTGGTATGTCATCATCTGTTGTTGTTGTTGTTGTTGTTGTTGTTGTTGTACAACTCTTCCCAACTTCTACATTGGACCCCCATATCTGCGGAACCAATATCCATGGTTTCAGTTATGTTTGGGACACAAAACAAGGACACATACCATAGAGTTATCCTAGAAAATGCCTAAAGAGGTGTCCTTTGTAGGCATCTTCTAGGTTCTCCAATGCATCTGCATGCTATGTTTTTATCAGAAGACCATCATTTTAATAGGGTGTGCTGTTATCCGCAGTTTCTGGTATTTGTGGTAAGTCTGAGAACTGAACCCCCATAGATATAGGGTTTTACCTGTACTTACAAAAGTCTAGCAATCCTTTTGTTGCTGTTTCTGCATGCCTTTAAGTTCTTTCCAACTTATGGCACCCCTAGGTGACCCTATCATGTTGTGTGTTTTTTTTTTTTGGCAAGATTTGTTCAGAGGAGGTTTGCCATTGCCTTCCTCTGAGGCTGAGAGAATGTGACTTGCCTAAGGATACCCAGTGGATTTCCATGGCTGAGCAGGGATTTGAGCCCTTGTCTCCTAGAGTTCTAGTCTAACGCAAACCACTTAGGAGATTTTCACACGCCGAAAATATCGCCGCCAGAAACCGGGACAGAAATATTTCTGTCCCGGAAGCAGCGCCGTGGTTCGCACGCTCACCTCCCTCTTCCGTTGTTCCGTCGTCCTCACTTTGGGTTTTTCCCTCCCTCTTCTGGAATATTTTACTAACGGGAGTTTGCCGTTAATAAAATATTCCGGAAGAGAGAGGAAAAAACCCAAAGCGAGGACGACGGAACAACGGAAGGTGAGCGTGCGAACCGCGGCGCTGCTTCCGGGACAGAAATATTTCTGTCCCGGTTTCTGGCGGTGATATTTTCGGCGTGTGAAAATCTCCTTAGAAGAGGCAATTTCTTCCTCCTAATCTTTCTTTTTCTTGCTTACTTGTGTATGAATGAGGAAATGTTTTGCTAGGTAAATAGTCCTTTTGGATATGGACATTGTGTTCATTAACACACCAGTGGTTGAAGGTTTAACACATTTAATAACTTAGCAGACAAGATCTCTAGATGTTATAAATATAATTTTTATACCTAACCCTAAAACAAACTAGTCTCACAGAGCAAACTGATGTCTCCATTGGAAGCTCTGGAGAAGCAACAGTGGAGAAACAGCTCTTGGGCCAATGTGCTTCACATTGCTGGTCTTTTTGGTCTTTACTGAGGTCACTCAGGGCAAGTCTGCAGGGCTTTATATAGGATAAAGCCCTTTGTCCACTTTGGCACTACTTTTCCATGGTGGTGGAATTACATGCCTCAGCGAAGTAAGGGGCTACGGTGATAATAGCATCGCTGCTGGTAGGGTCTCCCAAATCAGTCAGGCTTTTGTTGAGGAGGCAGATTTAAATGTGCCAAACAGCTACATGGCAGCAGTAGCAGTGTGTGGTAACACTGGTGGAAGATCTCACAAAGAAACAACAGTGGCACTTTAGGTAACTCTGAAGGAGTTAGTGCTGTGCAGAAGAAGGCAATGGTAAACAACTCCTAAAGCCTTTTACCTTGAAAACCCTATGCTGAAACAACCCAAAATGAAACAAGACATAGTACTGGAAGATGAGACCCCCAGGTCAGAATGCACTCAATGAGCTACTGGGGAAGAGCAGAGGATGAGTACAAGTAGCACTGTGTCTAATGACACAACTGAACTCAAGCCAAAAACATGTTCATCTGCTAACATGCTCAGAGGTGAAAGAAAAGTCTAAAGTTGCATTACCTATATAAACAGGCACGTGGAATATGAGATGCATAAATTAGGAAAGTTTGAAATTGTAAAACAAGGAAAATTGTAAAATTGTAAAACAATGCATAGAAATAGCCATACTTGGCACGAGAAAACTAAAGTGGACAGGAATGGAACATTTTCAATCAGATAATTTACATAGTGTTTTACTCTGGAAATAACAATCAAAGGAAAAATGAGGTGGCATTAGTAGTGAGATAAGATGTAGCAAAAGCGGTCAAGGGATACAAGGCATAGATTTTCCTTGTTTTTTTTCTAGGCTGTGAGGCTGTGTTCTGGAATAGTTTCTTTCTGACGTTTCACCAGACACAGATGCAGGCGAAACGTCAGAAAGAAACTATTCCAGAACACGGCCTCACAGCCCGGAAGAAAACCAAGGAACATCTATGGATGCCGGCCGTGAAAGCCTTCGACTTCAGATGGATACAAGGCAGTTTGACTGAATAGTATCACTAAGACACCTATCACTATAACAGTAATCCACGTTTATGCTCCCACCATAGAAGCAGACAAAGAAGAAATGGAAAGATTCTACACAAGCATGTAGGAGGAAATCGACCACATACCAAAAGAGGACATTTGGACAGTAATAGGTAATTGGAATGCAAAAGCAAAACCAAACATTGTAGGAGAGTTCGGAGTAGGATCAAGAAATGAAGCAGGAGAGTGACTTACCAAATTTTGTGAGGCCAACATTGCAAACCATTCTTCAAACAACTAGAGAGATGACTATATATGTGGACATTACCTGATGGCCAAAATAGAAATCAGATAAACTACATAACTGGAAGCATAAGATGTAGAAGCTCTTTTCTCTGAAAATACAAGGCCAGGAGTAGATTGCAGCACAAACCATTAATTTTTAACATTGAAAATTAGAGTAAAGCTTCTGGTTGGCTATGGTATAGCATAATGGATAAGGAACCAGAAGAACTCTGGACTGAAACCAGGGACAATGTTAGGGAAGAATGCAAAAAGACATTATCTTTAGCATAAAAGAAAGGAAAGCCTAATGGGTAGGCAGACAAAACTCTTCAAGCAGTTAAAGACAGATGGGAAGCAAAAATAAAAGGTGACAGAAACATGGTCAGAATCCTAAATTCAATAGTTCAGTGACTTGTGCATATTGACAAAGAGAATTATTATTATAATCAATACAAAGAAATAGAAGAAGAGAACAAAAAATGCAGAACAAGAGATCTCTTCCACAAGGTCTGATAAATTAAGAGCAAATTTGAATGAAGAGTGAGGAAGCTATGTGATCAACAGGGAAACACATTATACGATCAGGACAAAATAAAAAGACGATGAAAGCAGTACATTGAGAAACTATACAAACTATATTTAACAATTGGCCAAAAAAATCTAAACTTTTATGGGAGGAGAAAAAAACCAAGGATGCCAAAAAAGAGGAGGTTTAGGACTCCCAGATTTAAAATTGTATTTTGAGGCTTGTTGTTTAACTAGCTTAAGAGAATGGATTTTGTTAGAAGATAAAAGACTGTTGGAGCTGGAAGGTCATGAACTGAAATTCGGTCAGCATGCATATTTGTGGTATGGCAAAGTAAAAATGAATAAAGAATTCAAAAATCATATTATCAGAAGAAATTTGTTAAAAATTTGGAAGAAATATAAGAATAGATTTGGCTTTAACATTCCAAATTGGATTTACCCACAAGAAACCTTTTATAGAAGAGAAATAGGACATAACAGCAGATGGGGAACATAAAGATTTCTTAGAAAAAAAAGCAAGGGATATGAAAACTGAAAGAATTAGAACAATTAAAAAACGAAGGTTTAGAAATGCACTGGCTAGCCTATATTCAAATAAGAGGAAGATTTAAGGAGGATTATAATAAATATGACTTTGAAGAAGGAAAAACAGAATTGGAGAAAACATTATGTGCAGATAATAAACACTTAATTTCAAAAAATATAAATTACTGTTAAAATGTAATATAGAAGATGAACAAATTAAAGATTACATGATTAGTTGGGCAAAATATATAGGCCATAATATACATCTGGAATGATTGGAAACAATTTGGAAAAAGGGCGTAAAATTTACATGCTTTTATGACCTGCAAGAAACCTTTTACAAAATGATGTTCAAATGGTATATGACTCTGGTTAAATTGGCAAAAATATATAAAAATACAAATAACAAATGTTGGAAATGTAAAAATCATATTGGATCTTTTTACCACTTATTGTGGGAATGCCAAAAAACTCCTAGATTTTGGTTAAAGGCCAGAGGATTAATGCAAAAAAAAAAAAAAAAAAAAGGGGAAAAAAAGAAAATAAAAATAACATTTAGACCAGAGCTCTTTTTGTTAAATATGATCAACTTAGATAATAAAAACAAAAGGGAGCATAAAACCTTAGTAAGTTATTTAATTACAGCTGCAAGATTGGTGTTTGCAAAAAAGTGGAAGACAGATAAAATTCCAAAAATATTTCATATGAGGTTAATGAAAATATTTGACATGGCAGAACTAGACAAACTTACAAATTTATTGAAAGGAAATTTAGAAAAATATTTAAAAATATGGAGACCTTTTACTGACTATGTAAAACAATATAATGGTGATTGGATAACCATGGGCTTTGAGTTGTAATAGGAGGACTGAAAAGAATAGTTATGGATAAAGTAATAAGTGATAAATATATAGAGAGAGGTAAAATAGCTTTAATTAAAATTGTTCAATCAGAGATACTGGAAAGTTATTTTAAAGTGATTCTATAGTAGTATGCAAATGATTAAATAATTGGATAATGACCCTACTTGTGTATTTGTTTATTTGTTTTACTTTTTTTAGTTGTCCTGTGTTTGTCTTGTCTTTATGTATTTTTAATATCTTTAAATGTTAATTTTAATGTATTTTAATGTTAATAAAGATATATTTTTTAAAAAGAAACTATGTAAAAGTGATGAAACTGACAGATTTCTTCAAGAAAGAACCATTTTAAGATGATCCTACAGTCTTAGAAAGTGAAGCAGCAAAGGCTCTCAAAGTGCTTGGGGGAAATAAATCACCAGGAATAGATGACACACTAGTAGAACCTGTTTCAGGCTACAGAAATAGAATCCATTCCAATTCTAACAAAAAATCAGCAAACAAATATGGAAAACAAAACAGTGACCCACAGAATAGAAACACCCAATAGACCTTCCAATTCCCAAGAATGGGGATATCAGGGTGGTAGTAACTATTAAACTCTTGCACTGCTCTCCCATGCAAACAAAATGTTACTCAGAATTTTGCATGAAAGACTTTTACCATTTATGGCACAAGAAAAGGCAGACATCCACACTGGGATCAGAAAAGGATCATATTGCAAACATATGTTGGTTGGGTAATGAAACACACCAAAGAATTTCTGAAGAAAATAACTGTGTTTTATAGATTACAACAAAGCCTTTGATTGTGTAGATCATAAGAAATTATGGTTTGCTTGTGGTGTAGTGGTTTGAGCATTGGACTACAACTGGAAACCAGGGTTCAAATCCCTGATCAGCCATGGAAACTCAGTGGGTAGCCTTGGGCAAGTTGCAATCTCTCAGCCTTAGAGGAGAGCAGAGGCTAACTCCCTCTGAACAAATCTTGCCAAGAAAGCCCCACAATAGGGTTGTCTTATGGTCATGATAAGTTGGAAACGACTTGAAGGTACACAACAACATCTTGAAGAAATGGTTATGCCACAACATCTGATTGTCCTGATGAATAACCTAAACTCTGGACAGGAGGCCACTGTCAGGACACAATATGATGATACAGAATGGCACAGAACATACCATATAGAAAGTAGGATTATATTGACAGGAAGAAGGTGTGAAAATTGGATGATGGAACATCAACAATTTAATATATTTTTACATTAATAACCATATTTTTACAGAAAATAGCCAAGACTGGGTACAACTACAGTTGTCACTTCATATTCGCTGGGGTTTGGTTCCAGGACCCCCCGCCCCCATGGATACCAAAATCCGTGAATACTCAAGTCCCATTATATGCAATGGCATAGCAAAATGGTGTCCCTTATATAAGATGGCAAAATCAAAGGTTTGCTTTTTGGATTATTATTTTTTAAAGAATATTTTTAAGCCATGAATACTTAAATCCATGGATACCAAATCTGTGGATACGGAGGGACAACTGTATTGATGAAAGTTAAGGAAGAAAGTGAAAAAGCAGGGTTGTTGTTGTTGACCGGAGACTTATTGGTAGTGAAATGTCTTGCTTCAGGTACCTCTTCACTCTCCTCCTCCTCTCCTTCATTCCACTCAAATTTTGTCATCAGAATCCCACATATCTCTGTTCAAAGTTTCTGGATCCCAGTCCTGAGATTCGATAAGGGATACTTTGCAGGGATTGGATATATTTCCCTGTCTTGCCTGCTGTTAGCCACCAGCTCTGTTCTCTCTTTAGCTAGTCCTACCTCCCCTGTGCAATGTCTAGTGTTTTCTGCAGGACAGCCTGCTGTTCCTTGAGAGCACCTGTCTTAGTTTGCTGCTGAAACTGCTTCTGAGTAGCCTCAAACTGTTCTCACACATTTCAGAGCACAATAAGTAAGACCCATTCTGGTCCTTCCTCTGGCCATTCTCCCCTACTTCCAAATCTGCAGGTATTCTCTCAAACTTGGTACAGACCTGAATTGCTGGCAAGGTGCTGCTCATTGACCTGAAAGGGGTATTTCTGCCATTGCTTCTCCAGGGCTCCCAACAGCTGAATGGAGATGCGAGTTTGCTCTGTGGGACTTGTTTGGTTTATGTATAGAAAATGCCTTTATAACATCTGTGTTGTATGTATGTTCAAGTTGCCTGTTGACTTAAGTGACTCCATTAATTTTATAGAGGGGTTTTGGGTAAAGAATACTCAGAAATGATTTGCCATTGCCTTTCTCTGAAATACAACTGCATTTCTGAAATCTCTGAAATACAACTAGTATTTAGTATTAGTATTTATTTATTTATACCCCGCTCTTCAGCCACAAGGCTATCAGAGCGGCTTACAAATTGTTTTAAGCAACAGCACTTTACACATCTACACTGCATTAAGCAGTTTCCCATGTGTGTTAAGCTAATTGCCCCCACAAGCAGGGTACTCTGAATACCAGCACCTGGTATTTCTTGCTGGTCTCCCATCCAAGTACTAGCCAGGCCTGACCCTGCTTAGCTTCTAAGATAAAACAGAATCTGGTGCCTTCTTAAGGCATAAAATTGCTTTTATAACATCTAGAGGTCTTGCTTGCTAAGTTAGTTAATCTATTAAACCTTCAAACACTGGTTGTTCATTGTTTCCATATCCAAAACAATTACTTACCTTTGGCAAAACAGAAAAGGCTCATATCCCATCCATCCTTTTGAATTTCATAGAATCTTAGAGTTGGAAGAGACAACAAGGGCCACCAGTCCAACCTCCTGCCATGCAGGAATACACAATCAAATCTTTCCCGACAGATGGCCATCCAGCCTCTGTTTAAAAACCACCAAAGAAGGAGACTCTATCACACTACAAGGCAGTGCATTCCACTGCCAAACAGCTTTTACTGTCAGGAAGTTCTTCCTAATGTCTAGGTGAAATCTCTTTTCCTGTAGTTTGGACCCATTGCTCCATGTCCTAGTCTCTGGAGCAGCAGAAAACAAGCTTGCTCCATCCTCAGTATGACATCCATTCAAATATTTAAACATGGCTATCATGTACCCTCTTAACCTTCTCTTCTCCAGACTAAACATGCCCAGCTCCCTAAGCCACTCTCATAGGGCATGGCTTCCAAACGTCCCACCATCCTAGTTGCCCTCCTCTGGACACATTCCAACTTCTCAATATCCTTCCTGAATTGTGGTGCCCAGAACTGGACACAGAATTCCAGGTGAGGTCTGACCAAAGCAGAATAGTGTGGCACCATTACTTCCCTTGATCTAGATACTATACTCCTATTAATGCAGTCTAGAATCGTATTGGCTTTTTTAGCTGCTGCATCACACTGCTGACTCATGTTCAGCTTGTGGTCCACTAAGACTCTTAGATCCCTTTTGCATGTACTGCCATCATCTCTCTCTTTCCCCTTTCTCTTGTGAGGTGAGAGCTCCACTTATAGGAGAGGTAATTTCTGCCACACCTCATAGGTACTCTTGATCTAGACCATTGTTTTGGGCTACCTCTGACTCTCAGAGTGGCTTTACATGTTACACTGCGTTAGACTGAAGATATAAGTATCATATTGCACCAGTTTTTATTCTATTTAAAGTGTTTCCATTCCACCTTTCTGAAATGCACAAAGGTAGTGCACAAAAACAAACAATTATGTCTACAATTATGTCACATAAAAAGAGAATGAAAAACAACAGTAAAGAACTGTAAGAATAATGTTCTCTGCTGAAACAAAACCCATGTATCTCCCACAATGAAATTTTTATTTAATTATTACACTTACAAATGCCTATCCAGAAAATGCTCAAAACAGAAACACAACTTAAAATATACAGTACATCAGATGCCCTTGCATCTGGAACTCACACATTTTCATTAGAAGGAACTTGTGATTTTTCCCTCTCAGAAGTTACAATAATGCAAGTCATACTTTTTGTTGCCCCATTGAAATATGATAGTTGAAGCCATTCTGAGGCTAACATGCTGAACACACGTGCTAGAGAATAAGCTCCTTTGAACCTAGATCCACCTAGTTTTTTTTGCATAAAGAGGTAGGACTACCCTGCAAAGGACTGTGCTGCTAAAGTGGAAAATAAAACTGCATCCATTATGGCCAGAGCTATTAAACAACTGTCTCCTTGCACTGCCTCATAGATCCTCCTTGTGGGAATTTAAGATGGCACCAAACACCTCATAAATGGCCTGCTGTTTCTACCCTGTACTTCACTGATGCTTAACCATATCCTTTGGAGTTTAAAGGCTGTTATGTATTTGAGATATCAAAGGGTAACCTGAGAACTAAAGCTAGTACTAGTATGCTCTCTCTCTCTCTCTCTCTCTCTCTCTCTCTCTAAATAACAATTTGGCAAGTATTCAATTTGCTACCTGCTGGTGTAAGCATGGGAATAAAATATTTAGCTCTCAAAGGTTACTTATATACACTAATACACACACTTCAAAAAGGTATTTTTTGACTACTGACTATACCATTTGCTCTATTGAAGGGTTCGCTTTGGTGGCAACGAGCAGTGGGCCCTCTTCAGAATTCCAGACCCATTGGCAACCAATTAGTTTTTTAAGGCAGCAGGTTGTGTTCCATGTATGGGTAAAGAGGGAGGAAAAATCACCACCTTCATGTACAAGTTTGTTTTCAGGTGAGCTGCAAAGACAGATTGCCAGGTCACTCCTCTATGGAATCCTGGCCATGTGTTTTTGGACGTCTTCCTTAAAGGAACTGAGAACAATGGATTTTACAATCTTGTCAGGGCAAGGAAGGAGATGGAATGTGTGTCCCTTGAATCCACCAGTTCAGGAATCTTTAACTCCAAGAATCTCACATTCTCCCACAAATCAAGTCACCCGTTAGAACGTTTCTTGAAAGAACTCCTAAAGGAAAAATATACCACTGCTCTTTTGATCAAACCTGATCAGGGCCAGGCCTTTAAGGTAATGTCACAGTGGGACTCCAGTAATCATTTTATACCATGTGGAGACTTTACCTATTTTTACCAATTGGTGATTTGTCTATTGCACTTGCTTAAATTTGTGTCTCTTAATGGTGTCGTTAAATCTGGAACCACAACAAATGTTCTTGTTGTGGTGGCCACCCAAATGAGACATTCTCTATATGTGCTCTATAATTGTCCCCCACACTCGACAACCTGGGAACATCGGCATGACACAGTGGTGAACTGCTTGGCCAAAGCCTTCCCAGGCTCAGTGGATGCCATTTCCTTAAATTGAACAGGTTGCCAGTTGAGACCAGATGTAGCCATCACAGATGAAAGACAGAAGAAAACTATTGTACACATAATAGTCCCCTTTAAGAACAGGACATTAACCATAAGAGAGGCCAGAGAATGTAAATATCAGAAATATATCCCTTTGGCTGATGTACTGAGACAAAGGGAGTATGACGTCGCCGTCCATGTGTTACCAACATACCAAGAAGAGGCAGCATTTCCATCTCTGTTGCTATCTCTCTGGGAGAGGTGCTGCCTGCCTGCAGAACAAAAAAAACCAGCTACTTATCTGCAGGACCAGGACCAAGCCTCTAGGTACTGGGCTAACCAGGACAGCCTCCACCTGCTCCCCTTCCTTGACAAGGGATATAAGAGGTTGCCTGTGTGGCAGGCCTGACACAGAGAAGCCAATTTGGGGTGGAGTGAGGGTCAGTCTGCCTGAGAATGGATAGGAAGCACTCTTCTATTATTATTTTTTTTATATAACTGATAAGAAGAATTTGAGGGATTAAGACAAAACTGGAGGCTTGGGTGTAATAGCAGGAGAGTTTATTTCTACTCCATTTTACTTAATTGTTGTTTGTGCATATTGTTAGGTTTGTATTTTTGTAAAATTCCTATCGGCTTATTTGGGTGCGTATCAACTGTTATGGTACTGATGGGCCAGCTTATGTGAGAGTGCCAGCTGAAAGACTGCGTAGTATTGGGGGTACAACCTGGAACCACCTAGATGGCTATAAGGCATCAGCCAAGTGTGAGTAGGGCAGGGTCACGTGCTCTTTTAGAGGAAGGAGAGAGAGATGTTTAATGCCTTCTCACCTTCCAGTCACCCTACCAGCCATGGGAACTTGGAGAGTGAACCAAGCCACCCACAATACCTCACATTACTCCTATGTAATGCCAGGTCAGTTAAAAATAAAGCACATCTTCTATGATCTCAAGGATGAGGCTGACCTGGCATGCTTGACAGAACTTGGCTGGGGGATGATAGTGGACTAAATGTCTTTAAGATATTTTCCTATAGAAAAACACTGAGGCAGGAGGGGGAGGGGAGTGGTCTGACATGGGCTCAGGCTCTCCCAGCTGGGTACTGTATTAGAGAAAAGATACAGGATGGGGTAGCTGTGGTCTATAAAGACCATCTTAACCTGACCAGATTACTTATTAGGGAGCTGAGCCACATTGAGTGTATATAACTGAGTCTGGAAACCAGGGACATAGTGAGGATTCTGTAAGTGTACTGTCCACCCTGCTGCCTATCAGACTCCCTGGCCAAACTCACAGAACTGGTCTCAGGGCTGTTGTTGGAGTCCCCTAGACTTTTCCTTTTGGGTAACTTCAACATACAATTGAAGGCCAGTTTGTCAGGTGCAGCTCGAGAGTTCATGGTATCCATGACAAACATGGTTTTTTTCCAATTGGTCTCAGGACCTACACATTCATCAGATCACAGCCTTGATGCAGTTTTCAGCCTGGAACACATGGATCTGTGGGTGACTAATACCTCCAAGTTGCCATGGAAATATCATTTCCTGGTCAGGGTTAGTAACACAGCTACAACCTGTCCCTTTAGGAGTGGGGGACCTATTAAAATGGTCCACCCTCAAAGGCTAATGGATCCCTTGAGATTCCAGGAGACCTTAGAGGGTTTTATGGCAGGTATCACCAATGATCCTGTTGAAGCCCTGATTGATAGGTGGAATCAAAATCTAACCAGGGATATTGACATGGTCACTCCCCAGAATCCTCTCCAACCTGTTATTAACAAGGCTCCTTAGTATACAGAAACTCTTAAGCAGCTGAAACGGGAAGGACAATGACTAGAGCAGAGATGGCAGAAAACTCAACATCTATGCAAGAAGACATGATGTAGAGAACATCTTTGTTCCTGTATGGTAGCAATATATGCAGCAAAGAAAGCTTTCTTCTCTGCACGCATTGTGTCTGTGAATTCTCATCTAGCTGAGCTTTTCAGGGTGGTGAGAGGTCTAACTCAGGTACCCTTTCCACTGAACCTGATCTTAGAACCTTCAGTAGCTTTTAGCAGATAAAATCTCTTGCATAAGAGCCAATTTAGATACCATTATTGGAGTGAAAGTCAATAATGAAATATTACAGTGACTCTCTGAGTGGGATTACACTGGGACAGTTTCAATTGGTGAGTATGGTTTATGTGGACAAGCTGCTGGGGCAAGTGAGAGAGACAATCCCTGTCTCAATCCCTGTCTCTCTTGGCTGGTTGTCCAGGAAAGAGATGCAATTAGATTTCAAATACAACATATTATTAATGTATCCCAGGGTGGGGAACTTTCCATTTTGTTTAAAAGTTAGACCACTTCTGAAAAAGCCCTTCCCTGAATCCCCTGGATCTTAACAATTATACACCAGTATTTTACCTTCCTTTTTGGGGGGCAAGGTGATTGAGAAGGTAGTTGCCTTCCAACTCCAGGCAGTCTTGGATGACATACACTTCTTTCACCCATTTCAAACTGGCTTCAGAGCAGGATACAGAGTTGAGACTGCTGGGATCATTTAGTAGATTATCTCTTTCTTAACACTGACAGGAGTTGTCCCTGTTGGTGCTTTTAGACGTCTCAGCGGCATTTGTTACCATTGATAATAGTATCTTTCTGGAACATCTGGGGGTGGGGGTGGGAATCAGAGGCACTGTGTTGATGTGGTTGTGGTCTTACCTCTCAGGCAGGTTCTAGATGGTAGTGCTTGGGATAGCTGCTCGTCCAAAAAAAAAAAAAAGTTCATAGAACCAAACAGTTGGAAGAGACCACAAGGGCCATCCAGTTCAACCAGCTGCCATGCAGGAATAAACAATCAAAGCATTCCCGACAGATAACCATCAAGCCTCAGATTAAAAACCTCCAAAGAAGGAGACTTCACCACACTCTGAGGCAGTGCATTCTACTGCCAAAAAGCTCTTACTGTCAGGAAGTTCTTCCTAATGTTAAGTGGAATCTCAGTTATATGGCATACCACAAGGTGCCATTCTATCCCCAATGCTTTTTAACATTTACACAAAACTGCTGGGAGAGATCATCCAAAGTCAGTATGCTGCTGACACCCAGATATATTTCTCCATGCTTCAGAAACAGCCTTTGATAAGGATAGTTTGTCTCCTCTGAATGAATGCTTGAAGGAGGTAGTGGGCTGGATGAAATTGAAACTGAATCCAGACAAGATAGGTGGTTTAAGGGTCCTAATCTGGGGTTGGAGGTGTGTCAACCAGTCCTGGGTGGGGTTACACTCCCCCTGAAAGACTTGTGCTCGTAGCTCCTGGATCTGTTTCTCCAAATGTCATCTCAGATAGATGTGACATTCAGGAGTGCTTATTATCAGCTTCGGCTGATATGCCAGCTGCACTCCTTCCTAGAACTGGAAGACCTAAAGTTGGTAGTGCACACACTGGTAACCTGAAGGTTGGACTTCTGCAATGTGTTGTACATTGGGCTACCTTTGTACCAAGTTCGGAAACTCCAGTTAGTTCAAAACATGGCAGCCAGATTAGTTACTGGTACATCCAGGAGTGAGAACATCATACCAATATTAAAATCACCCCACTGACTGCCAATTAGTTTCCAGGCAAAGTATAAAATGTTGGTTATTATCTTTAAAGCCCTACATGGTTCGGGTCCAGGTTACCTGCAAGATCAGCTCCTCCTGTACAGTCTGCCCCATACACTCAGGTCCTCTGGTAGCTTCCAAGAAAAAAAACTTTTCCAAAGTCTGGTAGACGAACCAACCCCTTCACTAAAACTATAGGTTAAAGTGATGTTACAGATGTACTTGTAGTAGGCTTACCCATGGAAATATTTTCACATATACAAAATAAGTTTCTTATGCAAGTAGTACAATGTGGGATTACAAACTGACTCTCAAAAGATTGTGGCTTCTCTTTCCAAGGTTATAAAAATAACATGTTTTGACAGAGCCAGGTCTTAGTTCCTTATAAAAATATGGTTGGTTTTCTTTTTTTCCTCTAAAGTGATAGTGCTCCTGAAATCTCCCTCTCCTTACAACCAGTCACATATGTATATTTGTACAGGTAAGCTGACTTCAGTAATATCTGCATTGGTGTTTATAGTGCACACTCCATATTTTAATCCTTCTGGCAAATTAAAATAGCTCAGGGTTTTTTCCCCCTTGCATATTTAGCAAAGTGCTGAGTATGCTCTGAATATGCCTGTGGATAACTGGATGAATAGGCCACTGTACAGCCTTCAGATGTAGTGGTGAATAATTCAAAAGTCACTGGTTTGGTTTGTTGCTAATGTGCGTTAATAAAATATCAAACCCAGCTCTATAAACAATGTGCTGAAGACTTCTTTCATTACGTCTGTTTGCATTTTGCGGACTGCAGAGCCTGTTTATACTGCATGTTTATACAGTCAGTCGATCAGACAGATATCATTTAATTATGCTTTTATGTTCACTTCTGAGTGAAGTTAGTGTAATGCTAAAGTAACTTTTCTTTAGCAACCAAGCCTTATCTCGTAATACTTTCTTTCAATTATGCTAAAATATTAACATAAAAGATAACAGGAAACCTTTCCAGTTAGTGTAGCGAGGGAAATTTAATTAGATTGGGGGAGAAATGTGCTTCACTTTTTTTGTCTTAAATCACAAAGATTTGGATCAGTTGGAAGCACCTATCTCCTTCCATCTGAATAACCAGATGGCCATGTGTATGTTACTCGTATTCACCTCAACCACTCATTATTGTTTGTGAATAATGTGGGCAAACTCCTTTGCCACAATTTTGCCTATTGGGAATGTATCAAAACTCTCCCTGGGGACTATAGCTCCCAGTTGTAGTAGACAAGAAAGTTTCTCGTTAACTTTGTCTCATCATGTATTTTAGAATGAATCAGTGTTTTAGTGAAAGGGGTATATGAATTAAAAAAACAGATTCTTTGTCTGCAAGGCAGTGGGTTTGGACACTTAATCTGCTAGATGCTGACTATGCAAGTTCAGAATCTTGTTTATATTCCAAGCCAGAAAAAAATTTCTGGGGAAATGCTGCTTTGTAATGATTTGTAAAGCCAAACATCACAAGCTGGACAGCCTTGTGTTCTGATCAAAGTAATTATTAACTTTGGCAGCATCATTATTTGTGAACTGATAATGTCATCTGTGCTTCTAAAAGTTAAGCATTATGTATTTGAATGGTATCAGCATTTAACAAAAGAGAAAGGATCTGAACAATGCAAAGGGTACACTCACAAAGAGCTTATTCATGCTATCAGAGCATTGCAGACCACATGTATTAGAGTGGGATCAGCTGATGTTATCTTCTGTCTGCCCTATTGCTGATAAAGGCTCATTATAGAACTGGACTGGGTTGCATGGCATTACTGTGTTCCCAACAATGAATGGGTAGTTTGGAGCTCAGTTGACTTGGAGACAGTTGTGGCACCTGTATAATATAAATTGGTAGCTGTAGACAATCTTTTGTGTCAAATTCACACTCCAAATATGAAATAGTTATCTGTACTGTAATACATAAATAGTTTTGCTGTGCTCTGGTGTTGTTTTACCTCTAGTCTGTTGAATCAAAAGGCACACAGTATTGTAGAGGCTAGCTGGGGATGCCACTGTCAGGAATGTAGGACTTACAATTTTCTTTGCCACTTGGAGCATTTACTTTAAAAGCTGGCTGCTATTTTTATTTTTATTATTATTTCATTTTATTCTTTCTATATACACAATAGTAAAATGAGCAGAAATGTGCTATTATATTTTGATGTATAAAGGATTAAAGAGATCAGTTTACAAAGATGTATAGAGACCTTGTGATTGCTATGTATATTACATAGACTAATGTATTAAATGTTAAGAAAAGGCTTAGAATATTTTAAGAGAGATTATTATTCTTGCATATTATACAAGGTCAGTCTGTTAAATAACGAGACTGATACAATAACCCATATTTATTTATATGTATTGCAATTCTAATGCATTCCCCCTTCAATATACTCCCCATTTACACTCACACACTGATGCAGTCTTGTTTTCCACTGCTCTAAAGTGTGGAGCTGTTTCACCACATCTGTCATTTTCTTCTTTACTGAATCAATTGACTCAAAATGTGTTCCTTTAAGCATCGATTTCACTGTAGGGAAAAGAAAAAAGTTGCATGGTGCCAAAATCTGGCAAATATGGAGGATATTCAAGTATAGTAATATGTTTATTGGCCAAACACTGCTTCACAGAAAGTGCTGTGCGAGCAGGCACATTGTCTTGATGAAGAATGAAACCATTTCCCCACAGTTCTGGCCTTTTTTTCCTGACTCTTTCTCTCAGCTTTGTCAAAACTTCCTTATAATAATGCTGTTTCACTGTTCTGCCTTCTGGAACACATTCTTCCAAAATTACACCATTGATGTAAAAACTCCCAATGAGCATGACTTTGAATGTGGACTTGCTTTGATGTGCTTTTTTTCATTCTTGGTGATGATGGTGTTTTCCAGTGCATTGACTGTCATTGTGTCTCAGGATCATACTGGAAGATCCAGGTTTCATCACGTGATGATTTTGTGAAAAAGGTTTGGGTCAAGTTGCTGCAGAATGTCAACAAAAATTTCCTTGCGGCACTCTTTTTGCTCTGGTGTGATAACCCTAGGGACCATCTTGGCACAAACTTTTCTCATTTTGAGATCCTCGTGCAAAATTTTCCACACATTGTTTTTGTCAATGTTCACGGCTTCAACTATCATTCGGACACTGAGTCAACAGTCTCCTTGAACAATCTGGCAGATTTTTTCTACAATTTCTTAAGTTCTTGAAGTGGAAGGTCATCCAGGGCATTCATCATCTTCCACATTCTCACATCCTCTGAATCTTTTGTGCCACTCAAACACATGCACAGAAGTCATGCTGTCTTCCCCATAGGCCTCAGCATTTGAAAAGATTCTGTTGGTGTTTTGTTCAATTTTACTAAAAGTTTCAAATTGACATGGTGCTTGACTTTTAAAGTTAGCATTTTTCTGGCACACAACAGACAATACAGCTGCTTTAAATGACAACCGACAATTAACTGGACTGCTGAGAGTGTTGATGTTTGTTATGCAGGTTCAGATATGTTCAATGTCACCATTCAAGCATTCACAATCAGTTCTCCCCTATGGACTTTTTCGGACAATGTAAAAATAACGCTAGCAGCGTCGCCAGGTTGCGATGCTGCAGCGCTAGAGGGCGTCAGTTTCATACGACGCTCCTTCCCAGTGGTACTGTTGCAGTACTGCTGGGACATTTGACCGTGATATTTTTGCTTTTACAGTCATATTTTACTCACGATCGTTGATCGCGAGTAAAATATGACGGTAGAAAGCAAAAATATCACAGTCAAATGTCCCAGCGGTACTGCAACAGTACCGCTGGGAAGGAGCGTCATATGAAACTGACGCCCTCTAGCGCTGCAGCGTCGCAACCTGGCGACGCTGCTAGCATTATTTTTACATTGTCCAAAAAAGTCCTATATGTCTGAAAGGTAGAAACAGAGACTCATTATTTAATAGACACTCCTTGTACTTATCTTTAAGAAATAACTTTGAAAGAATGTAAGAAAAGCAATTCTTCAGTGTTTGTGTTCTGTGATTCTATGTCTTAACAAGTAAATGGAGAAGATTGTGCCAAACTAAGGAATAAACAGTGGGGAATGACCCAAATTAATAACCAATGTTTCTATCAAGTGATAAAAGAGCTATATTAAGTCCAAAAACTTCACATCTTGTGGGGTTTTTTCTTAGAATTTCAGAATTCTACAATTTATTATTGTCATACTAATGCATAAAAATGTACAGATACCTGGTGTACAACTTAAGAATCAATGGGGAGATGTTATTGAAAGGCCTATCAAAAGATCTGGACAATTTCCTGAGGTATACAAGAGACAGTGTAACAGTTTTCACTGTTTTATATATAATTCTGTTCTATTTCACAGAATTCTGTGGGACTTACTAAAAGAAGGTACTTGAAATGCGTTTGTTTTGAATGGCTATAGAAAATCTTAGGGATCATCTCCAAATCAAAATACCTGACACATGTAAAAAAGAAATATCTCCATATCAAAATACCTGCTTGCGCAGACCTTTAGGGAACATATCAAATGATAATTTGGATAGTAGAACCTGATTATCAAGCTGAAGCAGGCAAAAACATTGGAACATATTAATCCAAAGGAATATTTTAATTAATGATTGTTTTTAATGAGTTACTGTCACTCTTTCATCACTCTATTGTTGTTTTATTATTTTTACTGATTAATTTTATTGTATCTTGTTTTTATTGTCAACTGGTTTGGATTTTAAAATGAAAAGTAGTATATAAGTGTTCTTAAATAGATTTTTAAAAATGTTACTTGAGGCTTATTTCCTGGTCTTCTTGAATGGCCTTCACATGGATCACTTATATGCTTACAGACTGCCTCCCTCCTTGACCTCTCCAAATGCCCTGTTCTGGATAGTCATAGGGATGCATTGTACTAATACTTGTTGCCCCAGAAGAAAGAACAGAGCCAAAACACTGCTCTCCTTTCCTCCCAAATGGTTCTCTCTTCTGCCAAGTCTCCCCTTCTCCCAAATGGTCACAGCAATCTGCTGTGAGTTCCAGCATTGCTGGTAAGTTTGCCTCCCAAACTCCCTGAGGAGCCTGATACCACAAGACCCGCATAGTAGTGGTTGGTTGTTGTAAATGGCCACATTTCAGCTTTTGCTAACAGTTTCCAAGAAAAGAGCAGAAATCTGATTATTGCTCATAGGTACACCACCCTGATATCAGAAACCCTGCATAGTAACCTTGTCAGAACAGAAGATTTGTCACTGTGATTTCTTTCTCCTCTTGTCTGCTTCTGCCATGATATGGAAGAGCAACTGGTTCTTGCTTTGAAATCCTAGCTTTTCTTTTAAAAGAAACCCCTGTTAAACGTTCAAGCATCTAATATGAAAAGTCAGAGATAGAGACAGATATTTTATGTGTTCTTAAGCTGATAGGAGAGCCTTAGTGACAACGTCTAGGCTTCCATGGGTTTCTGCTCTTGTCATCCTGTGCAATACTGCATAGTCTCATACTGCTTAATTATCATTGATTTAATGGAAAAGGTTAAGCAGCCTAACAGTGTGAAGGATGGCAACCCAGAACAATGAGATTAAAAATAAAGGTTTTGTTTGTTGAAAAGTCCTGAAGCAGCCTTTGAACGAGTTTACCATGGGAGGTATCTATGAAATGAACTACTGTATAATTCTCCTTCTCTTTCCCTTCCTTTCCCCAAAATGCCATTGTACTGAGACAACAATCGAGGAAGCAGCAGCAACCTCCCAAGTATGATGAGGCTGGTAGCTGTTGCTAGCTTTTTCTTTTGAATAAGATGCAACAGCTGCTGCACTTCAGTCTAAGAGAAACAAAGCCAATCCAGCTAGGGATATCCATCCATCTGAGAGTCACCTGATTTTCTTGAGTTGGTCAGAGAAAACAAGACAGCCCATGAGGCTGATGGTAGAGGTGGCTAGCCTATGAGGCTGATGGTAGAGGTAGACAAGCAGTGGCTGACTCTTTTCAGCAATGCTCCTGCAAGTAAAACATCTATTGAAGGTGGGCGGGAAGTGGTAGTGTTCTGTCTCCAAACTCCTCCTTTTCATGGGTCAGGCCACCTGTGGAAAGGCTTCATTCCAGCTCAGAAGAGGTAGAGCAGAGCAGGATTCTGTATCTTTAGCTCAATAGTTGGTTGACAAGTTCACATTAATGCATAGTTTTACCTTAGATTGTTTAGAGCATTTAAACACATAAATACATTTTTTAAAAATCTCTAAGGCTGCATCAAAAATTTGTTTTTCCTCTAGGAAATTGATGATGTTTTGGATTTCTCTGTTAAAGTATATAGTTTATGTTACATTTCAGGGTTCTTCCTTTAAATGATTTCTGCTTCATTCTTTTATGTGCACATTTGTTACCGGTATATCTGAATTTGGTTTACTAGCCATTATAGCATTCATGGTTTTAAACTGTGCTTTCATAACATATTTAGCCAGTTAGATTTAAACTGTGGAAAGCTAGGCTAGAAAATAGCTAAGATTGAATTTGTCTAGGAATTGAATAGATAATCGGGTGACATTGGTGGGATTTGTTCACTACTACTATTTATCCTTTACATTAGCAGATTGCAGTTATCTCATTGTTATGTACCGTTTAGAGTTAGGTTCTTAGTGCATCCGGTCTTGGATTCTTATTACCATAGGGTCTGTCTATAGCCTGTTCCTGTGTTGGGAATGTATTCAGCATTTTTCTGTCTTCATCATTTATATCCATAAAGAGCATTTTATCAAGAACATTTCTAATTTGATCTGTGAAATATGGCTTGAGAAGTAATGCTCTGAGTAATGTTTCACTAATTAATTTACCATTGTTTCCCCTTCAAACTTAGTCCTGCCTTTTACTTGAATAAATGGAGTCACATTCATTTCCTTGGTTCATAAATATACCACTTTACTGGGCAGAATTCTATTGAAAAATTGGCTGTTTTTTTATTTAGCCCTGAGTCCAATAAATGACCATTTTACCTTAGTTCTGATGTGTTTTTTGTGTGTTTTTCTCCAAGTGTGTGCTTTGCAATTTCTAAGCTCAACTATAGAAGCTACAAAATGTTCCTTTTCAGCAAAAACAGAAAGTGAATACTGTACTGCCTTTCTAAAGCTACCCGGGTGTGACCTCACCCGGGTAGCTTTAGAGGGAGAAAAGAGCAGCTTTACTGGGGTGCCAGTTAGACAGTTGTTGCGGGGTGTCCTAGGATTTCTTGATCCCGTATTCGTCGTTTCCTGTTTACACGATTTTTGTCTCTGAACTAGATATCCTGGGAGATCCCGGGATCATTGTTTACATGGCATCCGATCCCGTGATATGTACCTTCTCCCACTATAAAAAGTTGGGGTATTTTTTTATTTACACGAGTTTACAGTCCTGGGTTTTGTTTTTTTGTAGCTGTCAATCAAGGATGCGATTACTCTTTTTTCACAACCTCAGTGACGTACTTCCTTTAGAGTTCCACGCCATGAGCAATGTTATTGGCTGGCTCAAATGTTTGTTAAAGCTTCTGCGTTGGGGATGAATGGGTGTTGCATTGGTGATGAGGCGCTGAGGGGATGGGGGGAGGAATCTGGGTGGGGAGGAAGGAGCCATCAGTGGCTAAACCCTGTGTTTTCCTTTAGAAATGAAAGATTACCACTTAAAGCCAGCTAAACTGGGGAGGAATGAGGATCAGTTGGTGCTGGGGAGTGTGAGAGAGGTCAAAAGCAGAGCGGACTGGAGCCCGGCACGCACGCACCCACACAAGCCCAAGCCAGTACAAGCCGAGTGCAGGGGCCCAGAGGCTTGCGGTTGTCCTGTCTCTTTAAAATGTTAACCCTTTAAGCAGAGACAGCTGTGGAGTGAAGGTTTCAAGCCAGTGCAGGGATCATAAGGGGAGGACACACAAGGCATTTTGAAAGACCCAGACACTGGCATTTTTTACTGTTCCTTGTGGGGGGGATGAATGAATGTGTGATCATCCGCTCAGACGCTGGCATTTTTTTACTGTGCCTTGGGGGGGTGGATGAATGTTTGATTAACCGTTCAGACGCAGGGAGGGGATCCAGGCAGGGGATGAATGGCCGATCCTCCACCCACGATCTTTTTATAATTTACTCTCTCTTTAAAATTTAAACCCAGCATGCAGTAGAGGAACAGGTTAAAGCTGAAGGGTTTGCAGTGTAGAAATCCATTGAACAGGGTGATTTAGTACATGGACGCACACACAAACCTTCATGCAGCTGGAAGGAATGCCTTTGTTTTCAGCTGGTGAGGCTGAATCTGTTGAACCGGTGACTGACCCCTCCTTTTCTGGTCGCTGATTTCTGAGCCCGCCCCCGGTCACTATTTCCGGTCATCACCTAGTACCAAGATAGCTTGTCCTGGGCTGTTTACATTTCTGATTTTCCGAATCCTCCTGTGACTTTTTAAAAAACCACCACAAACCACGGGACTGGAAGTCCTGCAGGTTGTGGGATAAAAGGTGCCCCCCCATCCGAAAATGACGTACCCAACCCGATGTACGTGTAAACAACCAGGGTTCGACACGAATTCTTCCCACTACATTTTCATCGTGTAAATGGCACCTAGCATTCTTACTTTGTTCCTTGTAATTCCAAACAGCTGCTGCATAAGAAATCCCAGATTTTATCCTCAGAGTTTGAATGTCCCATGCTCTTTGAACTGGTGGACACTCCCTGAACCTCTATGAGCTCCTCCACAATTATAAAAAGTTGGTTAGAAGAAACACATTGATCAAATGAGTGAGGGCCTCCACATTTTCAGTAGGGTGTAGCATCCCAACAGATTGCTGCCGCACTTCCAAAAACTTGGCAGCAAAAACATTGTAGGGGTGGAGCGGGAGATAAAGTCTTAACTCAAAACATCTGATAACCAAGGAATGCATGGACCACTTTTAGAGGGAATAGACTGGAAAGAGAAGGCAAGCCTCTCCATCCCTCCTAGTTGTTAAATGCTTCACAGAAGTTACTCTCTTCTTTCCCAAACAAGTCAGTTTCTGACATATATCTGGTTTTGACATGTCTAAAGGAACATCTAATATAACTCCCTGTTTTTCTGCTAGGAACCAAGTTGGCATGATATTTTGTTTCCTCAAGGTCCTATGTTTAGACAATTTATCTGCCTGGGCCTTGCTTTTATATACCACTAATAAATCAACACCTTGCATACATTCTGCCTGCACTATGTCCCCAATGGGTTTCTTCAGCTATCCAGTGCCATGCCCTGTGAGTCTGATGGAGGTATGGAATCAGAGGATGAGGAGAACATGGCAGGGAACAGCCCTAGGGACCCTAACACAGGTTTATCTACACCTGTGCCAGCAGCAAACCCTGCCAACCTGGAGGTTCAAGCAGAAGAGCCTGGCCCTAGTGGGCTGGCACCAGTCTCAGCAGCGAGCTCTGCCAATTCAGATAAGGATGAAGAAGAGGAGACGGACTTACCTCCACCATCATACAGCCAGCATTGATTCCAAAAGGAAGCTTGAAGAAGATCGCTGAGGCTTTATCAGAAGCACCTGCCTGTCAAAGCCTTGATTACTATATATATACTTTGGGGAACTATGGAGACTTTGTCAGAGATCAACTGATCTTCCTGGAGAAAGCTTTCTGCTGACTCCATTGCCTTGACTTGGGTTTAGACCTTGGACTGTTCCTGACCACGCTGTTGCCTGACCCTGTGGACCCACAGGCCCACTTCTGGACTACACTGCCTTCCGTAAGCTTTGAGCCTTGGACTGTATTCTGGACTCTTCTCTGTGTGCCTTCCTGCTTGTTTTGCTGCTGCTCAAGAAACTGAACCTTGCTTGTTTCAAACCTTATTGATTCCAGTTAATTGACTTCTCTGTCACTGAGAGTTGGCCACTTCCCCAGTCTTTTGAGCTTTATCTTGGTCAAACTCCCAAACTGTGTATTAATTGCCAGTAACCAGCTGCTTTCTCAGACATCCAGCTAGCCTCATACGGTTTACATCCTAGTTTTTTATCCAACACAGCAGACTTTAACATGAAAAAAAAAGCATTGTTCCTTCCTTCCCTTTAAGTGGGGGGGGGGATGAACACAGCAATACAATCTCCAGTCTCAACTGTCCCTATTCTCTTCTTTTTTGCCTGTGCCCATACATGCTCTTCATCCTCATGTTCTGCATGACCCCTTTGCTTTCCCTTAAAGTTTTTGTCCATTTACTAAAGTCACAGGGAGACAGCTCTCCCCTAAAAAAAAAAAAAAGCTACAAGCTTGTACAAGCTTTTATCAGCTCTAGCCCTTCCCAGCACCATAACTTTCTTAAATGTGGAGGGAAGAGTTCCTACTCAAAGAAAACTGAACTCTTCTCAACACAAAACCTTTGCCCACTCCAAGAAGTTCTTCCCTGTTCTGCCATGCATGCCTCTATATCGAATGCCACTGAGAGGTACAAAAGCACCAGCAGGGACACACTTCTCCTGTCAGTGCTCAGGTGAAGATAATTCACTAAGGCAACCATAGCAGTCTCAACTCCATATTCTGCTCTAAAGCCAGTTTGAAATGGGTCTAGATATCTTGTATCATCCAAGACCGCCTCCTCTCTCGATCACCTTGCCTAGGGAAGGAAGATTTGGTACTGTTCTATAGTGGTTTAGGTCCAGGGGGTCCAGGCAGGGCTTTTTTAGAAGTGGTCGTACCACTGCTTCATTTAGACAAAATGGAAAACGTCCCTCCCTAAGAGATGCATTGATAATATATTCTAATTGGGATCTAATTTCATCTTTTCCCTGAATGACCAGCAAAGAAGGACAGGGATCAAGAGGACAAGTTGTCTTCCTTATTTGCCCAGCAGCATGTCCACATCAGTAGTACTCACCATCTGAAACTGATCCATAGAATCATAGAATCATAGAATTGTAAAGTTGGAAGAGACCACGAGGGCCATCCAGTCCAACCCCCTGCCACGCAGGAAATCATGATCAAAGCATCCCCGACAGATGGCCATCCAGCCTCTGTTTAAAGACCTCCAAGGAAGGAGACCCCATCACGCTCCGAGGGAGTGTGTTCCACTGCTGAACAGCTCTTACTGTCAAAAAGTTCCTCCTCATGTTGAGGTGGAATCTCTGTTCCTGGAGCTTGCATCCATTGCTCCGTGTTCCAGTCTCTGGAGCAGCAGAAAATAAGCCTGCTTCGTCCTCAACGTGACACCCATTCAAATACTTAAACAGGGCTATCATATCGCCTCTTAACCGTCTTTTTTCCAGGCTAAACATACCCAGCTCCCTAAGTCTCTCCTCATAAGGCATCGTTTCCAGACCTTTCACCATTTTAGTTGCCCTTTTCTGGACACGCTCCAATTTGTCAATATCCTTTTTGAATTGTGGTGCCCAGAACTATAATAATAATAATAATAAAATTTTATTTCTATCCCACCCCTCTGCAACGCAATCGGGGCGGCTTACAATATAAAAACTCCATAGTCCCAGTACCCTAGCCCACCCCCCCTTAAATTAATATTAAACTATAAAAGATTAAAAACATACAGTAAATTAAAAATATATAAATTAGAAAAATATTAAAACAAACAATAGTTTTTTTTTTTTTAAAAAAATGATTACAGCTCAGGGAGGACAGCCGAGTCTTGGGCCGGGATAGTTATTCAGGAAAGGCCTGCCGGAAAAGATCCGTCTTGACAGCTTTTTAAAAGCGGTCTAAGGTGTTAATAAGACGGATCTCGTCCGGCAGGCCATTCCATAATCTGGGAGCAGCAGCGGAGAAGGCCCTCTGGGACGTCACCGACAGCCTTGTTTTCATAGGCTGTAACAGATTCCTCCCAGAGGACCGAAGTGCGCGGGGAGGGTCGTACGGAAGGAGGCGGTCCCGGAGATAAGTTGGACCCAAACCATGCAGGGCTTTAAAGGTTATAACCAACACCTTGTACTGTGCCTGGGAACGAATACTGTGCCCGGAAACTGGACACAGTATTCTAGGTGAGGTCTGACCAAGGCAGAATAGAGCAGCACTATTACTTCCCTTGATCTAGACAATATACTTCTATTGATGCAGCCCAAAATCGCATTGGCCTTTTTAGCTGCTTCATCACACTGTTGACTCATGTTCAACTTGTGGTCTACTAGGACTCCTAGATCCCTTTCACATGTAGTCTCATTCAGCCAGGTTTCCCCCATCCTATATCTATGCATTTCATTTTTCCGCCCTAAGTGCAGTACCTTACATTTCTCTGTATTGAATTTCATTTTGTTAGCTTTGGCCCAGCTCTCCAGTCTATCCAGGTCATTCTGAATTTTGATCCTGTCCTCTAGGGTATTAGCTACTCCTCCTAATTTGGTGTCATCTGCAAATTTGATAAGCATGCCCCTAATTCCATCATCCAAGTCATTGATAAAGATGTTGAATAGTACTGGGCCCAGGACAGAACCCTGTCGCACCCCACTGGTCACATCTTTCCAAGACAAAGAGGAGCCACTGCTGAGCACTCTTTGGGTTCGGCCGGTCAACCAATTACAAATCCATTGAACAGTTAACTTGTCTAGCCTACATTTTACAAGCTTGTTTGCAAGAATGTCATGGGGAACCTTGTCAAAGGCCTTACTGAAATCAAGGTATGCGATATCCACAGCATTCCCTTCATCTACCAAGCTGGTAATTTTATCAAAAAAAGAGATCAGATTAGTCTGTCATGACTTGTTTCTCTGAAACCCATGTTGACTTTTTGTGATTATGGCATTGCCTTCTAAATGTTTACAGGCTCTCTGTTTAATGATTTGCTCTAGAATCTTCCCTGGTATTGATGTCAGACTAACTGGATGATAACTGTTGGGATCTTCTCCCCCCCCCCTTTTTGAAGATGGGGACGTTTGCCCTCCTCCAGTCTGCTGGGACTTCTCCTGTTTTCCAGGAGTTCTCAAAGATTATTACCAATGGCTCTGAGATTACATTTGCCAGCTCTTTTAATACTCTTGGATGTAGTTCATCTGGTCCTGGAGATTTAAATTCATTTAGATTAAGAAGGTATTCCTCTCCTACATCTTTGCTTATTCGGTGCTGGATTTCCCCTATTGTGTCCTCTGTTCCATTATCCTCAGGTTGGTCCTCCTTTTCCTTTTCTGAAAACACTGAGGCAAAGAAAGTGTTGAGTAATTCTGCCTTTTCTCTGTCCCCTGTTAGCATTTTGCCATCTTCTCCGCGTAGTGGCCCTACCATTTTTTTCTTCCTCCATTTGCTGCAGACATACCCAAAAAACCCTTTTTATTGTTCTTAACCTCTCTAGCAAGCCTGAGCTCATTCTGCATGTTAGCTTTTCTGACTTTACTTCTATATGTGTTTGCTATCTATTTGAATTCTTCTTTGGTGATTTCCCCCTTTTTCCATTTCGTATACGTTACGTTTAAAACTTAGCTCTGTTGAAAGTTCTTTAGTCATCCATCCTAGTTTCTTGAGACTCCTCCCATTTTTCTTCCTCATTGGTACTGTTTGAAATTGTGCCTTCAGTATCTCCCTTTTGAGAAAGTCCCATCCATCTTGAATTCTCTTCTCTTTTAGTATTCCTGACCATGGGATCACCCCCAGTATTTCCCTGAGTTTATTGAAATCAGCTCTCCTAAAGTCAAGAATGTGTGTCTTACTATGCCTGGCTTCTCCTTTCCATTGTATAACAAATTCCAGGAGAACATGATCACTCTCACCTAAGGATCCCACCACTTGCACCCCATTAACCAGGTCATCCCTGTTGGTTAGGATCAGATCTAAAATAGCTGACCCCCTTGTTGCCTCTTCTACCTTTTGGACCATGAAATTATCAGGATAGTTGAAGTCCCCCATCACTACTACATCTCTCCTTTGTGCGTGTGTGTTCATCTGTTCTAGAAAGGCATCATCCAATTCCTCCGTCTGACTTGGGGGTCTGTAGTAGAGTCCCACAATAACATCCCTGTTGTTTCCCTCCCTGTTGTTTCCCTTTAATTTTTATCCAAATGCTCTCCACCTGGCTTCCAGTATTGATGTCATGGATCTCTTTACTGGTATAAATATCCCTGACATATAATGCTATTCCTCCTCCTCTGTTTCTCTTATAAAGGTTATACCCCTCTATTCCTACATTCCAAACATGAGACTCATCCCACCAGGTTTCAGTAATGCCTATTGTATCATAGAGTCGCTGGACACCCATTGTTAACCTCTGCTATAATGATGGCATCTAAGTCGGCTCTTATCTGAGAGATTTTGTCTGTGAAATGAACGTTAAAGCATCACAGCAAACTTCTGAAGGTTCGAGAATTGGATTCAGGTGGGAAGGTGTCCGAGTTAAACCTCTCACCACCCTGAATAGTTTGCCTGGATGCGAATTTGTAGATGCAATATGTGCAGAGAAGGCTTTCTGTGCTGTGTATATTGCCACCTTCTAAGAACAAAGATGTTCTGTATATCAGATATATTGTCAGATATAAGTAGAGTTTTCCTCTATCTGTGCTCCAGTTGTCATCCTTACCATTTCAGCTCCCTAAGGTGCCCTGTATACCAAGGAGACCGATTAGTAACAGGTTGGAGAGGACATTTGGGAGCAATTGTGTCAATAGGCCTAGTCAGATCTTGATTCCATCTATTAACCAGGGCTTCAACAGGATTATCCGTGGTACCAGCCATAAAAACCCCTAAGGCTTTTTGGAATCCTAGAGATCCATTAGCCTTTGAGGGTGGACCATTTTAATAGGTCCACCACCCCTGCATGGATACATTGTAGCTGCAATACTAGCTCTGACCAGAAAATTATCTGTCCACGACAACTCAGAAGTATTAATTGTCCACTCAGTATAGGCTCACTGAGAGGTGACTGGCACAGCCTGCAGACAAACTGGACCCAGGAGTAGCCAAACAGAGGATAAAGTACACAGAAGAATAGGGCTTGAAAAACAAAGTCTTCAACTAGCAGGCTTTATCACTGCTCTGACCCACTTTCACCCACAATAAGAAGACGTACAAGCAGCAGCCTTCCAATAATATCTAGAGGCTTTATCTCCAGTTCCAGTACAAAACAAACAGAGAATATATACAGCATACCTCAATAACAAATCCAACAACAATTCTCCAAACATCCAACACTCCTCGACACCAACCCACAAGAGTAACTCACACAGTGAATTTTTATAGGAGTGTTTGGCTAATCACCTTCTGCCTAGCCCCAGCTGTGCACACACCTGTTTCAGCTGTGCTATCAGAGTTGTCTGTTGCTCCAACATTTTCTCTCTGCACTTAAAGGGATATTAATCTGACATTAATCACCTCTGCCCACGGACCATATGCTCCGAGCTGAAACCAGCATAAAGAGTGTGGCCTGTTGAATGGATGGGCCCTGAGACCAGTTGGGATAGGCCCATGTTTGTTATGGATGCCATGAATTCCCGAGCTGCACCTGATAGACTGGTCTCAAGTAGGATGTTGAAATCACCCAAGATCAAAGGTCAGGGTGACTCCACCACCAGTTCTGAGACCAGTTCTGTGAGCTCAGCCAGGGAGTTTGTTAGGCAGCGGGGTGGATGGTACACTAATAGAACCCCCAGTCTATCCTGGGCACATGGGCACAGGCCCTCCCAGCTGGGTACTCTGTTAGCGAGCAGGTGAGAGGAAGTGGGCGAGGGGGTGGAGTGGCTCTAGTCCATAAGAACCACCTGGCCTTGACCAGGATACCTATCCGGAACACAGCCCACTTCGAGTGTATATACCTAAGCCTGAAGACCAGGGATAGCTTGGGGATTCTGCTAGTCTATCGGCCACCCCGTTGTCTAGCAGACTCCCTAACCGAGCTGACACAGCTGGTCTCAGAGCTGCTGCTGGAGTCCCCCAGACTTCTGGTTTTGGGGGACTTCAACATCCCGCTCGAGATCAGCTTAACAGGTGCGGCTCGGGAGTTCATGGAGACCATGACAAACATGGGCCTATCCCAATTGGTCAACGGGCCCACACATTGTGCAGGTCATACACTCGATGCGGTCTTTAGTTTGGATCAGGTATATCCGTGGGCGGAGGTAATCAGTACCTCTGCCTTGTCATGGACGGATCATTTCCTGGTCAAGATGGAACTTAGAGCCTACATCTGCCACACGGGGGGTGGTGGACCCATTAAAATGGTCCGCCCTCGAAGGCTAATGGAACCTATGGGTTTCCAGAAAGCCTTAGAGGGCTTAATGGTTGGAAATGCCGGTGATCCTGTCGATGCTCTGGTTAATACGTGGAACACCGACCTTACCAGAGCTATCGACACGATTGCTCCCAAGCGTCCTTGCCAACCCGCTTCTAACTGTAGGCCATGGTATACACCTGAGCTTAGGGAAATGAAGCGGTTTGGACAACGACTAGAGCGCAGATGGCGGAAGCCTCGACTCTTATCTGACAGAACTCGCCATAGGAACTTTCTTTGGTCCTATCGGGAGGCAGTGCGTGCAGCGCAAAGATCCTTCTCTTCTGCACGTATTGCGTCTGCAGAGTCCCATCCAGCAGAGCTGTTTAGGGTGGTGAGGGAGCTGGCGCAGGTGACCCCTGCGCCGAATCCCCTGCTTAACCCGACGACTGCCTGCTGTGATGCATTTAATAACTTCTTTGCAGATAAAATCTCTCAGATAAGAGCCGACCTAGATGCCACTATTGTAACAGAAACAATGGACGAGGTGTCCAGCAACTCTGCCGATGTAATTATACTGGATCAGCTGCAATCTGTGAGTACCGATGACGTGGACAAGCTCCTTGGTAGTGTGAGGAAGACAACCTGCCCCCTCGACCCTTGCCCGTCTTGGCTGGCCTTCCAGGGAGGGGATGCATTGCGGAAGTTCCTGGTGAGCATCATCAATGCATCCTTCAGGGAAGGATATATCCCATCATGTTTAAAGGAGGCGGCTGTTAAGCCTATTTTGAAAAAACCTTCCCTGGACCCCCTGGCTATGAATAATTATAGGCCAGTCTCTTTATTACCATTTTTGAGCAAGGTGATCGAGAGGGCAGTTGCTCTTCAACTCCAAGCTGTCTTGGATGAAACCGATTACCTAGACCCATTTCAAACTGGCTTCAGGACAGGCTTTGGGGTTGAGACTGCCATGGTTGCTTTGACCGACGATCTGCGTCTGAGCATTGACAGGGGTAATGTGATCCTGTTGGTGCTCCTAGACCTCTCAGCGGCTTTTGATACGATAGATCACAGCATTCTTCTGGATCGCCTGGGGGAGTTAGGCATCGGAGGCACTGCTTTGCAGTGGTTCCGGTCCTTCCTCTCAGGCAGGACCCAGAGAGTGCTGCTCGGGGACAGTAGCTCCAGTAAAAGGGAGCTCACCTGTGGAGTACCACAGGGTGCTATTCTGTCCCCGATGTTATTTAACATCTATTTGAAGCCGCTGGGTAAGATTATTCGGAGTTATGGAGCTGGGTGTTATCAGTACGCTGATGACACTCAGATCTATTTCTCCGTATCTCGTTCGTCGGCCTTGAATTCTGATGGCATCTCTTCTCTCAATGAATGTCTTCGGGCAGTAATGGGCTGGATGAGGAAAAACAGATTGAGACTGAATCCTGACAAGACGGAGGTGCTCACGGTAGCGGCCCCGAAACCAAGAATCGAGTTGCAATCTCCAGTCCTGGATGGGGTCACACTCTCCTCCAGTGACTGTGTTCGCAGTCTAGGGGTGCTCCTTGACTCGTCGCTCCTGATGACAAATCAGGTAAATGCGACAGTCAGGAGCGCTTGTTATCAGCTTCGGCTGATACGCCAGCTGCGCCCTTTTCTGGAAGTAAGGGATCTTGAGACCATTGTGCACGCGCTGGTAACCTCACGTCTGGATTTCTGTAATGCTCTCTACATGGGGCTACCCTTGTGCCTAGTTCGGAAATTACAGCTGGTACAAAATATGGCAGCCAGGCTAGTTTCTGGAACATCTAGGAGGGACCACATTACTCCGGTTCTGAGGTCCCTCCACTGGCTGCCTATCAGCTTCCGGGCCCAGTACAAGGTGTTGGTTATCACCTTTAAAGCCCTAAATGGCTTGGGCCCAAGCTATCTCAGGGACCGCCTTCTCCCTTATAATCCTCCCCGCGCTCTCCGGTCCTCTGGGAGGAATTTGTTGCAGTCACAAAGACCTAGGCTGGCGACTACCTCCCAGAGGGCTTTCTCGGCTGTCGCCCCCAAATTGTGGAACGGCCTGCCCGACGAGATCCGCCTATTGACATCATTAGACAGCTTTAAAAAGGCTGTCAAGACGGTTCTCTTCGGGCAGGCTTTTCCGGCTTTTCCGGAATAGCTAACCCCGGCCTCAGGAACCCCCTCTGGAGGTTCCTTTTGGATCTCCTAACAGATGCTGCCTGCTTAAAAGGATATTTAACATATTGTATCACATATTGATTTTAACTTGTATTGATTTTAACTTGCATTAATTTAATAATGTTTTAAGGGGAGGGAGGGATTTTGGGTTGTTTTATACTGTCTACCATTTTATCATTGTAAGCCGCCCCGATTGCTTGCAGTGGGGCGGGATATAAATAAATTTTATTTATTTATTTATTTATTTATTTTTATACACACTCAATGTAGTTCAGCTCCTTAACAGGTAATCTGGTCAAGTTAAGATGGTCTTTATAGACCACAGCTACTCCACACACACCCACTTTCCCTCATTTGCTCACTAACAGTACCCTGCTTGGACAGCCTGTGCCCATGCTGTGCTGCTATCATCTCCCAGACAAATTTCTGTAAAGCATGCCAGGTCAGCCTCCTCATCCATAAGGAGATCATAGATATCATGCATTTTATTTTTAACTGACCTGGCATTACACAGGAGCAAGGTGAGGTTTTTTGGGTAGCTTTGTTCACGCTCCATGTTCCCAGGAATGGCAGGATGACTGGAAGGTAAGACAGATATTAAATATCTCTCTCTCCTTCCTCTGTAATGACATGGCATCCTACCATTGCCATATCTCTCTCTGCCCTGGACAACTTGTATTGCCACCTTGTTTCCTTCACACATGACACTCATCTTCACAATAGACAAAATAACACTAAATACAAATTATACAATTAACTGTAACAGTTAACAACACATGAACACAACTCTAAAAATGACTAGACAGTGGTTCCCAATTTGTACACACGAGAACTGAGTAGTTGGCTAGTTCAGCATAAACTTACTCACACTAAGGTGACGCCTTATAGCTAACTAGATGGCATTGGGTTGTGCTCCTACCACTACCCGGTCTTACAGCTGCCACTCTCATTGCCAGCTGGTGAAATTATCTGATAATGTACTGATGGGATACCAACATATCACAGTACAACAGACAGTACAACACATCACAGGACACAGTAAAAAATTATCCTCTTGCTTCAAGCCAGCACTCAGATCTCCAGTTATAATCTAAACAACTCAGACTTTGTACAGTAATTCCATGCCCTGTTCTTCCAGCCTCCCCTCAGTCAGTATCAGATGTACAACTGCAATAAGACACCATCCAGACACCAAACGGGCACTGCCCTTTGCACTGTCCTTTGGCACTGCCCTTTGGCCACTACCTAGGCTGCTGCCTTGGGCTTCTGATGCATATGAAGCCTGCTGACCACACCTCTACAAAGGCAGCTGGTTCTTGCTTGGAACAAGGTGGGTAGTCCCACAGATAAAGCAGTTCTTCTTACCAATACCAACGTGATCCGTTGGGCTTCTGTTGGATATGAAGCCTGCTGACCGTGCCTCTTCAACAATGGCTGCTTTTTCTGTACTGTTCTCTTCTGTTTCTCAGTCAAAATTTCAGAGGACAGCCACCTGGGTCTTCTGTTCAATACTGATGCACGAAACATATACCACACACTTACGAATCCCAGTTCACTGTCTCTCCCAGGGACTCTGTTTCAGGTGAAGACTGTGAATCCTCTTCATCTTATTTATCCTTGGCTGCTGCATCAACCCCTCTGGCCAACATCCTCTCTCACCTTCAGAGGATTTCAGTCCTGCTTGGACCAGATTCTTCCTCTTATGGCTCAAGCATTAGAGCTAGAGGTAAAAGTGCCACATGCTCAAGTCATGAATCCAGTCTACAAAAGGATCCAGGCAAAAGTCTTGCTCTGTGGTTATGATTCCTATGGTATCCTCTTTATTGCAAGTCACCAGACAGTCTTGTGCTATTCCCTCTCCTATGCCACTGATGTTGAGGAGAGTGGAGAATATTTATAATTGAGTATGATTCCACTTTTCTTTTCAAACACCCTGCTGCTATTTCTATTATATTGGAGGCTCCCCAAAGTGAAAATAAGGACTGGTGGATAACTTGAGAAAACTGCAAGATGATGACAACATTCAGTTGTCATCACATGTCTAGGCTTGTTCTCTGCTGCCTCAGATCTAATGGTTCTAAATTAAAGGAGAGTAGATTTTGCTTGAACATTAGAAGGAACTTCTTGACAATGAGAGTGGTTTGGCAATGGAACCAATTGCCTAAAGAGGTGGTGAGGTCTCCTTCTCTGGATGTTTTCAAAAAGAGGCTGGACAGTTACTTGCTGGTGATATTCTAGCTGGAGATTCTGCATTGAGCAGGAAGTTGGATCTGGTGGCGCGTAGGGCCTCTTCCAACTCTATGATTCTGTGATGCAATTCTGTGATGTAATTCTAAAGTGTTACAAAATATTTCAAAATGTGAATTTTTAGGAAATGTGTTTTATCTAAATATTTAAATGCATTTAAATATACATGACACGTTGATTTCTTAAAATTGCAAATCAATACAGAATGATCAAAATGGGGCAGAATGTGGCAGATGTGAAAGTGACGTGGACTGGAAATCTGTTCTTTTTGTCACCTTTTACTATTAGACATGTTAATCAGACTTGTCAGCACAGAGGCAAACCCTAAGCTGGAAAGATATGTAACTTGTTTTAGGGGTAATCTTCACATTCTAACATGAATTTTATTCCCAGTATCTGAAGTCTGAATTTTCTTAGCTTTGTTGGGTCATCAACCAAGCCAGGATGGACACTTCACCCAGAAACAGAAGGACGTGCATGCCTTGCTCAGTCCACAGGCATCCCTTAGAATAAGGAAATAAACAAAGAAAGAAGTGTAATGGGTTCCTGTAGATTTCTAATAAGATTAACAAGCAAATTTGGGGTTAGTGGCAACTTTACTATTTGTCAATTTTGAGACATATTTCAATAATTTTGTATCATAATTAAGTATCAGTGAATTGGATCCCAAGCCCCCTGAGGGAAACTAGCTGCTATTAGCATTTGAATTGCTTTCTTGAGAAGGACCAAACTTTAATTTTCAATTTCTCAATATTTCTGCATTCATATTAGTCAAATGAATTAAAGATGAAATGTTAGTAGCTTAGTTTCTATAGTTACAAGGTCAGCTGTGGGCTGATGTTTTTGTGGTCTGTGATATTAATGCTCAGGTTGCAATATAAATGACAAGAGAGGTCAAACCTTTACAAAGCAGAGGAAGTATGATTAAGATCACAGCACATTGGAAAGAAGAAGCTCCTTTCTTTCTGCCTGTATATATATGTATTGTACTTTGTAGAAAAGGGCACTGTGCTAAACAAGGTTTCCTAGTGCATTTTACAAGAAAAAAAAGAAGCCAGTAATAAGTAGTTGAACAGTGTAACTGGAGGCTGAACCAGACATTACACCTAATATTTTGCATGCAAACGTATATTCTCATTTTTCTTAAGTAATCAGAGGTGCAATAGTGAGCTGTTTTCCTGATTTCAATGCACAGAGAGAGGGTTGGGTGGGCTTCCTACCCTCTCTAGCCATTACCAGATCAATAGTTTAAAAAGTAGTAAAAGTCTTGGGTACTAAATAAAATAAAATAAAATATCTGGCACTAGTCTCAGTTTAGACATCTATCTATCTATCTATCTATCTATCTATCTATCTGTCATTCTCTTGGGTATGTTGCCTTTTCCAGTGTGCTAAGTTCTTTACCAGCCTGCACCACAGGACGAACACCACCATCCCCACATTGCCGTCGGCAAATCAGTGCTCAAGTCCGTTCAGCAGTTCACCTACCTGGGAAGCATCATCTCCTCAGATGCCAAGATTGACAAAGAGATTGATCACAGATTAGCAAAGGCATATAGTGCATTTGGAAGACTTCACAAAAGAGTCTGGAGCAATAAACACCTGAGGCAAAGCACAAAAATCAGTGTGTATAGAGCCATCGTACTGTCTATCCTCCTTTATGGATCTGAAACATGGGTTACCTATCGCCACCACCTACGACTCCTCGAGCGCTTTCATCAGCGCTGTCTACGCACAATCCTAAATATACACTGGACTGACTATGTGACGAATGTTGCTGTCCTTGAACAAGCAGGGATCACCAGCATTGAGGCCATGATATTGAGAACACAGCTGCGCTGGGCAGGGCACGTTTCTAGGATGGAGGACCATCGCTTCCCAAAAATACTACTCTACGGTGAACTCGCCACGGGTCAGCGTGGGAGGGGCGCTCCAAAAAAGCGATACAAGGACTCCCTGAAACAACATCTCAGGCTTGGCCAGATTGATCACCAACGGTGGTCCGCCCTGGCCTCACATCGGGAGGCATGGAGACGCACTATCCACAATGCTGCAGCCTTATTTGAGAACTCACGACGAACAAGTCTTGAAGAGAAACGACAACGCAGAAAGAATCACAACCCAAAAACATCACCCAAGGAGACCTTCTGCTGCACTTTTTGCAACCGGACTTGTTTATCTCGGATTGGCCTTTTTAGTCATCAGCGCGCTTGCAGAAGGCGCGGGATGAGTCCTTCCTGAATCTTCGTTTGCGAAGAAAAGCCAGAAAGAGAGAATTGGCTGCTCAGGAAATACACCCAACCAATCACCACTCACATGCAAATTCCCTCTCCACCTCACAATCCACTCCTGCTACTCAATTTGTGGCCCTGGTTGGGATTCAGGCAGTCAACTGGCAGCGGTGGCAGGATGCCACTGTTACCACTGCGACAGGACCCAGGCAGTCAACTGGTGGCAGCTACGGCCATGGCAGCAGCAGGGCAACAGAGCGAGTCACCCTCAGCAATTCCTAGGAAAGTGTGGAATGCTGAGAAGGGGGAGGAGGAATTTAAAAATCCACTGGCGTATCTTACAGGGTTGTTGTGAGGTCTACTGAGCAATTTGGGGGGAGTTTTTCAACAGCATATGGTACGCTGGGTCCAGCTAGTAGTACAGAGTTTGGCTCTTAGGCTATAATGCTATACCCATTTACCTTAAAGTAACTTCAGTGAACAGGATGGGATTTACTTTTGAGTAGACATGTACAGAATTGTACGATACATCTGCTTAATGTTCTCTTGAGAAAAATACTGTGTTCAGTTGTTTAGTGCACAACAGTAACCAACCAATCAGAATATTCAGAATTGTTAGGGTTAGAAAATAATATAAGAATAATTACAGCTGTCATTGGTACATTTAGACTTTGAAATTTTTAAAGGATATCTGTAAATTAGTCTTGAAAATGTGCATAGTAGATTGGGGAAACAGCTTTCATGCAAGTTTATGAGTCATCTGAAAAGAGATTAACAAATAATCAAGAGGGCAGCTTATTGAATTTCAACTGCTTGATAATTCAGTTGTCCTTTTCGGTCCGCTTCACAGTTTTCACTATTATTTTGCCAGGGTACTGATCCGAAAGGCACCAGATCCTGTCTGATCTTGGAAGCTAAGCACGGTCAGCCCTGGTTAGTACTTTGATGGGAGACCACCAACAAATATGAGGTGCTGAAGGATATAGTTCAGAGGAAGGAACTGGAAAAACCAGTGATTCTTTGGAGATCAGACAGGAATGAAAAATGCGTTCTTGTCCCTCAGTCTCCTCTCCCGCCCCTCTCTCGTCCCTGACCTGCCACAATAACCAAACTTTGCAGACCTACCTTACTAGTGTCCACAGGGCAGCCCAGGAGTGAATGCAGCTCTAATGAAGCGCCATTCACTTCCTGGAATGAAATCCCGCCTGTTCTCACAAGAAGATGCGAGCGTGGGAAATTCAAAGTTTAAAAGAAACATAAAAGAGAAAAAGTTACACTAAGCACAGAAACACACTTTAAAACTTCCTAAACCAGGGAAGTTTTAAAAAAGTGTGTCACTTAACTTGATATGCCGATCTCACCAGGAAGTGTTCCGGCAGGGACCTCCCATTGATGCTGTGATCTCGCCAGTGAAATGGGGCACCTTTTCAGTCACAGGAACATCCGTGATAGGAATAGAATGGGGGATGTATTGAGGGCTTCTCCTGTCAATAAAAGCAGTGCCATGGAACAGTGGCAGAACGGGTGCATTACGAGTGCGGAACTACGTTATCTGAAAAGGGAGCGTTTTAGCGATTTCCTGGCATCATTATAACACCGTTTTTAGTGCGTCTGATAATCTCCTAAGAAAACCCTGTGATGTTGACAGGTGACTTGAAGGCATATATACACACATTGACCAGTACTATGAATAGTAACCCAAGGGCGGTCACAGTATAGATTTCCAGAAGGACAGAATGTTTGCAATTTTTATTATTATTATGATAGCCAAAATTGAACCTACCTCACAGCAGCCAGACATGGGGTCATCATGTAATCCATGATAATCTGATCATATTTCATGGTCAGTCATTACAAGATCAGATTCTATCTGTGTACACATAAAATTAGGGTTTGGGGTTTTTTTGGCAACAATGTGTATCACTTTACACACTTGGCTTACACTGAATCTTATTTGTCATTGTGCTGCCCATTCCTTCACTTTGAGGATCTTTTAAAAACTTTTCCCTGCCCCTGTAAGCTTTTTCTGTAGGTTTATGTCCACCTGTTTATTCCCCTAATCATTGGATCTCCTGCTTAGTCCTTTTGCCCCCAAAGAAAAGAGCCTTTGGTGCAAGAGCACAAATGTTTGTTCATCAACAGTCCCTTCCCCAGAGTGACCTTTTTCTTTCCAAGACATTCATTTTCTGTGACTGCAGAGGAGACACCACTATCCCATCCTTGAAAGTCTTGTCTGCTGTGTCTGGGTTGGGAATTTAGGCAATCATCTGGTAAGAGAAAAGCATAGTTCTACAGATTTTGATGGAAAGAAGGATCACGGCCATGTTATGTTATGTTATTGATACCTGTTTCTACCACTTCCTGAGCCTTTGGGAAAGATTTTTTTTTAATCATTGCACTTGGAATATTGAGTTTGCTCAAAAGATGTCTACATTCAAATGCTGATTTCTTTGGCTGTTACACCAGCTGCACCTCTTCCTAGAATTGGAGGACTTAAAGATTGTACTGCCCCCACTGGTTGCCTCAAGGCTTGACTTCTGCAATGCACTATACATTGAGAGCAACTCTGTACCAAGTTCAGGAACTTCAATTAGTTCAAAACATGGCAGCCAGATTGGTTACTGGTACATATAGGAGTGTCCATATTACATTAATTTTAAAATCACTTCATTGACTGACCGTTTCTGGACAAAGTACAAAGTATTGGTTATTAACTTTAAAGCCCTACAGGGTCTAGGTTTCCAACAGGATCGCCTTCTGCCGTATAATCCACCCTGTACACTCAGGTCCTCTGGGAGTCATCTATTTCAAAGTCAACTAAAACTAGACTGTTTTCCAGAGGACATTTTCTTTGGCTACCTCCAGACTGTGGAATGACCTGCCAGAAGGGATTTGTCAGCTCAGGATGCTGTCTGAGTTTAAATCATCAGTAAAGACTAGTCTCTTCCAGCAGGCCTATCCAGATTATTTTTAAATTATGGTTTTTAAAGTATTTATTGATGGAATTTTAATATCCAGTGGTTTTATATGCAATTTTAACTGATATTATGTGTTGTGTTGTTGTGGTTCTCCACCTCAATCCACAGGGAGAAGTGGGTAAGAAATGAATATTTTTATTATTATTATTGTTACTGTCATCGTCATCATCATCATCAAGGAGCCAGTGTGGTTTGGGTGTTGGACTATGATTCTGGATCAGGGTTCGAATCCCTGCTCAGCCATGAAAATCCACATGGTGACTTTGGGCAAGTCACACCCTCTCTGCCCTCAGAAAATCCTGTGATAGTTTTGTCTTAGGGTCACCATAAATCGGAAGCAGCTTGAACAACATACATCATCATCATCATGCTAGTACGGTGAAGAAAATTTAAGATAGCTCTCCCTTCCCAAATGGGTATATGAAGATATATTTTATGTCAATTTCCAAGGCTCACGTGTTCTTCCAAGCCCTGAATATCTGAAGACATATGAAGAAAGGTTTATTTCCGTAACTACAATTTTGGGTCACTCTCCAAGCTTGGTCATTCTGAATGCATAGGGTATTAGTAACACCCAATGCGGACAACGTTTATGGTGGTTAGAAAAGTACTTCTCACACATCTAACA
Source organism: Gambelia wislizenii (assembly GCA_030847615.1). NCBI lineage: Eukaryota > Metazoa > Chordata > Lepidosauria > Squamata > Crotaphytidae > Gambelia > Gambelia wislizenii. The sequence continues at coordinate 121,280,542 of JAUMIR010000003.1, forward strand.
CTGTTAATCTGAAAGAAGTTATACATTTTCTCTGACTCCTTATGGCTAAATTTCATTTCTTTTTCTTTTTCTTCTTAAATCCATAGGAAGGAGAGAACTATTTATGAAGTTCATATTATCTATCACTGCTTTAAATCAACACTGAAACAATGTAATAAAATAAAGAAACATGTTTTACTTCATTACTGAACTAGGGGAAAATGTTGCTGATTAAGCTGGACACTCATTTTGATTACTGTGTTAATTTAGCTAATGGCTGTTACCAGTGCACATAGCTGTAGGTAAATGAGAAATGGAGGCACACATGAATTAAAAGTGCAGTACACTAATTTGTGCTGTCTTGCTGTGGCATTGGTATTCTTTGCACTTAATGGCCAGTGTACTAGTAATTACTAGTGAAGCAGGTAAATGGTCTATTAATATATTTTTCTAGTTTTTTTTTCTATATTGGTAGTAACTCTTCATTATTCAAAATGATTGCGCTGCTTAACTTTCTTGTCTTGTTACACAGTATACTGATTAAATAACTCCCGGGTGAAATCTCTTCCTCCCTTAGGAAATAGGCTTACTTGTGCGTTTGTCACAGCCTGACCCTTTTAAAGTTGATAATTTACATTTGTTGTCCTACTTTGTATTTCTGTCTCATTCCTCTAAAAGGATACAAGTATTTCATTCCTTTAAATTAAACAATAAAACATGGTCTAGACAGCAAGGTCATTAATAGATGTGAAGATTGTGTAAAACAAGAAGCCACATAAACTGTCCTTAAGTTTTGCTCCTGTTTTAGCTCCTTTACTTTGAGTGCCTTGATAGCAATCTTTATGAGACATGAAGTCAATAGAAGAGAATGTATGGGAAAGAGTGTATATTAATTGTATTCTTTAATGTTGAAAAGAACCTGAAGATATATCACTGAGCTGAATGCATCCTAATACTACTTTTAAATCCCTCCCTGGCCCAATAAGTATATCTCAGGAACATAGGATTGTGTCCCATTCTCAGTCATAGGAGCAAGAGATGGCAAGTAGGGAGGAATGGAGTTAGCCTATTTAATCAGTGATGGAATAAAGTGATCACAACATTACTGGTTATGGTCACTTTATTCCATCACTGACTAAATAAGCTACCCGTATATTCCAGCATATAGATGACTGGGCGTATAAGACAACACCCCAATTTTCCAATAAAAATCTAGAGTTTGGCATATATTCACTGTATAAGACCACCCCCCAATTTGGCTGGCTGGGGGAGCCTTGCCAGATGATCCTCTTTGTTTCCCAACTCACGAGGATCTCCTCGTGAGTTGGGAAAGCGAACAGGATCAGCTGGCAGGGCTCTCCCAGCCAGCCAGCCACAACATTCGCCCCTCTCTTTCACCTTCGGTTGCTCCGCAAAGGGGGTGAAGGCAGAGGAGGGGGCCGAATGAACTTGGTTTGCCTCGGCCACTGCCCATTCCCTCAGTCTTCGGTCCCTTTGCGAAGGGAAGGAAGATGGAGGGAATGGGCAGCCACCAAGGCAAACCATGGCATTCGCCCCTCTCTTCAACCTTCCAGTCAAACTTGACTCGAAGGTGGAAGAAAGGGGTGAAAATGCCCGGTTTGCCTCATCAACCCCCCGTCTTCATTCTCTTTGAAGGGAATGAAGACGGAGGGGATGGGCAGCCATCAAGGCAACCCGTGGGATACGCCCCTCTCTTCCGCCTTCCAGGAAGGTAGATGAAAGGGGTGAAAATACCCGGTTTCCCTTGTCCACCCCCTCCCTCTATCTTCATTCCCTTCCAAAGAGAATGAAGACACGGGGAATGGGGAGCAGCGGTGGAAAACCGCAAGATTCGCCCCTTTCTTCTACCTTCCAGGAAGGTGGAAGAAAGGAGCAAACTTACCCGGTTTGCCTCGGCTGCTGTAAGGGTGGCTGGAGGGGGGGAATTTCCACCCACCCACCCCCTCCCAGAAGCCATAATTGGAAGCCTGATAGCAGCTTTGGGGAGGGTGGAAGGGTGGCTGGAGGGGGGACTTCCTAGCCACCCACACCCTCCCCGAACCTACGATCGGGAGGCTGATTGCAGTTTTTGGGGAGGGTGGAAGAGTGGCTGGAGAGGGGGCTTTCCAGCCACCCATCCCCTCCTCAAACCAGCAGATCGGGAGGCCAATTGCAGTTTTGGGGAGGGTGGAAGGGTGGCTGGAGGGGGGCTTCATAGCCACCCACCCCCTCCTCAAACCCACGGATCGGGAGGCCGATTGTGGCTTTGGGGAGGGTGGAAGGGTGGCTTGAGGGGGGGGCTTTCCAGCAACATTCACCCCCCTCCTCTGTCTTTGGTTGCTCCCCAAAGGGGGGGAAAGGCAGAGGAGGGGGGCGAATGAACCTGTAACCACTTTGCCTCATCCCCCTGCCCTATGTCCTGCCTCTTCTCTCCGTTTGCAAAGGGAGCAAAGAGGCAGGAGATCCAACGCCAGGGTGAAGCAAAGTGTATCAGGCGTATAAGACAACCCCTGATTATGGAGCCTATTGTTCAGGGCTCAAAGGTCGTCTTATACGCTGGAATATACGGTAACTCCTTTTCTCCCTATGTTCACTTTGCTCTTCCAGAGTCTCTTGTAATTTGCTTCCCCCCACCAGCTTTACTAAAAAGGGAATTGCTGTATCTAGAATGTGATTCACCTTTTAAATAGGTTACAGGGTTCCCTACATTGTTTAACACCCACACCCACCACAAAGAGAAAGGTATTCTTTAAAGCAAGTAATGAACCCTTTTTTTCCTTTTGTTTTTTGGCAGTCTGTGTGGCTCCTTGAGGATGATGGATCCATAAAACTGCACCTCAGATCAACAAATATTGCTGACTCCTGGGTCAGTAGTGTTGGTGTAGTACAGCACATTGATCCAGTCATCATGTGGTGTTATAAGCTTGATGCTGTATTTTGTGTATATTTTGCAAAAGGTAAAAAATCCTGAAGCCTGCAAACTGAAAGAAGGAAAAAAGTGTACTCTGCAACTGGTCTCTTTGCAGAGTTAATAGCTTATAATGAAACCAGTTCTGGATGTTTAGCCACCTAAATATAAATATATGAAAAATTAAAGTAATCACAGGAGAATCTAGCTGAGAGAAAAATGAAAAGTTCTCCATGTGTACTTACAATAGTGCTTAATCATTCTAAGTCATACATAATGTAATCAGACAGATCTAAAGTTGTGAAGTTGAAGGCTTTCATGGCCAGCATTCTAAGTCATATAGGATGCAATCAGACAGATCTAAAGTTGTGAAGTCGAAGGCTTTCATGGCCGGTATCCATAGATATTCCTTGGTTTTTTTCTGGGCTGTGAGGCCATGTTCTGGAATAGTTTCTTTCTGACGTTTTGCCTGCATCTGTGGCTGGCATCCTCAGAGAATGGTTGCGTGTGTGGAGTTTATATACTGTGAACCCCTGTTGGGGAGAAGCCAGACTCAGGAAAAAAAACACAGGAATGAAGAAGAAAAACAGCCACCCAAAGGGAAGGTATTTTTACCATACATCAAAGGAGTCACAGACAGAATAGGGAAACCAATGAGGAAACACAACCTCCAAACAATCTATAGACCAACCAAAAAAATCCAAGAAATGCTATGCTCAGTGAAGGACAAAAGAGGCCCTCTCACAGCTGCAGGAGTTTACTGCATACCATGCAGCTGTGGACAAGTTTACATAGGGACCACAAAACGCAGTGTGCAAACATGAATCATGGAACATGAGAGACACTGCAGACTGGGTCAACCAGAAAAATCAGCAGTAGCAGAACATGTTATAAACCAACCTGGACACAAAATGTTATTTAAAAACACAGAAATTCTGGACCAGGCCAACAACTATCATGTCAGAATGCACAGAGAAGCTATTGAAATCCACAAACACCTGGACAACTTCAACAGGAAAGAAGAAACCTTAAAAGTAAATAAAATCTGGCTCCCAGTTTTGAAATACAATAGAATCAAAACTCAACACTTACAAAAGAATTTCACCCAGGGACAGGGGGATTTCTAGCAGATAATGTCTCATCAACCAACCATTAGCCGAACAGACACTAACGAGCCTTGCATTTCTATACCCAGAAACTAACCATTCAATTACACAAATTTACATATTCTTCCGAACAGGGGTTCACAGCATATAAACTACACACACACACACACCCCTACACAACCATTCTCTGAGGATGCCAGCCACAGATGCAGGCGAAACATCAGAAAGACACGATTCCAGAACACAGCCTCACAGCTCAGAAAAACCCCAAGGAAAATCTATAGATCTAAAGTTGTTGAAAGATCTGTAAAATCTCATTTCCAATTAGATGATTGATAATCTTGAGCATACTGTTAACAAGTCTTATCTAATAACAAGAGATCAATAAACATCTCTTGGTGATGTAAGATCCAGATAACAGTCCTGCTAAACTAGTAGGTGGAGGTAAGAATAAGTATAAAAGCAGGTCCAAAAGAGGGGGAATAAGCAGTTTGCAACTGTATAGACAATTGCCTATTATGCTGTTTACCAGCCTGCACCACAGGACGAACACCACCATCCCCACATTGCCGTCGGCAAATCAGTGCTCAAGTCCGTTCAGCAGTTCACCTACCTGGGAAGCATCATCTCCTCAGATGCCAAGATTGACAAAGAGATCGATCACAGATTAGCAAAGGCATATAGTGCATTTGGAAGACTTCACAAAAGAGTCTGGAGCAATAAACACCTGAGGCAAAGCACAAAAATCAGTGTGTATAGAGCCATCGTACTGTCAATCCTCCTTTATGGATCTGAAACATGGGTCACCTATCGCCACCACCTACGACTCCTCGAGCGCTTTCATCAGCGCTGTCTACGCACAATCCTAAATATACACTGGACTGACTATGTGACGAATGTTGCTGTCCTTGAGCAAGCAGGGATCACCAGCATTGAGGCCATGATATTGAGAACACAGCTGCGCTGGGCAGGGCACGTTTCTAGGATGGAGGACCATCGCCTCCCAAAAATACTACTCTACGGTGAACTCGCCACGGGTCAGCGTAAGAGGGGCGCTCCAAAAAAGCGATACAAAGACTCCCTGAAACAACATCTCAGGCTTGGCCAAATTGATCACCAACAGTGGTCCGCCCTGGCCTCACATCGGGAGGCATGGAGACGCACTATCCACAATGCTGCAGCCTTATTTGAGAACTCACGCCGAACAAGTCTTGAAGAGAAACGACAACGCAGAAAGAATCACAACCCAAAAACATCACCCAAGGAGACCTTCTGCTGTGCTTTTTGCAACCGGACTTGTTTATCTTGGATTTGCCTTTTTAGTCATCAGCGCGCTTGCAGAAAGCGCGGGATGAGTCCTTCCTGAATCTTCGTTTGCGAAGAAAAGCCAGAGATTATGCTGTTCCTAAGACAAGTACCATACTCTAAATTGTTGGTTACAGTTAGGCTATTAGATACTGCAAGGTATTGCAATATATATAAAACAGATGCCTGTTGAATGCATTCTTCTACAGATGATATTGTGAGTATGATATCATCAAGCTGCAACCTATTCTTTGACAGTAATTTTCTGTCTGTCCAGTGCTTAAGGAATCCTTAAGGGGAATGCAGAGCTTGATTTTGACTACTGGATAAGACTACACACAGATTGACAGGTATAAGGCAATAAGTCTTCATTTTTCTACGAAAAGAAAGGAGTGGAGGAACCATGCCCATTTAAATGGCTTGCTTGGTGGTGAGTTCCTTTCCCCAGCCCAGCTCCTGCAGGCACCTATAGATAGGTGTGATATTCATAATGTCCTCCTTCTTTTCCTTCATTCCATTATTGGATACATTTTTTCTAAAAATAATCTAGGAATTTTATGGATAAAATATCTCTCTATCTGGTTTTTCTTCGCAAACTTAGATTCAGGAAGGACTTATCCCGCGCTTTCTGCAAGCGCGCTGATGACTAAAAAAGGCCAATCCGAGATAAACAAGTCTGGTTGCAAAAAGCATAGCAGAAGGTCTCCTTGGGTGATGTTTCCGGGTTGTGATTCTTTCTGCGTTGTCGTTTCTCTTCAAGACTTGTTCGGCATGAGTTCTCAAATAAGGCTGCAGCATTGTGGATAGTGTGTCTCCATGCCTCCTGATGTGAGGCCAGGGCGGACCATTGTTCGTGATCAATTTGGCCGACCCTGAAATGTTGTTTCAGGGAGTCCTTGTATCACTTTTTTGGAGTGCCCCTCTTACGCTGACCCGTGGTGAGTTTACCAAAGAGTACTATTTTTGGGAGGCGATGGTCCTCCATCCTAGAAACGTGCCCTGCCCAGCTCAGCTGTGTTCTCAATAGCATGGCCCCAATGCTGGTGATCCCTGCTTGCTCAAGGACAGCAGCATTCATCACATAGTCAATCCAGTGTATATTTAAGATTGTGCATATACAGCACTGATGAAAGCGTTCGAGGAGTCGTAAGTGGTGGCAATAGGTGACCCATGTTTTAGACCCATAACGGAGAATAGACATATGTGAGTTAATAAAATAGTACATTGTACAAAACATCAACACCCTCAAGAACTCCTTCAATAACAAGTTATAGGGGTTACCAGTTGAGTTAAGATCTAGATTCAAAGTCAGGCCAACATCACAACAAATGCCTAAGAGTAGCAATCCCTTATGTGGAGCAGGTTAGCCAACCGATGACCACAGTGTTGTACATGACAACACTGTGACATTAATAAGATGTGTGGCAGAACAAATATAACCACAGGAATTGCTAAGAGAGCAAGTGCAAAAACAGCAAACATGAACCAGTTTGCCCACCAAAAAAGTATCTTCCCAGCACCATTTATTGCTGAATAACAAAGGTTTGGAGCAACATACTAGGAGTCTGTTCCAGTACTGAGGATGGGTGGTGTGATGGGCTTGAATTCATTCCCATCCCAGCACTCCTGACAGGAAACAATGCCTTCCTGGGTCTGCTCCTGGAAGCCCCGAGTCAACTGGGCAACAAGAAGAGTGAATGTAGGCAGTGTGACAGGAAAAGCTGCCAAATGAGGATGCTGCAGCACTATAGGAAGCTAGATTCTCCATTCCTTTCTAATCTGGCGGAGGCCAAAGTGGGCTCCCAAATTTAGGAGGATTATGCCATTTTGTTGTTCCAATAGTATTTATGGGTATGTAAGACAAACCAAAGAGAGAAAAAAAACCCTAAATGCCCTAAAGGCACCAGATTCTGTCTGATTTTGGAAATTAAATAGGGTGAGTACTTGTATGGGAGACTGCCAAAAAATACGGGGTGCTGTGGGCGATATTTCAGAGAAAGGAACTGGCAAAACCACCTCTGAGTATTCCTTGTCTACGAAAATCTTATGTATTTTATGGGTTTGCAATAAGTTGACAGGTGATTTGAAGGTACATGCATGCACAAGGCAAACTAATCTTCACAGCAGTAACAACTGTAAAGTTTTTATATGAATGACTCACCAGTATTATATAGTCTCCACCTGTAGGTGCCAAAAATGTGAAAGATTGTGATTTTTTTTCCAGAAGACTGAAATCTTCCATAAACATTCTTGGGTCTCTTCCTACTATGGGAGCTTGCAGCTGCAATAGTTCTTTTATTGCCCTGATATTGTTTTCCATAACCCATTTTCAGGCAGTGGGAGCAACAGAGCTCTTCCCAGGCACATCTGAAATGCTGCTGCTTCATGACATAAATTTCAAGAGGATTGTAGGGTTGCTGGCATCCCATGCAATGATTGTTTCTGCATATATATTCAATATTTGGTTATTATTGCATGTGCTGTGTCTTAACATATTTAAGACCCAACTTATAGATTGTTCCCATGCCTCACAACTATAATAGTACACCCTTTCCTAACATAGGTAAAACATGCAACTGGCTTCCATCACTTTGACAGATATTTCTGGCACTGGTATATTTCTGTGTAGCTTCCCGAGAGCCACTGAAATGGTTTTTGGATTGTTGGTTTGGTGAAATCTTGCAGTTTAGGCAATATCTGAGGATTTAATTAGTACATAGTGCTGCATGACTGTACCTTCATTTCCAGAGACATTTTAGAGACAAAAGTAAGAATGATCAACTAGACTGCCAGTTGCACATTTAAGTTGAAGTTAAAGTGGCTTAAATCAAAAATAGTTTGTGGATTATTCTCCCCCCATCAAACAAACCCTCTTAATGGGCTTCATATTTATCTGGATGTGAAGGATTATATTTAATTGTGTTTGAGTGTTTTATGCCTAAATCCTTATGATCAGTTAACAAGAATGAATCAAATATTAGCCAAAGGATTATAAAGTAATATCTATGATGTGTAGGGTTGTTTCAAGCCAATATATAATGATGACACTTATTGCATCTTAAGTAGAGGAATCCTACACACGTTTTTACTCAAAAGTAAATTCCAATGTTTTCAAAGGTACTTTTTATAAGGAAAGTATGGTTAAGAATTACAGCCGCCCTTAAAGCAGGATAAAAATGGGAAACTTTCATTTTGATCTAAACATATGTCTGCAAAGAGAAAGAAATGAAATATGTGAAGTCGAAGGCTTTCATGGCCGGCATCCATAGATTTTCCTTGGGTTTTTTCCGGGCTGTGAGGCCATGTTCTGGAATCGTTTCTTTCTGATGTTTCGCCTGCATCTGTGGCTGGCATCCTCAGAGAATGGTTGTGTAGGTGTGTGTGGAGTTTATATGCTGTGAACCCCTGTTCGGAAGAATATGTAAATTTGTGTAATTGAATGGTTAGTTTCTGGGTATAGAAATGCCAGGCTCATTAGTGTCTGTTTGGCTAATGGTTGGTTGATGGGACATTATCTGCTGGGACTCCCTTTGTCCCTGAGTGGAATTCTTTTGTAAGTGCTGAGTTTTTATTCTATTGTTCTTCAAAACTGGGAGCCAGATTTTGTTTACTTTTAAGGTTTCTTCTTTCCTGTTAAAGTTGTCCAGGTGTTTGTGGATTTCAAGAGCTTCCCTATGCATTCTGACATGATAGTTGTTGGCCTGGTCTAGAATTTCTGTGTTTTCATATACCATTTTGTGTCCAGGTTGGTTTATCACATGTTCTGCTACTGCTGATTTTTCTCGCTGGCCCAGTCTGCAGTGTCTCTCATGTTCCTTGATTCGTCTTTGCACACTGCATTTTGTGGTCCCTATGTAAACTTGTCCACAGCTTCATGGTATGCGGTAAACTCCTGCAGCTGTGAGAGGGTCTCTTTTGTCTTTGCTGAGTGTAGCATTTCTTGGACTTTCTTAGTTGGTCTGTAGATTGTTTGGAGGTTTTGTTTAACCAGTCCTAAAAAAGGAAAAGGGATTTTTATAGTTACTGTATTACTTTATTTTCCATAGATGTTTCCAGGTTGTTAAGTATGGAAAAATTTGAGAAGTGTACAGTAACAGGAAGCAGTTCTTAATAAAATCAGTGTCTTTTAAAGAATTAGTAGTAGTATACCAATAGACTTCTGTGAATGATAGTTAAAATGTTTACTTTTAGCAGTGTGGCAAAATGGATAATATAGACATTTGCACAGTTAATGTTAGATTTATGTATCATGTATCATATTATGTATACGTAGGAAGATTATAGGAGAGACAGATCAATCTTACATATGTTTGCTTTGGAGCTCTAATGCATTTGTTCTGAAAATATCTTTACATCATCTATAAAATGTAAGGAACATGGGTCCTAACATGACATTAGCATACTGATTGGCATACTAATTGGCATTAGCATACTGATACTTACAAGAGACTAATACAAACTTTGGCATTGTCTACACTAGTGAAATAGTGTGCCATTACACTAGCCTGATAATGTCATATGATGTGCAGCCTCATCCCCAAATCTGGTGTGATAATGCCACATGAGATGGGACCCTGTTCATTCCAGACTTGAGGTATGCAGCCTAAATCCAGCAAACTCCGGAGAAAAATCTTGTGTGAACAAAGGATCTGCACTGGATTTTGGAGATGGGGAGGCTGAACAATCACTGCCTGACAGATGCCACTTTCATCCCCCCACCTTCTTGGCACCGCTGCTGGCTCTGCCTTCCCAGCGTGCAGCCACTCATTCTGACCTCAGGAGACTGGGAAGGCAGAGCCCTGTGTGCAGCCACTCATTCAGGTCAGAGCAATCAAGTGCCCCAAACACAGCCACTTATACTGCTCTCAGAAGGAACAGCCGCATGCCGGGAAGGCAGAGCCCTGGTGCAGTCACTTGTTCTGAGAGAGCAGTTGCACTGGTGTGTATGTGGTAAAAATCCAGATGAATCAGGTTTGGGCTTTGGCCAAGGTGTGATCCTTAAATCTGGGGCAGAGTAGGCTGAATTTTATCTGGTGCAGCTCTAGTGCAGCTCCGGTGCAGAATGGTCCAAATTTCAATCAGATTTTTACCCCAAATGTAGACAAGCAGTGTGTTAATATTCTCCTTTCTGATGACTTTTATTCCAAATGGCAAGCAACTGTCACATCTTAAAGATCTGAAAGCAAATTTTGTAATTCCCTCTGCATTTATGCTTGCATTTGACTTGGGAACACTAAGGTAAAATGTTAAGTTACTGCTAATATTTTCTTCTCCCTGTCTTTCTGTTGCTATTCAGATTTCTTATATGTTGAGGCAAAATATGCACATATCATTTTAACATTTGGGCTGGGTGCAAAAGAGTCATGGCAGAAAATGCCCATGTGTTCCTTCTATTGACACAATTAAATTACATGATAATGCCCCACTGGCTTGGTACAGTGCATGTGTTTTATCTCAGGTTTATTAAATAAAAGCCATAAGCTAGAGAGCTGGGTTATTGTTCACACGAGCAGTTAATACAATTTGTTTTCCAGTAAATGATCTACCCTGGAAATATCTATTTATAGACAAGTTTTGTAGTGCAAGTCTCATTTTGATGCTAATTTACGTGAGGGAATTTTGAGCCTCTCCAAAGTAATCAATTTGCTGTTCTCTAGACTTATTGTTGTAAAGAATACATGAAGATTTGAGCTTTCTGGTGTTTGAAAATCCCTGTATGATAAGTTGATGTTACCCAGAATGAGGCCACAGTGCCCCCTTTACTTTCAGGACCAAGAGAATGGGAGGGAGATGGAAATATCCACCAACAGTGTACAGATCAAGGAGGGGACGGAACAACGTATTTTGAAAAGGATAAGAAAAAAACATTTTCTGCATTTCGTTAGCACTCTGAGTTATAAATATGGGAGACCATAGAGAGGTAGATATCCCCTTCTGCTAAATTGTGAACATACTATTTGAGCTGATCTAGTGCTGGGACTAATAAATACAGATTGAAAGAGGTGGATAATATTGCTCTACGTTTTAGTCAAGATTTTAAAGGAGGTATTTGAAGTGCTGGACCCAACTTCCCAAATAGATTGAGCAACTTGTAAAAGTCCATTAACATCTGTATTGAAACGCAGAGCAGCTTCACTGCCCAATTGATATGGAAACCACCAGCTGCTGCTTTTCTTTGTTGTCATCCATTTTTAAAAATGGTGTTACATGTAATACTACTTATGTTTTCTAGGGGGTCAGTTACATGGCAAAATAAATCCACTAGGAATTTGACAAGAGTCCTAATAGTTCCCACATCTTTCTGAGCAAAGTTGGTGTATTCAGAAGGATGGGGGCCAAAAAATCCCCATAAGTCGTGTGTTTACAGCTTTCACAGTGTTTCCCAACTGTTTTTTTTAAAGTTTCGGATGGTTGCACAGTATTGGCTGTGTGAATTACCAGCAACAATTGTGAAGCAGGGGCTCATAGCAGAGCTGGGATGCCATTGGTCAGTAGTCAGAGGGGGTGAGCTTGCAAGGGATGCCTTGCAAAACTTGATCTGCCATTTTTAAAATTACAAACCAGGCAACCCCAGCACTCTCCCTTTCCCTGTTCATGGGCTGCGGGGGTGGATAGATGGGCCTACGGGACTGACAATGTGACACTAGAGACTCCGGGAAGTGGTGCAGCAGTTCACACAGCCACACAACTCCTGAGGGCTCCAAGGCCAGCACCTTTGGTGTGTGTGTGGGTGGCCGGAGGGCCAACAACAGCCCCGGGTGTGGTGCAGTGCTGTTGCTGTTGTTCAGTCTCAGTAGCGCCTCCCGCACCATGGACACTGGCGCTCCTGCGCCATGGACACTGACCCCAGAGGCCCCGGGAAGTGGCGCAGCGGTTCAAACAGCAATGCCACTCCCGAGGCCTCCAAGGTCAGTGCCTTCGGTGTGGGGGAAGAGGCTGCAGTGACAGACAAGCAAACAATGGGACTGTCAGTCCCATTGCCCACCTATCCTCCTGCAGCCTCTTCATCCCTTCCCCCCCTTCCCCGTTCACCGGCTGCAGGGACAAATGGGAAGGGGGGAACATGGAGGATGGAGGAAGAGGCTGCAGCGACGGACAGGTGAGCAATGGGACTATCAGTCCCATTGCCTGCTTGTCCTCCTGCAGCCTCTTCATCCCTTATCCCCCTCCCCATTTGCCAGCTGCAAGGATGAACAGGGAAGGGGGAAAGCACAGAGGAAGAGGCTGCAGTGATGGACAGGCGAGCAATGAGACTGTCAGTCCTAGTGCCTGCCTGTCCCTTGCTGCAGCCTCTTCCTGGGGCCTCTGGGGCATGGAGTGGGGGTGCGGCTGAGACCCAGTGACAGCAATGGTGCCACACCCGGGGCTGTCATTGGGCCTCTGGCGGCCCCCCACACACCAAAGGCACTGGCCTTGGAGGCCTCGGGAATGGCATGGCTTTTTGAACCTGGGTCCTCTGGGGTTGTTGTCTGTGGTGCAACCCAACGACAGCAACGGTGCTGCGTGGTGCCCAGGGCTATCATTGCGTCTCCAGCCAGCCCCCCTCCACTGCAGGTGCCCTTTCCGCCCCCTGCGAGAAATAAGCCTCTGCAACTATCAGTCATGGAGACCATGCCCCTCCATGTGAACTGCAAATTTGGAAAACTTTTGGATGTTATTAGAGAAATGAGTTTCCGGAGAAAATTGTGTAAACTGCTTGGCACTTGTTCAAAAGAGAGGTAAGCTGACATTTTCCAAATTAAAAACTGTTGTGTAACTGACCCCTAGTTATATAATGTGATTCTGGTGTGTTTACTTTAAGAGGAAAAATATATTAGTGTTAGGATAGATAGTTTTATTTTTTTATTATTAAGAAAAGAGGAAAACAATTATTATTAATTTTGTGTTTTGTTACGGCCCTTTGTGGTCGGGTGTATTTTCCAGTAGAATGGTCTTATTCCAATAAAAAATTCCTAATCAAAAATTCCTAGTTATTTCTTTTCCCATGCCATGCCAAGAAGAATATGATAAAGTGTTAGGAATTCTGGGTTTCCACAGGTTGTAAAACATTTAGTTCTTCAGAATTCCAGACACTGGCTTTAGGTATTCTTAATGACAGAGATAATTTAGTCCTGTATGAGTAAAAAAAAATATGATGTTTTGTGTTTCAAAGATGTTTGTGAGCCACCTTTGGTTCCATGTTGTGAGAAAGGTGACATATAAGTTAAATAAATGAAATATATATATATATATATATATATATATATATATATATAGTACTGGATCATAACTTTGTTTGTATTCTCCATCTAAGGAAACAAGCTAAGGCTTAATAAAAAAAGGAAATGACAATGGCCAGTATTATTCCTAAAATGGCCAGAAGTGAAAAAGATTGACCAACTCATTAGCAAGATGGTCCTGGGGTGACATTGAGCATTACTTTGTGTGGGCTACAGATGATCCTGGAGTTGGTTTTATGAGACCAACTGATCTATTCTGTCCAGAGCATGAGACATTAGGTTTGAAAGTGAACACTGTAATGCCAGCCATTAGAAATTTGTTGTTGGTAGCACTAATAATTGAAATAATTTACACTGTTGAATTGACATGATTTGATTTTGTTATTCAAAACATTCATTTTTGAAACAGACATGAGGTTTACAGAAAAATATCCACTGGATGTTGTCATCATTGTCCCTGAAGGTTATGTTTTGTTACAGCTACAGTGATCTTTTTTGCAGTTTTAGATTGAGTTCCTAACTTGGATTTTCCCCCAAATGGACTGCACATCCCATAACATGATTGCTACCTAGGAATTGTGGGATTCCAAAACATCTGCAAACTGTCTGGTTGGGAAAGGTTGTCCTAAAGCATGGATTTCCTCTTATAACCTATTGACTTGCGTTTCCACACATTTATCTGCATTTCTCTCCTCTACACTCCTAGCAACATATACATTTAACTCACTCTTAAGATACTTTCTAAGTAAGAAATTGTGTGCTTATTTCCATTTTAACACTTTGATTGACAGTGAGTGCAGCAATAAGTAGTTGGCTGCAAAGCTCAATCAGTGAATCAAAGGTGGAGATTTCTTAATCAGAAATGTTTTGAGTGCCTCTGAGCATGTGCAGAACATTTTTCAGCAGTACCAAAGCACAACATTCTCTTGGTCTCCTACTTTGAAACATGAACTGTTGTCTGTGAAGATGAGTGGTAGAGCACATTGTATATATGCAAGAGCCAGGTATCCCAAGTTCAGTCTGTAGCCACTCTTATTCTAAGCACTCTGTTCAGCTCCTAAACTGACTGAAGTGTACAATGGAAAGGCAATACCTACTTACCTGAGAATGAATTCAATAGCACTTACTTCTAAGTAGTCATGGGGAGAATATGGGTTTAGCTAGCTGAATCTTCTGGCTCCAAATTAATAGCTCCAGCTTTACTAAACACCTCCAAGTGTGTGATCCACTAAGGCAGAGGGTTGGTGGAAAGCAGAAAGAAGGCAGAAGAAAAGCTAAAAGAGGAGGAAATTGTGGTGGGATGAGGGGGAAAAAATCACTTAATTTTCCAAGTGCCCAGTGCTATATGAGCAATAAACATATACAGTGGTATTTTAGGCCCCAAAGGTATATTGCTGCTTACCTCAAATAATACTAAAATGTAAAATAAGAAAATAAAAACAATAACTATAAGAGGAGGAGAATTGGGAAAAAAATCACAATTTCAGTTCCTTACTAGCCAGAAAGATTCCAACTCCCATACAGGCCAATAGGATTTGTGTTTGTGGGGCGTGTGTTTGTGTGGACAGTAACGTTCAAGACCTAAATATCCTGACATCCTGAAAGGGACATGGCTTCATAAGGACTTTGTGCTGAATAAACAAATCACCTTCCCTTCCTTTTCTTTTGCAGGTAGATTACAACAACCCCACCACCACAGAGCCATGTGATCATGTGATGCATTTCATCCAGTTCTAATCCATCCTCTCCTAGGGACTTAAAGGATGTGCCATAGAAAGAGCCAGTCCCCCGCCCCAATCAAATTCTAACAACCTAAAATAATTCATTGAAGTGTAAGGTTAACTTCCATGTTAATCAGGAAATCTCTGGAGTTCAACCATGCTGAGAGAAAAATCTGACAAATTAATCACAAGTTGATTACCAAATTTTCCAAGCTTGTCAGCATGACATGTAGACTAATTTGTTAAGAGTTTAACTGCTTAACTGTTTTAACTAGTCAATTCAAAAGTTGCTATTTTTATGTTGCAAAGGTCAGTAGTCAGCCATGAACAAGTCTATCTTTTGCTTCTTACTTGATTCATTTTATGACTTTTAAATGGTTGTACCATTTTAGTTTTGTATTTGAACATAAAAAGTATTTCATTTATTCTCTGAATGCTTTATTAATGTGCATTCTAAACTAAAGAAGAGAAGCAGTGGTTCAAAAGACACATGAAAGTAAGAAAGAAGGAAGGAGGATAGATGCAAACTAAAGTCAACAGCATTTCTGGTTTTGGTGGTAACCTGGCAGCCCTGTTTCTTTTGGTATAAAGGAAGAAACATGGGAACAACTGGAGGTATATTTCAACATGAAATCTGGATAATTTAGCCTTGCTGCTTATGTCTAAAAGTCGCCCAAGGTTTGTGCTACCCTTTCAATCTGTTTACTTCAATATAAGTACCATTAATTTCATTTGGAGGTGGATTAATCCGTTCATGTCATTTGTGTACATCTATACATCTATTTTTTTGTATTTTCATGATTGTCACCATTTTTATCTTTATGAAGATTTGCATGTAAATGTATATTTCTAAACAAATTTTCTCTCAAAATAAATATTTTAAAGCATGTTTAAAATGCTCATTTTTGAGCCAAGAACTGTGTCAAAACACCTAAATTCCAGTCTACACATTTATCTAGGAAATGCAAGTCATGTCAATTTGTATCAAAATTTGCAAACAGAGAATCCTTAAAGCCTCTCTAATTTCAAAAGAACTTGTGTTTATGTAAATTTACTTCTAAAAGCACCTTGAGAGTGACAAGAATTTAAAATGTGGATGATTTCAATCGGGAAGAGACATTGCTTACTGTTTCTGGAACACGTGATCTAGAAGACAGTGGTTTTGATGGTGACTTTGATACTCTGGTATTCTAAGTGTAGGAACCTAATGAATTTATACATCCGTGACATGCTGCTCCTTTTTTATAACCCTTTTCAATACTGAATTTGACTTAAAAAAACCTTTGTTATACCATTCTTGAGCTTTCTACTAATAATATTTTCTAATTATAGGAAATACAGTGGCCCTTGGTATCCTCTGGGGTTTGGTTCCAGGATACCCTGTGGATACCAAAATCCGTGGATGCTCAAGTCCCATTATATACAATGTCATAGTAAAACAGTGTCTTTTGTTGTCAGGATTGGTCCCGGGTGTGACCTTTTCCTGCCAAATTCAGTTCTGTTGTATCACTTTGTGGCTAATTGTATTTACATTCCTCTGTATTTGTTAACAAGTATGTAGTCTAATTGTAGAGAAAGGAGTACGTGCTCCATGTCTGTAACTGTCTGATAAGTCTGGCAACTGGACTCAGTGTTGGAAAAAGTGGGCTGAGCCTGGATACAGTGGGAGCTATGATGAAGGATAGCCAATTACTCTGTAGCCTGCCAGATTTTATAGATTGTAGAATGATTGCTAGTTAACTGCTTGCTAATTAGTTGCTAGTTAGGTTTCGTTCTGAGCAACAAACTGGTAGGGTTAGGTCTTTGGATTACTGTGACAATAAAGTTTTGTGTTTCTAAAACTCTGAAACTGCTGGTCACTGAGTGTGAGGAAGCAACACATAACACTTATATAAAATGGAAAAACCAAGGTTTTCTATTTGTTTTTTGTTTTTTAATATTTTAAAGCCGTGGATGGTGGAATCTATAGACACAGAATCCATAGATACAGAAGGCCGACTGTATACCCAATGTAGAAATTATTATGGTCATATAACAGAGATGTTATGGCTAATGTATAGATGCATAGTTGGAGAGCTTTGCTATGCTTCTGTTGATCTGATCATCATTTCTTTTAACCTCAAAGTGTATGAAATACATTTATAAAAAAAGGCTTTTAGCTTCCTTGGTGGTGCTAATCCACCTGTCCTGCTGTGCTCACAAAAACTGTTCTCTCCCTCAAGCTGTGATGCCTGACTGTTGACTTTTGAGCAAAAGACACCCTGTGTGGATTTAGTGATTCAGGGGTGATGGTGGGGGGCAGGGGAAGAATAGAAACTGAGCTGCAAATATATCCAAAAGTATCCAGCTGTGAAAGTGGGGGATTTATTTATTTATTTTAAAGTGAGGATTCTAAAGTACATCATAAGTAAAATGACTATCTACCTTGAGTCTGCTGAAAATGTGTCAAGCATTCCGATCACAATAAGGATCAAAACTGTCAGGTTTTGTACTGCAGGCAGGTCTTACCTTCCACCCAGGCTGTATTATGTATACTTCAGAGACAGAAAATCAATAGAGATGGTCAGCTGTTAGCAACTTTCAAAATCATTTTCTTGCTGAACACATTTCCTGATACTATAACAACATGTGCAAGAGTTCCATAAAGCTAGGCAATGTAACTTGCAGGAGTTTTATTCACTATGAAATTGAGGGTCTGGTGCTAATGCTGAATTGTATTTAGTAACCTTAGCAATAGCCAAAGCCCATATTATATTCCAGTTTTAGAAACTTGATTATTAATATTAAACTGTTAGCAATATTTGATACCAAAATATGCAGGCACTATCCCTTAATTTTTGTCAGAGAAGGACATGAATTGAGTAGAGTGATGAATGGGAGGTTAGGTGACCTATAGTTTTTCTCTTATTGGGAAATAAATTACTGGTCTGATTTTTCTGCTTCTACTGATTAGAGATTAGGGGACAGTATCTGGTGATTCATGAGGCTGAAGAAAGTTTCTGTCTACTTAACAGGCTTTAAGGCAAGATGCTTCTAATTCTCAGTTGTTCAATTTGTAGTTGTCCACAAGCAAATAGAAAGGGATACAAGGCTTAAACTCACTTGGAGTGCAAGAGAAGAGTATAAAAACCTACACAGGTTGCTTAGGTATTTCTAAAGGAAATATTGAGGCAGACAGTGAATGCTCACTGATGAGCAAGAAATTAGTCATCATACATCATGATGAAAGGATATGAAATTTATGGAGTTGTACCTTTGTGGTTTTGTGTGTGTGTTTTTTAACTTTTATACAAGCAATGAATTAAATATGGGGCTTCAGGTAAGAACTGCACTAGACTGGTGTGGACCATGTATCTTTCAAACAACTCATAAAGGTGATCTGGACTAATGATTCCTTTGAGTCACTGCCCTTGTTAAGCTGTTCTTTTCTGGCAACCATTTTGAATTCTCTGTACATGTTCCCCTTGAAAGGAATAGGATTTATTGAAAACATGTAATGTTTCTCCCTTTCATTTCACTATCACTGAAGCAATGGAATATCCTGTGGACATCTTCCCAACACCAGGCCAACCTACACTGCTGTAACCAATAAAGTTGTGCCCATTCCTTGTCCTTGTGTTGTGTGGTTGTGTGTTACTTTTACCTTTCTGTCAGCTGGCACTAGCCTCTTGCCGCTGGTCCTGCAAATCCATGTAGCAGTGAATCTAAATGAATTTATTGAGAGCTGTGGTAGAATATTTATTTAAAGGGAGTTAAGCAAAGGGAATGATGGTGAAGGACAGTCTGATGTTTTCTTCTTTGTAGGAATAATGTAGTTCAAAATGCATCCACTGTAAGTAGCCTCTTTGACCCTATAGGAAGCATTATTCTGAATTATTTCATAAGAACTTTGCCCGTTCAAATGCCTCCTACAGTGCAAGTGGATTAAAATACAGTACAGTAATTCAAACTTTTAACATTTTAATTTATGAATGTTTATATGTATACAGGACAACCTGCCTGCTAAATAAAATGCAGTATTATATGTGACTACATATATGTGACTTTTTTATATGTGACTTTATTATATGTGACTACATAATTACACTAGGAATGGAGCCTGCATGTGGGTAAGATACAACTTAACTTACATGACATTGTGATTTCTCTTTTAATAAACCACTCATATTTACTTTGCTATAATGGAAGCAATTATGATCCTATAAAATCAGAGCTCTTAATGATCAGAGCTCTTAACATAGACAATTAGCAGCAAAAACACTTATACATTTATTTTAGCATGATCTTTCATAAGCAAAAGTTAGCCTCATTGGATAAAGAGAGAACATGCTTAATAGCATTGAACATAAAATTAAATTATAGAACTGATATTAGAAGCTTATAGGTAGAGGAGGGAATAATGTGCCCGGGGGGGGGGGACTGAGTGCAGCCATTGGGACCCTTATTGGGGCCCATAGTACTCCTCTACTATATATATATATATTTATTTAAGCTGGAATAAAAGACTGTCCATCTTTTACTTAAAAATACTCTGAATGCTTTGGGTCCCTGCACCCAAACAACAACTGAAAGGTGACCAGGAGTCATGCAACATAAGTTCCAGTTGCCTCAAATGGTGGCCACAGTGGGACATAACAGCCATCTGGGACTCTGGAAGAGCCTGAACTGTGGACAGTTTAAAAATAATTGTCCATTGTACATGTGTTGTACATGTCATTTTTAATTATAAATTGTAAATATGTTCATATGCTGGCCTCTGGTTAGTACAGTTCTGTGGTTTCATAAGTCATTAATTAATAGCCAAGAAGTTAAGTCTGAGAAATAATATCAGCACTGTAAAGTAGTCAAGGACACTGTTATTACTAGCACAGGTGACTTGAAGAGATTACTTACATACACTGTCATTCTTCAACATAATTTTTTGAATTCTACTTAACATTCCATTTTTTTAAAAAAATATGTTGGTTAGTAGATGTGAGAAGGAGGGATACATAGGTAAATGTAGTCAGTATCAGATCCTTAAAAAGGGATAAAGCAGTTTTTCAGTGACAGCAATCAAATCAACTAAACCACAGATTGCTCACAATATGACTTAATTAATTCCATATATTTGAATATATATTTTTTCAGTCAGTCAACCTTTATTAGGCATAGTACAACATATACAATTAAGAATAGTACTTCAAAGATCATTTTTAGGCAAGTTATGCCATACGTTTGCTGCCTCAACCAAAAAGTTAGCCATTAGTCTGGTAATGTGGGTTCCGATCTTCCAATAAGAATTCCGCTGATAATCTATCCATGCGAACATTCCTTTCCAATAACCTCCTCAATAATTTCCCCTTGGAATTATGTACAATGGGCAAGACAATACAATATGATGGAGAACATCAGGGGCTTGAGCACAATGACATATACGATTCAAGAAAGGGGTCTGTAGATATCTACCCTTGGTCACATTAGAGGGATGTAATCACCTTTGCAAGTAGAAATGCCTTCCTTGCCACCACCAATGAGAGAGTTTTAAAATAATCTGGAATTCTACCCTGTACAGGAGTGTGTGTGGATACCAAGCATCGATGGAGAACAAACCCTAGGAGGTGTTGGATAAGACAACTGATACTCCCTCTTGGCAAGGCAGGCCCCAATAGTTTTAAGACATCCCTTTTCAGATAATAAAAGGAGAGAATCAAGATTTAAACCCATAGACCTATATATATTTGAATACTGTTAAGTAGTATAGAGAATATCAACTGGTGGCCCTCAGGTCAGATTTAGTTTCTGACTAACTTTATCCAGCCTTCATAGCCAGAACAAATTTTAACAAAATTGAACCAAGAAGTGAAAAAGGGTTGTCCCCAGTTTCAGTTATAGTTGTTAGATGATGGCAAATTGTATCATTGAACCTGGCTGTATGCGTAGAGGTATGCTTCTACAGCAAAGCGGAATTCTGGCCAATGGAAGCCCTCTGGAAAGCAGAGTATTTATTCTTGAGCCTATTTGAAACAGTTTTGCTTGGACTTCAGTTATCGGCTGGCTTCCTGTCAATTAGCCCCAACTAGAGTTCAATCAGTTCTTGAAAGTGAGTCAGCCCCTAGGTAAATCCACTTGATTCAGTGTGTGTTTATGTTTCTGTGTGTGAAGCAATTGTATACATTTTTTTAAAAACATTCTGGGAATAAATTATTCCAGATGTGTGTGTAAGAGGTTTTATCTTTAGGCTGTTTTTCACAACTGATCCTTATAAGTGACTCGTACATTTGTTTTCTGTATTTTCTACATTTTTAATTGTAGCTCTGTGTCTCATTTTTCAAGTTTTGATAGTAGCTGCAATAGATAATTAAACTGGTTTAATGTTAACTCCTTTTCCTCTTGGGAGCTTTGGGAATTGGGAGTTCTGTCAGTTGTGGTTAGGATTCTCTCGTAACAATAGTTTCTTAGCAGCTTGACTGAACAACAGTATCTAAGATATTCTGGAAGAAGCTGTGGTTACAAAGAATCTCATATAAAACAGTTGTGATACAGCTGTGCCCTTTATTATTTACTTGTATTTAATTCCACCTAGTTTATTCTGTCATACTGAATGGTCCTTGGGCATAATCATAACCATGGAAGTTTTGAGTGTGGCCTATTAGAGCTCCATGTTCAGCAGTACACTGTCCAATTCCCATCCCTGGAATCTAGCAGGGAAAAGAATCTGTATTGTTGTCAAATATTCAGTCAATGATGTGCAGTACCACTAGCAATTATGCTGTTACTCTGCTTACTGTTGCAGTTGTGAAGGAGGAGGAGCAAGAAAGCCACACACTCAGCCAGTACTTGCAAGTGCCAGCCAGAAATTGGAACATTACGTTTGAAAATTGATTAGATGGTGTTACATGTTAAAAATTGGAAAATTAATTTATTACCCTTAACATAACTAATTTACATCATTTAGCTAGTTCAGTTACTTTTGTTATTTTTGTTATTAAGCATGTTGGTTTTGGGAACACACCATGGAATTTACAGGGAAGTTTTCTTTTATCTGTTTAAAATTGCTTTCCTCCAACTTAGACATTTTTTGTAAGGGGATGACAAAGCCCATAATATGATTGCTGCCCAAGAATGATGAGAATCCAGATTGGCTGAAGCCTGCCAGGTTGGGAAAAGCTGTTCTAATCCATGGCATCTCATTTTACAGCCTGCTCAATTAAGTCGTCAGTCATTTGCATCTCTCTGTTGTACACTTCACTCACTCTTCAAACACCTTGATTGATTGTTAAAGGTTAATAAGGAATTATGTATTTCTGCTTCCTACATACCTCATTGGCCATCTATGCTCTTTCTCCCTTCCCTCTTCAATTAGTCTCCTCCTCCACAGAGCTTTCCCCTCCTCCCTCTCCCATGCGTTATTTCCTGCTCTGCAACAGCAAATTCTCCCCTTTTAATTAAGAAACATTATGCTGCATGACTGCGTGGTATTGCAAGAATGCAACTTCAAATCTTTCTGTAAAACCATTCTCTACTTTGCAACCAGCAGGCTGCAGAGTCTCCATTTCCGAAGCAGATTGGAGCCTCCTCCCCACAGCAGAAAAACTAAGAGTTTCTCTCTCTTCCTCAGGTGTAAGCCTCTACTGAACTCAGTACGTACTTACTCCCGAGGTGCAAACCCACAGACAAAATTTTGAGGCAGGAGGGGGTGTGATTCATTAATTGTTTGAGAAATACTTGCGATTTTTTTTTTTAATTTCAAGAGGAGAAAAACCAACTTAACCCAACCTTCGGGAAAAGCACTGGAGTGTGCCTAGCTGTGCTTACATGAGAGTAAACTCCACCGAAAGTAAACTCAAGGAGGCTTACTTTCGAATAAAGCCATGTGGGAAAGGAGAGAAAGAGAGGGGCCAGAAGTTTTACTGGCTAAGACGTGTTCCTGATTTATTTATTTTTTTAAAAACAAACAAACCTCAATTTAAAACATAGCAGAAGGAAGAAAGGTTTTGAGAAATTCTTCCTCCCAAAACCAAAGCTTAAGCCAGAAGGTGAATGAGATGAAGAAACATAGGTAAACAGGTGAAAACTGGAGGACAACCCAATATATGCCCACTCTGTCACGTGTTCTTCTCCGATGGCGCAATGATATTACTGCACAAGAAAGTATGGTGGTTTTGCAGTGCTACTGATTTCATTCATGCGTATTTGCCGTGAATGAAAAAGAGCGCTACAAAGAAATCCCACAGCTGAACCAGCAACAAAAGGGAGGTTGCATCGTGTGATCAGGAAGCACTCATTCACTCAATTGTGCGTAATTATGACTAATGGACTGTGCAACAAAATCCTGTGTAGTAAACCTCTGCATCTTTGTCAAGAAGTGTGGTCTACAAAGATTAGTGGTAGAGCACATATTTGCACGCAGGAGCCAGAGATTTCAAATTCATTCTGTAGCATCTTCTGTTAGTCCACTGTTCTGTGCATTTATCTCACGGTTAATGTTACAATTTAAAGAGAATGAGGAGGGGGAGAAGAGGCACTAGTTGAATATAAGGCAGAATGTGAAGGGTAGGGAGGAAGAGAGAGGGAGACACTGAGAGAAGCAAAAGTTGGTTCTTGGGATGCTTTTCATTCATTAGCCAACTGCATAGCACTGTATTAGGTGGGTGAAAAGCAGTGACAAGGCTCACAGAGCCCTGTGGCTGCTTTGTGACGGGCAGGTGGGCTGGTGGACGAAAAGTGGCCACGAGGCTTGCAGAGCCCCATTGTCACTTTGGGAAGGGTGGGGGTGGGTGGGCAAAAAGTGGCCATGAGGTTTGCAGGGCCCCGTTGTCGCTTTGGGAAGGGTGGGTGGGTGGGTGGGTGGGTGGGTGGGTGAAAAGCGGCAACGAGGCTCGCAGAGCCCTGTTGTCACGTTGGGAAGGGTGGGTGGATAGGCAAAAAGCCCTTACCACCCCCACCCTTACCACCCCCTGAGCCAAGCCCCAGGAGAGTGGGGAGTTTGGCACCTTTGCCCTGAACTCCCCACTCTCCCGGGACTTGGCTCCCACCCCAAACGCAGCCAAGCCCCAAAAGAGCAGGAAGTTGGGTGCACAGTTTGCTTGGGGAGCACTCCGTTTAAATCGGCTCCCCTCCCTTGTGTGTGAGGAAGAGAAGCTGATTTAAACGGGGCGCTTGCTGAGCAAACCACAAATAGGTAGAACTGTGAAAGTGAAAGCCATGAATGTGTAGGGACAACTGTATTATATATATACACACACACACGCGTGCATGCAGAGGAGATATTACTAAAGAGTTACAATGCACCCCTCCACCCCTAAAAAGATTCCAGATAACTTTCCTTTCATAGAGGCCCATGTGGGGAAGGGCACGTGCCTTTCTAGCTTAAAAAGCTTGTCATTGTGAAGGGCCCTGGCTGTTTGAGGGTCAGCAAACAATTTGCTGCACCCCATTGCATTCTGCTGACTTTTTCTCCTTCTTTTCCTTTCTTTGGTGGTGGTTTCTTTTTCTTCTTCCAACATTGCTCCAGATCCTTCCCTCCTTCCTTCCTTCCTTCCTTCCTTCCTTCCTTCCTTCCTTCCTTCCTTCCTCCCACCCCATTCCCACCTCATCTTTTCTCTCCCACCTCCTATGCTCTGGATTAGTTTACCTAACAACAGAACAATGTGACAAATTTCTTTCAATCCGAATACTTCTTTTTCTGAGGCAGCTGCACTTCCTGTTTTGCTTAATCTGAGAGGCACCCTCCCCCGCCCAGTTCTAACAACCCAATTTGCTAAAGCATATTTTAAACATCAGCATTAATTGAGGAATCTCATGAGATGGGGATATCACTTGAAAAAATCCATTGTCTTGATGAGTTAATTAACAAGTTATTTTCAAGGCTTGATGAGAGTGCTTTGTTTCTCCTCCCCTTTTACTATACTTTTGTTTTTTAAAAAATAGGTAATAAAATAAAAACAGTAATGCAGTATTAATGTAACAAAGGAACATATACACAAAATAAACAGAAATTAGGCCAGTCAGAGAAAAATCTTGTAAGTATATTCTGAAATTTAGAGGATGAGGTTTCCTTAATTTCATCAAGAGAAGAGATCCAAAAGTGATTATTCAGATAGGACATTTCTCCAGAACTTCCACTGTTACAGGGAGATGCCAAGAAGACCACAGTGGTTGTTTAAAGCAAAACCAGTTTGCCATGAAGTTGTCTGATTTTACTTCACCTCTAATAAATCCCATTCTTCCTGGAAGTTTTTCATTAATGCATAATGCAGTAATCCTTTTCAACAAAATTGAATTTCAGAATTATTTGCGTACTTTCAGTTCTGGGCTGTTTCTTTATGCACAGGCCTCAATAACTCAGAGATTAGGTTTTATTTTGAAGCTTTTCATGCTCATGTTGAAATAAAGACAACAGAAGAAATTATTTTGTGGCCATTTTTTTTCTTGCTATAATCTTTGTTATAGATATGGTTGCTTTTCAGTATTCTGCCACCCTAGGCCAATACAGCCACCTGTGTATCAGATATCTACAGCCTCCACATTGCCTCCCGCAAAGCAGAGAAATGTCTTTATAGAAAAGGGGTAGGTGAGATGGGCTTAAATGCCAGCAGTATATAACTTTATAGGCATTTTATTTAGTATTTGCAGACAGACTTAAATGGGGACTTAGTTCATATACTATTCCATGAGTTGGCTGTGATAGCGACCCCAAGGTCACTTTCCCATGATGTCTTAGCTGTGTAAGTATAAAGCTACTTTTGATTAATAGGTGATAGATATCATGGGTATCAATTTTTGATATAGTACAGGACTGGTAATCTGTTTCAAACTGTTAAACTAGCTGGTTGACTGTAGATTTTTAGCCAGTCTTAATTCTGATTAATTGTTCCAGCCAATATATATTTTCAAGTACCAATTGTTTTTATCAATAAATCTTGTGATTTTACTTCTTGACCATTAAATACATATCTAGTGGTGGCTATGCCCTTCTCTCCAAGCTTTCACTTTTTCTTGAGTATGTTGATATTGGAGAACAGGTGACATGGAAAGTAGGTACATGAAATATAGAGGTAAATAAACTTACCCATTTTCTCCATATTAACATCTCCTGAAGGTGTTGCTTATTACTCTGGTGATTTTTAAGAGTGAAATGCCATTTTTGAGCAAGTGTGTGATTTGTATAATTGTTACCAACTTCTGTGTTTGTCCAATGCATTGTATCATCATTTCTAATTAGTGACAAAGCTTGTTTAATTTGGCATGCATTATAACAATACTCAAAGTATGGTATGGCTAAACCACCTCTTTTACCTTGAGTGTATCTGACACCCATCAGAAACCTTAATATTTTCTTTTGGGAAATGAAGCTGTCAAGTTGTGGTGTTTTTTTGTTTTTTTAGGTTTTTTTTTTGGGGGGGAGGCAATTTTTAAAGTTAAGTTTTAGGAGGATGTAAAGGAATTGTAATGTGTAGATTTTATGTCCAGATTATCTTGAGTGTCATTTTCTGTCCAATAGTTTTTCATCGCAAAAACTTTATTTTTCAAAACAAATTGCTGTCTAGGGTGGACAGCAGAGTCCAGATACCACATTCTTGATCTTGTATATTTGGTGTAGAAACTCCATGATAGAAGAAGAGGGAGAATGATCTGGAACTGCAGCAGGCAGAATTTTTGTTTCATTTATCTCTAAGTGTCAGCATATGAGAGGAGAAACTAGGTTTTAAAAAGTATAGTTCTTTCTGCTTTAGTCAGGTGTGTGAACCTATCCAGTTGCTGTCCTAGTTCAGATTTTGGCACAGTCACTGACTGTTGCTAGGGAGGAAGTAATTAGCTCAGAGCTCTCTCAGGTAATGGCAGTGAAAGCAGGGGGAGTAAACCATACAAAAATCTCTGAGAACAATCTCACCTATAAGGGTCCATTTGCCAAGGAGTCATGCAGGAGAGAAAGCAAGTCAGTCCAAAGTTGTGAGAGCCAGGCAGGGTTGTCAGCCAGTCCACAAGTCGGGGTTTCAGGAATTTAGAGCAGAACCGTGGGAATGCCAAGCCAGAGCTGGAAATCCAACAGTTGTTCCCAGCAGGGAACGTGGGTCAAAACTATTTCTTAAAATTGGCTACAGCCAGCTGTTCTTGATTAAGAGTGCTTCTCCTGCTGTTTGGCAAGGAGCCTCATAGACTATATTTGTTCTACTCTCTTCTCTGCTTGCAAGGGTTGTGTGGGGGAGTACTTCCTCATCTGACGGTTCCAGCTCTTCCAGTCATGCCTGTGCTGGATCATCTACCCTCTTCCCAGAACCCCCATCCACCCACAGTAGGAGGTCTAGGCTTCTGGGGGACATTGTTGATGGAATTGCCAGACCAACCTACGGGTATATATGTCAGAGGTGCCCTTCCAGAACTGTTTGTCTGGGCCATAGCCTTTCCAATCCACCAGGTACTGCAATTGGCATTGACACCATTGGGAATCCAAAATACCTGCCACCTCATACTCCAGCTCATCTTCCACCATGACAGGTGGCAAAGGTGGAACATCTGAACGGTGAGGACTAGCAGAAGCCTCAAGGGCCAGCAAGGATCTATGGAATATTGGGTGGACTTTGGGTGGATACTGGGAGCTTAACCCAATAGGTTACTAGGTTAATCACAGTTTCAGTGGTTAAAGGACCAATGAACTGGGGTTTTCGTTTCTTCAAAGGGTATTTGATAGTGTCGTGTCTTGGGGACATCCATGAGCATGCAGAGAAGTCTACCAGGTGGGTAAATCAGGAGCTTACCAGCTGGTGTTCATCATTATCAGAGTCCAGACAGCAAACAGTTATCAAAGTCCAGGCAGTCCAGGTCTATAGGGTCAGGCAGTAAATCCAAGGCATCAGTCCAAAGGGAGTATTCAATAGCAAGGTCAGCCCACAAAGCAAAGTCTAGAAGTCAAAGAAGCAGAAGTCAGAAATCAAAAAGACATGAAAGTTGCTTCCTTTGGAAAGGTTGGTTGTCAGCAACACCTGGCTGAGAGCGAGGCTGCAATATTTATGGTCTGCAATTGTCTCTCAGTTGTTGCCTGATTAACAAGCATTTAGTATAAAGACACTCGGAACAACACAAGGCCTCCTGTTCCTGTCTGCATTGAATTGCTGTTGATATGGTCTGGTTTGTATCTGTATCTTGTGGTTGCTGGGGGGAATTATCCCTGTTTGTCTCCTGCATGGGTGAGTGCCCTCCCATTTCCCTGTCAGGACCTGCCTCTGGGTCCTGAGAGCTAAGCCTGATATCCTTTTTGTCTGCTTCACTGTCTGTGTTCTAATCCAGACTGGGGGCCTGGGAGGGGGCATGACAGGTAGGTAGATACTGTGTGCATATCCACACCAAGTATCCAACAAACAAGGTGGATGCAGCTCATCAGTGTTGATCAGCAGTGTTTATAGGAGTCCTTTGCCTTTGTACCTGTTCTTGGAGGACATGGTGGATGGCCTCTAGTTCCTGTAGGAATTAGTTCATGGATGGGAGAGGTGGCGTAGGAGAATTCGGGAAAGAATTGAGGATGGAAGCCATTATCTGTAAAGAATGATGTCATTTGTGTAGAAGTTTGCTACACATTGTTATAGGCGAACTCCACCATAGCCAAGAGCTTGATCCAATTATTTTGGAGCTAATTTATGAAATACTGAAGATACTGCTCAAGGATGGCATTCACCTGTTCTGTTTGCCCATCTGATTTGGAACAATGGGCTGAGGACAGATGGATTTGCACCCAAAGACTGTCAAAAAGTCCTCACCAAAACTGAAAATGAACTGTGGGCCTCAATCCAAGAACAAGTATTCTGGCAAACCATCAAGTAGAATATGTGATCCAGAAAGAGACTCACTGTTTCTTTGGCCATGGGCAGGCCTGCACATGGGATGAAATGAGCCATTTTGGGGAAAGTGGTCTCTGTGACAAGTGTAGGTTGATGATGAAATGGAAGGACACTGCTTGCTAGGGTATTTCAGGTGTTGTCAGAGGTAGTACTGTAGTTGTCATGCTGGTTTCCCCAGAATATTCTTAGCCTGACAGCAAACTTGGCAAGAGGCCACATACTGTTCCACCTCTGAATGGAGTTTAAGCCATCAAAAGTCTCTGGCCATCAAGTGTAGGGTTTTAAAGTGGCTGAAATGTACTTCTGTGCATAGCAGTCTTGATGTTGCTGTCCTCCTGAAGTAGATCTGCTGGAACATGGGTTGCCACACATTTTTCACAGGGTATGACTGTGGCAGGCTAAAAGTCATAGTTGGAACACTCAGAATCTGGCTTTCTCAAAAGGGCACTGGCCTGTTTGTTCTGGCTACTGGGGATGTAAGTGATTTTGAAATTGAAACAGGAGAAGAACAGCAACCACTGGATTTGTCTTTGATTCAGCTTCTTGGCTGTCTGGAGATGTTCAAGGTTCCAGTGGTCCATCAGGACTTCGACTGGGTGTCTGTTCTCCTCCAACAGATGTCACCAGGTTTTGAAATCTGCTTTAATTGCTAGGAGTTCCTTGTCCCAGATACTGTAAGTTTTCTCAGCCGTATTGAGTTTCTGGGAGTAGTACCTACAGGGGATAACACTGCTCATATGGTGACTTCCAAGGCATTGATCTCTAGCACAAAAGGTTGTGTTAGATCCAGGTGCTGGAGGATGGGCTGAGAGGCAAATGCAGTTTTGTTTTGTTTTGTTTTTTGTGTCCAAGGCCTTCTGAGTCATCTCATCCCAAATGGAGCATACCATCTGTCGGAGGAGGTTGGTCACTGGTTTGGTAACTTTGGCAAACTGAGGGATGAAGGACTGGTAGTAGTTTGCAAAGTCCAGCAGGCATTGTATATCATTGTATATCACTGAGGTAGTCATGTCAAGATAGCCTCTACTTTGCATGGATCCATGGCAATGCCTGTGGAAGAAATGTGATGACCTAGGAAACTGATCATGGTCTTATTGAATTTGTATTTGGAGAGCTTAGCAAATAGATGACATTCCCAAAGTCTCTCTAGCACAATTTGCACATGCTGATCATGTTCTGTGAAGGATAAGGAGAAAATCAGGTATTGTTGAGGTAAATAATGGTAAAGTGGTCCAGGAGGTCACAGAACACATTGTTCATAAAATGCTGGAAGACTATAGAAGCATTTGTCAATCCAAAGGGCATGGTTGTGTAATCACAGTGGCCATATTGGGTGCAAAATGCTGTCTTCTATTTGTCACGCTCCTGGAAGAGCACCAAGTTGTAGGCTCTGTGGAGGTGCAGTTTTGTAAAAACTGTACTACCTCGTAACCTCTCCAAGGTCTCAGAAATGGGAGCAAGGGGTAATGATTCTAGATGGTGATCTGGTTGAACTTGCAGTAGTTGTTGCATAGCTTCAATTCTCTGGATTTTTCTTAACAAATAAGATGGGATTAGTGGCAAGGGAAGAGGACGGCCTTATGAAACTCCTCTTTCGATTTCCCCCCCAATAAAATCCTCAAAGCTGCTAATTCTGGTTCAGAAAGCAGGTAGCTATGGGCTACTGGAATCTTGGTGCCAGGAACAAGGTCAGTGGGACAGTTGTAGGACCGGTGTGGTAGAAGTTGGTCTGCTTCCATTTTATTGACCATATCCATAAACTGTGCATACTTCCTGGGTTGTTTAGTGAGAGCTTCTTTAGCTTTCCAGCTGCGAGTGTTTCAGGTATTTTGTGGGTGTGTGACTTACAGCATGGTGCCTGAAAGGTGACCCTTCTCATTGATCACTCAACATGGGTGTCATGTGCTTGTAGTCTGCTCCAGAAACTTCAACTGGTTCAAAATATGGGAGCCAGACTGTTCACCGGAACATCCAGGAGTAATCATATCACACCGATATTAAAATCTCTTCACTGGCTACCAATCAGTTTCCATGCAAGGTATAAAGTGTTGGTCATTACCTTTATAGTTCTTCATGGCTTAGGGCCAGGTTACCTGTGGGATCACCTTCTCCCATACAATCTGCTCGCACCCTTAGGTCCTCTGGGAAAAACTTACTTCAGCCAATTAGAACTAGGCTGGCCACAGTAACCCAGACTTCGCCACCACTCCCAGACTGTGGAATGGCCTGATGGAGAAGATGCGACATTTTGTTGATCTGGATGTTTTTAAGAAGGTTGTTAAGACAGATCTCTTCCAGCAGGCCTTTCCAGATTTAATTAATGCTTGGCTACCATTTTACCATTTTACTACTCTCCATTTTACTACTTTTATTCTCCATTTTATGATTTTCTCTGTGTTAAGTTTAAGTTTATTTTAATATTTATATATTTATATTTTAAAATGTGAATTAATTTATTATGATAGAGACTGTTTTAATGATGCCATTTTAAAACTTGTATTGGACTGTTGTCCAGTGTTTTGTATGTTGTTTGCTGGCCTGATCCTGATGGGAGAGGTGGGATATAAATAATAATAATAATAATAATAATAATAAGCCACTCCAGTCCCAAGACAATGGAGAAGTGGGGTGCAGAGGCCAGGTAGAATTCTATTTCTTCACAGTGAGTCCCCATCTGTACCTCAGTTTCTCAGTTGCCCAGATTACAGGTGTGGATGACAAAATCCAGTTGTCAATGGTTTCCACTACCAGGGCTGGTTGAATGGGATGCCAGGGAATCCCCTTCTTGACAACAAAGTTAATGTCCATGAAATTAACAGTGGCTCCAGAGTTTATAATGGCCCTTGTTTGCAAGGCAGATCTTCCAGGCAACTTCAGTGTTACCAAGACCGCTAGGTGCTTGGAGGGTGTGCGGTGTGACATTTGGGCATGGGTAACAAGACCCTGTCCCTGGTTTAGTGTTCCCCCTAAACTGGGTGGGTTCTATTTCTCAGAAGAGTTGATGGTCTCTTCTTGGCAGGACATGTGGCAGCAAGATGTACAGTACAGATATAGACTTTCTCTGTGTCTCTGTGCCTTTTCTGCCACAGCCATCTGAGGGTGAATGCCTCTTCAGAAAGCATCAGTTCTTGAGCAGGCACTGGCAAGGGCTGCATAGGTGTGATATTAGGCCAATGGCCTCAGGATCCCACCTTTCTCCTGCAGCTGCCCATCTATTCTCAGACACAGTCATATCAGGGCCTGCAGGGTGCCTAGGCACTTGGTTTGAGCCAATTCATCTACAGTAGTATCATCTGTGCCAAATCTTTCTGAAACTTACCAATAAATGTGGCTTCATTCCATGTCTGGTCTTGAGCAATTAATTTAAATGCATAGATATATTCAGCCACTGTGTGACACTCTTGTTTCAGTTACTGGATATGGCGATTTGCCGTTTGAGCCTTGACAGAGTCTGAGTACATGGCTTGAAGTTGCCGGCTAAATTTAGCAAAGTTGTTCAGAAGAGGGTTCCACTGCTCTAGCAGTGGTGTGGCCCATTTAGCAGCAGCTCCTGATAATAAACTGATAACAAATCCCATTCGGTAATGGTCTGCAGGAAAATTCTCAGCAAGCAGGCTCATATTCAGAGTGTATTGATCTCAAAAGGTAGAGAATTCTGACAAGATCTGTAGGGGAGACACTTCATTCTATCACCTTCATCAGCTTGGTTGGTGGGGATGCGAGAAAAGGCCTTTTCTGTGGCTGCTCCCACACTTTGAAACTCTCTTGCTAGGGAAATTAGGATGGCTCCTTTGTTAAAACCTTTCTTTTTCAGAAAGCTTTTGGGAAATGATTTTAATAAAAATTGCTTTTATGGTGCTGTTCTGTTTTTAATCTGTTTGAAACTAAAATTTTGATTGTTTTTTTTAAAATATTTTTATTAAGTTTGCATATTCAATTCCATAACAGACTAAGGATACGGATACAGAAATATTGGGGGTAACCTACTCCTCCCCCCCCTTTCATTATTCCCTTATCTTAGCTTATCCATATAATTTTCATTAAAAGAGTTAAAATTTAAAAACCATGACTTCCATCGTAGTAAATATCTCTAATGCTGTTTCAATCTTAAATTTATATATTTTTAAAATGTATATGTTTTATTGTATTCTTTGTCTGTTTGTAAGCTGCCTTGAATCCTCAGCCTGGGAGAAAGATGGGATATAAATAAAGCAATGTATGGATTCAACTGGTAAGTTTTAAGAGAGAAAGAGCGATTGCAGGTGTCTTGAAATATTATGGGCTCGTCTAAATGAGAAAAAAATAATCCTCTTATCTGCACAGTATTCCCAACTTGTAGCAGCATCAATATGTTCCCATGATACTGTGCATGGTTGGAGGGGGTGATTGGAGCAATTGGAGGAGACACTGAGGGTGAGAACCCGGCAGCACCCAGAGACAACGGGCGGCCATGGCGAGGAAGAGGAGGAGAGAGCCACCAGCCCTTTGCCTTTCCTGGTGGTGGCAGCAGCGGCCTCTGATTACAGCTGCAAAGGGATTGGATGGGATGCCTTCCTCTTCCTTCTCCCAGCAGCTGGCCAGGTGGTTTGTCCCATCCTTTTGCAACTGGAATAGGAGGCTGCCGCCACCAGGATGGGCGAAGGGCTGGCAGCTTTCTCTTCCTTTTCCTTGCTGTGGTCACCCTCCTTGTTGTCTCTAGGCACTGCCTTTTTAAAAACTTTTTTATTAAAAAGGTTTTAAAAGTGCACAATCGGGTGCCATTCCAGACGCTTGATGGCAAGCCCTCCCCCATGCATGTCTGACCAATCAGTCAGTTCTACCCTCTCCAGACTGTGCAACTAATCATGTTGCTTATCTCAACTAGCAGGAATGTCCATTTCCTGTGGGGTATTTTAAAAAGTTCAGGGAAAGCCACAAAGGCTTTATCTGCATAGTATAAGGGGTTTGTTTGTCCTGCTCCTTTTGAATGCATCGATTTGCCATGGGATCCCATTGGGACAAAAGGTATTCCCCTTACATTCCATGAGGGATGTTTCATCATCTAGGCAACCCCTATATTTAACAAACTGCTCCCCAGCCCTATGAAATCATAATGCTTATCTCTAACATCACCCTTCCCCCTTCCACAACTCAACCATAACCCTTTCCCCTTCCCACCATTTGTAATACTAACATTCATAGAGACAAAATGGTGAAGCAATGTTGTGGGAGCTCTTGCTCTGATCAAACTGGGAGACACAACTTTTAACAAATGAAGATCTGCTGCTGTATAGAATGAGAAATGATGTTATTAGCACTTCCTTTTTCATTTAGCTGTACTGCATTTTTCCTTTAGTTCTTATGTATTACTTATGTATTACTCCATGGTTGGAGAAGGTGATTTTGTCCTGCTCCCAAACAGGCCTCCAACTTCTGCATTGTGCACTGCTTATTTGCCCCAGATTAACCCCCCACTCTTTTAACTCTTTCAAAAGGGTTTTTAAACCCTCTTTAACTCTTAGGACTTTTTCAAACGGGGTAAAACCCCCGAGGTCAGGAGAAGAACGGGGCTGTTGCGCTTTCAGAGCTCTGTCTCAGACAGCCCCTTCTTCCTCCCAACATTCCCCTGTGCTTCCTCCATCTTGCAGGTGCTGCTTTTTATTGATGGGGGTTCTCTGTGAATAAAAGCAGTGCGTTTCTCACGCAGGCAGCACGGGGGAAGGTTGGGAGGAGGATGGGGCTGTCTGAAATGGGGCTCTGTAAGCATGACAGCCCTGTTATTCTCCTGACCTCCTTGGGTTATTTTTACCCCATTTGAAAAAGTCCTTAAAGGCTATTCAGTTACCTTTTGTTGCTGTTCTCTGTGTGATACTGTTTTAGAAAAATTACTATGATGAACTTACCCGTTAAATAAGAAAGGCTTTATTAAGTATTTTGTATGCTACAGGTGAGTAATGTCTGGCCTTATGTTAGTTTTCTCTATAAACATATTTATTTTCAAGGTGATGGGTTTCTTTCTCTTAGGGTGGAGGTGAAGTTTGGGCATTGTTTCTGTTTTTGATAATGAATAACTTCTGCTAATAGCATATTAATTATACTAGTTAAATTTTGTATGTTCAGAAGCACTCAAGTCTCAGAAGTTCTAAACAAAAGTCATCATCTGCTGTTGAATTGTTTCAAGTGGCAACATATCTTACTTTTCTGTGCTTTTGTAGCAATTTTAGTAATTACGGACATGGGCCTAGTATCTTGATAAAGACATTGAATTTTTTTTCTCATGGCAGACACATATTGAGAAAATAATGCAAGTGTACATACAAACACTAATTTATTTGGTAATTTGGGCTGAGTAAAACTGGACTGCAGACTACCAGAATAAGAAGTACGGTATTATAATCTGTTGGGTTCTCTCCTCTTCTCTTACTTTAGATCACAGATGATCAACATAGGTGTACATGGTCAGATTTTCTAGAGCAAATTCTGCAAATTGATGATTTAGAGGGACTTGCTTATGATTTTGAGATAATGTATTTCACTCTCCTTATAGTACTTTGGAAATATATTAAGTAAAAAAAAAACCCCTCATAATTCTATGGAATGTTTTATACTTCAGTGATATGCAGTAATGTTTAAGTCTTTAGTAAAAACAAAATCTCACTATTATATCTGAGGCCTCAAATCCACGCAGCTGCCATGTACCTCCCCTCCTCAACAGCTTTGGCATGTTTAGAGCCAGAATAGTGAATCTACAGTGTTTTTTACTTATATTCCCCACCCCATCCTGAAAGCTGACTTGGAACTTGGCATTGTTTTGGTATTGCCAATAGAGCCATATTGTTGGGGTATTTGCTTGAGGAGTTACTCCGTTTGAATAATAACTTTGATTTTTGTGTTGAATAATGTAAACACATATTTGTCATCCTGCTGTGCTCTTAACCAGTTTTTATAAACTGCCATTCCAAGAGCCAAACAATGACAAGTCATGACGACAGAATACATTTTTGTTGACCCCTGAATTATATAGCAAGATGGAAATAGTTGACAGACACAGGAGGACAGATGTGCATAATAACTGGCTCTGTGAGGAAAATGGAGATGAATGGTGTAACTGAAAGGTTTTCTTAAGGTGAAAAAGTGTGATTTATTGCTGGCAATGCAAAGTAGTCTAGTCTGTGCCAGAACAGAAGAGAAATCTAATGCATGAGGCCGTAATGAATTGCAGTGACACCTCTAAAGAGAGAGAAATGCTATATTAGTGCACTTGCTTATGAATGGCCTTCCTCTTAATTGAGAACCATAGTGAGTTGCTTTGAAAACAGCTGTTTGCCAGTTATGCAAGACTATTGGCTGAAATTCTAACTGAATGAATGCAGCAGGCTTTTAAAGTGTATTGGAGAGAGATTGTACCGGTATTTATTTTACATGTTCATGTTCCATACCCTTTGCTGAAAAAGCACCAGTTTTTTAAAAATTAAAAAATTAAATTAAAAAAAACTATTAAAACTTCAACTTTTTTAGATAAATAACTCTGTAATAATAAATCAAAATCTGAGAGCTGCAATCTGAATTAAAATTGAAGAGCAAGATTGAATATCAAGCAACCTTAAAGAATAATGAAACAAAATAGTTTAAAACATAGTAATGAAGGAACCAATCACATATCTCTCTCTCTGCCAGGAAGTTGTTCTTCAATCAGAGTGCTGTTAGCAAAAAGGCACTGTCCTGATTACTTACATAAACCTAATATTTCTCAATGGTGAAATTCCAGTGAAAATTGTAAATTACAGGTGGATTCATATTGTTGCGGTATGTCTCTCAAATATTCTGATTCCAAACTGTAGGGCTAATACAGTTTGTATGTGTTGGTGAGTGTCTGTGTGAATATGTTATGCAGTCCGTATAATAAGATTATTTTCTTACTATTAGCCTGTAGAGGGGAAGAGAAGGAAGATGATAGCTTTACGTTATTCTTCATCAGAATGCTGGCAGGTTTTGTCTGGTCTGCATTTTAAAGTGAACTGACCTGATTCTTGTACTTGTACTCAGATCACAGTACAGTACTCAGATCACAGTACAGTTATCTTTTGGTTTTCATACACTCCCATGCTGTGGGAGGCAAGAAAGAAGAAGGAAGTTCTATTGCATGAGTGGAAATATACTATGGCAATGTTGGATACTGGCATATATTGCCTGATAAATATATTGATTCACAAACTGTTCTCACCTTTAAAAGGCTAGAAGGATCAGGTCAGATGTGTATGCAAATTGTTTACTTCATGTGTTAATTCTGGTGCATGGTAGGAGCATCAGTTAGATCTGCTACCCTGCAGAGTTTATGACATTTCCAAGTATTTGATGAGCTGAACGCTCTCTTATTTATAGCTAAATTATTTCTTGAGTTTTCTTACCTTTCCTGTGTGATGCAATTTCACAGTTTTGAAATTTTCTCTTGAGGAATGTCTAAAACTGAAGAAATTCACAATGTCTAAGCCTTCAGAGTGTCAAAACTACATTACAGTAGCCTGTCAAGACCCTGTATTTCAGCCACTTTCACAGTACAGTAGGTAAGGATACAGAAAAGACCCTTCTCAGTGGCTGTTCCCAGGTTATGGAATTTGTTTCCACAGAAGACTAGGTTGGCTCTCTCCCTGCTTTCCTTTCACTTGCAGATAGAGCTCCTTTTATTCTGCAAGCAATAAAGATCTTTTTATTGAATTCATATTGTGAGTTCCCTTGGGTCCCACTCAGGAGATGTGTGGGATATAAATTAAATGAAAGAATGAATAAATAAATTTATTTCATAGGAGATCACCAACCTTTCACATTGGGCACCCTTAAGATTTAGGGTTTCACTTTCTTTTACATATGATTTTTTAAAACTGTCAGATTCTTCCCACCTGTTGGATTTATGAAAAAAAAATCAAATTTTGGAAAGCTCTTTAAAAATGATCTGAAAAAAAATCCCTCGATCTTCTGCACTGGCAAAATTAAATAGGTACATAGAGTGTTTTGTTGTACCTGTCTGACATGCTTGTTGACTTATGGTGGCCCTAAGGAAACCAATCATGGGGTTTTCTTTGCAAGATTTGTTTAGAGGGAATTTACCTTTGCCTTCCTCTGAGGCTGGGAGAGTTTGACTTGCCCAAGATAAACCAGTGGGTTTCCATGCCCAAGTGGTGATACAAACCCTGGTCTCCAGAGTCATAGTCCAATGCTCAATTCACTATGCCAGACTGGCTCCCCATCTGCCATGTAGTTGTTAAAAATTAGAAGCCTTTTCAAAACATTAACATATGAATTTCCTGTCAGTAGTCCTAATTCATCACCACAAATACAGAAAGATTCAACCCAGACTTTTAAGAATTAAACTCTCAAAGTTCCCTTGTCAATGTCACTTTCTTCTGCATTCATGTTTTATACATCTCAAGTTCTTATATATTTTTATTCTAGATGTTCTGGACTGAAAATACCATAATTCTCAGCCTGCATGGCCAATTCTTGGCAGCAAAATTAAAGTATATTAATAATTAAGTTTGCTGCCTTTTCATGGTACCAGAAATTTGCCTTAAGTGGCCATGTCATAAGGTGGCAGCATGAAGTGCAAGTCAAACCCACTAGCAGTACATCCATAACGATCAGTACAGCTGCGGAATCAGCAACTTTTTAAAGCCTTTATGGGACAGGTGCAGTTCCTTATCTCATTGAGAAGAGCATAAATACTCTTCATGTAGACCTGATCTCAGTCAACATACTGTCCCAGTGTTAACTCCAGTGTTGGAAACTCTTGATGCCGCCAAGGGGATTTGGCCTGGAATGGGCTATTTTAGGCAATGGTTGTGGAACAGTTTTCATTCCTGGAATTACATTTCAAATTGGTAAGAGCCTTAGAGTGATCATTGCCACTATCAGTGGGGGTAAGGCTATGTATGAAGTTGGCCAAAGCCAAATTGGACAGATTGATAAGGCACTGCTTGGAGCTCTAACTATAGTCACTTGGATAGAGATGCAGCTCTTTTTCACACCTTCTCTGGCCACACATAAAGATTAGGAATGCAGATTGGCTGCCTCTATTCATAAAGAGAAATGAATTCCAGAGAAGGTTTTGCATATCTGTTTGACCCAAGGGAGGGTCACATTGCAAGTCTGGTTGAACTACACTCTCAGGACTGGTATCAATTATTGGCATCATTGGGCCTTTGCCAAGGCCCCATATCTTAGCTGGGGTTCATTTGCTAGAGTCCAGAGCTAGGAAGTAACTCATTTTTTCTAATGAGTTATTTCAGCAAATAATTAATTGTTTTCAATAATGAGCTGGAACAGGGTTATTGATAGGTTTGCTTGCAAAAGCCATGGCTGTAATTCACTACTTTTTAGTGGAACAATGATTGTTTGCCTGGTATTCATTGCTAGGTATATATGATAACTCAGTCTGAGCAATGAGAAAGGCAAGAGGAGGAGTCACATGGGTTGCTGCTTTATACTGCCAGTGGGAAGGATTGCTTTGTAGTACCTTTTGCATTTTCTCAGAATTTTCAAGGTGCAGTGGTTTCAAGGAAACTATTTTCCTATATTTTTCAATGGCACAATAGTAACAATAATTTCAGTAAGCTTTCTGGACTGCAGTAATAGTAAGAAGTAATAACCTTTTGGATTATCGGAGTAATATATAAAATTGCTACAGTAGTTCTTTTTAAAAAGTTATCATTCCGAGCTTTATTTACTCATCACTACTCCTGTGTGTAATGGTGGTAAGTGCCAAGATTAGATTAAATCACTCAGAAATAAGAGGATTATTATGGTTTTAAATTTAGTTTGTGATCCCAATTTGAGGGCCACCATAGTTTGTGTAAACTTTATTTTGTTTTTTTGTTTTTTGATAAAATCATGAACTATGGTTTGCTACAAACAAGAAGAAAAATATCTAATTTTTCTCAAACTTGAAGGGAGGAACAATGACGAAGTGGTGAGCCTTAGACCTGCAACTGTTCACTTCTAATCCTTCTAACTATGATCTGTTATAGTTTAGTTTCAAATACAACCAGCATGAGCTCTCTTCTCCTATTACAATTACCTTTATCTGTATTCTGGAGAATCTGACCATTGCAACTTTATTTCATGGTCAGTTTACTAACATTGAGAAATTTCACCTTAATTCAGAAGCAAGATCAAAGTGGTAGTAATGCTATGTGTCTAATGAAAACATTTATTAAAATCCCAAGTTTTCTGATGTTAGTTTTTAAATTAATAATGTACTCTTT
This sequence comes from Gambelia wislizenii, assembly GCA_030847615.1. Classification (NCBI taxonomy): domain Eukaryota; kingdom Metazoa; phylum Chordata; class Lepidosauria; order Squamata; family Crotaphytidae; genus Gambelia; species Gambelia wislizenii. The sequence goes on from JAUMIR010000003.1 coordinate 121,320,834, forward strand.
GGTAAAACATAACAGAAACCTCCAGAAGCTAAAATTCCTTTTCAGGTTAAACAGAAAGATTTGAGATTTTCCATTTGGCTTTATTTGTATTATCTACCTTTCTTTGCCAAGTACATGAGAAAAAAATGTTATATAAAGTAGGCAGAGACCATTATATTCATTTCACACTACAGTGATTAGATATTTAGAAACTTTTTTCTACATCATTTTATTTTTGGTTTTGGTTTTGACGTAGGAAGATGAGAATAGAGACTCTTTAGGTCTTCCCAAATAAGAATTAATTTCCTTCCAGAACCAATGAATTGGACAGAATATGCTGTGGAGATTAAACTCTGCTGCTACTGGTTCAGAAATAATGCACTTTCCAGTATATCTCTAATCCTTCTTTGGCTTAACGTTAGCAACAATGTCAGCTCTATATAGGCTTCATCAGAGTTTTTGTCTTCAATGATACACTTCAGTGCTGGCTTCATATTGCCAGAAGGTATGAGCCACTAGTTAATATGGAAGTAATATTTTATACTGGGGTTGATTTTATCGAGATAACATAGAATAATGTCACAGTGGTATTAGGTATACTGATAATGATTTCTAATAATTAATAGGCTTTAATCCATTTCTTAATTTCAACCATAGTACAAGTAGACCCACTGAATTAAAGGGATTTACATGAGTGCTGATTTACAGTTTTCCTATTGATTCAGTGACACTATTCTAATTGTGGCTAATGATTGGATTGAGGCTACAGGAAACTAATATATTAATAGTACTTTAATTTCTTTGCAGTTAGAATGACACTCACAAATAAAGGAGAACCCTGAGCTATGCAGAAGTACAAAAAACTCTTAGGAGATTATCAGATGACCTAAATGTGGCATTACATGAACACCAGGAGATCACTAAAGGGCTTGTTTTTCACATGATGTCATCCCTGTGTTGTTATGCTCCTGTGCTGGTCGCGTTTCACCCTAATTGCTTTTTATTCATGGCTTAAGTTGTGAATAGCTCGCCAGTTCCGTTCCTGTCACGGAATGACAGACGAGTGAAAAGGTGTCCCGTTATGCTGGCACGATGCCAGCATTAGTGGGAGGTCTGTTCCAGAACACTTCCAGCTGCGATTGGGATATCCAGTAAAGTGACACCCTTTTTTGTACCCTCCCTCGGTTACTTGCTATTTTTTAACTGTGTTTTTGTGCTTGCTATCATTTTTTTACCTTGTATTTTATCTTTTTAACTTTGCTCCGGAGATCTGCATTCACTCCTGGGCTGCTGAGGAGGAGGGAGTGTTGTGCAATTAAGGTAAGTGTAAAATGGTTTGTTATTGTGCTGGGACAGGGCTGGGAGGGGGCCAGGAGAAGAGATAGCAAGATGGGGGCACTATTTTTGTCCCCATCTGAAAATCTCCTTAGAAAACAACGTTAACAGAGCAGCCTTCCCCACATACAGCCCAATGAAGTTTGAGTATGTTAACTTGGCATACAATGTGAACTGACTATTGAAGGGGCAAAAGGATTGAAAGGTGTTGTGTGTAGTAGAATGTCTGATAGGAGAGCTTTACTGTGAGAAGAGAACTGAATGGATACCTGCTCAGCAGCCAGCAGTGAAAGTGAATGCAAAAAGCAAAGCAAAACAAAGCAGAAGATTAAAAAAAAACCTGTTGAAACCTTACATTCCTTTTTTACTTTTTTCTTCTTTTCGTTTTTTAAAACCCAGGATAGTTTGGTCAAGATTCTGTTTGGATGCTGGCGGAATTTAACTCTCTGCCAACATATGTCCACTCACTGTTGGGTCTGTGGAGGTGTCATCAGCTACAAACACAGCTTGCTGGGACCAGGGTGTACCCCACAGCCAATCAGTGGCTGAGGGCGGGGGGCAAAGAGCTCATGTGCACTACTCAGCTGCACTTTTGTAGCTGTGAAAGAGGAGGAGATGTCACCTTCCTAGACCTTCAGTGAATTTTCAGGAGGTCTGGTGGGGGTGGCTCTTCCTTTTCCTGGATGCAAAACTGCAGTTTCTTGCTACCTGAGAGCCCCCTCCCTTGCTTGAAAACTGATTGGCCATGCTGGTGAGCCCTGGCAGCAGTGAACTGGAGTTGCATGCAGGGAAGGGCAGTTGCACAAGGAGGTGCTGAATATGCCCTCATGCAATGATTGAGAAATCACATGTATGCTGGAATGACAAGAATATGCCAGCATATGTCACAAACAGAATTCTGATCTTTTGCCAGGTGTCAGGGGAAATTAATAATCAAAGCATTAAACTCCAGAATCTTAGCTATAGTGGTGGACATTCAGCAATATTTTATCATTTAGCAATTTTGTATCAATATAGTGTTCATGGGAACCTGTTGGTGAGATGTGTAACCTGAGGATATGCATGTATGTGTCATTTATTTGGCTGTTGTACAAGGAAGAATTCTGATGTTGCTGTCCCAAATTTCCAGTGACTTACTGGAAGTCCAGGAAGGCGACTCCAGCTCTCTCCTCTGGCTGCAAACTACATCTGAGTGTTGCCTGGTTGCCTCTCTGTCTGCCCCCATTCCCACTCTGTAGACGTGTGGCAGTGGGCTTGATACCAGAAAAAAAGGTGCTGAATACTTTGCATGTGGCATCCAAATTGTACATATTACCTCATTAACTAATTTGAGGAAAATGGTGTTTTGTGTAGGTCCTTAAGCCTTTAAAACTTGGTTTTGAGTACGATTCATTTTAGAGATAAATATATAATTTAGATACTATCCTGAAGTATGATTTGTCTGAACTAGGAAATTATTCTGGGGAAGTGGAGATTGGAAATTGCAATCCTAAAGCTTGTTCTTGCCAGCTATACTATAATTTAAGCATGTAACCATAAGATATGAAGGGATTAAGACTTGTTTTTTTTTTTTAATAGATATCATGTGGCTATCTCCCATTTTCTTTTGATTATTTTCAGGCAAAATATATTGGATTTAGACACAATTTATCCATGTTGTCCATTTTTATTTTTGTTTAGAAAGGATACTGTATTAATTTCTGATGTTTAGTCTCTTAATATAAATTCCTGCCCCCAGTGATGTTACTTTAGAATGCAACAGAAAGCTTATTACAAGCAGATTTTGCTTCAGGGTTTTCACAGCTATTGAAGGGAAATAAAGAAATCTGTATTGGTCTTAAGGCATTACTATTCAGTGCAGTTTGTGTGATTTGGAACAGTTGACCTTTTGGGCTTTTCTTGTTTGAAAAGCACATGACATTTTGGCTTGTACAAAAAAAAGTGGTATAGGAAATACTACAAGTATTTGTTATGGGAAACATTGGTAGTATATATACACAAGAGATAATTAAGTAACAGATGAAGTTAATCTCAAAGTGGACTGAAGCTCTTCCAAAATAATTTTCAAGGATTTGAAGAAAAAAAAAAGGTTCTCTCTCTCTCTCTCTCTCTCTCTCTCTGCAGGTATGTGCATGCATCAATATCTATATCTATCAATATCAATATATATTCTCATTAGGTCCAATCCAGAATTCTTTTTTTGACTGGTGCCAAAACAAACTTGAGACGCCAGTCTATTCAGGATTATTCCCTACTAGGTTCTGAATTGTCAATTCCTTTGGGCAATAATATGTGTTCTTCTGTTATCAAAGTAATTATTGCAGTAAATAATGTGATTTAAAATAATTATTGAGATAATATTTTTAAAATGTAGATATGTAGTGATGTTTATAGGGTTTTTAAAAACCCTACATCCATCCATCCATATATAAAAGCGTCAGTGAAAATTAACAAAATCACAGGCAAGCCTAGAGTAGTCAACTAGTTTATGCGGTTTGTAGATGCCAAACACAGTTCCCTTCTTATATATGATGCACAGTTGTAAACATGTTTTAGTGCATTTCAGTTTTAGATTTATACACTTAGAAGCTATACACTTGAAAAAGTATAATGTATGAGATGAGCCCTTGTATCTTTTCAATTCTGAAACATTTGAAAATACTTGAAGATATAGTATAGTGGTCAGGTTAGGCTTTGCTGAGTCCTTGCCGAAACTGGAAACCATGCAGTATTTGGTTTTAATGAAATGTTCAGGGCTCTCTCAAGATTTTTCATTACAAAAGCAATTTCTGCATTTTCAGTACCAAAATGGACTTGAAAATTCATGAAGTCAAGCCATGCACAGAAGATGGCTTTCATTGTAGATAAGGAAAGAAATGGAAATGTTCATGAACAGCAGCATATTTTTTAAAGTAATTATCTACCCAAAGGTGTCATAGGTCAGTTTCTCTGCTTCCAATGTGAGTAAAGTTTATCTTTGCCAATTTTGCTGTAAGTTTTCCTATGAATAAGTGAATTGAAGATCAGCTCTTTGGAAACATACTCTCGGTTATATAAATGGAGCATAATTTTCAGCAGAAGTGATATATTGACAAATGGTATACTTGTAAACTTTCGATCTATATAGGCTTTGTGAAGGACATGATGAATCACGGAAATAATACATATATTTTTCAGGCATCTTCATGTGTATTTTTTCTGAAAAGTAAAGCTCCTCCTGTTGGCCACTTGTTTATTAGGTAGCTAGTTCCATGGAGCTTGCCTCATGCTTTACAGGAGAGATGGCCAGAAATAGGTTGAAATTTCTTGCTACATAGCTGCATGATTTGAAGTAGATTGGCAAGGGTTTCTTTTCAGCTTCTTCCTCCTTGTCTTCTAAATCAGATTATTAGAATCTCTGTCTTCTAAATCAGATTATTAGAATCTCTAAGTTTATATCCCACCTTTCTCCCAGTCTGGGAGTTCCCCCAAACTGCAAACCTGCATTTTCAGGGGGAGTGTAACCCCATCTAAAACAGGCTGAATCCCCAGATCTGTCTTTCGACTGACAGGAGCACCTCTGCCTCACCTGGATTACACTTCAATTTTCTTGCTCCCATCCAGTCCATTACAGCTGCCAGGCACTGGTTTAGCACAGGGACAACTTGCTTGGAATGAGGTGGAAAGGAATAATGCTCAAGGATAGCTTTTTGTGAAAATGTCTGCATTGATGGCTCATGGGATGCATTGTGTATGCATTGATGGCTCATGGGATGTAGTAGATGTTTGGCTTCACCCTAAAAGTACTTGAAGCCTTCCACACAGAGTACATTGACATTTCATCAAATGATAGTTTAGTATAGTTATTCAGTAGGTAACTCAGTATCATTTTAAATTGCGATTTTTCTTCCTTGATATTTTCTCCAAGCAAAATGCTTAATTAATTTAAGTGATTAAAGCAAGATTTACTTTACTTTACTCTACTCTTATAAGTGTTACTTTATATTTTGTAAGTGTTGCTTCCTGGCTGGTGAATGGACAAAGTATATAGCTGGCATTAACTTTTTAATCATGATGGAGACCATCTCCAACAGAGCAGCTGCTTGATTATCTAGCTCTATTTGCATGATTAAATTTTCAATGCTGCTAATCCTCTGCAGCACATGGGGTATAGAAATAATAGCAAAGACTACTCCTTGTGCCTTTCAATTCAGTGTCAGGTGAGGAGAGGTTCCGCAAAATGCTGTTTGGTATTGGTCTTCAGCCAGATTGTTTCATCTTGGAATGCTCTGCTTCTGCCATCTCCCAACCCCCCAGAAAATAGCCTTTTTAAGTTTTATAACATATCATGGAAGGGGTGTATAAACGTGTGGCTGTATACAGGCAAGGGACATCAACACTTCTTTAACAACCACTGTGGTATATTGGTTTGAGTGTTGGACTAGGACACAAGGATGCCAGGGTTAAAATCCCTGCTTGGCCATGGAAATCCACTGTGTGACCTTGGGCAAATCACAATTTCTCAGCCTCAAAGGAAGATGAAAGCAAAGGCCCTCTGAACAAATTCTGCCAAGAAAACCCCTTGAAAAGTTCCCCTTAGGGTCACCATAAGTCAGAAACTACTTGAAGGCACACAACAACAACAGCAACAGCAGCAGCAGCAGCAGCAGCAGCAACAACAACAACAACATTATCTTGGCAAAGACAAGTTCCAACCTTAATCCATGGTGAGTATGAAAAGTGGTATCAGGAACACGGATTTTCATTGTGGAGTAGTTGGGCCTGTCACATTTTTCTACATATCTGCAACCCCATTTAAAAGCTGTGGTTGCTAGATGGCCAGTGCCTTGTGGAGCAAGAATTTATTTATTTATTTGTTTGTTTGTTTACTTACTTACTTATTTATTGCATTTATACCCCACCCTACAGCCGAAAAGACTCTCAGAGTGGCTTGCAGATTGCTAATTTGACAGGCCCTTGCCCTTAGGTTTACAATCTAATAAGACAAAACAACACAAGGCAAAGGGAATTACAGTGGGAAAGGGGAATAATTCCAATATATGCTGACTGCTCTTCTGTCTCTGGGAGGTCACAGTAGTCACAGTTGGAACAGAGGGAGGGCCTAAAAAATGGTGCCATCCCACCTCTTTATCCCTCTACTTTGAGATGCATAATACTCAAAGCCAACCAAGTTATTTTGACATCTCAGATGGAAACTCTCCTTTCCTGACACTAAACTACAAAAGTAATACATTTTAACTAACAATTATCTGCCTTTCCAACCACCAGAAAACCATTGCCTGACGTAGCTATATCATAAGGTTTGACCTGGGCAACCATGTGAGGTATAAACCAAATCCATGAAAATACTATATTGGCAAAAATCAAAGCTGTATTGTCTACCACTACAGCAATGGAATCAGCATGTGCCTTATAGCTCCTGTGGAAGACTGTAAGGCAGGAATTACTAATTAGAATGCACATAAACATTCATAACAAATCTCAAGCAGACGTGGTGTCAAGAGTGGCCTAGTTTAAACCAGAGCCTTCTCTGGGGCTAATCTTGAGTGATCCTGACTTGGAGTGGCATCACAGGAGGCAGATCGACTCATTTTAGTCTGGTGTGATTCCAGGACCATGAGCCATATGCTGATCAAGATCAGAAGAATGGGATGAAAAAACAAAGATCAGGGTAGGGATTTGGAGGGGGTGAAAGGAAAGGAGGATAAATTTGTGGATTTGAGGCTTCATTTTAGGGTGTTTTGCATTTTTCTTTTCTCCTCTTGGGCTAAGCATGTTGGAGGGAGTTCTTCTGATTGGTTGCTACCTCAGCAGAAAGTCTCTCCCCACAGGGATTAAACCCAAGTCTAAACTGGACAATGAGACCCACAGAAATGTTCAGAGATTTTTTTTTTTAAAAAGACCTGATATAATGGTGAGCTAGTTTTAACCAACATTATACGAGATTTGCAGACACTCTAAATAAGGTGTTATCACAAGTCCAGGAGATCACTAAAGGGCTTCCCTTTCATGTGATGTCATTCCCCTTTTGTAATGCTCCTGTTTGGCTGTCATTACCCTGGTGCTGCTTTATATTGACGGGCTAAGTTGTCAATGGATCCCCCGTTCTGTTTCTGTCTGTGACAGCAAGTGAAAAGGTCACCATTTCACTGGTGCGATCCCAGCATCAATGGGAGGTCCGTACAAGAACACTTCCTGGTGAGATTGAGACATCCAGGCAAGTGACACACTTTTTTGTACCCTCCCCAGGTTACTTGTAAAGTTTTAAGTATGTTTAGGTACTTAGTGTAACTTTTTTTTGGGGGGGGGCGTTATTTTTCTTCTACAGTTTGAATTTCCTTCACTCTTGTCTTCTCATGAGAAGAGCTGAGATTTCAATCCAGGAAGTGAATGGAGCTCCGTTAGAGCTCCTTTCAATCCTGGGCTGCCCTGTCGTGCAAATGAGATAGGTCTGAAAACTTTTTCTTTTTTCCAGGACAGGGATGGGAGAGGAGATTGCGGGACAGGAACGCTTTTTTTGTTCTCGTCTGATAATCTCCATAGTCTCAACTGTTAAAAATAATTACTGCTTTTTTTAGGAAGGGGTAAATATGTGCAGCTTGTAAAATGCAGCGCTGATGCCCCAAAGAAAGGGTGATAGTTACCAGTCTCAAAGAGCAGTGAAGATACTCAAACAGGCATCTGAGAGTAGCATAGGTGGTTCTGATCTGTGACATGCCAAGAAACTGGCCAAGTCCGTCCACTGATGCACACTTTACTGGGTTTGGAGATATTGATATTATAACTTATTTCATTGCTTGGAGGGGTGTACCAGTTGTAACAAAGCTTAGATGGCTCTCCCAGAAGGATTGCTTTAAATAAAACAACTGGTTGCTTTAATTAAAACATTGATGGGCTTATAGCAGCTTTGTAAGGTTGGACAGGAGGGAGTGTGAGGAAAGATTTCTGTAGGGTATAGATTAAGGAATGGTCACTTAGTAGCTTGATTGAATTATTGCTGGGAATGCCCAAGACGGAAAGGATTAGCACATACCCCTCTAATTGACTGGGTTGTTAGCACAAACTCATTACAGAGACTTCCCGCTCAATCCTAATATGGACTTTCTCATCATAGTATTTCTAGACACGTCTCGGGTCATCGTGACCGCCAACTGACCTCTGGTTTGCCTCAGCCAACCTGGCCCCGAAAAGTGTTGAATATTTCCAGTTATGAGATACCATGGGAAGGGGGTAGTAGGACATCCTGGCACCTGGGAATAACTCCCATTGAATTCAGAGGAATAGGTTGTACTATAATTTCTGATCCACATATTAGGCCAGGAGATAGGACAATTTGTATCAGAATTTGCGCAGATAAATTTTCTCAAGGACGGTGGACTCCAGTTGACATTTACTATCTTACACATAAAATATGCTGTCCCTGAACACTTGTTTATTTGTACCTTTTAAAAAAGTTCTGTGAATAGAAATTGTGCCAAGGATCCAGTTGTCTGTTCTACTCAACTGGGAATAAACTGAGTGAAGCAGTCTTCTTTTTCTAGAACCCAAATGGGAAGGGTAATTTTGAAATAAAAATGGAGGGGGCAGTCAGTTAACCCTCCCCCACCTGTGCACAATGGATCTGATCTGGATTGGGATAATGTATGCTTATTTATGTATTTTAAAAAAGAAACGATCTTTCATCACACAGTACATATTTTACATAGCATTAGTTTGACTCTTGTGTGTTATTATCACAGGCAGGTGTGGTATTCTGGTATTGCAATGCTTTTGAAGTGGTGCAGTTTGAACAACAAAGTTCTTTTGAAAAACAATAAATAAAAGAATGCTAAAAGAAGCTGGAAAATGCTGTTATAAAGTTCAACTATCTTCACAAAGCATGTAAGTTTTTTTTAAAAAAATGAACACTACTCACTTTGCAGAATTCGGATTAGAAATGGCATGAACATGTCAAAAGAGATTGTTGGAGTGATTATATGGCAAAGTCAAGGGAGTTAAAAAGCCTTCCTTTAAAAAAAAAAGTAGATGTTCTGTGCAAAAAAAGAAAGAAGAGATGAGTAATATGATAATAAAAATCACATACTTTGGCAAATCAAATTTCAGCCTGCAGTCTGTTGTGCCAAGAAGGAATTTGGGTATGAGCTTCCTAACAATATAAAAGCTAGTAATAACATTTAAATACCTCAGTAGCAAGAAATGTGGAAAAGAGGCACTGATAGATCAGAAATATAATTTTATGTATTGTGATATCTGGGTAAAATCTATCTTCACTGCAGAAAAAGTGGAGCAGTAATTGCGTTGGAATATAGTCTTTCGACATGAGGATAATCCTTTACAGTTCATAGCTTTATGAAATGAGTATGGGTGTCTTTTTATTAAAGAATTAATACTTTGAATATTAGTTGCACAAAATGACACTAGGAGAGTTCTGTGGCCATTAGATATTTGACTAGCCACTGTGTAAAACTGGATACTGCACTAGATAGATCTTTGATTCGATCTAGTGGGGCTCTTCTTACGTTCCAGTATTAGTTATAGTTTATTAATTTTTCTTTTTAAAATTATATTTGTGTCCTGACTTCCTGCCTGAAATGTCCCACAAGCAACAGTATCCATCTAGCAACAGTAAAAGTTATAATAAAAAAAATACAATTGACATGTAAAAAACAAATAAATTGAAAACACATTAGTAAGTAAAAACAACAGGCATGTTGGTTACAAATTAGTTGAGAAGCCTAAAGCCTGTCTCAATAAAAAGAAATGTTCCTGCCTACAAGGCAGCCTAAAGGGAGACAAAGCAAGGTAACCTAAAGAAGATTGACATACTTTCAGCCAAAGAATGTTGATTTGCTATAGTACATGGGGTAGAAAGGTGAGGGGAATAATGAAAAAAGGGGTCCTCAACACTTTGAGATAATTGATTAAGAAACCTGTGTGAGATTTATCACATTCAAGATTCTTTGTGAAAAATTCATTTGTTCAAAATATGGGCTTTGTGCAAAAGCTGTTTTTCCACAGAAAACAATGTTTTTACACATAAAAATGTATTTAGTGTAAAAATATACTTCTTTGCAAAAAATGGTGTTATTCATGTCTTCTGCACACAATGGGGTTTTCTGCAACATTTTGGCAAAAAAAGTTCTGATTTTTTTCCCCAAAGAAGCATATATGTTTCAGAAACTCTCATAATCTCACCCATCAAGTTGAAAATGTTTAAATGCGTGCAAGAACTTGCTTGTGAGAATGTGAGAATGAACTGAAATATTTATATACCTAAAAGGGATAAAATCAAGTATTATTTTCAAGGATCAAGTGTCTTGGGGGTGAGAATGATCCGTTGGCTGGAATCCTGAAAAAGAACACTCAGCACTGCAACATTTTGTAACAGGCCCACTTGTAATCATGCAATTAAGCTATTAGAAAACAGTGAAGACACCTTGAGGTTTTCATCCTTAATGTAGCTACTGAAAATGCTACTTGGCTATCATATCTGTTGAAACAATAATAGCTGTTGAGGCACTCCAACAAAAAAATAACTGTTAAGACACTCCAACAACAGCAAAACATAGATTTTCCTTGATTTTTTTTCCCAGGCTGTGAGGCCGTGTTCTGGAATAGGTTCTTTCTGACGTTTCGCTTACATCTGTGGCTGGCATCTTCAGTCTGTTGTTGATCCAGTTGGCCTGTGGGTATTTTAATGTCCTCTTTGCTGTGAGAAAGTGTCGTATGGTTTCTGTGTCTCTGCATCGTAACAAGAAGGTTAACAAACAGAGTAGGTGTGCTCTCCTGGTCCGGAGTTTCTCCAGTCTCCGGGTGTCTTGGAACAGTTTCGCCCTGTAGAGATGTTCAATGTGAAGTCGAAGACTTTCACGGCCAGCATCCATAGATATTCCTTGGCAAATCACTTTCCTTGGCAAAAGCAAAACACTTTCATTTGGACTACAATGTGTGAGTTTTACTTATACGGCACCTGAATATTTTTCCAGATTTAACAGTACAGTACAGAGACTTCTTGAAAAATTCAGTGTTCTCTGCCTAAGAAAGGGCCAGTTAGCCTCACGCAGGAGAGAGATAGCCTGGATCTCAATGTAAGTTACTTTGTGACTGCCAATGGATTTTAAATTTTATTGACTGTCTTTTACTGCCCTTTGTTCCTGGCCTCCTTATGGCTAACAAGGGAAGTGGCCTCTGCCTACATTGATACCCCCCCTCCAGATCTTCTTAAATGGTAACAGAAGTTGCATCTGAGATAGAATGTAGGCCTGTCATTCTAAATATCACTTTTCTTTTTCTGTATAATTTTAAATATCTTTGCCTAATGAAGAAGTCAGTGAAGCTTCGAAAACCTGCATAATGTATTTTGTGATTTTTAGTTGGGCAATAAAGGTATCACTACTTTGTGGATTTTGGATTTTCTTATATTTTGCTGCATGGTCCACATGGCTAACCCTCAATATGTTTCATAAATCATAGTAGTTCTATTATTAGATTATTTATTTATGAGTGAATGGGCTGTAAAAATCTTAGACCAGAAGGATTATATGGACTTTATCAGATGTGGCGAATATGGCATCATAATAATGCCTAATGAACGTGAAAGGGTGCCCATATCATACAACAGCATCCTTTAATGTCCTGCTGCTGTTAACAAGGTGTTCTTTTTTATTGATGGCCAAGCCAGCAAAAGATATGCCGTGACATTTTTGGCCTGATATTGCCAGTGTTTGAAACCGCACACCATTTTTCTCTCATGAATACAGCGTCAATGAGCGGTCATGCCAGAACACTTCCGTGTGAGAACACAAAAGCCAGGTATGGGATGCTCTTTTTATTTGGAAGTTTGTAAGTGCGTTTCTGTGCTTGTGTGTACGTTTTGTGTTTTTATTTTGCTGTTTTTTAAATTTTAACTGCACAAATGCAGAAGTAAACAGCACTAGCGTTTGTGCTTGGGTAATGCTGGGGCTGCTTTTTGTCACTATTACAGGTACATATGATAAAAAGGGTTTTTGTGTCAGGACAATTATGCTGGAAAATATGGTGGGACAGAAATGTTATTGGAGGTTCGTCTGATAAAGTCCTATATCAGTCTTAAGTTAATATTCATTAGCCTGGGTCCAAGCAAAGTTCATCATTGTTTTTAGTGTGGCTTATTTCCATTGATTTCAATGGGGCATATTAGTTTTGACTAACTTACCTATAGGTCTGAATTCAACCAGCTTTTAAAAATGTTTCTTGGTGGTGACTGACTCCACACTTAGCACAGCAGTCATGTTTGTTGTGGCTACAATTAGTCTTATCTTAGTATCTGTTACAGGTCTTATCACAGCTGTTGTAAGATTTTTTTGAATGAAATAACTGATGCAGTTTTATTTTATTTTTAAAAAGCAGTTATAACTGGCTTGGAGATGATTTAAAGTGGGTCTTATGCATTGTGAAGAGATCCAAATTGCTGGGAGGTCCCAGAAGATTTTGGTATTATGCACTGGTATCAGATTATATCTACCAATGATCCTCCTCCCCACCCTCCCACTGACCACTACCTGACTGTGCCAGGGGAATGCAGCAGAGCATGAATCAAGGGTAAGAGAGACAGATGAACAAGGATCTATGCCTTTGCCAAGGTTCTTCTGGCACTGGCAGCAGTGGTGGTGATCCTCCTTGTGCAACTGCCCCCATCAGCCACTACAGCAGCCTTGCCAGGTAGGGGGGCAGCAGCATGGGTAGCCATGCAAACAGGATCCCTGCTGCTGCCAGTATCAAAATAACATAGGTGGCGGCAACAGCAGTAGCAGTCCTCCTTCCTCTGCTGCTCACTTTCTACTCCTTCAGGCCACTACAATGGCTGTGCTGGGGGACAGGAGACAGCCAAGAGAGGTTCACTCCAGTGGAAGTGGAAACTTTCCCCCTTCTACAAGGATGTCTTTGCATACTGAACAGGATTTGAAAACAAGTCTATAGTGGGAAGAAAATAGATTAAATTATTCATTCTCCCCTGCAAGAACAAAGATTTAAAGAAGTATATCTCTAGTGGGTGAAATGTGTCCCTCCAAACTGGTTTTTTAAATAACCTTTTGCAGCAATGTGTACTCTTACCTGCTGGGAAGTAATTCCATCAACTGGGAATTGTGTAGTGAGCTCAATGACATCAAAATGCAAATTGAGAGTGAGAGCAAATGCTTTATCTGTCTTTACTCCCAATTTGCAAATTTGTTTTTTTGAAGCCTCTTACAACTCCTCAAACATCTGAAAGTGGATACTCTTTTCATACTGGACAAAAGCTTTCAGACAAAATGTACCCAACCTTTGGTTCAAAATGTATGCTATGAGTGACAGGCAGCATGCAGCTCTCTATTGATTTTTTTGCATACTCTAGAGCAGAGTGGCCTAGAAACCTAGGGATCCATGAGAAGTCGCAAGGGGTTACCTGAGAAATCATGATTGAAAATCCCAACCCAACTGTAGATATAATAATTTCACTCCAGTGAAATTGGATTCCCAGGGTCTTAGGGATTCCCTGAGACCCAAACATTATGTCAGGTATTCCCTCCAGGGTAAAAAGGTTGAGGAAGGTTGCTCCAGAGTGAGGAGGTGAAAAGCATCTGTGGGTGGCAGAGGTTTAAACCTTCCCTTGCCTGTTTTTTTTTTTTTAAACTTTGCCGCTGACTGCATGGGGAGATTTATTTATTTTTTGGCAGGGGGCATGGGAGAGGGCAAGTCTGCACAAAGCCCTGCAACATACACTTATACCAGAAAAGGGGTAGGCTGGCTTGGGGCCTTTTTTTGTTTTCTTCACCTGCTGCAGGCTGCATTAGGCTTGGAAATTATAAAAATAAAAAATAAAAAAATCTGGAAGTTGCCAGGAGTCCATTTATGGTTTTGCTTTTGGAAGTTCTGGGATCTGTCCTCCTGATCTGTTCTGTGGAGGAGCACAATGTGGCAGGAATGTGTGTGTGTGTGTGGGGGCTTTGGGGGGATGCAAAAATAGGTGAGGGGGCCCACATGCAGCCTGGGTGATTCACTTTGTTCACCCCACTTTAGAACAAGCAAAACAGACACAGAAGTACAAGTTTAATGTGGTATATAACTTGATTCTTGTGTTCTTCTGTATCTATGTGCTTTCTAAGATGTTGAGATGAAATGGCCCTCCCAAAATTATCAGCCCATTTGGAGGCAATGAAATGAGAGTATTTTAGCAAATGTATGTGAGGAGAATTTATTGCACAATAATTTCAGTCTCCACCCATTTGGAAAATGTTTGATTTAAGTGTATTAATAAAGCCTCATTGATCCTTCTAGTTCAGTTATATCTTCCTGAGTTCTGTCAGTAGAGCTCTTCTGACTGCCATAGAATCTAGTGATTTAACTTAGGACTTTTCCAGACAAATTCTACAGTATTTCTTCCTGTGGATGATGCATTCCACTGTTTACTTCAGCCCCTTAAATTTACTAAATTAGCTTTCATCTTAATCTACAGAGACCCAAACCCTTAGGTTCTTTTCAATAGTTTGCTCTAAATATTAAAGGAAGATGTGCATTAATACCAAATGGTGCAAATTTCCATATCCTTATAAAATTATTATCAACAGTTTACTGTAAAGCTTTAGATGTCCCCGTTCTACTAGTTACTACTCAGTTCTATAGATTTTCCTTGGGGGGGTTTTTTGGGCTGTGAGGCCGTTTTCTGGAAGAGTTTCTTTCTGACGTTTTGCCTGCATCTGTGGCTGGCATCTGCAGAGAATGGTTGGGTAGATGTGTGTGTGTGTGTTCTGGAAGAAATTCTTCCAGAACACGACCTCACAGCCCGGAAAAAAACCAAGGAAAATCTATGGATGCCAGCCATGAAAACCTTCGACTTCACTACTCAGTTCCTTGCTAATAGCATACTATAGTGTAAGCATGGCAGGATAAGACTTTATTTGGATCTGAAGGTTTGGGGGAGTTTGACCTATGCTGCAAGATCATTAAAATGAAGAGTAAGTTATATCTGCATTGTATATTGTACTTAATGATCATGCTTATAGTATCTGGTGTTGGAAAAGGTGATAATGCTTAGTAACATAGAAGGCAGTAGGAAAAGAGGAAGACCATATTACAGGTAGATAGACTCAACCAAGGAAACCATGGCCCTGAGTTTGGAAAACCTGAGCAGGACAGTTGATGACCTGGGCTCTTGGAGGTCTCTTATTCATATGGTCACCATAAGTGAAAATTGATTTGACACCAAATCACAACAACAAATATGTAGTATCTAGATATAATGAAATTTGCAGGAACCAAGCAGAAGAGAACAAACCACTTTCCAATCAATGAACTACTGGCAGAGGTTCACTTCCTCAAGAAGGAGAAAGTGACCCACTTCTACTGCAAATTCTAGGACTTGTTTAAGGCTTTTGTAATTTCCCATTTGTGTTCTGCTGTACTAGAAAGACAACTCTTAAATTTTAAGGAGAGAGTAAATTATAGAGATCATCCCCTGCCTGGATCCCCTCCCTGGGTCTGAACAGATAATCAAACATTCATCCACCCCACCTCTCAAGGCACAGTAAAAAATGCCAGCGTATGAGCGGATGATCACACATTCATTCATCCCCCCTACAAGGCACAGCAAAAAATGCCAGCGTCTTGGTCTTTCAAAATGCCTTGTGTGTCCTCCCCTTATGATCCCTGCACTGGCTTGAAACCTTCACTCCACAGCTGCCTCTGTTTAAAGGGTTAACATTTGAAAGAGATAGGACAACCGCAAGCCTCCGGGCCCCTGCACTCGGCTTCCTGGCTGAAAGCATACTGGCTTGGGCTTCTGTGTGCATGTGTGCTGGGGCTCCAGTCCGCTCTGCTTTTTATCTCTCTCACACTCCCCAGCACCAACTGATCACTCCTTCCTCCCCCCCTCCCAGTTTAGCTGGCTTTAAATGGTGTTCTTTCATTTCTAAAGGAAAGCACAGGGTTTAGCCACTGATTGCTCCTTCCTCCCCAGGATTCCTCCCGTCATCCCCTAAGCACCTCATCCCCAATGCAATACTCATTCATCCCCTCATCCCCAACCGGAAGCCTGAACAAACATTTGAGCCAGCCAATAGCATTTCTCATGGCGCGGAACTCTAAAGGAAGTATGTCACTTAGGTTGTGAAAAAAGAGTAACCGCATACTTAATTGGCAGCTAAAAAAAAAAATCCCGGGACTGTAAACTCATGTAAACAAACAAACAAACAAAGAAACAAACAACCCCGGGGTAGTATATAGTGGGAGAAGGTACATATCACGGGACAGAATGCCATGTAAACAATGACCCCGGGATCTCCCAGGATATCCAGTTCAAAGACAAAAATTATGTAAACAGGGAGGGACGAATACGGGATCAGGAAGTCCTGGTACGCCCCGCGACAAAAACTGCTGTGTAAGTGGCACCATGGTGTGGCCATCCTGAAGAGGGGATCTGCCACAGCTTGGTTTGCTGGTGCAGCCCACTGAGGGCTAGAAGAGCTGAAAGTGGCTCTTTGCCCCTTGGAGCATCATCTCCCCTGTTGCAAAACTACCTTGGGATCTTTCTGCATCTTTAGGAACATGGAGAAATTGAAATCCTGCTTGGGATGTAGAAATCTGTCAGTTTCACAATCTCCTACATTTGAATTTTATAAACCTTTCCCATCACAGATATAAAGATTTCTGCAAATATTGGTAAATTCTTCAACAATGAACTGAACTTCTCTTCCATTAGAATCTGACTAATTCATTAGGTACACCTACACCCAGTATGGACAGGATCACATTAGACCTGCCTGCCATGTGTTTATTACAGATAAATAGCCTCTCATGAAGAAGAGATGTCAACTTTCATTTTGGTTTAATATATAGAGATTAAAAACTGGGCTTTCAAGAGTTAAGCACTCAAAGTTCTTGGCTTGGATAGATGACTCTGCCAGTTTCAGTTTCTTTCTCATGTTAATATTTTTAATCTCAGGTTCTTTATATGCTGATAAATATGAACTGAAATGAAATTCTCCACAATCCTTAATTCAGGCAGATAACAAGTTGCATGGACTTCCTCCATCTGGGGCCCTTTCACAATACAGAATTATAGTACTGTGCTATGATTCCAGTTTAACTGCCAGGACTACAACCTATGGAATCCTGTTTGCCAAGGCACTAGAGTTGTCTGGTTGAGAATTCCAAATACCCCTGGATTGTGAGAGAGTCCTTGAAAAAGGGGGGGGTTGTGGGCTAAACAGAGTGTGGATAATAATTTATGTTAAGCAGAGAGAGAGAGAGAGAAATAAGCATGTATGGCTTTACAAGGCAGGAGAGTCTGCCTTGTAAAGAATGCATGTTATATTTGCAGGAAAAGATTGGTCTACAGAGTTTCCATCTGCAGTTCAGTTGTTCTGGGCACATACTGGTCCCGTCTACACAATTTAAATAATACGTACGGCATGCGGAAGTTCGCACTTCGGTACAAACGGCCGTTCGGATGCACACGAATGCAAAAGAGGGGGGGCGGTTTTTCACCCTGAAATACGTACACGCTGCATTCGGGAGGGAAAGTGGATCATGAAGAGAAATCCGTACGCCGTTCGGATGGCTGATGGGTCTGTACAGTCCGTTCGCACACATACGAACAGGCAGGGTAATCTGATTGGCTGGCCGAGTAGAGGGGGCGGGGCTAGCATGGAGGGGAATTGGGAGCGGCCGCCATGTTGGTTTCCCGGCTAGCGAGCGTCCGGTAAGTCCGTGAATTTATATGTTTATTTATTTTTATTTTATATTGTAAATACAGAAAACCGACTGTCCGCAAACCAGGAACCTTTTTTAAAAAAAAAAAAGGGGCAGGAGATTTAAAACTGCTGTTTGGCTTGCTCGCTCCAGCCAGCTTCAGGAAGAGGGAGTCATACAGAGCTTAGGGGGCTTAAAAATCGTATAGCTGGTTCGTATGCATATGAACGACAGGCTGTTCGTATTTTTTGTCCCCCATACGGATTTTTTTATGATCGTATAGCCGCACCCACTGTTTCTGGGTTAGAAGCTGTAAACATGGCTCTGTGCCTTGCCCTACGATGATACCATAGCTTGCATAGTTCACTTTTGCTATATATGTGAATAACCTATGCCAAATTGACATATAAGAAGCTGTATTTGAAAAGGTTTGAGATGTTGCAAAATCATGGGATTATGTACTACTAAAAGCAGCCAGTGAGAGACCTGTGAAGAATCAGTATCATAAGTTTTAGACTTCTGCTGAAGTGTGGCAAATGGCTTTATGCAGTTAAATAGCTTGGGATAGGAGATAAATTCCCTTCTTTCCTTCCTTCATTTATAGAGTGCCATCAGTGTACATGATGTTTTACCTGAGTGGCTTACAATTGTAAATTTGACAGTTCTCTGCCTTCAGGCTTATAGCCTATAAAGACATGAAACACAAGGAAAAGTGGATGACAGTGGGGAAGGGGGTTATGTCCAGCAATTTTGGCATCCTCATCTTTTCAGCACCTGCACTTCTACTGCATTTACAGTTGTCCCTCCATATCCACGGATTTAAGTATTCATGGCGTGAAAATATTCTTAAAAAAATAATAATCCTAAAAGCAAACCTTGATTTTGTTATCTTATATAAGGGACACCATTTTGCTATGCCATTGCATATAATGGGACTTGAGTATTCACAGATTTTTGTATCCATGGGGGGTCCTGGAACCAAACCCCAGCGAATATGAAGGGACAACTCTACAAAGAAAAAATAAAAATACTTTCAAAATCTCATTGTCCCATGGAGAAATACCATGTTCAAAGAAATAGAGGTATTATTTACCTTACCAGGGATTCAGCTACCTGGGGGTTGGGGATGCTGCAGGGAGGAGAGGAACAAAAGACATCGAAAATAACTCACAACTAGAAATCTTATATTTGCTGTGTTTGCATTCACTTGCTAACTTTTTCTGCCCTTTTTCTTTGGATGTCTAAAAGGTATTTTTAAATACCCAACTGCAATTTGAAGTTACTGCCATGCTAAAAATTTGGTGACTAAAGGAAAACATCATGGAGGGCAGAATTCTTATTTGCAGGGGCAACATTCTCATCCCCCACCCCATAACTATACCCTTGCCTAAAGCTCACCTGTGCTTAGCATTAGAAACTGTTTTCAGTGATATGGGTTCACAGCAGCAAATGAGATGGAACCAGTGGTTATATATAGAGAACACTCATCATTGAAGTAGTCACAGCCAGCTTCCATTTGTCTAGAATTAGTAATGATATTTTCAATATTTATTTATTTATTTATTTATTTATTTTTGGTGGAGGCAGGAAATATCCAGTATGCTTTGCAAATAAAAACAAGGTAGCCCAAGTCATCATGATACCAACTCTACAGACTCTCCTGCCTTGTAAAGCAGGGTTGGCCAACCTATAGTTCTCCATATGTTGTTGAGCTCTAATGCCCATCATTAACTAAGCTAGCCAGCTTAGTTAATGGTGAGTGATTATGGTTGTTACAATTCAACAACAAATGGAGGGTCACATGTCTTCCTCTTCTGCTATAGAAGAACAGCTGGCTTGAATTTGAACTGAAGATTAAATCAAAACAGATAATGAGGACAATGGAATTATTCATTTTCTGTTTGGGCACCTTTAATCTTCAGTTCCATAGTGATACAGCTACCTTTGCTTATAGCATTATTAAAATCTTTAGGTGACCTTCCTTTAAGCAACAAGAAAAAGGAATATGAATCAGGGTTGTATGAAGAAGCGACTAATACATGGGTTTAGTGACTTAGTTACTATGGAAACAGGGTTTGTACTTACAATAACATTGCTGAATTATATAATTTACTCACAAAATACCCAAACTGGGAAAATTATAAATAAATATGCATAAAGCCCTTGTCTGTGCCATAGAGTAATATGATCATGTGAAGTGTTCTTTTGTAGACTCAGATGAGAGCTTCACACATCATCACTCAAGGGATTGAAAGGCTTGCAGTGGTGTTCACAACTTAATAGCAGTATCTCCAAACTTCTGTTCCCTAGGAAGAAGTCCCTAAAGCAGAATGTAACCCAAAAGAAAACTAGGAACCAGTACAATTAGGACAGCCATTCAAAGCAACTTTGTTTTCAGGAGGATTTATTGCAGGCATGGTCATGGCCTCGATATAATCAGGAGCCCAGACAAGTCACTATAGACATTGTCAGATGCCCCTTACTGCGCAAGCAGCCTCCGGAGAAGTAATGAGGCTGCTGTGCAGCAAGGGGACCATTTTGGATTGCACTGTCCCTCTCTCGGCGGCATCCGTGACAGTTCCGGCTAGCATTGAAGGCAGCCGCGCTATTTTTCACTCACGGTCCATGAGTAAAAAATAGCACAGCCGCCTTCAATGCTAGCCGGAACAGTCACGGACGACGCTGAGAGAGGGACGCCGTCGTCCAAAATGGACCCCTTGCCGCGCGGCAGCCTCGTTATTGCTCCAGAGGCTGCTTGTGCGGTAAGGGGTGTCTGAAAATGTCTTTGGACTGAATTATTTTAGAAGTTTGTGGTGTCACACTTCAATAAAGATGCCATTAGTGTTATCTCAGTAAGGGGTCTATACACGTGGCCATTACATTTGCAATAATATGAAAAAGTGCCTCTTTCCTTAAGGGATCCTAAGTGGCAAATTCAACAAAATGTTGGAGTGTATCATTGGTCTTCATGTGTTACCTGCTCTAATTTGTGAAGGAAGCTTGGAGCTATTCTATTTTGGTTTGTCATAGCCCATAATCATGTATTGTCTTTGACACCCCCCACCCCCTAATGATACCTTATGGCTTATTGATATCTATTGCATATCTCTAGACAGCTCAAGCATGTAAACCATGCCTTGCTCCAAATGTCAGATTTCCCCCCACCTACATGAAGGCACAATATTCATAACCCATCCAGTCTAATTTTGAATATATTACTGGAATTTTTATGATACAGTTTGTTCCAGGCAGAGGGAAATTCCTTTGATATGTTTAACTCTCTGTTTTTCATTGAGCAGTGAATCTAATAGTGCTTTATTTTGGATAGGTATGGCTATAGTTAAAATTAGTTGAGGATTATATTAAATAATTATAATTTGTCAAACTGAACTGCTTTCTAGTGTATTTCAGCACTACAAAATAATAACTGTGAAAGAGTTGCTGACAGCTATTAATAGACATAACCCAAAGGTATATAGCTCTGCTAGGTTATTGAATTGTAAAGTGATGTGAATTGTAAAGTGAATTGTAAATTGATTGTAAAGATACAAGCGCTCTTTACTTCAAATTCAGGGGATTATTTTCTTAGGAGACTTGTTGAGAATCACACATTTCTCTAAAGCTGTTTAATAGTTTGGGAATTCAGATATTTTTCCAATTGAAGTGCCTAAATAATTAGAATGAATAAGCTAAATCTTTAGAAGAAGTCTCAGAACATTATTGCCCAAGGGAAGGGAAGTGTTAGTAAAGCCCGAGAATAGCGTGTCCCACCTTGCCTTACCACATAACGTCTGTATGCTTCAGCCATTCTTCCATTTCAGTCCCATGGGAGAGGGTGGTAAATGTGAATCTTTTTTGCTAACTGGAAAAATCAGTTAGCAAAAAGACTCGCCTTTACCACGGGACTGGAATGGGAGAACAACTGAATCACTCTGATGCTGTATGATAAGGCAGGGCAGGATGCACTATTCTCAGGCTTTACTTCTGCTTCCCTTCCTCCATGCAGTAAGCCTTTAGATAACATAGTTATGATTTCCACATGTGTTTAATCCAGTATGAAGACTTTCAGATTAAATTCATATAAAATGGAATATGTATTGCTCAGGTGCAGGGATATGAAAATAAATATGCATTATAATAAAAGTTACTCTAACATGAGGGGTGAAACAAGCTAAAGTATGTAACTGTCCTCTCATTTGTTTGACACTCCATAAATAGCTACATCTAGGAGAAGAGGGACTGGCTTGCTCGGTTCAGGAGAAGACTTTAAAAGAAGAGGTGGTAATGCCTGCCTTGGATAACAAGTCTTAAAGAAATCCCTTTTCAATTGTAAGAATTATAACAAGAGCAGACTGGTCACAAATGCCATTTTTAGGAAGGTGTATGTGAACTGTAGTTGTAAGATTCTAGTTACTTTTGGATGAAATGTCTTATCTAAATCAATTTCGCCCTGGCTTTAGGTCATTTCACTCTGAATTCATTGTTTGGTACCAAAACTGCCCTAGTCACCCTCATGGGTGATGTATATTGGGGGAAGAATTGGAGCAGATGGCCCCAAATATTGGCATAGGGTAGTGGCTGATAACCTTTCCCCACTGCCCACTTATTCACCCTTTCTGGGCTTGAGTAATAAGGTGTCAGATGCAATACCTGTGGACAGGCGTCTCTTAATGATGGACTCCTTCTATGGTATGACCTTCCACAGGTGTTTAGCCATTTCAATTCCTGGTGTTGGCTCTCTGATCATATACTTGTTCACCATATTGTGTAATTTGTTCTCTCTGGCTTTTCTTCACAAACGAAAATTTAGGAAGGACTCATCCCAAACTTTCTGCAAGTGCGCTGATGACTGAAAAGGCCAATCTGAGATAAACAAGTCCAGTTGGCCAAGCCTGTTACATCTAAGGGTTTGTCTACACTGTTAAAACCCCTGACCCCCCCCCTGCAAATTTCCTTGAATCTGCAGTGATCAGGCCACATGATGTCTATACTTCACTGTTGGTAATTATTTAATTAGCATCTTTATTCATATATCTGCTAACACTATCAATACAATTTGTTCGCAAACAATATTATATGCCGTACAGTATGTTTCCCCTTCCTACTGAGCAGAGATAAATATTTTAAATGCAGACTGCACTAATGCCTCTACAAATGTTTGTCAGGGAAATCTTATTTTAAAAGACTATCTGTTGTGATGCACAAAACCATGGGTTATTCTGGAACACTTAAATGTAGTGATGTCTGTCACCAGATACAAGGTGCTCATTTAATTAATTATTTGAACAACTATAAAATAAGCTTATCTGAATCTGCAGTGTTAAATACATTTAAATAGAAGTCAGTCTCATTCAGTTCAGTGATACTACTAAGTAGATATGCACAACATTTTATGAAACATACTCAGGGGTAGACATATTGGCCATGCAGCAAAACAACACAAAATCCACAATCCACAAAAGAGTGATACCTTTATTGGCCAACTAAAATATAAAAAACACATGATGTCCCTGTCATTTTGTGAAGCCACAGGCTCCTTTCTTAGGCAGAGATAATTGGATTTGTCAAGAAATCTCTCTACTACTACATCTGGGGGGGAAAACCTTTTAGGTGCTGTATAAGTAAAACTTAACCAATTATAGTCTAAGGAGATTTTCCCACAGGGCCAAAATGCCCCGTTACTGCCCCGCTTCCTCCTCTCCCGTTCCTGCCATGGAATAACATAAATCTTTCACACACTCACCTTAATTCCGCAGCAGGAACGGTCTCCCACTCCCCTTGCTGGCTGGCCATAAATGCAGCTGTCGTAAGGCTGCTTTTACGACCGGCTGTCTGAAACGTTAATCACGTTATCACGTGATAACGCCGGACAGTAAATTAAAAAAATAAAACTCTCCCAAACATAAAATCAGTTCACCAAGCACAAAAACACTCTTTAAATCACATAATCAAAACAGGGAGGGTAAAATAAAGGGGGCCACTTACCTGGATGTCCAGATCATACCAGGAAGTGCTCGGAACGGACCTCCCCTCCACGGCTGTCATTTCGGAACAGGAACGGGGCTCCTGTTCGTACACCCGTGATTGCGTGATAGTGATGGAACGGGAGGTCTATTAACGATGAAAAATCATGATTACATTGTTCTGGAACAGTAGGATGGATGCAGGACAGAACGGGGTCAACGTTGTCCAAAAGGGAAAACCTTTCCCGACCCTGTTCTGTTCCTGCCACAGAATATATAGCCTGTGTGAAAATCTCCTAAAATAGTTTTACCTTTCCTAGAGGTAGAAAACCAACGAGCTCTGCCTAAGGAATGACCCTGTTGCTTCACAAAAGAACACGGACATCCTAGATCAGAAGAGAGGTTGCCTTACTGCTGCTAAAGAAGTTAAATTTTACCACCCTTTGTCTCAGTTCCCACATGGACAAAAAGTAGGGATGGCGTCTGCCTGCATGACATTCTCTCAACCGAACAATAACAGAAGCAACATCTATGACAACATATAGGTCTGTGACTCCAAGATCGTCACTTTTTCTTTCCTTATTGTAAACATATTTTGCCTGATGAAGAAGCCAGTAGAGCTTAGCATCATGCGTTCTTTGCATTTTAGTTGACCAAAAAAGATATCACTCTTTTGTGGATTATTTTTTGTTGTATAGCATTGTATGTTTAGGTATATCTCTGGTTGGAGCTTTCACTCCTCTGCTTATGCACATCTGATGTGTTGTTCATCATAGACAGAACAAGAAATTGGGTGAGTTACCACGTCTGAAAAAGGTTTGAGTGAAAGCATAGGACATTTCTCTTTCATTTCATATGAAGTTACTCAAGTGCAGTGGTGTAATGTCAAGTAAAGCAGAGTGAGAAAACATTGGAATGCAGCTCTTGTCCTGTCCCCCTTTGGCAACTTTAGGAATGATGGTGTCATCTGTTTGCTGTGGCAATAGAGCTCTCTGACAGAGAAGGCTAAATATCTCACAAAACGACAAATCCCTGAATTCTATAGCATTGAGCCATGGCAGTTAAAACAGTAT
Organism: Gambelia wislizenii; assembly: GCA_030847615.1. Taxonomy (NCBI): domain Eukaryota; kingdom Metazoa; phylum Chordata; class Lepidosauria; order Squamata; family Crotaphytidae; genus Gambelia; species Gambelia wislizenii. The sequence goes on from JAUMIR010000003.1 coordinate 121,345,891, forward strand.
CAAACTGCTTTATTTCTGCAGTAAGACAACAGCTCAGGAGCACCTCTGTCTTGTCTGGATTAAGTTGTGTGTTATCTGCATAATCCAAAATTCTTTATTGTTGTAAAGCCACAGAAGAAGCAGGTAAAGTTGCATAAACACTGCAGAAAAGTTTTCAAGTAATTGACAAACTGGGTAGTTTTTTTAAAAGGGACTATAAATGCAATAGTCTTCTCTAGCAGCTGTAGCGAGGATTTTGTCAAGTATAATGCACTTGCAATGTTGTGTACACTTCATTCCTATTCTACCTGTCATTTTAACCCCATATACTTATGTTTGGAGAACTGATCAGATTTCATTAAGGTGCATCGGTACCTATAAGGTGCATCAGTAGGGGATGGCTTTCTCTTTGAAGCTTTGGGATGTATAGTTTAATCCTTGATATTATTGTTGTCTAACAGAATCATAGAGGCAGTTTAGTATATGTCTGTTTTACTGAGGAGAGTAAGAGTTGGTTAGAGGCTTTGTTATCCTCCCTGACATGCTGTGATGTGCATTGGAAACAATATCAAATGTGCTTGTTAAAGCTTTACTTACATTTACATGGCAAAGTGAACTCCCAAAGTGAATGTCTGCTGTCAACAACGCCTGCCAAATTTAATCTTTTGGAGCATGGCTAGAGTAGTTTTTGCCACAGCAGAGATGGTTTTACAATAGTTGATTAAGCCAGTTGAGTTGTTTTATAATATTGTATATACACTAGAAATATTAATTAATCCTCCTTTTGCTTTTGACTGACTTTTAAAAAACCCATATCAGAACACTATGATATTGCTGGGTGGGCAGCCTTTCTGGGAAGTCAAGGCTAAACCATGCCAAAAAATCAAGGCTAAATTATGGCATAGTGGTTAGAAATGGGGAGATCTGTCAAGCCTGTTTCTACAGAATCCTGTCTCACAGTCCATTCCAGGCAGGTACACTTTGGAGTTTCCTTTAAGGGGGGGGGGTTAAAGATCTGCACATAATTCTGTATGCATTTTTCTAATGGTTACATACCCTCGTATATGAATGGTGGGCAAATTTGGTGGGCCCAAGGACCAATTTTCTGCCCCTTCAGAGGCACTGCATGGACTACCAAAAATGAAAACAATTTTTTTTTAAAGAAAGAAGTGGCTTCAAATCTCTTGATTTTGAAAAATAGATTTTTTTAAAAATGTTAAACACAACATAGTGGGGCTTTGAAACCTATTAAAAAAGGTAAGTGCCATTCATGGAGACTTCCAGGAGAGACAATTCACTTTTTGTGGGTCAGATGGGTGGGTAGTTTTAAAGGCCATAAGAACAGCTTTGCTGGGCCACATGCAGCTCCAGGGCCATGTTTTGTTTGCAAAAGCATGTCTGTGTGCATTTTAAAAATGTATGCAGGTTTGTGAAAAATGCATTTTCACAAGTCTGCGTTGTCAGTCACATACAGCCGGACCTACGTGTCCACCGGGGTTTGGTTCCCAGACTTTCAGCGGACCCTGTTAAAAAAAACTTCCCTTAAAAACATACCATAAAATTGTGTTGGAGGGCCAAGGAGATGCCTAGCAAGGATGCCTCTCTAGGCATTTTCCAGCATGACTTTATGGTATCTGTTCCCTATTTTGTGTCCCATTGATAACTTGAACAGCAGATATTGGTTCCACGGATACGGGTGTCTGACTATATTTTCTTTCACAGAATGCATTACAAGCTGAGAAATTTATGAATTTCTGACCATAGGTTGTGTCTGTATGGTACAGGAGGTATGGATTGGGTAATTCTCTCCCCCCCCCAGCTTTTTTCCACAAGAAAATTTCTTATGCATCCATAATAAAGCCATTATGCTTCATATTATGGTACATGACAATGTACTGTTCCTTGAACCAAGGGCAAGTATTGAAAAATCAGAGAAAAGGCAGGACTGTAGGCTCTAACTCTGTTCCACAGTCTGTCTCTTGATCATTTAGTGGAGTAATAGCACACATTGTCCCTGCTAGTGCAGCACCAATGGTCAGTCAGCTATTTATGTTCCACGATTCTGTGAGCAAATTTACTCATCATTTCCACAATTTCTTACCAATTTATGAAACGCTGACATCCACTGGCTATCACTAGTCTGGTTACTGATTATAATAAACCTTGTACAAGCTAGGATTTGACAGGTATAGATTTTATTCATCTGCCTTATGGCAGACTTACATACCCTCCAAGATTTTACAGGTGAAAACCGGGGCAGGTGTGGTTCAGAGTGTGATCAAGATGGCAGTTATTCATGAGCAAAAACACTCAACCTAGAGAGGCTGCAGCAGCTTTCTTTTGTCTGGGAACCTACTGGGAAGGGCAAAATTCTGCCCCACCTCTCCTCCATCCCCTGCTGATTTAATTGAGTGTACACAACTCTTGTACTTTGAACTCTGTTTGCAGCAATTGAAGTAAGCTGAGGACAAAGGGAGGGAAGTGGGAGGAGGAAAGAGAAACAGATATTTTAAAAGGAGCTGACAAAGTGGTATGACAGAGGATTAATGGTGTCCCTGCCAAACTGTGACAGTTGGAAGTGGGAACTTATCATCACATTCTCCCATGTGCAAAATGGATCAGATGTGTGTGTGTGCTTTCATGTTGCCGTTGACTTGTGCTGGCCCCATGAATTTCACAGGGTTTCCATAGGCAAAGAATACTCAGAGGTGGTTTTGCCAGTTCCTTCCTCTGAAATATAGTTTATAGCACCTGACACTTGTTGGTGGTCTCCCATTCAAGTGTGAACCAGAGCTGACCCTGCTTAGGTTCCAAGATCAGATGGGGTGAGGTGCCTTTAGGGTAGTGAGGTGCCTTTAGGGTAGTTAAGCCACTAGATCAGATATATGCATGTTCCTAAATGGAATAATAGAAATAGAAGGGGAAACCCCCCACACCACTGCAGATTGACAAGCAAGAATGAGCAAGGAGAAATGGAAATGGAGAACATCAATTTGCTGTCAGCTGAGTATGCAACATAAGAAGCTGAATAGGATTTCATCAGTTTTTTTAAAGGTATAGGAACATTTCCAGTACACATCAATAATACTAAGTTCATCATGTCTTCCACATTATGTTATTGATCCATATTTTATTTTAGTATAAAAATATTTTATATTTATAAAGATTCCATGAACACAGACAAGAAACACAGACAATTCCTCTGCCCTAGTAAATAATATGTCATCTTACACACACATGGGCATACAGAGAACATATAATTGCCAGTATATTTGTCATGTGAAAAATGGAATGAATCTATTACTGTACCAGTAGACTACTGTACTTTATTCTATTGTACTAAAAAGTAGGTTAGCTATGTTTTTGTTAAATATATTTCACATATTCAGAGACAGCAGTAATCTTTAAATAGAAGCAGAATGGCAAAACATTTATTTAATGATAAAATATGGAATCAGGTTTTTCATTGTACAGTACATAATAACTGAAATATCATGAATGTGTTAAAAAAAATAGCTTATGTCAACAAGTCACATGCACACTTGAAAGACTTTTCTCCTCTGAATTTCTTTGTTAAAATGATTTTTCACCCCTGATGCTTTCCAGTAAAATTGGACATGACTTGACAAAAATCAAATAAAAATAAATAAATATAAATATAAAATAAAATAAAAACACTGGGATCCAAAGGTGCCCATGATAAACTCGAAGCATTTCTGCATGGGGGTGGGGGAGTACATTTTCCCTTCCAGTTTACATCTTCATATTCTGTTAAACAAATGGGGTATGTGTGTGTGGTCTTCTAAGGATCAAGAGCTGTTATGAAGGAGAAAAAGGGAGTGGAATGGAAAGTCAGAACTTCTGTGTGCATTTCTGGAGTGCCATGCACTGCACTCTGATTACTATTCACCAATATGTGGTTGAATAAAGAATCCTGCTTTAACATTGCAATTCCCTATTGTATCAAAGGGGAAAATACTGTATGTTTGAATGGTATATCTTCATTTTTGTAGGAAAGAATCAGAAGTCTCCATGGATGAATCCAGACAAAACACTGATTGTCATTCCTCATTCACAGAATTTTAAGGGAGGATCATATTATGTCTTCCATTTGTAACCCTCCCCCTTTCCCTCACTGTTTCTCCTACGCATGTTCTTTCCACAAAAATGTGTTAAAGAAGAAAAGAATGTTGTGGAGCAGAGTTTAGTCGTGCAAATATCAATCCATCTGGAAGCCCTCTAATGTTAGTTAAGCATACAAGCTGGAGAAGAAAGAATACTGAGCTCAGTAGAACTTCATTCTGAGTAAACATGCTTAGGATTTCACTCCATAGTACTGCTGTTCCGGTACTTAGATCTTTTGAATAAACAACACATAGATTTTGTATTTTCTCTTAGTTTTTTTCTTGTTTCAGAATAAGTCTAAATTTCTTTGAACCAATTAAATGTGGAAAAAATAAAAATCAAACATTTTTATTGTGGCATTGAGTGCAATCACCACTTTGATAGAATCACCAAGTTTCTCACAACTTTCAGGTTTTGGTTTTGGGTGAGGGACAGACTTTTGCAGAATAAAAACTTGGATAGCTCTATTCACTTCAGAGTACCACACTGAATTTTAAATAAAGCATACAGCAGTTATTAGCATATTATACAGTATGCATATCTGTTTTGTCATCTAGCTAATTTATAAAAAAGCTGCCTTGAGAATAAGTGTCAGGTTAATTATCCTACATAACTCTATTAAACTATAGATGAGAGCTTGAACTGTCCTATAAATTGAAAGTGAACTGTTTGTAAAAGCTATCTAATTTCAGTGAGTGCTCAAATTAATTTAATGTAAAACTGCACTCCAGATTTTAACCAGCAAATTGCTTATAATCTCTCCAGCTTATAAGCGAAGGGTAGAGCTGAAAAGAAGAAAGAAATACAGCCTGCTTTTAATAAGTGAAATGATGATCTGTGTTACATTTAGGGATGTGTCAGGAGTCTCTTGTGTAATTTTTTTTTTTTTTTTTTTTTGTGGTGGGAGAGGACATTTTTCTGATCCACACTACCAGGACATAGGTATAGTTGGGATGCAACTTGTGTTTAGAAATGTGTGCAGTTCAAGACTCTGAAAAACATGTTCAATAACATGACTGTCTGAAAAGTACATGTAGCAAAATGCAGATCTTTGAAATATATGTACAAATACTATTTAGACCAGGGTAGGAATCATTCCAAGGTATTATTGGACTTTAAGTCCCAGCATCCCTAACTAGCATAGTCAATAGTGAGGAATGATGTGAGCTGCAGTCTGACAACATATGGAGCCCTGCATGGTTTACTTATACGTGTTTCAAAAACTCTTTTTAAAAAGTCATTTTAATTTGTTGCGAAAGGCTATTTTCATCTGTTTTTACCTGCTGTGCATTGCCTTGTGGCCCTGGTGGGCTAAGAGGTTCTAAACAAATATTTTAATTAATAAATAAATTTCCACCTCTGCTTTATGCAGTAGGTGGATGCATAAACACAATATAACCAGTTTTTTAAAAGTGGGAAAAAAGTTTTCAAGTACACACACAAAAAAATACCCCAACTGTTTTCTTCTGAAACATCTTCCTCGTCTTCCTCAACTTGTCTCTCTATTGATAATTTTTCACTTCCTGTCACAATTCATTTTATTGTCAATGCTCGGTTTCATTGTCACCTCTTCCCTTTCCCCTTTCTCTTCTTTCTGTCTGGTTCTTCTTAACAGCCTTTCACTATTACACTCTTTCATCTGTGCATGCATCATGTTTCCTTTCCTCCTCTGATGCTATCTGCTTCCAAGGCACTGTAAGTCAGAAACCAAGCTTGACAAGGCTACCAGTTAAGTTTCTCACTGCTATTACAGTATTCCTCTTTCAGCCAGAGGGATAAAGTGGGGTGGTAACACCAAACAGGAGGAAGCCACAGAGAAAGAGAGAGAGAAGAAAAACTTCAAAACAGTAGTTTCAATTTGTTTTTCTTCATAAAATAGTGAAATGTCTTTATGATATAATTAAGTGCTAGTACTGAATATATTGAACTGAGTGCTAGTACTAAATATATTGAACATAATTATCAAATAGTCAATAGTTATCATGGAACAACCCATAGTCTACCCTACTACTGCACAAACAAATGTTTGGATCTAGATACATGGTTGTTAATGATACTGTTAGTAGGAATACTGCCTTCAATAATACTACTCTTATAACTTGCCTCCAGTCTTAGACACTCCTGATCTAGAGAGGTGGACAGATTTTGTGGGTTTTTGAAGTTACCACTTTCATACTGCACTTGCAACTATTTAAAGTTTCTGGTAGACAAGAGAATGGCACAGAAAGAAAGTGATACACATATGTGCACATCCACACCCCACTTCTAGGAAGAAAAGATACACCCCAAACTCCTACTGCTGCATGCTTTCTGACAGCAGTAATATTTCCAGAGTACATCATGACTTCTTATCACCACTTAAGTGTGGAACTGCACAATATTTAAAAATTAGTGCTGGACTTGAACCACAGCTTTTTGTTTGGGCCCTAATATGGCAAGGTAGAAAAAAGATTCAGGTCAGTCTGATTTGGTGAACATACATATCTTCATGCCTCTCATGGACAGTCAATGGAGGGAATCAACACAGTGCTATACCTGTTTTTGTTTGTGCACAATGTTGCCTCTTATAAGAGTTTCTCTACCAAACTGCAGGCAGATAGATGAAAGGGATTTCTTTACATTTTGCTTGCTTTTTTTTATAAAGGATTCTGCTGATAATGTTGCATTCTGTTCTCCCCTCCCCCTGCTGCCATTGGTGGTGGATATGGGTGAAATTTTTGGGAGTAGCTGACTATTCAAAATATTTTCTGATGATTTATGTGAAAATGACATATATTATAGCGATATCTTTAGTCAAGAACACGGTAAAATTTTGAAAGAACAAGTACAGAGCTACAGAGTTATGAATTTAAATTATTTTGAAGCTTTCCTTGTTTTCTGGTCAATTGACATCAATGTCATAGAAAATGCAATAGGACATGAGTGAATAATAGATGTCAAACATACAGTGTCAGAAACAGAAGGACAGCCATCTCACATTTCCAGACAAGAACCCAATAGTATCCTTTCCCAGGTCCCACCATTCTTACAGGCACCAGGAAAATAGTTTTAACAATACTGTGCTTGGAAGAGAAAACAACTGAGTACTGAACACTGAATCAGTCCTGCAACTTCAAAATCTTGCCCCCAAAGCATTGGTATTAGAGAACCCTTGTATCCACGGATTTGGTATCCACGGATTTTCATATTCACGGCTTAAAAATATTCTTAAAAAAATAATAATCCAAAAAGCAAGCCTTGATTTTGCCATCTAATGTAAGGGGCACCATTTTGCTATGCCATTGCATATGATGGGACTTGAGTATTCACAGATTTTGGTATCCATGGGGGGTCCTGGAACCAAACCCCAGTGGATATGAAGGGACAGCTGTAATTAAAAGTCATGGTGATCTGCTTTGATTTGCACAGCTGCTGAATATTTCCAGCTCAGTTCTGGGTTCAGGATTTCTCCAAACCAAAAGCACATCCCTGATGAGTAACACGTAATGTGGCTTATTGCATTCTGAAAAAATGCAGCAAGGCTGCGGGAACTCTGTCTTCATTCCTGTTAGTAAAAAGATGCAGTTTTATCTCGGTCCCCCAGGGGACTGGAATGAAAGAACGATAACATCATGTGATTTGTGAAGTCCTCTCTATTCGGCTTTACTGCACTGAACCAGCAATCTTGAGGTTTATTGCTGTATCACATCTATCTACTTTCAACGCTAGCTGTGAAAATAACTGGGATTGTGCTGTATCGTGTCTACCCCCTTTTAACTGTAGTTGTGAATATAACTGGGATTGTGCTGTATTGTGTCTACCCCCATTTAACCCTAGCTGTGAATATAACTGGGATTCCCTTCTTGGATGTTCCTTAAGGTTTTTTTGTTCCCCCATTTTTTTCTCCATCAGTCTAATTATATGGAATGAAGGGTGATATTTTCAGTTGATTCTACTGCCATAGTCTTCTTTCTTGTCTTCACACTTTTCAAATAATTAATTATTTATAATTAGATTTTTATTTTTACAATGAGTTATCTGTTCACTGTATTCGTATGTGTATTTTTAAAAAAATCTGTAATTCTGTAAACACTGTACATTTAAAGAGTAATATGCATATCTTTCACCAACTTTTAATTCTCAGCATGTGCCTACTATTCCATCATACTAGTCTATCTCCTATTCCCTAAAACAAGGGCCAGCATTTGGCGTATTTACACTGAACCTGTTGTACCCCCTTTGATGAACTGGAAGAGTTGTGTGTGTTAAAACAAATACAGAAGTATAACAGATCATGCAAGTGTTACCCTAAGTAGTGATGTGGAAATTCCATGTGAGATCAAGTTATTAATAATTTGGGGAAATTAGCAGCAACTTGACTTAGCAATGCGGAAGGGGGCAACAAGGGGATCTTACAGCCATGTATACCCCTAGTAGCTCTGACTAGAACATGCACACAAGATGAAAAGTTAACAGTGATCTTTATTAGAAATTCAAAAATGACACCAATCATACAAACATTCATACAAGAAGCATTCACACAGGACTAGCGAAATCAAGTGGGAGAGGCTGAGATAGAGGAATAACAAGGGAAGTTTCAGTGGGCAATACGACACCTTTTTCTGGAGAGATGAGGTTGCAGAGGAAGACCAGCAGACCGGGGGTCCTGATCTGGGATGGCTACATAGACGTGGAGTAGGTAGGAAGATGAACTGTGAGCGTTTGAGGCGAGTTTTCAAGGGGTTTAAAATAGGAAAAATTTGCCCTCTGGGGATGGGATTCTGAGTGGAAAACAATGTGTTTCAGAGTGTTTCATGATTAAACAATGGATTTCAGGATGTGTTAATGTGTTGCATGTTTGACTTGTATAGCAGTGGTTGCCTCCTTCATTGCAAAGTTTGGGAATCAGAATAGATGTTGTTTACAAACAATGGATCCTCAACTACAGATGATGAGATAATTGTCTGGCACCAAATGTGCTCAGGAAACATCTCCTTAGGTCTGGCTTGACCTTTGTGTTACCTTAAGATTTGGAAATTTCCATGGCCCCTCTTTTGGTCAAAACACAACTTTGCCATTTTTAGCTAATGTCTTTGGAATTTCCCAGGATTTACCTGGTTTATTGACTGTCTGTCCACATGGAAGGCCACTTTGGAGCCAAATTATTAAATATAGCTAGTTATTGGAATGCATGGAGGCTGGGGATATCAGGTTTGGTATCAGGAGTAATGTATTTTCATAGAGCACTAACAAGAATAATGCTATTGAAGCAAACATTGAAATGAATTGTTATGACAAAAATTAAACAACATTGTGGAATAATGCAGAGAAGTCATTGGGCTAAATTGACCCAAATACACTGTTGTTGTTGTTGTTGTTGTTGTTGCGCACCTTTAAGTTGTTTCTGACTTAATGGTAATCCTAATGCAAACCTATCATGGAGTTTTTTTGGCAAGGTTTGTTCAGAGGGGGTTTGCCATTGCCTTCCCCTGAGGCTGAGAGACTGCACTTACCCAAGGTCACCCAAATACATACTGTAAGAAAATGAAGAGTTTCAACAGGGTTGCCATGGACATACTTTGAAAACTATCTTTCTTTCCTCACAAATGTACATAGCCTGTGTGTTGAGGCAGCAGCAGGACCAGCTGCTGAGCAGAATGTTATCAAAAAGGGCCTGTGTGCATACATGTAGGGTCCACTATCAAAGGAACGACCAATTCCAATGAGTTCCTGCTAGCATGGAAAGCAAGAATGAGTATCACTGTTCATGTTGCTTTGTGTTCTTCCTTGCTGGCAAACATTGGGAAGGACCAGGAGGCACAGAAATGTTGTGGGCAGGGTTGCCAGGGCAGTTTTCCTACTCTCACCCCCATGGATTACCAGTATGCATACAGGAAGCTCTTGTACACATACCTATGACATTGGTCATTTGTGGCATTTGTATTAAGAGTATGCTTGGAAATTGATGTTTCCAAGAAGTGAATGCCAAAACACCACTCTTTCATTAAAGATAGTTTACTGAACTGAATGCAGTTAAGAAATGCTGTCTCTTCAATAACATGTGATGAGAAAATGGAAACTCAGGCTAACAGCTTGAGTGTTGTGAGTTCATGAATACTTCAGGCTAATACAGGATAGGAAATGGCAGTGAACCACTTAAAGTCTTAAGTACATATTTACAATATCCATGTTCTTTTGTACAACCAGTGAAAAAGATCAGGGATAAATAAATTGTATTCCTTATTGTTTTATGCATTTTTGTCTCATTCTTGAGGGTCATAGCAGTTGTTAGCCTCATTCAAAGAGACTGCTTGAAGTCTATTTCTTTGCATTTTCATATTGCATTTTATCATGCCTAGAAAGCAAAGGGTAAGTGGCGAAAGTACTTTAGAAGGATGGCTGTCTGAAAGATGGGAAAATGTACAGCCAGAAGGTAGTTTGAGGCTGGAAGGTACTTGATAAGAAGCCAGAACTGCATTCAGCCAAGTACAGCTGCTCTCCAGCCTTCATTAATCTCATACTTGAGTGTCCTTAGCGTTCTTTTCGTTTTCCCCTAGCATTGCATTGTAACTGTCCATTGCTGTCTTTAAAGCAGGCTTACACAATCTGCCAAGTCAAATGCAGCCTAGCAATCATATATGACTGGCTGTGTATATTACCTGACAGGTGCTTGACAACCTGTTTTCATAGTCCCAGGCAGGCTGCAAGGCTAGGAAGGTTATCACACCCCTAGTGAGGGGGTTATGACTTATGCTGCTCTGCTATAGATTGTTTTTCTTAGTTTATTGGCTATAAAATTTGTCAGATGTTTAAAAGTTATGAGAAAGGACATTTTAAAACTTACTCACTTTGAAAGAGAGCCTGGAATCCCCAGAACAATTTCAGTCTAGAAGGGGGCATGTTTTCTCCCATTATGTTATGCACGTTAAGCACAAATAGAAGGGCATTGTTCCAGCAGTTTTTATTTGCCTAAGTTGTGTTAGGTAACACCAACCTCTTTTTGTGTGTGCTTGTGGCAGATAAAACGTTAAGCTCTACTTCTGAGCAGGGTGAAATGGGTATTATATTGAATAAACCATGAAATTTGATGAAGTTTCTCACAATTATGCTCTCATTCTGGCACTGAATCTCTTTAGCCAGTGGCATTTAAAATTTGCCAGAGCACCTTCAGGAAAATGGGAGTAAGAAGCATAGAATTTCTTCAGCACCAAAACCCAAAATTGAACACATCATATATACTAAAGGGAGCTGATAATCTAATCTGGTATGCTGACTGTGGTGTGATTTTAGGTTATTCCTGCTGTCTCACCAAACAATATCTTTATATTTCTGTTCATTTCTCATCCACTGTGCAGCATACAGCTCTATCTTTCATGTATAATTAGCTGACCTCACTTTCTCAACAAGTCTGAGTCAGAGGGCAAAAATTTCCATTTCTAATTACTATAGCCACTTTGTTTGATGAAATCATTTATGAAGTAGATCAGAAAAAGATAAACAATTAAATATTCCATGTTCTAGAAAAAAAGCACTAGAGACAAATTATACTCAGATATGAAGTTACATTAGTGTCATATAAAATATTCTTTGCTTAAAATTTTGTACAGAAAATAATTACTTCTTGTTATTTGGGTGGAATGGTAGATGTAATTATTTGTTAAATGTATCATGTTATTTCAGTAGAAGATTAGAATAAGGCCTAGATAATCTTTACATTCATTCTTTTGAGGGCTGAAAGCCATCTGATAATCTGTGGAGATTATCAGATGTATCAAAAGTGGTCTTACAGCAATGCCAGGAGATTGCAAAAGGGCTCCCTTATCAGACAATAACGTCCCCCCTCGTTATGCACCTGTTCTGCTCCTGTTCTGCCAGCACTGCTTTTTATTGATGGGAGAAGCTGTCAATAGATCCCCCCCATTCCATTTCTGTCACGGATATTCCTGTGTGACACAAGGTGCCCCGTTAAGCTGGTGAGATCCCAGCATCAATGGGAGGTCCCTACCAGAACACTTCCAGGTGAGATTGGGACATCCAGGTAAGCAACACACTTTTTATGACCCTCCCCAGGTTACTTGTTAATTTTAAAGTGTGTTTTTGTGCTTGCTGTCATTTTTTTTCTTTTTGAATTTCCTGTGGTCCTGTCTTCTCGTGAGAATCCGCAGGATTTTGATCCAGTGAAGGGACCTCCGTTAGAACTCCTTTCGCTACTAGGCTGCCCTGTCAATGTGAGACAAGGTAAGTGTGGTGGGGAGGGTGATTGTTGTAGGAATGGGACAGGACAGGGGCAGGAGTGAAGATTGTGGGACAGGAATGCTTTTTTCATTCCTGTTTGATAATCTCCTGTGAGAAGAGGAGGAACAAGAGGAGGAAAGTACAAGGGAAATTACCACTATATTTTTCTTTCTATGGAACCAGCTATGTTGCAGAGAAAAATAAATGTAGGAATGATCAATACATGCTAAGAACCCCCCTTGTTTATCTTTGGGTATTTCATTGGCATACTGTAAAAACAATACTAAAACTATGTTTGGCTAGCAAAAAATGTGTAAACTAGGTAGGCTTGAGTCTTTGGAAGGCTTGTGTTTTGGAACTCAGGTTGGAAGCAAATGTATTTATTATTTACATAATATATTTGTAGGCCACTATTTAGCCCCAGTGTCCTCACATGTTGGCTTCTATAAAATATCACAAAATAATATAAATAAGCACAAAATAAACATTAAAAATATAAGGTTATCATTAAAACATTGAAATCCAATAAATATAAACTGACCATAGGACTAATTTAAAATATCAGACTCACAAAGCCATTGAAACTAACGAGAACATTTGAAAATGTTCGGGATGCGAGCGAGGGAGCTATGAGTCTCCAGCACTCTGTGGAGACTCGCCACTACAGGGGATTACCGCCTGAAGTTTTACAAACTAAACGGTTTGTCTTGCCTCTGAAGAAAAGGAAACAGGCTAGAGAAGGCAAGTGACATAGCCCAAGACCTTTCCTCCCCAGCTGGCTCAGAGGGGCTGAAGTAGAAGAACTGGCTGGGTAGTTACAGCCATACCATTCATCCCTCGCAGCGAGCTACGGTGGAGGGCAATGCCCAACCGTTTGTCCCAGCCACCAAGCTTCTTCAAGAACTAAACGAAGATAGAAGCTAAAGCCCCTTTCAAGAGGTAAGGGAGATATACAGGACAACATGAGACAATGAAAGGATAAAGAAAGGAGACGTGATCTGAAAAGAACTCCGTTGGTAAACCAGTAGAACTACCTTGAAAGAAGCAGGTTCGCGAAGGGTGGAAGGTCTGTGTTTGAGGTGCTCGTAAGCTGGAAAACTGTTGTGCTTGCTGCTCTGTGGAGAGACTGTTTTCCTTTCCCCTTTTTCCCCACTCTTTCTTTTTTGGAACTGAGTTAACAGTATTCCATACAACGTTCCTTAGCACACTATTGTGAAGAAATATTCCCCCCCCCCACTCTTTGCTGGTCTTCTGGGCAAGAGAAAAGAAAATTGGAGGTGGGGATGATAAGTGAAATCTGGTTTGTAGGAAAGACTCTTCAAGAAACTAACCTTCGCTCTAAAAGACTGGAAGGAAGGAAAGCAGAAAGGAAAAACAAGAGGAAGAAGGAAGAAGCAGAAGGAGAAGATAGAAGATAAAAGGAGAAAAAAAGAGAAAGGAAAGAAGAAGAGGCTAAGAAAGAATAAGAGTGTTAAGTGGTTGGAGTGAAGGGGGAAGGTTGGAGTACGTGGGGTTTAAAGTGATAGCTTAATGTTGGGAGAAAGGGGGGAACTAAGGATTTATGTTTAAAGACTTAAAGGGAGGATTCCACGCTTAAAAAGGGGGGAAATTAATAAGTTGACAAATGAATTGGAGTGGAATGAAATTAAAAGAAGTATTGAAAAGAAGTTGATTATTAGAGAGTGATACTGAATGAATAATTGAATGAATAGTTGGATATTTGAGTGGTAATTAATTGATTGGTAATTAATGATTATTTGAAGAAAATTTGATTACTTTAGTGATACGTGAATGATCTTAGATACTTACATGATTAATTAACTGATGAATGGGAAGTGGGTTGTATGTGAAGATATTAAGAAGTGTAGAGAACAATAAGTTGATAAATGAATTGGTTTGGAATGAATTTATAAGATGTATAAGAGGTGTTATCCTAGTGATTAATTGGGTGAACTTAGAAACTTAAGTGATTAACTAATGAGTGAATTAATTAATTAATGAATTGAAAGATGATGTATGTAAATTTAGTAATTTAAGTGATTAATCAATGAATTGAGTGTTGATTAAGTGGGACCAAGGAGGTAGCATAACTAAGTAATTTAAATATTTTCTTCCAATTAACTATTAAGGAAATTAATTTTGTGGGATCAAGTGAATTGGCTAGATAAATGAATTAGGTAGATTACTTAAGTAAATGAATTTGTGTTGACTAGGTTGAAGTTGACTACGAGATAATATAACAGAAAAAGAGAACAATATATGGTAAAAGTAATATAGAAAGTGGAGTGGAGTGGAGACAAACATGTCAAAATTAAGGACGGGGAAAATTCGTGGGACTGATCCACAGAGCCAACAAAGGAGAGATTCATTTGATGAACCCCCAGATTATCATAGGAAGTTCATGGAGGAGATGAGAACATTCATGAGAGAGATAAAACAGGACATATTTGTATTAAAATCTCAAGTTGGGGAAATGAAAGAATCATTAGAAAAGGTGAAGAAAGATGTGGAAATAAATAAGAAAGAGATAAACATAAATAAAGAGGAAATTCAGGATCTGAAAAAAAAATCCAGTAAATCCCTAGATGAGCTGGAAAAACAATTAGATAAATTAGCTCTGTTAGAACAGAAACAAATGGAATCATGGATAAGGATCAGGGGTCTGGAGGAATATAAAGATGAAACTATAAAGGAGAGAATTGTGAATATATTAGCAGAATGTATGGAAGTTGAAGGAGAGATAATGGAGCATGAGATTGATGTTGTGTATAGGGTACAATCGCCCTGGGCAAGATGTAAAAAACTATCAAGAGACATAGTGGTGCAATTTTCTAAGAAGTCAATAAAAGACAGAATTATTGAAGAACACAATAAGACACCAATTATGGTGGAAGGGAAACAATTGATAGTCATGAGAGAAGTTCCGGTAAGAATCCTAAAGTAAAGGAAGGACTATGAATTTTTAGTTTCTAGGCTAAAAGAGAATCAAATATTGTTTAGATGGGTTCATTTGGAAGGAATAATTTTCAATTACCAACAGCAGAGGTATCGGATAAATTCCATTGAAAAGGCGAGAGAGTTTCTAGGTAAATCTGGGCCAACGTTAAGAAAGGAAAGGCAATCCACACCAAAGACAAAGAAGGTTATAGGAAGTCAAAAAGAGGAGGACGCAGAAAGGGAATTTGATGTGTTAAAGCAGTTAGTAGGTGAGGATATAGGCAAAAAGAACTTAAGAGAATATAAGGATAAAAGGATTAACCCAGATACTAGCATACTGGATTTGGATGTTGATGAATTGGCTGCTTTGAGTAATAAAAAATGACATACACAATCATCTCTTGGAATGTAAATGGACTTAACTCCCCAATTAAACGGAAAAGAATAGCACATTGGTTAAAGAAAATCAACCCAGAAATTAGTTGTCTTCAAGAAACTCATATAAACAAAAAAGATGAAAGAGTACTGAATTTCCCCCAGATGGGAGAAATATTTTGTGCGTCAGCTAAGGAAAAAAAGAAAGGAGTTACATTAATTATCAAACCTACTCTCTGCCCAAAGAAAATTTTTAGTGATGAAGAGGGTAGATTTCTGGAGGTAGAAGTGAATCTATATGGACAGCATATTTTGTTGATTGGAGTGTACGTGCTGGGTACGCAACATAAAATTTTTTATGAGGATTTAAAGGAACATTTGGAAAAATATTCTTATGAGAAGATTTGCCTTATGGGAGATTTCAGTGAGGTGGGGGATACAAAATTAGATAGAAAATCGACAAAAATAAAAAATAATGGGAAACCTATAGGTAAACTTTCAAAAGAGTGTGCTCAAATGATAGAAGAATATCAGTTGAAGGATGTATGGAGGATGCAGCATCCTAGAGAAAAAGACTCCACATTCTATTCTGACCGGCACTGTTCTTGGTCAAGAATAGATATGGTGTGGTTATCGAGTTCATTAATTCATATGGTTAAATCTTCAGAAATTCTACCCAAATCCTTTCGTGATTATAATGCTGTTAAGATCCAAATAAAGAAGAGAGGAGGGCTAAGAAATTTGAAACTAAATGACTATATACTGAACCAAGAAGAGGTGGTCTCGTACTGTCAGAAAGAGCTTAAAGAATTCTTTATTAACAATGTTAATAAAGAAGTTAAGATGCAAACAGTTTGGGACACCTCAAAGGCAGTAATGAGAGGCATCTTTATTAAGAAAACAAGTGAGTGGAAAAAACAGAGAAGGGAAAAGATGGATGATATTAATGATAAAATACGAGAATGGGAAGAGAAGCTTAAACAGAGCCCAGATAATAAAAAATATGTAAAGGAGATCAGAATATTACAAAACCAATTGTCCTTATTATCAGTTGAGGAAATGTCAACGAAATTGAAATTTGTGAAAAGGAACTATTTTGAAAATGCGAATAAACCTGGGAGGTGGCTCGCGTATAAAATACGCAAAGAAAAGAAAAAACGTATGATTAATGGACTAACGGAAGGGACAAGACATGTAGTCAATGAAAAAGGAATACAGAAAATCTTACATAATTATTATCAAAATTTATATAGGGTACAAGTAATGGAAGATAAAGAGGGAATAAAATATATATATATATAAGATCTAAAAATTTGCCAGAAATAGAAGACGAATATAGAAATATTTTGAACAGACTAATTTCTATAGAAGAGGTGGAAGAGGCTATTGGAAATTTAAAAATGAATAAAGCTCCGGGTACAGATGGTTTAACAGCAAAATATTATAAATGTTTTAGGGAGCAATTAGCGAGACCATTACAAGAAACAATAAATATAATTAAGGATACCAAACAATTACCAGAGAGCTGGAAAGAAACCAATATAGTTTTGATCCCAAAAAACGAAGAAGAATATCCAGCGGCAAAGGATTTCCGTCCAATCTCACTCCTCAATGAGGACTATAAGGTCTTTGCATCTATATTAGCTTCGAGATTTAAAAAAAGTGTTACCGAATTACATAAGGGAGGATCAAACGGGTTTTCTTCCGGGTAGACAGATGCGAGACAATCTAAGAACCACATTGGACATTATTGAGTACTTAGATTTCCATATAGAGAAAGGAGGAATGCTGGTATTCCTAGACGCAGAAAAGGCATTTGACATGGTGAGATGGGGATTTCTAATAACAACATTAGAAATGATGAGATTTGGGGACAACTTTATATCATGGATTAAAGCTATTTACTACGAACAAAAAGCCCATCTAATTGTCAATGGAGAAAGATTAAATAGTTTCAACATCCAGAAAGGTACTCGTCAGGGATGTCCCCTCTCTCCGTTGTTATTTGTCTTGATTCTGGAAGTACTCTTAAGAGATATTCAATTTAATCAAACGTATTAAAATTGGAAAAGAAAAATATGTATACAAAGGATTTGCAGATGATGTGGTTTTGTATTTAGAAAACCCACTGCAACATGGAATGAAGATAATGGAAATGATAAAAGAATTTGGAGATTGGGCGGGTTTTAAGATCAATAAAGAAAAAATGAAATTTTTGAGCAAAAATTTAAAGAAAGAAGAAGAACATCAGTTGGAAAAAAAGTGGGGAATTAAATCAGCTGAGAAAGTAAAATATCTAGGAATAACATCTTGGGCAAAAATAGACAACTCTTTCAAAACAATTATGGTTTGGTGTGGCGCAAATTAAAAATAAAATGGAGGTTTGGAAAAAGTTAGATTTGTCCCTAATGGGGAGAATCTCCCAGATTTAAATGAGTATTTTGCCCAAGATTTTATTCTTGTGTCAGATGATTCCAATTCTAATACCATCAAAATGGTTTAAAGAGTGTAATAAAGATTTAGCGAAACTAGTTTGGCAAGGGAAGAAACCGAGAATAAGATTTAAAGTATTGACAGATACGAGAAGCAGAGGTGGAATGGGTATACCAAATTTGAGGCTTTATTACAAAGCAAGTGGCCTAATGTGGATTAAAACATGGCTCAAATTAGATAACCCAAGACTCCTTTTACTGGAGGGCCACGAACTTCATTTTGGTTGGCATTCCTTCCTTTGGTATCAAAAAGTAAAAGTCCAAAACCAGTTTAATAATCATTCTATTCGAAAATCTCTCTATAAAATATGGTCTAAATATAAAAGATACTTGTTCGCAAAATTACCAAGCTGTGTATCACCAGGGGAAGCATTATCAATTAGAAGTTTAAGAAGTGAATCAGTCTGGATTACTTATAAAGAATTTGTAAATGGTACCAAAGACAATCTTAAATTGAAAGATAGTGAGCAATTGAAGCAAGAAGGTAGGAACCTACAATGGTTTCCATACCTTCAAATAAAACAAAGATTTAAGAAAGATATGGCAGAAGATGGAATTGAATTATCAAAATCAGCTTTTGAAGAAATTTTAGAAAAAGGAAATGTACACTTGCTGACCAGAATATATAAGTTATTACTTAGAATGGAAACAGAATCAGAAATAGTTAAGGAATATATGGTAAACTGGGCTATAGATATAGGACGGGATATTGAATATGAAGGATGGGAAGCATCGTGGTATAGAATAGCAAAATTCCCAAGATCTTATAATTTGCAGGAAAACGCCTTAAAAACAATGATGAGATGGTATCTCTCCCCGGTAAAAATTGCAAAGATGGTAGAGGGAGCTTCCAACAAATGTTGGAAATGTCAAGAAAAAAAAGGAACTTTCTTTCATCAATGGTGGGGATGTAAAAAGGGAAAGAAATTTTGGCAGATGATTAGAGTAAACATTCAGAAGATTTTAAGAAAGGAAATAGAAATGAAGCCACAAATTTTTTTGCTAGGCATTTACGAGAATACTAATATTGTAAATGAAAATGGCAGAGTAAAAAGGTTATTATGGCATATGTGTACCACAGCAAGACTTGTATATGCAAGGTACTGGAGAAGGGAGGAGACCCCATCTGAAATGGAGTGGATAGAGAAATTACTAGAAACAGCTGAAATGGAGAAATTAACATATCTTGTAGAGAATAAAAAAGCTAAGTTATTTATTGAAACGTGGGATCCTGTGTGGTCATACATACAGGAATGGAAAGATAGCGATAAAGTGTAGAGACAAAGGATGAGGGAAAAGGGGAAAAGGGAAAAATAAATAAATAAATAAGAGGCGAGAGTAAGGATATAGATAACACAAAACAGATAGGAAAGAGGATTAAAAGAGAGAGAAAAGGGAGAATCATAATTATGAGGGAATGAATGTGTACCCATAATTTAGTAAAAGTTCGCAATAGTGAGATTAAGAGAAAATAAATGATGTAGAGTATAAAAATTGCCATAAGTGAATAAGATATAATGATTTATAGTAATTATTTTAAAAAATCAAATAAAGGAGAGAAAGCTATTGTATAAGCGATATACACAAAGAAGGAAATGAAAGGTAGAACAGCAAGGGGTAGGAAGTATAATAACAACAAACTGTGAACTGATGGAAGGAGAAGTCAATTTTTTTCTTTTTTTTTCCTTTTCGACTTACTGAAGTTAATTTGGGAGGTTAAACAGAAGAAAATATAAGTAAAAGAGAATTGGATGAATTGTGGAATAATATTGAAATAAGTGTAATAATTGTAACAACAATAAGTGTAAAATGTAATTGTAAAGTGGGATGATAAGAAGATGGAACTTTGTGAAGAAATGATTAATAAAGAATATATATGCAAAAAAAAAAAAAAAGAAAAGAAACTAACGAGAACATTTAATGCCATCTCAGCACCAGCTAACTGAAATAAGTTGGCTCTTAATAGGGATGGTGGAAAATTTCATTGGGTCTGCATTTTTAAATGAAAGGGGCTAATTCATACTTTGCAGACGAATAGAACTAAGTTCTAAGGAGGTGAACATCTTTCTGTCTTGATTTCATTGGCCCTGTATATATGGGGGGGGATGTAGCAAGTCATAGCAGCTGCAACTTGTCTTAATGGTGTTTTTGCCCCCAGCAGCCCCCATAAACTTCGCATCCAAGATGACAGTTGAGACAAGAGGGCCCTCCTTGCTTCTCCAGACCTGGTGGCAGCAGTGGCATGGTGGGGAGACCGGGGAAAGGAGAAGAGGACAAGAGAGCCCTCCTCTCTTCCCCGGTCCCTGCAGCAGTGGTGGCAACAGGGGGGAGCAGGGAAGGGAGAAGAGGATGAGAGAAACCCCCTTCCTTCCCTGGTCCCCATGGTGGCAGTGATCTCTGATTGCTCGCTATAGGCAGAAAAAAATGGGGGCCGCAGGAGCTTGCCCTGTCAGCAAGCCCTGGCCCTGCACTTGTCCAGCAGGGGTGCGGCTCCTGTACTTTCTTACAGTGATTCCTATTGAATCGCTGTCCTAATGAGGGGAAATATGTGCCCCTCTCGCTGTTTTTCAAAACTCATGGAAAATCTGCAAAGGCTTTTCCCTCAAAGTTTCTGCCATTTTGGTCCCCCCCTACCTTCCGAATATGGCGTAATGATGCGGATTCCCATTAAGCCAGGTAGGCTTTTCATCGAATTCAAGGAGTATTTTTAACATTTAGATGATCCCATTGTGTTTCTTCAATTTTTAATCTGTTGTTTCTTCCCACCCTTTTCCCCCATTAGGTTGTGAAAGTTTTTTCCTTTCAACATGAAAATTTGTATTGTGCATTCTTCCTAATGTATACACCTTTCAACACACTTTTCTTAACCCACTGTTATGCATTTTCCCTCTTGACTAAAACATGTTTGTGTGCACACATTTTACAACTTTCTTCTGAAACAAGACCTGCATCAGGAAAATCAGAAAAGTTAAGAGTTCAAAGGACAACTGTGTTCTAATTAATTATAGAAAGCTAAGCTAGTTTATGAGTTTTTAAAATTTATGTCCATGAGACTATTAACTATTAGACTGTAAGCCTGACGGCAGGGAACTGTTTTGTTGTTCTTTTACTTGTAAAGTGCCATGTACAGTGATGGTAGTGTACAAAAACCCCCCATAAATAAATGATGATGATGATGACGATAAAAACATCATCATCATCAACAACAACAACAACAACAGCCTAAGATTACACATAATCTTTTGGGAAAGGAAAACTAATCTTTTGAAAATGGAAAACTAATTTTTTCCCCTTTCCCTTTTTTCAAATTATACACACATTTGTTTATGCTTATCTTTGTGAACATTTTTCAGAGAGGCAGAATTTTAGTTTTGACATTTATTTGAATGATATTAAAATTAGATAATACAAACTGGCACGATTAATACATGAGAAACTGATGTGACCTGGATGTAGAGAGATTTGTACATCTTAAGTCTTTAAAGCCCATTTAAACATCTGCAGCGAACAGATCATAAATTGATTAACCAAGAAAATGATCAGCCGCTATGGAGGACTAACAAGAAGGACCTATCTCATATGCCTGCTAGCATGATTGATTTTACTAGACAACAGGATCGTGTAGTGATTTTTAGTAGGAAAACAGTGGCAAGGCTACTCAAATTTTTCCTTGCATACTATTTTTCTTATCAATCCCTACTCAGTTACTCTCCTTCTAGTTGGGGATCTGGAAATAATTTTTGCATCATGGAGAAATGCAGCTTGAAGAGTTGAGGGCGGGGGAGGTAAACAGTGCTGTCAAGGGAAGTTTTATGTTTTATCTCAGGCACTTATTTTGCTGACCACTTCACAGCTCAGGAGGCCTTTCATAATGTGTTGGTACCATAATCAGAGAAAGGTGTTAACAGCTATGGAACACATGCCCTCAGATGTAGGGCATTATATACAGTACCTAAAAGAAAGCTATGGTATGAAAATTGCATATCTCTTTTCTTACTATTTTGAAATACAGTATTTCCTTTTTCTTTATGAATAAAAAAGTACAAATTTGCTTGCCATACCTTGCTAAGAATTTAGTAGGTCTGCTAGAAGATTTGAAAAAATTGTCCCAGATACTGTTCCTGATACATGAGATGCATATTTATTTATTTACATCCTGACTTTTCCCTAGCCCTGGAACTCAAGGTGGCTTACATAAAAAAAAGGTACAGGTAAAAGTTCACATCATTAAAATATAGAAAATTTTAAATATTATTAAGCTCTCAGTGGAATTAAAAGCCATTTAAAAGCATAACCATTAAAACAACAACAACAAATACAAACAATGCAGCAGTCAGTTCCCAAAGAACTGTCAAAACAGGAAAGAGAATTTGCCTGCTGCCAGAAAAGCCCCATGGAGACCAGTCTAGTCTTCCTAGGAAGGGATTTCCAGAACCTGGGTACAGCTACTGTGACAGCCCTCTCGCGTGTTCCCACCAGATGTACCTGTGATGATGTTGGGATGGAGAGCAGAGCCTCCCCTCACACTGGAAAACCACCAGGCTCATATTGGAGAATATGGTCCTTCAGCTAACCTTGACTTGAGGTATTAAGGGCTTTATAGGTTATAACCAATACTTTGAATTGGGCCCAGAAACAAACTGTTAGCCAGTGGAGCTGCTGCAACAAAGGACTTGTGTGCTCCCTGTCACTAGTTTCAGCATAACTGCCCAGTAGTCTGGCTAGTCTTTGGACAAACTGAAGTTTTAGAGCACTCCTGAAAGGCAGCCATCTGTACTTACAAGAAAAGCAAGTTACGTGGGATGTAACTGGGGCCTTGTTTAGACATGCCAAATGAAATGGCCTTCTCCCATTCCTCTGCAATCAGAATGACAAAGAGTTTTTGCCCCAATCCTAGTCTGAACTGTCCAGAATCCAGGGCAAATACCCCTTAAAATGGAGATGTAAAAATCTCACATTTTGCTGTGTTTTTTCTGCAGTGGGAGGATGGGGGATGTGTCTGCACATGTGGCTGTGTGGTGCCTGGCACAGCCATTTCCCATCTGGATTGCACATGCAATGTCTGCTGAGGTCACCGCGAGGTGCCCAGCCATGTGACCGTGACTGGGCACCTCGTTCCTGGTCTCAGAAGATGTGACGGTGTGGAGAAGAGAAACACTGGTTCATGTGCAGGCCATTGGTGTGCAGACACTCCTCTATTGCCACAAAGGAAGGGCAGATAATGTGGGGCAGAATGCAGTTGCCCTGGGGCTATAATAATTTGGCCAGAATGTGGATTATTCTGGCCAGTGTAGACAAGGCCTAAGACATATGGCACCGTAGGACATTTCAAAGATTAGGTGATTGATCTAGCTAGGCAAGCCTTGCTTTTCTTCTGTTGTAGTCTCCTAGCTGAACTTCCAAACAAGTTCAAATACTACATGTCCTGTCTCACTGTGGGGGTTTGGCTTTAATGGCTAAATTGTTATGGAAAAGAAAACATTGATTCTACTAATAATGGTAGTGGGAGAATTTGTATTTTTGGACCACAGCAACAGATAGAAATTAGCTGCCCTGACTTTTAAGGTATGTTATAAAATAAATAGGACATAAATCTTATTTCAACCACTGGTTCTCCCATTCCCATTTTGTGCATTTGAATACTAAAGAAACTGTTCCATACAAGCCATTGGTTACATAAAATAAGTATGGCTTGTGTAATGATATATTTCATCTTAATAATCTAAGTGTACATATTCAAGTTGGATGTTTTTTACTGGTTTATGATGCCATACAGCAAACATAAACTCAGTAAAAGAATCTTTCAAATTAAGCTCATTTGCCCTAACAACCTTGAAAGCAAAATTTCAATTTGCATGCTGAAAGTGTTTGTAACCCTATTGGTCCTTGAGAGAAAATGGAACAGGTTAGAATATGTGATGCATTTAATTGGCAGTTGGTATTAGTGCAACTTTTAAGTGCATAAAAAGATTAATTTGTTCTCTCCTAATTTCTGTGTCCAGTTTCTTCTTATCACTTGCTCCACCATAGATTTTGCCAAGGTCCCACTTTTGCAGATTTTCTCGAATTTCCACATTTCCGACTCTCACAACCCAAGGAAAGCTATTTCCTTTGCCTATTGATCCATTTTCTGGGGACACTTTCCCAATGCCCTTATGTCCCACCTTTGTACCCCTTTCATGTGTGTATGTTTAAGGAAAGATTGGTTCTGTAGGTTTATGGACCTCAATTTAGATCAAAAGGCCTCATCTAAGCTCTGTGAGATCATACGGTCTACACAGTGCCTAAGCTACCATATTAAGTGTGTGTGTGTGTTGGTATGTGTGTACAGGTGCCCCAGTCTTCTGGCATCCTCATTTTACCACTATGACCCAGCACAAGGATTCGCCTCTACTTTTCTCTGATTTTGCAAACCACTTTAAAATCTCTTTCCCCTCCCTTAGCCTCTTTACCCCTCCTCTGTAACACTTTCTCTTATTCCCAAGCTTGTGATTTACTTAGACACAGCCCCTTTTACTTCTTGCATTTAAAAATCTAGATTCCTTCTGTCTAATCTGGACTGTCATCTGCTTTTCAAGCCACACATTCTGGAATGTGCTGTCGAATTAATCTTCCTCACACGTGTTGCAACCTTGTCTATGAATGTTTATTTTATATACTTTTGTGCCTGTTTCATTTTTTGTGTGTAGGTGTGGTATATGAGCTATTTAATTCCACATAAAAGCACCCAGTTCTGCCAAGAAATAAAAAGTTATTGGCAGTTCATATGCAAAATATGTATCAAAGGCATTTCAACATTTTAGAATGATGGGGAAAAACATTAAAAAACAAGGAAACTACCGAATGATGGTGTTGTAGAGAATGAGTCATAGCCATCAGGGGAGCCCTGGAAAACCAGACTGAGGTACTGCAGAGGCAAAGTTTGACCCAAGACCTGGTTTAAAGGCACATAGCACAAACTCCTCATACTGTTTTGCTGTAATATGGCAGGCTTATTCCACTCCAAAGTGGCTATGAAGCCAAGTAATTTCATCAAATTCTGAAAAGGAGCTGAAAAATTATAGTATTTTTTTGGATTTCCCATAGCCGTCAATCAGATGCACAACTTCTGGATTTCTGAATCTTAACCTAAGTCAAAGCAAAATGACTGTCTGAGCCAAATTGGGCTGTTTTCTGAAGCACTGAAATCATGCTTGTATCACATGGTTAATTTCCAGGGAGAACAGAAATGAACTATGTTATTAAGACCTATGTATAATTAATGTTGTGGGCATACATCTGGTAAGATATAGTACATCCATCTGGGGGCTTCTGGCTAGAAGTTGTGCTTTTGCTCCTCCATGATGCAAAGAAACTGCAAAAGGATAAGATCATCTAGAATTGATAATTAAAAGTGTATTACGCTTCGATGTTCAATGCCTGATTATTGGCTTTTGAAAGTTGATTATCAGTCTTACAGAGCACCTGAAACACATACTGTATTGCCATAAGTTTAGGCAGACGAGAAAAGGTCTTATCTGAATTTCAGTACTTGAAATGATGGGTTTTTCAAGTACTGGGGATGTAGTCAGAGTCCTTGAAGAGGTGAGCTACCACATGTATACTGGATCCTTGCCCTTTCTGGCAGGAGAGTGGCGAATGCCTCACTGAAGCAAGGGAAGTTCCCATCCTGTCTAAAAGAGGCTGTGGTGAGGCTGTTACTAAAAAAGGTCTCCCTGGATGCCACTATTCTGAATAATTATCAGCCAGTCTCTAACATAGCATTTTTGGGCAAGGTTCTGGAGCATGTGGTGGCCTTCCAGCTCCAGGGGGTTCTGGATAAAATGGATTATCTAGATCCATTTCAATCTGGCTTCAGGCCCGGTTATGGGACGGAGATAGCTTAGGCCACATTGGTGGATCACCTATGCAGGGAACTGGACAGGGTGTGTGTGTTCCTGTTGGTTCTGCTGGACCTCTCAGTGGCTTTCAATACCATCTGGGCCACCTTTCTGGGGTGGGACTCGGGGGCACTGTTATGCAGTGGTTCCAGTCTTTCTTGGTGGGGCAAACTCAGAAGGTGGTGTTGGGGGTCTCCGATGCCCTGGCTGTTGGCCAGTGTGGGGTCTTTCAAGGTTCTGTCTTGTCCCCCATGCTGGTTAACATCTACGTGAAACCACTGGGAGAAGTCATCTGGGGTTTTGGAGTTTGGTGTCACCAGTATACTGATGACACCCAACTCTATCTCTACCTCTCATCTGATTCCAAGGAAGTTGTCTCAGTAGTGAACCAATGTCTGTTGTCAGTAATGATCTGGATGAGGACAAACAAACTGAAGCTTAATCCAGACAAGACAAAGGTACTTTTGGTAAGTTGAAAGGCAGATCAGGGAATAGTGACTCTGCCTGTGCTGGACGGAGTCACACTCCCCTTTGACATCTCAGGCTTGCAGCTTGGGTGTTCTCCTGGACTCAACTCTAAGCCTGGATGCCCAGATTCCAGCAGTAGTCAAGAGTGCATTTGCATAGCTAAAACTAGTGTGTTAGCTGAGCCCATTTTTTGAGATGTCAGATTTGCTTATGGTGACACATGTCTTGATTACATCCCATTTGGACTACTATAGCACACTTTACATGGGGCTTCCTTTGGAAACTGTTCAGAAACTTCAGTGGGTCCAGAATGCTGCAGCCAGAATGCTGACTGGGGCTAGTTATATGGAGCATATAAGTCCCTTGTTAAAACAGCTTCACTAGCTACCAGATCGCTTCTGAGCACAATTCAAAGTGCTGGTCATGACCTATAAAGCCCTATGCGGCCTGGGTCCAACATATTTGAAAGACCGCATCTCCCCATACGAACCTGCAAGGGTTCTAAGATCTTCAGGGGAAGGCTTTCTTTCAGTCCCGCCACTATCATAGGCTCACTTGGTGTGGACATGAGAAAGAACCATTTCAGTGGCTACTCCCACCCTCTGGAACTCCCTTCCATGAGAGGCTAGGCTGGCCCTCTCCCTGTTTCCCTTTGCCGGCAGGCAAAGAAGTTTTTATTCAAGCAGGCTTTTAATACATAGCTGCACTCACAGAAACTTTTCATTGGGGTATGTTTTTATTTTTTAACTTTTATATGTTTTATACAATTTAATTTTTTTAAAAATTGTGGTGTTTTAAATTATTTTTAATTGTATTTTATTTGATGTTTTTGTGAGCTGCCTTGGGTCCCATTCTGGGAGAAAGGTGGCATATAAAATAAATAAATAAATAAATAAATAAATAAAAAATTGTTTTGGGATTTGACATTTTAAAGTAAAATGTATGAAAAATATTACGTTTGAAATTGCTGCTGGCAGGGGACAGTTTGTCTCTGTTTCTAACAGTTTAAAATATCTTTAAACTTTCTGAGGCAGAATAACAGAGAGGAAAAGAAGGAGTAGAATCATGTCTGCATGCAACACAAAAACATAATTTAGTCAGTGTATATGCATGTCATTGCACAACCCTCCCCCAAAGCATCATGCTCAAGTGCTCCTCCCTCTTGTGGCCAGGAGGTGGAGTAAATCATCAATTTGTTTCATTTTAGCGAATTCATGTCTGGTAATGATTTGTGATTTAAAATAGCTCTGGTTTGTCAAACAAGCCAAGTAAGTCACCAAGCATTTGTAGTTTAGTTTTTAAAATCTAAACTATGGTTCCAGATTCTTAACAATAAATCAAGAATCAGGAAAAGTGAAATTTAATGCTGAATTAATTTTATTCCACCACCTGGCTGGTGTGTTGATCTATACTTCTAGTGATGTACGGAACAACTGTGGTCCTCCAGGTATTGTTGGACAGCAACTCCCATAGTCCCTCAACATTGGCTGAATCAGCTAGGGCTCTCCTACTTAAGGGAGAAAACTTCTCTTCTGTATCAAAGAGTAAGTTAATAAGACCTGAAGTACGTACTCTTTGTAGTTCCCTCCCAGTTCTTGTTTAGTGATATCAAACTGTCATCTCCTTCTCCTTGGCTGGTGTTTGTGGCTCTGGGACAAGCTGTAATTGCTCATAAGCATGTTTTGCTATTCAGTAAATCTCAAAAACAGGTTTGAAGCCAAGCCTTAATCCTCTTTAATTCACTTTTTTTTATATGTGGTATGTAAAGCCCATTATGAAAAAGGTTGCCATGAATACCACACTACCCCTCAGAACAGAAGAAAGCACAAAAACACAGTATTAAAGATGGAGATCAGGTTACAATATTTATGTAACTATATTTATGGCTGGGTTTTTTTGTGTGTCTTTCTTTCAAAGCACAGATTGGCTAGACATGCATTTATAGTGAGAGGAAATTTACATACAGACTCATACATCGTAGTATTAAATGAACGGTTGTATTATTGAATTTTTGACCCATGTAAAAGAACAGTTAAAAGGTAATATTCCATAGATAAAAAAATATTGCATTTGCTAGTAATTGAATTCAGTTATTCATTTTCTTGTATTTCCTTAGCCAAGGTTGCCATGGGGAGTGCACAGTCTGGACAAACAAATCTAGAAAGCTGTGTCATCTTGTTGTTGCTTTGACTTAATGTGATCTTATGAATGGGGGACCTCCAAGAACTCCAATTATCAACAGCCTTGCTTAGATCTTGTAAACTCAGAGCCATGGCTTCCTTTATTGAACCAATCCATCTGTAATACCATCTTCCCTGTTTCCAACTACCTTCCAGTTTACTGAACATTTTTGAGATAAAGCATCAGCTTTCACAACTACATATAGAAATCTGAAATAATAGAACATGTATGATGGTGGTTTTGGTACAAATATTTCATGATATACCTTTATATAATTTATATCTTTATAACTAGATCTACTCAGTTACTTCATAGCTTCCCTTCCAAGTCATAGTCTTCTGATTTCTTGACTCCACTCGCCATTTTGCTTCATGACTGAGCCACTGTCTGCATCATCCACTTTTAAATTATGTAAATAATCTTTGGCCATGATTTTCTTTATATTCAGATATAATCCTGCTTTTGCACTTTCTTTCTTAACTTTTATCAATGGTGGCATCTGTGTAGCTTTCATTTTTGATGTCCCACCCCTCAGTTTTCATAAAGTCTTCACATTTTACTTTCTGTATGATGTGTTCTGCATATAAATTAAACAGATAGGGTGATAAAATGTTTTGATGCCCTTGCCAACCGGAAACCAGTCTATTTCTCCATATTAAGTACTGACAGTGGCTTCTTGTGCACTGTAGTTACACATTGGGACAATCAAATGTTGTGGCATACCTTTATTTAGAGTGATCCATGGTTTTTGATCTGTACAAGCAAAGGCTTTGCTGGAATCTATAAAGCATAGGTTGATTTTCTTCTGAAATTCTGTGGTGCGCTCCTTTAGCCAACATATGTTAGCAACATGATCCCAAGTACTTCTTCCTTTTTGTAACTCAGCTTGGACATCTAGCATTTCTTACTTCACATATGGTAAAAGGCTTTGTTGTAAAAAAAAAAAATAGTGTCACTTTGCTTGCATGGGAGTTAATGCAACAGTCTGATCGTTATTAAAATCCCTGGTGTGCCCCTTTTGGGGCAGATTGAAATGTTTCCAGTATAGTTGTCCCCCCGTATCCACAGATTTGGTATCCATGGATTTAAGTATTCACAGTTTGAAAATATTCTTTAAAAAAATAAATCCAAAAAGCAAACCTTGATTTAGCCATCTTATATAAGGGACACCATTTTGCTATGCCATTACATATAATGGGACTTGAGTATTCACAGATATGCACACAATCCTGAAACCAAACCCCAGCGAATATGAAGGGACAACCTTATGGACCATTGCTTTGTTTTGCATATTTGTTGGCAGATTTTTATTAAAATTTGATTGGATTCCATCTCTATTGATATGCCACTTTTCCCTGATTCATTTTTTCCAAGTGCTTTGAGAGCCTCTTCTAGTGTGCTTTCTAAAATTGTGGGTTCATCATCAAAAGGTTCTTCCTTTAATCTCTTATATATAGTTTATACCTGTATAGTTCTTTGGTGTATTGCTTCCATAATCTTTTTATTTTGTCCCAATCACATAGTTCCTTCCAGTGTTGGTCATATAGCATCTCTAGTATTGATTTACATTTCCCTTTGATCTTGTGGAAGAGGTTTTTTTTGTTCTGCCTTTTTGTTGTCTTCTGTATCTTTGCATTGATTATTTTAATAGTTCTGTTTGTCCCTATGTACGCTTGCATTTAGGATTCTGTTTCTCTCACATACTACTTTTGTTTCCTGCTTGTCCCTTTACTGTTTGAAGAGTTTGATCAAGTTATCCAATGATGCTTTTCTTTCTTCTTGCTACAGATAGTGTTTTGTTTTTGTTTTTTCATTCTTCCCTAATAGTGTCCCTGGTTTCGTCCAGAGTTCTTCTGCTTCCTTACCAGTTAGGCTTAATAGTACAAATATATGGTCTTTAAATTCTGCGGGAATACTTTATTTTGGCACTACAATAGATTTAGGAGATTTTCAGATGCGGCTTGCAGCACAAGAATCCAGTAGGAGAGCTTTGCAGCTGCAGCGCAGCAGAAGGTCCATTTCGGATGACGCCGTCCCTGTGGCGAAATCGTCCATTTCTCTTCCATCTAGGGTCGGAGCCTGCCGCACCATATTCCACCAGATTTTATTCACAGAAGTTGTCCGTGAATAAAATCTGGCGGAATATGGCGCGGCAGGCTCCAACCCTAAACAGAAGAGACATTGACAATTTTGCCGCAGGGATGGCATCGTCCGAAATGGACCCCCTGCTGTGCTGCAGCTGCAAAGCTCTCCCGCTCGATTCTTGCACTGCAAGCCGCATCTGAAGATCTCCTAAATCTATCGTAGTGCCAAAATAAAGTATTCCCGCAGAATTTAAAGACCATATATTTGTACTATTAAGCCTAACTGGTAAGGAAGCAGAAGAACTCTGACGAAGATCTCCATAGTGTACTCCTTTAACTTTTTTCCAGTTTTTGATATTAGCAGTTCATAGTCTGTACCACAATCTGTTCCTGACCTTGTTTTTGTTGAGAATGAAGATTTCACATCTTCTACTTCCAGTTATGTAGTCAATTTGATTATTATATTGGCCATTTAGTGACATCCCTGTATGCAGTCTTCCAAATGCACTATATGCCTTTGCTAATCTGTGATCGATCTCTTTGTCAATCTTGGCATCTGAGGAGATGATGCACATCGGGAGGCATGGAGACGCACTATCCACAATGCTGCAGCCTTATTTGAGAACTCACGACGAACAAGTCTTGAAGAGAAACGACAACGCAGAAAGAATCACAACCCAAAAACATCACCCAAGGAGACCTTCTGCTGCACTTTTTGCAACCGGACTTGTTTATCTCGGATTGGCCTTTTTAGTCATCAGCGCGCTTGCAGAAGGCGCGGGATGAGTCCTTCCTGAATCTTCGTTTGCGAAGAAAAGCCAGAGAGAGAGAGAGAGAGATGTATGCAGTCTTCAGTTTAGTTGCCTGAAGAATGTGTTTGCAGTGAACAAACTGCTAGCATCACAACATTCAATAAGTTTGTTCTCCTGATTTATTCTTTAATCCTAGATCAAATTCTCTGACAACATTCAGTTCTGCTCTGTTTCCTATTCTTGCATTCCAGTCACCTACGATTAGCAACATGTCCTGCTTTTGTGTTTGAGCTATTTCCTCTTGAATACCAGCATAGAATCTTTTTATTTCTTCCTCTTTTGCCTCTAGCAATAGCAATAACAATATATCAATAGCACTTACATCTCTATACCTCTACAGTGCTAAATACTCTCTAAATGGTTTACAGTGTGTTAGCTCTATAGTTGAAGCATAAATGTATGTTTTCTCTGATTTATCGTCACATTCCATATTCCTGTTATATAAAATCTGCAGCTTCAGAATTTCCTATCACATCTGAGCATGCCAGCAACTGAACATAATTTTGGTTTTAGTCCAGTTGCATTGTTAATTTATCAGTGCTTCCTTCTGTAACTAGAGATAGCTAGAGTGCCACTGCTGTTGCTCTGAAAGATCATCTGTCAGTGTCAACCTCCCTCCCACCATTCTGCTGCCCAATGACTTCCTTTCTCTGCTTTAAGGTGTTTGGCACATTTAGGGTTTGTCTACATGGGGGGGGGGCTCATACTCACCCTATAGTTGTGGTGCACTTGCCACATGTTATGTGTGACAATTTGCATCTTCATTTGGATTTCTGCAGGAAAAATTGGATTTAAAGATTCATGGTTTGCTCCACATTTCAGGGAGAACCCTGCATTATTGGCCATGTGGCAGCCATAGATTGGCTTTGGTGTGAAGCTGGGAATGGGACTTCTGGATGATGGGGTGCCATTTTGGTGCTTTGAAAAGTTTTTTTAATTAGATTTTGTGCATATCTATATAAGTGTATCTCCATTTGTCCAATAAATACAGTACTCTCAGAGAATGTATATTTGCATGCATGGGAAAACTGAAAGAAAACTGGGAGCAACCCTGGCCAAGTGATGGAAATAATGTGATGTACAGGATATGTGATCACCATTGGACTGCCCCTTTCCATTGCTGTGAGTTCACCTATAATTACAGTGTGCTGGGATATTCTGGAGAGGCCCCCATGAGTTCATTGGGCAACTGCAGATCAAAAACATAAGCGGCAGCTACAAGCTGGGTTTGGGGTTTCCTGACAGTGTAGACAAGCCCTTAGTCTATCTCCTCAACAAAAGCCTTTCTGATTGAGAAGACCACATCAGTAGCAATGCCACATAGACTTGCCTGATGAGAGAACACAGTCCCATTACCACAGAAAGTTAGTGGCATGTTTTGAATTGTAAAACTCTTTTACATATCTAAAGGTTTAATCTGCCATTTGGTATTCATATCTATGCAAGTTGCTTTTCTGTCAGGTTGTTAGCTTGCAACTGCTTTTCATATGAACCTAAAATGTTATCTCAGTAATATTTTTTTTAATGTAAGATGTAAGATAACTAATATGAGATAAATTTGAATAATCAGTGGGTTTAATCTAGATTATTATAGTTAGAGTAGATCTTTTCAATTTAAGAGGATTCAACGAAATAATATCTAACCCTAAGTCTCATTAATTTCCAATTAGTCAAGTTTCATAGAAAAGTTACACTACACTTTTGTTCATCCTTGAGCACGACCATGCATTTTTATTTATTTTTTTAGACTGCGTGCATTAGAAAAAAAACAGTTTGTGGAATCCTTTTCCCTTGGGGAGAATTTGGTTGTACAATGCCCTCTCCTTAGACAATCGGTGTTGACACTGGCTTCATTCTGGTGCTAAATTGAAACATGGCATTATTATTATTATTATTATTATTATTATGTATTTACACCCTGCTCTTCAGCCACAAAGGCTCTCAGAGTGGCTTACAAATGGTTAAGCAACAGCATTTTACACATCTACACTGCTTTATAGCGCACTAGGCACTAAGTGGTTTCCAATGTGTGTTAGCTAATTGCCCCCACAAGCTGGGTACTCATTTTACCAACCTATGAAAGGATGGAAGGCTGAGTCAACCTTGGAGCCCTTGGGATTGAACTAGCAATGTTGTGACTGCAGTACTGGCATGTAACCACTGCGCCACCAGGACTCCCTTTTATCGAAGTCTTTGGGGGGTCTAAAGATTTCATCCAAAGGTACATGGTTTGAAACTATTTTAACTTGGTAAATTGTTTATATGTTTTTGACTATTTAAATTATTCTTTATTGTTGTAATTTTTAAAATTTTCTCCTTAACTTCTCAGATCTTTTTTTTTCATCGTTTGACAAAAATAAAAATAAAAATGGACATTTTAGGTGTGCAAGAGACATGATGCAAATTGATAGTGGGGTTTCTTTAATGTTAAAACTTCCAAGGCTATTTTTTTTTCCTGAAATAAAATGAAATTAAAAAGGAAACAGCAACTGGGGCACTATTACTATGGAGATTTTCACACGGGCTATATATCCCGTGGCAGGAACAGAATAGTGTTGGGAAAGGTTTTCCCTTTTGGATGACGTTGACCCCATTCTGTCCTGCATCCATCCTGCTCCCGTGACTGTTCTAGAACAATGTAATCACAATTTTTCATCATGAATAGACCTTGCAGGGCAGTAATGGGGCATTTTGGCCCTGTGTGAAAATCTCCTATATTGTTTCATGTTAAACTATTGTGGGAAATATTTCTGTAGTGCATGAATCAGCATGATAGAAATACTGTCTAACTAGTAGGAGGGCATGAAATACTGTTGCTTTTTAAAATATAAAATAGATTGATTGCAACATCTTGTTATGGAGCATTACAGAAGTTCACATGACAAGCACTAGAGCAACTGTTCTCTCTGGAATTGCACTCCAAATGATAAGCATTTATCAAGCAGATGGAAACAAACAGGGCACAGTAAAATGAAGAGGAAATGAGATTACTCAGGGATCTATGCTAGAAGTGTTAAGTAGATAATAAACTGTGTTCTGGGGAAGAAAATAAATACAAAATTAGTGAGTTCTGGTTTACATAGATTCCCATGAGCACACCATCAGTTAAGAAACTTTATATTTTATTCCTTCAATTCCTTGTTTTCCCAGAACACATTATATTTACATAGTTGCATAAATTGGGGCTGGGGGATGATCATCTCATGAATTGGTCCCATGCCATCTTCAAAACTATTGCTAATAGAAGAATGTTCTCTACAGGATGGCACAAGCTCTTTGCACACTTTCCCAAGGTTGTTCTGTAGGATGGCATCATGATGGAGTGACTGCAACTCCCATCATGGAGCCAGAACCCATCTGCCAGAACTACATTTCCCAGTATCTGTAATTACCACTTCCTGGTTGTCAGACAAAAGTAAACAACAGGGTTCTGAGAGTGGGAAGTGGGCCTCATTTGATAAGCATGACATCACATCACCTGACTGGAGAGTCAATCAGATTTAGCAATGATGAGCCAATCAGATTTGGCTAATGGAGTTTGAGACACATGGTCATGGGGGTCTGAATGGAGCAGACCTAATGCATTTCTCTGAGTCTTCATCATCCAGAGACTGAGCTAGGCTCCACCATGAGGCCTAGCCTAAAATAAATCTTCCCAACTGTGAGTGGAACTTTTCTTAGAGTAGCAAAACGTGTTTAGCTAGATTGTGTTAGTTTATATGATTTATTTTAATCCCTGACTGAATGTACAGTAGTCTTAAACTTTACTATATCCTATGTAACTCTAGTTTGGACCTGGAGAAAAATGCCTTTTCTTTATGATACGATTTCTATTTTACTTCTTACTTACTTGAACAATGAAAAACCCTTTTCATTTTCTGTATCTAAAAACAAGCCTATAACATGTGTCTATAGCTCAGACTTCGCTACAAAAGTTCTTTCTCTCTCTCTGAGGAACAGAAGGGAGGGGTTAGTGGGTAAACCTCATTTAAGGCTGAAAAGCTTAATATTGATGTGATTATCCCTCTGTAATCACATTTTAAATATCATTCTAGGATCAAGGTGTGGCGCCAGCATTTTGGCCTCTAGAGGGCACCTTTGAGCAAGACACTAAGGGTTCCCTTAGAGGATAAGCTAGTTTGGGGGTTCCAGGCTGAGAGCCCCAAGTTAGCTGCTTTCGCAGGGTAAAGGGGGGATATCCTGGTTTCTAAGATGTGTATGTGGTGTGTGCAGGCACACAGAGGCCAGGATAGTCTCCACAGATGGAATTTGTAAATGAATTGGTGGAATTAAAAGTGACCACAATGTTGCACTGCCATTCTGATCTCAGCCCAGAGTCATTAATCCCTTCTTTGTTTTGAAGTATGTAATGGCCTTTAAGCTCAAACACTCAATGAGCATTCTTGCTATCTTTCACTTGGACTCAGCTCCAAGATTAGCCCAGGCTTCACTTGTCTCTCCAACTGAATTCTTATGAGACACCTTTGCCCTCCTCATTTGAGCTCTGCTGCATAAGTCATATTTCCAGTGCCAAACTCCCTCTCTTTTTTCCTCTACCACTTGAAAGGGCTACCTTGTCTGCCCAAATAAATCCATGCCTTTATATATCCAAAGACCACTTTGTGTGTGTCCTCTTTAGTGATACTGTATATTGATCAGGCTTACATTAATATATTCCTCAGGTGATCTGTATCTTGTGGGAAGGTGAGCCATTCCATATGAATTGCTGATTCTGAGTCCACTGGGGGTACAGTGGGGGAGGTATTTTGTTGAGGATGCCCTAGGTGCCGTTTACATGATGAAAATGTCCTGGGAAGAATTCGTGTCGATCCATGGCAGTTTACACGTACATTGGATCGGGTACATAATTTTCGGAAGGGGGGGCACCTTTTATCCCTCAACCTGCGGGACTTCCAGTCCCGCAGGTTGTGCCGGTTTTTTAAAAAGTCACTGGAGGATTCGGAAAATCGGAAATGTAAACAGCCTGGGTACCAGGGGATGGCCAGAAATGGTGACTGGGGGCGGGCTTAGAGATCAGCAACCAGGAAAGGAGGGGTCAGTCACCCGTTCAACAGATCCAGCCTCACTAGCTGAAAACAAAGGCATCCCTTCCAGCTGCACGTACGTTGATGTGTGTGTGTGCGCGCGCGTGTACTCAATCACCTTTTTAAATGGATTTCTACACTGCAAACCCTTCAGCTTTAACCTCTTCCTCAACTGCATGTTACAAAGAGATCGTGGTGGGCAGAGGGTCACCCATTCATCCCCTGCCTTTTTCACCTCCCTGGGTCTGAACGGGCACAGTAAAATATTCCAGCGTCTGAGCGAATGAACACACTTTTATTCCCCCCCGTCACAATGCATAGTAAAAAAAATGCCAGCATCTGTGTCTTTCAAAATGCCTGTCTGTCGCTGGCTTGAAATCTTCACTCTGCAGCTAAAACTCTGCCTTAAGGGTTAACATTTTAAAGAGGCAAGGGGAATACCAAGCCTCCCCTCCCCAGCCTTGATTTCAAAAGGAAAGCACTCGTTCCTGCCTCTGAGCAAAAGCTCACATTCTGGGTCTTTCAAAATGCCTTCTGCTTAAAGGGTTAACATTTTAAAGAGGCAAGGGGAATACCAAACCTCTGCCCCCTCTCTCTCCCCCCACAGCCAGCCAATAGCATCGCTCGTGGCGCAGAACTCTAAAGGAAGTGCATCACCGAGGTTGTGAAAACACAACTAATCACATCCTTGATTGACAGCCCCCCCCCAAATCCCAGTAAGCTAAACATGTGTAAACAGCAAAAGCATGGGATATAAGAGTGCGGGACCAATAAAAACTTTTGTCATGTAAATATCAATCACAGGATCTTCCAGGATTTCCTAAAGAGTGACAAAAATCATATAAACAGCGGGGGACGGATACGGGATCAGGAAGTCACGGTAAGCCCCGCGACAAAACTTGTTGTGTAACTGGCACCCTAGTGTCTTTCAGGCTCCTAGTTAGTTTCTCTTTCTTACATCCTTTCCCCAGTTCCCTTGCCTCTCGTTATGTTTGTTTTCTGTGGAATAGTTATGATTAAATGAGAGGGCTGATTTTAAGGG
This sequence comes from Gambelia wislizenii, assembly GCA_030847615.1. Classification (NCBI taxonomy): domain Eukaryota; kingdom Metazoa; phylum Chordata; class Lepidosauria; order Squamata; family Crotaphytidae; genus Gambelia; species Gambelia wislizenii. The sequence goes on from JAUMIR010000003.1 coordinate 121,383,525, forward strand.
TTTCTTCTCCAGTTTCTGGTTTTGCAATCAAATACTTTTGGCTCTGGAAGTTTCTTGTACTTTCAAGTATCTATGTCTGTAACCAGCTAAAAAGTGAGGTCCTTTATGTTCTCTTTGCTCTGGAAAAAAAAGATAAATACATCTGCTTTGGTTCTATTCTGCCCCCCCGCTATTTTTCAGGGTACATTCTAACCTTTCATTAAGCACCCCAGGCTGTTTTCTCAAACCTTTCCTCTCTATTTCCCTAAAGCTCTCTCAACTTACTACTTGTCTAGTGCTAATTCTTCACGTCTGTCTTCCCACCCCTATTGTATATATTAAAAATAGTATGGTCATACATGGCTGGGGGCTGTTATATTCAGCATTCTTATTTTATATAATTTCTTCTTGATAGTTTTTAGGCTTTTTTTCTGCACTAGAAGCGAATTTCTTCATTTTGTGAAGATAAAGTACATGACCACACCTCTGAAGAAGATTGCTTTGTTTCTTTTTTCATCATGACAAATACCGTACACATTTTGATTAAGCCACAGTTTCCTGTTTCAATGAAATGAGTGACTGTAGTCTAGACTGACCACAGGAGAGAAGTGTTAAATAGATATGTGAAAGTAGGATGCGAGGAACACATTATTTGCTTAATGAACATGTTATCTTAAGCCATGATAATTGCAAGAAAGCGTGAGGAGTGCATACTGTTGTTACCGTATATTCCGGCGTATAAGACGACTGGGCGCATAAGACGACCCTCCCAATTTTTAAGTTAAAATATAGAATTTGCCCCCACCCCAGCCAGCCAGCCAGCCAGCCAGCCAGCTGGCTGGAAAGCCTGTTCCCCACCAGCCAGCCAGCTCAGTGGCTGTAGATGATGGAATAGTCTGTGAAATTAAAGGACTGAGAACAGCTAAAAAAGCATGGGATACTTTGAAAAATCTCTGTGGTGTTCAATCTTTGGAAAGTAAGGTTGCATTAATACTGTAAGTTGGTTAATATGAAGCTATCAAATCCCAAATTTTTGAATGAGCACATTAATGAATGAGCACATTAATGGTTTTAGAGCCACATTGGCAGACAAGAGAATTTCACCATAGACAAAACTTGATGCAAAATGAGAAGTTGAATCCAGAAATTCTAATTTTAGGCTAGCTTGTCCTGAAAAGAAACATCATTTTGACTCTCCTGAGCTAAATAGAGGGCCATTTAACTCTTCAAATGCAAAGCAGTCATTCTCACAGCAGGAGGAAGGATCTGCTGGGAAAACTGCCCAGGCCATTTTACACTTCAATCATTCTCATAGCAGGGGAAAAGGTCTATTGGGGGTATAAGACCACCCCCCCACTTTTGAGGAGATTTTCAAGTGTTAAAAAGTAGTCTTGTATGCAGAAATATACGGTAATTAGCCAACTTTTATTAAGGAGAGATCACGATGGATGTGTAAGTCCATACTGTACTTCCCTTTAATGCTTACTATATTAAGCTGTTTGTGCTAGATCACTGGTTCTTAACCTGGGGTCTGAGGACCCCCAGGGGTCTACGATGAATTCACAGGGGGTCTGCGAAGTCTTGAAATTTGCTTGGCCCACCTGCTGCCTGCAGTGGAGTGGTCCTGTGACAGGAACCAAGGTAATGGCTGGCTGGCTGGCTGGTTTGGCCTGTGCATTGCCATTAAATCTGCTCCAGCCACAACCTTGCAGAAAGAAGCAGGAGAAAACCCCTTCCCCTCCAGTGCCTCTGAGGGAAGGTTCATGGATGGTGCAATTGTGTTGTTCTTGTTGTTAGGGTTTTAAATCTTGAGTTACATCTTGGGGGTCTGCAACAACAAAATATATTTAAAGGGGGTTCCTGGTAAATAAAAGGTTAAGAAACACTGTGCTAGATAAAAACCAATTCCTAGAAATTCATGGGTTTTTAATACTGAAGTATTGTGTCTTCCCAAGAGAAAGTATTGGTACCTGTACACCTGGTTAAAATAAATGCACCTAAACTCTTAATCTTTAAGGCAATGCTTGTTTTGATATGGATATGGAATGGGTTTCCATGCCATAGAGTAGAATTTGAAGTCTGATTTGAGTGTAGTACGGTATTTGGTGTTCCTTTTTTGGAATTAAGAATTGGAAATTTTTAGGTACATGGCTTTGCCAAGCAGGATCCAGAGTAGATTTCCATGTACTTCCAGCTCTGGAAGTGTTACACAGTGGGCCTTCTGGGGTTTGTTTTCAGGACCCCCTGTAGATACCAAAATCAATGGATGCTCAAGACCCATTATATAAAGTGGCATAGTAAAATGGTGTCCCTTATATAAAATGGCAAAATCAAAGTTTGCTTTTTTGAATTTTTTAAAATATATTTTTAAGTCATGATGGTTGAATCTGTGGACGCAGAATCCATGGATACAGAAGGCTGACTGTACCTGTTCTGATCTACCAGCTGCATATATCTGTGCTCAGAGGATACTTTGAAAAATAGGGTTAAGTACTTGCAAATGCTAAATGTTGCATTACCAGAGGTCTACGGTCCTGTTCTTCTGCTGGCTGGGCTTGTATGTAGGGAGCTGCACTGCTTGCTCTAACAGAGGGATATTAGATGAGGATATTGTATTGCTAATGACAGTACAAGAATCTCCAGTGTGAGCTATAAACTGTGGTTCATTATGTAAGGAAAGGTTAGCAGCAGCAAGATTAACATCTGTTCATGTAAAGCAGCCACACTAGAGAGGATAAAGTCTTCACTCTTTTTTGCTTCTTCGATGATAGACAGCTTATTGGCAGTGCATTAAGGGGGTTACCACACTCTGAGGTAAAGTGGCAGTGCAGCAGGAAGCTTCCGTCTTCTGTGCTGCCTTACTGCATGATGTCATTGTTCTTTCATTCCGGTCCCACGGGAAACCAAGGTAAAACCAGATGCAGTTTTACCTCAGTCTCCCACATGACTGGAATAGCAGAACACCGGAAGAACAATGATGTCATGTGGTAAGGCAGCACAGAAGATGGATCCCTTCCTGCTGCACTGCCACTTTACTTCACAGTGTGGTAGGCCACTAAGATTCTGAACATCCCTCTATTTAGAATTCAAGAGGTCCAGCTTTTATGGGGAGCTTCCTTACCTGCAGTCTTCTAAGGGTGCAAAATTGGAAGGAGGCAGTTCCAAATATGCATGAGGTTTCATGAAGACTGCTATCTCTGTTTCAAAGAAGGCTAGGAAATATGTGTGTCACCAGATGTTAATTGGGTTAGTCCTGATCAGCGTGACCAATGATCAGGAATGCTGGGCATTGTAGTTTCACTGGCTGGAGATTAAGAGAGTTGCAGCTGAACATATCTGTAGGCATCTTGCTGTGGAAGGCTGCATTAAAATTCTTGTTTCTATCTGCTTGGCTGTTCCTTTGGTTCTATACAATACTAAGAGAGAAGCTTTTAATAGTTTTCCAAAATAATTTGCAAAACATACCCCATGGTTGATACTAAGTTTTATCAAGACCAACAAGAATAGCAAATTATCTACATGTTCAATATCTCTTTCTCCTTATTCCCCTTATTAGATTCTTTTACATTTATAGAAACTTCAAATACTTAGGCAAAACTTCTTCATTACAGTACAGCCTCCATATCTTTGGTGGATACCTTTCCGGACTTACCATGGATAGTGTAAATTGCGGATAGTAGTAAATCCCATATTTTCAGCAGGAGTTGACCATAGAATCACACTGGAGGATCCCCAAATGCTTTGAGAACACCTTTCTAGGCATTTGAAGGTCCTCCAGTGTGACTCTATGGTCAACTTACACCAGAAGTAAACCATAGAGTTGCTCTGGAGGACCTAGAAAATGCCTAGAGAGAACATTTTTTTCAGATGCAGGTAAGTGAAACTGTGGATATTAAATGAAATAAAATAAATATTAAATGAAATAAAATAAAAAATGAAGTTAGCGGGACTATGACATGAGACTTCAGGAAACATGGTCAAAAAACAGAACAAAACCCACCTCATCTCCATTGACTCTAATGTTTAAGGCAAAGCTGTGCTATCCCCACCACTTACACAGGATTGTTTAAAGAATGTTCAGGGGAGAAAGATGATGTGGCTGAGGATTTTTGAAGACAAAACAAGGAAAGCTGCGCTGCCACTTCAAGGAGTATCTTGGCTGCCTTCAGCAGCCCAGTGGCATTCCCTTTGTAATGTGCAATGAAATCCTCCATGAGAACAGAGCTCTGAGCTTTCACTCGCCCACATTAATCCAGTCTTCAGGGAACATTTCCCCTACCCATCCTGAAATGGATTTGGAAGTGCTTCAGTTCTTGTATAAAATGGGGAAAAAAGAATCTGTTTGCCAGTAGAGTATAGGACAACTGAATGTTTAAGCTTCTAAGGAGGCCTAGATCTTTCCAATTCAGAAGCAACTTGATCCAGTACCTAAAAATATTTTTTTTGAATTAGGAATGCAGATTCAAAGTATCAGATAATATACTTCTCAATATTTATTTATTTATTTATTTATTGGATTTATATCCTGCCTTTCTCCCAAGATGGGATTCATTGGTTTTTTAAAAAGCAAACTTTCTTTGCCCCTTGATTGTTTTAGAAGAATAAGACATACATGGTTTAGTTACCCAATCTCTAGAAGTCCATGTTCTATTTTAGAGTGTCAAGCTAGCTTAAGCGACATGTCTTCTGTAAGTAGAACAGATTCATTCAAGGCATTTGTCTTGTGGAAATAGGAAAATACAGTAGCACCTCTGCATCCACTGATTACTTATCTGTGGATTCAATTATCTGTGGATGGCAACAGTGGGGTGAGTGGGAGGTGAAGGGAGGGAGGAGGCATGCTCATGGGGGTGTCTGTTGCAACGGGTGGGTGGTTGTTGGGTGGGAGGAGGGTTCTGGTGTGATGCAGCTGGTGTGTGGGGGAAGGAGGGAGGAGGCAAGCTTGCCTTCCCTCTCCGTTCTCCATGGGTGGGTGGAGGGTTCCACTTCGGCAGGTGGGTGTGCGGTGGAGGGTGGGGTCGAGCTCCCCCTCCCTTCTCCAGGGCAGGTGGGTTCCAGCATGACTGAGCTGGTGGGCAGGGGAGGGAGGGAGGAGGTGAGCTCACCTTCACCCTCCCTTCTCCGTGGGGGTGGATGGAAGGTTCCAGCATTGCAGGCAGGTGAGGGAGGAAGGGAGAGAGGAGGCAAGCTCGTGGGGGTGGCTGGGTTCTGGCACAGTGGGTGGGTGGGTTCTAGCATGGTGGGCAGGTGGGAGGAGGGTTCTGGCATGGCAATGCTGGCAGGCGGGGGAAGGAGGGAGGATATGAGTTCAGCTGGAGGGTTCCGGTGGCAGCAGTGTTCGCTATTATCTGCAGATTTCACCATCTGCAGTGGGGCCTGGAACCAATCCCCCACAGTTATGGGGGGTCCTACTGTAGATAAGTAAGAATGGGAACTGGATAAAAACTGAAAGCTCTCTCTTGTAAATTTTAACTCATCCTACCATGGAAACGAATATTTTACCTAGGCAAGGGGTAATGAAAATCTTTGCTTATCTCATTCTTGCCAATAAGAATGATTTTTTTTTTAAAAAAACCCTCTCCTTGCAGATTCTGTGACTCTGTGTGTGTGTGTGGGGGGGGCTTCCCCTTATTTCAGAACTTTGCAGATTTTCCAAAAAATTAGTTTGTGCAAAACAATGAAACAAAACACACACACACACACACACACACACAGGGTTTTTTTTTTTGCACATAAAACAACATTTTATGAAAAATGCACAGTTTTCTATGCAAAATGTTACTTTTGGCACAAAGGCTCTGAAAGGATTTTATTGTAATACCCCATAGTAAGTGACCTTCTAGGAGCTCCCTAACAGACAAAGTTGGAGCCAAGTATGGAATATCCTCATGTCCAGAAGAATGTACAGTTGCCCCTCCACATTCGAGACTTTCACATTCGCGGTTTTGATTATTTGTGGAAGGCTGCCTCCCCCCCGCTGCTCAACACCCCCTCCCTTCCCAAGGCAGCAAAGGGCTTAGCCCATCACTGCCTTGGGAAGGTGGGGTGGGAAGCAGCTGGCACACGCGCTCTGCACCTCACTCCCTTCCCAAGGCAGCAAAGGGCTTCTCAGGAAGCTTGTCACTGCCTTGGGAAGGGACTAGGGTGGAAAACCCTTGGCCCGCAGGCGCATTTCTTATTCGCGTTTTTTTCACATTCGCGGGGGTTGTCTGCCCCTAACCCCCGCGAATGTGAAGGGATGACTGTAGTCTTGGGTGTGTGATACTGAAGATCATTAGAAGATCTAAGGACTTTATCAGACAAGGCAAAAATTGTGTCATTACGACGCAATAATAACATAACAGGCCAAAATTATCAGATGACATTGTCGTCCCGTGGCCATTCTGTGCAAATAAAACACTGTTTTAATTGATGGCTTAACCCATCAAGTGATCTTCAGTATCACTTTTTTTCATGGTATTGAAGGCATGCTAAAACATGTCCCAGTGTCATGCCCCATGACCCTGATGAGGGTATAGAGTCAGAGGAGAAGGACATGGCAGGGAATGGCCCTAGGCACACTGGCACAGGTTTATGAGTTTCCTGCCAGGGAGAAGAAGGAGAGCAGCTTCTGGACAGCCATTTTGACTGGGGAGACTGAATTTTTTAAAAAACTGTTGGGAGAGGCTGCTTGTTGTTGAGGGGGTAGAGCTTCTGTGAGTCACATCTGTGAGTCACTAGGGGGTGGAGCTGGGAGCCTAGCTCTATATAACTCCTTGCAGAGGCTTTCCAGGCCAGTTTCCTGCCAGGGAGAAGAAGGAGAGCAGCTTCTGGACAGCAATGGCTCCTCTTTGTCTTGGAAAGATGTGACCAGTGGGATGCCACAGGGTTCTGTCCTGGGCCCAGTGCTATTCAACATCTTTATCAGTGACATGGATGAGGGAATTAGGGGCATACTTTTCAAATTTGGAGATGACACCAAATTAGGAGGAGTAGCTAATACCCTAGAGGACAGGATCAAAATTCAGAATGACCTGGATAGACTGGAGAGCTGGGCCAAAGCTAACAAAATGAAATTCAATACGGAGAAATGTAAAGTACTGAACTTAGGGCAGAAAAATGAAATGCATAGATATAGGATGGGAGAGACCTGGCTGAACAAGACTATGTGCGAAAGGGATCTAGGAGTCCTAGTAGACCACAAGTTGAACATGAGTCAACAGTGTGATGCGGCAGCTAAAAAAGCCAATGCAGTTTTGGGCTGTATCATTAGAAGTATAGTGTCTAGATCAAGGGAAGTCATAGTGCCACTCTATTCTGCCTTGGTTAGACCTCACCTAGAATACTGTGTCCAGTTCTGGGCACCACAATTCAAAAAGGATATTGACAAATTGGAGCATGTCCAGAGAAGGGCAACTAAAATGGTGAAAGGTCAGGAAACGATGCCTTATGAGGAGATACTTAGGGAGCTGGGTATGTTTAGCCTGGAAAAAAGATGGTTAAGAGGCGATATGATAGCCCTGTTTAAGTATTTGAAGGGGTGTCATGCTGAGAATGGAGCAGGCTTGTTTTCTGCTGCTCCAGAGACTGGAACATGGAGCAATGGATGCAAGCTCCAGGAACAGAGATTCCACCTCAACATTACGAGGAACTTTTTGATAGTAAGAGCTGTTTGGCAGTGGAACACACTCCCTCGGAGCGTGGTGGGGTCTCCTTCCTTGGAGGTCTTTAAACAGAGGCTGGATGGCCATCTGTCGGGGATGCTTTGATCAAGATTTCCTGCGTGGCAGGGGATTGGACTGGATGGCCCTCGTGGTCTCTTCCAACTCTACAATTCTATGATTCTATCTACACCTGTGCTAGCAGGGAACTCTGCCAACGGAGAGTCCCAAACAGAGGAAGAGCCTGGTCCAAGTGGGTTGGCAGCAGTCCCAGCAGAGAGGTGGCAGACAAAGGACTTTTTCGGATGCGAAGAAAGTAATGCAAGCAGCCTCGTCAGCTTGCGAGGCTGCTGCGCTGCAGTGCGTCAGTTTCGTATGACGCTCGCCCCTGCCGGTACTGTTGCGTTACTGCGGGGAGAGTTGAGCGTCATATTTCGTTGATTTTTACTCCCGATCAACTTTCTTCGTGTCCAAAAAAGTCCATAAACATCCTGTACTGTCCCAACCCATATTCTAGAATCTGGTCCTGCAGGACCCCTTTTAGACAGCCATGCATACTATTGTAGATATGAAGCACAAAGCTAACATATCTATTACTTCCAACTCACTGCCATTCTGTGCTTCAAAAGTGCTGCTGTATTCCTGATGTTTTACAGCAAAGGGCAGAACCAAAAAACGACCCTACTTGCAAACACTGATTAAGAAAGAGATACTAGGAACATGTCAATTACACATTTTAAGCTAACTTCTCTGTGGCTTTTCTTCACAAACGAAGATTCAGGAAGGACTCATCCCACGCTTACTGCAAGCGCGCTGATGACTAAAAAGGCCAATCTGAGATAAACAAGTCCGGTTGCAGAAAGCACAGCAGAAGGTCTCCTTGGGTGATGTTTCCGGGTTGTGATTCTTTCTGTATTGTCGTTTCTCTTCAAGACTTGTTTGGCGTGAGTTCAGCTAACTTAATTCATGGCTGTATCATAACTCCAGCAATAAAACTGGACTGAATTTATTTACTTAGGAACTCATTTACTTAAAAATTAAGCTGAACTCATTTAGTTAGGAATTAAGCACCATTTTGTTATAGAACAGGATATATATTAACAACAATGTAATCAGCATTTGTAATCCTCCACATGGCAAGTTAAGAAAGGATGTTTCATTTAGCAGCATCAATTCTAGTGGGCTTTGGCATGCTCAGGCAAGTATAGGTTCTATACTAGCCCTGTTGCCACTGCTTTTGACAACTATTGTTCTCTGCATGGGCACTTAAAGGCCTCCAAGTTGCAACTCTAAAGTTCAGCTCTAGTTCTGAGCTCCAGTCTAGCTCCAACACTTTCCTAACCTGGGGTTTGTCTATACGAGCCCAAAAAAAGCCAGAGTGCCCGCAGTAATAGTATATCACAGCAGCTGCAACTTGACTTAATGTTGTTGTGTTTTTTTGCCCCCAAAGGCTTTGCATGCTCACGGTTACCCCAAGTGAAATTACTAGTGTTTCTGCTGCCACTGAACTTTTTTTTAAAAAAACCTATTTGTACTATGCCCTGGAGCAGTATTTTTCATTTGTAACCATAAGGTAACAACACCCCGTTTTCTCGCCTTAGTGCTTGCTCACTAAGACAAAAAATCAACATGGTGACACCAGGGGCTTGCCCTGTTAGCAATTCCCACCCCCATGTTCATCTGGCCTGTCAGCTTTGCATTTCCTCTCATAAGAAAGCGATTCAAAGCGAATTGCTTGTCCCAATGAGGAGGAATGTGCATTCCCCTCACCGTGTTTTAAAAGCTCTGGGAAAAGCTGCAAAGGCTTTTCCCTTTGAGTTTTTGATGTTTTTGCCCCCCCTTCTGAATACGCAATTTGATGTGAGATCTCATTAAAATAGGATTTTCCTTGCATTCTGTGAAGAGTATTTTCACCTTTTAGACAGTCTCCTAGTCATATGGAGACTAGATACAAATTGGTAATTAGCCAGATTAGACTTCATATTCTTCAGTGAGGAAGTTGTGTGTGTGTTAGGGAGTCAAACCTGGTGATGGCAAACCATGATTTGATGTGCTTTCTGGTGAAGCCAAACTGAGATTTGATGCCACTGAAGCTGTGAAAAAGCTCCAGGTTTGCATGGGTTAATACTGAGTCCCTTGAAATGTTAGGGTTTGCTTATGCCTAGTCCTCTTTTGGAGCCTGCTAAAGTCCTTTGTAGTGACATGAGAAGGAAATAAGGTGTTCCAACAAAACTGTCTTTTAGAAGCAGTGAATACAGTTTACAAGAATGAAGAAGCTAAATAACAGGGTGACATGGTATCCAGTGATATGAACAGAATTAGTATATTATATATGCAGATGGCAAGACACAGATGGAAGGCGGCTGGCTGCATTCACATTTCCGATGAAATTTGCTGTGCTCTGGAAAATTACAGGTCTCATTTTTCTATGGAAGAAAGTGTTAGCACTCTCTCTGTGGGATATTAATTAGCAAATTAAATCTTATCATTTAGTAATGTGTTGCAGTGTCATATTTAGATTCTTGTGGGAATATGTCTGAGGCACTTCTTTGTCTTACTTTTGTCTTTTTGAATTTTGTTTTTGATAGCTTGTTTTTTCAATATGATGCTTCAGTGGACATTAATCATGTATCGTTATATGAATTAGTCATTTAAATGCTTGTATTACATGATGCTTGAAGTTGTGACGTGGGTAAATATGTGTGGAAGCTGGAACACAGAAGTATTAGTAAATTATATTTAATATGGCTTCAGTCCTAGGATTCTTCCACAGGAGGTGAAACACAAACACACTTCCCAGCAGACAAGCAGCTCAAAACTGGATAGGAGAGGCTTTTGCTTAATAAAAGATAAAGTTGGACAGCTTACAAATTGGTAGGAATCGTGCTGCCATATACAATTCCTATTTATTCTCCATTAGTATGTTATTAGTGGCTTCTAAATCAGGTGGGTTAGTAACCTGAATACAACAATTACCATTTCATCATCATTATGCCTCTAGATCATAGCTTGGAAGTTTTGTTCCAAGATTTGGACTTATGGCAACCCTATAAGATTTGGACTTATGGCAACCCCATAAATGAGAGACCTTCAAGTCACTCTATCATCAACAGCCCTGCTCAGGTCTTGAAGACTCAAACACCATGGCTTCCTTGATTGAGTCTATCCAACTTGAATGCAGTCTTCCTCTTTTCCTACTGCCTTTTACCATACCAAACATTGTTGTTTTTTCTAATGAGTCATGTCTTCTCATAATATGGCCAAAGTACAACCGTCTTGTCATCTTGGCTTCTAGGGACAGAAGTGAACAACAACAATAAGGAGTTATGTTAAAGATTCATAAGAAATGATGTGGCAATTACAGCTAGAGGACACTGGGCTTGTCTATACGAGCCCCCAAAAAGGGAGTGCCTCACAGTAATGGCATTTTGAAGCAACTGTAACTTGTCTTAATGATATTTTTGCCCCCCATGAAATTTTCATGCAATATGGAGGCCACGAGTGATTTACTCACATTTGTACTTACTTCAATTTGCCGCCGCTGAACTTTATTTTAAAATGATGTCCAAGGTGCGATAGAGTGTTTTTTTTATTTAACAGAGAAGTAACCCCCCCACCCCATTTTCTTGCCTTAGTGCTCGCTCGCTAAGCAAAAATCCAATATGGTGGCAACAGGTGCTTGCCTTGTTAACAAGCTCTGCCCCTGTGCTTGCTCAGCCAATCAGCTTTGCACTTCTTCTCCTATAGGAAAGTGACTTATATTGAATCACTTGTCCCAATGAGCAGGAATGTGCACTCCCCTCGATGTTGTTAAAAAAAAAAAACTGGAAAAAGCCATCAAGGCTTTTCTAGCAGATTTTTTGATGTTTTGGGCCGCCAGTATGATGAAACAATACAGAAATGTCATTAAGACAGGTAGGGTTCTCCTTGCATTCCATGAGGAGTATTTTCTCTATTTAGACAATCACACTGATTCACTGCAAGTGCAACAATACGTGGTTGGTTACAAAGAGCAATGAGAGCATCAAGGGTAGAGAATTCTTAATAACTACTTTGAGTGCCTCTAAGCAGATGCAAATCCCCCCCTCAATTGAATCAATGCAAACTTTCTACTTCCTCACTTCCTATCAAGAAACTTGATCTGTAAATGGCAGTGGTAAAGCTCATGTCTTGTTCATTTAACTCAATGCGACATAGTTCTGAGTAGACTGCATTTTTTTAAGAAAAGAAAGCCAGGACAGGGATGGAAGGATGTGATTTAGCTAGTTGTATCTTTTGGCTCTAAGCTCCTCAAAATACATGATCACTGAAGAACGCAGTGGTTGCAAAGCAGAATGGGAGGGGTGACCTAGAGGACGTGATCAGAATCCAAAATGACCTTAACAGATTAGAAGCTGGTCCAAAACTAACAAAATGAGTTTCAACAGGGAGAAACGTAGGATACTACACTTGGGCAGTAAAAATGAAATGCACAGATATAGGATGGGTGTCACCTGGCTTGATGGCAGTACATGTGAAAGGGATCTAGGAGTCTTAGTGGACCACAAGCTGAACATGAGTCAGCAGTGTGATTCAGCAGCTAAAAGAGCCAATGTGATTCTAGGCTGTATTAATGGGAGTATAGTGTCTAGATCAAGGGAAGTAATAGTGCCACTCTATTCTGCTTTGGTCAGGCCTCACCTGGAGTACTGTGTCCAGTTCTGGGCACCACAATTCAGGAAGGATATTGACAAGCTGGAAGGTATCCAGAGGAGGGTGACCAGGATGATAGGGAGGTCTGGAAGCCATGCCCTATGAGGAGTGGCTTAGGGAACTGGGAATGTTTAGTTTGGAGAAGAGAAGGTTGAGAGGTACATGATAGCCATGTTTAAATATTTGAAAGGATGTCATACTGAGGATGGAGCAAGCTTGTTTTTTGCTGCTCCAGATACAAGGATATGGAGCAATGGGTTCAAACTACAGGAAAAGAGATTTCACCTAAACATTAGGAAGAACTTCCTGACAGTAAGAGCTATTTGGAAGTGGAATACACTGCCTTGGAGTGTGGTGGAGTCTCCTTCTTTGGAGGTTTTTAAACGGACGCTGGGTGGCCATGTGTTGGGAATGATTTGATTGTGTATTCCTGCATAGCAGGAGGTTGGACTGGATGGCCTTTTTGTCTCTTCCAACTCTATGATTCTGTGATTCCAAGATGGTAAGATAAGATGATAAAGATAACAGCTAGAAGAGAAAGACTTAGGGATGGAAAATTTTGTACTGAATTATCCTAGTTCCCAGTACTCTGCAAGTAATAATAAACACCATAAAGGATTACAGAGGGGTTGGATGAGATTTATTCATGAGTAGACATGGGGAAGGCATCAGTTTATATTAATATATCGAAATTAATAGTTCCAAACTAATTGCTATTAGTTCACCCAGTGCCCCAAAAGTTGTGATCCATTGAATAAAAAGTTGGATGGATAGAAAGCAGAATGTTGGGGAAGTGGGTGTAGGAGAGGCTGAGGGAGGGAAAAAAGGATGTTAGGGTGGGGTGAGGAAAATATCCAAGTGCCTAGCACTGTGTGAGCAGAAATAACACACTAAAGGATAAAAAAGCAGTCTGTTGCTGTTCACATGAATTAATGATACACTGTATTGTATGTTATGCAATAATGTACAGTAAAAACCAGACTAAAATCACTAGAAGAGGAAGAGAACTGAAGAGAGCCAGAACACCAACCCAGAAAGACACAGGACCCACAGTTGTGTGCCTAACTAGGGTAATCAGTCCTTCAGGCTAAAGACCCTGTGACTTTTGCATGAAGGCTAAATAACAAATCAGTTCTCCTCATTCCATACTGTATTAGAATACATTTCGTCCAATCCTACTCCTACTCTTCATTAAGCTTTTCTGTTTTACTGCATCTGCCAGAGAAAGCTACCTATATCAATTAATTCAAGTGTTCCAATATTAACTTATTAGAGTATGGGGTGAACATCATTGTTAATCAGGAAATTTGTAGGAGGTATGAGTCTAAAAATAAAAATGTATTAAAAATTCCAGGGATCTAGACCTTTTTAAAAGGAAATAAAAATATCTTCTTTAAAAAATAAAAATCCCTTTTACTTTCAAATTCATGCAGAGTGACACTTAAGAATGCTGAGACAAGCTCAATTAACATTTAAAAATGTATTCTGAGGTCTGTGGTCTGATCACCCAGTAAATTAGACTCATTACAAAAACAGAGGAGTCAGTTTAAAAATGCATACCAAAAGATTACTGAAGGTAAATAAATCTTAATCTACATACTAAAACAAACTTTTTAAAAAGAGTTCCTAACTAACTAGGAGGATTTAGGGTAGAATGACTCACCCAGCTTTTAGCGGTGAGAACTACATGGTGATTTGAAAAGCAAACGTCATGGCAAGACATCATGGCATGGCTTCATACCAGCATGGCTACACCCGCATGGAGACTCTAACTTAAAAGAAAACTTACACACAGAGCAATAAAATTTAAATTAGGTCATGTGTGGAATGACCCAGCACTCCAGTTGGCTGGAAGCGCCCAGTGAAATAAGAGAAAGGGAACTTGGGAGAACAAAAGGCATGCAGGGAAAAACGCTAGACTTATCTAAGGATGTGAATGAGGTACACAAGATTGCTTTTACATTACAATGATTATTTCCCCACATACTACAAAATTGCATGCAGACTACATGACTTTAAGATGAAGACCTCTCCCATTTATCTAATTTTTGTCTGGTTTTTGTAATATCTTGCCCAAATAAAGTGTTCCTTTTTGACTGGTGAATAATAGGGATTTTCCACCCCACATGGCCAATATGGTTACCTCTGGTCTTTATATTCAGCAGTGCTTACTTTCCAAATAAGAAATTATTGGGGCAGGGCAGAGGTGAACAAAAGGTAGGCTAACGCATATGTGTACACACTTTTAAAAAATGTCTACCCCATTGTTTTTCTGACTGGAAAAATAGCAAGAGTGATATATCAAGGATGACTACAAACAAACAGGAAAAGTTTGAGCATATGATAAATGTTTCAAACTTGTTGTTTCACACAATATTATCTTATTCTTAGGAGACCTGCTTAAATATACAGCCCATATGCTTTTTATGATGCAGTGACTTTTAAAACTTGTGCGTTAGCCAAGATACAGCTGAGCTTAGAATAATTAATTGCACAGGGATTTGAAAAAGGCCCTGTATGAAAGCTGCAAACAATTGTAAATTGCTCCTCTGCATTCCATGATTAAACAGAGTTTTATGATGAAAACAGTATCAAAATAGAATATCTGATTTATCTACACAATATTATCTACTTAGAAATGGCTCAGAGCAAAACCAGCAGGGAAGCATGTTTTGTTTCATATTTCCCTTTATGACCAGAACATTTTCTGCCTTCTATGGAAGATGACTTTTGTGTAGAAGGGAATGCAGTGGGACTAATGTATATTTCAAGTTCAATACCTACCACAACCACAAACAGAACACATTTTTTCCCTCTTTGCTACATGGCAAACAAAATCTCTGCCTGGTGAGACAGATTTCCAAATGTTGTTTGCTGTTGCATTTCCCCCTAAGCTGAAGATGGTGAAATGTTATTAGAAATTGAAAGCTTTCTAGGGCAAACACAGTACTGCAACTCAGAATATAATACTCTACTGATTTATTATTCTTTTTCATTTTGTTTTGTACTTTCTGCACTTTTCTAAGAATGTTTGAAAGCTTTTAGTAACATTGGAAAGAGATCCCATGAGTACATTTTTGATATTTACCAAATAATGTTTCTTTAGTAAGGCACGAAAAGAAAAATGCACAATACTTTCTTGAGATACATGTGATAGCCTGACTTAGAAAGGTTGCTTCTAAACTTCATTCTGCACTTATAGTGTTAAAGTTCTCAGAATCTTGAAGGTATTTAGTGGAGTAAAATACTGTGTTATGACATAAAAAATATTCTATTCATCTTTTTTTCTTCGTGTGTGTTTTCTGCTTCACTCTTGCAGAACTCTAACCTATCAAGATATGTGCAGATGTTCTGATTCAGTTAATTTCTTATGATAAATTTTGTTGGTATTGCAAATATAGATTTTGATTTTATAGGATAAATTTTTGCTTTGAACTCAGATTTTCCTGACCCACATTGAGAACCACTACATCACAGTTGCTCTGCTTTGGATGGATATGGAGTCAGGTCTTGGCAAAGGAGCCATACTTCCCATCTATCTGCCACACTTCCTCCTAAGTGGGATGCTTGGTTTATGTGGGAGCACCACTACCTGTTCCAGTTAGAGTATCTGTTCTTCCACTGTCTTGCTGGCCTAAACTGTATTATAAGTTCGTCAGAAAAGAAAGGAGTGAGAAACAGCAGGGTATGCTGACAGATTTCCCCAGAGGGGCTGTAGCCTTTGGGATGGGAGGTTCTCCAGCCTTTGTATGAATGAATGAATCTGTGGCTAGCAGGGGGAAGGAACTATGTCACGATTTTACAAATAAAAACATGAAACACTCATGAGAAAAGCAAAATTGTCTAGGGCTTTTGAAAGAACAGCATAAATTGTTTCTTCTAACCCTTCTGCTCTCAAGTGTGGAATTATTGTTAAAGTACAGTAACCAGGAACAGCCCAAGGGATATATGGCTTCTGGTGAAAGTGAAAATCACTTGAACGCGTGGATTAATAACTGAGCTCCTCTCTAAGGGAATGCTGGGACTCACTAGCTTCTGTATTTCTCAAAGAAAAGCAAAACTATATATTTCTACATATGTCTGTGCAATGATGTTGTCAGCCTGGAAACTTTGAGCTTCATTAACTCAGTTGATAGTGTCCTGATTATTTTATATATATATATATATGTGTGTGTGTGTGTGTGTGTGTGTGTGTATCCAGTATTACTGGCAGAGGAAGGGAAGTTATTCTTTGGTTCTTTAGCAACAGATTAATAGGAATTTGATTGTCTCAGAAGTTAACCCCTGTTATGCGAATTGCTGGCATGAAAATCCACACATATACAAGATCTTTCTGTGGGGAATTTAATTAGCTCAGTTGGCAAGTGAAATGCCATGTAACCTAGCAGGATCTTGAGCCCTGTGTATACCAGTACTAACTGGGATAAAAGGAGCCAGACAAACCAAATAACCATGAAAAAACTTTATTAGAAATGAACTGAAACTGCATTCACACCACACACATTCATTTAGCACACTCACGTGAACTATTGAATAAGAGCAGGAGAAATCTAAAAGGTGGGTTCGGTTTAAGCTGTTGAGGCAATACTGTACCAATCTTGAGAGCTGAATGCCTCGTGAGTAGCGATGCAAGGGTAAGTTACTTGTGAGTAAACATTGCAAAGACTGGTGATGGCCAGTGGAAGTGAAGGGAAAAGTGGAAGTTAGAAGTGGAGGAAGAAACCTTGTAAGCAGGCAGAGAGAGAGAGAGATTTGGAAGGGGAAGAAAAGGGTGATGGAAATGGGGAAATAGAATGGCGTGGAGACAGAAAGAAAGTGAAGTCAGAGCATGCTGAGGTGACATTTTGGGGTATATTTGAAGGTGCGATCTATCAAAGAAAGAAATTGTTTTGCAGAAGATTCCCAACATTAAAACAAAGGAAGCTCTGGATGAGCCAGCACTATAGGAAAAGGGCAGTTTTTGACTGATGGATGACAGACAGCTCTCTCTTTGGGATGCAGATAGAGTGATAAGGAAACTAGACCTCACAGAACAATTAGACTTTCCGCGTACTTTTGAATTGGGCAGAAGGATGCTTCCTCCTGGCGCCTTCTCAAGAAAACATGGCATTATTTTGGTAAACTTCAAAGAGATTCCACTTCACCTTTTCCAAAGGTGTGAAATGCTTTGCAGAACCTGAAATGGTCTGTCCCTGGCTTGTACGTTAGTTGCTAGCATGCCCCAGTCCTGCCTCCACATGACTCCAGCCTTAGCGTATCTTCCATCAGCCTTGCAGAGGGCCTAATATTGATTGAAACGTATCAAAAATGGATGGCGCTTTTGTTCTAGTTACACCCCCATCTATCTATGGCATTATTTTATCTCAAATTCAGGATATACCAAACCTTGTCCCAAATTATATAATTGAATCATATTTGAGGATTATATTTGGGTTCTCTGTATAGCAGCAGACAAGTCCTGGGGGGAGGACAGGTGCAGTGGCAATGGTCTATTGGGATTCTATCTCCCTCACCAGATGCTCCGTCCCATAGTCTGCGAGATTAGAGTGTGTGTTTTTGAAAGTGGGTGACCGGGGACAGAACACGGATTCTGTTGGTGTACTGCCACCCCACTGATCAACAGTCTCCCTGCCTGAGATGGCTGAGTTGGTCTCAGTGGCAGTGTTGGAGTCTCCTCATCTGGTTGTATTAGGGGACTTCAACATTCATGCCGAGACCACTCTGTCAGGAGCAGCTCAGGACTTCATGTCTTCCATGACAACCATGCAGAAGGACATACTTTGGATCTGGTTTTCTGTTCTGTGCAGGATGACAATGATCTGGGTGTGGAAGAACTCTCTGTAGCTTTGTCATGGAGTGATCACTACCTTGATCTCTGAGGCTCTGGGGGATGTGGGGAACCAATTAAAATAGTCTGCCCCAGGAGGCTGATGGATCCAGATGGATTCCTGATGGTTCTTGGGGAGTTTCCTTGTTGCCTTGTTGATCCTGTCGAAGCCCTGGCTGATCTCTGGAACAGGGAAATGGCCAGGGTGGTGGACACAATTGCCCCTAAGTGTCCCCTCCTATGTAGTGGAACCAAACGAGCTCCCTGGTTCAATAGGGAGCTGGTAGTGATGAAATGCATGGGACAGAGACTAGAGCAGCCTTTCTCAGCCTTTTTATGCTGAAGGAACCCTTGAAATAATTTTCAGGTCTCAGGGAACCCCTGCATAAACATTATTCTATATACTGCTATCGCTTTCCCCTGCACAATCACAATCTGTTGAGCAACACCAAGCAACCTCTTGGAGAACCCTAGGGTTCCAGGGAACCCTGGTAGAGAAACACTGGAGTAGAGCAATGATGGCAGAAGAATTGGAGCAAGTGCAACCAAACATGGGTTAAAGCTCATTGGAAGACTTACACCATGGCAATGGTTGCAGTGAAGAGATTATATTTCTCTGCCACCATTGTGTTTTCAGAGTGCCATTCAACTGAGCTGTCTTGAGTAGTCAGGGGCCTTTTGCATTCTGGCCCACAAGAAGAAAATAAAGACCATTCGACAGCTTGCTATGGAGAATTTGCAAGACACTTTGCAGATAAAATCGCTTGGATTCACTCTGACTTGGATGCTGTAGTTGAGGCAGGTCTAGTGGATGTAACCTTGGTACCTGCTTTTCCTGTATTACTGCATAAGTTCAGTTTGTGCAGCCTGAGGATGTGGACAGGATCCTTGGACAAGTGAGAGCCACCACATGTATACTGGATCCTTGTCCTTCCTGGCTCTTGAAAGCAGCCAGAGGTGGCTTGGCTGAGTGGGTGAGGGCAGTGGTGAATGCCTCACTGCAGCAAGGAAGGTACCCTGCCTAAAAGAGGCTGTGGTGAGGCCATTACTAAAAAGGCCTCCCTGGATCCGTCCACTTTGAATAGTTATCAGCCAGACTCCAATATTCCATTTTTGGGCAAAGTTCTAGAATATGTGGTAGCCTCCCAGCTCCAGGGGTTTCTGGATGAAACAGATTATCTAGATCCATTTTAATCTAACTTCAGGGCTGGCTATGGGATGGAGACAGCTTTGGTTTCCTTGGTGGATGACCTATGCAGGGAACTGGACCGGGGATGTATGTCCCTTTTGGTTCTGCTAGACCTCTCAGTGGCTTTCGATACCATCAACCATGGTATCCTTCTGGGCCACCTCTCTGGGATGGGCCTTGGGGGCACTGTTAAGTCTTTCCTGGCTACCGGTTTGTTTCCGGGCACAATTCAAAGTGCTGGTCTTGACCTATAAAGCCCTATATGGCAAACATCCAGACTATCTGAAAGATCGTATCTCCATCTACGAACCTGCAAGGGTTTTAAGATCTGCAGAGGAAGGCTTTCTCTTAATCCCACCACCACAGGGCTGGTTTAAGGCACCAGTGGCATCAGCATCTGCAGGGGGACCCATCATTATGGGGGCCCCCGTAGTAACCCTCCTCCTGCAAAAACATTATTAGTAATAATCTGAATAACCTGTACTATGAATAGCTTAGGTTGAGTTAGGTTACATTGAACTGAGATAAACATATGGGGCCCAAAAAATAAAGCATTGCAGGGGCCCCCAAAATTCCTTAAATCAGTCTTGCACCAACATCACAGGCTTACTTGGTGAGGACATGAGAGAGAGCCTTCAATGTCTGCTCCCACTCTTTGTAACTCCCTCCTTCAGGAAGCTAGGCTGCCCCCTCCCTGTTTTCATTTCACTGCAAATAAATTGATATTTATTTATTTATTTGTGCAGTTTCTGTGCCACCTTTCTCCCAAAGGTTAAGGCCTGCTTAACCTTTGTCATATAATTGTGGCTTTTATTGGGACATGTTTTTATGGTTTTTTTTTTTTACTTTGTATGTTTTAATTGGTTTTAATTGTGATTTTAATTGTTCTGTGAGCCACCTTGAGTCCCACTTTGGGAGAAAGGCAGCATAGAAATTATACAATTAATAAATAAATACAAATGGATTTCCAAATATCTCTATCATCAGACTAAACAACAGAAGAAAAACCATGCAAGATCAGACCAAATCAGGCCTACCTCATCTAGCATTCTGTTTCCTTATGTAGAATGTATTAGTCAACATGTCCTACCTATGGAAACTCAGAAGATAGGCATGATCACAGTAGCTTTTTTCCTTCTTGTGTTCCCTAGTAACTGGTATTTAGACATCTCTATAATGTCCTTCTTATTCACCTTTTTTCTTCCTTAAATGGTGTAGTCTTTCCTCAAAGGAATTGTTGTTCTGGCCCCTTAATCATTTTGGTTGCTGTTTCTTGCACCTTCCACAACTCATGTCCCTACCCCGCCAGATACAATGCCACAGTATTCCATATATTAGAAGTTTTTATTTTCAGTTCCTTTCATAGTGATCCCTGATGTGAATTGTTCCTTTTTGACAGCCATTTCATGCTGGGTTGATGTTACACATGCTTTCATGGTCAGTTCTTGCCAGTTCAGACCCAATCAATGTATATGTGTTAAGGGTCTTCTTTGTTTGTTTTTGCCTTATATCTTGCTTATATATTTCTTAAATCACCTCTTTGGCCACTGTTTGGGCAGAATGTTAAATGGACTAGATATGCCTTAGGTTTATTTCACGGTGATTCCTCTTGTATTTCTGAAACTGATATTGGGATAATTGAGGCTAGAAACACTTTATGGGCCATAATCATTTTCAGTCCCTATCTCATACTCATCAGATGTAATGAAACATATAAAACTGTACATACTATTTTTTATGAAAGACAGGGAGGTCTTTAAAAACCCGAGTAGTACTTTGCATTTAATTACAGGTTTTGTTTTAAAAAATGCCAAAAATTAGTCCCCCAAAGCAAAAAAGAAAATTCTAGAATGCCACCGACTGACAATTAAGCTTTCATAAAGAGAAAATGAATAATGGATAGCAATTCCAGAGAAAAGATATAGTGTGGAATCAAGTACAATTTATACTCTAATGCAATCTAAACTACATCAACCCTGGAAAGTGCATTTTTCCTCTAACAACATATTGTCACTTAAATACCAGGGTGAAATGAAACAACTCTGCAACCAAAGGTTGTACCTTTGAATGTATAACATTTTGCCCTCATCTCATGCTGTGATGAAGGCAGTGTAGATGTCTGCATAGGATAATCAGAGCTAGATCGAGATTTGAAGGGGCAGAGTGATGGGGGAGATGGGTCTAACCCTCTAAATTGCACCCAAGTGGATTTACCTGGTGGAAACAATAGTGAATAGCATTGGCGGCAGCAATCCTACAAGCAGCACTGGGCAGTTGATCTCCTCACCATTTTATTTCACCTTTATTTATTATGAGAAATATAGTGTTATGTAGATTCAGCCCCAACCATCACTGATCTAAGCCCTGGGTGAGAAGCAACAGCAATTTACAGGAGAGCTCATATAGGGACTCCAACAGCTGCCCAAAGGTATTTTCCATCCTGCATGATGGTGCCAGCTGTCCTTGTTCTTCCTATGACTCTGTTCAGTGTACCTTACAGAAGAACCTGGTTGAATACAAAATGTACCAAATGTGGCCCTTTCTAGTGAAGCTGACCCATTCATACAGAATGTACTCATGAATATTTTGTACACATGTAGAGTCTTTTATGCCAGGCTAAAACATTTAGGCAATGGAAGCAATGACAGGTAGCATCTAACTTATACTCTATATAAGTATACTTATTCACCATAATATGTGGACTCGGGCAGAGAGGTTAAGATGAACATATTTTTCTTTAAAATGACCAGTATTTTTCTTAAGGATGACTGAAGATGACTGCTTTTGTTTGTTTTCTTTATGTTTTTATTGTTTTTGCATAGATGGGAAGAAAATAATTATGAAACCTGAGCAAAGGGAACCAAATAATCAGTTAAAGGGAGATGAGTTTAAAACAAACAAACACAAAGGTTTGCATTTTATATATGCTTGGTTCCTTTTAGTTTCAGGATATGTCACTCTAGTCCACAATAATTATGGTAGTATTTGCTTTCAGTGAAAATTACTGTCATTTTGGCATTTCCTTATTCCCTGTGTTTTCAGAAGAAACCAGCATAGTACGTAGTAGTGGAACTCTGCTGTGTTAGGATCACTTTCTTTTGTGGTGTTAAAGTACTAAATCTTTGCATTACCTTCTGTTTTCAATGTGGCATGAATATCTTGTCTAAATAATACCCTCTCACTTCCATGCTGCTTTCTGAGTGCTCTAGAGCTCTGTGTGAGATTTGTAACAAATCCCTCCAGCATCAGAAACCCAGTCTTTATAAAGAATGTTTTAAAAATCAGTCATGGAACGCTTTTGGGAAACACAATGGTCAGCTAAAGGAAGTTTCAAATAAATGGTTTGAAAATCTGTGTGCTCACGTAATTAATATTCATTTAAATATGAAAAGGAATTTGTAAATAACTAAGGTTTTCTGTTTCATAAGGATTGCTCCTGTTATCAGCCAGCAATGAATTGTCAAGAAGCATTGGAGGGGGGGGGTGATGTATAGTGTAAATTGAATGCAGATGAGGAAGCACCTTCGTAGGGTGTATATTTTGACACTCAGTTCATTTTTCACATTCTTTCACATGTCATTTATACTTCCTTGGGAAACCTTCAGCAAACACTGTTTATTCTCTAAGATTAGAGGGTATTGACTCAGAAATATTTCTTTTGCATTTCAATTTACATGACCAAAATATTCTCAGCTCCTACCAGCCTGATACACAAACTGTTCAGATCATTATACCAGATTCAAATTGATATGCACTGTAATCCTAAGCAGAGCTTAATTTGTATAATTGTCATCAGTAACATTGTCATTGTCGTCATCACAGTCATCATTTGTCATCATTGGGACAGTAAGAGGAAGACACTGAAGCTCAAAACTCAACCAGTCCATATCTGACAAAAGGCCTGCTCTCTAAATAATTCAAAATAAACAGATGTATCAGCAGGCACAGCAAGGGCAGGTTTTGTCTGGTGAGGGGAATCTGGAGATTTGAGGGCAATTAAGGGTGAGGCCTCATGGGGATCGATAGACTGAGGATAGACCTGACAGATTAGATCACATGGGGGTTGTGTCTAGTGTCATAGGATTGTTTCAATTAAAAAATGACTTCCCTCTCCCCAGGTTTCTTATATATTCAACACAACACTTGATACTAAACTTAAGTCAAAACCTCTGAATGAGCAGACAAAATACTATGTGGTTGGCAACCCTAAATAGCATATGGTTGGCAACTGTATACTTATGAATACAGGTTTCCATTTTATCTCCCCCCATAGAAAACAATGGTGAATGCTGGGGTATTTTTTTTTCTTTTTTGAAGCTTTAAAGTTATAGGTATTATTAATTGATGGTGTAGTTCTACCTCTCAATCCATAGAGCTCAATCCCACTTGGACATTTTATCCAAGTGGACAACACAAAACTGGATATTAACTGGTGAAAATTATGGTGTTCCTCATTTTGATGGAATACTCCAGATCCTAGGATGTATTTCAGAGAGAAGTGATACCTCAACAACTCATGGTATACACTTTAATGACTAACATCTTATAGTATGCTGGTGCTCTTTAAGATATAGGCTTCAGCAGCAATCAAAATTCCCTCGTGTTTATGAATGGGTATGTTTCCTTAAATGAGAGACTGGTTGGGAGAAGCTGGTCTGCTTTGTACATTGTGTCCCAGGAATTATGTTCCGATTGATTCTTTGTTTTCTTTATCATCCATTATGGCTCTAGCAGTTGCATGGTTTGGACTGATAACATGTCTCCATGATACTTTCACCATCTATAATAAGAGAAGAGCCAATTTGGATGCCAGGGTTGGAGCAGATTCAATTGACGAGGTGTCCAGTAACTCCATTGATGAGTTTATACTGGATCAGTTTCAATCTGTAAGTACCAACATGGACAAGCTCCTTCGTAGAGTGAGGAAGACTACCTGCCCTCTTCACCCTTGCCCTTTGTGGCTGGTCATCCAGGGGGGTGATGCCCTGAGGATGTTCCTCAGAGACATCATCAATGCATCCCTTAGGGAAGGTCACATTCCATCTTGCCTGAAGGAAGCGGTGGTTAGACTGCTCCTAAAAAGACCTTCCCTTGACCCTCTGGATATGAAGAACTATAGGCCAGTCTCATTACCTTTTTTGAGCAAGGTGATCAAGAGGGCAGTTGCTCTTCAACTCCAAGCTGTCTTGGAAGAAACCGATTATCTAGATCCATTTCAAACTGGCTTTAGGATGGGATTTGGAGTTGAGACGGCCATGGCTGCCTTAGCTGACGACCTCCTCCTGAACATTGACAGAGGTAATGTGATCCTGTTGGTGTTACTGGATCTCTCAGTGGCTTTTGATACAATAGATCATGACATCCTCTTGGATCGCTTGAGAAAGTTAGGAATTGGAGGCACTGCATTGCAGTGGTTCTGCTCCTTCCTCTCAAGTAAATTCCAAAGGGTGATGCTCAGGGACAGTTGCTCTGCAAGGAAAGAACTTAATTGTGGTGTCCCACAAGGTGCCATCATGTCCCCGATGTTATTCAACATATATATGAAGCTGGTGGGAGAGATCATCCGGAGGCATGGGGCGGGGTGTTATCAGTATGCTGATGGCACCCACATGTATTTTTCCCTGAGAAATGTGTCCTCTCTTGCCATTTTCTAGGCCCTCCAAGGCAACACTATAGTATTTTAAATGGGAAGTTCCATTATTTGCAATGGCATTCACTATTATCCATGATTTTAGGTATCCACAGGGCCCCCAAGAACCAATGACCAGTGGATATGGGGGTCCTACTGTATTTTATTAGAATGGTTTATCAGGCCCTATCCCAGCTTGCCCCTGTTCCAACCCCATATTTGCCTGGGGGTCATTTGGACTCCCTGGGAGGCAGATCAGGGTAAATGCTCTAAGTCATGTGGACTGCATGGCTCTGGGACGGGGAAAAGCTGGATGTTTGGCTGGTGTAGACATCCAAAAATTATGAAATTTTTGATGCCCTTAGACATCCCAAAATTATGAAAAGGACCCTGAGGATGTGCCTCTTGGGTTTATTTTTCTAAAAACCGAGCAGTTAGTTTAATTAACAGAAACCCACCTATGGACTGCAGTACTATTGAGTTTGCCATAAGATGGCAGATAGGCTCCTCTTTCTGCTCTCTTTCTGCCTCTGTCTGTCTCTTTAACATGTACATAAACACAGCCTTACATGCACATGCACAGCCTTACATGCATGTCAGCACTTCAGTAAAATTACTCTTTGGGTCAACAGGCCCCAGACTCAATCAATCAATCAATCAATCAACCAACCAACCAATCACCTAGTCAGAATTCCTAGTGGCCATGCTGGCTATGGGAGTGTGGGAGATGTGGTCAAAAACCCTAAACTTTTTGAAGCTCTGTTGTGACTGCCTGGATTTGGGGAAGTTGAATATAGATGATAGATGGTATTATTATAGATGGTAGAGAGGACAGGAGATACATTCTTAGCGCATGCTAAGGATAAGAAAAAAATGCATGCTAAGGATAAGAAAAAAACCTCCAGACCTTTATTTTTGTCAGCTCCCATTTTCACCTAGCCTTGCATTTTGGGATTTTTGGGGTTCATTCCCATTTTTTTAAAAATGGAGGTCTAGTGGCTTTGGGAATGGGTATGTTTGTCCAAATCGAGCTGGGGCTGCATGCAATCCATAGTTGGTACTTTCCCCAACAATGATTTAGATCCATGTGCCCTAAAGGTGTCTGCACACAAATATTGTATCATTATATTTTTCTCTTACCTTCATTTGTTCAAAATTACTTCCCATCATGTCTATAGCTTAATACGCTTTAAAAAGCAGGACATTTCCGAAGAGATAACACCTTTGTATTAAAATGAAAAGTAATGATTGGAGTTTTACTCCCTGAAGCAAGGCAGTTTCAGACACCCCTGCCTCAGAATAGAGGCACATTGATGGTATTTTCTTGCATCTTAACTTCAACAATATAAGAGGCATACTTCAATCTTTGATTCCCTACAGAAAAGAAGAAGAAAAAAAACCCCTCCATGTTAAAGTCTAGGTTGAGGAACTTTAGGAAGAACCAGAAAAGAAAAGAAAAATGCACAATACATACCAATTTCACAAGTAAATTCTAAACATGGTCACCTTCATGGTCCCACTTTCCATCTGAACTTCCACTTCAAGTGAACAGAAGAAGTGTATCCTAGTATCTGATACTGTGGACTGTTATAACTTGATGTCAGACAACTGCCATTGTTTCAGAACTGGGGGAAGTGTGGTTATTGACTTTCCAGAGTGGGTATCATAACATTTAGCACAGATTCCATTAGTCTTGCTGAATGTATCACTGAATATCCTTTTTGAGACAAGATTTGGATGAAAAGAGAAACCATTTACAGTAGGACCCCCCCATATCCACTGATGCAATTATCCACGGGACATAAAACAGCAGGCCTTTCCTAATTAGATCCTGGCCTCAGGAGCTCCTGGCCTCTTTTAGTCTGCTGGCTATTTATTATTTTTGTTAATGTGATTTTAGATTAGTTGTTTTTAATTTATATTGGTTTAGTATCTTTTTATGGGGGTGGGTGGTGTTTAAGGATTTTAACCTGTATTTGAATTTTAATTTCTGCAAGCCGCCCCGATTGTTTTAACATAGGGGCGGGGTATAAATAAATTATTATTATTATTATTATTATTATTATTATTACACCTACCATAGAATCTTCCTAGAAATATGTCCTCTCTAGCCATTTTCTGGGTCCTCCAAGGCAACTCTATGAGATTTTAAACCGGAAGTCCCATTATTTGTAATGGTGTTCGCTATTATCCATGGTTTTTGGTATCCATGCCCCCCCGAACCAATTCCCAGTGGATACAGGGGTCCTACTGTACAGATAGACACAGGCAGAGCAAACAGTAAGATGTAAACTACCTGTAAGGAATGCAATCAACCCGTATCATATTTGCAAGTGAAATCCTACATATCTGGATTACTTAGGTCTAATTCCATTAAACCCAACAAGATTTCCTTTCTCCCAAATATGTATCAATTGGACTGGACTATTAAATATGATCTAACTATTTGTGTGTTTTACAAATAAGTAATGTGAGGAATGGGAGATCAACAGGAAGAAAGACAGTGCTGGTTAGTCCTGAAGCAACATCAATTTCTGAATAGCAAGAGCATTTTCCTGAATATTCTCCAGAATTTCTTTCTCTAAAATATATGTATTTTATTTATTTATCTATTTATTTTTAAAATATTTATTTTATCTTCTGGAATTATGAGATTTCAGGGTGGCATCCTAATAAAAAGTTTAACAGTTTAAAAAGTTTTTAAAAAAGAATAAAAGAAATTAAACAAATTAAAAAAAACATATTAAACAATTTGACAATTAAAACAGCTTAAAAGGTCAGGACAGTTTAAAAACATGTATCAAGAAATCAAGGATTTAGTTTCTTTGCCAGATTTAAGCTATCAAAGATCAGAGCTAAACTGGCATGTGAAATGTAATAACAACCCTAATGCCTAGCTCACAAATATCAAGAGATATTAATTAGAACTTTATCATCCACAATGAAGAGCCAGCTACACAAAGAACTAGATCAGTGATTCTCAACTGGTGAGCAACTCCAGATGTTGTTGGGCTTCAGCTCCCAGAACTTAAGCATTGTAAGTCCAACATCTGTTCCCCTTCTTCACACACTCTGTTGAGAATCACTGAGCTAGTTAGAAAGGACTGCTATCCATAACCAGAGGCCATAGCTACAATATTTCTAAGCATTATGGGGTGAACTTCAAAGGTCTGAGTCCACAAATACTAAAACAGACTGTTTCGAAGGTTACCAAATAGATTGTGTTGCTTTCATATTGTTATAGTGCTTAATGAGGAAAAAAATCTTTTAGAATTTGATTCTGGGTTTGATATAGTGCTCTTTTGATCCAGCTGTACCAACTCCTTCGTTTTCCAATAACTGTTTGGGATTAAGCAGTATGACTCCTGTTGACTTTAATGGGAGTCATATGGCTAAATCCAAACAACTCTTTGAAAACATAGGATTACTAAATCTCTGTTCAAAAGGAAGAAAGATTGCTTCTTAGCTGGATTAAAAAAACAACCCACATTAATCCATAGAACAACCCACATAGCTAGAACATAGCAACAGAGGATGCAGATTGCATCACTGCATGGTAGGGGTGGGGTGAAACCATTAGCTTTTGTTATTGTACTTTGCAATTTAAGTAGAAGTATGTTTCTCAAGTGAATGAGAGCATGTGGTATGTTGTTGTTACTTATACAACTCATCCTAATTATATAATTATTCATATGTAAAACATACAACATACAAAGGGGAAAGTAATAATTAAGAAGGGTAGCAATAGGATAGAAAACATTTATGTCAGTTCCTGTAAGGATGGGTTGGCAATGTTTACTGATAAGCATTTCTTCTGCTACTCTGTCCCTATCCCTCATTAAAACTTAGGAAATAACCTAATTATACTCTCAGAAGTAAGTCCGGTGATTTTAATGTGGCTTAAACCTCCAATTGTAAAATGTAAAGCTGCACACAGAACACTTGAGAGAAATGGATTACCGGGAGCAGATGGTATACGAGGAGAGCTGCTTCAATCTATAGAGACAGAATCTACTCTAACTCTAATAAAAATATGTCAACAAATATGGAAAACAAAAGAATGGCTCACAGTTTGGAAACACTCAATATACATCCCAATCCCTACGAAAGGGGCACAGGGTTTGCAATAGCCACAGGACCATTGCGTTAATTTACCATGCAATCAAAGTGTTCCTCAAAATTCTACCATAAAGACTTTACACATGGAGTGAGAAATGCCAAATGTTCAAGCTGGGTCCAGGAAAGGAAGAGGCACTGGGGATCATACTGACATTGGATAATGGAGCACACCAAAGAATTTCAGAAGAAAACCTGCCTCTGTTTTATAGATTATGGAAATTTTCAGGTGGGGACCAAAATAGCGTCCCCGTCTCACTATGTGCTCTCCCTCCCCTCTCCTGTCCCAGCACTATCACTAAAAGTTTCATACATCTACCTGTGCCATGTCTTTCCCTCCCCGCAGCAGCCCAGGAGTGAATGGAGCTTGAACAGAGCCCCATTCACTTCCTGGAATGGAAATCCCAGCTATTCTCGTGAGCTGATGATCGCGCAAAAAATTTAAAAATAAAAATCCAAATACAAGTTTAAAAATGACAGGAAGAACAAAAACACACTTTAAAAATCCCAAGTAACCTGGGGAGGGTACAAAAAAGTGTGTCACTTACCTCGATGTCCCAATCTGACCCGGAAGTGTTCTGGAACGGACCTCCCACTGATGCTAGAATTGCACCAGCATAACGGGGCACCTTTTCACTTGCTCGTCATTCTGTCATAGAAATGGAACAGGCAATCTATTCACAGTTTAGACCGTGAATTAAAAAGAGTGCCAGGAGAACAGATGGAACACAGGAGCATAACGACTGTGGAATGACATCTGAAAGGGAAGCCCTTTCGTGATCCCCTGATGTCCTTGTCATGCCATATTTAGGGCGTCTGATAATCTCTTAAAGCAAAAACCTTTGATTGTATACATAATGAAAAACTATGGTTTGCTCTTAAAGAAATGGGTGTGCCACAACATTTGATTGCCCAGATGCATAACCTGTACTTAGGACAAGAGGCTACTATTAGGACAGAATATGGAGAAACAGAATGGTTTCCAGTTGGAAAGGGGGTCAGGCAAGGCTGCATTTTATCACCCTATCTGTTTAACTCTGTTTAATTAAACTCTGTTTAATCATGTGTAAAGCAGGATTACATTCAGAGGAAGGAACACCAACCATTTAAGATGCACAGATGACACCATACTACTAGCAGAAAAAAGCAAAGACTTAGAAGGATTACTGAATAAAGTAAAGGAAGAAAGTGGAAAGCAGGCTTACAGATGAATACGAAGAAAACAAAAATATGGCCACAGTTGATTTACATCACTTTAAAGCAGACAATGAAGACATTTAAATAGTTCAACATTTTTCATACTGTGGCTCAGTCATTAATCAGAATGGAAAGCACAATAAAAAAATCAGAAGAAGACTAGGATTCAGAAGAGCAGCTATGAAGGAACTAGATAAGATCTTGAAGTGTCATGATATATCATTGAATACTAAAGTTAGGATTGCCCACGCCATCATATTTCCCATTTCTAGGGGCTTGTCTACACTATTAAAATCCTGAATTCTCTTGCAAATTCTCCCAAATCTGCGGCAATTAGGCCAACGATGTACGGCCTTTTCTACAAATCTGGGGCGATCAGGCCACATATAACATGGATCAGATTCGGGGCATCTGGGGTATCTTATGAAGATGCAGAGTTTTGACGATTCAGAGTTCTCTCCACTTCTTCATAGTCTCTGTGCCTCACATAAATAGGCTTTCACATCTTCACAGAGACCCCATATAGAAAATTTTAGAGCTGAGTTGCTTGGCAGTAACCCTACTCCTTTCCCCAGTATCCCTATAGGAGCCCGCCAAGCAACCCTGCTTCAGTTTCTTTCCATCTGCCGGGAGATTCACTTGAATCCTCATGTATGATTGTTCCTTTGCTGAGTCACATTCTTCTTGCTTTATTCTCTTTTTTCTCATTCTTGCCTATCTTTCTCCTTCTTCTGTTTCTTTTATTCCATTAAAAAAAACACATATTCATCCCTCTTTTCCCTTCTCTGGGTTCTCCCCTCCCCCTTTTATGGCCTTTTCCCTCTTCAAAAACTGCTCCTCTTGTGGCTGGAATGTCTCCCTTTCAGATGCTCATTCAGAATGTTCTGTCTAGGAGAAGGCCACGTTGTCTTCCATCTGCCAAGGCTTTACAATGCAAGCCCTGAAAAACAGAGCACAATGCCTAAAGCTCCACTGTTGGGAAAGATCTTTAAAATAGTTGGCCAAAGAAGCAGCATATAATCAACCACTATTTTCTGCCTCCATTCCAGTGTTAACATTGAAGAAGAAAACCATTCAAACTGACTGTTCCACACCAGTGTTGAAGCCTACCTCATCAATGTCAGCTTTGATACCAAATCATTCCTCAGTACCAACACATCGAGTTCTCTTGGTACCGATGAATACAATGATGCCCACCAATACTGAG